>JAQFVV010006204.1:0-2497500 GCA_028023455.1 Epiperipatus broadwayi
TATATATTGTAACCTCTGCTCTCTTCACTTGTTTACTTTATTAGATCTATAAATGCCCAGGCGCCAATTCTATACAAGATAAAATAAAATTTATAATTGTAAATTGCTTTTAAACTTATTTAAAAGATTCTTATATTGTAATTATTCTATGCTTAGCTCAGTTGAGGTTATAGGATATGGTCTTTATATAGGATGCAAATAAGAGTAATAAAACATTTATTACTAACAATTCTGTAACACTAATTTAATCATATGCCACACATTTATTTAATTATAAAACTATTGCAAAATTATCAATTATCATATTTAATATAGGATAGACAATGATTAGGATTGGGTACCTTTATATCCATATCACTATCTATTCTAAGCAAAGTAAAATATAATATTGGCACTGTAATATAGTGATTTATCATCTCCAGACAGATTAAATAAATTGACTTCTACTGGCAAATCTATATATTTTAGGGCTATGCTATGTTAACCATGTGTGTGTGTGTAGAAATGGAAAATTGAACATATATAATCAAGCAATTCATTTGGACTATTAATTTAATAAAACATTTATTAAAAATAAAAAATAAAATAAATAAAGAATAAACAAAAAAAATATTATTCTATGCACTTTGCTAACCAATTACATTGCTCTTATAGCAAAACCAAAACCGACTAATATTTAATATATGAATCATATATTTTCGAATATGTATGCTTTTATAATATCTTAAATATGATGTATTTTTAAAACATACTTTTTATTAGCTTATTTATAAAACATGGATGATGCCATAAATCAATCATCTTTTACATATTATAAAAATTTATACAACACTTATCTGTTATAATCGGTGTATATCAGCTAACACTAACTATACAAAAATAAAGAAAGGCAAGGAAAAACAATAACTAAACACTTATATTTATACTTATATATGTGAGGGTTAAATAATATCTCCAAACTCAATCTAAATAATCTAATCGTCCCTTGACCATTTCTACCTTCAACTCACATTCAATATACTTCCTATATAACGAACTTATAACAGACAAGGTTTTAATTCTTTATTTTTTTTTATAAACTTCATTAACAAAATTGAAGCATAATAAATACAATTTTTTAAAAATAATAATCTATAGCATCATGCACACATCTGAATATCTATAATCACCTATAATATAATTTCTAGATCATACAAATAATTAATTAGCATATTATAATGATATGAAGTTATATTGTTTTGTTTTGTTTTAGTTTTTTTTTAAAGAAAAAAAATGGTTATACATTTATTATAAGTAATAATGAAAATACTTATTAATATTTCATCATTACATGTTACGTTTTTTAAAACAAAATTGAAAGTTGAAAGAAATATACATATCAATTTTAAAGACAACAGTAAATTATAACATAAAAAAAATGTCTATCCATTGTTAAAGCATAATTATTAAGAACGAAAATAGTCTTTTTCTTTTTATCCTAGAATTCTGTTATAGGCGTAAAAAATAACATTTGCATGCATTGGAATTATTTTGTTATATATGTGCGAATAGCAAAGTTATACAATATAAAATCATCTTCTTGATATAAGATTAAATAGATAAACTTTTTCATTTTAAATTTTAGTTTGTAGAATATTGATAGAAAATTCTTAAAATTGAAAATCAAGCATTTAATTATAGCGTCTAATAAAAAACTTTAGCTAGCTTTATTTTACACAATTTTGTCATTTTAATATTATTTAGCTTTGGTAATATTTTAAAATAAATCATAATAATTTAGCTTACATATCATCCAGGCATTTTAAAGGTAGTGAATATGGACCATCACTTTGGCAGAAATTTGGAGGCTGGTATCTTCTCATTTTTATATCATTCCAGTAGTATAATAACAAAAATTCTCCACAGCTACATTATTAGAATCCTTGCCATGTTTTTTTTTTATTTGCTCTAATGCTCTTAGAGAGTTATTGATTCTTTTAAGTTTTTTTACATCTTCTTCCTCGGAACTTTTTTTACTTTCCTTCAAGTTTTAAACTCTATGTCTTTCTCCACTCATGCCCTCTGTGTTTTTTTTATTACAATCAACTTGGAAGTGTGCCAGAATTTTACTTACAAAATTTTAACAATACAATGTTTGAATGGAATAAACATAATAATAAAAAAAAAAAAATTAAACATCAAATATTAATTTATAAATGTTATTCACTAATATACAAATAATCTTTATCATTTTTAAACATAAGATTATGAACAATATATAATTAGTAAATAATAAATAAAATATAGGAAAGAAAATTCTAATTAATAATATATCTATATTTCTGCTCATTATGACATGTAAATTTTTCTACTACATACAAACATCTCTGTTGTTATTTATCCTCCTCTCCTACAACCAAACATATATAATCCAAAACTCTACCAATCAGTACATCCACTTAAAATTTTAATTTTTTTAAATCGTAATTTTCACTAGCAAATTACATCTCAATTCACTTTTCTCAGATAATTAACTTTAGTCATTGTTAGCACAAATGTGAACTTCCCACATTTCTTTCTGGTGCCAACCTGGAAGGTCACAGTCCTTCCCCCTTACAAAAGAAAAATGAATTGGATAAACAACAATCAATATTAATAGCACATCAAATTTTACATTAAGATCATTCCTCAATTAGAAAATTATGTTTGTCAAATAAACATAAAACAATTAAAACATTTAATGCTTTTATAAACACATGTTTATATTATACTTTAGCAACATTATATAAGCAAGAAAAAAATAACTAAATTCTATATTGAACAATATGTATAACTTTTATTAATCATGTCTTGCAGGATACGGAATCAAACTGCGAGCATTATAGGAAACTTTAAACCTTGCTCGATTATTTATTTCCTTTCTTCTGACAAGTTTATCTCTACAAGATTTCATTTTTACTTTGTTGAATTTAACTCCAGCCTTTTTAATATATCTTACTTTATTTCTAACTTTCTTAAGATGATTTATATTAAATACTTCTTCCTTTATTCCTTTGAATTTGATCTTAGCCCTTCTAACTTCTTTTTCTTCATCAACAATCTTTCTGTGCAAAGTTAAATTAACTATCTTTTCATTTATCAACTTCTTGAATTTTACCTTAGTTTTTTTCATATGTTCATTGTGATTAATTATCTCTCTCATAAAATCTACTTTGGTTTTTTTCTTACTTTTACGTTTAAGCTTTACTTTGGCTTTGCCTAAATCCCTTTCTGGATTAATGACCTTTCTAAGAAAATTTAAATCAAACTTTTCAGTATTCTTAATTTTACATTTTAATTTCACTTTACTGACTTCTCTAGCATGACTAACACTTTCTATTAAATATTCCACACTACATATTACATGTTTAGTATCTCCATAAACTATTTTTTTGAAAACATTCGCCTGCACCTTATGTTCTAAATAATCAAGAACACACTTTGGAATTATGTCTTCATTTTTATTTTTAAATTTATTACCTGTAATATCAGTAACCTTAAGCAATTCGTTCTCCAAAATTTCTAGATACTTCATATCTAAAGAAATGATTTCTGTCTTCATTGATTTATTAATTTCTTTCTCTCTATAAAGATTCTTCTTGAAATCCTTAAGCATGTCTATATCTTCAATTTTCTCTAATTTTGAGTCCTGATTAACTATTTCTCTAAGTTCTTTGTATACATTTATTTCATTACTGGCTAAACTAACATTCTTATTAATCTGCATAACTTGGTCATTAATATTCTCTTGCATTTCTAGCTTTGTTTTGGGTATTTCTAACTTTGCTTCTAGCTTTGTCTCTAGTTTCACTTCTAATTTTATCTCTGACATTTCTGACTTTATTTCAACCATCATCTCCTCTGATTTCTTTTGACTCAATTTTATTTCTATTGCTATCTCTGATTCCTGACTTTTTACTTTCTCCTCCACAACTTTCATCTGCCTAACTATACTATCTTTTATTTCTACCATTTCTGACTTCATTTCTACCATTTCTGATTTTATTTCTTTTAATTCTTCTTCTGTCTTATCTTGACCTGACTTTAGTTCTGCAAACATCTCTTCTGACCTTTCTCTATCTTCTACCCATCCAAACTTTAGTTCCCTTAATTCTGATTTCAATTCTGTTAACATCTCTTCTGACTTTTCTCTATCTTCTATTCGACCTAACTCTAATTTTGTAAACATCTCTTTTGACCTTTCTCTATCTTCTATTTGACCTAATTCTAATTTTGTAAGCATCTCTTTTGACCTTTCTCTATCTTCTATTCGACCAGACTTTATTTCTTCTCTTAATTCTGCAAACATATCTTTTAACAACATCAACATACCTCCATCTAGAATTTTAGGGATAGTATCTCTCATCTTACTAGACTCTCCATAGGACTTATCTATAGCTTCATTTCCTGATTCAAAGTCAGGGGACATCACAACAATGTCTGGAGATGGTGTCTCTTGAGACCCACCCAAACTATCATATAAGCTAAACTCTTCCATTTTATAATCTCTTAAAAATTTATTAATACTACTTAAAGAAAACAAGGGTTACCAGCTCCAACCTCCACCAAACCAACAATTCAAATTCACCATCACTACGTAAATGACATAAAATTTTCACAATTTTATTTTCCCATATAATGTTCGATTTTCCACACACACATAGATAAGAAGACATTAAGTTTTAATTAAATAACATTAATCTAAACATAACTGAAATTATTAATTACATTTTACATGATTCACTATAGTTGTATTACAAACTACACCAATTCAAATAACTGATAAAAGACCAAAATAATTTAAACATATTCATTTATCTTTATGCTGTATTAGGTGCATCCAAATATTATAACCAGCATTTATAACCCAAAAGAAATAAAAATTTATAACCAAAATCAAATTAATGATGACATGCATTTACTATGACAACTGATATACAATTTTTACTTAAATATGGTAAATGCCAACCTTTGCATAAGAATATAGAAAATAGCTTAAGAATGAACTATATATTCAAGTTATATATTCATCCATTCTTCTAAAGATCCAACAGATACTGACAGCCAAAAAGAATTATTAGCAGTTCACAATTTTGAAATAGATAAAAGAATTCCATCACTGCTCTCAAAACATACAATGCTCCTTGAACACTCTGATGATCATCTCACTTTAATCACTCTAAGCTACCACAACCCATAATATTTACCACAAACACTATCACAATGCCCTGCTTACATCCAAGTCTTAGGGGCTATTTAAAATATTATCTTGCTCATCTTTGGGAGTCATAGAGACAAATATTATATATATTAGAAAGAACTATGCCTTGCTCTCTCTGGAGTCTTAGAGGCAAAATCATGGCAGGAGTACTGTTACTGCTTCATGATAACTAACAACTGATATCATAATTTGGGTTGGAGCAGTGAATGAGAACAATCAGTCACCAGTGACATGAATACACCATATACTTAAGACAATAACAAAAATTCTCCATCCATCACCAAAACTTGCAACACAACCAACAAAACTCCAACAATCAAGCATTCTATTTAATCTTCAAAATTATAGACTCTCTATAACAGAAATGTTCTGAATATGAACAGCATTACTACTTTATAATTTAACATCATCAATAATTTTATGCTTATCTGGCATCAATGCTATATTTAATTGAAAAGCAAAAGATATATTAAAAAAATGTTATCAACTTTAACATTTACTATAAGTTGTGATATTTATATAGCTCTATAATTGAAACTAAGCTGTTTCTTATTTCATATAAACAAAAAAAATGTTTTCTTTTTTTTTAAACTATACATCTGACATTCATATATCTACTACACATATTTCAGGTATTGTCTTATTTTGAACTCTAATTGGCTTATTTCAAACCTTAGTTAATGCTCCATTTACCCCTAGTTCCATTTTATCAAACATTTCTATTAATCTTCCAGATTGATATAAAAAAAAATCCTTGAATAAGAAAACTGCCAACTTGATTCTATTTTGGAACCAATTTTGCAATAACTGTATATTTAAAACAGGAATAAAGTAATTCTAATGGCACTGGATTACCTCTCATCTCAGGTATATGACAATATATATCAACAAAATATAAACACTCTACAAGATATGGGACTTAAGTAATCAAGATCCCATGATTGGACATCCATTTAAACTCTTGACAGCTGTGGCCTCTATGTATATATCAAGCCATCCATGTTAGTCACCACTTAAATAAGAATGTATAATATACAATCTCCAACAAAGAACAAAATACATATATGAACAAAGATGAATCGATCACCAATCATTGTGCAGCCATTTACCCATAAATATATCGAGCATTTCACCCATAAGGCAAGCCACTTAACCCTATTAATCAACAAAAGATAAATATTCCACAGGATATGAGACTTAATTAAACAGGGCCCCACAATTGGGAAGCCACTTAACCGACCCTGTAACCTCTGCTATCTTCACTTGTTTCCTTTATTAGATTTATAAATGCCCAGGTGCCAATTCTATACAAGATAGAATACAATTTATAATTGTAAATTGCTTTTAAACTTATTTAAAAGATTCTTATATTGTAATTATTCTATGGCTTAGCTCAGTTGAGGTTATAGGATATGGTCTTTATATAGGATGCAAATAAGAGTGATAAAACATTTATTACTAACAATTCTGTAACACTAATTTAATCATATGCCACACATTTATTTAATTATAAAACTATTGCAAAATTATCAATTATCATATTTAATATAGAATAGACAATGATTAGGATTGGGTACCTTTATATCCATATCACTATCTATTCTAAGCAAAGTAAAATATAATATTGGCACTGTAATATGGTGATTTATCATCTCCAGACAGATTAAATAAATTGACTTCTACTGGAAAATCTATATATTTTAGGGCTATGCTATGTTAACCATATGTGTGTGTGTGTGGAAATGGAGAATCGAACATATATAATCAAGCAATTCATTTGGACTATTAATTTAATAAAACATTTATTAAAAATAAAAAATAAAATAAATAATAAATAAACAAAAAAAAATATTATTCTATGCACTTTGCATTGCTCTTATAGCAAAACCAAAACCGACTAATATTTAATATACAAATCATATATTTTTGAATATGTGTGCTTTTATAATATCTTAAATATGATGTATTTTTAAAACATTCTTTTTATTAGCTTATTTATAAAACTTTGATGATGCCATAAATCAATCATCTTTTACATATTATAAAAATTTATACAACACTTACCTGTTATAATCGGTGTATATCATCTAACACTAACTATACAAAAATAAAGAAAGGCAAGAAAAAACAATAACTAAACACTTATATTTATACTTATATACGTGAGGGTTAAATAATATCTCCAAACTCAATCTAAATAATCTAATCGTCCCTTGACCATTTCTACCTTCAACTCACAATCAATATACTTCCTATATAATGAACTTATAACAGACAAGGTTTTAATTCTTTATTTTTTTTATACAAACTTCATTAACAAAATTGAAGCATAATAAATACAATTTTTTTAAAATAATAATCTATAGCATCACGCACACATCCGAATATCTATAATCACCTATAATATAATTTCTAGATCATACAAATAATAAAGTAGCATATTATAATGATATGAAGTTACATTGTTTTGTTTTGTTTTGTTTTGTTTTTTAAAGAAAAAAAAATGGTTATACATTTATTATAAGTAATAACGAAAATACTTATCAATATCTCATCATTACATGTTACGTTTTTTTAAACAAAATTGAAAGTTGAAAGAAATATACATATCAATTTTAAAGACAACAGTAAATTATAACATAAAAAAAATGTCTATTCATTGTTAAAGCATAATTTGTTAAGAACGACAATAGTCTTTTTTTTATCCTAGAATTCCATTATAGGTGTAATAAATGACATTTGCATGCATTGGAATTATTTTGTTATATATGCGCGAATAGCAAAGTTATACAATATAAAATCATCTTCTTGATATAAGATTAAATAGATAAACTTTTTCATTTTAAATTTTAGTTTGTAGAATATTGATAGAAAAGTCTTAAAATTGAAAATCAAGTATTTAATTATAGCGTCTAATAAAAAATTTTAGCTAGTTTTATTTTACACAATTTTGTCATTTTAATATTATTTAGCTTTGGTAATACTTTAAAATAAATCATAATAATTTAGCTTACATATCATCCAGGCATTTTAAAGGTAGTGAATATGGACCATCACTTTGGCAGAAATTTGGAGGCTGGTATCCCTCTGGGGGGTGTTTATCTTCTCATTTTTATATCATTCCAGTAGTATAATAACAAAAATTCTCCACAGCTACATTATTAGAATCCTTGCGATGTTTTTTTTTTATTTGCTCTAATACTCTTAGAGAGTTATTGATTCTTTTAAGTTTTTTTACATCTTCTTTCTCAGAACTTTTTTTACTTTCCTTCAAGTTTTAAACTCTATGTCTTTCTCCACTCATGCCCTCTGTGTTTTTTTTTATTACAATCAACTTTGGAAGTGTGCCAGAATTTTACTTACAAAATTTTAACAATACAATATTTGAATGGAATAAACATAATAATAAATATATTCCCCTCCCCTTGTTGGGTTCCCCGTGTGTGTCACAAGCAAGACCAATTACACCCTAATCGGTTTTCTTAATTGAACCTGACTAATAAAATCTCCCGCTTTTTTCCCTTCTTCTTCTCTGCTGGGCAAATTTTTTATCGAATATTGTTGCCCGCGCCGGAATTTTATAAAATTTCCGGAATTATCCGTCGGGAATATAAATTATGCCTTCCTTCCTTTCCTATTTTACAATATAGCTGGTTTATTTTCCTTTGTTCTTTATTTTTTCCTCAATTAATCACTGTTGTCACTGTCTAATTTTAATTCCTCTAAATAGTATTGCTTGGTAGAGAAAGAAAAAAATGCAAGTCTCCTTTTATAAATAAATTTAATTTGCATCAATTCTAATGCATAATAAAATCCTAAAACACACATATATCCCACACAACATAATAAATACATAAATATACAATAAAGAATATAATTCAAATAAACATTAAATAAATTATGACTCATTGTTACCTTCTCATACATTATAGATTACATCTAGTTCTTTTAATGTAACTGTTCAAGTGTTGCCAACTTTTTAATAATTTAGTTCTGACTGTTTCTTTTTCAAATTAATTCTGACTGCTGTATTAATAGTTACCTAGGTATGTTTTTTCAATGTCGGGTCAACCATCGAACCTTCTTCTTTTGCAGAGTGGTTGTGCTTTTTCGCGTCAGTGAGCGGTGAGGTTTATAGTCTTTTGGCGTGGGTTTGTTTCCTTTCTAATTCCACATTTTAGTCGGTCTTCTCCCTTCAACATTCTCTTGAATCTCCAGGCAGTCTTCATTCTTCTCGCTTTTGTGTTATAAGTAGGGGAATGGTTAGCGGAGATGCCACAAACCCGTGTTTCCTGCCCTCCATGTCTCCCTTCTATTATTTTTTTGTTAAATTCTACCACAAAAAAACACACCGTTACTTCTAAATCAGCTCTGCTTATTCCTCTGTGTCTTGCTATCTAATGTCTCTATTCCTCTTTCTTTTTCATTCTTATCTTACCAATCTTTGGAAATTTGGTACAAGTTTACTTTTTTAATTTTACAATTATAATTAATTTCTTTCATTCTTTTAAATATTGAATGTTACTAATTCAACTTCCTTTCTCTCCTTTATCTTGTACCAATCTATTTGGAAATTTGGTACAAGTTTCTTTTTAATTTCACAATTATAATTATTCTTTGTTCTTTTACAAATGTTTTCTTATTTAACAAAGAAAAAAAACCTCAGTTTTACACCCTCCCTTTCCTTTCTAATCTTTCATCATTATTTAGCTTTTCTAATTTCTTTTAAAATAAGTTTTTAGAATCCTTTTAACTAAATTTTCTTTCTTTTTTTTTATTTCTTTTAAAAACCTTTCTTTATTAATTTATTGAGAATCAATATATATACTCCCTACATTTTGTAGATATCATACCCGCCCCATTTTTTAAGAATTAAAATCTATGGAGTTATTTTCTGAGGTCAAGCCTTTTAATTTCTTACCCCTATCTTCCTTTATTACATATATTTTTTTTTCTTCTTGATATAATTTTATTACCGTTTAGTTTATACTTCGTGATGAGTTATCTTAGAGAGACAACTAGTTAAACTATCTGCATTCCATTTGATTTATTTGAACCCAAACACTTTTAATCTCCACCAATTATTCTCACAATTTTTTTTTTTCAGAAGAGGTCAGAGCCCAGTCTCTGTGAGTCCTCATTCTATTTTTAGTTTAATTCTTCGTATCTTTCCAATACCTTTGGGATTTTCCCCAGTCGCTATGCAGTCTCTGCTAGTCCTCTTCTAATTTTTATTTTTTTTTATTTATTTTCATGTCTATCCTTATGTGTATAGACAAGATTACCCTCCCTATTTTTTTCTTTTTATGACCACCACCAAGCTCAAATCAATCCCATGTTCATATCTCTTTTCTCAAAATCCAGACCCTCATTCATATATTCTCTCTTCGTAGTTCACCATCCCCCTACATTTCCATTATCCGTGGATTATTGTGTTCAAAGTCCAGGGTCGGTATCCTTTAGTCATCAACAGGTTTTGTCCAGTGCTTCTTTTCTTTAGTTTCTATCGGGAGGTTCTTTCTTTTTTCGGACTAGCCTTAAAGACCGGCATTGTATGTTCCCTTTCTTCCACCCCTTGACCCACAACAAAAGCTTATTCCCATATCGTTTCCTTATAGTGTTGGCCCCTCATAAATAGGTTGGAATTTCTTAAATAGATTTTGCTCTGGGTGCTCCAGGATCTCTTATTTTCAAAATTGATTTACCTTATTACGTTATTGCACCTGCTATCCCCCAAACTTGTCCCTCACATTTTACCCTCGTTTTTCCTCCGCCACTGTAGAATCCCGCTTCTCTACGATTCCGGCTAGCTGGTTTACATCTATACTACATT
The DNA here is from genome assembly GCA_028023455.1 of Epiperipatus broadwayi. NCBI lineage: Eukaryota > Metazoa > Onychophora > Udeonychophora > Euonychophora > Peripatidae > Epiperipatus > Epiperipatus broadwayi. The sequence goes on from JAQFVV010006204.1 coordinate 11,073, forward strand.
ATCTACAATTTTCTCATTTTCCTGCCTTATCTCTTCCAATTTCTTTCCTGCTCTACTTTAAACTCTCTCTTTTCGACACACAGTTTCTATTTTATCCTCTAAATGTGCCATCCTTCCCTCTACTTTCATCACAACCTCTTGTTCTAAATTATTTACTTCTCCAGTGAGTCTCTGCTCTAAGTTCTCGAGTAACTCAGCCTGTCCGTTTAACCTTTCATTCGTGACAAAAATCTGATTTGAGGTTTCTTCAATCCTTTTACTTAACTCTCCATTTTTATGTCAATTTGTCATCCAACTGTTTTTCCTCGTCTATCATCTTTTTATTGTCTTCCTTAATTCTTTCATAAACCTTTGTGGTCTTCTATCATTTTTTATTTATTTCACTCTCTGCTCATCTCTTTCCCTTATCTCCTTTATGAACTCTTGATCCTCCCCCATTTTCTCCATCATTTTCATTAAATTATAAATTTCTATACTAACTTTCGGCTCTTGTTTATCATCATTAATTTCAATTTCATTTCCACTACTGGTTTCTATTTCTCTTTCCCTATCTGTTTCTCCGGATAATTCCGTTTGTTCTTCACTGGTACTTTTCGTGGTTGCAAGTTGATCGTCCATTTTGCTTTCGACTTCGTTTGCATTGCTCTAAATGAATGTTATCACTGACTAATAATTATTTTCTCCCAATTATTATTAAATGCAATACTGTTTATCAACCTATTTCATATTAGGTACGTTTGCTGGCCTGCCCCGTCCTCATCCATTAACTCACTTGTTTATGCTGTTTACAGATCCCCTTAAACTCACAAGCTTTTATTATTCAAACAATAAAATCTTTTCCTCTCTTGATTTTTTTATTTATATATGTAGATCGTGCCTAGAAAATTTTACCCGTCTCTTTCTCCTTTTATAAAATTCAGTTGTCTTTTGCTCCACTTTCCCTCTCTCACCAAGCGATCTTTTATTATTATTCTATATTTTTATCTAAACCTTAAGTCTATTCTACTGTCTCTACAACTACTATATAACTACATATATACGGTTATGCCGTCTAATCCTTATTTTAACATTTTTTTCTTTTAACACTATTTTGTCGTTTTATATATATTTTTATAATAACATATATAAATTCTTAACTTGAACAAAACCCCTTTGTTGTTTTTTTTTCTTTATTTAAAAAAAAACTTTTCTTTCTTCCCTTTTTTCTTTTTTTTTTTTATAAAATATTTCTCAGTCTAAATTCGGTTTTCCGATTGTTTGACTTTATTTAACCTCGCTGTATAGATCACATATGTGTATATCTATTTTACTCAGGGCGCTATAATTTAATTCAATCTGCTTTTTTTTTTTTTTTCTGAATGTGACAAGATCCCGGACTGGCCCCCAAAAATGTAACACCACCGCCGCGCGGTTAAAGACCCCAGCCGCACTTAGTTATGTGATCGACCGGTTAACCACCGATGATGATGATTACCACAAGCAAGAAGCCAATATACACCCTAAAATCGAGTATATATTCTTAATTGAACACTGACATAATAAAATATCATCCCAGCATTATATTTCCCAATTAAACGCTTCTTCTCTGCTGGGCAAAATTATTTGTATCGAATAATTAGTTCTGCCCAGCGCCTGGAATATTTATAAAATTTCCCGGAATTATCACGGTACAGCAGGAATATAAATTATAGCACTTCCTTCCTTTACTCTATTTTACAATACAGACTGGATTTATTTATCCATTTAGCTTACTTTATTTTATTCCTCAATTAATCAACTTGTTAGCTCACTGATCTAATTTTAATTCACTCTAAGTAGTTATTCGCTTGGTAGAGAAAAGAAAACGCAAATGACTAAGAGCGTCCGTGTATAAATAAAATTTAATTTGCAATTCGCTAATTCTAATGCATAATAAAATCCTAAAACACACACTAACATAATAAATACATAAATATACAATAAAGAATATAATTCAAATGAAACATTAAATAAATTATCGTAACTCAATTGTTACCTTCTCATACATTAATAGATTACAATCATAAGTTCTTTTAATGATAACTGTTCGAAGTGTTGCGCAACTTTTTAATAATTTAGTTCTGACTGATTTCTTATTTCAAATTAATTCTGACATGCATGTATTAATAGTTACCTAGGTATGATTTTTTCAATGTCGGGTCAACCATCGGGGGTAAAACCTTCCCTTCTTTTGCAGAGATGGTTGCTCGCTTTTTCAGACGTTCCAGTGAATGGAGTGAGAGTTTATAGTCTTTTGACGTGGGTTTGTTTCCTTTCTAATTCCACATTTTAGTCGGTCTTCATCCCTTCAACATTCTACTTCGAATCTCCAGGCAGATCTGGTTCTGTAACGGCGGTCTCTTCTCGGCAGCATTTTAGTTGTTATAAGTAGTGAGCGAATGGTTAGACGGAGATAGACCGAGCAAACGCCCGGTGTTTGCCACTAGCCCTCCATGTCAGCGTACCCTTCTATTATTATTTTTGTTAAATTCTAGCCAGCAAAAAAAAACACAACCGGTTACTTCTAAATCAGCTCTGCTTATTCCTCTGCTGTCTTGCTATCTAATGTCTCTAATTGCCTCTTTCTTTTTCATTCTTATCTTACCAATCTATTTGGAAATTTGGTACAAGTTTACATTTTTTAATTTTACAATTATAATTAATTTCTTTCATTCTTTTAAATATTGAATGTTACTAATTGCAACATTCCTTTCTCTCACTTTATCTTGTACCAATCTATTTGGAAATTTGGTACAAGTTTACTTTTTTTAATTTCACAATTATAATTATTCTTTCGTTCCTTTTACAAATGATTTTCTTATTTAACAAAGAAAGAAAGAGACGCGTTCAGTTTTACACCCCTCCCCTTTCCTTTCTAATCTTTCATCATTATTTAGCTTTTCTAATTTCTTTTAAAATAAGTTTTTAGAATCCTTTTAACTAAATTTTTTCTTTCTTTTTTTTTTTTATTTCTTTTAACGAAACCCTTCTCTTTATTAATATTATTGAGAATCAATAATATATACATGCGAGCCTACATTTATGTAGATATCGCAATATATATATATATATATTTATTTATTTATTTATTATTATGTTTATTCCATTCAAATATATATATATATTAAACATCAAATATTAATTTATAAATGTTATTCACTAATATACAAATAATCTTTATCATTTTTAAACATAAGATTATGAACAATATATAATTAGTAAATAATAAATAAAATATAGGAAAGAAAATTCTAATTAATAATATATCTATATTTCTGCTCATTATGACATGTAAATTTTTCTACTACATACAAACATCTCTGATGTTATTCATCCTCCTCTCCTACAACCAAACATATATAATCCAAAACTCTACCAATCAGTACACCCACTTAAAGTTTTAATTTTTTAAATCCTAATTTTAACTAGCAAATTACATCTCAATTCATTTTTCTCAGATAATTAACTTTAGTCATTGTTAGCACAAATGTGAACTTCCCACATTTCTTTCTGGTGCCAACCTGGAAGGTCACAATATATATATATGAGAGATGTGTGATGCTTGAATATATGTGTAGATGAATATATATTCTAAATTACTAAGTAACAATTGAAATAAATCTTTTTATAATATAGCATATGTCAAAATTAAAGATTTTAAAAAAAACTCAGATATTGAAATGGAAGTAAAATATGAATGAAAATATAAAAATGATAAAATAAAAATATTATAGTTTTTTACAAAATTAATCCTAGAAATAAAAAAATTTTCAAGATGTTGAAAATGTGATAACTACAAATATGATGATCAAATACTTTTTATATTTGTGTTACATTGACAGGATTGATTGTCTGGAGTATTATCAGCTCAAATATGGTTATGATTGCAGGTAATTATGGGGTAAATTTATAAAGAAAAATGTTTTTAAGAAATGTTTTTTTTTCTTGATTCATTGCAAATAAAATGATGACCAAAGTTCTAAACCTTTCAGGATAGGAAAGTAAGTAGTTCATATTTTCAAAGTGCTACTTTCATATCTGAAAGGGTATTATCAAAAACACATTTAACAGCTGATATAAAATAATATATGTTCAACCTTTTAAAAAAAATCTTATTGTCATTGAAATTATTATACAACTTGTTAAAGAATCTTATAAAATTAAATTTCTCCACTTGTTTCAAATTTAATAAAGTTTATGAATTTAAAATCCATGAAAAAAAAAAATAAATCTAAAATTCCTGGACTTAAAAAGAGCAGGGAACTCTCACATTTTCAGGCAAAAATAAAGAAATTATCTAAGCATGTATGAATAAATTTATTATTTTTAGTTGAATATAAATAAATTCAAAAGAAGCTTGATACAAAGAAAAGTCTCAAGTGTAAATAACCATTAATTGTTAAATAAATTTAAATTTTAAAAAATAAGTAATATTTGTTTATTATAAGAATAAATATTTAATATTAATTTTTATAGTTTAATTTTCTTTTAGCTGAAAGACAGCTAACTGTTTGAATACTCTTCAAGATCATAAAAAGAACTAAGCAGGGGAAATTTCTAATATTCATTCTATATGTTCTTGATATGCGCGAATGAGTTTATTGATTTTTAATTCTCAGTTTGAGGTAAAAAAAAAAACATTTCTTCTAAGTTGTCTGGTAGTTCTGAATTAAAATAACAGTTGAATTTTTTTGGGTGCTTGATAATGTATAATCAAATTTTTTCATATACATATTTACAATTCATTCCTAGAAAATGGCTAATCCACAAGCCAAGACATGATAAGAATCGCCTGATTATAGACTTAAATTGCATTTAATGAAGACCTTTTATCTAGATGCTTAAAATTGTAGATCGTTTCCAAATAAAGAAAGATTGTATTAATTGGAAAAACTGTCTAATATTAAATGGGGTATTGGTGAATTTTGTGATGTTAGAAAAAAATATAGAGACTATTGATTTAAAAAGTGAATATGCCTTTTATTACAAAGGCACAGATATTAGAAGTACAAACGGATCAGGATTAATTATTAAAAAAATTATATCATTGTGGAGATTGATGGTATATCAAACAAAATAACAAGATTAGATATTTAAATAAGTGAAAAATACCAAAGGCAGATAATTTACATTTATGCCCAACAACTTCTCATTGTGATAAAAAGTGAAGAATTTTTATATACATGTATAAAATGCTTTAGTCAGATCAAACATTATTTTAAAATTGTTATTGGAGACCAGTGCTAGAATTGATAAATGATTGAAAGATGATTTATTGAAGGAAAACATGGGTATAGTGGTGGAAATGTCAAATAGCATAGACTTGTGGACTTCACAGAAAAAAACTAACGAATTATTTCTTTGAAAAAAAATACTAAAATGGGAATGGACATGAAAGCGACCAAATGAAAGTACAGTAGAATTGTATGTCTAGTATTAGAAAATATGTATTTCAAGATGCAATACAGAAAGTTATCATCAACTAATAAGATATGATACATTATAATGCAAACATGGAGAAATGAAAACTATTAAGAAAGACAATATTAATGGTTGATATTCATAATTTTCAGAAATACTTCATTGTATTTAAATTAGAACATGAAAATCATTTAAAAATATTAATAGTTATTAAAGATAGTTTAGATTTGACTGAAATTAATAAGAAAACTAATATTCTTAGTAATAACTGCAAACAAGTAGCTAATATAAAAAGGCAGCAATTTAGCAATAAATTTTTAACTGAGTGCTGGTTCAGCATGAGATGCATCTTGGGAGTCATTTGTCTCTTATCGTATCTTTATTTATATAAAAAGTAAAAAAGAAAGAAGAAGTATGGAGATTGTTAAATTAATTTATTTAAAATATTGAATATTTGGAATTCTGCAAGTTAATAAAATAAAGAAGTCAAGCGTTGATGGCCAATTGATTAGCACAGCTATCTTACAAGCAATTATCCTAGGTTCGCGTTCCGTCCGATGCTTTGACACATGCAAATAAATAAATAAATAAAGGGTGTTAATACTGATATTAAAAAATATAATTGTGAATTGGCAAGAAAACTATAGAATAGTATAAAAGTTTCAAAAGTATATTTAGAAAAGCTATTTAATTAAAAAGAAAAAAAAAGTTCAAATCATTGCTAGAAAGAAAGATAGTATCATGAAATATATAGAAGATGTCTACAAAGAATTTTATAATAGTAAAGAACAAGAAAACAAATTAACTACTACAATTACTATATTTTAATAAATTGTCAAGCATTTTACACAAAAAATGAGTTATGCAATAAGATCTATGAAGAAAGAAAAAGATTTAGAAATTGTTGCAATTATTATCAACTTCTAAAAAAATAGGTAAAGAAATATAAAAATTAATGGCAAAACCATATTCCAAATGTGAAAATAATAAAAATATATCAGATGATTAGAATAATGCAATAATAATATTGATATTTAAGAAAGATAATAAAGAAGATATTAGAAATTACAAATGTATCAGTCTTCTATCATTACTATATAAAATCTTTATCAAGATGATTACAACTTGTTAACAGTGAAGTTTCAATTCAAGCCAACTAAAAAAACAAAACAAATTTAAAAGTGATTTTAGAACAATAAATTATATCCAAATATAGAGAGATTTATACAAAGGATTGGTGAATATGAATTGCTGTTATGCTCTGGACATTATGAAAGGCATTTGATTTAATAAAGTATTTCCACAGTGATTAAAGCTTTAGATCATCAAAATACAGTATCAATTCCTGAAGAATATTTATCAAAGTACAATAATAGTTATTTGATTATTTAGTGATACTAAGATAATTATTCTCTCAAATAAATGAATTCATAGTAATATTTCTGGGAGCTTCCATGTAATAAAAATAGAATAGTTAAATAGCTGATATTTCAGTACAATAAGAAGTCTTTAATTCAGAATTTCTTCTTTCTTAAATCATAAGAATGTGTGTTGTTGACTGCGCCAAATCTGTTGTGTTTGGCTGAATTACAAGTTTCAAATCCAAATTAACAGTAATATCCAAAAAAAATATGAACACTCGCAAAATTAATAAGTATAATTATACATTCATGTTATACCATTAATATATACAAATTTACATATAACTTAATCAATAATGAGCTGGTCATGCCTAAATGACTGAACTCACTTTAAGCTGTATATATTAGCTTGCCTTGTGAGTTCTAGTCAAGACCCTTACAGCTGTACTGGCTCAGGTTGGCCATAGTCATAGCAGCTTCCAATCCTATTGTGGACTTGCCTCAATGCATAGATGTATATTATAGTAGAAACACCTTCACAGTTGAAAGTGGTTTCAATTGAGAGCACATTCAGTTGTTCGGGTTAGACAGACACTATTTCTCTTTCTCTCTGATTGCCTCCAAATATGACTATTTATTGCCAGATCCTCTATCTTACTGGAAGAAATCAGATTCAGAGAGTATCATTGCCTATTGGCACATCCTAACCAATGATAGAATTTTATACACATGTTTACCCATTGGCCATGCTTATATTTTACCCTTTGGCTATGTTTACACAATGGTTATCCACATGTTTACTCATAGGTTAGCAGCAATGAGTGTCAATCTGATTAGATAAGGAAGGAATCTGGATTGTTCCACTTCTGAAGGCAAGGTCAGATATGACAGATGAGATTTAAAATCGTTATTTTTTCTCCTTGTTATTTTCTACCATTCTCAAATTCTATTGATTAGGAAGTTTTAAAAAATATTTTATCTTCATTTTTCCAAATATTGTTAATTTTCTTTAATTCATATTTTTTATTTATGCTCTTATGCCTTTTAAAACTCTCTATAGCTTTTCTTAGTAGTCTCTGGTCATATTGTTCAATTTTTGCCAAAGTATATGTTTTATTAAAATTGATATCATGGTTAGTTAATTTAATGTTAATTTAATTAAGACTGTTTTGTCATATATAAAGGGAGTAACTGATAAAATTAGTAATTTTTTTAAGAAAAATAATATTCATACAGTTTATACTACATTTAAAAAAAAATAATGAAGTATTTTCATGTCCTAAAAATAAAATTCCTTTGTAGTCTCGTGAATATATAAAATTCCATGGGGCATACCTTGGACAGACCTATTGTAAAATAGATATAAGAAAAGAAGAACCTATTTTAGCAATTAGAGAAAAATCTAATTCATCAACCATTTAATCACATATTAAATGAACTATGATATCAATTTTAATAAAACATATTTTGGCAAAAATTGAATGATGTGACCAGAGACTGCTAAGGGAAGCTATAGAAATTTTTAAAAAGCCTGAGAGCATAAATGAAAAATCAGAATTAAAAGAAAATTAATAATATTTGGAAAAAGCTATTGGAGGATAAAATCTTTTTTGAAACTTCTCAACCAAAAGAATTTGAGAATGAGGAGAAAATAGCAAGGGAAGAAAATATGATTTTAAATTTCATCACGTACATTCTTTTAACTGGAGAAAGAAGTTCTGAGGAAAAAGTACTTTGTTATTGTATTGAAGTGTCAGCTATTTAGTTGTTTTATTTTTATTACAAGGAAACTTTCAGAAATAATACTATCAATAAGATTACTGTATAAACATATTTAGTTGTTTTTTTTAATGTATAAGTTTAAAATGTTAAAATAATTTTGATCTGTCTAATTAAAAAATTCCTCAGGAAATTAAAGTTACAAATTTTATCTGATTAAGAAAAAAATAATTCCATTTGTAATTGGATTTTTTCTAATTAAAGATAATCTTTGGAATTTAGAAAATTTATTAATTAAATACATATTTTAGAGAAAAACAGTGACTTATAATATAAATCTCCTCAAAATCTAAATCAGGAGAGTCAAACTTATGTCAAAGAGCCAATAAAAAGACATCAGAATATGTCCAGCAGAAAAGTATAGCCAAGAAGGTAACAGAATACTTCCAACAAGCAGCCTAATTAGAGTGCAAGAGCTAAGGAAGAAGACAAAAAGATACTTTCCAACAGAAGTCAAAATTCCAGTGCAGTGCCTGACTGAAGATTCAAATGGAAGTCTCAGAAATTATTTTATTTTATTATTTGATTGCTGGAGTAATCTCTAAGCCACTTGCACACAGCAACTCAATATACACCAATCGGTACAATTGACAAACCATTGGAATTTCCAAGAAGCTCTTAATTTACATCAAAAATTAATTTGTGCAGTCCTGCAAGATCAAAAATTATTTAAACATCAGAAAAAATAGTAACTGGAAATTTGTAAATTATTAAGTGATACCATTAGTAACTAAATTATGTCACAGGTTAACATTGGAGAATTTAACTTGCATAGAGAGTAAATGTGGCCTCTCTATACAAGCTATACATGTTGTGATAAAAAAATTGCCATTCTGTTATATTATTTGGATCTAGATTTAATCCAAATAGCAAATTGTCTATGCAATTCTAAGAAATCTGAAGAATTGCAACATTCAAAATTGTAGGGCATATTAAAAAAATATTTTGACCCCAAACCCATTTTCAGAATTATAGAAAAAACAGAAATAAAAAAATCTGTGAAATTCGATATTGCATTACAAAAATTAGTGAAAGACTATATTTTTGGAAATTATTTAGAAGTGCTTCTACAACAATTTTTTTAGGGCATGTTTTATGGGAGGCTCTGAGAAAAGCTATTAATAGTCTATAATCTCACATACAAAACTGTGATCAAAATGGATCTCACCCATGAATCAAAACTGTTTCAGATTGCAACTGTAGTGGAATGATCAAATAAATGTCATTAAAACAATTGAAGCAAATGAAAATGAGGAAATAAATTGTTACAGAAAATCTGGACATTTAAAATGTAAAAATTGCAGAAAAATAGGTCACTTGGGGGAAGTGTGTAAAATAACCAAAAAGAGGGGGAAATTTTAAATTCAACAAACCAGTTCACTGAAAGTAACCAACAAGTAGAAATTAAAAATTGAAAACCATAAATAATGATTAAATAATGCCATCAGTTAAAATATTTAATCAACTTGTTGCCATGGAAATTGACAGCAGTTCTGGAATATCCTTAAAGATAAATAAATTTCTCAATAAAACTATTAATTTACAAAGAACAAAACTGATAGCAAATGACATAAATTGGAAGTGTATTGAAAAAGTTATTGATCCTGAATAAACAAATGGTAGAACTGATGATTTTCCATCATACATTATTCAGAGGAAAATGAATTTCTATAATTGGAAGAAACTGGTTTTAAGACTGAATGGGCATTAAGATAACTATTGTAAAAAAATTAGGATTGAGAAAGAAATATGCAGTACATTTCCAGCATTGTTCAAAAAAGAACAAGGTAAAATCAGACTAAAAACAGTCAAAATACAGCTGAAAGAGAATGCAAAACCTATGCTGTGCTATTCATGGATGGTAAATGAAAAAACTGGCCAGTGTACACATAGAATTAACCAATAAAGAGGTATTGATGTGAAAAATTCAAAATGGGATACACCTATAATAATCATTACAAAGCCAAAAGGCAGTATGCATATCTGAGGTGATTACTGTTTAATGGTCAAGCCAGCTCTAAATAATTCTTCAGTACCAAATATGTGTGAAGTTATAGCCACACTTGAGGGAGCTACTTGCTGTGCAAAATTAGATCTCAATGCCACATACTACCAAATACTGGTAACAGAAAAGTCAGCAGAGATTTTAACACTGACTACACCTTTTGGCCTTTTCAAATGCAACACATTGCCATTTGGTATTATTACTGCACATTTTTCAATCAAGCTTAGACCAACTACTGCAAAAGAATGATGGTATAATATCTCATACTCAGAGAAAGCACTTTAAAGTAAAATTCATGAAATTTGTGAGAAACTTGCAAAATTAGGAGCCAGATTAAATGAAGAAAAATGAATCTGGAATACTTTAGAAATTAAATTTCTAGGACATATAATATCTAGTAGTGTTAAAAAACCAATGTCTCAAAAGGTACAAGCCATTCAAATGCAAAAACACTTCAGAACTTTAAACATTGGAATCTTTTCTGGGACTTACTGAATATTTTGAATGTTTTCTTAAAGGAAAGGCTCACATAACCATAAAGCTATAGGTGTTGTTAGAAAAAATCCAAAGTGTATCTCAGACAGAATTCATGAAAATGTGTTCATTAAGATAAAAGTTTGCTGATATCAGATGATCTACTTATAATCTATAATAACAGTGCATAGGTAATATTAACCCCTGATGCATCAGAGTACAAAGTGGAAGCAGTAACAAGTCATGCCACAGATGAAGGCAAATGTCTCGTAGCTTATAATTCAAGAACATTGTCAAGAGCTGAATGAAATTGCTGCCATCTAGATAAAGAAGCATTAGCAATCATTTTTGTGGATCAAAAAGTTTCACCAGTATCTATATGGAAGAAATTTTACAGTTATCACTGACCATAACTCATTGCTGGGAATTTTTTCAAGATCAAGAAATCCATACATGCTATGGTGCATTGAAAGGTTATTCAGATATGATTATACCTTTGAATACAGGGAAGGCAAGCCTTGTAACACATGCTGATGTGCTATCTTGAATACCAGATGATAGCAAAGAAACTATAATAAGATAGATTTCCATAAATTATATAAATACATGGGAATTCAATTTTTTTAATTGCAAGATAGTAGCAAAATGAATAAAAGCAGATGATGGATATAAACTATTACATAATTGGATATGCAATGGATGATTCAAATAAACAACTCAACAGTCATCCAGTGACATTCTGGAAATTATGAGACCAAATGTCAATAAATAAGGAATGCATACTGATAGGTGAACGAGTGATCAAAATTGGTCCATGATGGATATCCATAAATTGTACAAGCCAAGGCTTTGGCATGTTCCTATGTATGGTGACCAGAAATAGATAAAGACATTGAAAATACCATAAAAATATGTGTAAAATGCCAGTCAAAGGCAAATCAGAAACTGCAAACATATACTTCATAACCAATCACAACTAAATGATGGCAACAAGTTCATCTATATCATGCAGGTCTCATCAGAGGAAATCTAATTTTAATTATGATTGATTTATATTGTAACTGTGTAGAATATAGACTAGTTAAATATACAGGGTTCAATGAAATAATATCAACTCCCAAAAACATTTTTCCTTTCCATGAAATTTCAGAAAGACTAGTAACAGATAATGCCTCCAGCTTTACCTCAGAACAATTTAAAGACTTTTATAAATGAGTGAGATATCAAACACATTCAGAGTCAAATAGATTAGCCCAAAATGCTAAAGTAAACAAGTTAGTCTTTGTAAGTCCATGAAGTTTTGCAGAGACCAATACTATAGCAGCACTTTACACCCATAGCATCAACAGGGATTTACCAGAACAAAAAGTTATTAGGTCAGAAACTAAGAACAAATTATCACTATTATGCCCATAACTTGATTCCATAAAAACTGTGACAGATGAATGCAAAGAATTCACAGTGGGCCAAAACAGTTAGGTTAGAGATTCCCTAAAGAAAAAGTGAATACCAAGTATGCTAATAAAAGTACTATCAAATAAAAATTGTACTTACAGAATCAGAAGCAGATATATAATTCTCTCACCATACAAATATTACAAAGCAGCAATTAACCAATAATATTTTATTCTTCTATACAGGATTAAGTCAGGAGTTTAATGAAGGAAATAAAACCAACTACATGAATAAGAAGAAATAGAAGAATTAAATACAAGATCGACAAATAAAAAAAATACAATAGAAGCAATAATACATGAGGAAAGTGATCTTAAAACAGAAAGATTGTGAAAGCCACCTAGCTATTTTAAAGAATACATGATTTGAAAGAAAAACTATAATCTAAAGTAATGGGGAGGTCTATATATATATATATATATATATATATATATATATATATATATATATACACATACATTTAATTAGAAAAAATATAAGTTTGAAATTTTAAAATAATTTTAATCTATCTAATTAAAGAAATTCCTCAGGGAATTAAGTTACAAATTTTATCTGATAAAAAAAAAACTAATTATATCCGTAATTGGATTTTTGTAATTAAAGTCAATCTTAGAAATTTTGAAAAGTTATTAATTAAATACATATTTTAGAGAACAAATAGTGGCTCATACTATAAATCCCCTCAAAATCTAAACCAGGAGAGACAAAGTTAAATTTGAGGGCCAAGAAGAAGGCAACAGAATTTGTTCAGCAAAAGGACTAAAGCAGCCTAAAGGGAGTACAAGAGCCAAGGAAGAAGACAACAGGATATTTCCAACAGAAGAATCAAAATTCTACTGCAGTATCCCACTGAAGAGCCAACTGAATATCTCAGAGATTTAAAAGGTTATAAAAACTTCTGTATTATTTACTTTTATTACTTGACTGCTGGAATAATGTCCCATCCACTCACACACAGTAACTTAATATTAAGGCTGTGCATATATATATATAGTAACAAAACCCATGCTTCTCACTAGATAGAGTACACTACCGAATATACCTATGATATAGCAAACATATGTGCCTATGTATTATATTTAATTAAAATGTTTTTGTTTTAAATATTGTTGTTCAATAATATTTGAATTCATTCTCATAACTGTAATATATTTCCAGTGCGTATTTATGGTCATCCGAAGGACTCCAAGCATATTATAAATGGTAATAATTTCTTTCTCATAAAAGAAAAGAAAAATCAGTACTTAAAGTCCTTTACTTGAATTTTCCTGGGGAATTAGTGAAAGAAGATTTATTTATTTTAAAGATTTCCATTCATCACAGGTAGTAACAGGTAATTCAATGTGAAGGTTCCCAATCTTCATGTCCGTTGGTTGATGAGGTTCTGCTTGGTTCTATGTTGGGAATTATTTTTATTCCAAGGCATCTTGGTGTTATTGGGAAAGACATCTGCAGTTGGTTGGAATCAGGGGTTTGAATCCAACATAGTATGCTCTTACCCCAACATTTCTTTTGGATCTGCCATTATTAAGAAAAATATTAAAAACGTTTAATATTTTGGATTTACGATTTTACTGTTCACGGTTGTAACTCTGCAAGGCCAAGACCAAGAGCATTCTGGGTGACTCTCTTTTATAGCCCCATCATTTTTTCTAGAAATTTCCTTTGATCTCACTTCTTGTTTCCAATGCTGACTAACCAGATCTGGTTGACATGTGAAAATTTTTATCATAGCTTTTATTGTACATAAAAAAAGTGAAATCTCATTTCTGCAGGAAACTTCTAGTTTTTTAAACATAAAACAAAAATCTCATTTCTCTCTTTTCAACTACTTAATCCATTCATACACACATCTGTCACATGCACATATACATCATTTCAAAATGACAGAATCCCTCCCCCGCATTTGTGTATTTGTAACCACCACCAAATATCTACATCTACATATATGTTTAAATACTGATTAATAATATTATTTGTGGCTGGATTCGAACCTATTCTGTCACAATATATATATATATATGTGTGTGTGTGTGTACTTCATCATTTACTGTCTGTTTAACTAATGATCCTAACATCAACAACAGTGAATGGATATTAAAATAAATTATAAAATATTGAGTGAAATTTATATGTATATAAAATTATATATATATATATATATATATATATATATATATATATATATATATATATATATATATATATATATGATATAAGTGTGGCACAATTAAGAAAAAAAACATTTAAAGGAAAATAAATAGAAAAATTCACTAGAAAATAGATAATGTAAGCTAATGGATTTGAGGTAATATAAAGTAGATGAAGCTAATAGATAATAGAGAAATCATTCCAGGTGAACACCTTCCTGGCTAAATTTAACTTTACATCAATTTTAAAATGATGAAAGTGTAAAATTGGTTAGTTGTCTGCAGAAATGAGTACCAAAAATAATAGTATTAGAAATATGAGGTGCTTTTAAGAGATTTTTAGACAATAGAAGCATTAGTAGACTTCCATTAATATTAAAAGTAGGCTGAGAAACATTAAAGTATTTCCAAGCATTGTAAAGAAGAGGATAAAAATGGTATAAATACTCAAGTACTGTTTATAGAAGAGTTCTTGCTGGTTTTTAAAATTTTGACTGATATAGAAAATACTTAAAATCTCATCTGTAAATTATGTCTGAGTAGAGAAGCTCACCTTCACCATCTCATGAGTCCATTCTCAGAAGGGCATCCAAGAGATAGAATTTAGCTGAAGACCAAAGCGTTATGCTTGATGACCATCTACCTTAATTACTATGAAGAATTATGCTACAAAGCAAAGCACCTGACCACCCTTGATATAAACCTGAATAGCAATTGATACACTCTGCCAGTTATCATTATGATTCAATCACCAAATCTTAATCTCCTACCTTCTAGAAGAATAATTCATATAAGTGCTTTCATTGTTACTGGTAATACTTTATCTTTTGGGGGGTTTATATTATTTTATATCTATGATACAGCATGCAAGCAAGTATCATAGATAGTAATTAATTTTTTTGTGTCATATATTGATGTAAATTTACATATTTTAAAGATTGAATAGTTTGTTGTTGTTGTTGTTGTATTAAGGTACGTACAAAATATCAACTTTTTTTTCTTTTGTGGTTTTTTTTCTTAAATAATTTGTAAGCCAGAAGCTGAATGACAGATTTAAAATTAAGCTAAAACATTTCCAATTCTACCCTCATCTCACCATTTAAGGTAAAAGTCATTTGCTTAATAAATTATAAAAGTTATTTAGTTCAAAAAAAGGAACTTTCATCCACTTTCTACTGCAATTGTTAGTTTGATAATTTTTGAAAGATAAGAAAAGAGAGAAAAAATACATTGTCATTTATTTATTTATTTTTGATTATACATAGGTAAACCAGGATATTTATTACTTAATTATGTTGTGGGAAAGATGTTAATCTACTTATGCATCTATTTAATTTAGTGATTTTTAAAAAAGAGAGAAAAATTCCTTGCAATGTATATTTACATATATTTATACATAATTGAATGAGAATGTTTGTTATATAATTTTGTTCGGGTGAAATGTTATTTACTTATGCATCTGTTTAATTTTATGATTTGTAAGAGAGAGAGAAATACAGTACAATCTTTATATGCAATATTTTAATATATTTTAATGAATACATATATTTGTATATTTAAATATTATTTAAATCTATGGGTGAATAAATAATTAAACAATGATATTTATTAATAAATCACTCTAAGGATGAGATGATAGAATATTCATGAGTCTATTTAAATTAATGATTTTAAAGACAATATGATTTTATTTGATTTTAAATAATTAGTTGTCTTTATTGAACAGTAGCATATAGTAATCTTATATATTTATTTTAAAATTTAATCAGGCTTTTAAAGTTAGTGTCATTTGACCATATTCCTTTCAGAAGTGCTTGATGATAGTATCATGTTTCTCTACATTTTAATTTGCTTTCTGAATTACTTCATCTAGCCATTTCATAAATACTGGAGATACTAGTTGCCTGGAGTAAATTTCTATTAAATGGGCAATATAAGCAATGAATATAAGGCTACTGAAGCATACTTCATTCCTGAACTCAGGTCACACTAAAGTGAACAAGTTTTCCTTAAATAGTGATTAATTAGAAGCATGACTGCCATCCATAAATTAAATTGGCAGAAAGATGAAGACATTATTGTAGTAGAAACATGCATTAAGTTTATATATGATCATTAAATACCACCTTTAGTCTTATATTTTATAATATTATGCCTATGGATATGTGATCAGTATGCATTGCTATGTGGGTCTTATTATTCAGGCTTCATTAACGGTTTAATATTTATTTTTTTCCATTGCATAAATAAGACTAGAGTTTTGTTTAAGCTAGCTTTCAATGTGTTTAACTAGTTAATGATTATTCACTGTATCATAGATTAAATTATGCACATACTCTCTACAGAACCAAACTCAGTCACTTCAAATAATTTATATCAATGGGGTTTTTTTTATTTCAATATTGTAAGCTGTAACTAAACTGATGTATATACATGAGTACTTTCTATTTATTATTTATATTTGTAAATATTTGTACATAATGAAATGTAGATTTTATGGAACTGATAATAAATGTAATATACAATCATAACATGTTTGTGAGTGTCCGTTATTATAGTGAATGTTAAAGCCTGATCACTATTCTAGCTAGAATTCCTTAAGAGTCTTATCTCTATCTGATCTCTGGGATGCATTGAGAAAATTTAACTCTTGTGAGGTTAAGGAAATGAGTCACTTAGATATGATTTAGAGATGTGGATAGGTTCGAACCCCTTTAGACATATCTTTGGGTTTGATTGTTGGAGTAACCTCTCAGCCACTCATGCACAGCAACTCAATATACAATAAAGGTTAATGTTTATAAGAATACTACAGAATGATTCCATATCTCCAAAACTTTTTACAGTATTTTTACAGAAAATATTTTGTGGATTAAAATATAAAACTAAAGGGAAAAAATTACATGGAGATTATATAAGTGATCTAAATTTTTCTGATAGAGTGATCATTTTTGAAAATAATGTTTCAGAGCTTCAGGAAATGTCACAAGAGTTATCAGGTGAAAGTAAGAAAGTCGAACTAAAGATAAATAATTGGAATAATGTTCAATGACTTTTCTCAGAAGAAAAAATAATGTACTAGAAGTTAACAACTACAAATACTTGGTCAGAAAACTGAAACTCAAATATAGTAATAAATTTAAGTTTAAAACTTTATTATTTGTTAAACCAGGCTTTCCATATGGTGTATCTTCATCAAAGCATGACCAAGAAATAAAATTAGCAAAATATTAGCAATATCCATCTGTGTGTAAAATGTAAATCAAATTGACTGCCAATTATCATTTCTTATATATGGGTTAGAAACTTGGACATTTAACAGAACAGCAATGCAGAGACTTCAGACCACTAAACAAAGTATGGTGGGAGTCATGAATGTATTGAAAACAAAATTCTTGGCTAATGCAGCAACAGTTATCATGGATATCATTAAAAGAAACAAGAGACTGAAATGAAGATGATCAGGACAAATTTCTAGAAAAGACGGTCATGGTGGATGGAGTGATGAAGTCTTAAACTAAATTTCAGAATTCTAAAAGTATAATAAGAGAGCACATGTAAGATGATTCGATAAAATAAAGACGTTTATTGATATGATGTGAAGAAGAAAAGTTATGGATTGGAGAAATGATTAAACTTAGAGAGACTTCCATCCTGCAGTAACTCAATAGTAGTTGAAAAATATGATGATAGTTTAATTGTATTTTATTTATTATGGAAATGCCTTATTACCTTCTTAATAAATTTTAATAGAGATTGTTATTACTTTTAAACTTTTAGTAAAATAAGTTAGCGAAATCTTTTTGAAAATTTAAAATTAAAATACAGAAATAAGTATGAAGTCTTAAATTTATTTAATATCAATTGATTGTGTTGATTAAGCAATTTTTTTAACATTTGTTTGTTTATTAAGAAACATAAATTATTAAAAATAATAATGATTAAAATTATTGAGTTATATCTACCAAGTATTACAATATTTACAATTACAATGTTTATTATATTAAAGTTAACTTTATAAATGCTTTGTTTATATGCAATGTGTGTGTGATTAAAGATTTCTTAATGAATGATTATATGCATAAAGCAAACAGTTTATAAAATTAAAATACAGAAATAAGTATGAAGTCTTAAATTTATTTAATATCAATTGATTGTGTTGATTAAGCAATTTTTTTAACATTTGTTTGTTTATTAAGAAACATAAATTATTAAAAATAATAATGATTAAAATTATTGAGTTATATCTACCAAGTATTACCATATTTACAATTACAATGTTTATTATATTAAAGTTAACTTTATAAATGCTTTGTTTATATGCAATGTGTGTGTGATTAAAGATTTCTTAATGAATGATTATATGCATAAAGCAAACAGTTTAATGATGCAGATATTAATTGGTTATGTAACATAAAAAAAAATTACTATGTAAATTTTGATTAAAACAATGTATTAAAAACTATGTATGTGTGTGCACGCATAAGTATAAAGTAAAATTAAATCTTTTATTTATTATGAACAATTGGAAACAAATTATAAAAATTATTGTCTTGTTAGTGCAGTCATAGAGAATCGAATATAGGAGTATAAGATTCTTGCCAGAGTCTTTCAGTGAACTTGTATGAGCTTTTGAAAAATAATGCCATTCATTTATTTATTTACTAATGGAAATTAATAGATTATCATTCTAGTATAGAGTGTCTGCTTCTATATGTATACAAGTGTCTTGATTATCAAAAATAATACTATATTTAGTTTAGTTTCATATATATATATATATATATATATATATATATATATATATATATATATATATATATATATATATATATATATATATATATATATATATATATATATATATATATATATATGCAACAGTGCCTTAAAATTGCTGTAGAAATTACTAAACTATGTTATGATGTAACATATACACATTATTTCAGAGATGAATCTGCAGGCAACTTGAATATGAGCCAGTCACCAAACACTATTTCACTATGACACATTTAGAAAATATTAGCTAATGAGAGTTGTTATATACCATATAATAATTCTTAATGTTTCTAAGATTTAATAAACTAGTCATGATACAATATATATATATATTGATTTTGATGAAGCTAAGGTTGTCTTCTTTGAGAGAAATGAAATCAAAAGAAGAATTAAAGAGTCTTTATTATTGAAAATTTATTATTCTGAAGCAATTAACTTATTTAAGAGTTCTTTTAATATTAAGGGTGGATGGGAAGTGAATGGATTTGTGTGTAGTTTTTAATATTATATATATTGTGTAGTTTTTGTAGTTCTTTACACTTGAGAATTCTGCTTGTAGCAGTGAAACCTTAGGTTGTGTTTTAATATTATTTTTATGCTGGTCTGTTTTAATTTTGTTTTTATTTTGACTAGTTTAGCTTTATACTTGTAATGTTTATATATATATATATATATTACAAGTATATATTTTACTGTGAATATATATATATATATATATATATATATATATATATATATTCACAGTAAAATATAGTAATCAATATTTCTGACTGCTGTCAAGGCAACCTTCACACCTTTTAATAGCAAGAATGGAATCCATTCTTACTAATGGTCCATTGAATATATATGGACACTTAAAGCTTGCAACTTGACTACAGAGTATGAAATATTGATACCTTGAAGTTTAAATAAACCTCTTTAAACATGAAATAAACATGTCACTGTAATGCAGACTAATAAATAGTCAATTAACATTACAAACTGCAATACTTTTAAATTGCCCATGTATTATTTAGAAATAATAAGCGAAATAGTGCCTAAATCTAATCTGGGATAATGATATAATTAAGTTCCAACCAGTAACCACCTAAACATTCACAGTAAAATATAGTAATCAATATTTCTCACTGCTGTCAAGGCAACCTTCACACCTTTTAATAAGATGGAATCCATTAGCTTTAGGCACTATTTCGCTTATTATTTCTAAATAATACTTGGGCAATTTAAAAGTATTGCAGTTTGTAATGTTAATTGACTATTTATTAGTCTGTATTACAGTGACATGTTTATTTCATGTTTAAAGAGATTTATTTAAACTTCAATGTATCAATATTTCATACTCTATAGTCAAGTTGCAAGCTTTAAGTGTCCATATATATTCAATGGACCATTAGTAAGAATGGATACCATTCTTGCTATTAAAAGGTGTGAAGGTTGCCTTGACAGCAGTGAGAAATATTGATTACTATATTTTACTGTGAATGTTTAGGTGGTTACTGGTTGGAACTTAATTATATATATATTGTAACCATATATTTTAGTATAAAATATAATAATTGATGTAACTGGTATAAAAATTTCTCTGTCTTCTTTTGGTGATTTGATTGGCTTGATTTGCACTTTGAACAGATTACTCTCTTATATTCAAAATAATTTATTAGAGAGAATGGGTAATATTTTGCCTTACTTGTTGTCTATATTATTTTAATAAATTTAAATTGCTTCTTTCCATATACTAATTCATATCAAAATGTTTAACTTTTTAAAAATTTTGACAACACATTAAATTTGGTAAAATATTATTAAAAATAATAATAATTTTTATTTGTTTAAAATGGTCTTAAAAATTATTTCCATTGAAAAAAAACCATTTGTTCAACTAAATTTAATTATTAAAAATAAATACAGTAATTACGTATGCGTTTCAATGTAAAAAAGAAAGGAGCGCGAATTTAAAAAAAAGATCATCTGATAGTGTTGCTTTTGGAGGAAAAAAGAAAAGAAAATGGTAAAAGGCAAATGGTGTAAATATGATAAGCTTATTTTAAAATAGTTAACAAGTAAACGGATTACCACAAAGTTTTCTATAAACATAAAAATAACATAGTGGTATTTAATAATAAGATGAATTGCTAAATTTAAAAGTCTGTTCAAGTTGGCTAGCCAGGTGGATCAAATCACTAATAATAATTTTTCAATATTACATTTGAAATATGTCGGAGCTTTCCAGCTTAAAATTTGCTTTTTAAAAAAGAAGTTTAAATTAAAGTAAAATGTTAAAGTTATTAACATAGTTTAATATTTCCGTTTATAATTTTAATAAAAAATATAGTATTGATTGATATTTAACTTTGCAATGCCAGTAATATATTTTCTAGTTAATTTGTTTACCATTTGGATAATAAAAACAGTCTTCAAATAATTAATCAAAGCTATTTTCTAATTTTATCGTCAGTTTGGAATGATTAAATTAATTGCTATAATTAGTATTCCTAGATTTAAGCGTGGATAAATAAATATTAGCATGGATGTGATAAACTTGGAACAGTTTTAATAGAGAAATGTAGAAATTAATAACTTATGAAAAAACATTTTCATTTAAACTCTGCGTGTCATATTTTGGAATTGTTTCATGTTTATGGAGCCATGTAAAATCGTTAATCTAATAGTGCTTATAATAACTAATACAAATGGATAAAATTACATGTATGGAATTCAACTATAATTGTAGCTATTACTTCGTATATTTATTGTTCGACACATCGTACATGGATTTCATGGATCATATTTGTAGTTATAAAATGCTATACAATTTAATTTGTGATACACACACCTGCTAGAATTCATGTATTGAACTATAAAATGCTATACATTTAATTTATATTACACACACACCTGTTAGATTTTATGTATTTGATGAATAATGCATTACTTTAATTTTATCGTTATATGAACTTGCATGTGAAGTTCATAAGTTATATTTTATTAAGTTTAAATTAATAGGGGTTGAATAAAATACTTATTCAAGAGAATAGCGCTTGCGAAAAAGCTTGAAAAGTACTAAATGAATTTATGAGATGTATCAATTTTTCATGAGGTATTTTGTGAGTCTTTCCAGATTTCTATTCCTATACTAATATTACTTATATTATATTACATACGTTTTATTTTAAGCAAGATAAGTTAGTACATTAGTTGTCCTGATTAGTGTAACATTTTATTATGCAAGAACCCACATTTGCTAAAATGTTAGTGTTTTCTGAATGGTCAGAATAACTGAGGAGGATGATTTTGCACTTTAATGTGAAGTAAATAGTAATGTTGTTTTATAATGTTAAAATGCATTAATCTGTGCCGGTGGTTAATCCACAGATTACTTAATTGCCATTTTTTTGTATTTTACACTCATTCCTGCGCTGGTGGTTAATCTGCGGAATTGTGTAATTATACTTATTACTTTATGATGGTGTATAAATACACAAAGCGTTTAGTGTTATTTAATTCCTATGTGTAGATGAATGCATCCACAGGAATATGGTTTTACTTCATAGATATAAGTTGGGCAAAGTATTTTAGTTATTCTGCTAAATCATCTTCTTCCATTTGTAAGTATAATTTATAAGTTAGATCATTAAATTGTAGCAGGGCATTCTATTCAAGTTACCTCATAATGATTAACTGTTGGTTGATTATTATTTACCTGAATGTAAGTTTAAATTTTCACTTTATTTAATGATTGCATTATAGCTAAATCCTACAGATATAATATTATTTATTATATTATTATAAGTTTACGGTATAGATTTATTGAATCTGGAAATGACATTAGATGTTTCATGAGTTGATGTTGAATTTAGTATAATTTCCTCAATACATTCATTATATCAAATTGAAATATAAGGTATGATTAGGTTTTTAAAAACTGTACCTATGATATGTTATTGAAGAAAGTCGATGGAATTATAATTTATTTATTTTATTTGTTTATTTATGTCTTTAATTATAACATTAGAATTAATTACTTATTATTTATAAATTTGTAAATAAACGTTGATTTATAATTAAACTTACTGTGCCGTTGCTATTTGTCATTCGTAAAATCAGAAATCATAAACCTTGGATAGAGCATACATTGAAGTACATACTATCGTCAACATGATATAAGAGTTTAGTGATATTTTGAGAAAACATTTGGATGCTTTTCGTCTTTGGTAGTTTATGATGTGTGAGGTACAATAAAATCCCATTTACCTTTTCCATCATTTTAGCTTTGGTAGTTGATTCTAGTATACAATACAAATTGATTATTAAACCTGTAAACAGATTTACCAGATAATGACATGATTGAATATATTTACTTAACGTTTTTAAATTGTCATTTGTCAGTATAATAAGAGTCTCAGTGATATAGTAAACTATAAAAAAAGAACCCAAGTATTTATGTTTATTTATTGCAAAGCTTTACCTGGACTAGCATTTGTATTAAAAATCATATAGATGGTTTAAAATTTCATAATCTTATGTAGTTCCACAAATTATGCCATCTTGTACATGGTCGGCCATCGGGTCTCATACAATGAAAATCGCAAATTAAGGTTTGAAAGATAATAACATTACATACTTATAATTTGTTTAATGTATTTTATCATACTACTATGATAGGTCTTCGCGGTACACCCTGGCTGCGATCAAATTAAATCATAAAAAGTTTATGTTATATCATTAGTTTGGTCTGTGGTAAGTTGCTCCAGATGTTGGTTGTGGTCTTTGGTGCATAATATAGATGGCATGATATGCTTTTGGTTACAGCTCTTAATAGCTGACAATGTGCAGCGAGAATTGATCGGTGATCGAGGTTACAATTCTTAGCGCACTTATGTTTTGGTGATATTATGTAGTTGGGACAACAATCGAACGGTTACAATATATATATAATATTTTTTTAGTGATTCCTAATTTGATACTAAAAGTTGTTTATTATTGTTTGAATTTATTAATTCTATCTCTCTCTGTTAAGAAGAAACTAAGACAACTGTTGTAGTATTTATTCATGAAACCAATTAATAATTCATCTTATATAATGCATTTATATTAAAATCAAACTCCACGATAATTTAGAGAGTCTATATAAATATTAATGCTGTATTAAAAGGCATGAAAATGCATGATTATTGTTATATCAACCAGAATTATAGAATACTAACATTCTTAATTGCATATCTCGGCCATACCCTAGTTTTTATATCTTTTATTAAAATCTTATATTTATTATTGTTATAGACGAATGAATATTTATTTGCTAATTTGGATCATTCTCTGTGATTTTTATTTATTATTTAATTATCTTTAAATGTGTTGCTATGATTGCATTCTCTTATGCATAAATCCATTTTATATATATATTTAATCATGAGGCACACATGAAAGTGGAAGCACATATCTCTATAAAACAATGTTTGTTATATGACGTTAATGTGCAGATGATTAGTTGAAACATACACATATATCTGTGCACAGATAATAGAATACATTTTATAAGATTAAACTAATAAGATATTACAATTTTATTAAAATTTCCAAATAATTTATATGCACCAATAGTAAAGAATATTTAAGTAAATAAACGAGTAATATTAATTTGTGAATATTCTAGTTATGGTAATATATTTTATTTATTTCATTAATATCTGTTAAAAAATCATAATTTGCCCATTACATTAATTAATAATTAAAAAGTCTGTAAATCCACGTCTATAATAAGATTTATTATATTTTATTGCATCCTATTCAGCTTCCTGAAAATCGATATAGGAAGTATGATGACGTTATTCAGGTTGGTTATTTAATAGTAAATAAATTTGTTTCTTTGTTGTTAAAAAAATCCTAAATATTTAATATTTAAACATATATTAAATTTGCAATATTGAAGAAACAAGTCATGTCCATCATACACCAGATGTAACTGAATATGTTTATGGAATTACTATCCCATCATTGGAATGGGACATTATAAACATTTTAAGGAGAGATCTAAAGTCAGGGAAAGAGTGAGATATGATGAGGCAATTCATATATTTTATTTTTGAAATTTTATGTATGTTTTTAAGATTTGAGAACATAATCACATGAATGCTTTAGTATATCTGAGTATGAGAGACAGAAAACTGCTTTAATACCTTTAATACTATTTCAAGTCTTCAGGCAGTTTAATGGAGAACATTATAATGTTATCTCATAGCTATCATCTAATATTCCAAAGAACCCAGATATGAATTCATCCTCATTTCCATTATTATTGTATACAAAGGCAAGTAGCAGAACAAGCAAATGGGTTTATCTACATTCAAAAAAACAACTAACACCACTATGAAAATATATATCTGTATATACGTTGGCTGATTATTACAATACATATGCACATAAACTGAAAATTCTAGTAAATAGTTGACTATTGATATATATATATATAATTACAGGGATTTGAACTCAGACTTTCAAGCTTCCTTGACCACATGCATATGAAAACATTAAATGATCTCCAATATGTACATGGTCATGTATATCAGTTATAGAATATGGAGTGGATGACTAGAGGGAGCTTGAAAATCTGAGATCAAATCCCTCTAATTACATATAGTTTAAAGTACATATGCTATACTTGTATTTAAATATTATATATATAATATAAATATAATCCATATAAAAAGAATATAAAAATACTTCTTTATGTTGTTATTTTAAATATAAAAAGTTTATTATAAGATATATAAAATATCTATATATACAACAAAAAACATGAAAATAACAAATTTTCAATAAAAAAGCTTTTTTCGATACATATAATTTGTATCCTTTTCAATATGTCTACTCACGATTACCGTAAAACATACATATAGCGACATCTATTTATAATACAACCAACAAAAAACAATTATTATCATCAATTATTTCATGAATACATACAATACAATATAAAAAATAAAAAATATAAAAATATATATTCCTTCATTAATTATAGTATATTCATATATACTCAAAAACACACAAAAAACACACAAAACATTAAAATATTAACATCCTTCCTATTTATCTATCCAATCATCTAATTTTAGCCAATTATTAGTCAAATTAATTGAACCCTAATAAATGTTCATACAATTATTACTATTATTTTTAATATAACTAGTTTCATATACTTTACGCCTATTAACATTTTTCAAGTAATTTAATGCTAGTATATTTTTAGTACAATCTATTTTATGACCATATTCTAAATAATGTATAAACAAAGCAGATTTATCATCTCTCCTATTTATTGCAGCGTTATGTTCTTTAGCTCTTATTTCTAATTGTTTACTTGTATGTCCATAGTATACTCTTTTACAAATTCCACATATAATTTTATGAACCATACCTTTCTTATATTTTAAATCATCTAATATTTTATAGTTACCTATTAATTTATCTAAATCTTTACTGTTTGCCCAACCTATATTTGTATCTTTTTTACTATTTACATAATTTTTTAATAATGCATTATATATTTTAGGATAATATGAAATTTTTATCCATTTATTATCAGATTTGTTATTTCTATTATATTTATTTTTATAAAAAATATTATCTATACATTTACTTTTATAACCATACTTAATATATAAATTTTTAAATTGCTCTTTATGTAATTTAGCTATATTTCCATATGTATTATATTTGTCATTTTTAATTGTGAAATTTTTAATAACTGCCATTTTTTGTGTCCATGCTTGTTGTGAATCGACAGCAATTATTTTTCTCATATTATCTTCTTTTATAAAATGATTTAATATAATTTTTTTATTATCATCTAAACTAAGCTCTATGTCTAAATATTTTATTTTTTGTTTATTTTCTGAAATTGTAAATTTTATATTATATATATTTTTATTAAAATCATTATACATATTATTTATTATTCTTTTATTACCAATTATTAGAGTATCATCCACATAACGAAAATAATGTGTTATATCCATATTAATCAATTTATTTTTAACTATATTAATCTCTAACTCATCAATAAAGATAGTTTACTAAGGATGCAAATATTGAAACATTCTTAAATAAGCAATCATTTAAACTTTTTATCAGATGATGTATTTACTATTTTTATTGAACCAAACAAATCACATTTCCAGTAAGAAAATCTCACAATCCTTCCTCTTTTATAATCATGTTAAGAATTATTATTTAGTACAAGACTATTCTTCATTTGCAAAATATCCAAGAAAAAAAATTGGAGACAATCCCATATAAATTGTAATAAATTACAAATAGATAATATACCCAACATTAATATATATAATATTCCCAAGTGATTGGTGAATTAAATAAAAACTCATAAAGATAATAATCCCATTAGATTATTATTCAATTTTAGTAATTTTATATTACAAAAATTTAGTAGTTATTTAAATAAATGGTTAGCAGAGATATTAGGTTATGGTGAATATTGTATTAAAAATACAGATGATATAGTAGATAAGTTAGGTAATATACAATTAAATAGATGTCATAGTATTTTTGTAATGGACATTGAACAAATGTATCCTAGTATACCAAGGATAAAAAGTATTGAAATATTAATAAAGAAATTACATGGGAAAATTAAAGATATGAAAATAGTAAAAATAATTGAAGAAAGTTTAATGTTAATACATAGTAATTTATATTTTAAGTATAATAATAAATATTGGTATATAAATAAAGGATGGGTGATGGGCTGTGCAATCAGTGGTCTTATTTCATCAATATTTATTGATGAGTTAGAGATTAATATAGTTAAAAATAAATTGATTAATATGAATATAACACATTATTTTCATTATGTGGAGGATACTCTATTAATTGGTAATAAAAGAATAATAAATAATATGTATAATAATTTTAATAAAAATATATATAATATAAAATTTACAATTTCAGAAATTAAACAAAAAATAAAATATTTAGACATAGAGCTTAGTTTAGATAATAATAAAAAAATTATATTAAATCATTTTATAAAAGAAGATAATATGAGGAAAATAATTGCTGTCGATTCACAACAAGCATGGACACAAAAAATGGCAGTTATTAAAAATTTCACAATTAAAAACGACAAATATAATACATATGGAAATATAGCTAAATTACATAAAGAGCAATTTAAAAATTTATATATTAAGTATGGTTATAAAAGTAAATGTATAGATAATATTTTTTATAAAAATAAATATAATAGAAATAACAAATCTGATAATAAATGGATAAAAATTTCATATCATCCTAAAATATATAATGCATTATTAAAAAATTATGTAAATAGTAAAAAAGATACAAATATAGGTTGGGCAAACAGTAAAGATTTAGATAAATTAATAGGTAACTATAAAATATTAGATGATTTAAAATATAAGAAAGGTATGGTTTATAAAATTATATGTGGAATTTGTAAAAGAGTATACTATGGACATACAAGTAAACAATTAGAAATAAGAGCTAAAGAACAACGCTGCAATAAATAGGAGAGATGATAAATCTGCTTTGTTTATACATTATTTAAAATATGGTCATAAAATAGATTGTACTAAAAATATACTAGCATTAAATTACTTGAAAAATGTTAATAGGCGTAAAGTATATGAAACTAGTTATATTAAAAATAATAGTAATAATTGTATGAACATTTATTAGGGTTCAATTAATTTGACTAATAATTGGCTAAAATTAGATGATTGGATAGATAAATAGGAAGGATGTTAATATTTTAATGTTTTGTGTGTTTTTTTGTGTGTTTTTGAGTATATATGAATATACTATAATTAATGAAGGAATATATATTTTTATATTTTTTATTTTTATATTGTATTGTACGTATTCATGAAATAATTGATGATAATAATTGTTTTTTGTTGGTTGTATTATAAATAGATGTCGCTATATGTATGTTTTACGGTAATCGTGAGTAGACATATTGAAAAGGATACAAATTATATGTATCGAAAAAAGCTTTTTTATTGAAAATTTGTTATTTTCATGTTTTTTGTTGTATATATAGATATCTTATAATAAACTTTTTATAATATAAATAGTAAATATAACAGTAATTAACTATTACTTGCAGCATTTCAATCTGCAGAAGTACATTTATTTAATTTCTTAATCCTCTTCAACTGCTGTTAAATTCAAATATATATATATAAAGAAAAAAAATTAATGGTAAATACAATATTATAGTCTAAATTCTTTTGTAGCGCTTTCGATTACGTGGTAATCCTCGTCAGCATTAACTGAATTTCATATTTTTAAATCCAATGTTATGCATATTTCCATAAGATGTGTATAGCCGAATTTGCAACTTGCCTAATAATATGGCCATACACAGCTTGTGGAAATATGCATAACACTGGGTTTAAAATTTTGAAATTCAGTTAAAGCTGATGAAGATTACGATGTAATCGAAAGCGCTACAAAAGAATTTAGACTATAATATTGTATTTACCATTAATTTTTTTTTATTTATATATATATATTTTATAACGGATATTGTATTTTATATTTATATATATATATTATGGTTGCAACAGCCCAAACTTATTTAAGCCACAAATCTTTAATCTGATATCAAAGCAACCTTTATAAGCAAAAGATGAATTCCAGCTTTCATTCTGGTCTAGGATCTTAATATATATATATATATATATATATATATATATATATATATATATATATATATATATATATATATATATATATATATATATATATATATATATATATATATATATATAAATAGTGTAGGACTTTAATAGATTGATATTTTTATATTTCTAAAAATTTAAATAAATTCCATTACAGGCAAAACTTTTCTTAATATTGTACATAGCAAATGTAATCAAAACAAGTTAGTCATCTGTTTTATGGCGTTTTTTTAAACATGTAGGAATATAAAAATCTCAATCCATTAAAGTTCTGTGCCAGCTCTTGTTTTTCATATTAAGATTTTAGATTACAGTGAAAAGTGGAATTCACTTTTTACTTATATGACAATAAATGAAACATTGATGATTTGGATAAAAATTAGCTGTTATCATATGATTAAAAACTCATGTAGCTTTATGAAGTATCAGGTTTATTTTCTAAGTAATATTATAATGAATATGATACACAGGTTATATATTTATATAGTGTTTGTACATCAGGTTAAAAAAAATGTTTAAAATTAGGGAAAGGCAGTTGCCCGGGTTGCAGGTTTGCATCCTGGCCGATGCTATGACACTTTTAAAAAAAATTAAAATTAAAAAATAAAAATCTTTATTTTTATAAAAAAAATTATATTTTTTTATATCTGTGATTTCAAATAACATTTTTTTCTATTACTAAAAAAGCATTTTTTATTTTACAAAAACTTACCTAATTGCTTAAAAAATTAACTGACAGTTAATTGATAATATCATGAAAAGAAAAGAAATGTCTTGTTATTTTTAAGTAAGATTTCCAGATGATAAGAAGCCTGTATAGAAGGTAATTGTAATTTTCATTTATTTTTGATTCTAAAAGAGAAAGTTAAGTCTGAGAATAAATTTACCATCTCTGCATCAAAAAAACCATTGATCTGAACTACACAACAACAAAAAAGATCTAAACTTAAAGAAAATGCAATCAGATACCGTAGTATGTTTGTGTAAGAAGCCAAAGAACTTAGCTTCACCAGAGTTCTTGCAAGTAACAATTGCGATCTTTATTTAAAAAATCTCTATTATAAAAGCAAAGTCAGTCTGGAAAGTCTTGCTTGTTAAAAAGTGGCACTCAAAAACAAATTATTGTTTTTGTTTGACAGGAAAATTTGATAAATTCTGGTCATTATTATCAGGTACCAAAGATTTTTTACCCATTTTCTAACCATATATATATATTGTAACCGGTTGGGTTACATGGTACACTCATAATAATATAATGTGTGTGTGTATATATATAAAGTAAAGAAAAAGTATAAATAAACACAGACAAAAATTATAATAGATATTTTCTACATTTACTAAAATAGAAATAAATAAATAATAACTCTGATTTAAAATATTGTTTTATAAATTAAACTTTTAAAAGGTCTGAATAAATATAAATATTGTATTATTATTATTATTATTATTATTATTATTATTATTATTATGATGATGATGATGATGATGATGATGATGATGATGATGATGATGATGATGATGATGATTTTGAAATGTAAAAACACCATACTTATTTTTGGAATTTTTTAATTAATTAAACAAATTTTTTATCTATTAAAAATTCCCTAAGTAAAAACATGTATATAGATTCCAATGTATTAGAGAGATAAAAATAAAATTCTGTTTTTAATCAAGGTGTTGTTATAACTCCTCAGATGATTTTATAAAAAGAGCTGATAAAAAATATCAGCCAGTCTGGATAGTGATTTTGAAAAGAACAGTTCTGCTTGCAGTTTTGTAAGAGTTGGTCAGAAGAGTTTTTAATATTTTAAGCAGTGACCAACTAGGCCAACTGCAATGAGTTTGAAGAGAGCAGTATGTTGTTGGCTGTAGCAGAGAGTTGGCAGAATAGCTACCATGAATTGATACAGCTGAAGGCAAGACATTAGATTTAGAAGTTACTAATATTTCCTTCTCAGGAGTTTGAATTCACTTGGAGAAAATGACCCACTTCTTTGTGCTGTAATTCATAGCCTTAAACAGAGAGGATAGTTGCTTGTCTAAAATTTATTAAATCAAAACAGCTGCTTCCCTGGAACAATTCTAGACAGAAAGAAACCAACTTCAGACCAAGATTTTACATGAATTATGTACTTTTACCTGATGATGACAACAAGCCCGGAATTATATTTTTTCTGATGGACTAGAAACCAAGCTTACCAAGAGAAGGCTTGAAAAAATTGCTGTACTGATGCTACTGTTCATCTATGCAAGCAGGAAACCACAGATAAATACATCGCATGTGTATACAGTGAGTTGTATTTTTTAGATATTCTTATAAAAGACATTTTAATATTTCTTAAAATGACTTTTAAAATTGTAAATTTATAACTTAAAGTTAATACAAACAAATAACTTTTGCTTGAGTTGAAATCTAACAGCAGTTATATATAATAATGAAATTTTAAATAATTTCTTTGGTCTGAAATGACAGATATATAAACGATTTTATTTTTCGTTTATTAAAAAAAAGAGAGAGAGACTTTTATATTTAGAGACCTTGATAATTAATCAACAAGTACCTATCAAATAAAAGTTGATTTTATTTAGTTTGATAAAAAAAAAAAACTTATAAACTGAAACTAAATTGTAAATTATATCTATATTTTGTTTATACACACGTATATGTGTTTTCCAAATGAATTATGAAAAAAATATATTATTGTAACAAGTTTAAATAGGTAAAAGTCAGTGTGCATATATACATGCACACTCATATAGTAAAATTTTAATATTTTTTTATTTATTAAATGTCAATTCATTTATTGAATATTCATTATATATTATAAATCGTGTGTCTGTGCACATATATATGTAAACCATAGTAATAATTTGAATATATTTTATTATACTTTTTGTAAATTAATGTAACAATTTAAATTTTGAATAGTAATTATGTATATTACAAATGTAATAATTATTTTATGTTTAATTGCAATGTCTTCATCATATGTTATAAAACACCTGTCTGTGTACGGATATATATATGCATTTATAGAATCTAATTGAGAAATATTATAAAACCATGTAATAACTTTAGTTGTGTAAATAATTTGTATATTTTTCAAAATCAGAACCCTCAACCTATAAGACCTTAAATATCTTTTTTTTGTTTGTTTGTTATTAATAAACTTGTATTTAATTGTTAAAAATTGTTATCATCTCTTGGTCACCTACAGTAATAGAGCTTGTGTTCCTGAGCTAGATTTGGACATGGATAAATGGGGATGTGTATTTAGTGCTTTGGGGCATCCAGAGATGATCAATCATCATCCTGGTTGGCACAAAAGAGGATAAAAGCCCATGCACTACATTTTATTTTAGTTTAGTCTTGTTAAAAAAATTTAAGTTTAGAGTTGGCCAATACAAGTGGCTAGAGCATTGATGATGATCAGCATGTTTTAAATGTCCCAGCATTATTGTTTTGATTTCTGATTATTGTGTATTTTTAATGGATGGGCACTAAGCTGGTGCATCCAAGTTATGTTTAAATAAATACCCAAGGTGGCAAATGCTCAATGGTTAGCCTGGTCTAAGAAGACCAATTTTCAATCCAGCCACAAATTGGTCTGTTGATTTTATTCTGATTTATTGTACTAATTTGTTTATCTCATCAATGATGATGATGGATGGTTATTTCTCTTGAGTATTCATACTTACTTTTATTTATAATGCTGGTTGAATTTATAATTATGTTGTAGTTGCTCTTCTGAGTTGCTGGCTGATCTCTCAATGATCTCTCAGAGATTTTTTATTTACTTGGGGTTGATGATGATTATCCCATCACCCCAGTTCAAACTCTTTTTCATTTATTTACCCTATATCAACTACCCCCTCCCGTTACAATATATATATATATTATGTATTAAATAAAATTAAAATAAAATCGAGTTTTTTATATTGGATAATTTCTGCAGAATTTTTTTAATTTTCTATTTGCTTATTTGAGAATATATGGATTAACCTTAAACATTTGTTGTTTGGTTTGTAATATATGCCTTTGATTATTATATATATATATCTTTCTGCCTATATTTTAAAGACTTATAAATTTATATCAGAAGCAGTCATAGATCAAACATTGGCAGTTTTTGGTAAAAAAAAAAAAAAACCTTAAAGTAAAATACTACTTGAACTGTGAAAGATAAATGCAAAAAATGTATACGAATCTGGTAAAGATTTCTTCTTGTGAGAACAAATTCCATGATAAAAAGCAAAATGTTCAATAATAATCTATGAAACATGTATATTTTGGGTGTATAGTCTTTGATTATTATTCTACTGCCAATCAAGGTAATATTTTATTACAAGCATATCCAAAAATATGCTGAGGAGTTAGATTTCAGAAGAAAGATAGAAGCTATCTAATCAAAATGTGGCTTCAGATTGTTGCAAATATTCTCACATATATTTATTTTTGAGAATGTTGGATTGCATCAACTCAAGTTACTTTTGAAAGAGTGATTCTTTTTCAGAGTTTTTTTGCAGTTGCAAATGATGGTAATAGTTCTAAAAGATCACTCGATTACTTTCATGCATTGTTGAGTAACCATAAATATTCCAAAGAGTTTTCTTTTTTTTTTTTTGCATTTATAACTGAAACAATTCTATTAAATGTGTTCAATCAGTTGTGTCATGAAATTAATAACAGATTTGGAAATACTAACAAAGCAAGGAATCAGTTAAAATATTCTGGAAGTTACATTATTCTGTCAAACTAATTTAAAGAGATGGCTAGAAACTTTTTGAAGATCTCTATTTAATAGAGTGATCATTCAAATAAAACAACTGTGAGGAAAATGTATTAGATGTTAACTAATTAAACCTTAAAGTGATGGCTAGTGGACAGTTGCAGTCTTAATTTATAATACATAGAGGGTTTTTTTAATTTGTATTATACAAAAAAATTAGAAAATTGATGTAAAGATGAACAGTTTTACAAGTAAATTTAAACTATTATCAACCAATAAAGAAATATTTAGTGGTACTTTTTCCCCCATTAGATGAACATTTTGAAATTTAGTAATAAGTATGATAAAATGCACATATAAGCAGTTACAAATGTTAACAAAGTATAAAATTATTTTATTATTTTGAGCCTATGATAAAAGATGTAGAAAAGATCAACTAAAGATTTGCTTTTGGTATTGGAAAAAAAAAAAGGCTCAGGAGAATTCTGTGATTAAATAATTAGAATGATGGTTAAGTCACTTCTATAAAGAGAATATAAGTTGGCTTTAAAAAAAACTATGTCTATTTGTTTGTTTGTTTTTTAAAAAACTCAATAATCTGATTTACCCTATTTTTATCATTGATTTCGCTAAAATTAATGATATCGTTTGAAATGATTTATGACTGAAGTAATTATTGTCAAAGTGCTAATATATCAGGAAAATCTTAAAGATCCAAAGAATCACTACAGCTAATTAAAATATGTGCTTCAAAAGAAGTATAAAGATAAACCACTAAACATCACATGATCACTATTAATAACAATTATTGTGCTAGTATGAGATAGTGATCATGTGATGTTTAGTGGTTTAACACCAATCCTGCCTAATAGGATAGTGGTGGCTATGGTTGTTAAAGAGCCAAAGACACCAAAATGTATGGGTACTGAATTGAGTTCAGACCCATAAGACTATATAAGCTATAGAGCTTGGATTGAAAATATTAATAGTGTTTTCAATTTTATTCTCATAGTTTTGTAGTTAAATAGAGTTAAAAGGTGGGTGCTGGAGGGTTGCATTAGATCCTAAGATCTAGGTGCAGTGCTCTCAGATCCAAGGCTCCTCACTGATGAAGGCCACAAGCCAGAAACTAGTCTGGGGATATTGGATGAGTAGGCACTAGATAGGGATTTTATGCACAAGCCTTCTGGCATCCATTGATTGCTCTTATTAGCACAAGATGGCACTACTATATGGAGAGTGTTGTTTTGTTTTGAATTGTTTAATAAGTATAAAGATATTGAAACTTA
This sequence comes from Epiperipatus broadwayi, assembly GCA_028023455.1. Taxonomy (NCBI): domain Eukaryota; kingdom Metazoa; phylum Onychophora; class Udeonychophora; order Euonychophora; family Peripatidae; genus Epiperipatus; species Epiperipatus broadwayi. Next base: position 47,255 of record JAQFVV010006204.1, read on the forward strand.
TTATAAAACTATTATAATAATTATTTATCCATTAAAATATAGAGTACAGTAGTTTTGTTCGATTTCCAAAATGGATATTTTTTATTTTCTTCAATTAATGATCGATTCAGAAACTTTTTTAAAAAAACAAATCTTTATTTGTAATCTGATTTGATATAGTACATATTGAAATTTGAAAGTATATGAGATACACTATTATGTCATTTGGTAACTTTTTTAATTGTTTGCAAGAGATTAATTCCGTAAGGTGTCTTGGGTGGTGTAAAAGTTTTGTAAAACTATGTTATTTACAATGATGATCTATTTGCTTCAAACCTATGTTTGGTTGGAATGGCTATGAGGTTCCAGGTTGCTGCAAAGATATTTGGAGGCGCAAGAGTACTGTTTCTGTTTTTAATTTTTTTTATTAAATTAAGGAAAAGTTCTTGGTTGTTAATTGTTTCATTGTTAAAGATGAGTTTGCACGTGATTGACCAGATTGTAAAGAGTAGAAATGTTCCAATTCTAATCGAAGGGAACAACCCACGTTTGATGTTGCTTGAAAGGTATAAAAATGGAGGGTTATTTGATCTGGACAAACAGGTTATTGTGTTCCGTTGGCTCTGTAATGTCTGACAGTGAAATATGATGTGTTCAGTGGTTTCATCAGCCTTCTGACATAATTGGCAGATTGGGTCTATTTTTGAGATACCTCTTTTGTTGGATAGGAAGAAGTTTGTGGGGAGAGCTTTGAGATTCAGTTTTAGTAGAAAATCCAGGAACTTAGGTTCTAAGAACCAATATCTGTACTTTTTAATGATTTGTTTATTGTTAAAGAGTAGTAGGCCCGGTTCAGAAGGACTTTCTGTGTGTGTAAGGTTGTAAGAATAGCTATTGTATATTTATTTAATAATCTATAGCATGGTTATTAATATATAGAGAGAGGATGTGTGTGTGTGTGAAAACAAAGGAAAAAGGGATGTATTTGTATATGTAAATGCCTTGTCAAAAGTAAACTGAGGTCGAAGTAGTAGACCAAATAGTATGATTATTTGATATAATATTGGTGATTGGTGATATTTAACTTCTTTAAATTTTTTTGTTTTTTGTTGTTTTTTTTTAATTTCAGCTTTCAGGCTGCTTGGCCAACTAATAAATACCTTTTCAACAGGAAGTTCTTTGACGTAGTTTTTCTTCAAGCGATAAAAAAAAAAAAAACAAGATTCACCAGTTATGGAAATGAGTCGCTTTTAGCCCGGCTTGCTAAATCATGAAGATTTGAAAAACTTTCCGGAAATATTATAAACTTTTAACATGATCAACTGACAATAAACCAACAAAAAATACTCTTCGAATTTTGTATTTATTTATGTTTTTTGTGTTATCATGATTGAAAGATGGATTTTGATAGCCATTAGTGTATGGCACAGTTCAAGTAAGTTCTTTATTTTTATTCTTTTCGTCTTAATAGTTCTAGTGTTGTCTAACAGGATTTTTACAACAATACGTTCATATCATGTATTGCTTTATTTCATTAGTCAAGCGATAAACAGTTTATTTTTAAAAAATTATTTCGTGAATGAACATTGCCATGTTATCCTAATTTAAGTTAATAAAGTTTAGGAACAATTTTACGAATAATTTGTTGCTTTGCATTTTTGTTTTAACTACAGATGATGCTTATTTCAATGCTTGTAAAATTGTGTGCGCAGAGCACAAATATATAATGTATATATATAATGCCGGTTACTAATATATATAAATGTATAATTAAAATAAAACAAACACGTGCTTAAATAAATAAAAGTATTTTTAGCATGAAGAAAAATGCGTTTATAATTTAATAATCAATTGCTCTGAAAAGTGGATGACATTCGATGACCAGAGTGGTCAGATAGAGTACAGTTTTATCTTTAGGACAGGTAGATGGTTTTATCACTTTTTGCGTTCTTAAATTAAACAAAGATCTTTTGTTCTACAGCAAAATACTTCTAAAATGAGTCAAATGCTCGACGCAGTTTTGAAAATATTATGACATAATTCCTTAATATTTTATATACAATACAAATGATGTTATTTTCTATGTTAAATAAAGAAAGACCGTTCTTTCTTTGGGCGGGGGGGGGGGGGGAGGAATTGAGAATAATGAAAATTGATTAGTGACTAATTATCTAGGTTTAATTTAACCTATAGGTCAGACTATCTTGTTGCAATTGTTCAACAATATCTATTTTCATAATCTAGTACTTTGATTATTAACATTTATCCGTAGTATATATTTAAGAGCAAGAAAATTACAGGCCGCTTAAAAAAGCGTAGTACAAGTCCTTTTTTCTGTGCAATTAAAAATTAATTTTAGTAAAAAAATAAAAAGGCTTTCACTATCTAACAACAAATAATATGTTTGCATATACAGAGAGAAGTAAAGGTATTCAGGAGCAAAAGATGTATTATATATAATTCATGGAAACTTTCCGAACAACTATATAGAATATTGAAATACACAATTACGAATAGATTGGCAAAATAATGTTTGCTTTTATTTAAATAAAACTATTTAAAAAATAGAAGACATATGTATACGTAATTGTTTACTAATGAATGATCACAATACTATTATTACAAACGGAGGAATGCCCCAAATTAAAAACACCAAAGAAGAAAAAAATGCTTCTATTAAAGGCAAGCATTCATTATATAAAAGGATTTATAAACAAAATGCTTCAACTTAAAAACAACACCCTCCACTGAATAAAAAATAACATTTTATCAAATCTAAAGACAGTCCCATTTGAGACTCAAGGAATGGATTTCCTGACAAGCCTCATAGGTAGGACTGAATAAATATTGCATCTGTGCTAGAAAAGATCAGCATATTAATGCAAAAAAAATAATTTATCTTCATTACTTGCTCTCTATGTTTTGAACATTGGCTCTCACATAGATTTCTCCATAATCTAAGTTTTATCTAGATGCACTAATCATTATCAAAGAGCATTTAGGGAGGCCATAGTCATTTTGAAAAGACTGAATTATATTAGTAATCTTAAGTAATATTTACTGAGCCTATAACCTCGAGAATATGCGTGTAAAATGCAATAGTAGGGACCTCTACAGGTGTTTAATCACAAGCTTACATTATGGAAAAAAAAAGGGGAACCCTTCTTTACTTCAATCTACTTTCTATTTAAATAGGTGAACCTGAAGCAGTTAGATCTGCAGAGCGTGAAGCTATTCAATACTTCACTGATTAAGTCCACATTTCTTATTACACATTAATACTCACGAAATCTTTCGATTTACAACGAATCAATGGAAAGATTTTATAGTTACAAATCTATTACAGTAATTTAAAGTTGTAATTTTAAATTTATTAAATGCACATTGATTATGTAAGTAATATTTACTGAGGCTATAACCTCAAGAATATGCGTGTAAAATGTGATAGTAGGGACCTCTACAAGTGTAATAGATTTCTAACTATAAAATCTTTCTATTGACTCATTGTAAATCGAAAGATTTTGTGAGTATTAATGTGTAATAAGAAATGTGGACTTAATCAGTGAAGTATTGAATAGCTTCACTCTCGCAGATCTAACCACTTCAGCTTCACCTATTTAAATAGAAAGTAGGTTGAAGTAAAAAAGGGTTTCCCATTTTTCTTCAATAATGTAAGCTTGTGGTTAAACACATGTAGAAGTCCCTACTATCGCATTTTACATGCATATTCTCAAGGTTATAGCCTCAGTAAATATGCGTTTAATAAATTTAAAATTAGTAATCTTAATGAAACAGCCTAATTATTAACTATGTGGAAGTGTTTCTGAACATAAATAAGTAAAAATCTACTTCAAATGCAACTGATCCTTCCTCATCACCACAAGTTTCTATTTCACTTTTGTTTATTATTTTGATTTTGATTCAACAAAAAAAAATTGTTTTTAACTTCTGTTTTATTCAGTATTTTTAGTATTTTATTTCTTTTTACAAATTTTTATATATCTGCATTGACCATGTAATAATACCTTTACCCATTCAAGGCAGATGTTAATTTGTGAAATGTTTGTTACATACTGTAATATTCTACATAGTTGTTTCCAAATGTTTCATGAGTTATATGTATATTTGTGAATTAATATCCATTTAATATATTCATATTAGCGTACTGAAAACTTTTGCATTTCAATAACTATTCACGTCCATGTAACCATGTATGATACACACATATGCATGACTAACCCAAAAAGAAGCATGAGTCATAAAGATTAAATGAACAGTACTTTTCTTTCTGAATTTGAATAATAAAATATACTTTTGTAATCATATTAGTTAATCATACAATATAAATAAATTACAGTTTAAGATCTTTAGGTTTCAAGTATTTAAAATTATAGTTCTTTTTTATGTGAACCTATTTTACATCATAATAATTAATACTTTAAATCATGCCTATAATGTGAAAGTTAAAGTGTATGATATATGTAATAAGTTATCCAATTCAAGTATTCTAATTATTAATATAATTGAGAAAAGTAGTCAAGCGTTGGTGGCCTAGTGGTTAGCATAGCTGCCTTCCAAGCAGCTGGCTCAGGTTCGCGTACTGGACAACACATTTGATATATGAAAAAATACATATATAATTGAGAAAAGTATAATCATATTCTTCATACTGTGATTTACTGTAAAACAATCAAGTATTTGTAAGAATGGTTATATATTACCTATGTAAATATCCTTGTTATCTTATCACTTTTATTCTCTTTAAACAATCTATCTATTTTGTCATATACCATTAACATTCTTTCATACATATGGATATATTTTCAAACCACCTTATATATCTTATGGTATATAATTTATGAAACACACATTTAGATATATGTTATATATCTAAAATATTTGTAAATTTATAATTTTAAGATTGTTAATATCTCACTTAACTGTATAGATATAGAGAGAATCATGTTTACTCAACTAAACATTGATATATGCAAACCTCAATAAATTAGGTCAGATGATTTCTAAAAAAAAAATTTTATTTAACGATCCAATAAAGTTTAAAAGGTATTTAATATCTATTATTAATTTAGCCTCTTCTAACTAGTAGAAATGTATATATACAACGAAATAAAACATCCATTATCAATTTATAAAATATTCAACTACAGAAATCCATTTTGCTTTGACATATGAATTGAATTAAATGATATATCCATATTATTATTATGATAATTAATTCTTCTACATTTTGCTTTAATTATTTTAAACTGTAAAATAATCATATGTACAAAGTTAAAGATTTTAATATCTAAATTTTGTCAAGCGTTGATAGCCGAGAAGTCAGCGCAGCTGCCTTGCAAGTAATTGCTTGCAGACAGTTGTTGCGTGTTACGAAAAAAAAAAAATTCAAAATATTAATGAAACGCATCTCTAATCGTCTCATATATATATATGCTCGTGTAATCTTTAAAATATATAAAGCATTCAAATTCTTTTTAACTAGTAATTCTCTTTAATAATAATAAAAAAGAATAGAAATAACATTAATTATAAATTGAGAGCTAAAATCACTTTAAATAATTTTTTTTTTTAAAATATATAGATATAGCCATATATTATTAGCATTATTTTTTTCTGTCATAAAATTATAGTAACTACTTTGATACATATTTGTTAATATATAAATAACTTACATTTTAGTACTTTTCTTTTGTAAGCTCAAGTATTACTTTATTAAGTTCATTAATATCTATTAGACTTAAATATCTTACACATTGTGTACTATTTTTTAAAAATTTATTTGTAATTCTATACAATATTTTATCTCATAAGTATACATATATAAGAAATAAATAGAGCACTTTTCTCTGTAATATCTTGCAAAGGTTAGAAATGTTTTTTTTTAATTCCTTTTACAAAATTGTTTGAAGTCACATAGTAGCATTCTTTATAATATCTAATATTTAATAATAAACTAGTTCTTAGAAAATCTGCAGCAATTATTTTATATTGCTATATCTTCAGAATTCCAGAGTAATAAGCCAACAACTGTTTTATCTAAATTACTTATTATTATTCTGTAATAATTTTAAAATTCATCAAATATTAATATTTATAATTGGGGAGCCCCATGTAATGAATGTAATTGGTTCCAGAAATATTCTCAATAAATAGTTTATTTGTTCATTATACACTGAAACTGATGTATTTAGGAGTAGTCCATTTCAGTACCAATGGTTAGAAGACAAGACAAAATAAAAAATATTTATGTTTGAGCTATTGGTGCGCTCTCTGTATTACATTTTTGTAACTACAGGATTATAAAAGTAATGTCACATTATATATGACTTGTTTGTTTTTTTATTGATTATTATAACTTTACCTTTAAGGCCTTAGCTATGATGAGGCTATTATATATGTGGTGGATCTGAATTTGGTTCAGTCCCTTATAGCTATTTAAGTTAGACAGCTATTTGAATATTACATTTGAAATAAGTGCTGGATTTTGAGTTGATATTTTAGATCTAGTGTCTGAATATTCTAGTTTTTCACTGAGGTGAGCCATAAGCTCAAAACCAATTAGTCTGGAGATAGGAATGTTCTGGACAGCAATTTTAGATATTTTCTCTTACTGCACTTATTAATTAAGAGCTTGTTTGAGCTATCTTATATATTGTATAAGATTAAGTGTCTGATGTTTGATAAGACAATCTAGAAATTAAAAAGCTTTGACAAGTACAGCCGATAACTTAAAGTGTATTCATTAAATTGATTAATAAGCCTATCAAAACCAGTTCATTGTTTAATCTTTAATTGAGTGGAAAGAAATGTTCATTAAATGTTTTTTTTTATATTTTATAAAATTATCAGTGGGCAGGATCTCACTTTATATGGTTTAAATAAATGGTATAATTTAGCATATATAAATAAAATTCTTACTGTTGTAAAATTTTACAGATTAAACGCTTTTTGTTGGAATAAATTAAAACTAACAAGTTTTTTTTTTTTTCTGTTTTCCCAGTCAAAAAATTAAAAATATTTTTATAAATAAAGTTTTAAGTTAAAGTGAGATATACTTTTAAAATATTTAGGTTAAACATAATTATTTATTTTATTTACTTAAATCATTTTTTTCATAAGTATAAAAAATACACTTATAGGTCCATTAATAATTTTTAATTTATTCTAAATTAATTATATATTATCAAAGAGATTAGTAAAACGATAATGGAGAGTGAGCTATGATCATGGTGAATTTCACAAAATGTGCACTTAGCATTAGGTTACTCAGATGTTTGCAAATTTGAATGTTTTAGTGCAGAGGTCCCCAACCTTTTTGCACTTAAGAGCACATTCTATAATACCGGCCAGATGGTGGGCACCAATTTATTTTTTTCAACCAGATGGCGGGCGCCATTTATTTTTTCAATGTACATTTATAGTTGGATATTGTTAATAATACACATAATGTACAAAAAAATATTTATTTCAAAAATAAAATTTTAACATATAATTAATGTTTATATTTTTACGCTGTAAAAGTATAGTATATCCTACAATTTGATTACAATATAATACAATAATTTATAAGAAATTTTAAAAATTAAATTTATTTGTATCAGATAAATAATTTTTTATTGTGTTTGGATAGTGGCGGGCACTCGTAAAATGGTCTGTGGGCACGGGGTTGGGGACCCCTGTTTTACTGTTTATGAGTTCATAAAATATTCATAAACAAAAGGTCACAGAACTAGAGTATTGGCACAGGGGTCTTGAGCTTCTGTGTCTGCCACATTATCAAATAGAATATAAAGATTAATATACAAGTTGAAATAATATTATTAGTGCTATTATTATAATTATTTTATTTTTATTCTTTTTTTAAAGTCCCAAATTAACTTATATGTTAACCATATAGATTCAGTTTATATATAGAAAGAGAAGAGGGGTGGAGAAATAGATAAAACAAATTTTAAATAGACTACTGTAAAACAAAAATCTCTCCAAAGTTCCTCATAGATAAACAGTGAAGAAGATATTCATCAGTTTCGTCATTCGTTGGAAGAAAAAAAATTGAGCACAAGATTTCAGTGTTTTGGTACTAAGTCAGGCTTTTAATGTCAATTTATTAAAAGTAAAAACAAGAAATTTATATTTTAGCTTCTAAATTTGTAATATGCTGGTGACTACTCTATCAATATAAATTTGTCAAGTGTTGTTAGCCGAGAAGTCATCACAGCTGCCTTGTAAGCAAGTAGTTGGTTGCAGACGGTTGTGGGTTCATGTCCTGGCCGATGCTATGACATATGAAAAAATATAAATTTCAAGGATTTGCTACAAAATGTTTTTAAATTTTTGAATATAAAGTACTTACAGGGATTTGAACTCAGGATTTTTTAGTCTATTCATCCTCCATTCCATCTTAAGCAACCGATACACAAGGCCACACCCATGCAAAAAAGATGCATAATCCCCAGTATACATATTTCCTGCAGAAAGATCTTGTCTTAGTAAATAATGTTCAAAAATTTTTACAATTAATCAGCTAATGAATAAAAAAATATGACTGCAGCAAAATTTGGCATAGATAATTATCAGTTTAAGAATAGAAATTAATTTAAATATTTTGATAGACATAGTTGAATTTTGAGTGCAGCATCATCTTTACTAATTCATTCAACAAGTTAAAATATAAGCAATTTCATTTTAATATTTTATCTATATAATGAGATATTATTTTTCCAAATTTTGTTGGCAAAAATAAGACATGTCAAGCATTGTTAGCCGAGAGGTCATCGCAGCCATGTTGCAACCAAGTAGTTGGTTGCAAATGGTTGTAGGTTCGCGTCCCGGCCGATGCTATGACTTATGAAAAAAAAATAAGACATAGATTCTCTATTCAAATAAAATAAAGTTATTAAATTTTCATTCAAAGATTCAAAATTATAAATTCAATCAGTATGCTTTTCAGCTACATATTATGATATTGAAATGTAATATTGCAAAGAAATGTCTTTGTTTAACAAGAGTATGTATTAGATGAAGAATAATAGATAGTGAACGTAGTATGGTGGGGAGGGGTGCAGATTCCAAAAAATATAATATCAATTTTTTTTTTACTGGAAGGATATTGCTTATTTTAAAACACAATGGAGAACTGTAGAAATCAAAATATAAAGGTCTTTTAATAAAACAATTTGATGCCGAAATAATTAAATGAAAACCACCATGTGTCAAATAAATAAAGTACAAAAAAAAAAACAATGCATGGGTAATGATTTTGAATTTATCTGAGTTTTACAAATAAGTTTATATAATCATTGTCAATTTCTTTTAATGTAAATTGTCGATACTCCTCCATTCCCTTTCTCTTACATGAGATCTGGGTGACTACACTCATTTCAGAACATCTGTTAATGATGGTCATAATATTTATAATATTGTCTATATTAATAATCTAATTTACTATTAAAAAATTAAATATAAGATATAGTTACATAGAACTATGGTTTCAAAATGTGTTTCATTTAATAGTCAATTGAACAAAATGCGTGAAACATATAATATTATGCAACTACAGGTACCATTTGTTTGCGTCTTCATGTTTTTACTATATTAACTGCAAAATACAGATGGTTTTATTGTGCTTGCTGTAATATGCATGTATGTATATACATATATTGTAACGATCCTGGGTTTTTTATATTTATAAGAAAAAGTCAGAATATTTATTTTTATTAAAGATGCTTATTCATTATCTATAACTATTATTTATTATATTTATTATTAATACATTGTACAGGCTTAAACGTGCATTTATATATGTAATATATGCAGGATTCGAACTCAGACTTTCACATGACCCACTACTCTCAGTGCCATCTCATATTGCTGATTATTTATCTTTTCAACATGTGTGTGATCAGGTGGGTCAGCAATATGAGATGGCACTGAGAGTAGTGGGTTGTGTAAAAGTCTGAGTTCGAATTCCATATATTTATTATTTTAACTGTAGATTATAATTATATTTATTAAATTATCTGTCTACATTTGCTAACTATGTATCTTTATCAACATCCTGTACTGTTAACATTTCGAGCATTACATACTGCTTAACTACTGCAAAAATTATTTTTATGACTTCTCTTCATATTTATTTATTGCTTCTTTATCCCACTGATCATACATTCAAACAGAGGGGTAGAATATCATTGATAAATTAACTATAAATGACACCTATGATCAGATCAAGGCTACATAAACACATAGCACTGACCATTTTTCCTGACCCTAGCATCCCTCCATATTGATGGGACAACACCCATCATCCAAGGTACTTTATTTATTCTCAGATGCCATCTGACCATATAAACTTTATGTAGCTGGCATGCCCGGATGACAAGCAAATGAACCCAATGTTTGAAATTTACCCAGGTAGCTCCAACATCTTGAACAGGGGACCCAGTGCCTTACTAATAAGTACATGGTGTAATGGGCACAGACGACGTTACATTGTTTTTTTTATTAGTAAGCATGAAAAGAATAAAAGTTCGCAAATAAAACTTCCTTTTTAAGAATTAAAAATTGAAAATTAAAATTCTATACTAAACTCATATATATAAAATCGCACAGATGAAAAAAATTATTAAAATAAAACTTTATTAAAAATAGAAAAAATATTTTAAAAGCAAAAACTTAAAAAGATTTAGAGATAAAAATATATCTTTAATTTTGGAAAACACATTAATTAATCGGAAATGGAAATTATTGTTTTAATTAGTTAAATGTAAACTAGCCTTGGGCATTTAAATGTATAAGCAACGGTCAGATAGGAGTGAAAAACAATGGAATCGGACCTCAGCGAAAGGACCATCACATCAATGATGTAATGTCAATTGAATCCTTAAAATTAATATAAAAGGAAAAGTTTGGAAATTATTAGTTAGTTATTACAAGATGACAGATATGTGTTAAGTTGGAGAGGGTTGGAGGAGAAGGGATTGAAAGACGCACTTTTAATTCCTTCAGTTGTTCAAAAAAATGAAACATCATTTTCCAATATTGCAGACCACAGGACATCAAGGCCCGGAAGAATACCATCAACCATAAAGGACCAATGGTTAACTGCACACTGATCTCCTTATGACTTCGTGGGAATTAACACCTTCCATTACAAAAAATCAGAGACTACAGACATTTTCAAAACAGTAAGAAATATATAATTTATGAACATTTGAAAACATTAAGAACTTTAAAATATAAACTTTCCCTGCATTTAAAAAAAATAGAAATAGATTCCTATCTGACCAAACTAAATTATTTATTAATTAGTTATAATTTTATTTGATGTATTTCCTTTGTGTAAAATCATTTCCATTTATTTTTTTTTTTTTTTTTGTTCTTTAAGTTTTATTTTTGATTTTTGTTTTGCGATAAATTAAATTATATAAATGTTAAACTTAAATCGGGCGTGAATGGCTATATAGATTTGTAAAGTTATATTAGGGAAGGGTAATCTTAGGTTATTTGTTTTGTAGTTAATTAGGTCAATGGATTGGATATATTGGTGTAGTTAGTAGATGTAGTATGAGGTTTGCTACGGGCAGAATCACTTTATACGCCACACACACTCGTTTTGCCTATGGGAGGAATTATAAGATGGAGACCGCAGTTCTTTCCTATGGAGTTTTTTTTTTATTGCTCTTATTGTCAGATAGATATAGTATTCCTATCTGATGAGAAGCAATTTCTTCTCTTAACCTAATTGTGCTGTTGTCTTTCGTATTACATTGAACACATCGATATATCAGATGGATTGGCACTGGTTTAGCTGCGAACATTTGGCCTAAGGTTAAATAAGGGATGAATGTTTTCTTTTCAAAGGAAAAATCTATGTAGTCTATTCATACCCGACACTCTAAATAAAAATGCATTAAATTTAAGTTGGGTATGGATGTTACATGGATTCGTTATCGGTTAATTATGTTTTTGGTTTTCATATTTGATCAAAATATATAGACATTCGGTAAATAATGATACCTTATGGTGAGTATCCAAAATGTATTTATTCGGATGTTTTTTAAGTTATTGGTGTCTCTGCAGTATCTTATGATGAATATCATTGGGTTTCTTGTATTCCCTATGCAATTGACGGTATCAATGACTTTGTATTTTGATCATTTATGTTTATTTTGAAATGTTTTTTAACTGTGTAATCTATGTAACCGATCTATACTCAACATTTTAAAACAAACTTTTATAAACCCATCTGTGCAAACTTATAATAGTATAAAAATTAAAATGTAAATTAAAATCTAAAATAAAAGTTAAAAATAATGTTAAATGTTAAAGTAAACATGCTAAAATAATAATGTTAAATTTTATATATATGTGCATAAATAAATGTTTGTATGTTAATTACTGGCAGTGGCTTATTTTATTCTTTTTTTAAAATTTATTTACTATAAAATGTAAATCTCTGCTATTCCACTGAGCTAGTGACAATGGGCTAATGACCGGATATCAAAATATATAAAATAAAAAAATTTTTTTTTGACTTATGTATCTGCCTACTTTATAAATTTTTCTAGGTTCAAATGCCTAGATGGCACCCTGTAGTGCAGATTACGTTAAGTCTAGCTCCTATATCCAGATTGTTACAATGGGAATAATTATAATCTTATAATTATTCTAATGCAGTTAAAAGAGAGAAACTAGATCAAGTGACATTTAAATAAACCCTTTTTTTTCTATGTGCACATAATCAATTAAATATTCAATACAACAAAAATATATATAAATAAATAACCACACAATAACTCTCAGCATTTAAATATCATTAATTGTCCTTCATTTTCATAGTTCATTTTAAAAACATCTAGACATTTAATTTACAACTGAGAATGTTATATTTACCTGACATCATCTTTCAGCAGTTAGCATATGTTCTTTCATTTCTGATTCTCCTCATAGCTTGTCATTCAGTCTTCAGTGATGACTTTCCTTAGATTCTTTCCATGCTTCTGATTTTCCTCATAGCTGGCCATTTGGTCTTCAATGATGATTTTCCTTGGCTTCTTTCCATATTTCTGATGAATAATAGGAGAGAGCATTCAGCAGATTCTATACTGTGGTCGAGGCATTTTTCACAGATAAGAGAAACTGAAGATATGAGGACCTGGGTCACAAAGCCCCAAGGAACATTCTTGAAGTTCTTTAGCAATGCATGTCATTGCTTTGATAACTTTTATTTTTAAATTTTATGCAGTTAGAAATCGCTGATTCTCTGAGGATCTTCTTGACTATGCCACACACAAAATTGGAATAATAATAATAATAATAATAATAATAATAATAATAATAATAATAATAATAATAATAATAATAATAATAATAATAATAATAATAATAATAATAATAATAATAATAATAATAATAACAACAACAACAACAATTGACAAGCCAATACTTTTATACTTACTTCTCCCATTGTCCACTTTTATCACAATTTTAATTTTGGTTTTTAATTAACTTTACATTCACTTATCTAATCTTTCATAGATTCATCTATTATCTTATCAGCCAGAAATTTTTCCAAAATTTAAGTGCATTTCTGCTGAGATAGTTTACAAGATTTTCTTCACTAATTAATTTTATTGTTAATTAAAAGTTTTATTTTAAAATCTTTTAACATTTTTTTTTCCCTTTATAACGTTTATCTTTTTTTTTTCCATTTATAAAGAAGAGAGTCGGTTCTGAATCTTTATCTAACAAGACTCTCTTTCCTTACCCTTATTCTTAATAAATCAAATCTATTCCAAAAATATGATGCAATTTTTTTTTTAATTTATTCTTAAAATCTATTTTTAAGCTTTTTTTTTTTTCATAATTTATTTTTTTTAATTATTAAAACATAAGTAACATATATATATGTGTGTGTAATTTTACAACATATATATTGTGAGCATTACAATATATATATATATATATATTATTAAAAGGAGGTTGCCTTGATAACAGTTTGAAATTGTTGATTGGTATTGGGATTGTCTAAGTGTTGACTGTTTTTGAGTGATGTGATATATATATATGTATATATATATATATACATATATTTATATTATTTATATATATATATATATATATATATATATATATAATACTATGTAAATAATATAAAATATATTACTGAGAACAGTAATTTACAATATTATGAAGTTACATCACATTTTTACAGAACAAAATCAATCTGAGCAAAGAAAATAAGTCCAAATAATTGAAGTCAAAGAAAAAAAATTTCAAAATTCACAAGATTATATCCAAACTATTTTACTGTAGAGACTTGTTGCAATTTCAAGAAATCAGTTGGCCTTTAAAACGATCAATAGATGATGATATGGCACTTCTACATTTTCTCATTCTAGAAAAAGTTTCCAAAAATCTTTCACTATTTTTTTTACAATGTAAAATTTTAAAAACCTTCAATGTACACATATATATTTAATTAACCTGGGCCAATAGATGAGTATGATTCAGCACAATCTTTTTGGGGATCATTTGTCTTTTATAGATGTCTTAGTTCATATGTTTCATGAATGTGTAGTAGAATTGAAGTTTAATTATATGTAAATATATGAATTTAAATTATTCCACATATTTATGTTTGACTTACCTGAAAAGTAAAGTGACTCCAAATTGCATGCATAGTGAGGAAGACTGACTTGACTTTTTGTTTTGATGAATGGTTACAAATAGGTGTTGCACCAATAAAAATCAAAATCTTGAAAATATACATATATGTAATTTCTATATATCTTAAGTGTTAGAAATTATTACAAATGCTGTTCTTACATTTTATTATATATGTATATGTGTTTATGTACACATGCAAGAATCTAATGTAATATTTGGCATGTCTGCCTGCCTTACATATAATCTGGAGTTTAATTATTTCAACTGGATAAAACGTTGAAATTTTTCAGATTCCAAAAGATTTAGCTTTTTTTCAGGTTGTTTATCCTTAGCCAATCTAGATAGGCATTAGTTTGATGATTAATATGTTCATATAGTTAATATTAATCTAAAAATGAAACAGGAATGAAACTGATAAAATCACTTACCTGGTCATTATAAGCTCAGTAAGTAATGCATTCTCTTCTATTGTTATTTAAAGGCTGTTTTATTTATTTGCCTATATTATGGTCCTATGAGTTTTTTGTAGTGGTAGAGTGTCAAACACTGGAGCATAATATCTTCAGATCTTTTCCTCGTTTGGCACTTCTGGTACTCAAACTTGAACTAAAGCCATTCAATTATTTATTTCTTTATCTATATACATGTATCATTAAAAGGATGTTGCCTTGACAACAGTTTGAAGTTGTTCATTGTTATCGATATTTGGGATTGTCTAAGTTTTGACTGGTTTTTAATGATTGTATATGTATGTGTGTGTGCATGTGTACATCAAAATCTGCTACAACAAAGACTTATAAAATAAGTACAAGTAAATCAAACAATTTTTCTTACTAAATTAAGATTTACACAACAAATGCAAGATATTCAATGAATACTAAAATAGCAGACCTCTTTGCTGTTTAACCTTTCCACTGGTACAAATTCCTATTGGCTGAATGAATTAAAGTTCTAAACTTTTGATTGGTCAATTAAAGAATCAGTAAAAATATATTCCTCTTTTAATGTTATATTTATTTTAGTTTCATTTGTAAAAAGCAAATTAATAATTTGTCACATTATGAAAGTGAACAAAAGTTTTTTCAAAAAAAAATTTCTATTTATAATTATAAAAATAATCTATAGCAGAAAACATAAAATGAATGTTTCATAACCTATTAAAAAATGCAGCCTATGTTATTGATTTCTTTCTCAATTTATGTTCATGTAAAAGTAAAAAAATTTACTAAAATCTTAACTATTCTTCTAAATAATTATATTTTCAGCATATTTTATCAAAATAATTTATAATATGTAAAAAAAAATGCAAAACAATACTTTAAAATATACATTTTTATTTTGAAAATCAAAACAAAGAACTTAGACCTGTTAAAATCATTGAGAAGTGCTCCCTTTTGTTGAAAATGAGAAACAACCAATCAGTACCTTGGAATGTTTGCCTTTTTCCATTGTTATAGATTTAAATATTATTGATTTTTTTACTTGTAAAATAATTTTAGAAATGGCAGCATCTTATGGTATGATTTTAGCTTTAAATATGACCATAAATTTGATAGAAAATTGCCGGTTTTAGAGCAACTTGAAACCATGAACAAAAATTATCAGTGAAGCACCTATTATGTTAAAACTTAGCTATGAATTTAGTTTGCACATCTTTTTTTGTTCTTAGTAGTAAAAATATGTGCATATTTTTTTAATATTCTTCTAGGTGTATCTACTACAATAATTTTATTCATGAGTCACAAAAGTAGAATTGAAAATTAATTAATGTTGATGTCAAAAAAAATTCAAAACAAAAGTTCAGTCAAATTGATTAAAATCTAAGTGCCAAAATTTAGTTATTGATTTAAAATTTACTTTTTATATCTAGCAGTAAAAATATTGTACATATTTTTTCTTAAAAGTATTCCCTAAAATTCAAATATTGTAATAATTTTAGTCATGAGTCATTAAAGCCAGAATTTTAAAGGTGATTACTGTTGACATAAAAAAAATTTCAAATAAAAATCCAATGAAAATAATGGAAACTAAGAACTATATATAAATCAGTGAAAACAATGAATTTCATTGGCTAAGATTGAAAATGTTATCAAATTTCTTAAATACTCCAGTAAATTTAAACTAAAACTTACAAATTATTTTAAAATATGATTTCAAAAAAGCTCATATTTGAATGAGATCAATAAGAAAATACACAACAGCTCCAGTTTTATTTTTTCAATAAATTTTCAACTGAGACAAGACTGTTTACGAAAATACTTTGATGTCTAATCAATAAATGATTTTTTAATGTACAATTTCTAATATACTTTTTCCATGGTTTTATATATTTATTTATTTTTTCTGGGATTTTGAAAAACAGTTTATTGACAGTTATAATGTATTGAAGTTTTAAACTGGATTTCAAGAAAATGTAAAGAATCTAGAATAATAATGTCCATATAAATGTATTAGTCCATAAATAAAGGTGGGATTCCACCTTTATTGTTAAAAGGAGGTTGTCTTGACAACAGTTTGAGATTGTTGATTGTTATTGATATTGGAATTGTCTAAGTGTTAATGGATTTTAATGATTACTTATAAACCCATTTAGCCTTGAGCATTATTACACTTAATATTAAAGTAATACTTTGGGTTAATTTGAAAATTATAATTGCTGTTTGTAATGTTATAATTGACTATTTATTATCAGAATTCATATCAGGTTATATTTATTTGTTTAAGGAGGGTTATTGAAACTTTTTAGTATCAATAATTTCAATCTCTGTGGTCAAGTTTCACTCTTTAATATCTATATAAATGTATTAGACCATAAATATAGATAGCATTTTACCTTTATTGCTAAAAAGAGATTGCCTTGACAACAGGTTGAGATTGTTGATTGTTATTGATATTGGGATTGTCTAAGTGTTGACTGATTTTAATGAGAATAATATATATAATATTTTATAATAAACTATTTTATTTACTGTGTGAATACTTATATATAAAAATAATATCTATAAAAAATATTTTATAATTGTTGCTTTTATTTAGTGTGCACTAAAATTCTAAAAATAATTGTTTTCTTCAACTACAATTTGGGTTTGTAGATTTATTTGAAATAAAAGTGTGAGTCATTCAGAAATTAATCACTTCAAGCACTCACAACTAGTGACTGAATTAATTAATTTCTGAATGCCTGATACTTTTACTTCAAATTAAATCTATAAACCTAAATTGTGAAAGAAACAATTATTTTTAAAATTTTGTGCATAGTAAATGAAAGTCTTTATTATAAAATATTTTCTATATACATTATTTTGTTTTTTAATATTCAGTTATTTTTTGTAATTATTTCAATTCAAAATTTAAAATGGAAATTATACACTATTTTCACACATTAAAAAAAATCATTTACAATATTGTTTTGTTAATTAACTTTTACAATCAAGAGAAATTAAGATTTGTTTTTAGTTCTATTTTAATTAACTTAGAATGTTTTTTAGTGAAAGCTTTTTTAAAAAATGATACTAGTATTTTGCATGCATCACTAAAAACTTATGAACTGATATTTACATATTTACATTTGGCCCTGCTAGCATCTATAAGCTGAATAAACGATTAGATAACTCTGAAATATTTCATTGTCATGTTGCATTGTTATCAATTTCTAAGAAAATCTAATTGATAGACATATGTTAAAAATTGAATACAAAATTTATTCTAAGCAAACCAACAGAGTTTCTAAATTAAATAAAAAAAGCTTTTAAATGCCACATGTAAAATGGGTGAATTAAATTTAAAAAAAATGCTTTGACTCAGATAAATTGGACTAAAGTCAGAAAGATCTTTATCCTCTAGTTGAACTGTTAATGTTTGAAAATAATAATATATATGCATTTTATGCTATGTAAGATAATTTGAGTTTTTTTTTTTTTTTTTGAGTGCTTGTTTATTTTAAATTGCTTCTCACAATGTTTTTGTCTGATTAGTATGTATACCTCACTAGGTCTTGGTGTTGGTAAATACAGACATTAATAGATCTAATAAATCGATGGTGCTGTAATAATAATGAATTACACATAGAGGCTTGCTTTAAAAAAAAACATGTATTCACATCATTTGTCTCTTTGAAAAACAACTCCATTTTAAAATATACATATACAATATAGGGAATTTTTCTTAGATGATTAAAATTGTTTAAAAGATTTGGAAAAGTTTCACTCTGTAGTGAATGAATCCAGTTAGAAAATATAATATATAGGTATATGAGCACAGACTTTCACACGACCCACCACTCTCCACTCTATCTCATAACACTGATTTGAACACACATATGTTGAAAAGATAAATAATCACCAATATATGTATTTCATGCTAAACCAGCAATAATCAACACATTTGTGTGGAGATGGTAATCTGGACCAACTGATGATTACTGGTTTAGCATGAAATACGTGTAGTGGTGATTATTTATCTTTTCAACATATGTGTGTTCAAGTGTGTCAGTGTTGTGAGATAGTGTGGAGAGTGGTGGGTCGTGTGAAAGTATGTGTTCATATACCCTCTATATTACATATATAGACATAGGTATATAATAAGCCTGTGTTTCAGTTATTAGAAAATATAAGCAAACTATATATAGACAACTTCCATATTTCTCCATTCTTTTTTATTTCATAAATAATTTCATATAAATAAAGATATAAATAATAATAATACCCATTACATAAGGATTTATTCATGCATGATTAATGAAGGGCATGTTTTTTAAAGGTGAACTATATAATTATTTGGTTTTCTCTTTCGTTTTAAAAACTGTACTCAATAATAGGGAGAAGGATAATCTATCTATATACAATGTTTTGAAAAATATTCTAAGAAGTTTATATATATATATGTTGAAGCATTGACTGGTAAGCGAACCCGAGCCGGCTGCTTGGAAAGCAGCTACGCTAACCGTTAGATCACCAACGCTTGACAGTTTTTATTACATGTACAGTGCGTACGGTTTTTCTTTTTAAAAAAAAAAAAAAGTGTAGGAGTAGAAGGAAAACATTTTTAAAAGTTATTTTGAAAATTAAATTCGCCAATTAATTATTTCGAAATAAATCTTGTTTGTCTTGAATAAAATTTTACTTTTAAAGTTATTTATAAGGGAGTGGTTTTTGAAATATTTCTTTGAATAAACATAATAATTTTTTAAAACAAATTTTAATTTACAAAAATACAGGAAATGTTCGCCAGAAGTTATTTGTTACTCGCTGAGCAACATATATTTAGTACATACATTTTTAATAAAAAGATGTTGAATAAAAAGCTAATCACCAGTTATATATACGCATTGTTATATATAGTAGACTTAGCTTTGGTTAACAAAAACTAGTAAACACTGAATTTGTCAGATTTTTCTGACTATCGTTTCAGAAAGGTAATTAGCGCAACATACAACTTTAATTATTCTTCGTTGTTTATTTATACATTAATTTGTACATTGAGAGACAAATACTCGAGACTTCAT
Organism: Epiperipatus broadwayi; assembly: GCA_028023455.1. Classification (NCBI taxonomy): domain Eukaryota; kingdom Metazoa; phylum Onychophora; class Udeonychophora; order Euonychophora; family Peripatidae; genus Epiperipatus; species Epiperipatus broadwayi. Next base: position 67,428 of record JAQFVV010006204.1, read on the forward strand.
TCCGAGAAACAAACATTTTTTAATAAATAAAATGGCTTTTTCTGTTGATGATTTTAGGTACCTAAAGTGCCCCAATGCAATTTTAAATGGAATACCTTTGGTTTTTTTTTTTTGCAAAATGCACTTAAAGTGTAATAATCAAAACTTCTGTATATATTATTATGTAAAATTATTTACTCTAGAAAATGCCATACATTAACAATATGGCAAAAATTACCCTATGAACACATTTAGCATGGAAATACAAGCTTGCTGTTCAAAACTACTTTGTTTCATTATGAAAGTTTGTATAATGAACGTTATTCTAGATTGATATGCTTATTTAATACTATTTGCATCAAGCTCATGGTCTGTAACAAAAGCATACACCTGTGACTCATTTTCACATCTTTTACCAATCAAGATTGCATGCTTTCCCAACTACAGAGGAGGCCTTGATGTGTCCTATATCTTTTATAATCTATATTAGAGCAAAATGTATATTGCAACTCTAATTAATTCACTCCTTAATATCATATCTTCCCTCTATTGATTATTTCAGTTCCATATGTTGGCCGATCTTTTTTTAAGAGATTATGCTTTTGAGCATACTGATCTATTAATATCAAATCTTATATTGGCATCTCATTTTGAAATTTAAAGAAGATAATTTATTCTTCTAGACATTTATGGACAAGCTTGCTGATCATTAAAATTCTAACCAGGTTTAAAAATCTTTGTTTTTCAGTAATGCTTAAAATTTCTATTTATACTACTATAAAGTACAATTCCAATTATAATGTTTTTCATTAACCAAAATATCAAACTCAAATGTGTTTTGTGCAGCAATAATCTAGAATAAATATTATACATTTTTTAAATGTGTCCATACTTTTCATCTTTATAACTGTTTATGTTATCCAAGCACACAATTAACCTCAAACAATATCTTAAAAAAACATCTAAGATACTTTTACTCCTATAATAGATTTAAATTGTTCTCACACTTAGAACTATATGTCTTGCATGCTGTTCCATTATATTTGCAATCAAAAGTGTGATGTACTCAAAAGAAATAACAGTGGTTTAACACATACTTACATACGCTCAAATTTTTTTTTAGGAATGCCATGAACAAAATTTGGCAGTCTATAATTGTTTTCAGTTGTGTAAAATCATAATTTGAATGTTTTTTGATATTAACATTCCACAAAAGCACTCATTCTTGAAGAAATTACATGTTAGTCACAGATTTACCTATATGAATGCTTGTCTCTGTAACTGAAGCTCTCCTTTATAACTATGTTAATATTTGTAAATGATATGTTTTTAATAAATAAAGTAATGTTTAAAAAAAATCACAAGACATACAAAAATGCATATAGACTAGAATTATAAATATATAAATTACTGATTACTATTATAAGTAGAGATGAAATGATTAGAAAAATTGCACAATAATAAAATAATTTAATTTTTAATATAGTTTTCAATAAACATTAAAAGTTGCAGTACAATACAGCTATAATTTCAGCTATATTTCATTTCATGCCTTGCATACATAGCACATCATGTATGTCAGCTCATATTTTGTTGATAAGCTTTGATTATAATAAAATAGGTATTATTTATTGAATTGCGCATGTACAGTAACTTTTCAACATGGACATATACACAACACAGATGATTTTTATGTATACAGTTGACATATATATATTGTAATGATACAGAGACATCAGGGGTGAATCTGGGGTGTGATGGTATTCATCACCATCAACCCCAGTTACTTTAAAATTTAAATATACAAATAAATATGAATGTAAGGAATGAGCATGAAAGATCAACACAACTAACTAAATAACTAATTATAAGTTCAACATCATTATAGAAAAATAATATAATAATCATTTATCATCATGAATGATCAAAAATACAATAAATCAGTCAATCTTGAGACTGGATTTAAAATGGGTTTATTATAGATGCTAATTATTTAGCTCTTGCTAGCTTGGGGCAGATTATTTAAACCATAATTTGAATGCACAATCTTAAGTGCCAATCCATAGCAATTAAAAAAATAATGTTGTGATACTAAAACATGCTGATTATCATCAATGCTCTGGACACTTAGTATCATTAATTTACTGGCCAACTATAAGCCTAATTTCTAATAAATACTAAACTAAAAATGTACTGTCTGGATTCTAAAGTATATCCTCTTTGTGCCAATTCAGGATCATCAATTGTTCATAAACACTAAATATAAACCTCTTTTATGTAACAGTCTGTTATGCACAAATCTATCTCAGGAACAATAGCTCTATAACTTACTGTGAACATGAGATATAATACAACATATAATAATTCATATTTTACGAATAAATAAATTTACTGGAATAATTTTAATAATGAAATATCAATTTATTAATAACAATTAAAATGAAATTAAGGTCTGCTGAGTATGCCATAAATATAAATTTGGCATTCTGATTTTGATTAATATACAATTAACTACAAATACCTCAATAGGCTTACATAAAACACACATATATAAATACACAGATGTGCAGTATAATGATTTATGAGCACATTTGAATTGTTATATAATAATTAAAAAATATTCAATTCATTTTTAATAATACATGATGAATGACTGATTTAACACATATATGTGCACATAAAATGTGGGCACACACTGATGTTTATATTATATATTTTAATTTGTAAAATAATAAAAATTTTAAAAATATTACATTTTTCATAACTCATTCCATGTTGAAAGTATACATAAAATTCACACATATGGGTGTATATATAAAAAACAATAATATGAATCAGTTATTAATTCATTCATTATCTAATGGTAAACAAAAAAAAAGTTTTTCTTTTTTTCTTTTTTTTTTAAAAAAAAGTAATATTAATCCTTTTACAATCCTTCAGAAAATTTTTCTTTTTCAAAAAAAAAATATCACATCTTTTGTAGGTTACTCTTGATTTATTATAAATGTATTTTTAAAAAAATACTCCAGCAAATATTTTGTTTTCAAATCCAGAAACATTTTTGGAGTTTTTTTTTTAAAATAAAATATACTGGAAATTCATCTTATTTTTTGTTGAATAATGTTATTTTCATAGAAAAATTTTTTTTGTAATTTCAATTACAATGGTTATTTTTATTAAAGAAATTATTTAAAGTAACTCACCAGCTGTACTTTACATACATATAGTGCTATACACACCATATCTTTATCTCTGTAGATAAAACAGGATACTTATCAAATAATTTTTCAACAAGCTGATGGACTCTCTTGATAAGCTGGTTTCCTTTAAAACAATAGACTAACTTATTGTTATTTTCAGGAAAGCTATAGTCCAGATAACTGTTAACCTTCAGTATGCTCCATTCAGTATTTATGCTGTTTAATACACACATTTCGTCAACCAACCACCAGTCCCCCCAGTTACAGCCCCACCCGAACTTTTCCTCTTTCCCGGACAAGGTCCGGAGAAGCAATGGTCATAACAAAAATGGTTATTAACTGTATATTTAAAACATATGTAAATCCATATATAATATAGAGAATTTTGAATTGGATTGAAATAAATAAGTCATCAGAGTAATTTTTAAATTATATGTTTATTTTTGAGATTAAATTTGGATTTTATCTATATTATTCTTGATTTTACAATTAAATTATCTAACATTTTGGAGGCGCTTTACTTCTCTCCTTACAATTAAAATTATTTTAATTTGTATTTTTTTGATGAAGTTAATATTGTTTTCTCATTTGTTTATTATCTTATTGTCACTCATTGTATATGGGGATTTATCCTCTTATTCATGGTTTTCAGAAGCAATCAGTTGTTTTCTCATATATGTGAAAATTTAAAGTCAAATTTATCTATAATATTATTATTTCAAACTATTGTAATGAGAAAACTATCTTGAATATGTCAGACAATGCTGAAACTTAATTCAAGGGAGGAAGAGTTTCACAAAAATTCGTGGTAAACATTATACTAAATTCTGGATGGTTAATATTTAGGGTTTTGTGTACTATGATCACATGTGTGAAGAGGGTTGGGGTAGTAACACTATTTTGGAATTTGTCAGTCTTATTCGGTGCAAGGAGTGTAAGGGGTTCCTCTTAAAGAAAAATAACATAAAAAATTTAAATGTATAATAAAATTATCATACAAAAGAGTTAAATAATTTAATATTTAGAAAAGTATATCAGTGAATCTTAACCACTCTATATAGATTTTTATATCTCTTGTGTTTAAATATTCTTTGTTTCTAGTTTCATTACTAAAATTTGATTGGTTAATTATAAAAAAAAAAAAGGGGAAAATATATTTGGAGGGTTTACAAATGAAATAATAAAAATATATTATTAAGGTGGATATTTTAGTGAAATTAAATTGAAATTTATTTGGTTAAAACAAATTATTTTAAAATTCAAATAATTAAATAATAGTAAAATAATAATCAACATAATTCTTAACATATTTAGAGGTTAAATGTGTAAATAATTATTAAATGAAGGGGGTATTCTCTTCTCTTTTTATTAATATTGAATGTGTTTGAGATTTATAATTTATATTTTAAATAAAAAAGAGTAAAAAAATAGTAAACTGAGTGGAAAATTGAAAATAAATTATAAAATATTTAGTTAGGAAAATTAGAAAGTATAGAATTATATAATTAAATTTAAGAATAAAATTTTAATTTAGAATTTATTGAATTAAGATTTTAGAATTAAAATAATTTTATAGTCTAGACTAAAGAAAATTAATATATTGAAATTAGAAATGGTGGGTTATATCTTGTATATTGAGTGGGTTAGGAGTTTGTGGTTATTTTTTAGGTTAGGGGAGTTATGGATATGGTGATGGTGGTTTTGGATGGAAGTAAGTCACTCTGAGTTAATGTTTTTACGAATTTTCTCTCAAGATATAAAAATATTTCTTAACTGGATGTAAAATTTACTGTTTTGTTCAGGATAAGTGGATTCAAAATGTCAAAGGGAAATTACAGATGTAGATTCAAGTGTCAAGTTTAAAAAGTAAAATCTAAGATTCCTATTTATTTTAAATGATTCTCTTATCACCCACACATTGGATTTATCTCATAAGATTAAAAATTTTAATTTGTATGAATTAGTGTTGTTAATTGAATTTTTTAGGTGTATATTTTCTGATTATCCTTTTAATTAAATCGAATTTTAATCAGTTTAATCTGATATTAGATTTATTTTTAATTAGTCAGGAATTTTGTTTGATTTATAATTTATGTGTAAAATCCTGTGTAAAATATTTTAATTAGAGTTAAAATAATTTAGAATCAATTAGTAGATTATTTTAAAATTGGTTTTTTTTAGAAACTAAGGAGGTGTATATATGATAAATTGTTTGAAAATTTATAAATTTAATTTGAAAATATTTATTTTAGAAAAAATTTTTTTTTTAAAAGAAATTTAGATTTGAATCAATCCCTTTCAATGTGTTTTAATTAAATTGGTTTATAATAAAAATGAAATTAAAATTTAATAAATATTTTAATCGATATTATATTGTATATTAATATAGTGGATTATATTCCAATAAATTTAAGTAATAAATTAATAAATTGTACATTATTATGTTTAAAAATATTAAGATAAAATTATATATAATTGGAATACTATTCATTATAGGTTTTTGTATGTGATATATAATGTGTTTATATAGTGATTGAATTTTTATTACAAATTTAATTTAGACTTATTAAAAGGTTTGAATAGAAGAGAGTGGGTTATTAGGATGGTTGGTGAAACAGTGGGGATGAAAAACTAATATATATACAGGTTAATGAACTACAGAAAACCTGATCTTGGCTTCCATGTGAATCAAAACTCTATTGTAGTGAAGTAGTAGTAGCAACTAGATTCACTGTCTTGTCTTCAGTTATATCTTCATGATAGTTGTGCTGTCACCATCTGTAAAACTAAAAAACACCCCTAATCTTTTTTCAAACTTTTTATAGTCAGGGTGAGAAAAAAATACAGTAATTAAAAATATGTTATTCTTTATCTTGACTGAAAAAAGTTAGATTCTTATTAATCTATCTTAATCCTTTGAAAAACAGCTTTGTATAATTTTGTCAAAATATGTTATACAAGCTTTAATTAAAAAATTTGCTAATCCAAATAGATAGTGGAATTTTATAATTACCAGTATATCTATTATAACATAAAAATATACTTTTTTAAATTTTAAAATCATAATTAATAAAATAGTAATTAGACCTCTTTAAATGTTTAATTTGTAATAAAATAATTTTAAATTCAAAATTATTTAATCCTTAATGGTTATTCTAGTGTAATATAAAAATAACTACAAAAATTTTTTGCTTGTGTTTATTTCTACTTTTTCTTTCAACTTTATATATATATATATGTATGTGTGTGTATGCACTACTTTGTTGTTGTATGTCATGAGCCATATAACCATCTCAATATATATATATTAAGATTATAATATAAACAAAAAAAATAAAAAATAATATAGTTATTAATAAATTGAGAGAGCTCATTTTATACATATTTACTTTGTGTTTTCATTTATTTGCTTTTATTTAAAAAATAATAACAAACTTACTATACCATATTTTTATTTTTGAAATAAAATAAATAACAAAATGTCACACTTTTATTGCAATTAAATACACCCTAAAACAATAATTTTTTTCCATAACTTTTTCTTTATGGAATAAAATTAGCAGTCCCATTATCAGAAAAGTATGGTTCCTTCAATGTTTTTAACATGTTGTAATTTAATAGCTTCAGTGTGACTTATTTTGAAGCATTTTTGGTAGTATGAGGGACCTGCAATTGGAACACTTTTTCTTTGCTATTTTGTGGATGTCTATGATGTTAAAAATCCAATACACTTTTTTTTACTTAGAAAGTGTTAATTAAACTTCTTAGTTTAAAAATGTTGAAGATATCAGCATTATCCAGACTTCATACAAATTTTAATTTAAAAATCAAACCAACAATGCCTTATTTCAATCTCAAAACAAGCTGGCCATATCTTATTGGTAGATTATTTAGCTTGAAGACAATTTCAAGCATGTGTTTATATTAGTATTTTGAAAAGGAAAATTATAATTTTCAATAATTTATTCATCTATTTAAAATTATTTATACAATATATATTATAAAAATATTTATTTTAAATCAATAACTATATGATTACAAATATATTCGAAAATATTTGCATTTAAGAAAACAAGTGGTAAAAATGTAATTATGGCAAATCAGGAGTTGCTTTTACTCACTAACAAGAATGACTTTCATAAATGCCAATAAAGAACTTTCTTGTAAAATTTTAATAATAAATTTAATTTTGAATTTTAAGACATATTTTCATTCTTTTATAATATCTCAATTAAAATTTGTTTCTATTTTAAAAATGGAATTCAAATAAGAAATATTTCATTCTACACTTATTATGAATAGACAAGATTACTGTCGAATAATGAAAAGAACCATTGTTACAATTAGAATCAATTTTGTGGTTTATTTTTCTATTTTGCAAAGTTCAAAGTTTAACTTTTAAAATATCTTTCATTTATAAACTTACATTTGTAATAAATAATGTAAAGATTATCAATATATAATATAGAAAATGGTTTAATTGTAAAAATAAAATGTTGAAATTTGGATGAAGTTATCACTAGGTTCTTTTAAATATGAGAAGTAGAAACTGGAGCAGATTAAGTTGATATCAACTTTGGAATTTATGCATTTACCTGTATTTGCCATTATTCATTTCAGATTCTTATTTAAATTCTTCAAACTATAAAATGTCTAATGCAATATAAGTTTACAATTTTTTCTGCAATTATTAAATCAATAATTTCCACTTCATCATTTAAGAAAGATAATTTATAAATTGTATTAAATTTTACAACACTTTTATTTAGAAAATATTTTATTACATGAAATATTGTACATATCATTTTTGAAAGGATAATAAATGAATATACAAAAATGTAAATCAAAGAAAGTATTAATAAATATGATCACATTCAATGCTCAAAGTGGAAAAAATGGCTACTGAGATATTGTAAAATGTATTAAATTTATGAATTGTAATATGTTGACTATGTTTATTTACATATTTACATTTTTTGTATAGCACATAGTTGAAACAGTATATATAAATACATATATCATGGCTTCACTGCATTTGTCACAATATAATGAGTACATATCCCTATTTAATAGACATTAATTACCGTATTGTTATCTGAAGTAGATTTTACTATTCCCAGCAACACCAGTGACTAAAAAATATGAAACAATATTTTTAATACTGTATTGTGATGTAAATTGAAGATCAATTTAAGAAAATCTTATAGTGCTTATATCACACACTTTTATTTTAGTCCATCTTATAGAGATCTTAAAGCAGTGTAAAAAACCTTTAGCATCTTAGTTTGGCTAAAGTAGACATTAATGTGAATGTTAACATTCACATCATTCAATAGACATTTATAAGAATTGTAATGAATTTTTAAAATGATAGACAATAAAGAAAAGTTGACAAAGTAAGTTGATAGGTAATGGTAAATGTGTTTGAGAAGAGTATTTAAAAAAATATAAATTTCACTTTTATAATGTTTGCTTAAGCAAATTAGTAAATGCAAAGTGCTAAGACAAAACAGATGCAACTAAAGCTTCATATATTCCTTGTTCTATTTACTATACAGTTTGTGTGTGACAATAATATTCTGATATTACCAGTGAAGATTATGGAAAAATCATGATCTTTTTAGCGGATGTAGTCAGAGTGGGAAAATGTTAATTTTATTTTTTAAATTTTTAAAACAAATTTATTGATATCTATATTCTTTTAAGATATTCAGAGGATATTAAGAAAGAATGGAGTAAAAAAATGGAAGATAAAAATAATTTCATCTCCTATCAAGAGTTTCTAGGATGATTATTTTATAATACAAATAATGATTGTAACTTAAACTATCCTACTTAAATAAAAAATGTAAAGATCTTGAGTAAATTTGAGTGAAACTTTTGTGCATAATTAAAACATTGGTGTAGTTAGAAATGAATATGTAAGAAAGCTCTATTTGGTAGAAACGATGAAAAAAATGTATGTAGCTTAACATAATTATTATTACATTGGATCATATGATTTTTGACTGCCAAATCTGGAGAGGTACTGAGGTTTATGTTTTATAAAATTGACAGAAGAAAATGTCAATTGATGTTGAAAATGGATTAATGCAATTTGAGCCATGTCATAAATGAACATTAAATGTTTTGCAAAAAGAATATCTTCTGACATCATCATATGTACTACTCTTCTGTGCTTTTATTCATTATGCCATAATCAAGATTTAAATAAATTTAACTGATGAAACTTTTGAGAATGATTCTTATAAAAATATTGATTTCAAGATCACTTGTATTCAGAAAATAATCTGTCAGATTTAGTCAGCTGACTTGAGTAACATTTTTTAATACAAAAGTTACATTATAAGGGGGATATCTCAAAATAACTGGAATTTTATACTAAAAAATTGTTTATTTATTTTTAAGAGTTATGAATTTAATCACTTTCAAATTATTGTTCATTTAATGCAGTACACCAGTCTAAACATGTTTTTTTTATTTTTTAAAGTAGTCCAGAACACTTGCAAAGTGATGCCCTTTAACATCTCCATTTTCTTTTTCACCATTTGTAAGTTATTAAAAAAAAATTGTTTTGAGGCATTTCTTCATTACTGAGAGTTACATAAAGTGAGATTGAGTGAATGTGGCTGATAGATAAGCTGAGTTATGATAAATTTAATTAAAAATTATTTCACATTCAATGCTCTATGCATTGATGCTCTGTCACAGTAAGAATTACAACTGTTTTCCTGCTGTATTTCCTAAAAGAAATCTGAATTTCACATTATTCCAAGTTTTCAGCAATTATAAAAAAAAACAAATATGCCAAATGCATTTTATACAAAAAGGTGCTACATGGCCCCACAATTTTACACAATATGTCCCTTGGCAGATTAATTCAGAAGGGGTCCACAAGATGTATGTAACAGCATAAGCATATATAACAACAAGTGCACATATCAGAGAACTATTCCAATTTCTGCTCCTCTCACATTGCTAAGTGAGAGCTATTTTTTATATATATATTTGATTACAATGGACAGAAAATAATAAAATGTGTGTATAATTTAAGAAACCTGTAAATAATTGGTGGGTTAGAGTCAGCCAGCTATGCACTGCATTTTTTTTTACTTTGTTAATTTTTGCACAAATTTAATTTTTTAGGTTGTTTTGAAATATTTTTCTTTCATTTGATATTGTAAGATATAAAAAATTTCAAATATGATAAAATGATAATGTCACCATATTACATTAAATTTTTTATAACATAGTGGCCATTTTTTGACTGTGAAAGCAATGTTTTAGCATGGCAATAATGAGGTTTAAAATATAAATTGCTTTTTTGACTTTTAAAAGTAAAACTATTTTGTAATAAATTGTTTTTTTTTCTTCACCACTAAAAAATGTAATTTTATTATAAACTGTGCTTCTGCATATGTTAGTGAAGCTATAATTATAATTTAAGATTTAATATACTAGCTTAGTGCTTTCCAGATTTAGTATTCAGATCCCATACTCATAGCTTTAAGAATGAATAGTCTGTTGTGAATTGTTGTACATATATGAAAATGAGCTTGAATTTTTAATTAATTTGTCCATTGTTTGGAGAAAGCAAATAATGCCTCTCTTCTATTAATGACACTGAGGTCATTTGCTATGTAATAAGCCTCATTAACTTTTCTTTTGGCATTGCTCTCCTTTGTGAACATTATTAGGCAGAACTGGGTTCAAATAAGTGTCCTGTAGCTGCTTGGTGATTCCAGAAGATTGATGTTCTTTCATTTTTATTTTTTACTCTATTATATGCATATTTGTGTTGGTAAACTCTTGTGTTGGTGTTATCTCAAGTCTCACCATAGTAAGATACTCTGCAGCCTAATTGAGGGCATGTTATTTTATAGACCACATGAGGGACTTGATCTTTATCTGTTTTATCCTTGGAGTTATTTTGTTATTTGGTTAGTGTTGTGAGGTGTTCTGTAGCTAAATTTAAAATCATTAGTCAATTTTTTAGCAATTTTTGATGTTATATTTGGTATGAAAGAAATTGTTAAATATTTCTTATTGTCTTTAGGCTGTTTATTTTTGAGTTTTTTATAAAATATTTTTATTCTCTGATGGATAGTACTGGGTTTAAAGCCTATGTTGGTCATTTTCTTTATATATTTATCGATGATGTTTTTCCTATCCACTATATATTTACATAAATGGTGATTTCTGAATAGGAAAGCATTCATACTAGCTCATTTATATGTGTTAGGGTATAGACTTTGGATTTGTATTAAATCAGAGCAAAAAGATAGTAGGACTCATTTTGAATATTTTTTGTCAGCTGATTAAATACATTTAAATACAATTATATATATATATATATAATTCTTGCTGAATGTCCATAAAGTGAATTTAAATAAGATGGTTAGAGAGCACTCATCAGTTTAAAAATTACATGAGAATTTATTTCAATTTGCACCAGGAACAATCAATTATAAATGAAGTCTTCAGCAAGGACACAATGCACTAAATACAAATATAAATGTCTTGGAGTTTTAATCAATAAAAAGTGAAAATATAAGTAATGCTAAATAAAGAAGAAAAGAATTACTAATTAATTGATTTTGCAAATAAAATTCTTGCATTTGTTTTATAGCTAAATTTGTGCTGAATTACAATTGAAATTTTTGGGGGCAAAATGGCAATTAGATTTAATCACCTCTTTCTTCAGAAAATTTAGTCTAAAAAAGAAGATACAATAAATCTTCTGATTATAAATGACTTTCCTGATATTCACAATAACTATTAAAGTATTGTATTGAAGATGGCTTATTATTGCTTCCATGGATATTCTTTTTTTTTTTTGTTACAATTGTGACCAGCATAAAAATTATGTATTTGGTTTAAATGAAAATATCAAACAATAACTCAAAATTAGGAGAGGGAATGTTTCTCAACTTACTAATAAAAAAAAGATAATTTTATTTATAATTTAATTAGTGACTTCTGATAGAGGAAGTATAGCTATATTTCGCCAATCTTCAGATTTAATGTCAGGTGCAAAACCTTGCAGAAGAGATGAAAGTTTTGTTCAGATGACAGATGTTCTAGAAGAGTGAAGGCAATAAGCCATCTTTTAATAAGAAATGTCTGCACTTTAATAATAATTTTAAATGACTGATTTCTTTTTACTGAGACAATCTCCTAAACTGCAATCTAAAACTATAATTTATTCAAAAATGTGCTTGATCTCATACATGTGGTGAGCAATTGATATATAGCATTGAAAATTTTATCAATCATGAGATCTTGCTTTATTTTAAACACAATTTCTTTTTTAATTTGATATATTAAAAAGTACACTTAGTATTATATTTTTACTATGCCTACAGTGTCAATAATTTTATGCTGAAGAAAATTTTTGTCAAAGGTTGAAAAATACTCTCTGAAATTATTCAGTTAGCCTCTTCAGAAACATAGTAAATTTTCATTTTTTTTAAATAATGTTTACACCATTATCTTTGTTTTTTTATATAGTATTCTATAGAAATGTATCACCATGAATCAAAAGTGTGTCAAAATTGCTGATAAGTTTCAATGAATCCATTTTTTTAAAATATGTGATAAAATTAGGATTTGATAAATGTAATAATTTGAGCAAATTTTATATAATGCTAATTATTGCAAAGACCGGTGCCATGTTTTGAATTTTGCACCAAAATTCATTCAGATTTTAAAAGGCTTGAACATTAAGATCTCTATGTGAGTGTAATATTTGGTATGAATAAAAGTAATTGAAGTTGACAAAATATTAATTTGAAGAATTTTCTTTAATAAGATTGCCATCATAAGTTTTAAATTAAGTCTATTATAAATTAATAAGATATTAGTTGATAAGTATGTACTGAATATTATATTCAATACAAAAGAGATTTTTCTGTTGGCTTGAATTATATATCAGTCTCATCTTTATTGGTTTTAAGTTACATCAACTATAAAATATATATGGGTTCGAACTCAGACTTTCACACAACCCTCAACTCTTCATGCCATCTCATATTGCTGACCCACCTGATCACACACAAAACGAAAGTAGCATGTTTGGTAAGATAGCAATTAGACCCAACTAAGTGCTAAATTAATTGAAAATTATTTTCAATTATCATATCTGTTTTGAAAAAATGAAAAAAGTAAGTTTTTTTTACTAATATTATCTCATTGTAGGATTATCCTCCCCTCTTAGATACTTACAGATAATATGTAAGCCAGAAGCTTGCTAGGCGTTACGCTGCCCCTTCCCCTTAAAATAAAAGATTAGTACAAAATATCTGGCAAGAAAATTATAATATTTACATTAATACTACCATTAATAATTTATCTGTATTGAAATTATAAACACATTTTGTTAAAAAAGTTAAAAATATAAAATGATTTTCAAAGAATAAAAAACTTGTAAACATCAAAACCACTTTAGTTTTCACCTTCCATATCCATATTGTCTGATGCCTTCAAAATAAAGCTAAATAAAAATATGTGTGAGTGTAATTCTATGTAAATATTATTCTTACATATATATATATATATGAGGTTTATATATAGATATGGTTATTCTTCTGGAATCTTTAAATAACATTAAAGATGGATTGTCGTTTCTAGTAATAAATACAATGTAGCCTTTAACTATTATTTTAATTATAAAACAACATAAACTACGCAAAAATTATTTCTAAAATAATTTAAAAAAAGATTTATTAAAACAAAATAATGTAATAAATAAACCAAAGACAGTTAAATATATGAAACAAATTAAAGCATATCCTATCTCCAAAGGACGCCAACATTTTTTAAATATTTTTGTCATATAGCTAAGAATAAAATATTATATATATAAAAAAGTAACGCTTTAATTTGTTTCGTATTTTTAAAATAGAATAATATAATTAGAATTACAAAAAAAGGTGCATAAAAATGTGAAAAATATTAACAAAATTATCATCATCAGTCACTTATAAAAGACTTTGACCATCCAACCTCCATGCAAAAAAAGATAATAGCAAAAAAAAAGAAATGATTATATAAGTAATCTGTAACCCATAATTTTTTCTAAAATTTGTTTATTAGACATCCTGCAACATGTTCTTTACCCTCTTCTGCAGCATTGTTTTTTCCCTTCTGAAAGACAAACACCTTTTTATTTTAATTTTCCACTGCAATTTGTCCTCAGTTATGTCCTTCTAATGAAATAAACAATATTGGCATCTTTTTAAAATGCCATTGAAATAATCTTTGTAATATAAGTAGTATGCAGCCTTTTCTTAAAATTTATAGCCAATCTCACCAGAAAATATTTTTTTAAGAAGTTTGTTAATCTTAATTTGCTTTACATATCCAATCTAAAGAGATATACTCTTATAATTGTAGATTTAATAATCATCATTATCAATAGTATTCTGTTCCATGGATAGGTCCATAGAGCAGTAACAATCAATTCATCCATTTTGCCATTCTGTTCTTTTCATTGCCCAGCTTTTCAATTCCACATAACTTTTATATTATCCAGCAATATCAACCTTTTCCATTGTTTCTTCTTGTTTTTGCTCATCATTCCCTCGATATATTAAGAAGAAAGTAGATTTAATACTATTGAAAAATCTGAAAACTATATCAATTGATTGTTTTTTGATTTTGTTTTTATATTTTCAGAATATAATGGAGCTTTTTTTTTCCAGTACTTTTATGTTGCATTAATATGGATCTGTGATTTATTTATACATAATAAATTTGCTCAAACTAAAAATCATTGATTTTTTTTTAATATGGAATGATATATCACTTGGGTTTTAAATTTATTTTTTTCTTGTTGCTTTGAATTAATTCAAATTAGAAACCTTATTATCAGCCTACTATTATCTCTGCTTTATGAAGTTGTTTATACTTGTTTCCAAAAATCATTCTCATAAAAAGTACATAACAGATTTTTAGTAGATAACCTTGTTTAATGCCAGTTTTCATTTTACATGGCTCAAATTTTCTACTAATAATAATATTTTGTATTATCATGTAAGGGATATATAATGAACAAATCAGTTAGTTTCAAATATTACTGCAGTATAATCAAATAGAAAATAAGTAATCATGTTACTATTTGCAATCAGAATGAAACTCCTATTAAGAGTATAAAATGAAAGTTACTATTTCATAGCTAAATATAATTTAAGATATAAGAAAGTAGCCTTTAATAAATGAAATATAAGCAAAACATTTTTTTTTATTTTTAAGTTAAAACCTTTATTAAAACATGAACTTTATACAATTTAAACAAAAAATAAAATTTAAAAATTTTTTTATAAATAAATATTAATTGTGCCTTACAATATAGGAACTATTAATTATAAAATTAACCAAAATTTAAATAATTTCACAAAAATTTATGAACTCAACTCATGCATTTAATGAAAAAGAACTAAAACTAAAAAGTTGGATCTAATATTGATTGAAATTTGCATTGCAAATTTGTATAAAATAACAGCATTTTTTTAGAAAATAGCTCTTTATATAATCTAGTCTTTAATACATTAAATTTGCCATAATTAAAAAGCATTAATTAGATGCTTTCTTTGTATGATTTAAAAAATTACAAATCTATAAGTCATAATGTTTTAATTTATTTGAAACATAGATAATTTTAAAAAAGTGTAAAAAAACATCACTTTGCCACAAGTCACAGAAAGGGTTTAACTTAAGTTGTATTTATTATTTAAAAAGAATAGAGATTGCACTATGAAGCAGATTAAGTCATAACTCCTATAAGACTACTGTATAGAGCTTGCAAAATAAGCTCTTAACAAGCTTTGAGAATATCCTCAATCCCAGACCGGTTTCGGCTTCTCAAAGCTTATTAAGAGCTTATTCTGCAAGCTCTATGTATGCCATTTGTAAACACAAGCTTTATTAAATTAGGTCATGTGACATCTGACTTTATTTTTTTATCATCCTATAAAACTATAAGAAGATATTTTAGAGTCCTCGAAATTGATTAAAAAGAAAATGGAAAATGTTGGATTAAGCTTTTGATATCTTTCTAAAAAAATATTCGTTAAAGAACGTAAATTTAGCTCATGATACTGAGGTCAAAATAAATTGTTGCAAAATCATAAGTGTATAATTCTTTTGGTCTAGAAAAAAATGACCTTTTTAACCTATTGTCTAAAATTATATTTTTAAAATTTTAATTTTGCATTAATGCAGAAGTATGGGAAACTCCCAGTGAACTATATATAAACTAACAATCAGTAAACTGAAACACACAGGCTTATTATATACCTGTGTTTACATATGTAATATATAGGGTATATGAGCACAGACTTTTACATGACCCACCATTCTCCACACTATCTCATAACACTGATACACTTGAACACATATATGTTGAAAAGATAAATAATCACCAATATACATATTTCATGCTAAACCAGCAATCATCACTTGGTCCAGATTACCATCTCTACACCTATATGCTATAAGTGCTCAGATATATATTAACATAGCCAAATTTTATACTTTAATGGACAGGCTTCAATCTATTCCACCCTCCAACTCTTCAGCCATCCATCCAATTGAAAATCTGATGATGGAACGCTCAAAGGCCATCCTGAAGCTGAGATTCTTGTCACACCCATGTTGACCTAAAGTCAATCTGACCCCTCATGTACAGGACATAATCCATTTAATACATATACAAGGGATGGACAGACATCTCTATTATGAAATAACTGAAACACATCAGACTTTCAATTGGATGGATGGTTGAAGAGTTGGAGGGTGGAATAGATTGAAGCCTGTCCATTAAAGTATAAGGTTTGGCTATGTTAATATATATCTGAGCACTTATAGCATATATGTGTAGAGATGGTAATCTTGACCAACTGATGATTGCTGGTTTAGCATGTAATATGTATATTGGTGATTATTTATCTTTTCAACATATATGTGTTCAAGTGTATCAGTGTTATGAGATAGTGTGGAGAGTGGTCGGTCATGTGAAAATCAGTAAACGTAAGTATATATATCACTCTACATTTACATTTATTGATGGTAGGTTACATATATCTCATTTGGGGTTATCAGTACTTCTATATTAATAGGATTAGATCACAAAATTAAGATAAAACTGAAAATACCATTTAGAAAAATTAGTAGAAAGGCGGTTTATTTGATTAAGAGTATATAATGAGATTTGAAGCCAAAATGCCTATTAATTTAATATTCTTATTGTAATCGCATAAAAATTTTTAGATTTCTTTATAACTCAAGATAAATATAGTAATTGAACATTTTAAATTTTATTTGTATTTAATCAAAAACCATTTATTGATATCCTCAAAGGTAAACCGATAGATGCTAAAAATATAAACAAATTTTTAAGACTTTATGATTTTATATTTTGTTTCTACCTATGATTGAATGCTGTAAGCAGGTAAAGTTTTGAATATATAACAAAATCATTAGAAATATGTGGAGTAATATTTCTCTGGAAAATAATGGGGCAACCATAAGTAAATGGACAGACTGATTTAGTAGAATAACGTTAGTTATATATATAATATTAAAAGAATTTATGTAACGGTAGTATATCTTCCTACTATGCTTATACTTTGGATTTGAATTCAGGATAAATATTTTTTCCCAAGATACAACTGAGCTTAGCATTTTTCTTTTAATTGCCATTTCATAACAAATCGAGGTAATCATTCAAAACTATTCAGCAAATAGGTATCTAGTTATTTTTAGTTAAAAAGGAAATAAGAATGGAAAAATCCATCCCCTAAATACCCACCAGTTAGTAAGTCTGATGAGTAATGTTTACTGGTCTTCACTATTGCTTTGTGGGGGACTGATGGAATAACCTTTTTTCTGCAGTAATCTTTTTATAGACTGTTTTTATGACACTACTTGTTTAATATTGTTTGTTTGTCTTTATTTACCATTAAAGTAAATTGAAGACATGTAGACATTTTTTAAAAAAAAATTGAGATATTCATTCAAAAGAGGCAAAGCTTTTTGACATCCTTATATATATTTTTTACAATGTATTTGTTAAGTAATTAGTAATGGCACAATGAAAAATGAATCTTTAGACAATTTTCAGTAAAAGAAAAATAGAAAAAAAATAATTCATAATTATTGGGAAAAAATCTTAAATTCAGTTTGTAACCCATAGTAATTTGTGAGATTGTCTTTAGATCTGTTTGTTTGGGTAAAATCTTGTAATTGATTTTTAACTGATTTTCTTCAAATTTTATGCATTTGTTTAGTTTTAACGACAATGCATTATAATAAAGCAATATTTCAGGATTATTTAACATAACAGTATTGGAAGACTACATTTTAAACTGCATTCAAATCAATTCAGCAAGTTTTCAGTTGTACAATATATGGTGCTATATTTTTTAAGCAAATGCTTTAATTTGATTTGAAAAAATAAATTTTATGGATGTTACAATTAATTAAAATAGAAACAAATAGAAATGAAAGATGAAATTTTAATTCCCTTTGAGATTGATTATGTAAATCTTGCTTTTTAAAAACTGCTGTCTTAATAAAAATAAAATTTTGTAACTGATTTTGAATGAACGAATTTTCTTCAAATTTTATTTACTGATATAGATGACAATCCAATATTTTGTGGCCAACCTAGAAGATATGAAAATTGTTTGCCTAATATTCATAAGAACAAAAATTAAAAGTGAAAAAAAAAAATTAACTACTGATAAATATGAGGACATTTTTTTGAGTTTTTTATTTTTTAATTTGAAATATGAATATCAAGTAACTTGTTTATGAGGGGGGAAATGATTTCAATAAAAGGATTTTGAAAAAAATATTATAACTAATTTTAAATGATTATATATATATATATTATTTAACTTCTCCATTCAGTTTATTTTTTTAGATCAAATCTTGCAACCAATGTTTTAATCTACTTCTATCAAATTGATTTTCTTCAAATTTTGCACATATATATTTTTGAAAAAAAAAAAATACATTGATTTGAGGCCCTAAAAAATATATATATACAAAATATTTTTTAAAAATATTTTTATTCAATTTCAAGACTAATGCACTAAAAACCAAAAAAAAAAAATTTGATTTGACCATAATTTTGATTGTTATATATAATTTTAAATAAAAGGATGGAGTATACATAAATTAATTCAATCAATTCTGTTTGTAACCATACTAATTACCCTTATTATCAACTAAATTAATTTATAAATGTCCAAACTCTTAGTTAAAGGTACTAATGTAACAGTAACTGGGTTTAAACCCTGTTACAAAGAAATTAATAATGTCCACCAACTGACATGGATGGGTGTGTGCTCATTATAGGTCCAGCTTGCATAAGTTTGGTTTTAATTTATTTGATTATTGTATATGATGAGTAATATATATATATAAAGAAATAGTTTCTTTTTTGTAATGAGTATAAATATCTGTTTTAGAAAAATATCTTGGCATTTATTGTTATAGGGAAAAAAATTGAAGGAGAAAGTAGGGAAAAAGAAAATTAATTAAGAGAAATGGTTATAAGTCAATTTATCTTTTTTTTTTTTTTTACTAAATGTACATTTCTTTTGTTTTTATAATCAGATGTCTTGTTTTAGTGAGGAAAACAAAAAACTTTCTGCCACAAATTTCCTGAGGTGATTATTATTTATGATGGCTATTTGGCCCATCAAATTCCAAAAAAAGTTGTCATAAGGTACTTTGAACAAAGAGCACTGATCTGGTCAGGCAAAAATGTAAAAGATTAGATCAATGGGCAAATAAGATGGTAAAAGCATTCCTAGATAATTAATAAAAGATATAGAGGCTGATAAAAGAAAAAAGAAGATTTGAAAAAAAAAAGATTATTAAGTTGAATCCATGAGGAAGAGAATTTTTTTTTTTTTTTGGCGCTCTGATCTTATGATCTTCAACTAGACAGTCAAAGTTTGTGGATTAGCCAAATTGCTGAAGACAATGCCTTTAGAATTGAACTTACTAAAAATGTTTAAAACCTTAACTATGGGGTAGAAACCATATGTATGTAGAACTATTATCTCATGCTCCTAGTATCTAGCTGTACCTATTGCCTGCATATCTAAACCATGATCTTTGCGGATCCCATTGATTACCTTCTAGAGTAATGCCAAGAAGCAAGAAAAGACAATTGATCTTATATGCTTATTAAATTTCAAACAAGATCTTGAACACTGACTGCGACCATTAGTATTCATTTCTATACTAAAACTTTGACCCAAACCATTTATTATAGACTTTTACTAAGAACGCATATTTATATTGCACCAACTATGGAAGAATACTTTTTCTCAAACAAATACCTTGGGAAACATAAGCTTACATGTAAGAAATTAAAACATCTGTAAACCCTGGGTAAAAAAGGTAAATGTGACTTTTATAATTGAACTTATAAATATAGCTTTACTTCTCACTATATGTAAAATATATAATTGTTAATTAGAGAAGATATTAATTAGTATTAAAGTTTATCGGCTTAACGTTTTTGAGGATCCATGCCTCATATTCATAGCCTTCATAAAATGTATAATAAAATATGCAAATACAAATATTCAAATAAGCTAGTATTACGTAGCCCATTTCTTCGAGATCTCGAAACAAGTGTCCTTTCTATTAATGGCATGGATGTTTCCATTGATGTAAAATGCCTCCTTTATTTTTCTTTTGTGATCATTTGATTCTGAGCACAATATTATGGGATTGGCGGGTGTGAAGTTGTGTCCAGATTGTTTAGCATGCTAAAACAGCAACACGTCCTCTGTATTCTTGGAGCATGCTAAACAATCTGGACACAACTTCACACCCGCCAATCCCATAATATTGTGCTCAGAATCAAATGATCACAAAAGAAAAATAAAGGAGGCATTTTACATCAATGGAAACATCCATGCCATTAATAGAAAAGACACTTGCTTTGAGATCTCGAAGAAATGGGCTACATAATACTAACTTATTTGAATATTTGTATTTGCATATTTTATTATACATTTTATGAAGGCTATGAATATGAGGCATGGATCCTCGAAAACATTAAGCTGATAAACTTTAATACTAATTAATATCTTCTCTAATTAACAATTATATATTGAACTTATAATAATGTATAATTGCTCTCAAAGTTTGCTTATTCATTATTAAGATAAAAAAAAATGATTAGTAACATATAACTGCATTTTTTTTGTTACTTTTCATTTTATTTAATCTATTTTAGGTTGTTTTTTTTATATTTATTATTGTTAATATATAAATTTTAATAAATACCTTTATTGATAATAAAAGAATATAAAAGTGTGTTTTTACTTAAGAACGGTAATTATTTGCCTTAATATCTCCTGGTTTTTTTATCATTACATCTCATAAAGTTAGTGATGCCTGGTTTATATGAGTACACACCTCAGTCTAACATACTTTAGACCCTAACCTTAAGTCCAGCAAGTAAATTGTAGCATAGAGCAGTTTTGATTGGCAACTTAGGAAGGTCAAGGTGGTTAATGTAAATTATTTGTGAACTATTATTAAAGTACAGGTGGTTCAAAAGAAACCATATAACAAAACAAGGTTACCATACATTATCAAACACCTCCATTCATCTGTTAGAGTTTCCCTAACATCATTGAGATTGAGCTAGCTAGAGTTAGGCACCTGATTAATCATGGTTTACAATCCAGTAGTAATATTGTAAAATGTAATTTTTACTGCAATAGCAGAGTTGGCATTTGAGGTCGGCTTCTGTTTGACACTCATAAATATGTTTTTACTGCAAGAATCTTCTATGAATAAGATAATGACCAGTATAGAAATATATAACTCTAATTGTCACATAGTATATGTATATGTAATGTACAAGGTTATTTCCTAAAATTCCCAAATAGAATCAGTTCATACCATCATTTGGTAAGGGAGATAATATTAAAGCTTTATCTACAGGTGTTATGGTGACTAAACAGCCATATTTATACTTTATCTTTTCAGCATAATGTGCACCTCCATTAATTTATTGATTTATGTACATCATTTTTGAAATAACAAAATGACACCCAGGTTTGCCTATTAAAATATATTAATCAAAATTGAGGTCCAAAAAAAAAATATTTATTTGTTATTTAATGCATTAGTCATCAAATTAAATAAAAGCAATTTTTTAAATATTATATATATCTTCTTCTTAAGAGTTAACTTTTATATAAATGCTTAGCAGTTGTTTTTTTGAATTAGGTGTTCTAGCTCCTATTGAAGAGAACCATAGCTTGAAACCGGTCTGGTGATGGGGACAATCCTAGATAAAGATTGTTTGAATGCTTTCTCTTGTAGTATTTATCATAAAAATAAAAAAAATAAGTTTATAGCTATTAGCATGTTCTTTATATATATATATTGTACCGGTCAGTTTTGTCTGTTCACATAACAAGATCTAGTGTCTAGGCAAAAGTACCTCGAGTCCAATCATGTGCAAAATACATGTCAGAAACACTCATGAACTCTGCCCTATTTGCCTATTTTCCAGATCTACTAACTTATGAGCAACAATCCTGATGATACCAATCTAATTTTATCTCTCTCCACCAGCATCGCAAAGCGAAGACACAAAGAGACTTTAATTTGAAATCGTATAATGGAAACTTTTTAGTATAAAATATAAGTTTGACCCATTTAAAGGTCATGACCTTTCACATTATATATATATATATGATTAGCAGATCATCTAATCAGAGCAAGCATAATTTAATAACTAAAATATTAATATTTTAAATAAAAAGAAACAAAGATTTTTAAAGTTATAATAAATATAATATTTACTATTTTATATAAAATATGCATAAATACTTGGTTTATATTATTTCATTAATTGTCATTTGCCTCTTTAAATACATATAATTTGATTTATAGGTATTACAGGTATATCATATGAAATTTGTTTATAACTTGGAAAATGACAAAATTTTATTTATTACTTTATTTTATTGTAGCTAGTTTATATGCCAATAATTAATAAATACACAGATGAACATAGTTGATTTAGCACTACGATAGTAAATATCTTTGTGAGATACCAATCCACCTCAACAGAAAAGAGTAAAATATAGCACTTGACCGAATATTTACACTGATTAATTTTATTACAAAACTATACTTTGCAGTAATAAGTAAACTACTCTCAGTTTACACTGAGTGAGAAATGTGTGTGGGATAGTTTGTTTAAGACCTATAGAGGTCCCTACCTTCGTATTTTTCAGACGCTTATTTCTAAGGTTACAGCCTTAGTAAATTATTACTTAACATATATATATAACTGCATCACAAAAAGATGCACACATGAAATTATTAATAAATATAATAAAGAAATCTGCTTAGTAGAATCATAACATTACGGTTTATGGACATTCATAGGTTTGATTTATGGTGAGAACTTTAAGAGGGCAGTGTATGCATGGTGGCATAATTAGATGATCCAATCTTGAATCCAGAAAGGTGCTTCCAAATTTAAAGATGAAGAATGGTGACCGAATTCTTCCTGCTACTTTGGCAGATTCGGTTCACAAAATGAAAGCGTTGGCTATTAATAATGATAGACTGGATCTGTCCCAGAGTGACCCTATATCAATAGCTAATATGATAAAATAAATCCCATGGGGAGTTTATGAGCCATGTTCTTGGACTTGGAATGAATATACAGGATTCTGTTTACCGAAAATCCCAGGGAACAAAGCACAAAGACACACATATGTGTATTTGAACATGGAGGCCTGTTTGCATACAATGTTTAGAACAAAAGACATTTTAAAACTAAGGATGAATGACTGATAACATATATATATATGGGAATATCCAATATAAGGGTATGATTAGATTATTAAACAGTAACGGATCATTTAAATTTATCAATAAAATACACAAATCACTGGTATAGAGAATCCCTCCCACATTACTTTAATTTATATATGAACTCCCCACAACATTAACAAATATGAGAATTCGGTTATAAGGCTTTTATATTATAATGAACATAATTTAGATATATACGAGTGAGGTGGTGGTTATTGATTTCAGAATAAAACAGATTTTATTTCATATAAAAAATTTGAGTTTTTAAAATTAGCGCTTATTATTTATAATAAAATTTAAAAAAAACATTTCTTAAAAAAATAAATTTCTACTCTGATTTTCTATAATGACATTATGAGGTAATTAATTTGTTTTCCCCAAATTCACAAGCGCTTGCTAAGAGATGAAAATAACAAGTCTTGTTTTAATTAAAGCTAATTTAATCACCCCATGAAGTAGAGAGGGGGGAAATAAAAATAAAAGAAAAAAAAACAATATACTGGCAAATGTGAGGAATTGTTGGCCTATCATTTAAATATATAAAATATAAAACATAATAAGAGTTGTAAAATATTATTGCTGCATGAAAGTGAAAGAAAATATTACACTTATTTAATAGATGTTCAATAATTAAAGAAAGTTATATAGAGTTATATACATGCTAATATCGGGTAAGTAAATTACAAATTATTTAAACAAATATTTAATTTCTGGTCAAAGGACCAGCTAATATAATGATATCATTTTAAATTACAGACAGGGTGCTGAACTTAAATATTTAAACATTAAGCAGTGACTACAGTTCTTTATCTTGGTAATAAGTAGCGATTCTTGGTGATTACCGCATCCATTGGAATTGGTGAACTAGATCTAGTTAGATTTGGTTGGTCAGGCAGGTAGCATTTTCATTCAGTTTTTAAGTACATTAAAGTTCATGGGTAGTGGGATCCTGAGCGATGAGTGCAGGAAAGAGCATGTTGAACAGAGACAAAGATGAAAATTTCCACTACTCATGACACATTGAATTGCTATAATGACAAGTGTGGATTATATTTACCATTGCTGTTTTATAATTACAAGTCTCTCTTTTGGATTTAAATCTAGCAGTATTTATACTACCTTCAGTTTATCTTGGAATGCACTTTAGTTGCTAGACCTGAGACACTTTATGCACTTAGCAGACCTGGAATTTTCTGACCAGATGCACCTTTTGTTCATGTAAGTTTTAAAGGCATGCAATCCTGTTAGAATTTCTTGAATGATTGTTTTAAAATATGATCTAAGATTTTAAAACAAATTTGTGATGGATAAAACATCCATTAGTGGGTCTTATATTATTTTATAAGATTATCATTTGTTTTAGATGGACTAATGGGTTTCAGGTAAATTGCCTTAATTACATTTGAGAATATTCCACAGGATTGCATCAGCCTTTTTTCTGACCGCCATTACTAAAATAAATAATAAATTATAAATATAATTTTAAAATACACACTAATATAATACATTTTGTTTTTATATATGTTTTAAAAGTAATCTCCCCTCACCTATAATATGTACACATCCATTATGCACATACGTGAATTAAGATAAAATAAAATATTATTTATTAAAGGTAATTACATTAAAATATATATATATATCTACATCAGTTTATTGCAAAAAAATGTATTAATAAATATGTATATGTGCATAAGGATGGAGTTTAAATATGGTTTGGTGGTGGGAGATTCTGAGTGGGCTGTGAAGCTCAATCTGAGTATCAGATTGACTGCTTCAATATATATATATATATATGTGTGTGTGTGTGTAATGAATAGTTTTGCAAATTAAAAGTGCAGAATTCCTCTTTTTCCATCTATGGCATAATAAGTTACCAAAATTAGAGAGTGTAAATAAGTTTGTTTTAAATCATTTTAGCAAAATTTTTATATTAATGCTGATTATATTTTAACAAAATTTTATAGAAACAAAGTCTCTGATTAATCTAATTTTTCGCAACAAATTTTTTTTCATTAATTTTAATGTATAATTAAATAAAAAGTTATTAATTATTTCTTCCATTAATAAATGAGAAATTGTCATTGTATACTGTATATAAGACTTTACATGGTTACAAATATGGTTATTTAGGTTAAGTAAATTCAGGATTAATTTTCTGACACATAAATATATTACAGAAAATGTTGACATAAATTGATTATATTCATTTTATGCATTATTAATGAGCTTTAGATATATCACTTTTTAATGTATTTAACATATTTTTGGAATTTTTAAAACTTGTTCTTAAATTAACTTTGTGAGAACATTCACCTTACTAACTTAGCATACAATTCTGTTTACATATATTATGAGGAGAAAATAACATAATCTAATAATTTTCATGTATGAATATTTTAAATTTTTAATTATGCATTACAATTTTTCTAATAGAATATTTATAAGAAAATGTAATGTTTCATGTTTATTTCTAGTCATTTGCATATTTAAATGATTACAGAAAGTGATGTTGCATGTAACCTATTTTGTGATGACAAGGAAAGGAATATATATCAATGATTTAATGTAATTATTAAAAAGTTGAATGTCTTATAATAATAAAAACCAGCTGTTGTGTGGATTAACATTTTAAAACATCTATTATGCAAAGCTATTGGAAAATTAAAATAAAACTAAAATCACTGGGAAAAATCATTGCTTAGTGCTTAGAGTTTAGATTAGGATTAGGGTAACTTTATATATTAATGTAGAGACATTTTTCAAATAAATAAATAAATAATACTTCTGTATATAATATAAAAATAATACAAAATAACAATTCGTCAATTGTTAATACAGAGTTTAATATAAATAAATAAAAACAAATAATATTTCCAAGTGCTTTCAACTCTTACGAGTCCTTATCAAGGCAATGTAAACAATTCTATTTTCTCCTAGGTGATGAATCTAACATTTCATTGTGTTGGCCAGGAACAACTAATCAGAAAGCTGGTTAATTTTGAATTCATAGCAGAAGATGAATTTTGTATAATATATGATTCTTTAATCTTGCGTTTTTTATCATGTGTTTTATTCATTAATATTGTAAAATCCTTTGGACTACATATATGGCCTGTATTATTTTGGTGAACATAAAAAGCTGAATAAACTGTATCATCTTCTCTTGCACTATTACAAGTATATTTATGTTGTTGAAGGCGATATTTAATATTTGTTTTGGTTTCTCCAACATATATTGCACTACAATTTTTTGTGGGCATCTAATAGAGTATACAACACTGCTTTTATCCTCTTATTTATTATTTCCTTAGAATTATTTATTAACCTATTAAGGTTAGGTGGAGTTCTCCATGATAATTGAAAATCTTGACTTAAAACTTTTATTATATTTTTATTAATATTGGAAATAAAAGCTAATGACATCCATGGTTTATTATTCATATTTATATGGTCACTATTATGATGTTTATAATGCTTCAATACAGTAGATAATAGTGTGTTCAAATGAAATGTTTACGAAAGATAATATAAAATGTTATATGCAAGATTTAATACAAGTGGGTTATAATAAACAAATGCTATTATCTACTGTATTGAAGCATTATAAACAACATCATAATAGTGACCATATAAATATGAATAATAAACCATGGATGTCATTAGCTTTTATTCCCAATATTAATAAAAATATAATAAAAGTTTAACTCCACCTAACCTTAATAGGTTAATAAATAATTCTAAGGAAATAATAAATAATGAGGATAAAAGCAGTGTTGTATACTCTATTAGATGCCCACAAATAAATTGTAGTGCAATATATGTTGGAGAAACCAAAACAAATATTAAATATCGCCTTCAACAACATAAATATACTTGTAATAGTGCAAGAGAAGATGATACAGTTTATTCAGCTTTTTATGTTCACCAAAATAATACAGGCCATATATGTAGTCCAAAGGATTTTACAATATTAATGAATGAAACACATGATAAAAAACGCAAGATTAAAGTATCATATATTATACAAAATTCATCTTGTGCTATGAATTCAAAATTAACCAGCTTTCTGATTAGTTATTCCTGGCCAATACAATGAAATGTTAGATTCATCACCTAGGAGAAAATAGAATTGTTTACATTGCCTTGATAAGGACTCGTAAGAGTTGAAAGCGCTTGGAAATATTATTTGTTTTTATTTATTTATATTAGACATTTTTCAATTAATGCAATCAAATAATATATTATACTAGAAAGTAAAGGCCTGTATTGCTTTGTGCAGTGATAAAATTGTGAACTTTAGAACTAAAGATATATGGACCCCAATTTAGCTCAGGTATTTCTAATGCTCATGCTTCTGGTGAACCTCTGAGTACAAACTATTCAATAAACCACCAGAAAATAAAATAATTATATAAATGATCTCTCTACCAGGAAGCTCCCCCCTCCTCCATTTACTGAAGAGTTAATATGAAAAACTAATGGAACTTCTTGAGAAAAAAATGTTATTCTATTTGTTATAATTTTGCTCTATTTAAATTAGAATTTGAATAACACTGAGATGTGATTTGATGTGGTTCATTATATTGAATTACATTTTTTATTACTCTCTTTGTTATTAAATATGACTATTATGAGAAATGACATTATGACATTTAGAGAAAAAGTTTATGAATTTTCATTAGAACATTGATCATATTAGCAAGTTTGTAAAACAAAATTTTACAAAAAAAAGAAATAGGGCTAATTACAAAATTATTATTTAAAGAGACTAGATATAATCTGAATTATGTGGAGAAAAGCTACAATTTCTACTAATCATATCATCTTATCTAGATTGTATATAAGTAATATTTACTGAGGGTATAACCTCGATAATATGCGCATAAAATGCGATAGTAGGGACCTCTACAGGTGTTTTAACCACAAGCTTGCGCTATGGAAGAAAAGAGGGGAACAGTAAATTTTTTAAATGGAGAGTCAAAATTATATTTTGCAGAGTTTTTCTTTTATTAATCCCTCACCCTGTTTTTATTCACATATTAATATGCAAAAATTAAAAAATCTCATATTATTGATATTGACTCATATTAAAAATAGCATTTGAACTAATTTAAGTATTATGAGTGACAATTTGTGGCCAGTTTGGATATTTATTTGAAGGAAAGCAGATATAATTCAAGTAGAATTCATGCATCGGAAAATACCTGAATACAGAATTGTTTGATTTATATGGCCCATTCTAATAGATTTGAAATAAAATAGCTTATACTTTTTTTAAAAATTATTATAATTGACATTTAATTTAGAACAGACTATTAATTTTTCTAATTTTTTTGAAAATTTTAAATGGAATATTAAGCATCATATCTCTTCAAGTAAGTTGTATTAACTCACTTTGCAGAAATTATTTACTTAAATGCCACTTCATTCCTTAATGCAGTGGTATAATAGTCTTCTCTAGAACACAGAATTCATGTATTATAACTCAGTTCTATTACTACTGGTACTGAAACTGTTATAAATTCCTGATCAGTAAACCATTCAATTTTTTTTATTTAAATCATATAAAGCATGCAGTATATGGCCAACTATAAAAGAATTAGCATTTTAAATAACAATGTAGTTTTTCTATGTAATGATTTAATATGAATTTCTGCATGTTTTCTAAATACTTCATCTGTGACAGAAAATTGTTAGAAATGATTTTGCAATAAATGATATTTATATAATAGCAATTATACACTTTCTTTAATCACTTTTTGTAATGCAATTAAATAAAATTTATTCCTCAATATTTTATCGCACTTCTGACTGACTATATGTCCTAATTGTATGGTCATACATATTTAAATTTTGTAGCTTGGATGAAAACTGCAGGTTAGTTGAAACTATAAGAAAATATCAAGGAATAAATGTTATTTGGTTAAATTGTAAAAAGTGATTTTAAAAAGTGTATAAATGGTATTATATAAATATATACAAACCAATACATAATGTATTAAGAATTAATATTTCAGCCAAAATATTTTATGTTTAATGGTATTTAGAAATTATAGTGGTCTGAAGCTTCTATTTAATCATTTGTTCTTTATAATTTTCTCCAGAAATGCTAGACTTAGAGATTTTTTAATGTCTTTTTAGTATGTGAGTCCGATGAAAGATAATTTTCAATATTTAGGCTTTTATTTACAATATATTCTGGATCAAACATTTTAGAATTTAATTGCTTTGGATTCTAGATTGGCTCCTATTATTAGATTATTAATATGGATGATATAGCTCTGATCTTATACTTTCAATACTAGATTTTACAAATCTCAATACTTTATAAGGAATTCGAAGTCAGACTTTTACACCACCCACCTCTCTCCACTCTATCTAATAACACTGATACACCTAAACACATATATGCTGAAAAGATAAATAATCACCAATATACATATTTCATGCTAAACCAGCAATTATCAGTTAGTCCAGATTACTATCTCCACACATATATACAATCAGTACTCAGCTTTATATTAAGATAGCTAATCTTCATATTTTAATGGACAGGCTTCAAACTAATCCAACCCACAACTCTTTGGCCATCCATTGCATTGAAAATCTGATGATGGAATGTTCAAAGTTCATGTTAGTGCCAAGGTTCTCATCCTACCCATGTTGATGTTAGTCATTCTGGTCCACATCTTCAATATTTTGAACTATTTTTATTTTTAATAAAAAAAGTCATGGTTAGAAGGGAGCACTACATTTTAATAAAAACAGATTTTGATTAGAATTGAACAGATTCATTGTGACAATATTTGTTTAAAAATCTCTATTTAGAATACTTTATGTTTTTAATACATCGATGATTTTAATATGTTTTAAAATATAATTTTTTTTTTTTATTTTATCTTACTTTGGGTTTTTCATTTACATTTTTTACACAACTTCAAAAATATCACATGATCACCATTCTTTATGCTTATGCAAGCTGTTTACTCAGAGGCTACTGTATGGAGAGTTTTAATTTCAAAAATAGTTTTTCAATTCAAGTTTAAAATTGACAGATTTTTATTATTATTATCTTTGTTTCTGATTTATTTTTATTTTTAAAAAGGATTATTATTTATTCCATATCACTATTCTGAAGTTTTAATAATTTTAACACATAAACCTTTTGACCTGAATGCAGTGGTTAGAATAGCATCCTATGGATATTCACTCATTGGTGTTGCCTATGGAAGAAGAAAATCTGAAATTCATTACCATCTCTGCTGTCCATCCATCTAAACCTCTTGCCTTTTCACCCTTCAATTTCTTACTTGCCTTATCCAGTTCATTTTTTGTAAATCGTATATTCCCATTACTATATGCTCTCATGTTTGCTATCACCCTGTTCTTTACATCTAACATCTTTTCTACATCCATAACATACTTGTTTAAGATTATCTCTAATTCTTCTCTAGAGCTACATTCAATTCTCTCATCATCTAGTAATACTAATTCTCTCTCCCCTACATGAAGTTATTTTTGGTGGACAAACTTTATTAAAATTCCCAAGCATAAACCTTATTTTTATTTTTTTTAATTGGTTCTTTTATTATTCAGTATTTTTCTGCGATTTTTATTTTTTTATTTTATGTATTTAAAAAATCGGGGGATGGGGTGGAAGCGAATGCTTATTTAAAGTGAACATTGCGGAGTTATTAACTCTTCTTTCTTTATATATACACAATTTCTTCAACTAAAATTATTGATATAAAATAATTCACACACAACCGCCATATTGATTTGCTTTTTTTTTTAACTACAAATATATATATATGAACTCAAAAAGTATTTTTTTATTATTATAATAAACGTTGAATATTTAAAGGAATTTAGAAAAATAATAATAATAAAATGAACTATGAATTCTTTATAATACCAAATGTTATTTCTTAAAGTCAAACTAGAATTATGAACTATACCCTCTGGGAAGTTAGTAAGGAATGATATAAAACTTGTATAAGATGAAATTATTTTGCTATGACGAACCCATGCCATTATTTTGTTTTCCTTATGCTCGTTTTATTTGGCTCAGGGCTTGTATTTTATTAATAACTTAGATTTTTAAAAAAGAAAAGTTCATTGATCTTGACATAAGCTGACATTTGAAGGACAAGGTGGTTTCCCTTTAAAGTGTGAGTCAGAAAAATAAAAAGTTAATGTTTATTTATTTAAATAGGTTTTTTTTTTAAAAACTTTTTTTCCAATTATAATTTTATTATAACTATATATAAATCTTTAAAAGTAATCGACTAAAATATGATAAGAAATACTCTTGATTTTATTTATTACAAAACTAGACATAGTATTTTCAATACATTTACATAAGCAGCTACATATTCTTACGAAACATATTTACGCGTGTCATGAGAACGTGGATAACGCAAATATATGTGTAGTTTAAACAAGTGATAAATCAATGAAATTTGACGATCTTGGAGTGAGATCAAGCAATTAGAAAAATATTATTTTACTTTTCCTCAATATTTTTTCTACCTTTAATTTTTAAGTTTCTTAGAAAAAAGAGACGGAAGAATATCGTTATGGTTATTGAATTCATCTGCCACACCCGTGACTTGGATTTTGAAGCCAAAATGGAACTTGACTTGATGACCTTTTTTGAAAGTTTTCTTTTAGTAAAATAGATTATTCTAGAGAAGGGTGAAAAGAACTGCTCTTGAAACGGTGATGAAAAAATCACGTGATCCGTTGTTAAACATCATTTTAAATATTATATATTTTCCCCATTATCTACTATTATTCAATATTATTAGTAAGTTATTACATCCGGGAAGATTGGAAAATCAATTTACTGTGAAATTATATACACACTTCAATTTGTCTGTATAAATACATAATGTGTTTTAAAACATAAATAGTTTTTTTAATATATGTTACGTATGCAATACATTCTTAAGCTCTGCGCCGTATGGCGTAGTTGGTTTGGGATCGGGAGGCCCCAGGATCGATTCTGCCATTTGCAGTTCTGGCGCTCGAACTCCTTATGAACTCCCGAGCAATAAAGTCATATGCATATTTTTAGCCTGTGCGATTTGGCGCAATTAGTAGAACATCCGACTTAGGATTGGGAGGTCCTAGGATCGATTCTGGCGCTCGAACTTCTTATAAAGTCCCGACTAATAAAGTCTTATGCCTTTTTTTATATATACCAAACTATAGTATCCCTGAAATCCATTGATGAGAAAATAAAACAAAATTATTTTTGTTCAATGCAGATTAAATATAAGCTTGCTTTGATTTGTACCATCATTTTAGTTAGCTTATAATTAAAATTACTAAAATGCATAATTACTGATTCAGTGTCCGGAATATATTTTTAAATATATATATGCCATTTTAAATCTTTTACTTTCCCATTAAGAATTCATCAACAATGATTTGTTTTGAACTATGTATGCTGATATCATAAAATACTCTTTAATTCTATTTATGTATATCTACGTAAATATGTACTTTCAAAAATATATAGTTTTACAATAATAATTCATATTTTAACAGAATATGACCTTATAAAACTAAACAAATGTACTAGACTGTTTAAATGGGGGGCATTATCCATTAACCCACACATACATTAATCTATTAGCTATCAATTTAGCTCTCCATCTACCTACCTACCTATCTTTCTGTCTACTTTTCTGTCCATTTATTTATCTATTAACTCATCCAACAATCTATTCATCCATCAATTTATCTACATCTATATATCTATCAACCATATATTGATTTATTCATTACCTATCTATCGTTTTATCTAGCCAACTATTGTCTATCTATCTATATGATTACCTCCCTAAACTAATGTGTCTATATATCTGATTAGTTATCTATCTTACTTTCTCTAACTGACTAGCCACCTATTCATCTACCTATATCTATCTAGACTGATTGAATGATTGATGGAAAATATACAGGTAGGTAAATGGTTGGTTGGATAAATAGATAATCAGACAAATAGACAGATAGATAGATAGATAGATAGATAGATAGATAGATAGATAGATAGATAGATAGATAGATAGATAGATAGATAGATAGATAGATAGATAGATAGATAGATAGATAGATAGATAGATAGATAGATAGATAGATAGATAGATGGATGGATGGATGGATGGATGGATGGATGGATGGATGGATGGATGGATGGATGGATGGATGGATGGATGGATGGATGGATGGATGGATGGATGGATGGATGGATGGATGGATGGATGGATGGATGGATAGATAGATAGATAGACAAGCAGGATGATGATGACTAATTTTCTAAATTTATGTGATATTGAGTTTAGCAGGCAGGCATCAGAAAAGATGGGTATTCAATTCTTTTCTACTAAACTTTTTAAGCAATGCATTCTGATGTTCAAATACCAATGAAGATTCTTTTATATATTTATATACATATATATATATATATATATATATATGAAAAACAAAAACAAGTTATAATCACATAACTTGCTATCACTTGTATTTATGATCAATAGATGGTGTTTTACCAAAACCACCGAACAAGCATATATTTTTTACATAAACGTCAAAAGAGTCAGAATTCACTATCTCTTTTGTTTGCTCCACTTTCAGATCAGCTGATTTCAAGCTAATTTGCTATCATCAGTGAAACTAGATCTAAACACTGACGCCAAGCATTTATGCAACAAGCATTTATGAAAACTGATAGGAACTTGTTGCATAAACCCTTGGAGTCAGTGTTTAGATCTAGTTTCAAGCCCTATTCTTCACTGATGATAGCAAATTAGCTTGAAATCAGCTGATCTGAAGGTGAAGCAAACAAAAGAGATAGTGAATTCTGACTCTTTTGATGTTTATTTAAGAAATAGATGCTTGTTTGGTGGTTTTGGTAAAACACCATCTATTGATTATAAATACAAGCAATAGCAAGTTACGTGATTATAATTTGTTTTTGTTTTTCATAAATGTACCTTTAAAGGTTTTTGCAATGATATATATTGCAGAGGCTTTGATTATGTGGTGAAACTGAACTGATATCAGAACCATGTAGCTATCTGGCTTATTAGGCTGGGTTTGAAAACATTACATGTCTGAAAAATTCATGCTTGCAAACTGATAGGAACTTGTTGCATAAACGCTTGAAGTCAGTGTTTAGATCTAGTTTCTAGCCCTATCTTTCACTGATGATAGCAAATTAGCTTGAAATCAGCTGATCTGAATGAAGGTGGAGCAAATGAAAGAGATAGTGAATTCTGACTCTTTTGACATTTATGTAAAACGCCATCTATTGAATATATATATAATGTTGACAGTAGCTAATTCAAACAACATGTCAGTGATTTTTTTCTATTAATTTATTGACATATCTCTTTGTTATGTTTAGTATAGTTATTGTTATCTAAATTCTAGAATACATGAGATTATAGTGTTTAAGAATCCTTTTATATAAATTTTGGAATAACTATACACATATCTAATGTTCAGGTTTTAGTACTCTCTTGGGAATTAATAAAAATATATAAATTATTTAACTTTATATTAAGATTATTATAAAGGATATTTAAATATACATACTTAATTTTCTTTTATACATATAATTGTTTTAAAATAACTTAGTCATTAAGTTATTAAACTACAACTAAGCTTTTCTTTTCTAAGATATATTTTAAATGAGAATGTTTTTAAAATAAAATTTCTAAGTAATATATAATTAATTAATTTATATGCACAAGCAAAATAAAATAATTAATTAAGCAGAAACATATATATATATATTGATTTATACTTAGGAATAGGCATATTACTATGACATATATATATATTGTAACGGGCACATAAGTACGTTACATTGTTTTTTATTAGTAAACATTAAAAGAATAAAAGTTCGCAAATAAAAACTTCTTTTTTAAGAATTAAAAATTGAAAATTAAAAAATCATCTTAAACTCGTATATATATAAAATCGCATAGATAATAATAATAAAAATTATTATTAAAATAAAACTTTATTAAAAATAAAAAAATATTTTAAAAGAAAAAACTTAAAAAGATTTAGAGATAAAAATATATCTTTAATTTTGGAAAACACATTAAGTAATCAGAAAATGGAAATGATTGTTTTAATTAGTCAATGTAAACTAGCCTTGGGCATTGAAATGTATAAGCACCAGTCAGATAGGAAAACAATAGAAACTAATAGCAAATGAAAGAAATCCATCGAGAAATCGGACCTCAACGAAAAGGTTTTCACCATCATGACGTAATGTTGAGTTAATCCACAAAATTATTATAAAAGGAAAGGTTTGAAAATAAAAGAATTAGTTAGCTATTAAAAGAGAACAGTGGTGTTATGTGTTAGTGGGGGATTGAAGGAGAAGGGATTGAAAAGATGTACTCTTCAATTCCTTCAGTTCTGCTAAGAAAGAAAGAGAAATGAACTATCGTTTTCTACATTGAGGACCAGTTAAAGCAAAAACCTCCAGATGGATAAATAAATCAGCCTACAGAATATCAACCCCTTTAGGCCGGTGTGGGAATTCACATTCATGGCAAGCAACGGATAAAGTTGGACGTTTTAAAAATCATAAGAACTTTCTTTATATTCACTTGAAAAAAATAAGAACTCTAAATTTTAAAACCTTTTTGTAAATAATGCAATAGAATCCTATCTGACCAAACTAAATTCTTTATTAATAGTGTTATTTGATGTATTTATTCTTTATTTATTTTAAATCATTTCCATTTATATTTTTTGTTCTTTAAGTTTTATTATGATTTCTGTTTTCCGATAAATTAAAATATATCAATGTTAAACTTAAGTCGGGCGTGAATGGCTATATAGATTTGTAAAGTTATATTAGGGAAGGGAAATCTTAGGTAATTTGTTTCGTGGTTGAATTGGATCAGTGAGTTGGATATATTGATGTAGTTAGTAGATGTAATTCGAGTTTCGCTATGGGCAGAATCGCTTATATGCCGCACACTTCCATTTTGCCTATGGAAGGGATTATAAGACGTAGAATGCTGTTCCTTTCTATGGAGTTTTTTTTATTGCTCTTCTTGTCAAATAGATGTAGTATTCCTATCTGATGAGAGGCAATTTCTTCTCTTAACCTTTTGTGCTGTCATATTTCATATTACATTGAATGCATCAATATATCAGATGAATTGACGGTAGTTTGACTGCGAACTTTTAGCCTAGGGTTAAATAAGGATAGAATATTTTCTTTCAAATGCAAATCTATGTAGTCTATTCATATTAGACACTCTAAATAAAAATGCATTAAATTTAAGTTGGGTATGGAAGTTGCATGGATTCGTTATCGGTTAATTATGTTTTTTGTTTTTCATACTTGATCAGAATATATAGACATTCGGTAAATACTGATACCTTACAGTGAGTATCTAAGATGTATTTATTTCAGATGTCTTTTAAGTTATTGGTGTCTTGTGGCATCTTACGATGAATGCCAATGGGTCTCTTGTATTCCCTCTGCACTTGACGTATCAATGATTTTGTATTTTGATCGGTTATGTTTATTTTGAAATGTTTTTAACCGTGTAATCTATGTAACTGATCTGTACTCAACATTATAAAACAAACTTTCACAAATCTATCCGTGCAAACTAATAATAGTATAAAATTTAAAATGTAAATTAAAAATCTAAAATAAAAGTAAAAATAATGTTAAATGTTAAAGTAAACATATTAAAATAATAATGTTAAATCTTATATACAGTATATATGTGCGTAAATAAATTTTTGTATGTTAATTACTGGCAGTGGCTTATTTTATTTATTTTTTTAATATTGAAATATAATTAGATAAGATATTATATTATTAAATCTCTGCTACTCCCTGAGCTAGTGACATGGGCTAATGACCGGATATCAAAATATATAAATAAAATTTAAAAAAAAATTTTTTTACTTACGTATCTGCCTACTTTATAAATTTTTCTAGGTTTAAATGCCTAGATGGCACCCTGTAGTGCAGATCACATTAAGTACAGCTTCTCCGGATCATTACAATATATATATAAACATTAAAAAGCTAAAGCTAAACTAATCAATAAAATAATCAAAATTATCCCAAATTCACAACTTAACCAAACTAGCCAAAAAAATAAACTCTAAAACACAACCATTGGTTTCATTGTTACAAGCAGACTTCTAAATGAAAAAAATCCATGAAAAAGATATAGCCCACACTTGGTAATTTTGATGAGGCTAAGGTTATATAAGTATTCTAAATTACACTCCCTTTTGAAATGTTAAGTATAGACTTCTTAAGTCAGTCCCTTACAAGATACTCTGTTATAGTGTAAGTGTTAATATATTCAACTACATTGTGCTTAATTCTGAAAGTCTTTGATAGGTCTTTATCAAACTACAATGATTCTAATGTTTTTAGGGCTAGCTTTCATGAATAATGTATAAAGTATTGTTGAAATAATTCATCCCTTCAAACATATCTTTAGTTTAGATAAACATATCTCACATTTAACTTTTAAGTTATTTATCAAAAGAAATTAATTGAACTGCAATGATAATAGTAGTTGTATATATAAGTGATCTTCACAAGATCAGACATTAATAAGTTAATGCTCAGCATTTATTAAATACTATATTTGAAATTAAACTGAGAGAATGCTCAGCATTTATTAAATACTATATTTGAAATTAAACTGAGAGACTGCAAACCTCTCATGCTTATTAGCCAATCAGATGTTATTAATAGTGATCAAATTGTAAATACAAGAAAGAGAATTTAACAAGAAGAGGGTGTCCACCCTCCTCTTTATTTGTCTTTCTATATATCCAAGCCAGTCTGAAGTACTTAGATTTGAAAGCATGAATCTTCAAACATATTCACATTTAATTCACTGAGTTTAAATTACAAACATACAGCATGAAATCCTATGATTTACTATGCAGTATGTTTGTACTTTAAATTCAGTGAATTAAATGTGAATATGTTTGAAAATTCATGCTTTCAAATATAAGTACTTCAGACTGACTTGGATATATAGAAAGACAAGTAAAGAGGAAAGTGGATGCCCATTTTTTGTTAAATTTTCTGTCTTGTATTTACAATTTGATCACTATTAACAACACCTGATTGGTTAATAAGCGCAAGCAGTTTGCAGTCTCTCAGTTTACTTTCAAATACTGTTTGCACTTTATAAATTAAATACTAATGTAATATTGTTTAATCATGATAAATCAAGATTAGAATAAAATGTGTGCATTTTAATAAATAACTAAAAAATTATAATCAGCTCAATTACCATTTAGTGTCTTTTTTTAATATACTTTCTTTTGAAAATTAACAATTGTCTGAAGCTTTAATATTCATTCTTGCATAAATTTCATTAACATGTCAGATGATCTCTAATGCCAAAACATGAATTTAAAACCATTTGAAATTGATTCTCATGAAGTATCTTTTTTATCCTAGCTAAGCCAAGATGAATCAATGGAAGGCAACAATTATTTCAGATGTTTTTAAGTAATTGTAAAATTGATTTCTGGGATAGCAATGGTTATTTATTTTTATAGTGATTTTTCTTCAAAGGATTCCTGTTGATGATTTCTCTTTCTTTCCACAGATGGTAATTATTAGAGAAGACTAAGCAGGAGAAATTAAATTCTCCAGAATCAACTTTTTTCTGTATTCAGTCATTCTCTAATAGAATTGAATCCAGATAAAGTTTTGGAATTACATCAGGTGAAAAAAAGAAAGAACCTACAATAACAAAATGTATTCTTTTCCTAATGGCAATTGTCAATAATAATCCCCTGGTTGTTACAGCATCTAGCCTACACTTTCATGAGACACTAACTTAAACTCTATTGTTAGTATAACTATTGATATTCAAAAAAATCTTAATATTTTACAATGGTTAATATATATATTCTATGTAAACATAACAGTTTACGATATATAAAATAAACAAATAAATTTATAATGTAAATATATATTAATATTTTAAACAAATATTTTAAAATATAAATTAATATTTTTACAATGATTGATATAGTTTTTTATCCACTTTATATATTATCACCATCATTATTAAACTACAGAATCATGAATAAAAACATATACCATAAAAGATAAATAAACAAGAAAAATAATAATAAAAATAAAAATACATTGAAATCAAATGAAGATAATGAATAAAGGAAAAGATTTTTGCAACATTTTCTTGCCACAAGCTTTAAAAAAATTTGTGATGCTTTATAAATTGTCAAATCTATAAGTAATATATATATAGGCCTCAAAATAATAAACAATTCAAATTTTATGCAATAGGAAGAAAGAATCTTTTTTTAAATATATATATATAATAGTAAAAAAATCAAGTCATATATCAAGTGATTTAACTTAATAAGCTTGTACTACAAATGTAATATAATGAGCATTCTAATAGCTGTAAACAAGCTTTTTCAATAAATGCCCTAAGAGAAAACACTTAAAATCTCTATCTAGAATTATCCTTATCCCCAAACCAGGTTCAAGCTGATGGTTCTCCTCAGTGAAATGCTACAATATTCAGACACTAGATCTAAAATACCGACTCAAGGACAGCATTTATCTAATACTTAACTATTAAGTAGAAAATCTGAAAATTCCATACACCTATATGTCTTCAAATCCAGCTCTAACTTAAATAGCCATATGAAACTGAACTAAATTCAAATACACCATATATTAATAGTGTTAGCAATACAACATCATCAAAGCCTTAAAAGCAAAACTATAATAATAAGAAAATCAAGTTATACATCACATGATTTAACTTAATAAGCTTGTACCACAAATGTAATATAATAAGCATGCTAATATTTCTAAACAAGCTTTTCCAATAAATGCCAGAAAGAGAAAGCATTATTAAGTTAAGTCATATGATATATGACTTGATTTTCTTACTGTTATAGTTTTGATTTTGAGGTTTTGGCAATGTTATATCGCTAACACTTAATATATGGTGCATCTGAATTTAGTTTAGTCCCATATGACTATTTAAGTTAGATAACTGAATTTGAAGACACATAAATGTCTTAAAACTTCAAGTTTTTCATTTAGTTAAGTATTTGATAAATGCTACACTCAAGCTGATATTTTAGATCTAGGGTCTGAATATTCTATTATCTCACTGAGGATAGCCATCAGTTCAAAACCAGTTTGGGGATAGGGATAATTCTAGATAGAGATTTTAAATGCTTTATCTTCTGGAATTTATAAGAAAAGCTGATTTAGAGCTATTAGCATGCTCATTATATTATAAATAAATTTATATATGTGTGTATATATATATATCTTTTTTTTTTTAAAAATTATACTATGATCGATATTAAAATTCTTTCAACTTTTATAATATATTGTAATGGAAACTATCTTCAATAACAGCAGAAGGAGTAGAATATATAAGTAAAATAATCTGAGGTTAGGAGTTATTTATCTAGAACTCATTCTTTATACAACTATTTATTTTTGCTTTAGCTACCATACATTTCAGACATACCATATCACAGAGCATGTTCTCAAAACTATGGGAGAATTATTCTGTAGGTAATGTGTATAGTATTTATTGTTTATACTTTATTAGCAAATGTTATATATAAGCTAAAAGTAATACAACAGTATACTAACTTGATATAATTAATTTGTGTGTTTGCATAAAATAACAAAATATTTTATTTCATTATTACTGTAGTGAATGCATGAAATAATTGATAAGTTTATAAGTAAAGAAATAAATTATTAATGAGAAAATTAAAATCATCATTAAGTAATAAAATAAATCATTGGAATCGTCTTTGGGAATTTCCTTTCTTGAGTACTTTACACATCAAAGATTACAATAGAGCTCAAATACTTTTTTTATAATTTTACACAATAACTTTCACATTAAAAAAAGGATTATCTTCATTTATTTCTGGATAGCTTTTCTGGAAACAATTTCAATTACTTTATCATGAGTGATTATTATACAATTTGTACTCTAAAAAATTCAAGTCAAAATATTATTATATTTCTATAGTTCCTTTATAAATATAATATTATTTGTAGTAAGTTTGAAAATGGTTTTGATTCTTCAATTTTTCTAAAAGTTCATAACTATTCTTTTTTTTTCATATGCCATAGCATCAGCCGGGATGCGAACCCACAACCATCTGCAAGAAACTACTTGCTTGCAAGACAACTGTGATAACATCTTGGCTAACAACACTTGACTAGTTCATAACTATTCTTTTCCTTTATTTATCCTGAATATCAATAAATATCAAACCATTAAAAGTGCTGGCTTTAAAACATTTTACCACTATCTGGAAATTTTTTTCTTCTCTTAAATATTTTTTTCCTTTCTATATCATTAAGTGAAACATTAAGATGATTATACAAGGCATTTGTATTCTTCATTCTTATCTAGAAATCTGTTTACAAAGTTGCTTTTACCCCTAGCAGTTTTAAAAACAGTTAATAAGGAATGTAGATTAGACAATTGTACTAGGGTAGAGAGCAATTTACTTTAACCTAGCACTTCATCTTCTGTGCAAACCTTAGTACAAAGAATCTTTCCATCTCTTTAAGTAAATGAAAAAAATAATTTTCACTTTATATATATATATAAGAAGGATTATTTGATGGACAATTTATTTCACTTTCTTT
Organism: Epiperipatus broadwayi; assembly: GCA_028023455.1. Taxonomy (NCBI): domain Eukaryota; kingdom Metazoa; phylum Onychophora; class Udeonychophora; order Euonychophora; family Peripatidae; genus Epiperipatus; species Epiperipatus broadwayi. Next base: position 110,199 of record JAQFVV010006204.1, read on the forward strand.
TTCTGCTTCAAAGAAAAGTCAGAGAGAAATGAGAAAAAATATCTCATTTTAATATTTTTCTACTTGATTTATATATGAAACTTTAACTGTATTTTTATAAATATTTTTGGGATAATCTCAATAAATTTACTGTATGTTATTTTTAACAAAAGGGAAGATTAATCAAATAAATATCACATTAATTTTTGAAAATATAATGTAACTTTGATATGGCCAATATATATATATATATATATATATATTATATCGTGTTTAAAGATCACACATGCATAAAAACTGAAGTGAAAAGATAAAATATGTTCATAAATATAAATTTAGAATTATATGATGTATTAGATTTTTAATTCAAATTAAAGTGTATATTAAGTTTAATAATTTCTCATTTGAAATGTAATTTGATGGATATTTAAACATTTGAGTATTTTGAATGTTAAATTGATAATTTAAATTGGTTTATACTTGTTAGAGATATATAAATATATAATGTATTCATTAATATAAATTAGATGTTGCAAAGATCAAGGTTACATAAATGAGACTGATTTAGTTGAAATATATGTATGTCTTGAAGACATTTTTTCTAATGTCTTTCATTAATTATTTATAAAAGTAAAAGTGATTTTATATGGTAGTAATTTAGAAATACATTTATTTAAGCAAATAGTATGATCAATGAATTATTCCACAATTTGGTTCCAATTTTTTTTTAAATTCAAAGAGAATAGTGAAGCCTATGTAGTATGCATTATTAGCATACACACACATGTATAAATATAGCACAAACTTTTTCAATGTATTATATACATTGTATATACATACCTATAAATACAATTTCATTTTTTTACAAAATCAATAAAAAATAAATGAACTATTATTAACAATATAATAGTAAATAGTTTTTAAAAAAAACATAAAATCCATTATTTTTTATAATAGATATAATAAATAGAAATTCCTAATTGCTTCATTTACTTCCCCTTTTCTTTTAAAAGATAAAAACTATAAAAAAAAAGTTTGAGATGAAAGAGAAAAAATATTGACTTAATTAGATAAAATACTTTGCTTTTTTGCAATGATAAATTTTAACTATAACATCAAAATATCAAACTCCAAACATTTTCTCGTTGGTGAAATGCCCTCAGCTACTATTGTTCTAATGAGCTATACAAGATATTTTAATTTTTTTTTTGACTTTTATATATATTTGTATGTTAGCCAATTTTATGAATATGTAATAGTCTAATATATGTTCTTAATATACATTTATTTTATAATAAGTTATAAGATTTAATTAGTTATTTATTAATAAATATTGTACCATTTTATATATGTCTAATGTCATTTATTAGACCCAAACACTGTAAAATTAGGTCTATATACATATCTGTTAAAGATATACCCATACCTCCCACACTCAGGTTATTGTAGCTAACCATTTTAAGTCAAAATTATTTCTTGGATTCATTAATCATATAAATAATTCATTATGGTCCATTAAATTATGTTTTTTTTTCCTGGTTTATGTAAAACATGAGTATTCTATAAAGTTATTTCAACAAGCATATAAGTTCAAAAATCTAATTTCTTACTAATAATATTGTTTAGTTGAATCATTCTTTGATAATTGATATAATCCTCAGGTTTTCTTCATGATCTGTATTTTAGATTCCATCTTTGATGTGAAGTTTCTATTTTAAGTGGGTGGTGACTTCACTCTTCTAAATCATTGTAAGTATGTTTAAGGGAACAGAATGATTGGTGATGGACAGACATTTTAGCCACCCATCTGAATATCAGTGGCTATCATGGGATAGTTAATATCTTGTGAAAAATCTGAAGAATAAAAGACACTTTTTATTTATGTCTGTTCCTTTTATATTCCTCCGAAAACTCATTATGCGTGTGTACACTGAATACCACCCACATACCTTCTTCAAATTTTTATCTTTCTTTAGATTTCTGTTCTCCAAATTCTTTTTTTTTGTAGTTACCATGATAAAACAGGCAAAACTCACTATATATATTGCCACACACAGCAAACTAGAGTAATCAATGGATGCCAGAAGTCTTGTGCATAAAATTCCCATCTAGGTGGTCATGTGATGTTTATTGGCTTAATTACCATGATCATATTTAATTACCAATCTCTTCTTTGCAGAACTTCTATCAATATTTACAATAAGTATTCCTTTTTATTATTTAAACTTTTTCTTTTGTAAAAGAAAAAACAAAAATGTCTATTGCCTCAAGGAAAAAAAATTTTCTAAGTTTAATCCAATAAAATATTTATTCTATACCTTAATTTGTATCTATATCAAACATACTTTCATTTTATTTTCCTTTATTTTATTTATGTTCATTGCAGGAAAAATCTTCAAATTCAACTGCCAATACACCTTGCATGGTTGCAATACCCCCCATGGTTAATGATGAGAATAAATTAGGCATTTCAGCTAGTTTATAGGCACTTCAGCTAGTTTATTCTACTTAATGTTTATAGTATGCTTCTGGTTGCTAATTCTCCCTCCCTCTCAATCTTGAGTCACTGTTTTAGATTATATGGTTTTAAAGCCTTTTAATTTTATGCACCTCTTTTGCCTTTATCATGTTCCAGGATAAAAGTGTTCAGCTTATTCTCTTTTATTATACAATATGGACTTTCATATATATTTTGAAATTTGTTGAAAATATGTCTGTCTGCCTGACTGATTGTGTTACTTCTGACCCATACTTGATCTCTTCTCTAAACTTAGTTGTCCCTATTTCCTATATTTGTGTTCTTATCTTTTCTCAATGTGCCAGTCCTTCTTGCATTCTTTTCTGGTCTCCTTCTTGTGCTCTTTTCTGGTCTGATTCTCAGTCAATTTGCTCTGGAACAACTGGTAATCTCAACTTGTATACTGGCACAAGTTGACCAAAATGAAGCCAAATTAGGGGGAAACCTGTCAATTCACTGTTGGTAATCTCAACTTGTATACTGGCACAAGTTGACCAAAATGAAGCCAAATTAGGGGGAAACCTGTCAATTCACTGTTCATACAATTCATATAATTTACAATTCACAGCAGTTGTCCTACTCACCCTTATGGTCTGTTGAAGTATATATCTGAAAAGTCATTCCAATTGTTTCATAAACCATTCACATGGGTTAGACTGAGAGTTTCTGATAAATGATAAACATGCCATATTCCCATATTTTTCTTACCAGCCTTGCCATTCTGCAGATACAAAGGGTATAACATGATCTGACAATATGGCCTTAGGTTTTCCTACCTTCTTAAAGTACTTGGTTTCTAATACTCTAATAACACTCTTCACATTGGTTTGGGTTATTGAATATGATGTTAGCCATTTTGAGAATATATAGTAAGCTACCAGGATGTATCTCATTCTTCAGTATCTAGGTAATGGACCATAGAAATCTACTGCCATCAGGTCATTTGGTCTCTGAGAAATAATGGCTTGAAGATTTGTTTGGAAGTTGTCTTCTCACAGATTTCACACCCCTTTAATACCCATATCACTTGTGGTCTCATCTCCACCCATTAGAATCATGAATTTAACAAATGTTCACCTTGTCTACCCTATAGTGCCTATATATACAATGAGTATATCTAATTAGACTTTCTTGTAGTTACTCAGGTACTAACATTCTCCACTTGTCTTCTTTTAAATATGCTAAGTACCATAATATCCCTTTGCACAAATGGTATCTCACATCTTGTTTTCTCTCTGTCTTCCCTGATCCCCCATTGTTGGGTTCCTGTTTCTAGCCTATCTATAATGAGTCTGCAGGTTGCAACTTGTCTCTGTCACTCCCCTAAATGCCTCATCTTCTTCTACAGATTCATTCTCTAAGATATCATTTACCTGTAAATGGTTTGATAATGAAGTTCTTGGGTTCCAGTCAATGCATCTGCTACCAAATTTTCTGCCCCTCTACAATATTGAATGGAGTAATTAAACTCCTGGAGGAAGAGGCTCAATTATATTGTACTGTGTAAATCTCAATCCCATTTTAACTTTTAGGTGTACATATCAAGCCTGAGGTGATTGTACCACCTCAGGGTGAGATCATATGAATACATTATTAATTAGGCAATATATTGAAATATGGATGATTATTCCATTCCCATGCCAATGGACATCAAAAAGGTTAAACGCTGTATACCTTTGAAAGACCATGAATAATTCACATCTTTACACACCATTCCCAGACAGAGAAAATCCCCAACTAGAAGGATATACAACCCCCAACCCATTACATAACATATACGAACTTTCTAAGGCCCGATAAAGTTGTATCCCATTATGCTATTCTCAGCCCTCTTATCTCTGGTTATATAAAAAGAAATTTTAAAGCTGCTCTCAGAAATATATTTACTTTATTACATTTCAGGAAATGAAAGGAAATAAATATAACACTCAACAATAAAATAAGTTATAAAATATTTATTTCATATATCAATTAACATTTCTTAAACCCCAATATCCTACCACCAACTGCACAAATAAGAAGAAAATAAGATACTATTTAATCCATTTTCCCTTCTATACTCACACATATATATTAGGCAATAAAAATAATATGAGATCATTAAATATTCGGTCATACATGAATGCTCATTTCTGCATTCATTCCACAGTTTAATGATATTTTAAAATTATACATTTTTAAACTCAATGTGGAAAAATGACTAACATTATCAAAATATAAATTAGATCTTTGGTATAATTAGATTTTAAACAGATTACATGTATAAGTAATATTTAAAAAAAAGTAATAGTAAAAGGTTGAAACAAATTTTACCCTCCAGTGTCTTGAGATTTCCTCTGAACTTGGGGTCTCTGAACATGCTATACACATCTGTTTACTGGGTTAGCAAGAACTTTCTTTCATTCTGTTGGTTTGGTGATCTTCATCATCAATATCTGCTGGACCTGAGTGGCTACATTTCGATGACTTGGACAGAGCTGGATGGGTGCACTGAAGCAGGCTTCTTCTCCATGATTACCTTGCTGGTTGATGTAGAAATGGTCTTCATCTTGAGTTTGTTAATGCTGTGGCAATCAGACGAACACTGCTATTTTTTTTATTAGAAATAATTTTATTAAGTAAAGACTTGGCTCTATGCTCTTTCTGAACAGTTCATGTCTTTTTTTAAATTGTGGCCTGGATATGAGGCAAGTGCAGCATATAGCTGGAAGTGACAGGAACTCATTAGCATCACAAGATTTCAGCAACCTCAATCTCCTCTGTTCTGACTGTAGCTATCACCATTCAATTATTAGGTCAATACTCCATAGCAGGGGTATTCTGTATAAGTAATCTTCAAAAAATGCATTAATTTTGGACATTTACAGTGATTAAAATATAAGGCTAGGCAGCCTACAATGATCATGCAATATATACCAAAGAGCTTAGCTTGCTCTGAGAATATCTCTGGCTATACCTCGGAAGACTGGAAAAAATACCTCTGAGAGAACTTGGAAATAATATGACTGCAAAAGCTCTTAATATAACTACCACCATTGTCCTGAACCTGGTAAACAGTATATATAGCACCTCCATTACCTAGTCAATTTGGTTGCACCCCTTTGAATCATTACCCTCCAGCTTTTATCTTGGTGGCTAATTGAACCAAAAGTAATTCACTTTTTTTTTTTAAAGAATGTTTTTTTAATTAGTTTCATATTTTTTTTTAATTTTATTTGGGCAACTCAGACCACTATACTGATAAACATCAGTTTCATATTTAAGTAAAAAGAAAAAAATTATTTTACTATGGATTAAAATTAAACATAGCTATACAACAAATAAACAAGATTTTTTTATCTACATTGGCATCTTAATTCCTTGAAATCTTTTGTTCGTAAAAATAAAAGTACAAAGCAGGATGGCCATTAATATATTAGCGTATTTTTATATTTGGTAAAACAATGGCCACCTGACTTTTCTTAATGCATTAACATAGAAAATCTAAAGTAAAGACATGTTGGAACAACTTTTTACAGAAAAATCAAGAAAATGATATAAAATTATAAATGTAGGATATTTACATTTATTAAAATAAAATGAAACAAAAATATTGCACACATATATCATATATTATGCATCAATTTATAATTTGGGAGTTAATATTCTTGAGTGTGGGTGGGTAAGAAATATATACACAGACACTTTCATCCATTTTATACTGTTTACATCATAGCTATGTAAATCAATAATTGTAAATATATCTATAACTGAGCTGTAGCTTCAACTACAGCCACCTTGTGTGTGGTCACTCATAAAGTGACCGGCACAATATTAATTGACTATTTGAGAACTATGCTTTAATAACTCCAGACTCTTATGATCTGATCTTACAATTATCTCTGACCCAACAAGAAATTGTTTACAATTTCTGAAAATGCCCAAACCACAGCAAGGGCCTCTTTCTCAGTTAATGAATATTTTTTTCTGGACCTCATAGTGGATATCTGCAAAAATACAATATGACATGTCTACCAGCTTTTTGCTCTTGCCTCAAGGTCACTCCCAAACTGTTTCCACTACCATCTGCCTATAAGATGAATGGTCTAAGGAAATCTGGGTATATGAGCATGACCTTAATTAAAAATTCTTCTTGATTTTTCTAAAACCTGTTTCTTGGTTTCTCTGGATGTGGCTTAATGCCTTTATTGCTGACCAAGTTCCCTAAAACATTCTCTTATTTAGCTGCTATCTTGCTTTTTTGCAGATTAATCCTAATGTTTTAGCTTGACATTCTTGCAGAAATAATTTCAGGTGATGTATATATTCTTCCATGTCTTTTGATGCAATTATAACATTGTCCATGTATGTTTACCAAGTCTTTTTTTTTATTTTTTAGTATGTAGCCTAAGCATTTTAATAATCCTGCTCTCCTATTCTTCAACCCAAAGGGTATTCTATTAAAGTGATACAACTTTCCATTGTATCAAAAGGCTATATATTATCTGCCAATAGCTGGCAGTCAGATTCAGCATTGAGAACACTTTCTTGCCTTAAAATTTTGATAACAGGTCATTAATCAGTGGTGGTACATTTTGGTCAGGCCATGTAATTTTATTTAATTACCTAGCATCTAAGCTTAGTCTTATGGAGTTAACTTTTTTTTTACTATTACCAAAGGGTTATTATATGGGGATGATGCTCTTGATATAACCCCTCAGTCTTCCATTTGATCAAGTTGTTTCTCCACCTCCATCCTATATTGATGGAGCACCAGGCAGGACTGTGTCTGATATGGTGCACCTTCCATTACTTTGATATGGTGTTTAAAAACATCACAAATTAGAATAGATCAAATATACCTGCAGGGCATCATTTAAAAGGCCAGATGAAAATTTATGATCAATGTTCTAACAAATTTGGCATCCAAGAGTGCAAATTTGTTTTAATAACAACAGGCATGAATTACAATAATTGCTTATATTAAAGATAGTAAACTAAAATCAATTCTCAAACACATAAGTGTTGCCAATACCTTAGCAATAAAAGATTACTTTAATTCTATTTTAAGCTTTATTGCTGATAATTTAACAGATTTAATAAATGCATGAGCCAATAATATCATGCAAATATAACATGAAAGGTAAAACTTGTCATAAATTAGATCCAAAACAATAAGTGGACTAATATGTTAATTAGATTGCTTCAGAGTGACAATGGATTCTAATGAAATTCTAATGTAATATTGAATCTAAGTGTAAAAAAAAAGAGAAAGTAAAGAAATAAAAATATTAAAGCCAATTGTGATCTTTCTTTTTATCTCAAGAGGAAGAGAAATATGACAATCTGGTTCCACAGTCCATAATATCATTTAATGTTATGAGCAAATTTAAATATTGTTTTATATTGTAGTTTGATGTATATGTATGCAATTACACAAACTACAACTAAAATATAGTAAACTTTTAATAAAAAATCTCGTTGTTTTAATTGTAAAATGAGTAAAATCGTTTACATCAGAGTGATTAAAATTATATTTTTATTTTTTTTTAAACTTTGATTGTAAAACAAATTGAGGGAGGGGGGGATATTAAGAAAAAAACATGATTTTTTTATTTTTATTTTTTAAGTTCATTTTTGATTTTTAAATATTTCAATAAATTTTATTTATAGATAATAACAACTTTAAACATGTTTTTACATTTGTTAATTAAATATATTTTGATAAAGAGTAAATTGATTGCTTACTAAACTTTCTAAGTTTAGGTAATTGAAGAATGAATGATTTAAATATATTGTTTTATCTACAAACCTGTTATCTAATCCGTATTGACTTATGGTTGAAATTAGGAGTATCTAAGGTATTTTAACATTGAAAATAGTTTAGTTTTAAAGTTACTCAAGTTATATCAGAGTATCTTTATAAAATATTATAAGAGCTTTATCAAGGCAACAATATGAAATCATAATATTTTATGCTAATTAACTATTTATTCTTAAACTGTTTACATATGCTCTCTGTGCGCTCAATAAATTAATTATTACTCGTTTATACCATTATATTTTTGGCAGCTTTATGTGAAGTTATGCATAGACACGTATATGGAAACCAGCTACATTCATCCAGTGTTCACTCTGTACAATAATTATAATAATATTCCATATTATATATGTGTGTTTATATGATAATTAAAATTGCATCTGTGTTATATACTATATATATATCAAAAATATGACATCTTTATTTCAAAGCTATATAACTATTTTCTAGATTATACTATGATAAGCTCTTAAACAAATATTTTTTTAGAATTTAATGTTATTGTTTGATCTTAATGGCACGCACAAAACATATATAAAACACACACACAGAAAAAAATCATGTTTATGCTTCTTTTACAGATAATTTTAAATATACTGTATACATTAATTTTTATTTACAAATAATTTTTACATAATCTTCTGCATATCAATGATTGCTTTCAGACTCTTTGTAAATTAATCTAATTATTGACTTTATATTATTAATTCAATTGTTAAAATACGTTAAACTTATAAAATAAAAGGTATCAGGTATACTTATAACTTGAAAATAGTTAGAAATGTCAAAATTACATGATTGTTAAAGTGAGAAAATGTTTATCTAAATTCCAATTTTATTTTGCATCTCTTTGTCCAAAAACTGAGTAATTACATTTTCGTGTAATATGTATGTGTTCATCGTGATTATTATAATTTTTAACTATTATCTATCCATTATTGTAATATTTCCTATGACTTATAATAACTTTTAAGATTCCCTTCTGTTGTTTTTTTGTCATCTATTCTAATAAGATGTCTGATTTTTCCAGTAATGTGACTTATGCATTTTAATTTTGAATCTTTCTTAATACACTTTTGCCTATTCTTAGTTAAATAGTCATTGAGCTCAGCATTGCTTTTCTATTAAGTATCCAAGTAATACACCCACAAATATGTACTTTAATAATATTTATTAAAAACCTATTTTTAAGGACATAAAAATATTTTTATTGGTAAAATATTATTACCACAAGCACTTTATCCAAATTCACTTTCATCCATTCCATTTTTTTTCTGTATTAATAATTTTACTAAAATATTTATACTTATTAACTTCTATTATAAATCTTAATCCCATTGAAAACAATTTAATGTTTCAATTATTTAACTTTAGTCCTAGTTTTTTGTTTTATTTAAAGTTTTTATAACATTTCTATAACATTTCCTGATGCTCCAAAATATTATTTGAAAATAATAAGATTATCTACAAAATCCATATGGCTTTAATAATCTCCTGTTATATTTATTTCTTATGTTAATCCAGAAAATATTTCCCACAAAACTACAGTAATTAGTTTTTGAATATGTAAATTATTCTTGGGCACTCGTTGATTTTGAGTTATTATGAAAAAGTACAATAAGCATAAACTACTAAATGCACTGAACCAACTTTCAATAAAATACTGCCAGAATTATAGTGCTGAGTAAAAGTTATGCAGTACAGATGTGTTTATATAAGTGACATCAATAAGCATACCTGTACTGCATAACTTTACTCACCACTATGATTCTGGCAGTGTGTTTTGTTGAAAGTTGGCTCCGTACATTTATTTAATTTATATTTCTTACACCTTGTCATCAGATTTTGAAATCAACAAGTAATTAAGAATTACATAGTTTTATGAAAAGAGTTACTATTTTGAGAATTATAATAAAATACTTATAGAATTAAGCACTTTTCAATCCAGTTTTTTGTTTTGTTCCCTTTTTTGATAACTCTGAGTCTAAAATTGACTGAAGAGGTTTTGTAGTGTTTTAATGAATAGGTTTGCAAATTATATTTTCCTTTCTTTAAATAGTAATATCATTAATAAATCTTTTATGTCATTTGGTATATTCTTTATATATATATAGATAGATATTTTGTCTATAATTTTAGCAACAACTTTTTTTTGCCTTGTTTTTATTTAAAAGTATCTACAATGGTTCAATTATTAATATAGGGGTTTGAACTCAGACTTTCAAGCACCCTTCAACTATTCATACTATTTCATACCTCTGATACATAGGACCACACACATGTCGAAAAGATAAATAATCACCAATATACATAATTCGTTCTAAACCAGCACTCATCAGTTGGTCCAGATTATCATCTCCCACACATATATATAATCAGTGCTCAGTTTTATATTAAGATAGCAAACCCTCATACTTCAATTTGATTCAGTTATTGAATATTTTCTATACTTTTTGTTTATTTGATCACATATTCATATTTTTTTTACCTTTTTTTGTTTTTTTCCAAATTTTATAAATGTATGGGTCTCATTCTGATTTTATTTCCAAATTTCTATTGCATTTTTAGATTTCAACACCTCCCCCACCCCCATTTATGAATCAAAATCTTACATGATAATTGCTCTGAACTTTTCCAAAGTGTTTATGCATACCTATAAAAGGCCTTTACTTTTTCGTAGAATTAGCTGCATTGGTTTCTGTCATTGAATTAATAGCTAATCTTGATATAAGTTTAAAATACTACCAATCCCCATGATATTGTTTTTGTTCAGTCCATCACTATTTTGATACTATGTCTTGTTAATAAAGTACATTTGTACTTTTTGTTGTTGTTTTTTAAATGTCATAGCATCGGCCGGCACGCGAACCCGCAACCTGGGCAACTGCCTGCAAGTGCAAGGCAGTCGCGCTGACCTCTCGACCACCAATGCAAGACACATTTGTACTTTTTAAATCAATTATTTTTTGTCCTGCTTTATAAACTAAACATTTTATTTAATATAAGGCAGATCGTCCGAGTTATGCAATCAATATTTGATCATATATTATCAAAAGTGAGTATTATGTTATATAAAGTCAAATTTACATGAAACGTAATATAATAAATCTTTAGCTTTTATGAATTATAAAATTATATAAAAACTAATGCTCACAGCATGAAATATATTTTCATCATCTTCTGTGTTTGATCACTAAGTATAGCCTTAAAGGAAAATAAAGACTAGTTTTTATTATTTGTTGTAGATATTGATTTTTGAATTATTGGGTGAATCATATTATCATAATTTTGAGCAGTATACAATTAAAATCACAAACTATTAATGAGTATATACTAAACAATACCGAATGCAATTACTTCACATTAACAGCAATCATATACCCATCCACATATAGCCCACATAAATGTATTCATTTATTTTGCTTTCAAAAAACATGATTGATGTCTCAGTCAGAAACTACAAGATTTATATAAAACTTGACTGTGCTATTTGCGTGATTACAAATACAGACATCAAAATTTAAAAATTCATACATCACTTGAAAGTGTAAATGTAATAATTGCAACTGAAATATAATAAAACTGTGTGGAATGTTTTCAGAGTCAGAAATCAAAAAATTATATTCAACAGAAAACTTTTTTACGTCAGCCAATGCACAAAATTAACTAATAAAATATCAGAATTCTGTTCTCAAGGCAACACTCAAAGAATCAATGGAAATCCAGTTATAATCACGACTTAATATCTTAATTAGATATTGAATGATAAACTTACTGAGATTAAAGTGCTAGAAGTTTTAAATAAACATTAAATTGGCCAGAATAAATTGTTTGGAGTAAATTAATAAATAATCATTTTTACAACTTTCCAAACAAACTATTATTTAATGCTTTAAACATAATGAATCATAAGTGCACATAACTATTTGATTATCGAATGTCACTCCAGTCAATTGCTTAAAATTAACCAATTAAACATCATAAATCTTTTTCTCAAGCTAACACTCGGGTAATAAATGCAAATCAATTTATCATCAGAATTTAAGATCTTGAATAGACATTGAGTGACAACAATTAACTTTAAAAAGTTTAAAATTAAAACTGTCTATAAGTTTTAAACAAACTTGTTTGAAAGGTTGTAAAAATGATTATTTGTTAATCTACCTTCAAACAGCTTATCCTGGCTTATTTAATAAAGTTTTTTTTTTTTTACATTTTTTAGACAGTTTTAATATCTCTGTTTAAATCAATTACTGCCACTCAATGTCTATTTTATATTTTAGACACTGATAATAAGTTGATAACAGATTGGTGATATTCTATTGGTTAATTTAAAGCATTGGCGATGATGTGATTTACATATGAAAACTAACTAATTATGTATATTTATGGTATAATTAATATATATACATAATATTTTTATTTCAAGCAGCAATGACAATGTAATTAATTTCCATTTAAATTATATATTGATAAAGAATTTAATAAATAGGCTATAGGTATTGCTTATGCAAAACTCTATCAAATTTTATAACTAATTTACTGTACATATTTACTTTAACTTATAAGCGCTAAGCCCATATAGATTTTCATTATGATGACATTTCATCATTTATCTAATGTGCATCAAAAGTGGCATCATGATTATAAATCTTTCCTAACATCCATGGCATATATTTCTAATATGTGTTGAATAATTAAATATTCTATATAAATATTTTTTATTTATAATTCACTAAATATTTTTTCAGATTTAATTGTTACAAATTAGCCATCTCTTTTAATTATTATTTTTAAATTTCTTTGACAGTTTTGATTCAGTGCTATTAATTCTGATGGCAATACATTTTGACAAAGATCTCAAGACTAATTTAATATTATGTTTCATTACTTAGAGATTTTCTATGTGGATAACATCATCAAAATTGTTCATGGTGATATCTTTATTTTATAGCTTTTCTGTGTATCATTTCCATATCTGTTTTATATTTATATGCTCACAATCTATTGTTTAGCATTTTTACAAAACTAGTATTAATCTGAAATTTTCTTTTGAATTACTGAAAAAAAAACTTTGTTTTTATGAGCTTATTTTATTGTCTTCACAAATGTTTTTATTTGCCATATTTAATTTCTATTTGGAATTTTCTATTCAAATTTCTTATTTTTATTTTTTCTTTGCAAATATCACTTGGCTTTCTATCATTTATTTTGATTTTTTTGTAGTTAAAAAGTAGCTAAAATATTTTAATATAACCATTCAGAAGGAAATCATATATGATAATTAATTATTTGAAAAAGTCTCAGTTTGGTCAACTGAATGAAACAAATCATTTAACTGGATATTTATTTTTGCATTTTATATAAATGCATGTAATACTATATAAATTGTTTGCTTTTGCCAGTTTTTTTAATTCAATAGAATGATAAACAATGGCATCCATAAACAATTAAAAATTCAACCACAAATGATGCTTTAATCTCAATAAATTTTAATTAAGTAAATCATATTTAAATAATAATAAAAATTGAGATGCACTATTTTGAAATATAAATATCATTGATAAACAATATTCAATTTTTTCTATTGAGATAAAAATTTCACATTTATAAGCAACAAATTGTTGATCATCTATAACTTCTATTATTGAATATATATATATATGTGTGTGGGTGGGTGTGTTCTTTCCAAAATATATGTAATATTCAAATCAATATATATATATCAAAATGCAGTAAAATTCACATAAATTATAGTTATTTTTAGAAGTGCTTTTGACTATACATCTTATAGTCTTTATCAATTATAAAATGTTAAATAATCAAAATGAGACATCCTTTCACAATACCCATAGTTCAATTTAGCCACAATAAATGTAAAATAAAAAAGACTATGTTGATTTTAAGAAATCATCAAATGTTAATGAATTGGTAATCATCAAATGTTAAAATAACAGAATTGTGTGAGGACTAAATCTAAATTGAACTATGGGTATTGTGAAAGGATATCTCATTTTGATTATTCAATGTTATATAGTTGATAAAGACTATAAAATGTGTAGTTGAAAGTACTTCTAAAAATAACTATAATTTATGTGAATTTTACTGTATTTTGATATATATATTGATTTGAATATTACATATATGTATATAATTTTAGAGTTAAAATAAAATTGAACAATCTAATACTAAATTGACTCTATTTTATTTCTAAATAGAGAAGGAGCAAATGTAACTTCTCTGTCACAAGTCATTTGTATAATTTTTAAAAATAAAATATTTATTTTTAAAGAAAATCATTATATATTAATAAGTTTAAAAAATAACAATTTGTAAGAAATGACTAATGTTTATTTATTTATTTATTTTTAAGATAATATCTTGAAAATAAAGTTAATTATTTTCAAAATATTAATTGTCAACTTTTTAAAAAAACTAATGGAACAAACACAATATTGTATACTTTTTTAACAATCATGAATAAGAGTCTAATCTCAAATACAAAAATTTACATCAACAGAAGTTTAAATAGATCATATTCAAATGTTAATCAGTAAAATGAGTAGATAATCATGATAAAATTATCAAGCAATTTAGTCTAAATTTGTGACCAGCTACCAGCAGTAGTTATTATGTATAATATCCTGCTATTTCTATCAATAGTTTATTCTTTCATAAAACTTAAATTTTTGTTCAAAATGTTTGCTGTATTACTTGAACCATGCAGATATTTCACACCAGCTAAATAAACTTTATTAACAAATATTTCTTGGCACATTTATTATTTTATTGCTTTATTGAATGTAAATTATAGATTTACATTTGAATTTTTGATGTCATTCATTGGCTTACAGAAAACAATTATACATGCATATTAACATAACTAATAAAATCAAATGTAGTTTTTAATGTATGTTCTACTAGTGTTGATCATTAAAACATTAAAATGCTACAGCTCTATTAACTCTAAAATGTAGCCTCATGATCATTCATCAAACATCATGGTAACATCATGGTAATAGTGTATCCACTTAGAAAGACTATGATCTGAAATTTGAGTCTGAATTAGGAAAATCTTGGAAAATTTTCCAGGTCAGAGACAGTCTTAGAATTTTTATTTAGATAAACTAATATTACTAGTCATATAATATGACTTGATGATGGGTATCTAAATATTACCAACTAGAGAGTAATTGTGTCAAGTTAAATGAAATTAGTCAGATAAATATCAATGTGATGACTATTAAAGAAACTGCATGTGAACTGCAATGCAAACTTACTATTGGTAGATTAATATACTTCTAAAATATTGGACTCTTAGTTTACATTTGCTTTTATGATATATAATTTTGATAGTGATAATAGAGAGATAAATTAAATCATAATGAATAAATATTATTCATGAGATTATTTTACAGTATTCCTTAACATCTGCATTTGACATGGTGAGTGGTGACCAATTATTAGCAGTTAATAAGTATAATATTTTTTTATTTGTAAGAGAATGCATTTGCAGACATTAATTTGTTAGAGAGAGACAGATTATATAATGAAATGTGTATGTGCATATATATTTAGATTTTTTTTTTAAGTGTCATAGCATCGGCCGGGATGCGCAACCTGCAACCTGGGCAACTGCCTGCAAGTGCAAGGCAGTCACGCTGACCTCTCGATCACCAATGTAAGACCATTTTTTTAAACGGAAGAGTCGAAATGAACGTAGACAAAATTTACATAGATAATTATTTAAAACAAAATGTATGGTGACTTAAATGTTGATTGATTAAATTCTAATTTAATTAAAATGTTTTATTTAATATATTCTAATCCTGACAAAATTCTAAATTTTAATGGATCAAAGAAAGAAATAATATTTTTAAAACAAAACAATGATAATTTACTTATCTTCATTTTCAAAATACAGCAAAACTCTCCATATAGTAGTGCCATCTTGTGCTAACAAGAGCAATCAATGGATGCCAGAAGGCTTGTGCATAAAATCCCTATCTAGTGCCTACTCATCCAATATCCCCAGACTAGTTTCTGGCTTGTGGCCTTCATCAGTGAGGAGCCTTGGATCTGAGAGCACTGCACCTAGATCTTAGGATCTAATGCAACCCTCCAGCACCCACCTTTTAACTCTATTTAACTACAAAACTATGAGAATGAAATTGAAAACACTATCAATATTTTCAATTCAAGCTCAATAGCTTATATAGTCATATGGGTCTGAACTCAATTCAGTACCCATACATTTTGGTGTCTTTGGCTCTTTAACAACCATAGCCACCACTATCCTATTAGGCAGGATTGGTGTTAAACCACTAAACATCACATGATCACTATCTCATACTAGCACAATAATTGTTATAAACAATTCAAAATACAGCAAAACTCTCCATATAGTAGTGCCATCTTGTGCTAACAAGAGCAATCAATGGATGCCAGTATGAGATAGTGATCATGTGATGTTTAGTGGTTTAATACCAATCCTGCCTAATAGGATAGTGGTGGCTATGGTTGTTAAAGAGCCAAAGACACCAAAATGTATGGGTACTGAATTGAGTTCAGACCCATATGACTATATAAGCTATTGAGCTTGAATTGAAAATATGGATAGTGTTTTCAATTTCATTCTCATAGTTTTGTAGTTAAATAGAGTTAAAAGGTGGGTGCTGGAGGGTTGCATTAGATCCTAAGATCTAGGTGCAGTGCTCTCAGATCCAAGGCTCCTCACTGATGAAGGCCACAAGCCAGAAACTAGTCTGGGGATATTGGATGAGTAGGCACTAGATAGGGATTTTATGCACAAGCCTTCTGGCATCCATTGATTGCTCTTGTTAGCACAAGATGCACTACTATATGGAGAGTTTTGCTGTATTTTGAATTGTTTATAACAATTATTGTGCTAGTATGAGATAGTGATCATGTGATGTTTAGTGGTTTATCTTCATTTTATTAATCAAAAGGGAAAATCTTATATAATCTACCTGCTTTAAAATTTCTTGGTATCACTATAACTAATGTGGATTCAGATTAAATTAGAGAAAATATTACAATGTGTAAAAAGTGAATTTACTGCTAGTTTTCGTAATGGTCAAGTTTGAACAACCAAAGATGTAAATAACAACTTTTTCATGATTCACAGCCTGATATATAGGTAATAGGCCACTTCCCTAACCAAAGTTCATGAAACTGTAGAGAAGTTGAACTGAGTTTAGAATTATCAGTACTTACCTTGTCTATCAGGTAATCAAAAAGCAAGACTAATCTTGAGAAACTCCAGTGCTATATACCTTATGCATACACTGTTTTATACATGTGCATAAATAGTGTTCATCTTTCTATTAACATTGCATTGTATTCACCATTTAATAAATCAACTTTTGCATTTATTTTTTGCATAATTTAAATTTTATTAATATATTAATGTGCATTTTGGCTGTCTAACAAACTTTTTCAAAGACCTAAATAAAAAATTATATATGCTGTTATTTATAAATTAATATTTTAAATTTAATATATAGAATAAAATTGTATTCCACTCAGTTATTTCAAACAGATAAATTCAGATTATGAGACAATTTCCTGTTGTTTAAATAAAAACTTAAGCATATTGTCTTTAATGAACCCTTATTCATAATCTCATGAAAACAATGTTCAATTTTTCATCTCTACACCAGGAAATTATCCCATAATCTGAAAATAATATTTTTCTATAAGAGATTGGAACACAATCTTATGTCATGTTATTTAAAAATAACCTTGGATCATAAGCCAACTTATTTTCCTCATTTAAATAATCAAACTGAAATTAATTTTTAGAAATAATTTCCTCAAAAAAGTAACTGGAGCTAATTGGGGTTATGAACATCTTCCTTAACACTAGCATTTTTTTCTGGTGAATACTATGACTGTGGATTGAGAAAAAGTTTCTTCATTAAACTTCTTATTAATTAAATATTACCATAAGAAATATAACTGGTACACTCAAGTCTATTCCTGGAGCAGGTTTCTGATCTTTCACATACTTCTTCACTAGATATCAGAAGAGTTGTTTTACAGAAAATGTATAATTGTAAGATATTTAAAAAAAACTTTGGAAAAAATTGAAGCACTGTGAAAATAATATACTTTCTACTGGCCAAAGAATTAAGAAATTTTTAGATAAAATACAAAAATAAGTATATAGTTAAATATGTATTGGATATTAAATTGAATACAGCAAATCATACTATTCAAAAAGAAATGAGGTGTATTTCTTTTTTAATGAGAGAAACTAAAATTAAATTTAAAATGTTTAGAAAGTTACTGGCTTGCATGGAGGACTGCTGTATGGAGCTTTTTGTCTTTGTTATAACAGCATGTGTAAGCATAGGGAATGTTGATGACATGATGTTTAGTGGTTTAATACCATTTCTGGAAAATAAAATGATGGTGACTATGGTTATAAAAGAACCATAGTCACCAAATGTATAGATGCTGAACTGGTTTCAGATCTACATAATTATACAATCGAATGAGCTTGGATTGAAAACATTGTGTTTTTGGAGTGTTGCATTAGATCCTAAGATCTAGATGCAGTCCCCCCAGATCCAAGATTCCTCACTTATAAAAGCCACAAACTAGACTGGGAATATTGAATGAATAGGGACCAGATAAGGATTTTATGCACAAATTTTCTTGCATTTATTAATTATTCGGGCTTGCACTGTGCGGCACTACTGTATGGAGAGTTTTGCCTCATTATAACAACTTGTTTAAGCACAGGGAATGGTGATCATGTAATTATATGAAAGCTGTTAAAGAAGTCAGACTTGCCAATAATTTAATATATAATTTTACCTCCTAAAACTGAAGTCAAATCAAGATCCTCTTTTTTGGATATTTATCAAGCATCTACTATCAAAGAATTATGACATAAAAATGGAATTCTTATGGTGTTCCAAACAATTTTTTTAGATCCAACAATAAAGCCTGATGGATATGATCTTCATAGATACAAATGGCCACAATGCTCATCTGCTTTATAAATGTAATCTAACAGCTACTGTTCTTTGAAATTATGGGCAAACACAATTGTGAACCACATAGTTAGTAACTACTAAATCTGTGGCTTTAGTGACAAAATAGAAGGACTTAAACTTATCTTCTATTTGGAATCTCTACAGGTTTCTTTATGATATTCTGTTAATAGCTATGGTATCAAAAAAAAATCCATAGCAATATAAATGCATTTTAAATTTTATATAAATTCAACACTATTATTATCAATATATATCTAATTAAATTTTATTTATAGAAGAAAAATGTTTGCCAAATTTAAACAATACTCTCTAATCTGCCTTAGAACCGGAAATTTAAAATAATGAAATTTTAATAGAACATATGTGAAGAGGAAAAAAATGCATGTTTTATACACTATAAAAATTAACTATTTACCTATTAATTAAGCAATTTATATGTAAATTTCAATTAATATGCAACTTGTTCACATTCTTGAATATGATTTAAAAATAATAAGGTGTTGTAATAACACGCTTCATTAAACATTTAATTTTTTTTATAAATTAATTTCAAACTCTACATTAATTCTATCTGCATATTTGTTATAAACTGACTGAAGTAAAAATCAAAATTTTCAATATATCGATTTTATTATTTTAATTATTATGCAGTTTAACCCTCTGATTTCATAAAATTGAAAATTATATTGGATAAAAAATATACCTTCATTTTTTATTACTGAAATTAGTATGCAATTCACATAAGCAGAAAGTTTTTCATTCATTTTGTTGACTGGAAAAAAAATTCTTAGTATGGCAATTAATATTAAATATACTGAAAAATAAATAAAAAAATAATTGGAATGTATTTTACAACTGTATCAGTTATTAAAATTTAGAAATATCATACTTAACAGTTGTTAAATATTAAGCCAATAAACATCACATGATCACCATTTCTTATGCTTGCTTATAACTGTTATTAAAACAGGCAAAAATCTCCATATAGCATTGCCACTCAGTGAAATGGTGATAATGTGATGTTTATTGCTTAAAACTAATCCTGCCTATGGTTATTAAAGAATCAAAGATACCAAAATGTATAGGTACTGAACTGAATTCCGACCTATATGACTATATAAGCTAAAGAGCTTGGATTAAAGATATTATTGTGTTTTCAATTTAAGACTCATATTTTTGTAGTTAAGTAGAGATAAAATGTGCCTCCTGGAGGGTTGCATTAGATCCTAAGATCTAGATGCAGTGCTCTTAGATCTGAGGCTCCTCACTGATGAAGGCCACAAGCTAGAAACTAGTCTGGGGATATTGGATGAGTAGGCATTAAATGGGGATTTTATGCACAAGCCTTCTGGCATCCATTGATTACTCTGTTTGGCACAGGGTGGCATTACTGTATGGAAGGGTTTTTGCATGTTAAATATTATAGTAATAACTAATATGAAGAGTGACATTTGTTTGCATTTATTACTTTGAAAGCAAAATATTGTCACAAAGATGCTTAATATATAACATTTTGTCTTGGGAACATGAAAAACACACACTAACACTAGTTGTGGTTGAGACTAATTCTTTTATTAATATAGATGTTACATGTGTGATTTGTTGTATACTTTAAAAAGAACTTTGTGAATTAAGAAAATTATTTGGTACTTATATATTAGTCTGGTGGTGAGATTTCATGTACATATTAGTCCAGTTATAATTTTCTAATCTTGCCATCTCATAAAATAACACCTGCATGGGATCTTCTGACAAATTTAATCCATCAATTTTTGATAAATGATGACAAGTAACTTTATTTAGTACAAAGTGGTGACCTATAACTTTATTTAGTGGAAATAAACACACATTTCCGAGTTATTTGCAAAAATGATGAGAACTAACTTTATTTCATACAAAATGGTGATCTCTAACTTTATTTACTAGAAATAAAAACATATTGGGGGGGGGGGGCATGTTATTGTTTTTTTTTTGGCAAGAACTGATGTTGCAACAACTAAACTTTTATCAATATACATTTATTCCAATAGAAAAGCAAAAGATTGTTTCTTACAATCATTGGGGCAGAGTAAAATTTTTCATATCCTGCAAAATGCTAAAGAAACCATAATTATGATTTATATGAAAATGTTCGTAACCAGAAGTTTGCAAGTCATAACTTTTGTAGCATTTTTCATTTTTCTCAGGATAACATGCACAAACTTCTCACAGATATTCTCACAGATAGTTATTCCAGTATATAACTATGATTGCATCATCTTTGGTAGTGGGTAATTCCCAAATTTTAATCATTTCATTGGATAAAAAAAGTCATTCAAAAAATTCACTCAGCAGGAATTAAAGCTGGACAGTAAATCATGTGTACACCTTACTTCCACCAGAAGATTTATTACTCATCACAGATTTATTTTGTAACATCACAGCATACTTTAAATCATAAAATTAGCAGAAAAGCAACATTTTGACTAACAACATTTCCCTGAATGTGATATTATCTAATGTTCACTTAAAAGATTAATTCTTTTTTTTTAAAGTTTGTAAATGTGTTTGATTTGGCCTTTTATATACACATTTGTTTGTGCCAGTGACTTTCATCACCACTGGACTAATACATAAATACCAATAAAACAAAAAGGAATTGCTGTGTGTTGTACAACTGTATCAGTTATTAAATTTAGAAATATCACCCTTATCAGTTGTTAAATATTATAGTAATAACTAATATAAAGAGAGAAATTTGTTTTGCATTCATTATTTTGAGATCAAAATATTATCATAAAGATGCTTAATATATAACATTTTGTCTTAGTAACATGAAAAATATTCACTAACACTGTTTGCGGTTGAGACTATTCCTTTTACTAATATAGATGGTGACAAGTGTGGTTTGTGAATTAAGAAAACTATTTATAATCGTGCATATTCTTCTTTAAATAACTTATCCTTAGTTTAAACTTTGCACTTTATTTCTGCTTTATCTTAGATAATATTTTCTAATAATGTATTCAAGCATTTCATATAGAATAGTAAACTTTAATAATCAAGAATTTTTAATAATATATATATAGATATTGAATTATATCTCTCTCAGTATTTATGCAAACAAAGCTTGTAAGGAGCTACTGGTAAAGCTCCATCTAGTGATCATAAAATGCAAGCTAAAAGCAAGTTACAAAATTTATAACTTGTTTTGTTTATTATATATATTAATAAGAAGATCAAGCCATGCATCATGTAGCTTTATTTATTAAGCTTATACTACAAATGTAATATAATGAGCATGCTAATAGCTCTAAACAAAATTTTCCAATAAATGCAAGAGAAAGCATTTAAAATTTATATTTACAATTATCTCTATCCCCAAACCATTTTCAAGCTGATGGCTCTCCTCAGTGAGTCACTAGGATATTAGAGCTATTAGTACACTCATTATATTACATATATATATACTTTAAATTACTTTTTTTCTTTCTGTTTTTATATCAACTAAATATTTTTTTAAAAAAAAAAATCCAATTTCCTATTATAGTGGAACCACAAACAACTCTATATTTTGTTCTAACCCCCCCCCTCCACATTCAAATGTATGTAGCATATAATAACACATTTTTTAGTAAACTTTGATTAGAATAGAATACATAGTGTTTATTAAACTGCAGTATTCCAGCACATTTCAACATACACACATATATATAACAGAAACCGATTTTATATTTATAATATGCATATATATTAAAATTATATGTAATCACATTTTTTTGTGACAGATTTTTTTTTAATTAAAATTACAGTATAAACAAAAACTTTAAAAATAATAATTATTGTGAGGACATCATATATTTTATTGGATGTGTTCATTCATGCATTCTTTGAAACTATAAGAATATGAAAAAAAAAAACACAACCAAATTTTTATTTTTAAAACAAATAGCAAAAAATGTCTGATTTTTATCACTATTAAATTAACTCTGGGTGGTATCTTTTTTTTTTTCAATAATTTTTTTCTCTTATAGAAACATAATAGTGGTCTTGTTATTAGGAAATTAGGATCTCTTTCATTGTTTTGATATTTTTGAGTCAATATTAACTTTTAGTATATTCTAAAATTTTGTAAACTTTCAGCATTATGCTTAAAATATATAACACAAATCAAATTTGGAAGGATAATAAAGAAAGAATAAAAAGTATGTGCTTTTAACATAAATTGAAAAAAAATTATTAGTATATATAATTATATACAGTGCTCTGAGATGGGAAAACAATTACTAGCATATTGTAAAATTTATTTACGAATTTTATTTTATTTTTATTAAATATGATTGTGTATGGTGCTCAGAGAAAAACAAATATCTGCCTGAATATCATAAAAATTTTTAATTTTAATGGGGTTTTTTTTTTGTTAGTTTATCTACATTTTTGTTTTGTTTGTTTACATTTTTCTTTGGATAGCATATAAATGAATTCATGTAGTTAAATATAGTATAGTGTCCAACTGAATATTATTTTCCTAGTCTATATTATTTTTATAAATAGTTAATCCATAGCACTCCTGTTAATTATCTAATATATTTTGATTAAAGAATCTTAGGAGATAAGAATCCCAGATGAATCTGGGTTATTCAGATGAGAGTCAGACCATTAATTGTAAAAACAGAAATATAATTGCAATACAATTTAGCCTTTATCATTCTAATATTCAATGTATTTTTTACAACACATTACTGAATCAATAGGGTTAATTCCAAGATCTGATATCTCTACTAAAAAATTTAATGTGTTTTCCCACCTAATTCAGCGATACTTTTAAGCCCACTGGTAAATAACTGCAATAAACTTAGCATTAAGATGCTATGTGATTTTTATAATCATATTATATAATTTAATATTTGTAAGTAGTAAGTGAATTCTTGAGACCTGGAAATAGGTGAACTACCATAATTTAACATAGTTTGACAAATTTTGAAATATTTGAAATAATTTTACACAATTTAAAAGTTATGTTATTTATGTTTTGGTTAAAATGAAAAAAATTATTATTTCAACTTGAAATTTATGAACCAATAAACTCCACTTTAGAATAAAAAGTGGTATTAAATGCAGAAATTATACCATCAGTGACTTAACAAGATTTTTTTGAAATTAAATCAACAGATTGATTTACTCAGATGCTATCTGGGATATTTTTAAATTGAAGGCAAGTAAGGTAAAATTAGTATGAGTAGTGACATATAATTCCAATATCAACTTAAAATACAAAGAATAGCCTATTGGTGATAAAGGGTATGTAAAGTATAACATGCATAATCAATGAAGGGTGAACAGTACATGGTAAAAGATGGATTTAAAAACTGAATGGTTGTAGAAATAATAAATCAATATCAATTCCATGTCTATACTTGATGAGTATAATGATGAAATCAATTGAAGAATTAAGTGAACAAGTTTGGACTGTGATCATGCATATGATTAAAATTATTGTACACAATGGATATTTGTGTCAAGGGTGTGTAGCACTTTGTGCTGGGTAGAATAATAGAAGCAATTTTAGCTTTATTAAATGAATAGATATTACAAAATAAAGTTTGCTAAATAACTGTATCAAAAAATATTATAGTAAAATTATCCATTATGCTAAATTTGTTAATGAAATTTTAACACTTAAAGCTGTATCATTGTGAGCTATCATTATTAAGCGCATCAAGAAAAGTTTAAAATTTTTTTACAGTACTTGTTAAATACCCACTGTACATCACTTGGTGGGACTATTTCTGTGTAAAAACAGAGAATAATACTACTTTCATGGCCGAATGTATGGTAATACACCATTATGATCATAGTAGCCATTTAGCAGTCAGAATATGCAGTTTATGTGGCCAAAACTACAACACTACTGATCAGTAAGAGCCATTTATTCTGCTGTGTTACTGAACTTATGGCTAATACAACACTATGATCATAATAGCCATTTAATTGTGCGTGTGATGGCATCACTTTCTATGCATATGCACAGAAATGTTCCACCCAGCTTTGTGTGATTTTCTATATGTACAATCAATAATGGCAGTTTGCTACCATTTAACCTGAGGCTGTCTGTACTGGAATGTCTTAGACCTGTTGAAATGTTGATCCAAATGGTTTTCCCTAGACCCCAACTGACATAGTATTATCTACTACTAATTGTCAGCATATCAGCAATGCTTCCCTATGCAGTGTGGAAGTGTTTTAATTTTGAAAAAAGCTCTGCCACAGCACTATTGCAGGTATTCATGAAAAAGTCCTGTTTAGGCCATGACTCATACAAGAAAAACAAAATGGCTGAAGGCAATAGCATAATGATTCAACTGTGGGACATTCCAAACACAAAAGCTGACACAGTTGTCTTTCTACAGGCTCAAAACATCCTGAAACATGTCATTCAATGTTTATGTGGTAAAGCTATGATACTTAGTAGACGAACTTGGCAGTTTGTGTATGCTCACTAGTCTTGTAGGTAGACAAATGTTCAAAAATGGTAGACTTTCCACTTTTTAGCCAAAAAAGTTTTCTTATTAATTACAGTCATATGTCATTAATAAATTTATTTTTTCAATGAATCTATTTTGTCATTATGATGAATTTGTAAGGCAATAAATTCCAAAGTTTTTTTTTTGTTTTGGTGTTGTTCATTTTGTTTTTCTTTAAAGCTTTAATTTAATATTATAACCAGACTGTCAGTGTTGAAGGGTAGGGGATGGAGGAAAGTGGGTCCACCTAAAACAAAAAAAACAGTCTTTGATTCTTTAAAGTGGCCCCTTTTTGTTGGGTAACTACTGTAATAAGAAGATTAACAAAAAGAAAAGGTGAAAGCAGGAAAATCAAAAAAGCCGAGTCTGATTAATTACTGGAAAAAAGTCCACTTTTTAGAGTACATTTGTTGTACTATTATTTTAAAAAAAAGAAAGCCGCCTCTACTTAATTACTATAAAATAAATTACACTTTTTGGAACACATCACCTGTACATTGTAAGCTAACTTACTGTTATTATCAAAAAAAGGCGTATTATTAAAAAGAAAACACACACCCCTTTTTGTTAAAAATTTTAAAAAAATAGCTTTTTTTAAAACATTTAATATAATTACAAAAAAAAAGTCACCATATAAGATAATTAAAAAAATAATTACCAAAAAAACACTGCTTTTTTTTATAAAAAGAAAAAAAAAGTATTTTAAAAATACTATAAAAAAAAGAATAACGTACATTTTTAAGGGGAAAAAAAGCCGTATTAAAAAATAATGTCAATTGTTTATGAGTTCACAGGCCCAGGAATGTTGTCTTGCTATGTTTTTGCACAGAAACAGTGCCACCAAGCAATGTATAGTGGCTATTTAACAAATACCATTTTTACAATTTTTTGTTTTACTAATCACCAGTATATAATTAAATCAAATCATTATAAATTAATGTAACTGTACTATTTAATGGAAAAACTTAAATCCATAAATATTAATTATTGATATATTTGGTACTTTATTAGTATAGCTACTGTGGCTTTTTCACTTCCATTATAAATGTGTTATTTTCACAAAATAATCCCTACAATCCTTATCAGTGTGGTGTATTATCTAATTTTACAATCATTTGACATTTTCAGTTGTTGTCTAGATTTCTTTCTGGCAACAGCTTTTTTTCCATTGCATCTTTTCATTAATACTCTACCTGTGTGCTATTTATTACTTTTTATTTTTTATTATTTTACTTAGTATGGACTTCAGTCATAATGAGTTGTTCACACTAATAGATGTTTCTCTGCATTTGCATTAATGAAATTGTATACAATCACATTTTTATTTTTAATTATATACATAGCAATTCTAACTACAATCTATTTTTTCCCTTCAACTTTATTTTTGTCTTTTTTTTTTTTTTTTTTTTTTTGGAGTTAGAATATTAATATTAGCTTACAAATGTTTTTAATATTGATCACTTTTATTTATTTATATTTTGTGAAAAAAAACACATTTATTGTGGAAGTGAAAAGGCTGCTGAAGCTATACTAATAAAGTACCATATAATAAAAGGTTTTAAATGATATTTTTTTGTTATCATATTGATCATTAATATAAACAATTATTATTCTTTTGCAATTATTTTCAGAATTAACTATCATAATAGTGTATTACCTGAGAAAATTCATTATCTTTGAAGCTATTATTTAGTTAAATTTAGAATGAGTCTGATGATTTAAGAAATAAACTTTCAGATAATAAAGATGTTTCATTATTGCATAATAATGAAATGTTATTTTTATTATAGATTGGGTTGACTAGGCAACTCATTATCTGATTCAGGCTAAAGGTTATGATAAAATTGAGATTATGGTGTAGAAATGAAATTTAAGTCTAAAATATATTAATGGAAAGGAGTTACTATATTATTTTTAGCCACATATGATCATGATTTAGATAGAACATTAATTACTACAAAGATGAATAAAATGTAAATTTAGATACCAGTTTTACACTAAGAGGATATATTATCTATTCTATCACAATTGAAATAAAAAGAATGTCAATAATAAATGGTGATTAGTAATTGAAGCTGATCACACAAAATGTAATGAGGTAATTCTATGATTGAATTAGAAAGAATTTCAAGTACTATATTAAAAACTAACATTCTGGAAATATCAAAACATGTTATACCATGTTTTCAATGCTTTTTGAAAATTCTATTGTTAAAGTCATGTGGATCAATAGTAATAATAATAGTATATTATTGAGTTTGCATTTTTACTAAAATAGTATATATTTTTTTCAAATATAAATGTTTTATTATATTTTTAGCCAATTCCTACTGCTGCTACAAAAGAATTGTCTGTAAATATAGCTGTAACTTCACTGTCTTAATGATATTATGCTTTTGTAATTCAATTCAATATTCAAATAGATAATAATGTAGATTGGTTGTCAGTGTTAAGTATAATCCTCAAAAACATTGATAAAAAAATATCCAGTATCAATCTATTAGCAAAATCTTATCAGGGAATAATCATCACTGGAACCATTATTATTATAATTCATAAACCATATTCCCAATATATTATTTAAATGAATATGGAAATAACATCTACTTTCTTATATTAAAACCAATCATCAGATGAATGCTAATTTATATCTACAAATAGATTGATTTTAATATGAGAAAGTAAAGGATTCTTTGGAAATTTCACTTCTGAATTACCATAATAATATTTTCAGACTTGATTGGTCCATGAACAAACTTAAATCATCAGTGTTACATATATGATAAGCTATAATTTATTTAGGTTTGTTAAAATTGTTAGAATTAACAAAAATATATTTTAGTCAGTTCATCAAAAGTTTGAAAGTTTATTAGCTCTCTGGTTTACATTAACATTACTCAAAACATTAAATTCAGTAATATTTTTTATTTCAAAATTTATGCTAATGTAGTAAAATAGATTTAATATTAAGTGCATCAAATAACTGAAACACAGGCTTGTTATATACCTGTGGCTATATATATGTAATATAGGGTATATGTGCATCTGTAATTTAGATATATTTATGAAGAATTTCATAAGTTTGCACAAAAGTCCATCTGTGTTATAAAGTAGATTTAGAATTAATAAATGTGTTAGAAAATATTGGAGTGACTTTAACTTCTTTAAATATCAAACTACCGTTGTTATTCAACATTTTTTCTGATCCACCCATATTGGAATGTGAACACTGGAAGAAGGTAACTGTATTTATTTGAGAGTCACTTCAAAAAAAATAAAATAGATTAATTATTGCTGAATTGCGATGTTATTATCTGAATTACATTTAAGCAGTAAAACTTTAATTTCTAGTTTGCTCTACAAATATACTGGTAAGTTTATAACTTTCAAATTATCTGAAAATTGCATTATCTGAATATTATATGAGATGCAAGCATTAATAATAGTTCCCACGGACATGATATTAGCATTGGATTTAACAAACTTAAGCAGTGAATTATCCTGACAAATATTCAAATCTCATGAGTTTATAAATTTATTTATTTTTTTACATTTTAGGACTTGAATTTGCAATAGAAAATTTTTTTACTAACTCTTACTTTTTAAAAAAAAAAAAATATTTTTTTTAAAAAAATTAATCTATAAATTTTATTTTAATGTCCGTTCTATACAGGTATAACCAATTATAATTGTAACCATATTATAACTTGATACATTATATTATATATATAAATAAATGGGCATATTAAGCTTCTATATATGAGGAGTCAGAGTGACTTGAAGTCAACATAGGTATGATGATAATATTGGTATCAACAAGGGCTATGACAGTTTCATCCTTGGATTTTCAATAATATGGATGGCTGAAGAGTTTGAGGGTGTAGATGACTGAAGTTTGTTCATTAAATTTTGAAGATTTCCTATCTTAATATAAATTGAGCACTGATTCTATATATTGTACCGGTAAAAATCACCATGCTTAATCACACACAGTAATCCGAATTCAAACCCAGTCCACGTCTAGGAATAAATTCCAAAATGCAAACTAAATTCAAACCCAAAACCCTGGCATGACCCATCCATCGATGACAATATTACCGGTACGGGGTTTCCCCTTTACTAGCTCATCGAAAAACACAGACTAAATTACCTACAATCAGCTATTTCATAGATCCCTTATAGTCGGGATATTGGTACGGCTAATAATTTAATGTATATATTTAAGTTGTCGATACAGACAGCAGGTGATTGACTAGATGTCGAGAGTAATAATGCAAGAGAGACAAAATTAGGTTAGATAAAATTTTAATAAATTCTTGAAAGCATTGAATAATATTATTTACGGTACGGTAAAACTCTCATATGTATTTTATAATAAATTGCTGCGAGTCATCAATAATCGGTTGTACTGATTAACAAACTTATGCCAATATTTATGTGTTTAAATGGTTGTACAGGTTGATATGAGAATCAGAGTAATTGGAGCACTTAAAATATTTAACTACTAGCTTATATTAATTTGTTTATTTAATAGATTCAAACCATTGCGTATACGGATAAATGGGAGACGGTTTTATATAAAAATATAATATATAATACTGATGTACTGATGGTTGCAAGGATTGGTACACTACAATAATAACTTGCGGTGCATGAACGGAATACCGGGCGGCTTGTACTTGGACAAGTCTTAATGCCCCCAAGTAGATCCGAGACACTACAACCAGCTGGGATCATTTTCGAAACCCGGTGATCCAAGAGATTACCTGGAGAAGAATTTCTTTCTCTCCATATGGTAGTAAAACGAGACGCCAACTTAGGCGAAGGTAAAGGCATTGCCACCGTAACATCGAGGAAGAGTGGTCAGAAGTGGATTTTAAAACAAAATTATATAAACCATTTTATCTATCCGTAACATGTTCTACGCAACAGCCTGATATAACTATTCAATAATAACAGGGCGAAATCAAACGATCGCAAAAGTAACAATTAATTAATTTCACTCTGAAACCCATAACTCCCCAGATTGTTCGGAAGGTAATAATAGCAATAAAATATTCACTTATTATTATTACTCCGTAATAATATATAAAAAATATAATAAAATTTTAGACTATTTTAAGTATTTGAGATTTGGAGTGTAGATTAAAATATCATGACAAAGTAAAGGAAACAATAAAATACTTGAATATTTCTCAACTCAACATAAATGAAACAATTTTTAGTTCGATAAAAGAAAATTACTTTTAAAATGAATATAATAAATATTATGAGATAAACTTTACTGACTTTAATTAGAGTTGAGAAATATTATTATTGGCATCATTTTGTTTGTAAAATAAGTAATAGTAAACATATAAATGTATTCACAAATGGATTATTAGTAGGCACAAATATTAATAATTATCATCTAAAGGCTAGAGCACAGAAATATTAGAGAAGAAATTTACTGACAGGTTTTTGTGTAACATTTTCAAATGGAAAACAAGAAATTTACATGCAATTAATTAGGTTAACAGATTAAATTTAAAATTATTATTGAAAGAAAGTTAAAAAGTTCATGTAACAAAAGTTACCATTCTTTCTTCGTCCGGCTTTTCTTCTTGCGGTGATATGTATGAAGAACGTAGGCGCGCATTTTGAATTTCTTAGAACGGCATGGTTAATTTAAATGTTGGAATTTGGAAGACTGGAAGCACAGAAAACATTACAGATCAGCGGTACGAAAGATTTAACTTGGCAGGACAGGAATCAGCTTCTTGGACTTAGCCCATCATTATTGCAGTTTACCGGGCAACTTCTTAATAACGGTTCAAGTGATTTCTCTGGAACAACTACTTTGCTGTAGCTTGAGATGATCTAAGCACAGCCAAGTCAAAAGTTAGAGTGTCTATCCTAATCTAAGATGGCTACGGTTGACCTTTCTGCCTAGTTTTTGTTCATGACTCCGCCTCCTTTGATTTTCCGGCCTCCAGCAATATCTAATTTTTGACTATACAATAGCCTTTGCCTTTCTTGATAAGAGTTCTATGTTTCTCATTTCCATTGTTCGGTTTTCATTTATTTTTAAATTTAATACATGATTCTAAATTGACAAAACAATTACATCGGAATTCGTGAATACAAAAATATAAATTCATTATCTTAATTTATCAAAGTACAAATTAATTATTGTATACATTTTGTACAAGTAAGATTTTGATT
Source organism: Epiperipatus broadwayi (assembly GCA_028023455.1). NCBI lineage: Eukaryota > Metazoa > Onychophora > Udeonychophora > Euonychophora > Peripatidae > Epiperipatus > Epiperipatus broadwayi. Next base: position 142,230 of record JAQFVV010006204.1, read on the forward strand.
AAAAATACTGATCAAAGGAATGTGACTTTTGATCAGCATTTTTAAATGACTTTGTATAATTTGCAAAATTAAAATTTAAAGAAAATATACACGCAATTGAAACTTTTAAATTGAGCTAATATAAATCCACAAACCACACACACACGAATATTATTCATCATGATTTGTGACATTTATACTCATACTCTTTACATTAAATTCTTTTTAAACAAACACAAAATAAATAACTTAAACTTTATGTGGCTTGGCATAGAAAAAATCTCATTGCGGGTAAATAGTGGTTTAGAATTACCGTTCTTAAATGACAACCATGAAACTAAGATCGATTCTTCGATCTGTCTGTTTCAATATATATGTGTGTGTGTGCAGGAGATGGTGATCTGGACTGACAGATGAAGGCTGGTTTCACACAAAATATGTATATTGGAGATCATTTATCTTTTTTACATGTATGTGGTCAAGTGTATCAGTTGATAAGATGGAGTGGATAGCTATAGGAAGCTTGAAAGTCTGAGTTCAAGTCCCTTCTAATTAAATAATTATACATTTTGAAATTCAACATTTTCTCTAATAAATGTTAAATTTATAAAAAAAAAATATTTTTCCTACATGTTTTAGTGCTGTATTAGAGTGGCAGAGTCTGCACTCAAACGCCAGAGGTCGCACCTCACCTCCATCAATTTCAATACTTGAACTCATTAAATTATTTTTCTAATAAAATATTACAATTTATAAGTTATGATGAAAATATTTTTATAGCGGTTTTTATATAATGAATAAATAGTTTTCCAATTTATCAGTTGCTTTTTCAAAAGAAATATGCATAAATGTGTAAAAATTTCCCATTATAAATAATTGAGTTTTTTAATACAGAAATAAAGTTTAAATTTTGCATTAAACAAAATTTGAAAGGTTATCACAACTTATAATTTTGAACTTTAGTCTTTAATGTTTCCTCATATATGTTATATTTTAAAATTTATTGCAAAAAAAGAAAATGAATTTATATTAATGACGGCAATAATAATCTATTTAGATGACCTGAATCGAATAAAAAGAAAATATGAAAAGCAAGTTTAATGCCACATAAAAAAAATATTTTCAAAAACTTGTTACTTTGAAACGAAATAATCTTGTAATTAGAGCCTATCATTTTTGAAATTTTAAAAAAATTTATTTACTAATAATAAAAAAATTATTATAAATATATTGTAATTAAAATAATGAAAATTTTAATGCGTATTAAAATAATTGTCTATTACTGTAAAATAAAATTTAATTCACTTTATTTACAGAAAATTATATTATTATTATTATAAAATATTGAATTTAATTAGAATAAATTTTAACTTTAGTTACATTTTCACACAAAAACCGTCATTATGAGTAATTATTTTACCTAGATTAAAATAATGATTCGAGTCAATTGGGCGGTTAAATAATTCATTGTTTTAAATAATGTATAATAGATGTAATTTATTTAATTGCTAATTAGGTTTCACATTTTCTTGAAGTTAACAAAAAATATGTATATATCTTGCTAAAAATATATTAAATATCATGACGTTGAAATTAAAATATATTAGTGAGTTGATTTTTAAAATTATTTTATTGTTAAATATATATATATTACAGCTAATACATTCTTTATTAAGTCAATTCACAGTCTGTTTTATAATGAATTAATCACGATATACTGAGCCTATTTGGTACATTCACTCAGAAAATAATAAATATTTACTTATATTTTTTTTTCATGCAGATTATTAAATAGTAGTGCTATATTTTTGATTAATGTTCCCAGTTATTATTTTTTAAACAGATTCTCTAAACCATTCATTTTCATTTCTACAATCTCTATTATTAAAACAAGCAAAACTCTCCATACAGTAGTGCCACCCAGTGCACGCCAGAGTAATCAATGGATGCCAGAAGGCTTGTGCATAAAATCCCTATCTAGTACCTACTCATCCAATATCTCCAGACTAGTTTCTAGCTTGTGGCTTTCATCAGTGAGGAGTCTTGGATCTGAGAGCACTGCATCTCATGATGTTTACTGGGTTAATACAATCTCTGCTAACATTTATATATTTACCATCTTTTTAGCCTATAATTTCCACACAATATTTATAGAGAAAATATGAAAATTATGAAATATATCTAAACTTATAAAAGAATTATTGTTCTCAGTCTGTATGTCCTTGACATGTAGCCATGTTCATCTTCTTACTAATGGTAATATTTGATAGAATTGACCATTACTACTTGTAGTATGAGGTTATTATAATATATTATGCAATTTTTTGTATAAATCAACTCATTTTAAAATAAATTATTTCAATCAAGATATTTTTCATATTTTTTAAAATTTAAATAAAAAAAATCCCCATATTTTTTGTTCCAGATAAATAAAGAAGATAATGGGGGAGGGGATCTGATTTTTAAAATATACAATTAACTTTGCTTCACTCGTCTATTATCATATATTGATAGAAATTAAAAATTTTGTCTGAACATGCAATAAACTTTGTTAACATTATACAATTGTTTTTTATTAATTTAAGCATTTTAATAATTCAAAATACTTTTTAGAAATAAATAATAGATAAAACATTTATAAAATAAGAAAAGTAGCTTTGTGGCAACTTTTCAGTGTGTATAAAAAGAATCCCATAGTGGTTATGATTACAAGAAATCTGTAACATACTTTTTGTGTCTTTTCTTAAACCTATCAACTGTATGTAAATTTATCTTTAATCTCTGTAACACAGCTTAATTTCTATGCTGTTGATAAAAAAATACACATTAACATATAAGAATCATGTTTGCTATTAAATGTACAATAGAGCCATGATATGACCTATATTTTGTTATAAAGTGTCTTCACATACACAATATGTATCATTTGTTATGCAGTACTTTTCAATACACCTAAACGCGCGCGCGCACACACACATATATATATATTCAAATCAATCTCCCAAATGGCATCTGTGAATAAACATAAAGTTGGCTGTTTGAAGTTCAGACATTATATTTATTTACAGAGGATGTTGTTGAAATGGCATAATATGGGGGGGGGGGGGATAGAATGATTTAAATATGTTTTGTTTAACTTTCAACTAACAATTTGTACTGGAATACCCAGATATATATAAGACAGATGTTTTTTGAATTAAAATAATAGTATAAACATTTTTTTTAAAAAAAAAAACAAATGTAGTTATTAATAATAAATTGAGAGGTTGTATATATATTGTGTACATTCACTCATTCATATTTAATCAAAAAATAAATATAATAAAACAACTTTTATACCATATCTTTATTTTTAAAACTAAATAAAATGATTAATGACACATCAGACTTTCACCACAATTAAATATGCTCTGGTACATATCTTTTCTTTGTGGAAATAAAAGTCTTACTATTAGCAAACTATGATCTCACAAGTTGATTCAATATTTTTTAAGACTATAGCAATTTCAAAATTTATATAATCATCTCTAATTGCCATTACTCATTTCAGGTTCCTGAATAAATTTTTCTAATCTTATGTTTTCTGATGTAATATAAGGATGTTTACAATGCTTAAAAAAGATATTTTACTACAAGTTTTTTTAAATGTTATAAACATTCTAGATTTATGCTTGGGAAATACTTTATTACATTAAACAATATACCATATCAGCCTTTTGGAAGTATAAAAAACCAAAGAATAAAATATATGTGCTTTCAAGTAACCCAAAGAAACATAATTCATAAAATTTGATAATGTCACCACATTGAAATAAAAAAATGGCTGCCACCACGCTATAAAATTTACTAAATTTACAAACTTTAATGTTTTAATTTTTTTTAAATAATATGTAACTAAAGGAGAATATACTGATACATTGCATATTGTAGCTTCATTGTATATCCAAACTGTTTATTCATTTATGCAAATACTTATGTATACAATATATCTTGGGTATATATGCATAAATGGCATTATAGGTATATATTTAATTACTTCTGCTATTAAAATATTAATAAAATTAATATTATTTTAATATAATTTATAATAATAAATGCATATAGTTTTGTTTTTTATATATATACTAATTTAAATTATGAATGTTAATTTTAGAACTGCCAAAAACTTTAAATATAATGATCTGGTTAGAGAGAAAAAGAATATTCAACTAGTTATTTCTATAATGAAAAAAAAGCTATTTGCATAATTCATTTCCTGAATATAAAAATTAAGGCATACATTGTTTTAATTTAGCTCAAAATGTTAAGTGGAAAAAGTTTAAGAGTAAAAAGGTTTCTAATTTTTTTTCTTGACATAGTTTAATTAAAAAACAGAAGATTAATAAATGAACTTTGTCAGAATAAAAAAAGGTTTGAAATTTTAAATTATTTTAAAAATAAACTCATTTTACTTTGATTGACAGATATACTGGGTTTTTTTTTTAATTTAATGTTTATGTAGTAGTTTGAGAGAGATCGTCACCTTCAACAGATTTATATATATAATTTATTCAACAGGTTGCTATCTCATTCATTTGCTGCAAATGATAGGTTTATTTCTATTCCAGTGATATTAATATTGCATTGTATCATTTTTATAATTTAATTTTTTTGCTTCTGTTATTAAAATATATACATTTAATTCTATTACTTTCTAGTTATTTATTTTCTATATGTACTTCCACCTTTTTATAAATAAATCATCTTCACTGTTTATTTACATAAAATATATTAATAGAATTATATATGTAAGGTATAATATTCATACAAAATTAGCACTGTAATTTATCTTCAACTGACTCTAATAAAAGTCAAAAGTCACACAATATTATACCTTGGGATATCACATGACTTTTCTCTTTTATTAATCACTTGAAAATTATTGCACTTATGCAAGTGAAATGCATTACTGAGCTAAATTTGTATAAATAATATATATATAATTTTAATAAAGAATAGAAATAAGGTGATTTACATCCATGTAAACAGAGATAACTTTTGCCTTTTTGATGTTGCCAGAAAACTATCAATTACTACTAATGAGCAATCTTCCTGAAGCTAAACAAGTTTTTTTCCATTAATCAATAATAGCTCTTTGGTATAAATACAATTACAATAAATATCATGGCACATAATGTAGTGTATGTGCACATATATCAACTAAAGCTTAAAAGGAAAAGTAGAAATGACTACAAAAAAAATTGATTTTATATGTGTATTTAAAATATGTAGTCTGAAATGGTTTGAATAATAATTTGGATATTTTAAAGTACTGTAAATTATTTGAAAATTAAATATAAAAAAGAAGTCTATTGAATGAACATACATTTTTATAATGTTCATTAATCCTATAATCTATTTTTATTCAAAGGATTATGAAAATATTTAAAAAAACTAATTAGTTTTAATTAAACCACTAAACATCATATGAAGATCACCATTTCTTATGCTTGCCTGTTTTTAAACATCATATAATCACCATTCTTTGTTTTCACAAGTTGTTTACGTAGAATCTAAACTCCATACAGCAGAGCCACTCAGTGCAAACCAGAGTAATCAATGGATGCAAGAAAGTTTGTGCATAAATGTTTGTCTTTAAAATAGAATAGAAGAAAAGCAAGATTTTTAGGAATTGAATGAAACTTTTGACTGTTAAAGTTTGTTTAGTTGTTCTTTCAGAACTGATGAAGGGTAGAGGGTTTTGTCATTGGCTTGAGAATGCAATGTTTTCATGTAAGTATTTTTATTTCAGCTATTGCATCAACCCATTTTCAAGATTTATTTTTACCAGTGCCTTAAGTCTCACAAAGGCATAAATTTTAGAGTTTTTATACTGTAGTTACTTTTCATGGCAGTAAGCATAACCCTATACTATGAGTTTAGAATGTAAGTACTGAAAAAAGATCAAGGCATAATTTTTATATTTATCAGCCTCTAAGACTCAAAGGAGCAAAGTTTCAGATTGCAAAGATTGCATTATTAATTTCATATTTAGGGTTTCAGATAGCTTATTGTCTAAATTGAAGTATTCACCTGGTTTATTCATGCTAGATTGTGAACTTATTGTCCAGTGGTTGGATTCTTGATATATCATAGGAATGCAGATCATGATTCTTTTAATTGTTAATGCTGGTCAGTTCTCTGGAGAAAAAATCAAATTGATAAATAAATTTTATTTTAAGCATATATGTATATTATGTAAAATATTCATGTTAGGAGTATTTCATTTTTTTTACTTTTTTCCAAGAAGGGGAATATGAGATGAAATTGCCTCAACACACACATTGTGTGTATGCATATGTTTAAGTCTTAAAAGGAAAAATAGAAATGAACATAGACAAAATTTATTATGTGTATTGTAATGGGATTACACCTTTTAAAAAATTATATAATGTCCCCCCATTCCAGATAGTCATTATCCATTCAATGCCCCATGAGTGACTGTGTATAAGATGAAGTAATTATCATCTTAAAATTTAATCCTATTTCATCATAGTTATTTATGATGATCAGATAGTAATCATCAAGCACTGGTATCAAAATGACTCCAAGTCATATTTCCTGATATCATCTATCTCACATATTTGTTAAATAGAAATGTTTTTAATTAGCCTGTCAGAGCAGCTTTATTATGATGTATTCTAAACACTTAACATGCACCAAATATTTGTTTGTCAGATGAGAAATTAATGAGAAATGAAAATTTTTTTAATAATAACTATTAATTTATTTAATAATAATAAAAAATTTACTAACACAAATTAACTTTCTCCTTATATTTACAAACGTACATAAGCAAATTTTTAGAGTAGATCAGCAAAATTAATCAAGTGTATAATGACTTAATTCATTTACTTAATTTCTTTTAATCCCCTTTAATTTGATTGACTCTGTAGAATTGGATTAACTTTACTAAAACAATATCAAAATGTTTGATTAAAATTTAAAAAATGAATATCTCTGCAAAATTAGCAAAGGTAGTAATTATTCAAAAATGAATCAATTAAAACAATCTTACCAATTTTTGTTGAGCTCAACATTTATACAATCTTTTTTTTCCAGCACTTGAAACATTGATCTCAATTTAATGTTAATGATATCTCTATTACTAATGTAATTCAAGTATATTTTTTCTGTCATGATCTTATGTACCCTTACACTTTATTTAATGATGGAGAATATCAGATAAATGTTTAATATATATGTTATTTCTCTTCACTGATATACACTCTTTCTTTCTGTTCATGGATTATTTCTTCTGTGATGTTTTTCAGAATGCATTATAGGCAATTAATTATAACAACAGCAAACAATTCTGACAATGATCGCTATCAACAAGGCATTTATTTTAGAACTCTTTAAGCATCTCACTGTATTTCTTAGACTACATCTTGGAAATACAGAGAAAACATTCTGATTGAATTTTTATTCAACCATAGTAGTTATATGTGAATACATGGAGAATAACAGAAATGTTTTTCTTGCAGTTGACTAGCAATAATCAAAAATTTTAACAGCAAATAAGTACAGTAATTAAAAAAATGAATCTTTTATACTGAACTCTCCTATTGTCTATCAAATTATATGCCTTCACTTTTTTAATTAATTAAATGAAAAATTTTTGAAAATAATTAATTCTATTTTCAAATCATAGTACAAAAGATTTACCCTAATCTTTTGTATATTGCATAAGGTTTTTATTTTTTTAAAGAAAGCAAGGCAACAAGATTTTAATCAACTTCGGTTTATTTTCCTGATTAATTAATGTACTCTAACAATTAGAGGTGGGCAATATTTTCAACTGGCAGAACCAATTTCAATATTTTCCTTTTTAAATAAAGACTATAATTTTTGTGTAAATTAAAAATAAAATAATATCAATATTATTGATGATTTACATATTTAACAATTTTCCAATTCATCTTGCAACTCTATTTTTTTGTATATTTGTATTTTTGAATTTTTTTTTCATGTTCTAAATAGATTAACTCTACAGCATCTAGGATATAGTCTTTCATAAAATTCTCTTTATAAAGTGATTTTGAATTTTTTGTTGTTTTTTTTTTTTAAATAATATAACTTTCACAAAACTTTCTGACTTGCTTGTACTTTTTTAGAAAATGTCAGTTACTTGAAGAAGCTATTTTTCCCCCCAATAATTTTATTATAATCAGAATATTTTGATAAATACGTCCTTTTAACATTGTGTTTTTTACTAAATGAAGTACTTTCCAGACATATCAGGTGTGTTGATTTTCTATTATTTTTTTTTATAAAAAAAGAAGTCTGTTCATCCTTTTTTTTTAAATGCAAGATTTTCTGTGTCAATTTTTATCTTACTTAGTATAATAATCCTAATAAAAAAAATTAAATGAAAAATAATAATAAAATGAAATAAAGTTGGATTTTTACTAGTAGTTCATCTGTGAAAATTACTATAAAAACAAAAAATGCCTCAGCATTATAGATTAAATCCTAGTCAGACCACACTATAGAGAATTTGTTGGAATATTGAACCTGTGATAGAATGAATGAGAATTATTATAAAGGTTGGAGAGAGAAAAAGATGTAGTTGAGAAAGCAAATATTGTATTTTACTTAAATCTTAATTCAATATTTGCATTATACACATGTTTAAACAGAAGTGTTATATGGGATCATTTTATATATGTTTTTCAAAAAATGTGAGGGTCAGATTAAGAGCTTGCAAGAAATGGAGTTGGGCTGGAGGTTTCCAACCACTGGTTTATTGGAATAAATTTTACTGAGAAAAAATACTCTTAAAGCCATTTACACAATTGAATGCAAAAGAAAATCTTAGTATACATTGTGTATATGAATTTCAGGATATGCCAACTTCTGTCAGATTTTACAGACATAATCCAGGAATTTATTAATCTGCAGTTTCAAATACAGCTAATAAATATTTGTAATGACCATTTCCATCATTAGAATTAATTAAAGACCTTTTGAAAAATTCTAATTTCACTTAAAATTAAAAACACATTCAGCTGTTATTAATAGCTCACAGTTTAGTATATTATAGAATATTTTGAATAGTATTATTCTTCTCTTTTCTTCAGATGTTGCAGCCTAACTGATGACAGTATTAGCATGAGATATTGAATTTAAGGTGATGCACTGACCCAGAATTTCTCAATTTTTTTACACTGTGACACAATAAATTTGTTTTTACTGACACTGTGACCTAAGTAATGTTAATCAAGGAAAATTGACCATTTCAAATAATAAAAATCACTAAAAAAATTCTAAATTATATTTATTTTAATTTCTTGCTAAAAAAAAATAATAATAATTAAGAAAGTTATAATTTTATCAAAAAATTTTAAAATAACTCAGAAATAAAAATAATGATATTTAATGACTCTATTTTTGTTATCTGTTTTATATTTTCTATCATTTTGCAATGCATTAAAATTTCAGCATGACTCAATATTTGGTTATGACCCAAAGATTAAAAAATATTGCTCTAACCAACTAAATTATTCTGTCAAAGTCAATGATCCCTAAAAATTTTATATATGTATCTATGTCCAATATATAACTAAAAATAAAATGCCTTCCTCATAAAATTGCAGACAAATACAGTTAATAGTTGTATTTTTATATTGGACTATTTCCATCATCTACTATGCATATTGAATGTCTTTGGAAAAAATTAACTTTATTTAAATATTTCAAATACATTCATCTATAAGTAATAATGCATCAAAAAGGTTAGTATATGCACAACATTTTGAAAGGTATTATTCGCCCCGCTTCTTCATGTGTTGCTGGCCTGACCAGTGACAGTACTAGCATGGGATTTGAACCTGGATCCTTAGATTCTTGATTATTGAATTTTAAGATAACACTCTAACCAACTGAGCCATCCTGCCAGACCATGTATGTACCAATGAACATATATGTTCAATTGGAAAAATACAAAAATATTGGATAGAGATGAAAAGATACAAAGAAGATAATTTTAAAAAGCTGTTCACATGATAATGGCAAAAAATCTCATAAGCCAATCTAGTGTGATTATATGTAATGTATGAAACCGTTAATTAAGTTTGATTTTAGAAAAAAGTGGAGAAAACAGGAGAAACCTCATAGATAAGTATATAAAATTTCTACTGACTGTTGCCTTTGGCAGGATGGCTCACTTGGCTACAGTATTACCTTAAAATTCAATAATCAAGAATCTAAGGATCCAGGTTCAAATCCCATGCTAATACTATCACTGGTCAGGCCAGAAACACCTGAAGAAGAGGGAAGAATAATATCTCTTGAAACATTATGAATATACTAACCTTCTTGATGTGCTATTATTAACAGTTGAATTTATTTGGAATATTTAAATAAAGTTAATTTTTTCTAAAGACATTCAATATGCATATTAGATGATGGAAACAATCCAATATAAAAATACAACTAGAACACCATCATCACAAACCTTCAGGAAAATACAGTTAATCGTTTTTTTTTTTTGGTTTACTTGATTGATTTTCATCATTTTATAATAGATTTTGGTCATAAACAAGTTAAGCAATATTTTGACAAATAGACAAATAATTTACAAATTAAACTAACATATTGTTCTATGATGGCAGGTCTTATAATGTCTCAACCAGACATGTTGGTCAAACCAGAACTACTAAACTAGATTGATCATTGCTTCAATGAGATACTTTTAAGAGTATTACTCCGCATTGATGATTAGCTGAACTAACTTTAATATGTATTTAGGTTCACAACATCAAATCACAGAATTGGAATTATATTTCTTGTCCAACTGCTTTGAATTATTTTGAGGCTCAACATTTAAAATTAATTGCTATGATGACCTCTGCCTAGGTTCACTGTGATGGTGCAATTTATATTTGTTTTTGTTTACAAGTCGTTTTTATGGTTTTATAACCTCCTATCTAAAATGATTTTGCAAAATATTTCTCTTAATTCAGGAATTAATTTACCATCTACTTAGAATGTTTTTCCAAAACATATTAAATCGTTTAACCTATTAGTAGCTTTAATTATATTTTGGGTATTCAAAACACTTTAATTTCTTGTAGTTTATTCTGGAAATAATTTTAGTTGCTTCTGATTTTATGTAAGAATAATTTTAATAATTTGGCTAATTAATATTTCAGAATAAAATTTGAACATTAAAATATTATACATACTATAATTATAATAAATTAGTATTAACCAAAGTGTCCAAACCTCTTATACTATTTATTTAATATTTATATTTTGAATTGACTAACATTAGATCTGCAAATGAAAGCTGTTTTTATTTACAAAGACCATCCCCCTTTTGCCTTCTGTTAGGAAGATGGATTTTTCAAATTAAACTGCTTTGCAAAAGAACTTAACAATATTTGATTTTTATCATTCAATATTTTATTTTATTGAAATAAGTGGCTACTTAAACTTTATAAAAAATATATGCGTGTTTAAGCATGCATATTTCTTATTTTTTAATCTACCAAAATATTTGGCTACACATACTTTTTATTAATTAATTAAACAATCATTTATTTATTTTTACTTTTATTAATTTTTTCATTTCTTTGCCTGTGTGACCATCCATTGATATATTTATTTAAAGTTGCATTAACTTCCTAATTTGTGATTTCCTATCTTAAATTGTTCTGCATTGTCAAGCATTGGTGGTCGAGAGGTCAGCGACAGCTGCTTTACAAGCAGTTGTCCCGGGTTAGCGGGTTCGCTTCCCGGTTCATGCTATGACATATGAGAAAAAAAAAATTGTCCTGCATTTATTTACTTGTAACGTGATTTGATTTAATTGCCACAATGTAATTTGGGTGGTTTGATTTGTAAATTGTGTAATGAAAATAAAGAAAATATTAAACATTTGTTAATAGAGAATGTCTTGCAAGCAGAAAGGATGCAAATGAAAATATCTAAGTAATAATACAAAAAGTAGGCTTTTGGCGCTTATGTTGGGATTAAAAAGTGATAATTATGACCTTGAATGGGCAAAGGTGATATTGAGGAAATGGAATAGAATATAAATAAATATGAGGTTTTAAATGTTGGGCAGAGTAAGAAGTGATAACAAAAGAATGTGATAGATAGCAGAGTTGTTGTTTGTTTGTTTGTTTGTTTTGGGGGGAGCTTATTGATTGAAAGATTTCTGACTTTGATAAAGGAGAATCCATATTTTATATAATGTATTCAATAAATATACATGGTTTGGCACAGTAATAGAGTGGTGGACATTGTAGCTTAAGTCCCATATATCATGGTCCATCTCAGTCACTTTCAATGTTTGAATTCTTATAAATTCCTAAACAATAAACTATTTGCTTATTTTTATTATTTTTATGCATTAATCATTCTTTATTAGATATAAAATTGTTGCATTTCTTTTAAACTTCATTAAAGATTAACAATGTATATAATATTTTTTACAAATCTGCCTGAAATTTTATTTATTTAATCATTAATTACTTCATGCCTACATTTCTTAAAATTGCTACTGCTATTACTTTTTATGTGAACACATGACTGTAGATATTGGAAAAAATATCTAATGATGACAATATAATGGAATGTATATGGAAGGGGTCAGCTAATGCATATGAAAAAATTTTTTAAAGGCAAAAGAAAATATGCAAAAGTTTAAATGATTTTGAGGATATTTAATAAACATAATATTATATTTAAGGAAAGTTATGTATTGATCATTAAAATAAAAGTGAATAATTGATATTTACTTTTTAAACTTATGGTTGTGAAACCTGGTCTCTAAAATTCAAAATAAAGTACAGATTATAGTAAGCCAAAGAAATGCTAAAAAATTTGATAATAAAAAAAGAAAAATATTTTAAAAAATTAATAAATTTGAAACCAGGTTGGGGCATCTTTCATAGTTGTAAAGATTAAATAAATTAAACGAAGAAGAGATGTCTCGTAATAGATGAGAAAAATCCTTGAACTGTATAACAAGAGGTATGTTTTTTTCAAAAATGATCTACTTCGAGATGGAAAAATGAAATAAAGAACTTTGTTAGATCATTATTTTAAAAAAGGAGGGAGGGGGGTAGGTAAAAAAATATTTGTAGAAAAGTATTGAAGTAACGTTTGACTTTGCATGAAGTATCAATGAACCAAAACGATGATGATAAACCACAAATAAATCTTTTAAAAAACAACTATGCTTTGTTTATAAAATATGTTAATTGCTTTTTTACCTAGCAATCGAGTTTTTTAATAATAAGATAGTGAAAAATAAGGATCCAAGTGGTACCTTTCAATTTATTTACAAAAGTTATACACACATGCATATAATTTTTTTTTAAAAAATTAATAGTTGAAAATATGAATTATAAGAATTATAGAGTTTACATGACTACATTCTAATAGCTAACAAGTTCTAATTTGATAACTAAACAAATTCATATTAAGTGTAACATTTTAAAATCTTAATTAAATGTCAATAAATTATCTGAATCATATATGTCAATATTATGCTATTACACCACCATCTAGATAATTGCATACTTTATCTATATTAGATTAATTATTTGATTATTTGCCAAGTAGTTTTAAATTATATTTTTAAATTAAAAATTGTGGTTAAGCACATTAGTAGAGTGACAGACTTTGGATGAAATTCAAGCTCTATGAATCATGGCTCTATTTAATTATTTTTTTAATAATTTTTTTTTTTTAGTTATTATTAACTTCATAAAAGAATATTATAGTTTTAAAAAGTACTATCTGTCATAATAGTTATTAGATGGATAGATAAAAAATTAAACTTGAAATTGTTTAATTGTTGTTCTTTCTATTAAAGACAAAACAGTTTACAAACCAATGCATGAACATAGAAGTTTTTCTCAAAAAGAAAAAAAAATTGTTGGCGGTAAATGAAACTTTCAACAAAAACAATTACAACAGAATAACAACCTTTCTGCATCTCTGGGCCACATTGCGAAAAGAAAATTTATCTAGGGTCACACATTGAATGTACAATTATTACTAAAAATGATAAGCAAAAAAAAATAAGGTTCATGAATAACTTTTGTGATATTCATCACTATACGTAAGTTCTTAAATTCTAATTATGAAGCAACCCATTCGGAGAGCCCTTTAAGATCATTGAGTAGATTCGGAGATCCTTTTAAAGTCATTGAGTAGATTCCAAGTTTGTTTGTTTTTTATATATCAAATGCATTGATCAGAAGTGAACCCAGGCTAGCTGCTTGGAATGCAGCTATGCTAATCACTAGGCCACCAAAGGTTGACACTATTGATAGTTTTTTTTTATAAATTTTTTAATTATAAAAGTAAAAAATGGAAACAAAATAGTTGGATATTTGACATTGTATTTGAGTGCATGCATACTCATATTTATTTTAATTGCATTGCAACATGGAATCAAAAGAAAATATGTTTTAAATAAATATATGATTTTTGCATTGGGTTACATTCATAGCTATTTTCAGTGGCATATAGCCCTCAGGCTACAGGTTGGACACTCCTGGATAAGAACAACTAATTAACTTGCTATAATTCCTTTCAATAATTTTAGTAACATTTATGCAAAAACAAATTTGTATTACATTAGTCTCTCTTCAAAGTTCTGTGCAATAACAAATGACTCTCGGATTTGAATTACAGAAATAAATGGCATTTTTATTATAGTTTAATACAGTGATAGAGTGGCAGATTTTGGAGTTCCAAATCTACAAAACATGGACCAGCCCTGTTACTTCCAAAGTTCAAACATCTGACCAAAATCCCAATAAAGTTAGTTGATTTTTTTTAATAAGTAATAAGTCACCAAAACATAAATAATTTTACTGTTACCATGGGACTAATTTTGTACTTGATAACCCAATGTTTTTTAAATAATTGTTGTTGCATCCATTAAGAATTCTTTTATACTTCAAATGAAAATTTATCTTTGCCTCTTCAAATTAATATAACAATAAAGTGAACAAATATCTTAAACTTCGGTTTGTTTACCATTAAATTCTTTTTAGCATTAACTAAATGGCAGTGAATTATGTTTAACATAATCTGGCTAATGCTAGAAATTAAATAATTTTTCACTTATTTTTGACTATAATCATCTTTGCTGATTATATCAATTTTGATTGCCTAATACTAACACTACTAAATTTGAACTTTATCTAAAAGATATCAATATTTAATATTTGTTTAAGTCTTAGATATATTTGAGGCTGGTTGAAATTCAGTGGCAAACACACTGATATTTTAGACTAATTATTCTGTTATTGAAAATTTTTTTATCAATAACATCGCATTATCCTTTTATATATTTACCAATATGCTTATAAGAATAGTTATCTTCACTTTAGTTTAGATCCATATACTATAAACTTGAAATAATCATTGTAGCAATGGTCCTGTGTCATAAATTCCCATCTCCAGATCAGTTTCTAGATTTATGTCCATCCATAAAGTTTTGCATTTAAAATTGATGCATAAATGCATTAGATCCAGCTTTGAATATTAGTCCTTATTGGTACAGGAAAAGTCAGCACTATATCATCTGCTATCCATTTATTGCTTAAGTTTACAGTAAATAGCTCTGCTATAAGATGGATAAAAGGCTCATTTATTCTTCAGCCAGAAATAGAATCTCATTTTCCAACCAACAATGGTTTGACAATAAGTTGGCTATCTAAAAAATGTGAGCTAAATTTTAGGAGAAATTCTTACATATTTTCGAAGTTTACACACCAAAATTTTATTTCAACAGGCTTCCAAAAATGTTTGTCATTGTAAATAGTGTGGCTGCAGATTTTCTTACAGTTGTCTCCTGAAGTTGCTTATTTAAACTAAGGTATGTATAGAAATGCGATACTTGGTTTTTATATTCATATAGTATTAGTATTGAATATACTTCTGAGAGTTCAGAAAATAAAATAAACTTTGTAGAACTTTGAAATAAATATAATATTCACTACTTAATGTCAGAAACAATTCTTTATAATGCTTGAATACTATATTTTTAGTCACGTGGTAATCAATTAGTTTTTAATTGAATCTTTTTTTTTTCATGTGTCATAGCATCGGCCGGGAAGCGAACCCGCTAACCCGGGACAACTGCTTGTAAGGCAGCTGTGCTGACCTTTCGACCACCAACGCTTGACAATCTATATTTTTGTGTTGTAAATAGTTAGCCCTGAAACAAAAGGGAGTTTTTGATTATGGAACAAAAGAAGAAAAACGTAATTATAATATTTGATCTGGTTTGCTGTAATTTATCTACTGTGTACTACATGTGTGTGCGTGTGTGTTAAAAATATATATACTTTAAAATGAAACTATGAGAATTTCTTAAATTTTAGAATAGTAATTTTATGGTTATTTATAATTAATGTGGGAAAACTTGTTTCATTTTTGAGATTGTTCAACTGCGGAATTTTTAATTGATTTTTAATTAATATGTTGGTTTGGTTATTATTGTTAAAATAATTTTTTAAAAATAAAGAATTAGTATTAAAGACATCATAGTGTTAGGAAACAATGATCGAATATTTATTATTAATGACTGAAATAAAATTATCTTTATTTTTTTAAAAAATAAAGACTAGTGAACGTATTTAAAATTTAATTAAAAAAATAAATAAACAGCGAATTTAAATCATTTTTATTTGATAATTTATTTATTTTTTAATTTCCTTATAGATTTCTTTTTATTCTTCTCTTGACTGTTTCGCAGTCTTTTTATTTCTGATAAAATATACGTACTTTAAATCTTTTTAGCGTGAGAAAGTTTGTTGACTTTGACTTAAGGTAAAATTCAATAAACTTCTAATTAGTAAAATTATATGCTTAAGTTTATATGTGTGTGGAACATGTTCGTGCTGAAAGCTTTCCAAATTTATTAAGATATTTAAATTTTTATTAATAAAAACCAGGTATGTATTTATGGAAGTTTGAAAGTTAGTAGTGTACATGGCTTAATGAGCTAAGATCTATTTTTGTTATTTTTATTTATTTATACCGAACTTAATAACTTATTTTTTTAATTGAACAAATAACATCAATTTATCGAGTAGTTTGAGAATGGAATTGTTAATAACTATTTTGAAATTATTAAAACCTTATTTATTTGCTCATCCCAAAATTAATAAATTAATACCCCCCCCCTCGCTGTCAAAACATTTAAAACAGTGAATAAACTGGACTAATTGCTTAAGGCTTTAAATTTTAAATGATTTAATTTAATTTGTCGTAAACTGACCTTGTACATCATTTACTTAATAGCCCACATTAAATAGCAGGAAGATGTTTTTTGTTTTTTTTATTGTAATTCTTATTTATGATATACTGTACTACATAAGCAATTAAAAATGAAGGTTGAATAGATCTTATTGCTAGACTATTTCTGAATGAAGAAAAAATATTAATTTAAAAGAAAAAAAGAGAAAGAGAGGAAGAAAGAAATGAAGAAAGAAAGAAAGGAAGAGAGGAAGAAAGAAAGAAAGAATGAAGAAAAAAGAAAGAAAGAAAGGAGGAAGAAAGAAAGAAAAAAGGAAGAAAGAAAGGAAAGAAGGAAGAAAAAAGAACAGAAGGGAGGAGGGAGAAGAGAGAAAGAGAGGAAAGAGAGAGAAAGCGAGAGAGCGAATGTTCTTATCTCTCTACATTATAAAAATACAAACTGTACCAAAGAAATAGAGTATAAACTTGTGATAGTAAACCATTCTTCACTATTTGACTCTGTTATTAAAAAAAAAAATAGTCTTGATTCTTTATAGACAAAATGGAGTAAAAATTCTATGGACCAGTTTTACTAATGAATAAAAGTTAAATTTTATGTAAAAAGAAAATAAGAGAGCAAAAAGAAAAAAAAAATAGATGATTTCAATTTGAAAAAAATTAATCTCACTATTAACTTGAGACTATAATATTAAATCAAAAATTATAATATTTTGGATATATTATGAAAATTGTCAGCTTGGTGAAAGCATAGAAATGCTTTATAAAGACAAAAATCAAGGACGCGCGTATATAAATCATGAAATAATAAAAATTGCAAGCTTATTAACTATTTACTTTATTATATGACAATACATATAGCTTTTTTTTTAAAAAAAAAAAAATTAAAATGGCTTAGAAAAACTATCATTGCTAACTACTTTTGTTGATGCTTGCAGTCTACTTTCATTAAACTTTATATTAACTGAACTTTAATGCAAGTTAATTAAAAAATTATTAATGAAAAAAAAAGATTCCTTTTTATTGCGTCAATACAGTTTTTATTTTATTTTCTTTTTTTTTTGTCATGTGTCATAGCATCAGTCAGGAAGCGAACCCGTTAACCCGGGGCAACTGCTTGTAAAGCAGCTGTCGCTGACCTCTCGACCATCAATGCTTGACAGTTTTTATTTTTTTTTTGCTGATTTATGCTCCTTCATTGCAAGTTTGATTTTTATTATTAATATTGTATTCATTAATGAAAACTATTTAATAAATATAGAAAAAAAAATCGTTTTTATTTGATTACTGAGATAAAGATTTTGTTTGGAATGATATAACTATAAAAAAATCTATCTGGAGTGATGTATGGCGAACTGATATGAATTGCGAATGATATCGATGATATATCTAGTATTACACTGAAAACAACTGTAGGTTTATGTGTGTGTGTGGAATTAAAGCAATAAATAAACAAAAATTTATTAACATATTTACTCCAATATAATCAAGTTAAAACAAATTTTGTTTATACCTATATATCTCAGAATCATATTAAGTTGTAATGAATTTGACATGAAAAGAAGTTAGGAATTGCAAAAAAATAAAATTATTGTAAAAAAAAGTGTTATTTATTAATTAATCAAATAATGCTTTGCATTACAAACTAATAATGCGGAACTAAACTGCACTAGATTTTAAACAATTCATAACATAAATGACAAGTTTATTTTTACATTAATTGTAAATTAAACATGAGGAAGTCACAAATATGCTGAAAGTATGTTATTCCTATCTATTATCAAAATATTTTTAAAATTATACCTGCCAAATGTCTTATATATGGAAATAGCCTACATTTTATGTCGAATTTTACTGTTCTGTATTATAATTGTGGGACAGCATACATCCCATATTGTAATGAAAAGATGAAATTATAAATATTATATTAAGCAATTATTCTATTCAAATAATATAACTTGAATTGATTTTTAAGCCATAAAAACTGACAATTGGAGGAAATTAATTTATGTTTACAGTTTAAGGTGGCAGTATTATAGTGATGGGTCATTTTAAATTTAGTTTAAGCATTTTATTTACAAATGTATTGCCTTTGTTCATTTTCAAACAGTTCTTATTTGAACATGGTGCAGCGCAGTATCAATACAGACATGAATGTTATGTCAGTAGTTATTAAAAATGAATAGCTTGTTTTATTTTTTTGAATGTGTGATGTTTGACTAATTCATAAAATACATAATTAAAGTTGTTTTTTAATATTAATTACACACTGGTAAATTAAATTTTGTTTTTTTTTCCTTAAGCACTTAGCAATGCAAAATAAAAGTGCAGTTAACAATAATTATGATTATTCAACAGAAGAGAATTTTCACTTGCAAAACAAAAACATAAATTGAATGTAAAACCTGTAATCAAACATTTACTATTGTCCCTGGAGGAGGATCAGATATTACATGACATATTAATACTTAAAAACACAAAGTGAACATTTGGGATTTTAGTTCCAAAAATATTGTTACCTATTTTTTAAAACCAAATACCAGCCTGAAATAAAAGTTATTGTTGCTAAAATAAGCATGGCAGCTTCAACAATATTTTAATTTTAATAATTGCATTTGCAAACTTATTTATATAATTGTGGCAAATATTCAAATACTAGAACAAAATCAGTTTCAATTACAGAAAAAATATAGTAATTCTGTGTAGTATAGAAGAAATTAAAAGTAAATTAGAAGAAGTACAATGTTTATGGTATCTCAACTGATGCAAGTAATCACAAAGCTCAAAAAAAAATCTTTAATAATTCGATAATTTACTAAAGATAGCGCTTTACTAATAGTTTACTAATAAAAGTATTATGTTTTTGTTTTTTTTTTCAAAATTTTAAAACATCGTTTAATAAATGTTGTAATATAACTTGCATTTTGTAGAGATAATGCAATTACAAATTTTAGAGGATGACTTCATCAAAAGATATATAATGTCTTTGCATAATTTAAATATTCCTGTAATAAAAAAATTGAAAGAACTATGTGTCCAGATATGCTTATATTGCATATATATATATATATTATAACGATCAAAATGCAAGTGGAGATCGAATCTAACCGCAAAAACATATCTGCTCTACGGGGCGCCATTTAGGCATTTAAACCTAGAAAAATTTATAGAGTAGGCAGATACGCGCTGTTAAGATTCCACTTTATTTAAATATTCCAATCGTTAGCCCAAGTCACTAGCTCAGCGGAGACGCAGAGATAAAAATCTATATCTTAATTTATATCTTAAATATCAATAAATAAAAGCCACTGCCAGAAATTAACACATAAAAATATTTATTTACGCACATATAAAATAACATTTAAATTTTGAGGAATAAATTCAACATTTTAGATTTTTCTATTAATCTTTTAATTTTACATTTAACTAAGTTTCAATGAGTTTAATATTTTATTTAGATAGTCAAGTATAAATAGACTACATAGATCTGCATTTGAAAAGAAAATATTCTTCCCTGATTTCACCTTAGGCAACAAATTTCGCAACCAAACTGGCGCCAATCCATCTGATACATTCATGTATTCAATGTAGCATGATATGACAACACAAAATACTATACTGTCAGGAATGTACATCTGAACAATAAGTAGAAATAGAGAAAACATTGTCTCTCCACCAACAGGAATGTTACATCTGTTGGCAAGTAGAACAATAAACAAAAAAACTCCATAGGAATGGACTGCGGTCTTCTGCCGACTTACAAACCCATCCATAGGCAAACAGAAGGTGTGTGGTGTATATATGCAATCCTGCCCGAAGCAGATCTCATACTACATCTACTAATTGCACAAATTGATCCAATCCATTGAGCCAATTCAACTACGAAACGAATAACCTAAGATTACCCTCCCTTAATATAACTTTACAAAACTATATAGCCATTCACGCCCGACTTTTTAACATTTAAATATGTTCGCACAGATTTGTTTAAAAATGTTGGGTATAGATCGGCTGCACAGATTCCACGGTCAAAACATTCCAAATTAAATACAACCGATCAAAATACAAAGTCAATCGATAACGTCAATTGCAACAGGAAATACACAAGGCCCCATGGCATTCATCGTAAGATGCCCGCATTAACATCATTGACCTATATATTCCAATCGACTGTGAAAACCACAACATAATCAACCGCTAACGAATCTATGCAACATCTATACCCAACTTAAATGTAATGCATTTAATAATTTCTACAATAAATATTACTACAAATAAAAATAATAAAATGGAAATGATTTTAGCAAAACTTAACTATATAAATTTAAACAATCAATTATTAATTTGAAAATCAAATAAGAGTTCATTTTAAAATTTAAATTAGCTGAATCTTTAAAAAAAAAAAAAAATCAATGACGAAAGTTCTTAATTACTTTTTTTTGGTTGTTGTTAATTTGTAAAGTTCATAGCTCACGGTAGAAGAGTCCAGGTTTCTGCTTTTAATTCCCGCGACGTCTCCATTGGAAGATAATGTTCTGGAGGTAGCATTAGCTGGTTCCATTCTTGTATCACAGTCTTTTCATTTTATATTTTTTTTAAAACAAACAAAAAGTGAGAGAGAGCGGCAAGTGCGTCTTACCATTCTCATCAAATCAAGTCCGAAAAAAAACTGTCTGGAACTCAATATTTCTCTTTTTATAGTAAATCTCCAGATTGAATGAACAAAGACATCACTAATCCAAATTTTCGTTTGGGTCCGGGCTGAGGCTTGGTGCTTCCATTGGTCAAGCTAATTTCTCTTTTTTTTTTATCTATCTTTCATCAGATCATTTTAATTATACAAGAGCCCACGGCTAGCTTGCTTTTCAAACAATTTATAAACAATCATTTCCATTTACAGATTACAAGAATTAATTAATACCTGTTTTTATTTTTAAATCTTACACTTTTTTTTTATATATATAAAAAAGTACGTTCAAATACTTATTTATTTGTTTTTTTAAAAAAAAATATTTTTAAAGTTTGGCATCTGTGCGAATGTATATACACGTTTAACAAACATTTTAATTTTAGCGTTTAGTTTTTTACTTTTATTTGCGAACTTTTAAGTTTTTATTTTAAATTAATGTAACGACATATTTATATATCGTTACAATATATATATATACAGACTACAATTGACATTGAGGCAGTTATTGTAAGCCTTTTGAGATATTTTAGTATCTATATAGTTCAGATAGGATGATTTGAAGAATTCTGTGAATTTGTTAACTCTGAATAGCAATCAGTCTTTATGATTTTATTCTACAACTCACTGGCTATCATTATAAAATACAATTATATATCTATCTGAGGTATTTAATCATTCTTAAATCTGGAAGAAAAACACTTCTTTAAAAACTTATTAAATAAAGTTTATTTATATTTATTATATAGTATATAATGTATTTTCAATTTTAAAAATGTTATTGATATAAAAGTGTTATTAAGGTAACCAGGACCTTAGAATAAACTTTAGCATTAATAAAAACAAGAATGATGAAAAATTTATTCCATCAAATGTGAAGACCATTCTTAATGAAAGTGAAATTTCAATAATGAAAGGTAATTTTTTAACGAAATATATAATTTTTATGGCACATATAATTATTGTTTGCAAAAATGATAGATTATTTTTGGGCACTTTAGTTTATTTACATGAATGGCATTTAAAAAAATTACATTTTGGGAACAAATTTAGAATAGCTGCATGTAGTTAAAACTAAGTGCATTGAATGATTAGATAATATTTTTCAAAAAAATTTTGAAAGCAGAATGGGGGGGGGTACAAGAAATCTTGCTATAAAAAATTTTGAATATATTTAAACAGAGACAAAACTCTCCATACAGTACTGCTAACCAATGCAAACCAAAGTAATCAATGGATGCAAGAAGATTTGTGCATGAAATCTCTGTCTCGTATCTATTTTTCCAATATCCCCAGACTACTTTCTATTATGTGGCTTTCATCTGTAAGAAGCTTTGTATCTGTGAGCATTGCACCTAGATTTTAGGATCTAATGTAACCCTCTATCATCCACCTTTTATTTGGTTAGTTAAGTATAAAGCTATGAATCCAAAATGAAAACACAATAATAAATGAGTATGCACTAGTTAGAGACTTTATGCACAAACCTTCTTGTCTCCATTGATTATTCTGGTTTTCACTAGGTGGCACTATTAAAGAATTTATGTCAGTATACTTATATAAAAGGTAAAATGATAGGAGAATTGGTGAGTGTTATAGTGACAAAGAATGAATAGAAGAATAGATGCATTAATAAAGAATAAGGAGTTGGAGAGATGGAGAATTAGTATGGAGAGCAAAAACAGTTTAAATATATATAGTAGTAAACAGAATATTGGGTGGAAGTTAATTTACGATAATAGCAAGGAAAATAGTTTACTGATTTAAGGCTTGAACAGAATCTTTAGCAACAAAAAAATATATACATAAATGAAAAAATGTGGGTGACTTAGTCATCAAGTTGTGTAAGAAAGGCATAGAAAATATTGGACATCTATTAATTGAATGTTAATGCCTGAAAGCAGAAAATGTACAAATAATGAAGTTATAGAATAATAAATATAAACAAAGTGATTATACAAAAAGTGGGGTTTTTGGTTTTTATGCTGGGTTTGGGAAAAGATAAGGGAAATTTAGATATAAAAGCCAAGGAGTTGACAAGTTGTTGAAATGAGATGGAGCAGGATAGAGAATTTGGGAAAAACTTATTAGGGTGGGGAATGGAAAGGTAAAGTGACTAACGGGTTTCTCTGAGCATAGTGGCTGAGAGATTCCTGATTCCACATAAGGAAAAAATCATGGTGCATCACATTGTATCATCTCTTTTAACTGCTTGTGTTATCATAGGAAATGTTGATCAGGTGCTGTTTAGTGGTTTAAAACAAATTAAATATAAAGAATTTTATTCTAAGTTGCTCAAAATTTTTTGAAATATTTGCTGAGCATTCCTGTTCACAATACTCATGTTGAAAGAATTTTTTGCTTATATCAGTTTAATGAATATATAGGGAGAAGTGTGGCATATGTGACAATGGGGAGAAACAATTTTACAGTTTACTTAATATCAATATCTCTTATGAAGATTTTTATGAATTTGTAATAAGAAATTCAGTTTTGTTTGAGAGTGCTAAAAATATAATTAAATATAAGGCTTAAATTGCATGTCATTTTTATAAATGATCTTTCATTACATCATTTAATAAAACTGTTTTAAGGTCCACAGTTAGGTTTTAAATATCCATGTCCCATATTTGATTTTCCAAAATTCAATCCAACCCTATTTTAATCCATATTTGTATTTATTGCTTTAATTCTATATATGAAACAAATAAAAATTATCTATATTATATGTGTGCATGAATATATAAATAAGAATAAAGTTTTTCTGCTTATATCCTAATTTTACTTTCTAGCTTAAGAATAAGTAGAAACCCATTTACTGATCAATACTAGATGGTTAATTGAATTGTCTAAGGGCCAACAATTTGAAACAAAGCTGTGATATTAAAACTTGGAAAAAAGAAAAGTCAACTTTTACCAAACCAAATACAAACCCAAGTCATGGAGAGGTCAGATGGTTGTGCTACCATTATAGCATGAACATTTTTATTTGAATATACAGATTTAAATATCACATCATTCTTGCCATTGCTTAAAGTTAAACAATAGAATGGCAGCAATTTTTTATCAAGGTAATAAACAGACATAAATTGCCATTTATTATGTGACTCTCCCTGATAAAATATTGCTGATATTCTACTAGTTACCTTTAGGCATTGGCTATAGCAATGTGATTTACATATTAGCGATGTGTATTTATGGTTTATTACATATATTCAAATTTGCAAATATTTGTTCATCTCTGCACATTGAAGTGATTTCTTTCTTCTTTATAATTTAAAGGTAAGTGCATTTTCGGTAAAGTTCCCCATCGAAAGTACACTTAGCACTAGATTATAAAGAAGAAAGACACCATTTGATACTCAATGTTTGCAAATTTAAATGACAAGTACAAATAAGAGGAAATTAATATTATATATAAAGCATAAGTCTTTTTTGAAATTAAAATTAAATATTACAAGACAAAGATGAATTCCCATTTTTATTGATCTCCAATATTAATACAAAGTCGATTTTTATAGATGCAAATACTAAATACGCATTGATTACATAGCTTACCGTATGTGTAAACTAATTGAAGTAAACTATCCTTCAGAGAGCTTATGTCTCAATAGCATTCAACATTGATAAATATAAGAAAAATACAAACTATCTATTTCTTAAATTAATATATATCTAATACAGCTAATGTTAAAGTCTGCAAAAACATTATTTCAAAATCTATGTACTGAAAGTTTTAGAGATTTGTATATAGAGAAGAATGGGAGTATAGCTTTTAAAAAATTTGAAATGAGTAGATAAAATATAAAAAAAACAATTATTTAGTGGGCAAATCCAAAAACAAAATTAAATGTTAAGATAATAAAATCTAAAGTAGTGATTAGAAATTTTAAAGTAATGATAAATTTGTAAATATTGAGAACAATTGGTCCAAAAGAGATACCCGTGCATTTTATTTACAAATATTGCGGTAAAACAGTTTCATGAAATGTCAATAAAATTTTGGAGTGGAATGTTTAAACTTTTGCTATATTCAAAAAACCAGGGCCAGATTTAAGGCGATTGGGCCCAATCGGGCCCCGCACTTGAAGGGGCCCCGCATCACCACCAAAATTTGATTTATATATATTGAATTTGCATTTTATTTAAATATTTAATATATAGAGGGCCCCCCGCAAAAAAAAATCCAATCGGGCCCCGCAATCTTTAAATTAAATCAGGACAAATAAAGAAATGTTGTGATAAAATATTAAATAATTTCGAAACAGATTTTCAAACTGTTGATTGATTTATTAGATAAGTGATATGTGACGCTTCAAAGATAATCATTATTTACTTATATGTGTATGTCTGTGTATTGCTGTAGTTACGATTAATAATTTACGTGTAGTACTGATAGGTAATCACATGGAATGGGAAAAAACGCAGAAAGAATAGCAATAAACTTAAATTCTGTTTAGTATTTGTTCATTATATACATATGTGTATATGTATTTTCTCTGCGTGAACGTAAATTAGAATAGTTATACAGAATTTCTACTCCTAAATAATAAATAATGTCTCTTTTTTCTTGTCACTCTTTAAAGTAATTTATTCTAGCATTTCAATTACAGAGCTATATCGTAAACTTTAATAGTCTTTTTGCATCTCACATATAAATATTTACACACACACGCCCACGAGATATCCTACCGCTAGTTTCAGTCCTGCGAAAGAGAATATCTTCACGTATAAGCTATGTGAACATATTCAGGCTAAAGAAAAAAAGTTTAATAGATAATTGTAAAAAAGATGCAGTAATAATAGATTGATTGTCCTATGTTTTGAACTATTAAAACATTTTCATCTAGTTTATAAACTGATGTGAAAAAACATTTTAAAAAAATCGGCAGGAGATGTAAAACTTTCAATGCAGTATTAACAAATAAAATATATTTGATTCTCAAGGGTGGGAAACACGCTTTTAGACACTTACTTTAATTGGTAAAACTTTTCAATTTGAACTTTCTTTTAATTTCATTCATCATCAATATTTAAAAGTTTAAAAGAAACTTTACGAGCTTTTTATCTAAATATTTAGGAAGAATTTTTTTAAATAATTAATATCATATAATAGTTCAGCATGTCCATATATACACCCACACTGGAGCGATCAATTTTTCAAATTCTATCAATATTGTGCCCGTCTCTTTATCAATCTTCCCAGCATATCTAAAACAATCATTGGCATGCGCTTCCTCATATCTAATAGTGATAGTAATTCGGACTAATGATATTATTGAGATCGAATCTGCGGAAGATCTAAAAAAAATGCATGTAAATAGTCATTTTATCCCTTGCTGGACAGTTTGATAAGGTGGTGATACTTGTTATTAATAATAATTGGAAAGTTTGATGTTCCAGTTTTTATATATAGTAAGAAGTGTTGTATTTATTATTACTATCAAAAAAAAAAATGTAAGGATTAAAATTATCTTTAAAATATATAATTTTATCATTAATTTCAATATTTTTATTTTACTTGAAATATCCTATAAGTATTATTATGCATATGTATATAGTATTACATATTGTATAAATCAATAAATGAAAAGTTAAAATTTCTAGCACTTACAAGTAAAATCAATAATGACCCTTTTATCAGAAAATTCAATATTTTTATTTGACTTTGAATATCTTATTAAGTATCATTCTACGTACATATATAGTATTACTACATATTGAATGAATCAATAAATGAAAAGCTAAAATTTCTAGCATAAGATTCATTAGAAACAATAATGACTTTTTTTATCATTAAATTCAATATTTCTACTTTACTTTATATATCTTAAGTATCGCTATATATACATAAGTAATAATACAAATTGTATTAATAATAAAAATTAAGTTAAATTGATCCTTTGGGAAAATATACAAATAAAAACTATTTAATTCTTTTGCATATATTAGTCTATATGCCTAACAAAATGATATTTCTTTTTTATATATATATCATACAGTTTCAAAGGTGAGCAACGTAATCATAGCTCACCACCAAAGGTGCACTTAATTGTATAATATAAAAAGAAGAAAGAATCCGTTTCATTATGTATAAGGACTAACTAACTTATGTAAAAGAATTACTTAGTCAAACAAGGTGGAAATTAATAATAAATAACCCATGGTGAAATGGGTAAAAGCATTTAAGTTAATATATAAAAAATATTTTATAAAATTTATAATTAATCCAAATAATTTTAAATCAATTTTTTAATGAGTGTAGAATGTTTTTTAAAGTTATTTTTTAATTTTTATTATTAATATTGCAACAGAAAAAAATGATCCTTTTTTTAAGTGACATTTAGATGGGGAAAACATATATTAATAGCTTATTGTTCAGAAAAATTTGAGTGCCAGAAACCCCCCATCCCAAATCGGATGCACTACCACTGTGCCAAATCACACAGGGCAAAAAATGTAAATGACTTTATTGCTCAGAAGTTCATAAGAAGAGTGAATTTTAGGACTACAATTGCCAAAATGGATCCTGGGACCTCCTGATCCATAGTTGGATACTCTACCAATTTCTCCAAACTACATAGGGCAAAAAACACAAAAGGCTTTATTGTCAGGAGGTTCAAACACTAGAACTGTGAGCACCAGAATTGATCCTGGGACTCCTGATCTCAAGTCGAATGCTTTACCAATTGAACTGGTTTGCACAAAGTATTCCAAGTGAATATTTTGTTTGACATTCTTTAACACTCCTTTATTACACCATTTTAAAAATTAAATGATTATTATATAAACATAATAATAATAATAATAATAATAATAATAATAATAATAATAATAATAATAATAATAATAATAATAATAATAATAATAATAATAATAATAATACCACCAGTTAGTGAAAATGATATAATAGAGAAAATGAGAACTATCAGCAATGCTTGTCACCCAGGTGGCCATGGGATACCACTGTTTATTTTGAAGCATTTAAGTTTTTTACAGCTAAATACCTCAAAGATTTAGCAAACTATCTTGCTCAAGAAATTAAACCAACCACAGGGATATATCCCATAACAATAGTGCCATATAATAAGAAAAAGAAAGGCATACCAATGCCAAATGAGCTTAGACCAATATCTATGGGCCCACTTCCTATTAAAATATTGGAAAAAATTATAAAAGATAAGATTGAGCCCTATATTTTACCAACCATCAGTGAATCACAATTTGCAAAGAAGACATCATCAGCAGGGCAAGCAGCATTGTTATTCAAGACCATGATGATAGGCACCAGGGTTAGAAAGAAATACAGCACAGTAGTGGTGCAAATAGATATTGCTTCAGCTTTTGATTCAGTGAGAATCCCTGTGTTACTGGATATGCTCAAGCAGACTAAAATACCCAAAGGTCTGCTATATTTGATTGCAAACTTGATACTGAGCAGAGAACTGTATGTTACTATGAATGGCCGAAATTCACCTTCATTCATCCCAACACAATCACTATCACAAGGGTCTCCTCTGAGTGCATTAATGTTTATTTATTATATCAATCCTCTTATTGAAAAAATCAATAGCACATTCATTGGAGTTCAAATACCTGGTACAACACAGAAGATTGCATGTCTCATATACATGGACTATATCACAGTCTTCTTGACATCAAAGAAGCAAATACCACAGCTTCAGGCAGTGCTTGAACAATTCTCAAAGCAATATGGATTGAGCATAAACCCAGAAAAGTCTGCAGCCTGGACTCTACTCACTGGAAAGCCATGTGGACCAATGTATCAAGCAAAACCAGCTCCATTCCTAGGCTTTCCTTTTTTTCTAGGAGCCACTGGAATGAGATGTCAGATCCAAGCCAAGCTCAAAGAGGAAGTCAAAAGCATAGCTGAATCACTCTCAAAGGCATATTTGTCCATATATGCAAATGTGCAACTGATTAACAAACTTATAATAACCAAGATAACATATTGCATGCCTGTAGTTGAATTTTCAAAAAAATTTATGGCATGCATTAATTCCATATGTTGCAAGCTCATCTGGGGGAAAAAGACGGTGGCAATTTCAATGGCAAAATTGAATTGCCCTCTTATAGCAAATGGACTGGGATTGCATAGCTTACAAACATTTCAAACATTCAAAACAAGGAATGCTATAATTGCTATACTCACTTAATTTCCTAAATTAAGACACCTAGAGCAGATAACACCTACAGATAGACCTCCTCCAAAAGATTGTTTTTTGGCAATCACTGTTTACCAATGCAGGAGAGAAAGAACAATTCCAGATCAATTGGACCAAAAATATAAATATTGGGAAATATATAAGTTTATACATCAAAATAATTATAATGAGGAGATCCCATCAATACTAGAAATAGGAAACAAATATCTGATCAAGCAATACAAAAAATGGCAACTAGAACCTAAGTTCCTAGATTTTATAATCAAGATGAATTTGAACGCTTTACCTACCAAGTATTTTTTTACATCACAGAAGACTGTACAGGTCAGTTGATCCATTCTGTGGCCTTTGCCATATGGCCGAGAAGACTTTACAGCATATAATTTTCAACTGCAAGGCCTTGGAGCAGACTAGATGCATTTTGCAGGCCAAATACAGGGAAAAAAATACTACAATGATGCAAATTATATCAAATTACAAAGGTAGGTCTATACCAGCCATAGGGCCTCAACGTTTGTTTTATATGCACTTTGGTGCACTAGGTGTGTATTCATATTGGGTAATAACCCCAGAAGGCATCCAGCCACATTTGAAAATAAGTTGAATAAAATTCAAGTTAGAGACAAGCAGATCACCAGCCCGGATATTTATGCAGCTACTTGGTCCCTGCTCAGGCAAATAGCAAAGCTATAAAAAAAAAATTAAAGAAAGCATGGTCCTGATTATGCTCCTATTGGACAATAATATGATTAATTAACATTGATAAAGTGGATAGAATCATGTAAAATTACCCGTACAGATATGTACTTTTAAAAAAATGAATATTATAGACTTGAAATTGAACTAACAATAATAAGATTCAACATGTATCTTGCTATGGCATTATAATACTATGTAACTATTGGATCAATAAATTTTACTATTGTTGAAACTTAATAATAATAATAATAATAATAATAATAATAATAATAATAATAATAATAATAGCGTGTATGCCTAAGTCATCAAAAACGAAGGTCTTATTAATAATCTTTTTTTCCCATATTCTAATCGTTTTCACACTTAAAAACTGTGATATATATCTGTGATAGATAAAGACAGCGATGGCTAATTACTGAACAGTTGTTTTCTAGCAAAAAGTAAGTAATACGGTCGTTCATAACAAAAAATAAATTCTAACGTCATAAACAAGCATGGCGTCGCGTCAAGAAGCAAACAACGTAAATTGCGCTCAAACAAACGGTGATAAAATGAAAACTGCCACTATCGCAAAAACATACGCAAATGTAACAAAAATAAACCAGCAGCTTCACAGCATCGAAAAAAGTCCAGCATTAACACAGACAGCAAGATTTAGGAAGGTAAATCAAGCCGACATAAATAATTTAAACCTCATGGAAAACAATAATGAAGAGCCCTCCCCAACGATATGGAATCAAGATGAACTGCAAGAAATAAACGTTAATTTCAACAGCACCATCCCAAAAAAATTATTCGCAACTTTCCAAAAAATTTTTTTCACCGAGATCATCAGTGTTAGCTGTCACTGATAAAAATTTAACACTCTATAAATTCCCCAGAGAGCTTCATTATGAGGAGCTGACAGCAACAGCATTGTGGGATACAGTCTCTAGTATTGGAGAGCATCCAAACTCGTGATACGTTGCAATTCAGTTTTTCGATGAACATCAGTATGCAAGATTTCAAACTAAAGTAAAAACTTTGGGAAACTACGTGCTAATAATAGTCGATCAAAGCTTGCAAAACTATTGTAATGGAATAATTAAAAACACTTACTTCGGATATACCATTCAGGATTTTCAAAAATTAATACAGTCATTTGGCAAAGCTATTTATATAAAACAAATCTACTTATCCGACACCCCCATACCAGTTTTCAGCAACAACTTTCATTTCAAAATAAAGCTGAATGACAATGTAAACCCGGAGGATATTCCAACACAAATAATTGACCAGAATGCAATACTCACTATTCACATAAAAGGATTAAGGCCGAGATGTTTTGCGTGCAGTGAAACTGGACACTTAGCAATCGATTGCAACACCAAAATCAACCAAAAAAACCAACCAAGCTCTGAAGATCAACCAACAGAAGCTCACCAACCGGAATCAAACAGTACAAAACAGATAACGAAAACAACTAATAAATAAGAAAAAATTAATAAAAAAAACCACAGATCAACAGCAATTGAATAATAAAAAAACTGCACACACGTTGCCAGCACCTGAAATTCTGGA
Organism: Epiperipatus broadwayi; assembly: GCA_028023455.1. Taxonomy (NCBI): domain Eukaryota; kingdom Metazoa; phylum Onychophora; class Udeonychophora; order Euonychophora; family Peripatidae; genus Epiperipatus; species Epiperipatus broadwayi. Next base: position 174,612 of record JAQFVV010006204.1, read on the forward strand.
TTTATCAACAAAATCAACCAATAAAATTCAAACCCCCACTGATAAAAAAACAGAAAGTCAACAACCTCAAGAGGCTCCAATGGAAAAAATAGCGCACAATCTAAGTCAGCCTACCAAAAATACTAATGAAAAAGAGATAATAAAAGAACAAATAAACTCACACAGTAATAGTGATCAAGAAAAAATATATATAACACACCAAACACCCAATATTAAAAATAATACAACAATGGAAATTATGGAAGCTATCACCCCAAATATTCCTCAAATCACCAAAGCTGACACAGAACAAAAAAGAAGACCAGGCCACCCACCAAAGAAAAATAGAGGGCCCAAAAAAATCAAAACAGAATCCAACCTTAGCCTTTCTGATCACAACAATACAACTACAGTGGAAACAGATGAAGATCTGGAAATGGAATATGAGAATGAATGGGAAGAAACACCAGATCAACCCTAATATTTAAATCTCAACCAAAAAACATATAATGAAAATAAAAATTGCAGCAATCAATGTCAGGGGTTTGAACTCAACCTCAAAAATTAATAAGTTAAAACATTGGATCAAGGATATACAACCACACTTGCTTGGTATACTTGAGACAAAAATTTATGCTGGATCACAAACTGACCCAGCCAAACATTTAAATACAGAAGGTTTCTGTGCATGCTCCAGAGACTCTTCCTCTCCCTCAGCTGGAACTGGACTCATAATTGCTAGAAATTGCCCATTCACAACGTTCAAAATAATTCATATTGACATGAACTTATTAATTGCAACCTTCAACCAAAAAAGCATAACAATAAATCTGGTTTTTGTATATATGCCTTTACAGGATAAAAAAAAAATAGATACCATAATTGCAAACATTAATTCAAGGTTAGCTACAACTTCAAACCCAACCATCTTAATTGGAGATTTTAATTTAAAATATCAGGAATTTACCCAACATTGGCTTCACAGAATAAACACACCACTAATGAGTGGCCAAGGTTTTTTTCCAGATGATGCCATCTCTTTCCACAATAATCGCTTCTCTTCACTTATTGATCTGTGCTTTTATTCTCCAATGCTTCACCACCTTATTGAAATAAAACTAACTCCCTCAACTTTTTCCGATCACTCAGCTCAAATAGTCACAATTGACTGTGCCCAAATTCAAATATCACTCTTTCCACTTACAAGAACAATAAGAGTTTTACTCCCAGAAACAACCCCTGAATTTCTGTTCTCTGAGACCTACATAATGCTAAACAAAATCAAAGATATGACTTTGAACCCGGTCCAGAAATATCTAGCATTTATGGGAATGTTGTCCTTTAACATCAACCATATAACAAAAAAACAACCTCCACCATCAAGACTTTTGTCTCTGGCAGATCAGTTACACCAGAGAATAATCATGATTAACCCATCACACTGCATCCAGCAGTATATATTCAAGCTTACACATGCATACAATAAAGCATGTGAAGAACTCAAAAGCTATCTGAAAATAAAGAAAAGCAAGGTATGCCTAACCAGGCCACACACTTGGACAAGAGATTATATAAGATGGGTACTGGGGAACCAACCAGATGTAAAAGTGCCAATGGCACTATATACAAATAGTGGAACATATGCAGGACACAATATGATTATGCCAATTTTTGAATATTTTAAAGAGAAATTACAAGAAAGACAACCATATAAAATACCACATAATCTGTTTGGCCCAACAGAAACAAAAACCCCATTCACAAAAGATCTATTCACAACAAAACTAAATACTATTCGAAACGCTTGCCATCCAGGTAGTCCTGGAGTTCCATTGTTTGTATTAAAGCATCTAAGTAAATCCACAACAGAATATTTGTGTCAGTTAGCAAACCATCTAGCGCAACAAATTCAACCCATGGAGGGTGTCTATCCAATAGCCATAGTACCCTATAATAAAAAGAAAGCAATTATTCCACCTATTGCAGACCTCAGACCAATATCTATGGGACCTTTGCCAATCAAAATTATGGAGAAAATTATTAAAGATGAAATTGAACTGTATATAATGCCACTTATCTCCGAAGCACAATATGCAAAGAAAAACTCTTCAACAACAGAAGCAGCTTTATTCTTCAAAGCAATTCTAGCAACAGTAAAACAGTGAAAAAAATATGAACCCATTGTTGTGCAGCTTGACATAGAAGCTGCATTTGACTCAGTCAATATATACACACTTCTAAAAATGCTAAAAGACACAGAAATTCCTAGAACACATCTATATATAATTGCTAACCTGCTCCTGAACAGAGAGATCCATATAACTTTAAATGGAAGAAACTCACCATCTTTCACACCCACCAAATCTATATCCCAAGGATCCCCTCTTAGTTCACTATTGTTTATATTTTACATCAATCCCCTTATTAAAAGCATACAAAATGCATTTACTGGGATCGAGATACCAGACACAATACAGCGCACTACATGCATCGTTTATATGGATGATGTTACCATATTCCTAACATCAAAAAAACAAATACCGCAACTCCAAAAGATATTACAAGAATATTCACAAAAATATGAATTATCATTTAATCCAGCAAAAACCACAGCCTGGTCTCTATACACTGGTAAACCATGTACATCAATTTACAAATCAAAACCAAACTCTTTCCTTGGGTTCCCATTTCATATGGGAATTACAGGAATGAGATGTCATATCCAAAATAAACTTAAAGAAGCCACAAAAATTATAAATTCCTTGTCCAAGGCATATCTTTCACTATATTCCAAAGTACAGTTAATTAACCAGCTTATCACAACCAAAATAACTTACTATGTACCGGTTATTTCATTCTCAAAGGGGTTCATTTCAAAAATTAAAACCATATATAATAAACTACTTTGGGCCAGAAAAACAGTAGCAATTTCCACAAAAAAACTTAGCCAACCTCTAATAAAAAATGGACTTGGCTTGCACAACATCAATGTTTTTCATATACAGAAGTTAAGGAACTCAATAATCACAATACTTGCCAAATACCCCAAAATTAACCACTTGCTAGAAGTTACTCCAACAGATAGACCACCTCCAAAAGGTTCCTTTTTCACCAACATTATATACCAATGCAAAACCACAGACAAGATTCCAGAACAGTATTTGCATAAGTATTCATACTGGGATATTTATGGTTTAATAAACAGAGAAGCAGATACTAAGGTTATACAACCTATACTAGGAATTAACAACAAGAGACTACTCAAGGAATATAAAAAATGGGTTCTAGAGCCCAAATACTTTGATTTTATCATGAAAATCAATCTCATTGCCTTGCCAACAACCCACTTTCTTTATCATAAAAGAATGTATATATCTATTGACCCCTTCTGTGGACTCTCCCAATGAGCAGAAGAGACCCTGGACCACTTTATTTATCAATGTGTAGCACTTAACCAAACATGACAGATGATGTGTAAAACCTACAGAAAACCAGGTACAATCATTAATCACATAATAGCTGCTTTTCAGGGAAGATCAATACCTAGCATTAGGGCAGCCACATTTGTTCTATATGCGTATTGGTGCACCCGATGTACTTTCGTAATTGGCAATAACACCAGACGACACCCAGCTACATTTAGCAACAAACTGCTACACATTCGAAATAGAGATAAAATAATAACCAACCCCCACTTATATGCAGCAACATGGTCATTGTTAAAACAACCATCAATGCTGTGAATGCTGCAAAGAAAAACTATCATACAACTAACATTCAAAGTGACATGCGAACAAAACTAAATACTCAAATGTTAGAACTCTGATTATTTTTGCTTTTTTAATTTTTATGTTGTTATAGTCCATTAACCACAAAGTGTAACCACTAAATTCATTTATATGTGTTTACCCTAATATTATTCATTGTATGTTAAATTTCAAATTTTTCTAGATGTAAACTTATGTAAACCATTGAGATCAATAAAGCCTTTATTGAAACGTAATAATAATAATAATAATAATAATAATAATAATAATAATAATAATAATAATAATAATAATAATAATAATAATAATAATAATAATAATAATAATAATAATAATAATAATAATAATAATAATAATAATAATAATAATAATAATAATAATAATAATAATAATAATAATAATAATAATAATAATAATAATAATAATAATAATAATAATAATAATAATAATAATAATAATAATAATAATAATAATAATAATAATAATAATAATAATAATAATAATAATAATAATAATAATAATAATAATAATAATAATAATAATAATAATAATAATAATAATAATAATAATAATAATAATAATAATAATAATAATAATAATAATAATAATAATAATAATAATAATAATAATAATGGAAAAAAATTCAGGGTGCCAAAAAAATTGCATGTAATCAATACTTTTAAAATAAAAGTCTCCATTTATTATTCACTATAACAATTATAACACCCCCCCCTTCATTCCAATGCAAAAGCTCTATAATGGCCATCATAGGAGAATGTTGAAGAAAAGGCATTATTCAACAATCCTGCTAATGATGAGACTTTGATTGTATTTTTTTGTCTTTATTTAGATAAACCATTTTTCTACTAATGTTGAAATTATCTTGGTTAGATTAGCTGAAAAAAATGTGAAGTCTGATTAGATTTTGGAAAAAAATTTCAAGATTTACCCAATTGGGATTCAAATTTTAATCATAGGCTCAATAGATGGATGTACTATCCATGTGTTATGAGGCTTTTTATGTCTATGTATTTGTACTAAACTTGAAATAATGATATATTTTTAATTATTCTTTTACAATTTATACTAGCAAAATAGTAAAATTTCCTGCAAAAATCATCAATTTTAAATAAAGGCCAATTGTTTTTAATATCAAAATAAGCAATAATTTCTTCTTATTAAAGTTTCCTTACATATTTGAGTTAGGTTAGTGTGTTGATACATTTATGACTAATATGATAATACCTCAATTATATTTTTTAAATAATATTTTGAGATTTTTTTTTCTAAATGCATTTAAATTTATGTCAATGATATCACTTTAACTCTGAAACTTAGAAAAAAAGATTTCTTTGCTAATCTCTAGTTGTAATACTTCATTTTCTTCTGTATTATTATTAGATATCATCAAGTCAATTTATACTCCTGATGATTTTATAAATATCATTTCACCAGAATGGTCTATTATCTATTTGACAGATTCAAAGGTACAATATTATGACAGGATAAAATCAATCCAACTCATTACTTGTTTTCTCTTTTTCTTTTACTTACAAACTTTTCAACCTAGATAACAATTTCAAATGATATTTGAGCTGTCTCTATTTGTCCATCATAATAAAAGATATACTAAATAAAGTGAATTTTTGATTCACCATAAATACATGTATTATTTTTCTGCATAGTGTTTTATGTATTTATAATTTTTCAATCATATTTTTACATCTTATTGATAAAATATATTATTGATATAATATTTTTCTCCATGGATACTTTTTATACTTTTGAAATAATTTTTTTATATATTTTATTAATTAATTAAACGCAAATTATATCTATATTTTTTTTATCCTCATAATTCAGAAATTTTTGTTTTTAATTCAAGTCAAATATTTTCTCATTATACTATTTTTTTTCTTGTTTGTCTGCAACATTTGTGTTTCTTTTAAAACAGGATAGAAAATCTTAAATCTTCATCATTTTTAAAAATTATTTGAAGAATAAAATTTGTGAAAAAGCAAATAAATGCCTTTATATATATATATATATAAATATATATATATATATATATTAAAACAATTAAATAAATTACTTTTTATAATAAATTAATGATTAGATAAAAATATTTATTTTAAAAAATAACTTTATCTAATAACATTATAATTAACCTTGATTTTTTTTAAATATGAGATTATATTATATATACCCAAATTCTGCAGATAATAAGTGTGGAATGTTCTAAATTTTAATATCCAAGTAGTTTATAAAGCTAACATGTACATACAAACATTTTAATCAATAATCATAGAAATGTTCTGTTTTTGTTCTAGAGCTTTTACAAATCTATTATTTATTTTTTCCATTCCCTTGAAAACAATGAAATGAGAGTTCATCAAATATTTAAAGAAAATATGTACCCTTCAAACATTTATTTTACCAAATATTTCTCTTGTGTATTTTACTCTGCAATTTCATTTTCACTTATAAATAAATCTTTCAAATTATTAATGTTTATATTGCATTATTTATTGGTTTTTGCTTTTTAAAATCTGAGATTAATCATCTTTTGGTCATTGTCTAATATAAGGCATAATGTAAATTGAAACATTAATGTGTAAGTGTAGTTTTCATAACATATGATAAAGACAAGATCAGTTTTCTATTCTTTCATTATCTCTAAGATTATTATAAGATGATAATTGTTATGACTCAACTTCTCTTCAAGTAATAAACTTATGTACATTGAATCTTATCATGATCAAATTCAGCATTCATCACTGCAGACCAATGAATATATGTATAAACAAGATATAACTAATGACAGGAATAAGCCAATCCAAATGCTTTCAATAAGGAAGATGACCTGTCTCTATAAACTGGCAGTCTATTTGGAGATAAAAGTCAAACAGCAACCAAATAACTGTCAGTGTTGAATAGCAGAATGCTCATTATTCTTGACATTGTCAAACAGTGAGGCAAGTTAACATTAATCTGAAGGCTGCTAAACATGATGTGAGGCAAATTATCAAGCTACAGCTGAAGTGTCACCATACCGGGATATATGACAAACTGCCATAATACAGCTGGAAGTATTAAAGCACACCTAGAAGGGCATATGAAGACATTGCTTAATAGTTGCATAGTAACTATGTGATATATTTATCCAATGGTATCAATTGAATGGTATATGTGAGACTGAAAATATAATTTGTATATAAGTTGAATACGTGTTTAACTGTATATACACGTTTGATCGCATAAAAACACAATAATAATGCAATTAAATTACCATCCTAAAAAAATTTTATATAAGTATTTGCCTTTATCAATCAGTGCTGGTATACAATGGTAGAAGTAATTCAGTGAATATAGTATATCACATTTATTTACATTTTACAAGTTACATCTGGAAAATACTTGAAAACCAGACACTCTTCACAAACCTGGAGCTTAATTGTAAGTGTAGGAGATTTGAACTCAGATTTTCAAGCACCTTTCAACTATCCACACTATTTCATACAACTTATATGCATGACAACACACATGTAGAAAAGATAAATAATTACCAATACACATATTTTGTGCTAAACCAGCACTCTCTGGACCAACTGATGAGTGATGGTTTAGCACAAAATACGTTTATTGGTGATTATTTATCTTTTTTACATGTGCGTGGTCATGTGTATCAGTTGTATGAGATAGTGTGGATAGTTGAAGAGTGATTGAAAATCTAAGTGCAAAGTTACATCTGGATAACTTCAAAAAAATTGATTGGGATTCACAACTTTAGAATATTTTGAAGCTTGAGCCGATCTTGTCTTTTAAATAAATCGTGTGTTAAAGATTTGCCGAGGTCCCTACTGTCGTTTTTTCAGGCGCATAGACTTATGGTTATAGCCTTAATAAATATTACTTGAATAATTAAATGGAATTATTGGTGGTTTTTAGATGAAAATCTGCATTACTTTAAGATTTGAATACTAAGCTTCATTGATAAGCCAGAAATTGATGTAGGAATGAAAGTTTGGAATGCCCAATCATCTAATAATCAGTAACTGCTTAAGTTTGTAACAAGTAAGACGCTATTCTTGCTTTATTATAATATCTGTTAGTTTTAAAAACGTATTAAAAATACAATGAAACATTTGAATATGTATAATGATTTATTTTCAAAAGTTTTTATTCTCTAAAGGTTATATATATTAACTTTGTGTATTTTAGGAGTTATTAAAAAACACTTCGTTTTATTTAGCTTGCTTTCACATCATAATTACTTTTAGATTCTATCATCTGACGTTCCTTTCAAACATAAATGTTTGTTTAAATCGCTCTTATTAATAAAAATTAAGTTGAACTTACGATATTATCAGAGTTCCGGAGAAAAAAAATAATAAAGAATGGATGTTTTTCTTTTTTGTTTAAATTGTTAATGGAATACTAAAGGGGTTATTTTGATAATCTTTCGTATGATTCCCCCCCCCCCCCATTTTTTCTCAATTTTTTTAAAAAATAAATGTTTCAGATGCTGCTTTTAAATTGCTTAACATCTATATGTAAATTTTATTTGTTTACGAAAAGAAGTAGCAGGATTTTTGTAATTATCAAGTTTAGATTTATAAAGCTTTCTGTCATTGCTGTACTAAAGAGATAAATTGGACAGAGAAAGCTTTCTTTGTGAATTATTACTGAATGTAATTTTGTTTGAGCATAATTTAAATATTTTATAAAACATGTTTTAACTCCATTAATTTTTTTTAATATTTATATCACGCATTTTTGTTTATTTTAAAAAAGTAATCAGTCTATGTCTCGACAAGATTATTGTCTGTCTCACACATCCACATATTTATATTTTAAATACAAAAGAGGTATATACATAAAAAAATGTAATTGCAAGATTGTATTCGGATATGTTCTAATTTCTCTCACCAAGTTTTCCACAAAAATGCTGCAAAAAAAATTATATTCTCTCCATCACAAAATTTAAGACGTTGTCTATGATTTTGTGAATTGCATTACCGTAAGAAATAATTTCTTCTTTTTTTTTTCCATTTGTCAAAGCATCGGCCGGAAAGCGAACCCGCGAACCTGGAACAACTGCTTGTAAGGTGGCTGTGCTGACCACTCGGCCACCAACGCTTGACAAATCTTTTTTTAAAGAAAATGAATTCATCTTCTACCATTTTGATCCAACACATGATGAAAATCTCCCCTAGTTTAATCTTCTTTTTTTTCAATCTATATCTTCTTTTTGTAGATACTCCAATCTTATTCATCTATCTCATATGTCATCTCTTTTTAGATAAGTTTTTTGAAATTCAATTTATAGTTGTTTACACTGAGCATCTATTATGATTTCTTTTGTCAACATGTTTAATTCACATCTATTTCAGCTTCTTAATTTTTGTATGATGTCATTTAAACCCTTTGTTTTTTTAACCATATGTTTTGTTTTTGATCCCTCCTTAATCCCATTGTCCACTTCCATGCTTTGTTTATAGTATGCAATCTTTGTGTGTTAGCAGAATACATTTCCTAGGAACTTTTCTTTTTAAAAGTATAGACATATTTGCTTTTAATATTAAGTCATTTCAACTAAAAGGGTTATCTAAGTTGAATTTTCTCATGATCGCCATCTCTTATGCTAGCACATAACTGTTATGAAACAGGCAAAACTCTTCATACAGTAGTGCCTTCTGGCATCCATTGATTACTCTAGTTGGCACAGAGTGGCACTACTGTATGAAGAATTTTGCCTGTTTAAGTTGAATTTTATGATTAATTTCATTCATTATGTTTTCATTCCTTTATATTAATATTTTGATTAAGATAGTTAATTTTTTTGTTACTTTATTGATCTTTAATTTATTTGTACTTATTTTTAATTTCATCTGACATCTCTTGAAACATTTAATCAAACAGCAGCAACTCTCTCCATACAATAGTGATACTTAGACTGAGTGCACTAAATAGAGATTTTGATGCACAAACCTTCTAACATCCATTGATTACTATGGCTTGCGCTAGATGGCACTATTTTATGGAGAAAATTGCTACTGTTTCTTGTAACATATCTGAAAGCTCCAAAGCATTATTTATAAATACTGTATATATTCTGCATCGAAAAAATTAAATGACTGAAGTAATCTCCATTTGATTTTCATTTTAATCCACAAAATACTTTTTGTAAAATTACAAAATGTTTTAGAAAGATTAAGTCATCTTGCTGTACATCTTTACTATGATCAATCATTTTACTGTCACTATATAGTTTGTCTTCATTGCTGCTGCATTTTGATAAATATTCTTGAAAAGTTGGCACTAAAGTAGATGTATAAGCGATTGCCTTAAATCTGAATTTATGGCAGAAGACAGATAGGATAATTGGATAAAAGAGGAATATGAATAATCTTTTAGTTATTAGTGTTTGATACCATTTTTTAATTGTATTCATTCTAGCATTTCACATTTAGAGCTGCAAATAAATTTGAATAAATTTTTGCTTTTAGAATTGCATACTAATTAGGCATTTTAAAATTTTATTTTAGAATTCAGCATTCTGTACTTAATGAAGTTGCATATTAATAATGTAAGAGGTTTCATTATTATACGATAAACTTTATTGAACACAGAATGCTGAATTACAAAATAAATTTTCAAATAGTCTAATCCTACATCATTTCTTATCATTTCCACATGTTCTATTCATTTTTTTCTCTAGGCTTGTTATTGATCAGTTTGTATTATTTCTATAATATTATTGTCTTTTTCTTTGGATGGATGTCCATAGCAACACAATTAGTGGCCAATAGTGATCAGTAAATGAGAATATAGTTATTCTTATCTAGATAGTATAGGTCTCAGGTTAATATGAATTACTTAAAGAAATGTTAATTATAGTAGATGAAAAAATAAAAAAGAATATGATTGTAATATAATGCAATTCATTTCTGGTAGTGGAGATAATGTACTCTTGTGGTTCATTGTTATTATTTTAAAACAGACAAAACTCTCTATATGTATTGCCACTCAGTGCGAGCCAGAGTAATCAATGGATGCCAGAAGGTTTGTGCCTACTCATCCAATATTCTCAATATGCAGCATCCATTGATAACTCTGGCTTGCATTGTAGTGGTAATATGTATAAAAAGTTTTGCCTGTTTTAATAACAGTTAAGAGCAAGCATAAGAAATGGTGATCATGTGATATTATTATTTTTGTTATTGTTTTCTATTAATAATATTAAAGATTTCTATTTCTCTTTGATTGATTTGCTTATTTATTTGTCATTTTAAACTCATTTCTATATGGTTACTACTAAATTTTACTACTAGGTCCATTGTATATTATTGATTTTTAAAATGTTTTTAGCCATATGTATAACAAAAAGTAGAGTAAATATCCCATTTGAAAACTTTACCTTCATTTTTCTAAATTTATTAGTATAAGGGCCTATTATAGTTTATAAATATTAAAGTTTTTGTTTATTAAGTGAAAAGTTATTTATTGTAAGATGGCATCTTATTTTACCCTATATATTATGATCAGCTGACACTGCATGTCAAGATTTTGTTGTTTACTTTTATTCAAGTAGGGTTATTCTTTGTCCATTTGTTTTTATATTTATCTTTAAAATTTTATTGGACTTTTAGTTAGCATTCTTGCAATATGCCAGCTCATAATCTTTTTTTTTAAAGTGTCAGTCTTAGTTTCTCAAAGTCATTAATCTTATACTTACAATGTGGGTTGAAAAAACACAGTTGCTGAAGCTTTAAATATAAAATTATAACAATAAAGCTGAGCGCTTTCAGGGGACTTAAGCCTCCATAATCATAGATAATTGAGCTATGATTATGGAGGCTTAAGTCCCCCAAAAGCGCTCAGCTTTATTGTTATAATTTTATATTTAAAGCTTCAGCAACTGTGTTTTATCACAGTTAATTTTTTAATTTATTGATTTTTGTTGAAGTATATACATACATTCTTTTCAATGTGGGTTGATATTTTTTATTTCATACAAAGATAGATTTCCACCTTATGGGAATCTGAATAGTTAATTCCATTTTTTTTGTCATTTTATTAATATCCAATTGCTTGGTAACTTGACAAGTAAAAAATATAAAAATGGAAGAATAATTTTGCAAAAAATTTTCAGGTTCCTCTCCTGTCTGCAATTAATAAATGTTAAGATAGAATAAAAAATTTTAAAAAAAATACATCTCTAATAATTTTTCAGACAAATCTCTACTTAACTAAATCTGAACTTAGGTAAAGAATTTCTAGATAAAAAATTGAAAATTATGATGTCCAAGTCAATACAGTGTTCATTTTTCATGTATCACATACTGTGTGATTAATTGCAATCCTTATTTTTATTGGTTAAAAAATATTTTAAATATTCTGCTCCATAGCTAATAATAACCTTGTAAAGAAAATCTGACATAAAATTCAATTTAAGACCTAAAATGGATTATTTAGGTAAGTGCAGATACCAGATTAATTAATTATTTACAATGTTAAAAGCATTTGTTATTTTGTTTTTGTTTTTTCAGTTGTCAATATAGAGTATTACTTACTTTGCTTTTAACCAGTACTTTAATAGAAAGCTGTCTATGTTGAGAGAATTCAAAGTCATAATTATTCAACGTTCTAAACTATAATTAGCCTTTTTTTATCAATTCAGCTTTGAGTTTTTATAGCATAAAAAGTGTAATGACAAAATCTTGTATATAAATACACATAAACTCAAGAAATACAAAGTTATTGTGAATATAATGTTAAATGAATAAAGAAGAAAAAAAATTTTTCCTAAAGCCCACTAATTGAGAAAATTTCTAATCACAACTTAACCTTATGAGCAGATACTTAACAAGTTAGGAAAACTTCATTCTATCAAAACTTTACCTATTAAAAATTGTTTCCTAAACAAAAAATTAACATTAAGATTTATAATTCCTGTCTTATTTTAAATAATTATACAGTTCCTTGTCAGCATTATATGGTACAGTCAATAGATCTTGTTATATACTTGGTTCATTAATTACAACTGAATCAAAAGTATTTCAGCGCATGTAATTAATCACTATAGGTTCAAAAAACTTTCTGACCATTTAGTACATTATTTCAGGATCAACTTTTAAAAATTATGGCATTCCAGTGAAGCTGTTCTCAGTTTTTAATTTGTAAATGCTGTCAAATAAATCAAAGCTAATATATTTCATTTACATTAATTATAATTAAATAAATTAGTATATAAAAAATATCTCTGCTTTTTTCTTTCAAAAATGACCCATTAATTCTAATATACAAATAATATTCCACATATTTATTTTCTTTATAAATCTTGTTTTATTTTTATTTTTTATTTTTTTTATTATTATTATTATTATTATTATTATTATTATTATTATTATTATTATTATTATTATTATTATTATTATTATTATTATTATTATTATTATTATTATTATTATTATTATTATTATTATTATTATTATTATTATTATTATTATTATTATTATTATTATTATTATTATTATTATTATTATTATTATTATTATTATTATTATTATTATTATTATTATTATTATTATTGTTATTATTATTATTGTTATTATTATTATTATTATGATGATGATGATGATGATGTTTCAAAGCAAAACTTTATTGAGTCTAAAAAGTTACAGAGTCACATCTAGTAATATATTGATTTTTTACAAATGAAAAACAAATTACAACTTTCAGTATATAAGTCTTTATCTTTTCTGCATACTTTTTTTTTCTTCTTGTTTTTAAATTTGTCTTCTATTTAGTTCAGTTTATGTTTGCATTTTTTTTAATGTTGGAAAAAATGCTGATGTTGAAAATGTCATCATCTATTTTATTGGCCTTTATATTTCATAGACTGGATCTTTGTTTCAAGTGTGACCATGTGGCTGCAAATACATCTGGTTGAGCTAGGATGCTGTCTCTTTTTCTTAACAGTTCTAGTTTTATTGAATATGTTGCTGGATGGCATCTAGGGGAATTGGCAAGTGCAAAAGTGCATCTGGTACACCAGTAGGCATAAAGGCTGTATGTTGCTGCATGAATAGCAGGGTGGTTGCCTTTTTTAAACATATTTATTATTTCATCAATTGAAATGATAGCCTTTCTGTATGTGGTAAACATTGTGCGATGTATTGTTTCTAGGGCACTGCAGGAATGAAGAAAATGATCTTGTGTCTCTTCTTCTCTATGACATAGCTTGCACATGGGGTCTATATTTGTATAGAATCTATGAAATCTAAGGAAAGGGGTTGTGGGTAGAGCATTGAGATTAAGCTTAAGTAGAAAATCAAATAATTTTGGTTCTAATGACCATTTTCTGAATTGTTGCAGTAGTTGCCTGTTGTCTATTCCAAGAACTGATGGAGGTAGATTAGGTGTCTGGTTTGGATATAGTATATTATAAATATCCCAGTATGTATACTTGTTGTCATTATTGAGTGATATTTTGTTGTATATTGGCTTTAGTTCTTCAATCAGTGTGGATAGATATCCATATGAAGGGGGTGGTCTGTCTGTGGGTATTATACTGATTACACACTCCAGGTCTGGAAATCTTTTTATGGTTGCTGTTATTAGATTTACTAATTTCTGTGTGTAAAAAACATTGATTGTATGGAGTCCAAGTCCATTGCTATGTGGTGGTCTACTCAGATTTTTTAAAGAGATTGCCACTGTCTTTCTTTTCCATATTAGTTTGTTACAGATTGACGAGATTTTAGATATGAATGTTTTTGCAAATTTGATTATAGGTGTGTAGTATGTAATTTTTGTAATTATAAGTTGATTAAATAGTGCTACCTTTGCGTATATTGACAGGTATGACTTTTCAAGTGAGGCTGTGATTTTTTCAGCATCTTTTTTTAATTTATTTTGAAATCTTTTGCCTCATTCCATTGGTTCCAAGGTAGAATGGGAAACCAAGGAAAGCAGATGGTTTACCATTAAACATCTCTGTACAGTGCTTGCCTGCATATATTGACCATGCAGCAGTTTTATTTGTGTTAATTTTTAAATTAAAATTTGAGGTATAATTCTTGATTATCTCTTGTAATATGGGGAGGTTCTTTTTAGAGGGGAGGAAAACGGTTACATCGTCCATATAGACTATGCATGATATATTTAAAGCAGTGTTTGGAATTTGAATGCCTTTTATTTTTTTCTGTATCTCTATTAATAGAGGATTTATATATATTGTAAAGAGCAAGGCACTCAGGGGGGATCCTTGTGGGATGGATTGACTCGGTCTGAAGGCTGGTGATTTTTTCCCATTCAATGTGATGTGAATTTCATGGCTGAGTAGCAGATTGGCTATTATATATAGTAGGGATGGAGGTGTTGTTGTTTTTTTCAGCATGTCTAATAATTTGGCTATAGGCACTGAGTCAAAAGCTGCCTCAATGTCTAGTTGAACTATAATTGGTGCATATTTCTTTCTTTTTTTTACTACTTCGATAATTGTTTTGTACATTAAGGCACCCTGGCCAATGGATGATCCTTTTTTGGCATATTGTGCTGATGATAACACAGGGAGTATGTGTTGTTCTATTTTTTCCTTTATCACTCTTTCAAGAATTTTTATTCCTAAAGGTCCCATTAAAATTGGTCTTAGATTAGATAAAGATGATATTGCTGTTGGTTTTTTGTTAAATGGAACCATTGCAATTGGGTATAGACTTTGTATGTTGTAAATTTTTTGGGATATGTAATTGGCTAGATCGCACAGGTATTTTGCTGTGAAGTGACTAAGATGTTTGAACACAAATTTGGGAATTCCTTGTGGTCCTGGGTGACATGTGTTTGTTATTGTTGCAAGTTGAAATACAATGTCAGTTGTTGTTATTGGTGTGTCTGTTTCAGGGTCTCCAAATATGTCTTCATTTGGTATGTACACTCTCTGTTTTTGCAGTTTTTTTTTAAAGTGTTGATATATTGGGTTTATCATGTTATGTCCAGCTGTTATAGAGCCATCTATTTCAAGTGCCATAGGCACTCTGACTGTGGATGGGTATCCCAATGCCCACCATATGTATACTCTGGTCCAAGTATGTTGTTGTGTAAGGCATATTTTTTTCTTTTTTATTGCTACACATTGCTTTAGTGTATTGCATGTATTGTTGTACATTTCTGTAAGTTCTTTAATTTGTGTTTGATTATCTGTAGTTGGTCTGGAAATGGTTATTCTTTTATGTAGTTCATCTGCCAATGCTAATAATCTGGTGGGGGGGGGGGTTGAGTTGCAGGTAATATGATTGATGTTGAAAGAAAGTATATTGGTAAATGCTATATACTTTTGTACTGGATCGAGTGACATGTTTTGAAGTTTTTGGAGCATTATATATGTTTCTGAGTATAAGAATTCAATTGTTTGTGCTGGAAGAAGTATTCTCATAGTCTTTTGGAGGGCTATTGTTGTATTCTGTATTTTTGTTAGGTCGAGGGTGATGAACTGAGCAGCATAATCTGAGATTATAGATGGACAGAGTTCAAGATTAAAATAATGATGTAACATTGGTGAGTAGAAACACAAATCAATAAGTGACATATCTATTGTTATTAAAAGATATTGAGTTTGATGGGAGAAAACCCTCAGCACTCATAAGTGGGATTGTTATTTGATGGATCCATTTGGTGACAAAAGTTTGGTAGGTCATGTTGAAATCTCCCAGGAGTATTATGGGATTTGGTGTTGCTGTAAGCATTGAATTTATTGTTGCTATTATTCTGGAGATGATGACAGGGCCTGGTGGTATATATACAAATACTAGGTTAAGTGTGATATTTTTATGATGGAGTGTTAATATGATAAGATTAGAGTCAATATATATAATTTTAAAGGAATCAAAAGGGCAGTTGTGGGATATAATTAAGCCTGTGCCACCTGATGGTGATGATGATTGCCTTGAGCAGGCACAAAAACCTTGGCTGACTAAATATTTTTGTGGATCAATTTGAGAGCTGCTGTATATTTTTGTTTCCAAAAGCCCCAGTATGTGTGGTTGTGTTGTATGTAACCATTTTTTGAGATCAAAAAGTTTTTTGGTGGCATTTAAGCCTCTAATGTTGAGAGATCCAATTTTTATCTTCATGTTTTTAATAATTTTTTAACAGGGTATTGATTTTTATTTATTTTTAATACTAAATTTTTGTTTATATTGCAGTAGATGGATGCTGATACATATTTAAGACATTGTTGGGTTTATTATCAGATTTTCTTTCATTTAATATTGCTTCAGACTCTATACAGGCAATTTGTGATGAAACCGAACAGGTATCCATTTGTTGTTGGCTTACATCCATTTCTATTTCATCACTTTCTAAATTATATATGTCTGATGAGTTGTGCTTTTGGTCTGTTTTTTTTTTTGCCTTTTTGGATTCATGGTTATTAGTTGGTCTACCTGGCTTTCTTTTTCCCTCTGGTGTATTCTCTTGAATAGGTGGAAGAGGGGCTTCTATTGCATCCATTATGTTTGATGCAATTTTGTTTATAATTGTAGTTTTTTTTATAATTGGTATCTTTATATTATCTGGATTTATATTTTCATTATATAGCTGTGTGTGTATACTTTCTGTTTGTTGATTTTTACTTGGTACCCCTTTTGTTGTATTGAGATGCTGATCCTGTGATGTAATTGCTGTATTTTGTGTTGTGGTTTCTTGCGAGTTATTTTCGTTTGACTCTTGGATTTCTGTGTTAGTTTTTGTGTTATTATTTTTTGGGTTGGTCTTTGGGATAGGCAATTCTGCTCCATTATCATTTTTGTTTGTGGGTGTTTGAACCTGTTTTTTTCCGGTTTCTATTATTGGGTTGCCAATGGATGTAGTGTTATTATAAATTTTATTTTCATCATCACTGGGTTGTTCTGGGGAGAGGATTTTAGTTTGTTCACAGTGATTGCTTTTTGTGTTATCGCACTGATTTTCTAGGTGTCCTCTCTGTCCACAGCCAAAACAATGTGGCTTTAGATCTCTTATGTGAAGAGAGAGTGTCGCTTCTTGATCTGTAATCTGTGTTGGAATCGTTGAGGCGTCTACATTTTTATGTAGTTTTATTTTAAATTCAAAATGATTACTACATATCGGTATAGGTGTGTCTTTTAAATATATAGGCTGTAGGGCAATTACTTTTCCTAACGGGTTTATCATTTTTTGAAAATCTTGTACGTTGTATTTAAGATAAGTATTTTTAAGCACTCCAGTAATTATATTTTTTCGGTTTTCATCTATAATTACGAGTGCGTAATTATCAAGTGCTAAAATAGTGGATTGAAAACATTCTTTTTGCTGCTGAGTATAAAAATCAATGGTTATATATCGAGAATTTGGATGGTCTGCGATACAAGAGATTGTTTCCCATAGTGCATTTTGTGTGATTGCTTCATATAATAAAGCTTTTGGGAAACGATATAATGAGCATTGATTATCGGTTACTGCGAGTACTAACGATGTTGGTGAAAAAAACCTGCAAAAAGTTTCAAATAACGTACGAGGCACCGTATTACTGAAACGGTCCGTCACATTTTCAAGCGTTTCTTTTGTCCAGATTGCGGCTGGAGGTTGATTTTCCTCTCGAGTGTTTAGATCAAGATTTTTTATATCATTTGTGTTTGTTCTACGGAAGCGCAGTATTTGGGTTGGTGCTGTAGTATTGCTATTACTTTTAAGTACTTTTGCATACGAAATAGGCGATTTTGAAACTAACGATGTTGTTAATTTCGTATTGGTGCTTAATTTGCTCACATTTGACTGGGCAGTAGCCATGATTTATTCTGACTCAAGTCAGTATTTTTTTTTTAAAAAGATATTAAAACACTCCGATATTTTTCAAAAAACACTATTAATCTATTATATGATTCGATTTTTCCTGTATTATGTTTGTTTTGCGAATAACAAGTTGGAACAAAAGTAAAAAATAAATACTTACATCGGAGAACTTAAGGATTGCTTCTTATCTCAGCAGAGATTTGCTGCGGGATCTATTATTATTATAATAATAATAATAAAATTATTATTATTATTATTATTATTATTATTATTATTATTATTATTATTATTATTATTATTATTATTATTATTATTATTATTATTATTATTATTATTATTATTATTATTAAATTTATTTTTGTCCAGTTATGTTCACTCTATTTTATTTAATACTTTTTTAAATGGCTTCTTTTTTCAATTCACATTTAATTGTTTGGATTTTTCAAAAAAAAGTTCCATTTAGCATATTCTAACTACCAGCTCAAAGTATAAAGATTTGCTATCTTAATATAGACTGAGCACTGATTATATATGTGTGTGGTAGATGATAATCTGGACCAACTGATGAGTGCTGGTTTGGCATGAAATACATATATTGGTAATTATTTATCTTTTCTACATCTGTGTGGTCATAGTGTGGATAGTTGAAGGTTGCTTGAACGTCTGAGTTCAAATCCCCTATATTTATATTTAATTGTATATAAATATTTATCAAATCTTTACTATTTAAAAGTAGTTTCTCTCTTTTAATGTAGATATTCTTTAACTACCCTTTCTATCCTTTAATATTATTTAAATAGTAAATGTTATATTCCTGCATATGCAGGCTAAAAACATGCTTAATATCCACATTTCTTCCACACATATGTATATGTGCGTATTAAAAAAAAATTAAAATGTACAAAATTAAAAATTATGTTTTAGTAATTTCTAATCTTTTATATATATTATTTTCTATTTTATTCAATTGTGGTTAATGGAAAATGAGGATATGAAACTTATTCATATGGAGAAGGTGGGTACTGTTATTTAAATTTGTATATAGCTATGAAATTAGTGAGTGCTAAACAAAATAATTTGTAATAATTTAGATGAATCTATTTAAATATGTATTTTTAAAAAATTAGATTTATAAAATATGGAGAAAAAGAAATTGCAGATGTAAGAACTATTATTAAAAGACATTGTATTTTTAAAAAATCTAAATACATAATCCATAATTATCATTTTTATGCATTTATCAAAAAGGTAGTTATTTTGTATCAAAGAGCTTTTCTGTCCATAAACAAAGTGGATCCTATATGTCCAATCTGCAAAACACAAAAAGAAACCTTTGACTACATTATAAAATCATGCACCAGTCTTACAAACATCAGGATGCTCATTTTTCACAATTCAAAGATTGACTATTATAAAATACTCTCTATAAAAGACTCCATCCAGAGTAGACACTTCCCAATTATTAGACTATCTATTTTTCTGACTCATACCATCTTGAGTGTTCGATACAAGACAGTTTTCACCTCTCCACCTCCTAATCTGGACCTCACACTTATCAACCTCATCAACAAGATTAGAAATAAATATTCTCATCAAAATTTTTATATGATGAAACCTGGAAATTATTCCAAATACTGAAACCACCCAAAACATAAGAAGTTACAGATCAAATTGAGTTATAAACCTCATCACCAAAAGACTCATCACTCATAACTATTGACCTTAAAAACAATATGTACCTAAATACCTAATACATCATATATAATGTAATTTATTAATAAAATTATTTTGAAAGTAAACAATTATGGCTTTATTTCTCAGGAATTCATAAGAAGTTTGAGTAGCTGCACCAAACCACACGCTGCTTTCTTTTCATTGTTGTAAACATTCAAAACTTAATCATTTTTTTAGACAATCATGCTTTTTTTTCTTACTTCTTCTTGTTTTGTTTTAGCAGATCTTTGCAAAAATATTGTTTGAAATTCTTTTATCTAAACTTTAAATTAAGCATAGCTCAATGTATATGTAAACAA
Source organism: Epiperipatus broadwayi (assembly GCA_028023455.1). Classification (NCBI taxonomy): domain Eukaryota; kingdom Metazoa; phylum Onychophora; class Udeonychophora; order Euonychophora; family Peripatidae; genus Epiperipatus; species Epiperipatus broadwayi. The sequence goes on from JAQFVV010006204.1 coordinate 195,205, forward strand.
GGGGAATAAATCACCCTCCCTGGGCTAGACTTAAAAGCACTCTACATTTTGAACAAAGGATCAAGAATAAAGAGAGTTCATCTATTCTTGGCAGCTTTGTTTTTTATAAGCATATATTTGCCAAAATTGTTAATAATTCAGAATGAAATTAATTTATCAACCAGATTGAATATGGCACTTAAGAGTTATTTTCAATAATTAATTATATAAAGCTGGAGACAGCAACTCACTTTTAACACCTTGATTGTAATAATTAAACCAAGATTTATTATGTAAACTTTAATTAATTAAATGTAGCTCAATGTATCCATAAACAGAGAAAATAAATCACTCTTCCCCAAGCTTTGTATAATTAATTATGAGTTTAATAACTCTTAAATTCCATATTCCATCTGGTTGATGAATTAATTTCATTCTGAATTACCAATTTGACAAAGGTATGCTTATAAACATCGGAGCTACCAAGAATAGGTGGATTCATTCTATTTTAAATCCTTTGTTCAACATTTAGAGTGTTTAAAACACTAAACATCACATGATCACCATTTCTTATGCTTTTTGATAACTGTTATTAAAACAGAAAAAACTCTCCATACAGTAGTGACACTCAGTGCAAGCCAGAGTAATCAATGGATTCCAGAAGGCTTGTGATTTAGGGGCAATGCTCTCAAATCCATGGTTCCTCACTGACAAAAGCCACAAATTAGAAATTAATCTGGGGATATTGGATGAGTAGGCACTAGATAGTATTTTATGCACAAGCCTTCTGAGATCCATTGATTACTCTGGCTTGCACTGAGTTGCATTACAGTATGGAGAGTTTTGCCTATTTTATTTAAAGTGGTATTTTAATTCATAGCCTGGGAGGGTGATGATTTAATTTTTCTATCTATAAATATTTGCATAAAATAACCTCCTCTGCTTCAAACTTTGCATAATAAATAACCTCTTTTATTTTACTTCTCTTGAACATACTTATAATCAAAGACTATGTTTTTAAAATGTTTAAAATCTTTTTTAATTATTGAATCAAAAAGCAAAACCAAATGCTATGTAGCTTTTTAAAAAAAAAATTATTAAAGTTCTGAACTTGTATATCTATAAATATATTTATTTCTCAAAATATTTATGCATATTACAAAAGATGTTTTGTTTATATGTATATATGGTTAGCAATAACATATACAAACAAATTTAATAAGAATTTTTTATATACTCTTAAAATAATATAAAATCTGTTTAGAATATGGGAAGTTTAATGATATCATAGAGTAATGGATTTGCTTATTTGTTTACCTTTGCTTCTGTTATTTTAAGTTTCTACTCCCTACTGTGAGATTTAACTGTCAATAAATAGTACATTAAAATTTTAATAATTACTATTTAAAATGGTTTAAATATTTACAAAATTATAATTTCTAAATCTAAAAAAACAAAATTCTCACATTTAAATATTGGCTCTATTGGAGGACTGAAATAAAAATACACATCAGTGTAACAATTTTTTGACTTTTATTATGAGAATGTCAAAAACATAGAAAGGAGTTTTTGAGACAAAATTGATATGAATTTTTCAAATATATGAAATGAAATGATTGGTGAAAAAAGTTTTTTGATAAATAAAAGGAGATTGATTTCTCTTTGAAGCCTTAAAAGAACTGAATAGTACATTTACTAAGGTCTCCTCTATACATTCTTGTCATTGCAATGTTATTATTATGTGATTATTCTTATAACAAACAACCATGGGTGACCTGTTCCCAACATGCATCAGCTAGAATGGTGATTTTACTGGCTTTTTACTTTTGAGATTAAGAATAAGAAACATTGTGGTCTTTCTTTTCAATAGCCAGATATTATTTAAATATCACTTGAGATTTTTTGATAGCGAAATAAATGTATATGTGAATGACTAATCATGACAGACAAAGGTAAATTATGGCCCTTATTCCTAAGAGACTATAAAGTTACAATCAAAACAGCAGTTTCCTAGTTAAAGGCAAAGAGTGCTAAAAAATCCTCTAATTGTGAATTCAGGCTGCTATCCATTGGCATCCTTTTATGTAACTACCTACAACTTCAGATTATCTTCAATTAAAGTAAGATTGCTCAAATTAAAAAAAAATTGTTTAATTTTAAATGGGACATCATTGAATTTTATAAAATTAAAAGAATGAATAGTCAGTTGTTTTAAAAAATGAAAATATATATTACTACAAAGCACAAATTAAATGGGATTCATTATAAATAAATAAAAAATGGAAGAACAATATTGGAAAGATTTCTGATATATCAAATAGAGTGCTAAGATTAGTTATTAAAATGTATTAAGACACTTATGCCCAACAAGTTTTCATTGTAATAAAAAAGTAAAAGATTTTTGTATGAATATACAAATGCTTTTGATCAGACCTAACAACATTTTGAAATTGTCATGGGAGACTTCAATGTGAGAATTGGTAAACAATTGACAAGTGAAAGTTATATGGATAAATTTACAAAACAGAAATGGGTATGGAATTATCCAAATGAAGGTATAGAAGAAGTGGATTGTATTTTAACTAAGAAAATTGTAATGTTCTCAGAGATTCAGCAGAGAAAGTAATTATTGATTAGTGAGATATAAAATGGACATTAAAGCAAATTATATCCCTAACCTTCAGAAATGCTCCAATGAATTTAAATTTGAAATTGCTAATAATTTTAAAGTATTAATAGCTTTGAAGGTGGTTCAAACATAATTAAGATCAACATGAAGATAAATGATACTCTATTAAGAACAACAACAAATATAGCTAGTACAAAAAAGAAAATATTGATCATTAAATTTTCAACTAAGATAAGAAAAGGTATGAAGAAAAGAAAGGGATATGAATATTTAATAATAATCCATTAAGAAAAATAGATTATCTACAGCTTTTTAAAATGGTATGAAAAAGCACTATTAATGATATAAGAAAATGTAACTGTGAATTGGCAAGGAAAAATATATAAGAGAATAAAAGTTCCAAAATGATAAAACAACATGTTAATATTGGAAAAAAGGTCATTTCAGCAATAAGAAGAAAAAATGGAACTATTAGTAAAAAGAATGTGTGGAAAGGTTGTGTAATAATAACATAACAAGAAAATAAATTAACAACTACAAATATTACATTTTCTGAATTGCCTAAGCATTTTAAATGAAGTGGTGAAACATACAACTAAATCTATAAAGAAAAGAAGATCTCCAGGAAATGATAGAATTATTATTGGTATTTTAAAAAGAGTAAGTGATCAAATAGAAAAATTATTGGCAAAACTGTAAAACAAATGCTTAAATAATAAAGATATACCAAATAATTATAAAAAAGTGATAAAAAATATATAAAAAATTCAAACCATTGGCTTCTAACCAATCAAAAAAACAAACTCAATTTAAAAGTGTTTTTAACACAGTGGATCACCTTCAAGTAATGAGAAAAGTTATAGAAAAAAGAATGAATATCACATGATCACCATTTTTTATGCTTGCTTATAACTGTTATTAAAATAGGCAAAAATTCACTATATGTATTGCCACACTGCAAGCTAGAGTAATCAATGGATCTAGGTGCAGTGCTCTCAGATCCAAGGCTTCTCACTGATGAAGGCCACAAGCCAGAAACTAGTCTGGGGATATTGGATGAGTAGGCACTAGATGGGGATTTTATGCACAAGCTTTCTGGCATCCATTGATTACTCTAGCTTGCAGTGTGGCAATATGTATAGTGAGTTTCTGCCTGTTTGAAAAAAGAATGAATATAAGTTACCATTAGCCTTTGAATTTGTAGATTATGAAATGCCATTTGACCCTATAAGCACTTTTACAATAATTAAAACTTTGGACTGTCAATATATAGCATCAGCATATTGTTATATTCTAAAGAATATTTATAAAATACAACAACGATTAACATTAAGAAAGCTGTGTGATAGGATGATTTCATATTTTTGACACTTCTTACAGTACTTTTACAAGAAGTGTTTTGTGGATTAAAATGGGAATTTGCAGAAGTAAAACTAAATGGAGATTATTTAAAAATTTTAGATTTTGCAGCCAATATGTTTGTTTTTGCAAATAATGCTTCAGAGCTTCGGGAAATGTGATAAAAGTTGTCAAATAAAATTAAGGAAGTATGATTAAAGATAAATGCTAAAAGACTAAAGTAATGTTCACTGGATTTCTCAGAAGAAAATAAATATTGATAATTATGAAATAGAAGAAGTTAACAACCATAAGTACCTTGATCATTAAATATCCTGAAGAAATAGAATTATTATATTCATATTATCACTGAGAATTTTCTCTGTTTTGTTGATAAAAGATACTGTTCATTTGATAATGCATTTCTAGAATTTTTACATATATAATGGAATCAAAGTATTATTTTCTTCTGTTGATAATATTCTTTTCAGAAATTTTTATATAAGAAATTACTTTCACATCCTTCTAAGTTATAAACCTATTATTAAATTTTTGATACACCTAATAATCAGATATTTTTGTGTGATAAATAAATATATGTATAGGAAAAAGTTCTGTCTAATATTTAATAGGTTGAATATCTAAGGAGAATGTGGATTGATTTTATTGGTTATATTTGTCTTTTCAATGTAATACTTAATTATTACATATATGTTTTATAAAGTGTAATATGTCATTTTTCCATCGAATACCATCATTTTAATTGTAATACTGCATTTAAAAGTTTAATAGTGTATATGTAAGTATTTTACAGTAAATATACTCTAGCCTTAATAACAATAAGTTTACAATTACACTATTTAATTCTAATGCAGAGTGTAATTTTACTATATTGAATGTTTTTATATGTAATTGGAGGGATTTGAACTAAGATATTTCAGTCTATTTCATCCTCCACTTCATCTCAAGCAACTGATACACATAACCAGACACATGTGAAAAAGATTCATGATCCCAAATATACTATTTCTACAGAGTGAGCCAGATCATAATCCCCATATATATATTGTGCCATTACAATTTAGTCACTAGATAAATTTATAGTAATGTGCATGTAGAAAAGGTAAACCAAAAATCATCATCACAATTTTATATAACCATAAAAGAAGCTGTAGGGCATCCAAGTTCAAACCCTACCAGATCAAAATCTTAAACACTTTAGACAGAGAATGGGTCAACAATTATATGCTTTATTTGTTTGTGTATTGATAGAAAGGTAATACACACATTTAAACTATTTAATATTTAAATTTTCTGTTAAAAAGCAAAGTTATAATGCATACGTATAGGCAGTGTATGTGTAAGCTATTTAATTGTTTTATATTTCAAATATTCAACATTTTAACTTTCTTTAAAACTAACTTATGCTTGATCAATTTTAATGTCTTATTCTATACTTTTATTTTGCTTTTCTTTAATTATAATTGGGATTTAAAAGTTACAGACTTAATTAAATAATTGGGTTATAATTACTAAGCTAGCAATCATATTATTTAAGGTTAGTTTATGAATGATTTGAAAGAATGAAGGATGTGTGTACATTACATACAGAAATTTACATTTACTAAATATTGAAAGAAAAGGAAGTATTAAATCTGTCAAATTATTTTTTTTTGTACAATTTTTTGTTAAAAGAGGAAATCTGTTTAATCAGATATCGATCTTTGTAGCAATCTTTTTTTTTTGTAAATGATTGTTTCACTTTGGGAGCTTGTAATGGGTGAGAACTCTAATTTTGAAATTGTCTTATCTCAAGATCTAAAGAAGGAAGCTCAAAGATTTGAAATGTTACCTGGATGTTAAAAAGGGAAAAAAAAGAAAAGAAAGGAAATAAGGATTGAGTCTATTTTTTTTTTTAAACAAAAGTGTCTGGAAAAAGGATTAAACTTTTCAGTTGAAAAATAATTTAGTTGAAAATAAATTACAGATCTAATTAAAACAAATTTGTCCAAAAATAGCAAATGATGCTATCTCTGATTGGTTAAGTTAGCTAAAAATTGGATATAAAAAGCTGTCTTGAATTATTATTATGATTATTGTGATTGATTCAGATTATTAAACTATTAAATTGAATGCTGAAAATATAAGAAATGTCTGGCTAGAAAAATTATATATATGTCCCATTTTTGCTGACCATCTGGAGGAAGCTGCACATCACATAGGAAAGAAAAGATGTTGTGTCTAAAATAATATTCTATACCTTTCAACTGACCAGATAAATAAGATGTTTTTAATAGAAGGAAGAAAGCATTCACCTACATTCAAAGAAGATGAATTAATCTACTGATAAATATTAATCATCAAGTCCAATTAATTGTTACCACAACTGATTTTAAACTCAAGAAAATTTACAAATGGGAAAACAACTGCTGTATTTCATCCACATGCTTGACAGGAAGAGAAGAAAATTTAATATAATGATTTCCAAATTGTCCACTAAAGCAAATAACCTCAATAGAGTCATCATCATCAAATAGTTATACACCTCAAGAAAGAGATTGTTCCCACATAAAACGGAAATAGTAGCTGCAGAAATATAGACATTATACAAGACAAGTTTGAACCCTTGGAAATTCACCACAAACAAAAGATCGGTAATATGACTTTTTATATCTATTTTCTTTATGATATCAGTCTTAATAAACATTTTAGCAATAAAGTGGTACATTTTATTTAAAGAACTTTTAAAGACTATTCAGATCGATTAAAAACAAGAATGTCTTACTAATAATAACTTTGAGCTTCATAAATGATCTTGAATGTATGAAAATTATTTGTTTATTAATTTTACAATATTAATGTGTAAAACAATTTTTTTTTATGGAATTATGATTTTAGTTTTAACTAATATATTATTATTTTGGTTTTAAATAATATTTTGTTATCATGGGATAAAACACGCACATACATAATGATATTTTATATGTGTATAATTGCGAGTGAATGTGAAATAATGAGTAGTATTAGAATATTAGATTATTTTGTTTCAAGTTAAGTATAGCGTTTCAGAGGTAGAAGAGAGGGGGGAGAAAATAATTTAAAACTCTTTTCTAAAACTTGCTCTTTCAATTTTACTAACATTTTTTTTTTTACATTCTATTTACATGTTGGATTTTTAAAGTATGTGTGCTAATGAGCAGATAATTTTTTTTTTCTTAAAATACTTTTCTCATGGAGTGAAAATCATGGTCAATGTGACGTCCAACTTAATATAAAATACATTTGAAGGGAAAGGGGGAAGAACTTAAAATTAATCTGAGGATTGTTATATAATCAATTATTATTATTATTATTCATGTCAATTTTCATATTTATCTAGAAATTTTTATGTATATGTTAGAAATGTAGTAATAAATATTAGTTTGTTTTATTAAATGAGGCGTATATATTTCATTAAGTGTAGTCTTTGTTAAGTGTGATTATTCATCATCATCAATGGTTGAAGATTAGTTATTTAAGATATAAGTAAATATGCTAAAATTAAGCAATAATTATGAATTTCTTCATAAAATTTAGTTTTATGTTTAGGCTTAGTTCTAGAGCTGTAGTTGAAACCCTTGTCATTAATGTTATTATTATCATCATCATCATCGTCATCAACGTTTTAATTAATGAGCTGTTTAACTGTTTAAAGGCCATAAATAAATATTGATTTTATAATATTTAGTGATTTCTTAGTATTATTATAACCACATCCCATCATCTATTTCATGCAAGGATGAGTGAATTGCCATCCTAAATTAGTTATATATAATCTGAGCTAGTGAACTTATAAAAATATTGAAACACATTTGTTATGTTAAGATCTGAGAAATGATTTATGTTCAATGAACTCCACTGTGGTTTAAAGATGTTTTACTTTTATCTAACTATTAGTGCTTATAGTGATATGGCTCAAAAAGCAAAATCTCTCAGTTTTATTAGAAATAAAGTACCAAAAAGGGATTCAAACCCAGTACATGTGAAAGGTTATTAGATATAACTGTGTCTAGATTCAGATAATCTAGTGGCGCCCTGCTAGACCATATTCACTTAGTATTTGTTTAAACATGCACTTAACATCAAACCAAGAAAGGAAAGTGGATAAAACCTACAGTCTGTATACCTGAGTTATATTTTATTGAAATTACTAGTGTACTCACTTCACGTGATTTCATATACCTGAGTTATAATAATTTGCTAATAATTTGCTTATAATTATTGATATTTGGATCTTGAGAAATCTATAATATTTGAACTCATTTAATTATGTTACAATATATATATATATATATATATATATATATATATATATATATATATATATACACACACACACACAATCAGTGCTTGGTTTATATTAAAATAGCGGTTCCTCAGACTTTAATGAATAGCTTTCAATCTTCTCATCCAATTTCATTAAAGAACTGGCTATGGAATGCTCAAAGCCCTTATTGGATTTGATATTATAGTCATACCCATGTAGTCATTATGTCAAAATTTAAATAATAAATTAGATTAATATTTCTGTTGGGTAGATTTAAATGTTTAAACTTCTATCTCACCTGCTGATTAGAGGTTTATTCTGAAAAATATATTTATAGTGAGAGAGTCTTATAGTTTAAGAGAATTTGAAACTCATATCAGAATGCTACAAATTAAATTTATTGGATGCATATATATATATCATTAAAAAACAGTCAACATTTAAACGATTCCAAAATCAATAACAATCAACAATTTCAAACTGTTGTCAATATATATATGGAGGGTGCGCGCACGCGGGTGTGTATTTATACTATAAATTATCAATCCATAATTTTCAGGAGAATGGGAAAAGTAAATGATAAATATGGGAGAATGAAAGTACAAAAGCTATTAAAAATTATATAAATAATAAGTGAATAATAATTCATTAAAATTCTATGCACAAAAAGCATATTGTTAGCTTTAAATACAAGTCAGGTATAGTAATCCAAAACATTTCACATCTATCATTTGAAAAATATGAATGTGTAGATATAATTTTATTATGAAAAATATGAATGTGTAGATATAATTTTATTATCATAGCAATTACATCTGTTAAAAGTTTGGAGTATATTAACATTTAACAATTTATTCTGTTATAAAAAGTAATATTTGTATTGTAATATTTTTATTTTACTGCTCAAACTTTAAAATTATCAAAAAAAAAAAAAAAAATGTAAATTAACATTTGGTTTAACAAATTTTACACTTCCATCTATCTGTCAAAATCTAAGTCATTATTTGCGCCTAAGTTTTTAAATGCATTATCAAATTAACTTGTTTTTAAAAACGTTTAACATTTTTTTTTAAAAAAATTAAAAATAAATTAAGTAAAAACTATTCATGTAAAAAAAATTATAATTTTTCAATGAAAGATGCTAAAAATGATAGGTCAAAAAAATTATGGATTCATTTTTAAAAATGTATTTGCATACTGCAGATTCCAGGACTAACGAAACAATTGTTATTGTAGTTTTATATTGATAAATAAAGTATCAAGAGTTTACTGTATATGCATATATATATATAATAAAAAGCAAATATTTCTAAACAAGCTTATTTCATTATTATTATTTTTATTTTTTTATTTATGATAAATGCTATAAGAGAAAGCATTCAAATCTCTATCTATGATTGTCCCCATCCCCTTTTCGAGCTACGGCTCTCTTCAGTGAAGAGCTAGGACATCAGATTGAAAATACCAACTCTAATCCAGCATTTATCTAATACTTAACTATTAAAAAAACCTCAAACTTTCAGACATCAAATGTTTTCAAATTCAGTTCTCCAAATGAAGTAGCTATATCGGCCTAAACTAAATTCAGATTTAGTTTAGGCTGATATAGCTATTTCAGTTGGAGAGCTGAATTTGAAGACGAAAGTTTCCAGTCTTCTTCTTAATAGTTAAGTATTAGAAAAATGCTTGATTAGAATTGGTATTTTTGAAGCTGATGTCCTAGCTCCTCATTGAAGAGAGCCATAGCTCAAAACCAGTCTGGGGATGGGGACAATCATAAATAAAGATTTGAATTCTTTCTTTTATAGCATTTATCATAAAATATATATATATATAATACTAATAAAATAAGCTTGTTTAGAAATATTTTCTCTTTATTACATATTGGCAATGACAAGCTATGTAGGTCATGTGATTTATCACTTGGTTATATATATATATAGCTAGTTTCTAGTCTTCCAACCCTTCACTGACATAAGCCAACTAGCTCGAAACCATGGTCTGGAGGTGGAGACAATGAAAGAGATTTGAATTCTAATTCTCTCTTGGCATTTATGTAAACAAAGCTTGTTAGGAGCTATTGGTAAAGCTCCATCTAGTGATCATAAAATGCAAGCTAGAAGCAAGTTACGAAATTTATAACTTGTTTTGTTTATCATATATATACACCTTTAATTCTTAATACAAACACTAGAAGTGACACACACTCTTTCCCATCAATAATTGTTTTAAAACCAGAATGTGTGTCAATTCTAGTGCATGTCTGAAGAATATTGCTAAGCATAAGATGGTATTACGTAAGCAAATAGACGAGAATATGTAATAAAACCATTAAAGGGAAGGATACATACCATCTAGATAAACAAAATTAGGTCAGGTTATAAAATAAGTGAGAGAGGTCTGTGGATATAACATTACTCGCACACACAAGAAAAGCCAATAGTTAAGACTTATAATTTATAATTCAATATGTTAGCATATTAGCTATGGGCTTATAATACATTTTTATTATATTTTTATGTTCTTTTTTTTTAAAATAAACGCAAAAATGTTTATGCATAATTTGTATTTATATTTTTTTTTTATTAAATGCTTGTAAAAAGAAAGAGAAATGGAAATATTTAAAAGTTCCAACATATAGGTAATTTTAAATCAAGAGTTTTATTAGTTGTTTGTCTCCACAAATGCATTTAAGCAGGTGGGGAAAGTCATTGTTCTAAATTTAAGAAAAGCCTAAAGGCAATTATATTTTTAGCAGATAAGTAATTTTGTTTCTTTTTTTTTTTAATTATGAAATATTTCAACTTGACAAAAGAGTTCGTTGAATTTTATGTTAATGCTGGTTGGGAAAGATATCTAATTTAATTAAAAATATATTTTAAGTGTAATCTGATTATCAGAAAATATCTTATATAGTCTTTTTTTTTCTTTTTTTGTTGGTATGTTGAATCAGATAGTTGTTAAGTAGAAAGAAAATTTAATTAAAAATAAAAATTCTTGAGATTAATTAGGGGATTACATAGGAATGCTTGTGCATTGTATGGATCCATTAACAAAATTCAAAATTAGCTAATTAAATGTTTTTCAAAGGGATATATGAATTGGGGTTGTAATGAGTGGGCTATATAAGCTATTCACCAGGTGTTTGGGGGACTTGGACACTCAGTCATTCACTCTTGCTAACCCTTTCTGAGTCAATCACTCATTCACTGAATCAGTCAATCATTCACTCATTCATGTTAACTTATTTGGACTTATTCACTTGCTTGCTGACTTACTGGATTTATTTGAATTTGCTTGCTTAAACTTAGAGTTGGAGTTGAACATACAGAGACAGTCAGCCATTCAAGTTCTATATATTTCATATGATGCAGACAAAGAGTAAGCTTCAAGATGGTTTTCCAACTAGCCAATTATTATTAGTGCGGTACAGAACTGTGTTTACTGGAGGGTGCTGATATTTGAAACACAAGCATACTCGCATCAGTGAAATGGTCATGGAGTAGAAACCTTCAGTCAGCATGCCCACCCAACTCCACTCCTGCCATCAGAAATGTCTCCTGAATCCAGCCATCAAATGATCATGAAAGCTGCTGAAAAATATAGTCAGAAATGTCTCCTGAATCCAGCCATCAAATTATCATGAAAGTTGCTGAGCAATATTGTCAGAAATGTCTCCTGAATCCAGCCATCAAATGATCATGAAAGCTGCTGAATGATGCCATGTTAAAGAGAAGTTCCTGCCATCCTGGATGAACAGATATATGGCCAACTCAAAACCCAGAGAAGTACAATAGAGACTTTGTGGTACCCTTATGATTATTATTTTTTATTCTAATAATTTCATATAAATAACAATGTATAATATAGATCTTTTATTTGTGTATTTCTTTTGTTAAGATAATCTCATTTTAATTACTATTCAGTGTTTAAGAAATATATTCATGTGTGAGTTTATGATTCTCAGACCACTTTCTCACTAGTTGATTCTTTTTTTTTTATGTTTTATATTTTTACATTCTGTTTCTTTATTAAAATAAATATAATAGTCTCATATATATATTTTTAATATTATTTATTATGCATTGGGGTATATTATTATTGTATTTATCTTGGTAATTGGTGAAGGGATATGGGATTCAATAAACATTTGTTTAATAATTATAAAATTTCCTTATTGCTTCGATAATCTATTCGTATTCCTGTCTTTAATGGAAAATAAAAAAACACTTAGATAATTGCACAAGTTTTAGTTTCCCATTTCTTTACCTGGGATAAAGAGAGTGCTGAGCTGGCATATGGGATACTCACTTATCGGGATTTAAATTTTTGGTCATTGGGGTGTTTGTTTCTATTAGATTTTGATTGGTTCATTATATTTCATCTCATTATTGGCCCTACATATCCTTTCAGGAGGGGGAATTAATTTTTTTTCTTTCTGGGAGTGGCACAAAGGATTGAAATTAAAGTAATCTTTCAAATATATGTAAGAGTCAATACTTTTATAAACATCCCGATGACTGCATCAAAACGATCGTAAAAAGATTTAAAATTACTTCTTATCCTGTCGTGCCACCATATTTTTTTCATGTTCGATATGTGTGTATGCTCATCTTATCAGGGTAGGGATGAACCGGTATAATATATATATATATTGTAACAGAATGGGGGTATCAAAAAAAAGAGTGAACCTGGGGTGATAGCAAATCATCATCAACCCCAGTCCATTTTATGAAATACAAATATCAATATTTAACAAGTATATATGAGTAATATAGTATTTAAGGGAAACATAAGATTCAAAAATCAGTGAGATCATTGAGAGATCAACCAGTTAACTCATAAGAGCAAGTAAAAGCATAATTATAAATTCAACCAGCATTATAATAAGTCGATGTAAATATAAGTAAATATTAAGAGAACCATCCATCATCATCATTGATGGGAATAAATAAATCAGTACAATAAATCAACAGTCCATCTTGTGGCTGGATTTGAACAATAAACTTATATAAATCAACAGTCAACCTTGTGACTGGATCGGAAAATGGGTCTTCTTTAGACCAGGCTAACTATTGAGCCTTTGTCAGCTTGGGCAATTATTTAAACATAACTTTGATGCACCAGCTTAGTGCCCATCCATTAAAATACACAGCAATCAAAAATCAAAACAATAATGCTGGGACATTTAAAACATGCTGATCATCATCAATGCTCTGGCCACTTGTACTGACCAACTATAAACTTAAATTTTTAATAAGACTAAAAATAAAAAATAATAGTGCATGGGCTTTAAAGAGTATCCTCTTTTGCACCAACCAGGATGATGATTGATCATCTCTGGATGCCCAAAGCACCAAACACATCCCCATTTATCCGTGTCCGAAACCTAGCTCAGAGAACATGGGCTCTATTACTGTATGTGTACAAGAGATGATGGAAACCATTTTTAGCAATTAAATAAGTTTATTAATAACAATAAAAAATAAATGATTAAGGTCTTATAAGGATTCTGATTTTGAAAAGTATTCATTGAGTTACATGATTAATAAATTAGGTTTATTCAAACCCATTCAGCACACAGGCATGTGGCTTGATACAAAATAAACATGTTTGAATTAACATTTAATTTCAAAAAATGATCAAAATTTTACACATAAGGGTCTATCTGACACACATTTTTATTTACAATACAATTGACATATATACACATACATATGTGCGTGAATTTTCTGATTTTGATTATAATACAGAATTTCAAATGATCACATTGAGATTTAAATAATTACTATTCAACATTTAAATTGTTACATTAATTTACAAAACGTATAATAAAATATATTCAAATTATTACTATGGTTTACATAATATATGTGCACAGATGCGCGAAAAATAAAAATAAATTGACATTTAATAAAAAAAAATATATTAATATTTTACATATATGAGTGTGCATGTATATACATACGCACACTGACTTTTATCTATTTCAACTTTTTACAATAGTATTATAATTTTCTAATACATAAATTTCCTACCTATACTTGTGTATAAACAAAATATAGATACAATTTAAAATTAGTTTCAATTTATAAGTTCTCAAAAGTATAGTCAATTTTTTTGACAGGTATTTATTTGTTGATTAATTATCAACGTTTTTGGACCAAATTACAAGATTTTCTTTTTCGATTTTAATTCAAACAAAATTATGCTTGCATTTAAATTATATATTCTTTTTTTTTTAATGAATATGAAAATTATTTCTTAGCAAAATATATATAGCAAATCGTCTCTCTTTTAAACATTTGACTGGAGCAAATTTTACTTTAAGTTACAAAGTTAAAATATCTTTTATAAGAATATTTAAAAAAAATACAACTCACTGTATACATACGCGATGTATTTATCTGTGGTTTCCTGCTTGCATAGATAAACAGTAGCATCAGTACACCAAATTCTTCAAGCTTTCTCTTTGGTAAGCTTGGTTTTTGGTTCATCAGAAAATGTAATACAGGTTTGTTGTCATCTACAGGTAAAATTATCCAAGTAATTTGTTGGCATACCATGAGCTTACTTTTGTAGTCCAAGCATTTATCAAGCTGTCTTCTAGAACATATTTAAGCAGCTAGTTGATGCATTTGAAGTGACCCTGGCTTCATGAATCAAAACTGCAGTAAACTATAAGGCAGCTACTGGACTGTCCTTAGATCTTCATAGGAGCTTTATATAACTCTCCTAGCTATTTTGTCCCTTTTTTTTTCAGACTATTGATTCAGAAGTGACCCAGCTTCAAAACCAAAATTCCTGTGGAGGAAAACTCCTGCCTTCAGCAACATTAGTTCATAATAGCTTTTCTGCAAACCCTCTGCTACAGCCAACAACATACTGCCTTCTTCAAAATCATTATCCAAACTGGCTGATATTTTTATCAGCTCTTTTTATAAAATCAACTAAGGTGATAAGATCTTGATTAAAAACAGAGCTTTTATTTTTAGCTCTCTAATCCCTTTGAAAACATATATGTTTTAATTAATTAAAAAAATTTCAAAAACAAGTATTGTGTTTTTACATTTCACAATCAGAATAATAATAATAACAATATTTATATTTATTAAGACCTTTTTTAAAACATTAATTTCATAATGAAATTTTATTTTAAACCCAGACTTATTTAACCCTTTACTTGTTATTATTTTATTTTAGAAAATATAGAAAAATATCTACAAAAATTTATTCTATGTTTATTTCTGCTTTTCCTTTATTTTACATATATATATTCACATACACTATAATATAGTGTGTGTGATGTAACACAACTGGTTACTATATATATATATATATATATATTATAACCATTACACACAATATATATATATATATATATATATATATATATATTGTGTGTGTAATCTTATAATTAAATATTAATAAATACAGTAATCAAAAAAATCATTTTTTGAAAAGGACAAACAAAAAATATAATCTTCACTTAGGAGCACTTTCGACTATCCTTGTAGTCTTTGTCAACTAGTTCTTTGAAAGGTCAACCATTAGCTACCTACCTATTAATTTAGTCTTGCCTGTATTTTCAAAAAAAAAAAAAATGATTACTGTATTTAGTAATATTTAATTATAAGATATGTATATTACTTTGAAAAAATACAGACGATTTATAATATTATATATATATATATATATATATAAATATATATATATATATATATATGCAAAACCATAAAACAATACAATACTAGATTAAATCCAAAATTTTACCAAAATCCTTACACCCCTATGGTTTCATCTACTACAAATAGAATCTGGTGTAAGGATTTTGGTAAAATTTTAGATTTAATCTAGTATTGTTTTATGGTTTTGCATTTTTATTTTTTACTAGTATAGTGTTAGGCAGTTTTGGTTTTATATATATATATACTATTCGATCTGGAATTACTAAATTGATAAACTATCTGAACATGATTTATATCAATGCATTTTCCTCTTTTGTCAGAATTAACTTTTGAAAAAGATTGAAGCCAATGTACATCCACATTTTCCAGTTTTTATAAGAATAATCACACTGACAAATGATTTTACGAAAACGTCCAAATACATACATTTTTTTTCATATGTCAAATGCATTGGCCAGGATGCGAACCCGGGCCAGCTGCTTGGAAGGCAGCTATGCTAACTACTAGGCCACCAACACTTGACAAATGCATATACAGTCCTTCTCAATATAGTTAACAATTTAATAAGTAAAAATTAACTCTATTTTTTGAAGTTAAATTGTTGGCCATATT
Organism: Epiperipatus broadwayi; assembly: GCA_028023455.1. Taxonomy (NCBI): domain Eukaryota; kingdom Metazoa; phylum Onychophora; class Udeonychophora; order Euonychophora; family Peripatidae; genus Epiperipatus; species Epiperipatus broadwayi. Next base: position 211,757 of record JAQFVV010006204.1, read on the forward strand.
GCGTGTGGTTTTGTTAATATCTGTCTGTATTTGTAAGGTCATTTTCCTGATTAATTGTCTTTATAAGAAATGATAATCTTGAATATAAATTAGATTCATTTTATATTTGCAAAAACTAATTATGTCAATAGAGGGCAGTGTATTTATATAATATGTGTGTATTCTATATTTAAAAGAAACTAAAATGATTGAATACTTGTCAAAATTGTCATTTGGCATAAAATCACCCAAAAAATGTTGACCAATCCTCCCGTAGAAAAATATTTGTTTTTAATCAACTTTATATCAAAAGCTTTTCTACAGGAGGATAGATTAATATTTTGTTAAAAAACATTTAATATTTAGAAAGCAGGATAAGTGTTAATGAAAAAAATGTGAAAGTAAAATAGGAATTTAAGTGTTAAGTAGGCTTAATGCAAAAAAAAAAAAAATCAGTTTATTTTGTGGTAAAATGATAAATGTTCTATCTAGAGTACAATATATCTTGATTTAAAACAAACTTTGAATAATATAAAAGAAGAAAAAAAATATCGAAAGCTTTTCTAAAATATGAGTTTAAACTAAAAATAAAAATTGTTAGTTTCATAGATAAATATGAAAGTATTCTAACCAAAAATAAATGGATGAGTTAAAAAATTGAATATTTATTGAACATGTAAAAAAAAAGAAACAGAATTAGATTTACTATGCTACTTAGTCATTTTTTAATGTAAAATATTTATTCAGGAAATAAAAGTGATAAAATAAATTGAATTTTAGCGGATCAAACATTTTGAGAGGCCCAAACACAATCTAGTTTTGAGACCCCTGTTTTCAATACCATGTAAAATTATCAAATTTATTTATTACTTAATAAAAAAAAAATACCGGTCAGTCATTAGAAAAGTTACTTTATCTTATTTATTGCAAAAAAATGTATGTAAATTTCTTTAAAATTATTAAATATTGTTGGAACATTAGGACAAGTATGTACATATATTAGAATTGTAAATATATAAAAGAAAAATTTGTTAAGTGCGACTGAGTTAATGAATTTTATAAATAATTTTTAACACATTTCAAAACTGAAAATGATTGTTCACCACTTGTATTACAGATAGATATTGTCAAAAATTAAAATAGAATTGATTTTAGATTTGGAAATATAGACTACAAAGCATCTCAATTAGTAGTCCATGTTAACAAGATTGGTGATATTTTTTTACATTTACGAATGCATTGAAATAAAAATATGTCATTATATTAATGATATTTTGCAGTCATTCTGTCCACACAATTATTAAATTCGACATCAATCATTTTAAAATTGAAAAATAATTGAAATTATTTAACTTATTAATATAATTAATGGTTCTTCTAAATAATACAGAAATGAATATTTCATAAATAGTATTAAGCACAATTATTATGAAATTTTATTTTACAGTAAAATTAGCTTCATTTTGAGTTATTTCTTCAAAATCTAATTTTCTTCTTTTTCATCTTGTAATTAGTGAATTTATTCCTGATATTTCACAATAAATTTGAAAAGTGATTTTCAAAAAATTTGCCCTAGCAATAAATTGTCTCTATGTCTTGTAATAATTTGCTGATACTACTTATTTATTGCAATAGTTTATTCTATAAAACAATTATTAAACCTGCTTGATATTCATTGTAATATACTGATACTTTCTTTGTCTCCAATTTATTCATTGGTTTTTCATTGTCAAACATACTAATTCGAATTAGAGCTTCTTCAATATTTTGATAATTATATTTCAACCAAATGTACCCAGTCTTTTTCAAGGCTGTCATTTTTATATGTGAATTTAAGTGTTACTTCCTACACATTAAATTCTTCATATTAAAAATTGCCTATTATTAAATATAATATTTATAATATTTTTTTAATTGGTTGCTTTAACAATTTTTTTATATGATTTAATGTAAATTAAACAAAAGATTTTAATATATAAATAAATGTGAGAAATTTCACCAGTCCGAAAGGCCATCATTACCTGTTTGATTTGATATGTGAATTTCACGTATAAATATTTCAGTTTATTAATGGCAGAATTACTTCCTTTGAACAAACATAATATTTTTTTTAATTGGTTGAAAACATGACAGCCTTATGGACAAACATTCATTCAACATTCAGACGACAGAGAAAATAGGATTATATATATATGTGTGTGTAGATTGCTGAAATTTCATGCACTATTGATGCCATTTAGTGTCAGTTATTTTTTAATGTTGAGATTTAGCGTGTGTCATATTATTTATCACTATATTCCATTGTCAAGTGGACAATAAAAAATATACATATAAATTTCAAATAAAGTCAAAGTAATGCAATGTGCTAGAAAAGGGGTTCTGCAGCATTCCTATTAAATTTAAAATGTGGCTAAGATGATGCATAGCTTGCTATACCAATAGGATGTTATTCTGGCTTGCTATATTTTTACCTGTATTTTCTACATTATCATATATTTGACTTCTACAGTTTTTAGTATCGACAGATAACTATCCTAAAATCTTTAATATAATCCATTCTAAGCATTCAGAATCGTAATTTTTGATTTGAAGAATCAAAAAAACTCTTCTTTTATATTTCTAATTTTAACAACAAATCCCATGATAAAAGTTAATTGGTCTATACAATTTAGATTGTGAGTAGAATCCCCAGTAAGATAAGGTAGTAATAAACTGCTTTTTGAACTTCAGAAATTAAATATTTCTGAACATCATTGTCCATTAAATTTATACATTCATCATGATTATGTGGATTTCTAAATCTTTGCAAATGACTTTTTAAAAACTTTTGAATTCTGCAAGATGCTTGATACAACTTGCGAAATTTCTCCTTTGATTATAGTCTAAACATTCTTTGTGGTCTTAAAAATACTAATCCCAAACTGACCAATAATTTCATAATGGAAATCATTCATTTTGAAATTGTTCACCAATACTTGCACTGAATCAATTTACTTTGATAAGTGCATATCAATAAATTCAGTAATTAATATTTTTTGAAGAATTAACATTGATTTGAAATGACATGGAGAATCTTTATGTTCTTTCAAGCTTCAGGCTCAATATCTCCAGTTATTGAACCCTATTGAAAATTTTGTTTTCATAAAACTGTTTGGGCACATTTGTTTGATTCTGAAAATAATAATAAACAGATACTCATAAATAAATATAACTATTCTAACTCAAAAAAAAAAATGAAAGGAGAAAAAAATTCTATAAAAATGGATTTTGTGGACCCAATAAAAATCAACTTTATGAATCACAAATACATCAACATATAGAACAAATATCTGTTACTGATATCATTGAAAGAATTAATAGACTAAAGTGAAGTTGGGCTGAACATATTGCTAGAAGAGATGATAATAGATGCATAGTTAAAATCTTAAATTGGATTCTAAGAGATTGTAAAAGACCACATGTGAGATGAATGAAATAAGGAAGATAGCTGGAGTAATATGGAAAAGAGAGAATAGAGATCAGAGAAGATGGATTGAACTTTGAAAGACCTTCATCCTGCAGTGAATCAATAATAGTTTAAAATGATAATGATAATGATAAAACATACTGGTCCATTTTCTGTTTACTTGATATTTCATGATGTTATCTTTTAATTTCTTCAACAGAAAAGTTTACTTTCTAAAATACTTCAACACCAAAGCCTAATTGAAACTCCCCAATGTATTCCTATTTTCTGGCATATTTTTTCAATGACATTGCATTTTTTTTAGAATATTTTTAAAATAATCCTTATAATGTAGACTTGATCTACCTCTTCTATGAAAACATGCTCAAGTTCACCATAAAATACCCTTTTAGGAAGTCTTGCACTGTTAATTCATTTTACATATTCAATCCAATAAAGGTGTGATTTTACAACAATGGATGTAATTACATCCAGCAAGTTAAAGAACATATTGGTTAGTTTTAAGATTTTGCCATTATATTTTTAAATTTTTAAATGGCATCCTTAAATGGAACTAGTCTAATACCTTATAAAATACCAGTAGAGTGTCCAAGTCTTACTTCCATATAATAAATTAGGTAAAATAGCATAGCAGCTTTATATATAGATAGCTTAGATGCAATAGTTACTGTGATGAAATACTCTACCTTTTAACTTGTTAAAAGCAGCAGCACATTGAAGTCTGAGTTGAATCTCATCATCTATATTGTAACGGTCAGAAAACGTGTGCCTCGTAAACATAGTGCAGAATTCGACCACCATACAGAACAGCAGCACCATCGAGTAGCGAAGCCACCCATGGTACTGAGTTCGAACATAGTTTATCGGTTCCACAATACAATCCATGAAACAACGCATCTGATGCGACATTAGTAAATATTTCCTTAGGCATGGTGGTCAGGGAGATGCAAGAGATTCATGATTTTCTCGAGTTAGCCAATAACCAAACTAATATTAATTAAACATTCATATTTACATAATCGAGGAAATATTATATAGAATGGGTATCGAATAAATGAAACGTAACTGCAGACATCTAGTTTAAAATTATTTATTAATACATTTTAATAAAAATAATCATTAATAATATTTTATGGACTAACAGCTTCAGTAGCGGGATTTGCGACATGAATATATTTTAAAGAGTACATTTATTTATTTAGACATTATTTTATATTGAGGATTTCAGTAGCGGTATTTCCGATACTGTAATGTTTACAAAAGGAATACATTTATTTGAAAGCGTAATCTAGCTACCTAAAATTCTCGAGTAAGTATTTCTAATGCATGCCTTGGGGAAGTTATACCTTTGCAATGCAAGAGTCTAAAGTAAGATTTAAGAGTAGTGGCGGACATATATTGATTTAATTAAAATATTTATTTATAACTAAGGACAAACATTTATTTGAGAGTGAATTATGAAGATAATGCAGAGGTGGAGTGATATATAGAATAATAAAATTGAGCAAAGGAACACGTGGTACGCTTTAGAAAGGCGATATGGAATGGCAGTATATCGAAACTGCAATGCCGCGAATGGGTTTACAAGAATGTCAGGCTGGTCTCTGCCCCGACCCGACGAAGTAAGGTGTCACATAAGCATAACCAGGGACAAGCGGTACGTGGCGCAATTTTTCCGGCTGGCTGCATGACATTGTCAAGTCCTACGGGAGCATTTATTATGTCCACTTGTGTAGGACGACGGGGGTTAATTTCAACCCTGAAGAATCCGGAATATTTACGGTGGAATAGATCATCGCATCTCTAAAACGTAACACATGTATACTGTATAAACGATTATGATGAGATTTAAGTAGATTTCTGACTCGGCCCGACATTATCAACATTTACTAAAGAACGTTGGTGACTCTCAAAGAAATGTAATTTTCTGGAATTATTCATGATGATTTACTAAATACAAAACATATATATAAATTGGGAATTATTATAACTAATACGTCAGCCATTTGCAAAGTAGTAGACCCCTGCATTACAATAAATGAAGCATTGAATGCGTGTCGATTTATATGAAAGTTAAGTTATTAAAGAAAGTAAATATTAATGACAATTTGACACGCATTCATTGTTTTAAGCAATCATAGATTTAAACTTTGAAAATTGAAATAATTATGAGCATGCAATAATTAAATAATAACTATAGATAGAAATGTAGATTATAGAAATACGCACCCAAGACAGAATGAGGTAAGCTGGATTAGTAGAGAAATTTACACATTACATTAATTATTCAATTTAGTTATACAAATGGTAGTTTTACATTTTATAAATTTAGATAAGTAGTATGAAGAAGAGCTATAGCATATTATTAGAGTACTCTAGAGTTTGAACACAGACAGGTAGGTACCTGTTTTATAAGAAGTTTTCTTATTCCATGAGTTTAGCAGCAAAGAATTCACGAGTGGCAATTCTTTCTTGTATTGAGATATTTATTTAATTTCATAACAGCAGCAGCTTTCTCATTTATTTCAGGCAGCTGATCTTCATGGTTAATTTATGATGGGCAATGGAAAGTTCAGCATCCGACAGGCCATATCCCGATGGAGAATAATCTAGGTGCTTTACTCGGTCATACCTTGGCAGGAACAAATTATTTTATATTTTTGGAGACTCTCAGTGATCTAGAGCAAAGCTAAAGTTTAAGTGAATGTCTCCAGCAAGTCTAAGATGGCCTCTTTTCTTATCTTGATCTTTCACATTTTTGTTAAGATATTTTTAGGTTCTATTTAATCTGCCCTGAGGATAAACAATGCATTTAGTTGGTTTTTTTTAATTAAAGAAAGCTGCCGTTCTATTGTTTACATTTTACATTTCCTAATTACATTTTGGGAAATTTTTCTTTAATTAATCTATTATCTATCACTGACCAATGCTTTTAAATTTCACATAAGATTATTTTAACTTTTAATTAAATATTACATCAGATATTTTTAGAATTATTATTAAATGAAATTTAAACAAAGCAATAAATACGAACTTTATAATCCAAAATAAATGATTAAAATTATACAAAATTATATAACTAAAAGAAATCCAAATTATATTATTTTATCCCTATTTATTGCGTTTAATTTGAGATCGAAATGTGTGCGTGTTTATGCTGAATTCTACATATATTTATACATTTTAATATTGTTACACACACACAATTCGATATCAAAAAGTTTAAATTTGGGCGGGATAGACCGGTCAGTGAGAGACGACAGAAAAAGGTGAAACTTAAGATTCGAATACGAATCTTACTGTTTCAATATCTATCTTTCTGCTTACAAAACTACCAAAATATTTAAATTGGTTTAAATTTCAAGTTGATAACCATCCAAGCTAAAATTGACTGAGAAATTTGTTTCTATCACTGGCTTATATAAAACTTAAGTTTTTTAACATTATGTTGCATTCAAAATATTAAGAACATTCTGTGAATCATCTTTTTAACTGCTGAAAAATAGCAGAATCATCAACATATTGTAAATTCAGCATCCAAAAAAGAAGTGTTTTTTTTTTGTTTGTCTTTAATTCAATTCAAATTAAAAATTGTTTCCACTGTCAGAATGAGCTTTTCTGTACATAAAAAAGCCAATTTGCATTCATTGCCCAATTCTTATACTGAAAGCCATTCTTACAACTGATTTTAATAAGGACAAATATCAAAGCCATAATCAATATGGCTAACAATTTGACCAGTAGAAATTAAATCTTTCTTGTAACATTAAATTGTTAGCCATGTTGGATGTGATTGTGTCATTTTATGTTAATAGAATGGTGGAGTAAGTTAAATAATAATAAAAATTTAAATGGATTGAAGGGACAGGTAAAAATTGTAATGAATTCAAAACAATTTTTAAAAAAAGTTCTGGCAAATTTATTGGATAAATTTTTGATAGTTGCAAATAAAATAGTCACTTTATAAACATGATGTATTTGTCAAGATGAGCTGATAAGGCTTATCGCTTGATGCTAGATGATCTGGTAAATAATAGTTCCCAATATATGAAAATATATCACAAGTTACCAATATAATAATATCAGATGCTTTACTGCTAAGCATAGATGGTTGCCATATTTTGTCAATTATACATTGTTACATATTAACTGCTGTTCCAGTAATATTAGAATCATCTTGTATTATTTATTTTCAATACATTATACTTTTTTTACCAAAAATTATAATCTGCTATTCATACTATTCATAATCTATGAAGAAGGACAATAGTATTCTTTGATTCAGGAGAGTTTTTGTTTTAAGATAATGACTCTAATTAATAATCGAGATGTCAAAAACAAAAATCCCAAATTTTTAAAAATAAATACAGTCTTGAATGAGATTTCTATCTCTTCTTTCTCCTTTTCCACATAATTGGAAAACAGCATCAAATTTATACATGTAATTAAAAAAATAAATATGCTTTTATAGATAGATATATTATAGAGGAAAAAATAAATTTAAAAAATTGAAAGAGATTGAGAGATATAATCGATGAAATTAGATCATTTTCTTGGCCATATAATAGTATAATTTAATTGTATTTACTTCTGTAAAAGCAATATCAGTTAGAGTGGGTAAATAGTCACTATCATTGTTGATTAAGAGAATAAGGCCTAGTATTAGTAGAGGAGGGATAAGGACTTTGGTAATGTAAAATTAAAAAGTAGCAAGGTTTAGAATAATTAAAGTGAGGGGAAATGTAAAACTTAATAGGAGAAAGAATTAAAATTTCGGATAATTAAGTAATAGAAGTGGTTAATAGAGGGCGCTAGCTGATGGGGAAAGAAACGAAGTTGGGAAGTGGTTAATGTAAAAGAAAGATGGAGGAAAGGTGAAGGTAGAAGGAAAGTTAAGGTAAGGATAGTGAAGTTTGTATTGATATTAAATGTTATAAGAGGGTAGTTAAATAAGTAAAGATGGTAGGAAATATTAGAGTATAAATGAGGAAGGGAATTGAAGGGATGGTATGAAGGTATAAAATGAAGTAAATAGGGTATAAATGGGAGTGTAATAAAGGGAAAAGAATGGTTTTTAGTTTATAGTTTTTGATTTTTAATATTTTGTTTTGATTTTTTAATTTTTATTTTTAACTTTATTTTTTAATTTTTGATTTTGGGTTTTTAATTTTTGGTCATATTTATGTAATTAATTATGTTAAAAATGATAATTTTTGGTATTAATTTTTAGATTAATGTTTTAATGGGTTTTAAGGGTTTTGTTTTTAATGGTTTGATGATAAAATTTGAATTGTTTTAATACATTTATTTGGTTGTAATTTTAAAAAATAATTTAAAAATAATTTTAAAGAAATTTTTATATTTTTATTATTAATGTTTTTATTATTAATTTTTTATAGTTTAGTTTTTATGTTTTGGGTTTTTAAAAGATTTGAAAAAAAATTTTATTTGAAAAGTTTTTGGATTGAGTTGTTTTTGCTTTATTATAATTATTTTGTTTTATTATAATTTTATATGAAAATATGAAGAATAAGAATTTTGGTTGTATTGATATAATATTTGTGTAATTTTTTATGTTGTAGATCTGAAGAATACTGCTAGTACAGTCGAAACTGTTATAATAAATAAAATTATTTGCTTAAAGTGTTAAAGAAGTGTTGATGAGTTTATAGTGAAATATCATGAAACTTGTTATAAACTGTTTAAAACATCAGCAAAAAAAAGAACATATGAATTGCAGGAAATTATGGGGATATTACAAAAATGAAATGCATATTAGAGTGCATATCTTTAAAAAAATTGATTAAAGATTTTGATATAATATATTATACCGGATACTCAATCTATCTGAAACAGAGGGCGCCACCAGACCACTATGTGTCTGAAAAATTTGTTTACTGTGATCAGAATAGATGATGATGATGGTTTGCGCCGACTAAACTCAGGGAGAAACAAGAGATCTTAAATTGTTTAGACAATTGAGACAAAAGCACAAAGACAAACATCAGCCAAATTAAGTTTAAACATATTTCATAAATTTTATTATGAGAAATAAATTATTAAATATAAGTTGATGACACAATAGATGGGGGTTAACTCAGGTGTGTACCAGACATACTAAAGGCAAAGCTATGACAGACTAACTGATCTTCTAATAAACAAATTTAAAAGGGAGGAAGCAAATTTCGTTCAGCAGAGGATTCACTTAAACACTGGTTTCCACTTTATGATATTTAAACCATATGCCCCTGAAATAGATCAAAGAACCCAGTGCCAATGAGCTTTCCAAGATCTAAGCATGGTCAGATCTCGAATGTCCTTATATCGGTATGAACTGCACCAATTACTACATTTAAAATAACGGTGATTGATCCACCTCAAGAACAATCGAAAAATATCATTGAAATGAAGAAACAATTAAACCTGGTGAATCCCAGCCAAACGATTGGCAAAAATTACTTTAAAATTAATAATTAATGGTCCCAATAAGAGACAAGTAAATGATTAGAAAAACAGTTACGTCTGCCTCAGCAAATAAAGAAAAGAAATTAAACTTACAAACAAATTCTGAGTACACACTCTGATAAATTTAAAGCATACATAATAACTACAAAAAGAAATCTATCGGAGAGTGCACATCAGTACGAAATATCAAAAGTTTAAATACTCTAGCAGAATGAAAGTATTGCCCACCTGTAATTTAAGAAAGGATAAATTTTATCTTCCTGCTGACGACTTCCAAAATTACAAAGAAAAACACAATTCTAATCTCCGCCTTTAGAGATATTAGAAACGAAATCTCCACCTGCGAAAATTAGACAATAAGTCATCAGCCAAAAGATTTTTGGAGGCTAAGCACGAGGGCCAACCCAGAGCATAAAATTACAAATTAATTATGGAATACTAAATAATTACAGGTAAGCATAAATATATATATATATATACAAGACTGCTAAAGCATTTATGAAAGCGAGGCATAAACTATAAAACTCATTCGTCACTCTCCAATAAACAAAACTGAAAGCAAATTGGAAGCTTAAAACTAAGATTCCAAGACACACTATAAAATATTGGAAAACACAGCAAATATTAGATATGAGGCTATATTGATTTAAGAAGACATATTTATGATTAGATTGAGTGGAGATTTAATGAGAATTAATTTACCCTGGGAAGAATAAAAAACGAAAATAGTTATCTTTCGGTAAAACAAAGTTCACATAGAGTGCGCACTTTTACTTAAGTTCATTTTCAGAATTACCCTGGGAAGAATAAAAAACGAAAATAGTTACCTTTCGGTAAAACAAAGTTCACGTAGAGTGCACACTTTTACTTAAGTTCATTTTCAGGTTCTTTAGGCAGCAAGGTAGATGTAGAGAGGTTCTGGCTTCTTTTAGGTATTCAAGGCATTACTGGAACAAACTTGGAAGTCAGGGATCCATCTTTTGTGGAGTTAGCAAGCCATTCGGGTGGTGGTAACAAGTATAGAATTTTTCATTTTGTTGCAGGCAAAAGTATTTAATCACAGCTGATGTCCTTTAAGAAATTAAATGTCCGTGCTGATATAAATTCTCACTTGATAAACAGCTTGTCTATCAACGAACAATGAATTAACTGACACTCCAAATTTTCGGGGCAATTTATACATTGCTCCATTTCCCGCGAAACACTTTACTTGTTGTCCAATTTCTACGCCTTAGGCAGGGCAAATATTAATCTCCCACTCAATCTATCTAAGAATTCTACCCAGGATTTATTGAAATGAAAACAACAACATAAAAATCAAATCTCCACTATAAAAATTGGTTACAATAATTAAAATAAAAGCCACAGGAATGCAATTAGCTAGCCAGCTTGTTTTTAAATCAAATGGATTTAAAAACAGGCAGTATATGAAAACTATTTTAAAATAAATTGATAAACATTTTTTTAAAAAATCCGTTTTACATATAAACGCGTGTGTACTTCGATACACACATTCTTTTTAAATAATACTGCAAATTTAAACTCCACATTTAATGAAAATTAAAAGCTTAATAAATTTCTTTTTTTTGTAATGACACCATTGAATCGGACTTCAATCAGGTTCAACTGCCTCAAAACATGATCAAAAAAAAAAAACATTCCTGTAACTTTTTTTTTTTAAACTATAAACACTTTAAAATATCCTTAGAAATTCGGCCAAACATTTGCCTCGCCCTCAGAAAAACAAAACAATATTTCATTTGAATCAAAACCTTTCTCCATTCTCATAATTCATTAACAAAAAATTTTTTTTAATTTTTATTAAAAACAATCCGTCCGATTGCTAAATGCTGAACCCTTAACTTTTGTCCGGTGGTTCTTTTACTCCTTTTACTAACTTACTAAAATAAGTTCCTTTCCCAGTCTTATATTTTCTTAGCTTATACAATTTTCTCTTGTCTCTTTCTCGTTCTGCTCTATTTTCTAGCTTATATAACAGAATCTTTTTCTTAATGAAACTTCCCAATTCCTCAACCTTTCCTACTTTATTTTTGAGCATATCAACCTTAGTAAAGGGAAAAATGTTATCTTCTACCCATTTTTTGAACGTTTTAAATAAGATTGTTCTATAGATGCATTCTATTTCAGCTTTAAAATCATATTTCTTAATCTTTTTTTTAACTCTTTTCTTCTTTTCACATTTATACTCAACACAAACAGTTATTGAAACCAATTTATTTTTAGTTTCATGTGGAGACTCTTCTACCTGCTTTTCTGTTTTTACCTTATAACTTTCTTCTATTTCTTTATCTACATTTACTAGATTTTCTACCACACTTTCTATTTGTAACCCATCTGTGCTTATTTCTAACTTTATTTCCACCTTTTGTGGCCTAGTACAATCCTGTGCTACCTTAATTTCTATATCTTCTATGACCTCAACCTTTTCTACTTCCTGTGTTTCTACTACTTTTTCCGTTATTTCTCCCCTCATCTCTCTGAAATCTTTAATCATTTCTTGCTGGTCTCACTTGATTTCACTAAGTTCTTCCTTCATCTCTATCATCATCTTCATCAATTTCTTCATCATGATATGCATCTTTGACTCATCTTTTTTAACTACTCCCATTTTTGCGCAAGACTAAATTCACTATACTAACTTCTTAAACAACAAACTTAAAAATCTAAAAGCAAATAAAATGCTATTTACTGTTTTCTATAAATTATTTCAAAACAAAGACGAACTATATTTAACTCTTCAAATAAAATTACTCCGATAGCCGTTTCAAAAATACGCTTTTACAGTTGATAAATTATTTCATTAAAAAGAAAGATGAACCCCATTCTATCAAGCTGCTCCAAAATACATGCAATAATTATCAAAACTGAACCTCCACCTACTAGATCTTGCCTCTTACACCTGAAATCTTTCTCAATTGCCCAAACAAAATCTCACATGAGTTTGAAAACTCGAAGCCCCATGTTGGGCACCAAAAATTATTATCCTATATACCGGATAGTCAATCTATCTGAAACAGAAGGCGCCACAAGACCACTACCTTTCTGGAAAATTTGTTTACTGTGATCAGAATAAATGATGATGATGGTTTGTGCTGACTAGACTCAGGGAGAAACAAGAGATCTTAAATTGTTTAGACAATTGAGACAAAAGCACAAAGACAAACGTCAGCCAAATTAAGTTTAAACATATTTCATAAATTTTATTATGAGAAAATAAATTATTAAATATAAGTTTATGACACAATATATGGGGGTTAACTCAGGTATGTACCAGGCATACTAATGGCAAAGCTATGACAGACTGACTGATCTTCTAATAAACAAATTTAAAAGGAAGGAAGCAAATTTTGTTCAGCAGAGGATTCACTTAAACTCTGGTTTCCACTTTATTATATTTAAACCATATGCCCCTGAAATAGATCAAAGAACCCAGTGCCGATGAGCTTTCCGAGATCTAAGCATGGTCAGATCTTGAATGTCCTTATATCGGTATGAACTGCACCAATTACTACATTTAAAATAATGGTGATTGATCCACCTCAAGAACAATCGAAAAATATCATTGAAACGAAGAAACAATTAAACCTGGTGAATCCCAGCCAAACGATTGGCAAAAATTACTTTAAAATTAATAATTAATGGTCCCAATAAGAGACAAGTAAATGATTAGAAAAAGTTACGTCTGCCCCAGCAAATAAAGAAAAGAAAATAAACTTACAAACAAATTCTGAGTACACACTCTGATAAATTTAAAGCACACATAATAACTACAAAAAGAAATCTATCGGAGAGTGCACATGAGTACGAAATATCAAAAGTTTAAATACTCTAGCAGAACAAAAGTATTGCCCACCTGTAATTTAAGAAAGGATAAATTTTATCTTCCTGCTGACGACTTCCAAAATTACAAAGAAAAACACAATTCTAATCTCCGCCTTTAGAGATATTAGAAACGAAATCCACCTGCGAAAATTAGACAATAAGTCGTCAGCCAAAAGATTTTTGGAGGCTAAGCACTAGGGCCAACCCAGAGCATAAAATTACAAATTAACTATGGAATACTAAATAATTACAGGTAAGCATAATATATATATATATATATATATACAAGACTGCTAAAGCATTTATGAAAGCAAGGCATAAACTATAAAACTCATTCGTCACTCTCCAATAAACAAAACTGAAAGCAAATTGGAAGCTTAAAACTAAGATTCCAAGACACACTATAAAATATTGGAAAACACAGCAAATATTAGATATGAGGCTATATTGATTTAAGAAGACATATTTATGATTAGATTGAGTGGAAATTTAATGAGAATTAATTTACCCTGGGAAAAATAAAAATGAAAATAGTTACCTTTCGGTAAAACAAAGTTCACGTAGAGTGCACACTTTTACTTAAGTTCATTTTCAGGTTCTTTAGGCAGCAAGGTAGATGTAGAGAGGTTCTGGCTTCTTTTAGGTGTTCAAGGCATTACTGGAACAAACTTGGAAGTCAGGGATCCATCTTTTGTGGAGTTAGCAAGCCATTCGGGTGGTGGTAACAAGTATAGAATTTTTCATTTTGTTGCAGGCAAAAGTATTTAATCTCAGCTGATGTCCTTTAAGAAATTAAATGTCCATGCTGATATAAATTCTCACTTGATAAACAGCTTGTCTATCAACAAACAATGAATTAACTGACACTCCAAATTTTCGGGGCTATTTATACGATGCTCCATTTCCCACAAAACACTTTACTTGTTGTCCAATTTCTACACCTTAGGCAGGGCAAATATTAATCTCCCGCTCAATCTATCTAAGAATTCTACCCAGGGTTTATTGAAACGAAAACAACAACATAAAAATCAAATCTCTGCTATAAAAATTGGTTACAATAATTAAAATAAAAGCCACAGGAATGCAATTAGCTAGCCAGTTTGTTTTTAAATCAAATGGATTTAAAAACAGGTGGTATATGAAAACTATTTTAAAATAAATCGATAAACATTTTTTTAAAAATCCGTTTTACATATAAACGAGTGTGTACTTCGATACACGTATTCTTTTTAAATAATACTGCAAATTTAAACTCCACATTTAATGAAAATTAAAAGCTTAATAAATTTCTTTTTTTTTGTAATGACACCATTGAATCGGATTTCAATCAGGTTCAATATATATTTATATATATATATACACACACAACGCTTATGGAGTTAAACTTTTTAGTTATATGGTTACTTTTTTTTGTAATGAGATTCCATTATAATCAACTATAGTTTCTTTAGAAAGCGGCAACAAAAATCAAGATATCATTTATAATTTTGTTTGCTTAATCTGATAGAAATAATAAGAGGAATATTTACTTTAATTTATAGTCTATTAAAAAGTTCCACGTCTAAAAATGCAAAAGAAGGTAATTTTATAGTATGAATATCTCTTTTTTTAATGGCCAATAAATAAATGTGAATGTCTCTATTTCTATCAGATTATGTATACTAAAATTATGATATCATGACTCTTATTTATTTTTTAAAAATAGCTGTTTGCATTTTAAATTAGATTTAAAAACTTAATACTACAAACTTTCTCTAGCTTTTGGCATAATAAAGATCCTAAAAGTAAAGCTCAAATCATCTACAAAAATTTAAAAAACCATCTTTAATTAGTATGTGAGCACAGACTTTCAGATGACCCATCACTCTCCACTCTATCTAATAATACTGATACACCCAAGCACATATATGCTGAAAAGATAAATAATCACCAATATACGTATTTCATGCTAAACCAGCAATCATCAGTTGGTCCAGATTATCATCTCCCACACAGATATACTATAAGTGCTCAGATATATATTAAGATAGACAATCTTCATACTTTAATGGACAGGCTCCAATCTACTACACACTCCAACTCTTCAACCATCCATCCAATTGAAAACCTGATGATGGAATGCTCGAAGGCCACCCTGAGGCCGAGATTCTTGTCACACCCATGTTGACCTAAGGTCAATCTGAACCCCACCTGTACAGGACATAATCCATTTAATACATATGCAAGGATGGGCAGACATCTCTACAATGTAATAACTGAAACACGGGCTTATTATATACCTGTGTCTATATATGTAATATAGGGTATATGAGCACAGACTTTCAGATGACCCATCACTCTCCACTCTATCTAATAATACTGATACACTCAAGCACATATATGCTGAAAAGATAAATAATCACCAATATACGTATTTCCATTAAAGTATGAAGATTGTCTATCTTAATATATATCTGAGCACTTATAGTATATATGTGTGGGAGATGATAATCTGGACCAAAATGATGATTGCTGGTTTAGCATGAAATACGTATATTGGTGATTATTTATCTTTTCAGCATATATGTGCTTGAGTGTATCAGTATTATTAGATAGAGTGGAGAGTGATGGGTCATCTGAAAGTCTGTGCTCATATACCCTATATTACATATATAGACCCAGGTATATAATAAGCCTGTGTTTCAGTTATTACATCTTTAATTAGGGAAACTATATCCCAATAGTATCATATAAAAAATGATAATAATGCAAAAAATGAATCCTGTTGAATCTTTCTTCTTGAAAGAAATAAAAAGATAATCTTACATTATTATTTTTTTTTTTATATGTCATAGCACCGGCCGGGACGCGAACCCACAACTGTCTGCAACCAACTTCTTGCTTGCAAGGTGGCCGCGATGACCTCTCAGCTAACAGCACTTCACATCTTACATTATTTTTAAGACTTCTACATAATAAATATTTTTTTATGAAACTAGATATTGAGACACAAATTTTGATAATATCAAAAGAAAGGATTATCAGTTTATAACATCAAAAGTTCTTGACAATCAGTTTAAGTAATTCTGTAGTTAAGTTTTAGCTGACCTTTTCAAAAAAAGTATGGCATGAAAGTCTTTTTCTGAATACTATGATGTCATATGGAAAAATTTAAACTTCAAGATTATTAAGATTTTTTTGAAAATTCCTACCTAGAATGTTGTGACTAAGATTTTCTAGTAAAATATATGTTTTGTTTGTTTGTTTTTTCATATGTCATAGCATCGGCCGGGACATGAACCCACAACCGTCTGCAACCAACTACTTGCTAGCAAGGCGGTTGCGTTGACCTCTCGGCTAACAACGCTTGACTTGTTTGTTTGGGGTTTTTTTTT
This sequence comes from Epiperipatus broadwayi, assembly GCA_028023455.1. Taxonomy (NCBI): domain Eukaryota; kingdom Metazoa; phylum Onychophora; class Udeonychophora; order Euonychophora; family Peripatidae; genus Epiperipatus; species Epiperipatus broadwayi. The sequence continues at coordinate 228,884 of JAQFVV010006204.1, forward strand.
TTTTGTAATTTTTTTTTTTGTAAATTGGAAATTAGAAAAGTTGATATTTCTAATAAGAGAAGGTAACTCTGGAGTAGTCAATCAACCTAATCAAAATAAAATTGATTTTAGTATTTGTAAAGAATTGTCAAACAATTCAATAATTTATATGTACATGGTGGAAATAAGTTATTAGGAGAACAGTATTTATCTGTAATCTACAGTTATTTATCTGTTATCTATCGATTTTGTTTAAAATGTCTGTCACATAAAAACATTAGAGGGCACTAGTATACTGAAGTTGAAAGATTATTCAGGCCACAAACTAAACTTTCTATATACAATAGATTATAAGCCCAACATTAAAAAAAAAAAAAAGTAAGGCCACTTTAATTACAAAAAAAAAAACAAAGATGGAAAAATCTTAGAAAATTTATTTTAATTTTTTTTTCAAGTTTAATGACTATAAAATAGTAATTCTTCATTGTATTCTATTCTCAACCATAATTTTTGATTGATCTAACAAATCTTATATTTTCTTAGCATGAATTTGAAAAAAAAAATTTTATATAACATATATCGATTATGCTTCTTTCATGAAACCATTCTCATATTCACCATAAAATACTTTTTAATAAATATATTAAATTAACCTCCACACTACCAGAAATTCCTTTAACATTCTATGAAGAATGATGCAATAAAAACCAAATGGTCCCCAAGATTATGGTGTCACAGTTGTGGCTCGAGTGAGTTTGACACTTCCAAATTCAAAATGTAACAAAATACTTTATAAAATTCTATTATTCATTCATTCATTTCACATACCTAATCCTATGAAGACGTGTTTTTATAATAGTAATATTTTATAGCATCACATTCAGAAATATGAAGAATGTATTGATTAATCTAAAAATCTTACTATCATATTTTTAGAATTTTTATTGACTATCATTTTCTAGTGGCTTTATATTACATCTACAAAAATTCTAGATCCTATTTTCATTCAATAAACTGAGAAAAAGAAACTGTATAAAAATAATTTACTTAAAATAGTTATATCATTATAGTGTGTTAAATGTAGCAGCTGTATATTGCAATCTGCATTGCACTTCAACATTAAAGACTAGGTATCTTTGTACTTAAAAACTATCAAGATATTTAAATTGATCACATTCTGATGACAATCATCTGAATAGAAAATTGCCAGAGTATTTTTTGTCCATCACTAGCTAATAAAAGATTTTAATTTATTAAATATTAATTATTAAACCAAAATCCGTATTGTGTTCAAAGTTTTAAGAATATTTTGAAAATCATTCTTTAAATAAGAAGAATAAAGTAATCATCAGCATCTTGTAAATGTAAAAGCCAAATGATGAAGTATATCTTTCTGCTTTTGCACAGCAAAATATATATCTCAATTTGATGCTAGATTATACATGGTCCAAAAATCATTGTCATAAAAATAAAAACCAAAATAGTCTCTTACAATTAACAGTAGTATTATTTGTTTTAGTCCATCATATAGTCATTGTATTACCTGAATAAACTGATCATACAACCAGTTAATTTTAAATTGCTACAAATCTACACAATTTTAAATGACTTAATTTAATCAAAAAAAAAAAAAACAATACATAAATTGTAATTTTGCTTATGACACTTTTTTTTGTTTGTATTTGCCTGTCTAAAGGAATCTTTTCAATAAAATTATTTAAAGTAATTTTGCTATAATTGATAACAATTTTATTTATTTATTTAGCGTATATGTGTTTATAGATATATATTTATTAACACAACCATATAACAAAACCTACAGTTATTCTAATCAGGAAATAAATATCTAGTCATTTATTTTAAGTGTTTCAATTCTGATACTGTAAATATAGATTATCCATGTAGTTCCTGGTTTGTTTGAACAATAATTACACATGTAAAAATTATTATTGAATTCCATTTCTGAAGCAGAAAAATTAGGTGATCACAAATGATCCTAAAACTGTTGATTGAATCAGGAATAAAGTTTTTTTTATTATACCATAATTTTTCAGTTACATAATGAGATTCTTGAATGAGTATCCAAAAATGAGATCTTTATTTGAAGTATGCTTTCGAATATGAATGACTGATTTATTGTTTGATGGTTTATAAAAAGTTTGAGCATGGAAAGAGAGAAAAGCTGGACCAAAATCCATAAAGAACTTTAAATCTATCATTCAATCATTGTACCAAATCATGCATGGTATAGTTTTTTATATATTTTCTATGAGTCACCTTGTCTTTTGATATATAAATTGTAAATCATAAAAGCCTTCTAATTTTTCAATCACAAATAGTCATGCATTATATAGCTAAAGACAAAATACTGCATTTCTTTTTCTTTTGAATAGAATTTTTTTTTTATTTCTATTATATATAATTAATATTTTGGCCAAACTTTGTTGACCATCTTTGGAATTAATTATAATAAAAATTTTCTTCTTCTTCCTTTTTTTATATATTGTTTTCTACTTTTACATATTATAAGAAATAATTTTGAAAATAAAATAAAGTAATATAAAGTAAATGTGGATAGAATTAATTAAGAGTAAAGTAATAAAATGGGAAATGATTATTTATATGATTAGGTTTTGGAAATAGGATCGTAAATATCTCTGATGATGACTGTAGAATAGTCAAAACTGTTAGAATAAAGTTTTAATATAAAAAATAGTATTGGTAAAGTGTTTAAGAAAATTGTAAATGGTATAATGAAAATTGTAATAAAAACAAGAAAAATTAAACTTGAAATTGAAAATGAAGATAGTAAGTAATAACAATATAAATAAATATATCCAAATCGTTACTACTTTTAACTATTAACATATTTAAACTATTTCATTAATCATTAATAATGTATCAAAACACTAACGATTCAAAAATTTTAAAAATTTAAATTCAAAATTATTTACACACAAATATTCATAATTAAATGATAGAAAATTAATAAAAATTCCCTGTAATTTTTTCCCCCAGTTATGATGTAAAGCAGCACAAGAATTGCAAACTAAAATTACATCAACTAGTAAATATATTTCAAACAATTACATTTACAAGGTAATATAATTTCACAATGCCTGTTTTTAATTGATGTTTTATATCATTATATTATAACTAGAAAATTATTTTTAAAAAGTACATAAAGAATTCTTGTGAAATTTCTATTATTTAAATCAATAAAACATGAAAAATCTATGCAAAAAAATCATATATTGGAGTCATAATATCTGCTATATTTTGTTTGAAATCCTCATGTATGCAACATATATCACATTTAATAGCTTATTTTGTTAATTATCTTTGTTTGCAATATAATACGTTGTACCGAGTCGAACCGCCGAAACCACTTACTTATACGTATATATAAGTTTTGGCCGGTTTCAAACTCCTTCATAATACATTTATAATCTTATAAATGTTATGTGAACGAACCAGCACATTCGAGCAAAATGGGAGATCTTATTGATAGCTTTAACTATCAACAATGGCCCACTTCAGCTGCTAGATTCAAACCCCTACTATCCAAATACTTTATTTGTTTCAGGGTAAACCCCGGGGCACCAGCTAGTCTGATGACTAATGTATTCGGGCAGTAGGCTCATAATCCAGTGCTCAAAACATTCCCTAAAACTAGCTCAGTCTAATTTTAATTCAATAACAAAATTATACACAATTATTGATGGATAGAATTAATAAAAAAGGTTGGTAAAAAGAATTTACTGACAAATAAAGTTTAAGTTTAAAGACATTTTATTTTAATTAACATTAATTAAGTTTAAAGATAATTTATTACCCAACATTAACTGACCAAATTTAAACATCTTTATAAATCTAATTTAACACATGCACATTTTTAAAGTAATACATTATAACATATATCTGGTGAAAAGCATAAATAATATGTGACATCGTTAAATTATCTCACATTCACACACACGCATATCAATAGTTCATTTTATGCATGCTTAAGAGTTCAAATTACTTTACTCGGTAGGATTGACGAATTACAGTGGTGGCTACTACATATAAATGATAATAAATAAATGTTTATACCTAGGATTTTTGAAGCATGGATATTGCTTGTTGTTGGCTGCCTCTGATGGAGTATATCTAACTGGTTAGATTTGGATGATTCTTGAAGAGATTTTATGCAAATCCATTGGTTTTATTCTTGAAAACAGTTGAACATTTGACGAAGGATTTCTGAGTTGTTATGCAGACATTATTTCACAGGCAGGTTTTGATGATCTTGCTGGACAAAAAGGCTGAAGCACGAGCGTATATTTCCAAAAGCTGCTCAACAATGCATTTTTGTTTCTGGATACATAATAGAAACTGCACTGTTGTCTGAACTGAAACAAGACTGTCACTGCAAACTAGACTGAAAAAAACAAAAAACTGAACTCCGATAAAAAATCTGGCTATTTATGTATGCGAATTGTTTTCATTTTAATATCCTCCAACAATAGGTGCAATAGGTGTTGTCGAAATTCCTTTAGTAATTAATCCTATGACAATGTGTTTTTGAAGATTGGTTAATTAGTAGTAGCTTTCATAAACATATTGTTTTTATATCTTTAATTAGTAGCCCACTGCTAGTGTGGTTTTTTTAAATCTTTATTTAACTTAATAGCCATCGCTGTGTTTTCCAAATATAATTTCTTTTTTAACTTTCATTTATATATATATTTTTTTAATATTATTCTAACATGCATACATTTATTTACACTCGCACGCACATATATAATTTATTATAATAAGCTTGAATGAAAAGAGATTTATATTTTTTTAAAATTTTAAATTACTTATTTTTACAAATACTAATTAAGAAAAACTTTACTTTCTTTTATCACACTTTTAGTTTGACTTTAAGAAAAACCCCTTCCCACTTTTAATCTTTTATTTCAAACTCTTTTATGAAAGTTTTTTTTTTTATTTTAATATTTTTTTTTTGACAAAATTATTTTATATACATGTGCTAAATTGGCCTTGGCACAACATGTTTATTGAATTGCACATATACAATACTTTTTAGCACACACACATATATATAACAGATGCTTTTTCATGTGTATAGTATGCTTACATAAATTAAGATTACAGCGTAACCAAAATTTTTAAAAAATATTAATGCAGTTATCAATAATAAATTGAGTGAGCACATTTACATATATATTTACTGAATATGCATTTATTCATTCGAATTCTCTCAAAAAATGAAAATAGTAACAAACTTACTGTACCATGTCTTTATTATTTTAAAATAAAATCAATAGTAAAATAACAGATTAATCACAATTAAATACTCTCCTCAATATTCTTGTTCTTCACTAATTTTTTTTCTCTATGGAAACAAAATAACAGTCTTGTTAGCAGCAGATAGGACATTTTGAAGTTTTTAAGTTCATATCACTGGAGTCTATATAGTCATCCCTACATACCATAACCTATTTCAGATTCTCATTTAAATTTCTCAGATTTTAAACTTCCTAGCACAATATAAGAATGATTTACCTTTTTTTTTTGCTACTACTATATCAATTTTTATTTTTTCATTTAAAAAGGATACTTTATAAATTTTATTAAATTTCATAAAACTTTTAGTTTTATACTTAAAAAACATTTTATTATACTAAATATTGTATGCATCAAATTTAAAAAAGATAATAAGACAAAAATAAATTATAAGCACTTCCAATGTTAGATAAAGAAATGTTATTAATAAATTATATATGGTACTCTAACATTGGAAGAATGTCTTTTACTATAGCAAAAAAGGTATTAAATTTATCCATTTTAATATTTTTTATTTCATGTTTAATTTTTTTTCTTTGTTTACTTTTTTTTTTCTTTTTGGATAGCATATAATTAAATTAGTTATATAGAGAGCTCGCAAATAAGCTCTTAACAAGCTTATTTGCGAGCTATATATATATATCAAATCTGTAATTTTTGAATATCAACATTTTACTGTGTACATTTTTTTTCTGATGAAAACCAGTCCTCTGGTTGAAATATTATATTATTTCTTGGATTTATAAGTCTTTTTTTAGTTTTTTACATATAACATTTGTAATACAAGCTTGTTAAATTAAGTCATGTGACATATAACTTGATTTCTTTGTATTTAAATTAGTATATTGATACAGCATATATTATGAGATCATTATATATATATATGTATATTAATAAATCTATCCTGTATATATATATATATTGTACCCGTAAATTGCCCTCAAACTATATATCGTGCCGTCCACATGCGGCACCAAAAATTGTAACCATTTGATTGTGTCCCAACCACGTAAGATCACCAAAACATAAGTGCACTAAGAATTGTAACTTCGATCACTAATCAATTCCTGCTGTACATTGTCAGCTATTAAGAGCTGTATCCAAAAGCATATCATGCTATCTATTTTATGCACCAAAGACCACAACTACAGACCAAACTAATGATCTAACATAAACTTTTTACTATTTAATTTGATCGCAGCCAGGGTGTACCGCGAAGACCTATCATAGTAGTATGATAAAATACATTAAACAAATTATAAGTGCAATGTTATTACTTTTAAACCTTAATTTGCGATTTTTATGGTATGCGACCCTATGGCCGACCATGTACAAGATGGCGTAATTTGTGGAACTACATAAGATTATGAAATTTTAAACCATCTATATGATTTCTAATACAAATGCTAGTCCAGGTAAAGCTTTGCAATAAATAAACATAAATACTTGGGTTCTGATTTTATAGTTTATCATATTACTGAGACTCTTATTATACTGACAAATGACAATTTAAAAACGTTAAGTAAATATATTTAATCATGTCATTATTTTGTAAATCTGTTTACAAGTTTAATAATTCATTTATAATTTTATACTAGAATCAACTACGCAAAGCCACAATGATGGAAAAGGTAAATGGGATTTTATTGTACCTTACTCATCATAAACTACCAAAGACGAAAAGCATCCAAATGTTTTCTCAAAAAAATATTTATAAACTCTTATATCATGTTGACGATAATATGTAATTCAAGGTATGCTCTTCAATGTATGCTCTATCCAAAGTTTATGATTTCTGATTTTATGAATGACACATAGCAACGGCACAGTAAGTTTAATTATAAATCAACTTTTATTTACAAATTTATGAATAATAAGTAATTAATTCCAATATTATAATTAAAAACATAAATAAACAAATAAAATAAATAAATGATAATTCCATTGACTTTCTTCAATAACATCTCATAGGTACAGTTTTAAAATCTAATCATACCTTATTTCAATCTAATATAATGAATATTGAGGAATTTATAATAAATTCAGCATCAATTCATGAAATATTGAACGTCATTTCCAGATTCAATAAATCCCTACTGTACACCTATAATAATATAATAACTAATATGATGTGTGTATGATTTAGCTATAATGTAATCATTAATTAAAGTGAAAATGTAAACTTACATTCTGGTAAATAATAATCAACCAACAGTTAATTATTATGAAGTACTTGAATAGAATGTCCTGTTACCATTTAATAATCTAACCGATAAATTATGCTTATAAATGAAGAAGATGATTTAGCAGATTAACTAAAATACTTTGCCCAACTTATATCTGTGAAGCAAAATATATTCCTGTGGATGCATTCATCTACACTTAGGAATTAAATAATACTAAATGTTTTGTGTATTTAAACACCATCATAAAGTAATACGTATAATCACACAATTCCGCGGATTAACCACCAGCGCAGGAATGTGTGTAAAATACAAAAATGGCAATTAAAATAATCTGCGGATTAACCACCAGCACAGATTAAAGCCCTTTAACATTCTAAAACAACATTATTATTTACTTCACATTAAAGTGCAAAATCATCCTCCTCAGTTCTTCTGACCATTCAGAAAACACTAACACTGTAGCAAATGTGGGTTCTTGCATAATAAAATGTTACGCTAATCAGGACAACTAATGTACTACTTATCTTGCTTAAAATAAACATGTGTAATATAATATAAGTAATATTGGCATAGGAATATAAATCTGGAAAGACTCACAAAATATCTCATAAAGATTGATATATCTCATGAATTCATTAAGTACTGTTTAAGCTTTTTCGCGAGCGCTATTCTCTTAAATAAATATTTTATTCAACCCTTATTAATTTAAACTTAATAAAATATAACTTATGAACTTCATATGCAAGTTCATATAACGATAAAATTAAACAATACATTATTCATCAAATACATAAAATTTAACGGTGTGTGTGTGATAAAACTAACTGTATAGCATTTTATAGTTCACTACATGAATTATAGCAGGTGCGTGTATCACAAATTGGATTGTATAGCATTTTATAATTCCAAATAGGATCCGTGGAATCCATGTACAATGCGTCGAACAATAAATATACGAAGCAATAGCTATATCTTTAGTTGAATTCCATATATGCAATTTTATCCGTTTGTATTTGTTATTATAATCACCATTAGATTACCGATTTTACGTGGCTACATAAACATGAAACAATTTCAAAACACGATATGCAGAATTTAAATGAAAATGTTTTTCATAAAGTTATTAATCTCTACATTTCTCTATCAAAAGTGTTCCAAGTTTATCACATCCATGCAAGTATTTATTTATCCACGCGTTAATCCAGGAATACTAATTACAGCAATTAATTTATTCATTTTAAACCGACGATAAAATTATAAAATAGCTTTGATTAATTATTTGAAGAATGTTTATTATCCAAATGTTAAACAAATTTACTAGCAAATATTACTGGCATTGTAAAGTTAAATATCAATCAATATTATATTTTATTAGAATTAAAAAAAATAAATATTAAAATATTTTGATAACTTTAACGTTTTACTTTAACTTAAAATTCTTCTTTTTTAAAAAACAAATTTTCATATTCATAAAACTTCTGTAATTAAAATACTTATTTAATTTTTCCAAATTGTAGAATAATAAATATTTCAAAACATACCAAAATCTTGTATTTAATTCTTTCAAACTTAAACTGGGAAGCTCCGACATTTTAAAAATGTAATATTGGAAAATTTATTACCGGTGATTCGATCCACTTGGCCAGCCGACTTGAACAGACTTTTAAATTTAGCAATTCATCTTATAATTAATTACCACTATGTTATATTTACGTTTATAGCAAATTTTGTGGTAATCCGTTTACTTATTAACTATTTTAAAATTAAGCTTATCAAATTTACACCATTTGCCTTTACCATTTTCTTTTCTTTCTCCCTCCAAAAGCAAACTATCAGACAATCTTCTCTTAAATTCGCGCTCTTTTCTTTTATTACATCGAGACGCATACGTAATTACTGTATTTATTTTTAATAATTAATTTTAATTGAACAAATGGTTTTTTAATTCAATGGAAATAATAATTTAAGATCATTTTAAACAAATAAAAATAAAACATTATTTTCAATACTATTTTACCAAATTTTAATGTGTTGTCAAATTTTTAAAAAGTTAAACATTTTGATGTGAGTTAGTATATGGAAAGAAGCAAATTTAAATTTATCAAAATAATATAAGAGAGTAATCTGTTCAAAGTGCAGCTCAAGCCAATCAAATCACCAAAAGAAGAAAGAGAATTTTTTATACTAGTTACATCAATTAATATATTTTATACTAAAATATATGGTTACAATATATATATATATATATACATAATTATAAATAATGATTTTATGTAATGGAAATAGAAGCAATAATGCAGTTTGATAAAAATCCCGGTTGTAAATCTGTTATAAGGAACTAAAATTTCTGCTATCTGTCTATCCTTACAACAACAAAAAAAATCTATATTAAAACATACAGTATTCTGTAAAAGTATTAACCCATAAACCGCCTCTTATGAGGCATCTCGTCGACATCTGACGTCACTCTAACTCTGCTAGTTCTTATGCTAAAATATTCGTTTGACAGGTATTGATTAGGTTTTTAAAAGTTCTGTAAGATGGTGCCCTCTTCCGAATTATTTTAAAGTAAAAAATCAAAAAAAACGCATTTTGAACTAAACGAAGAAAGAACCTTGTCAGTGATTGGTTGTCAGCCAGCTCTCAGCCGAAAAAGACATTCTGATTGGCTGGAAAGAACAAAGAAACCGCCTGATCAAAGAAAATAAAGAAAAATGCTGAGATTTTCATTTCGAATGCAATTTAAGTATTAAAAAAATATAATTTGAGAAATTAAACTAGTTTTTTAAAAAATATACCAAAAAAACAAAATTATTTTCGAAAAATATTGAAGATTTTAGTAAAAATATTTAAGATTTAGCAAAAAGAAATCTTTACTTTTCGATAACGTAAAATTGAAAAAAAGCGTTTGCCTCAGCACTTTTTTGTTTAGACATTCGCTTTATATTTGCCGAAATTGAATATATTTTATAATAAATAAATAGCAATTTATTTTTGAAAGAACTTTCGTTCTCTTTCATAACCTGAAAAATTAGTAATATACTTTTTATAAACGTATCTGAGTTGAATTTAATATTATAGGCGAATATGTTTTAACAATAGGCTTTGTCTTTAGTTTGTGAGTTGGCCAATTAAAAGATTTGATTTTTACCTCATACAACCAATAATATAATTAGTGGTTTAAGGGTTAATAATTATTTATTTAACAAATTGGTCTGTCTCAATAAAATAAAATATATGTACATACTAAATATATTTTACATAAGAAACAAAACAAAAAAGAATAAAGTTGTGTTTTATGAAATAGTTAATGCAGATTTATTTAACACAGAGTAAAAAGAGAACTTGAATTTCTCCTCATAGACAAACATTATAAACATTTTTAGCAACTCTTTTATAAGATTCTACTATATATATGATTTGATAATTAAGTGTGGCTAATTTTAATCTTACAGAAACACAGCATCTATAGCAAAAAAAAATTATTAACAATTATTTATTTAATAGTAAATTTGCTCTGTCCCAATTCATAAAATAATAAAATATAATGTGCACATGTTAAATATATGCATTTAAAATATTCTATGAAAAGAAATGTTATAAATAAATATTTTTCTATAAACTTTTGTGTTTTCTTTGTACCAAATTTTGTTAGAAGAAAACATGGAAGTGATATTACTGACAAAAGAATGGGGCGAACATGTAATGGGTCTGGAAAAGAGGACAAGGCACTAGAGACAATAGGATCATAGCCCACCTTAATTAAACTATAAAACAATACAATTTTTAATCAAAAGTAATTTTTAGATACTCTTATAACAATATTTAATGAAATAATCAATATTTAACAGCAATTAAATAAATTAAAATTCAAAAAATTATATATTTATTTAGTTATCATTATAAAATAAACTCTATCAATCTTATTACCAGTTAAATAATAACAAATTAGAAATTAATATGTAACAAAATTTTAAATGTTGCAATTGTTTTCAATATTTATACGATTGTAAATACCTTTCACAATCAGCATATTATAAAACTAAAGTTAAAATATAAATGACTATATTTATCTTATTTAAAGTATGGTAAGTCGCTTCCTAATATCACAGTAACTTGTTAACTTTATTAAATAATAGATAATTTTACAAAGTTTAATTTTAATATATAAGGGATTCGAATTCAGACTTTCACACGACTCTCAACTCTCCTTGCCATCTCATATTGCTGATCCACCTGATCACACACATGTTGAAAAGATAAATAATCACCAATACACATATTTCATGCTAAACCAGCAATCATCAGTTGGTTCAGATTACTATCTCCACACATATATACAATCAGTGCTCAGCTTTATATTAAGATAGCCAATCTTCATACTTTAATGGACAGGCTTCAAACTATTCCAACCCACAACTCTTCAGCCATCCATTTCATTGAAAATCTGATGATGGAACGTTCAAAGCCCACATTAGTGCCAAGGTTTGATTTTTTTTCATTATATAAAGAAGTTATATATTGAAAGAACTATTACTTAAAAAGTTATTGTTTCAAATATTTATAAAACAAAACATTATCTTATTAAATATTATTGTGTCTGATATTATATATACGGTCGATTTATAATTTTTTATGATTTCGTATTTGATTATTTATGTATTTGCATAAAGATATGCAGTTGTGAAATTAAAGTTCTAAAATTTGTTAATTTTAAATGTCATGAGTTTTAATATTTTATTAGCAATTTAAAAAGGTATTTAAATATGTTAATGATTAGAATCAATAATGTTTTGGATTTATTTATTCTCTTCTTCATTTTCTACTTCCGGTTCAATTTTTCAAGCTTTTTTTATAGTTATCGTTTTATAATTAATTTTGAAGACAACTAATGAATTTAATTGAAATTTTGGTTATATGTTGTAGAAATAAAAAATTTCTATTGAAAAAAAAATACAATATTTTATCTTTCTATATGTATATAGTTAATGATTTTTTGATACCTTTTGGAAGAATATATTAAAAACTAGAATGACTGCATTGGTATGGAATTGGGTGTGACAATAAGATTTGTCATGCTATTATGAAATTACATGTTTAGAAGTTTAGTGTATTCTTTTTATACAGGGGTGCAGTATTCTACCGGATAAATATGCTAATGTTATGGAAATTTATTTAAAGTACTATATTTGCATCATAATCTCAAGCGGTTCAATCACATTTCTAAGGAATCTGTTTTAAAAAAAAGGGTTATGATCTAAGATTAATTCTAAATGATGTGACATATGGTTATATTTAAGTTCTATTCCAGAAGAATATATTCAGTTTATAAGATTTTTCCTTATAATTTAAATAAAAATTTGATAATATTCTGGGAGATTAGGAATAAGACATCAGTCTTTGAAAACAATTTTTAAATTTTTTATATTCTTAACGAATGTCTGTTTTTTTTTTTTTTGTTGTTGTTTCTGATTTCTGGAAGATTGTTTTTGTGATGTCACTCGCTGATAAATCTATTGAATAAAATGGCTACTTTCTGAGATTATTCTGTAAAATTTTAAATCTGCTATGATTTTCATTTAGTGAAACTTGAATTTTTCTAATTTAAAAATTTCTAGAGATTTTTCCAAATTGAATTATAAACTAAGATTAGATAAATAAAGATAACACCAGCTTTTAATTTATTTTGAAAAATCTTTTCAATTGAATTGTTAATGATAAAACGTGTTCACAAGTGTTTTCTTCTGGACCAAATCCAATCTGTTCTAAAAGTAAATAGTTTTTAAGACTATTTTTTCAAACATCTTGTTAATGTTGCTAGATAGTTCTGTTCTCTATGTTCTAACTTTAGATTCTACACTTTCAAAAAACTCAAACTATGTTTCATATGCTGAGATCTTTTCTAATCTAAAACTCATGAGCAAATAAATTCTGGTTTAATACGATAAGTTAAAGAGAAAGTTTTATGAAAGGAAATTTTTATACTTCTGCTCTAGTAACATTTTTTTTTTTAATTTGATTTCTCTCAATCTGGATTTAGAAGTCTAATGTATAAAATTGGAACATTCTAATCTCTCTGTACAACAATCTGAACTTATAAGTGCTTATATTAAACCCTATTTGTTTTCTGTCATTTAAATGTAACTCATTAAATTATTTTGTATAGAAATACATCCAAGTTCCTTTACAGCAATTCTTGTACAAAAAAAAAGGTTTGTGATAATCAATTTATGTATTGTGCAAAGATTTTAATAACAGCTGACTCTTTGAGTTCATAAACCAATACCATTTTTTTCAATGATTTTGGTCAATGTTTATTATTTCTATGAGCATTAATTTTTTTAAGAAAAATATCTGAACTTTTAATAGTATTAAAGTAAAAACACTATCCAGTAAGATAAATAAAACTTTATTTCTTTAAACTTACTGCATCTATGGTTGAAGAATAAGTACTTCTAAAAAGTCTACAGATACTATTGTACAAACTCAATTTAATACCATTAGTTTTTCATTAATGTATCTAGATTTTCCAAGAATAATAAAAAATACCAAATTAGTTTTTGTAGAAAATTCAACATCATGTAATCCCTTTTCACTTTATACTGTCTTCACATCAAGCAAAGCTGACATACTGCAGTTACTAATAAGCTAGACATGGCTATCTCTTATAAATTGTCAGGATATTGTTTACATACAAAGAATAGGCTTTCATAAAAGTCAATTGTCAGTCATATATATAATTTCACACTGGGATGAATTTGTATATTTTGAATATGGTTTGATTTGTCTACCCATGATAAATAGCATAGATCATATATTAAAGATTTCTAACTCTATTTTCAGTTAAGAACAATAAACAGAATCTAAGTTAGATCAACAAATACAAGTATTGTGCTTAACATATATTTTGTATATCAAATATTATATGATTTATTACCAACTAACCATTGGATATTTAGTTTGAATCAGCTTAAAAGTGAAGTTGAACTTTTCTTTGGTATTGTTAATAATATGAGTGGATTAATAAAACTTATAAATATATGAAAGTAGCTTTTCAACATTTGAGAGATGATCATAGACATAAATTTAACACTTGATAAAATTAATTCAAATATGCTTATAATTTGGCTAAGCAACATAAAGATGAATTGTATAATATAGACATAAAAAATATATACTGTAATGAGACATCTAGAAATTATTAGTATTGAATAAATATTCAAAGACATTCTATTTAATTGATAATAAATAATTAGCTTGAGAGTTCATAAAAAATTTTAGCACCAGAAGTGTCCAACTTAGAGTTACAATCCATATTCTCAAACTCCAGAGTTTTGCAAGGCTTAATGGTTTGTTGGTATAGAACAAATATCAAATGCAATATAAATCCATTTATGAACAGTAAATACGTATAATTGTGGCTAATTTTATTTTCAATGCCTTGAAACAACACAAAAAGAAACAATAAAAATGGATGGAGTACGTGCTTATTGAATTTATCAATAGCAGTGACATTAGATCAAGAAGGGTACAATAAATATAGCATATAATTATAACTAAAATTATTACCAGAATGATTACGATATTGAAGCATGAAAAACTTTCCACATAAAACAAATAGAGTAATCAGTAAATTGTCTGTTTTCTAAGAGCATACAAATTGCATATACTTATTATAATGCAAATATATAATATATGGAAGCAATTATTTAAATTAAATTAAAAAAAATGTCAAACTAATCTATAGAATAATGATTTTATATTTTTTATTATAAATCAGTAAAAATAAGAAAGCTGGTCAGACATTTTATTTTGTAAGTAGCAATGTTTCTGATGAAAAATATCAATTATAGTATGTTACCACAAATCTTATTTTTTTCTATACTGCTATACACAATTATGTATTAAATATTTAATTTTATTGAGCGTGTCAGTTTCATTAATGGCATGAATAATATAAACTGACTTACATTTTACAAAGTTCTTGAAACCTGCAAATTAAGATAGTGACATTTAATATTGGTAGAAACATCAGTAAAAAATTAATAATTAAATTTTGACGATCATAAAAACAATAAAAAAAATCAACAAAAAATTAAATATAATCAAGATAAAATTCAAATTTGTATATTAAAGAAAATCTAACATAATTAATTTATTAAATTTACATATATGAAATATACATGAAATAAAATGCAAAAATTGTTATGAAAACAAAGCAATCATTAACTATATGGAAAATATAAGTATGAACTATAAATCTGATTATAATATCATTTGAAAGACAAAAAAAATCGTAATTTACATTATAAAGTAGAGTGTAAACACTATAATTATGCAATAAAAATGGTTAAATTTTTGAAGAATTTCAAAAATATAGCCATTAAAAAATATTATATAGAGAGATAAATATAATGCTTTAATGTTGGCAAGGAAACGATTAGTATTTGCTTAAATATAATTAAAAAATTAGTATTATGAAAAGACAATTTATCATAGTACCATAAATTTTCAAAAGGGGCAATGCTGTATAAAATACGCATAAAGATTTAATAAAACAAGAAAACACTTCAATATAATTTAAAGGTGGGATATTTTGAATAAGATTAGTGATTGTTTCTTTTTGTTTTATTTTATCAATAAAAATGAGATAAAAATAAAACATTGCTTAATGATTAATTTCATACAATTGTATAAAAAATAAATGTGTTAAAATTGGCAATAATAACAATAGTAAAATATTGCTTATTTATAATATTTAAGAAATGTGTATGTACGTGTGCCAATGTTTGTAGAAATAATGAAGCAAATTTAATTTTAACATTTAATCTATTTTACTTGTTTAATTTGTAAGAAAATATATATATATTAAAATGCTGAAAATGATCTCTATATGTATATGTAAAGAGATAAAAACATTGGAAATTTAATAAATAAAAATGAAAACAAGCAGGCAAATGTCAGCATTATCATGATAGAAACAGAAAAATGAACATATAACTCTACTACTTAATATCACTAAAATAGAAATAAAATGATAATTTACTGTAAATATGAAAGAAGTAGAAATATAGTATTACTAAAAATAAGTTATATATATAATGGATTAATTTGTTTGTTTTTGTTTTTAAGGCATTACTATTGGTCCCAGGCGAGATGGTCCGGAAATTTTCGTTTGCTTAGAACCTAGAGGACAATATCGAAATCCTAATGACTGTACAACATTTTATAATTGTTGGGATGGTATTTGGTACATTCAAAACTGTCCACCAGGATTAGTTTTCAATGAAATTACTCGAGAATGTGACTGGCCTGGATCAGTTCCCGACTGCCCTGGAGGTAGAGTTATATTTCATAACTAATTGTATATTCATGAGAATGAATTTTATACTTTTTTCTATTCTTTGCAAATTTTCTTAAAGATAAGCATAATTGTTATAACTGATCAAAACAACAATGTTAAATATATAAGATAAAGTTTTATATATATATATATGGAGTTTATATAATAAAAAACTTTTTTTTTTCATTTTTTTAGAAAAGTAATAAAAAATTTAATTCTACCCCCCCCCCCCATAAACATCTGTGATAACTAGAAAAACAAATTAATTTATGAATGATTGATTAGATTTTGTTTTCGTTCTGTTTTCTTTTTTTTTTTTTAATTGGGTAAAAATGAGATGAAAAAATAAATAAAAAGTGACTATATTTATTAAAAGTTTAAACTCTTATTATTTATTATTACAAACTTTTTACTGCCCATCTAGTACGCAGACCTGCAGAAAAGTTCCGCGACCCGGCACCAGGCCGCGGACCAAGGGTTGAAGAACAGTGTTCTAAATTACCTTTCATGTTTTTTACTTATATATTTTAGGAATAATAATAAATTTTAATTAAAAAAATTGTTTTTAAATCTTTATAGGCTTTATATAAACCATACTTAATATAAAATCTTCATTGATTTTCAACTTATATTATTTATGATTAACCTTGTGTTTGACTAGAGATAATAGTTTGATAGTATTATCATTGTTTTCTACATCACAATATATTGAGACAACATCATTGATCAGTAGTGGCATAGCTTCTATATAGCTTTGTCCAGCCTGAAGTCAATAACTATTTTTGAAGTTCTTGTTATCTCCCGCCATCTGAAAATTGAATGAAAAATTACTCCTCATCAATAGGATTTTTTGGTGTAAATCTAGTGACTTTCTTCGTGGAAAAACTGACTTAGCATTTTGAATTATAGATGGTAAAATTAAATATCAAAAATATAATTAAATGCAAATTTGCTTATATGGGATGTTTTAAAATTATTAACTTCTTGCTAAGTCTTAAAAATTTTGTTATTCTATAGGGAACATTAGGTTATATACAAACCTTGCTTTGTTTTTTTTTATTTTGTAAACAAAAAAAATATGTAAACCATATCTATTCAAAACAAAGTTACAATTTATTAGATTTATTATACAATAAATCATTTGTGCTTATCGCCCATCATCATAAGAATCATCTCAAATATTGGCAACTGAAATATAAAGATACGTCCATGTTTAATTTAGTTCTTCTGATCCATAACTTCTTTTTTCCTCATCACTGCAACAAACTTTCCTATTTTATCAATCCATCACACACATGGTTCTTTTTCTAAGTCTTTTAAAATTTCTTGGATTGATCCTATCCAGTTCCATAACAGTTTCTTAATTTTTTCAATGATATTAATTTATTTTTCACTAAAACAACTTACTCAGTTTATCATATATTTTTAAATGTATTTATTATATATAATAAAATAATAAAATATTAATAGTGATAATAAATAATACTAATAACCATTGTAAGAATAATTTCAGTTACTTCCATAACCATTTTTAGCTAGAAACCTTTTAAATTTGACAGATGTGAATTTTAACATTCATACTTTGTTTATTAATTAAAGAGTTCTATTTATCAGCATTGCCTCTTTGATTTTTCTTTTATTATGATTTCCTTCCTCATGAATAACTCTAGTGTTTTCAACTCTAAATTAAAAATAAAATTACATTCAAAAAAACCAGAAGTTGTTATTAAATCATTATATAAAAGTTGATGTTATTTTGACTATTTTTTAATACTAAATTCACCTATGCATGAAGATTTGCATTTATATAAAATTTTGATATTTTTTATTTCAAAGATATCTTCTTTTTTTTTAATTATTTACCAGTCCACTAACATTAGGTGGAACACAAAATAAAATGTTACATAATTCTTTCTGTTTTAATTTCAGCATTTGATATGGAATAGATAGCCATTTTAATCATTATTTCTTACATCTTTATATTATTATATTTTTTTAAATTGGCATATAAAAATTTATATACAATTATACTTAATATATAATAATACAAAAAAGCAAAAAATTAATGATAAAAAAATGGATATTAATTCCATATGTTTTAAATTGCTCAAGCTAAAATTATTAAATATATATAGAGAATTATATAACATTTTATTTTGTGTTTTATCTAAAAATAATAGATTGGTGAATAATTCAAAGTATGTAATACCTTTGAAACAAAAGAGTAATATTGTGTATCAAATATCATGTTAATGCAAATCTTATATATAGATGAATCAAGACATAGTATTGAGAAATAGTTAAAATAGCATCAATTTTTATTTAAATATATAAAACAAAAATAATAATGATTTAATACCAATATCTGTTTCTTTGATCACAAAAAACGTAATTTATGTTCAAGTTTGATCTGGAAAATACTAGAATTTTTTATTAGGGATGAAACCACAATAAAATAACAATCAGAGATAATTTTGATAAATAGAAGTTAACAACTACAAATATCTTGGTCATATTATTATTAGAGATGAAAACATTATGGATAAAATTAATCATAGAATTAAACTTGGGTGGAGTGTTTTTGGTAAAAATAGCTTAATATTAAAAGATAATATACTTTAGTGCTTGAAAAGGAACATTTTTAATAAATAGTGTTACCAGTTCTTATTTACAGATGTGAGACTTGGACACTTAACAAAAAGACAATACAGAGACTTTAGACCACTCAACAAAATATGGAGAGATGTATGTTAAGAGTATCAAGAAGAAATCGGAAATGAAATATATGGATGAGAGAACAAATACATTTACTGACATTGTTGAAAGAATTAAGAGACTGAATTGGAGTTGGGTTAGACATATTTCTAGAAGAGATGATAATAAACAGACAGTTAAAATCTTGAAATGGATTACAATAGATTGTAAAGGACATAGAAAGAGACTGCATGTGAGATGGATGTAAGGAAGTGTGTACGAGTAATGTAGAAAAGAAAAGCTAGAGATGACGAATTGAATTTGGAGAGACCTTCATCCTGCAGTGGATCGATAATGATTGAAAATTATATATGTGTGTGTGTGTGTGTAATTAAAATAAAACAAACCACTCTCTTTCAAGCCATGACTAAATAATACTCTGTTAAAATATATAAAAAATATATAAATAATACTCTGTTAACAAAGAGTTAAGGATAAAATGAATCCACTTATCCTTTAAGCTTTTAGTGACATATACATTAAATTATACTAATTTTATGCTTACATTTATTAATTTCTATTTATTTACTTAAAAAAAAAAACCTATTTAAGATGCAACTCTGTCTCTATCCGTGGATAAATGATTATTTAATGGTTTCATCTACCTGATATACTGAGTTCACAAATTTTTCACTAATGTTGGCAATATAAGTTTGTAAACATCAAAAGCTATAAAATTAGATCTTGACCCTTTGTGAACATTCAGAGTGTTATTTATCCATAGCTTGAAGGAAAGTGGTTTGCTCCTCTTAATACATAAACATTAAGCTATGCTGATTTTATGTTTACTATATATATATATATATGTGGATATATGTAGTACATAAAAATATAATAATCTTAACATTATTTCTCTAAGCCTTAATTAGTGTTTAATTAATTACATATTTAAAATGTTTATTTTACAACAATTTATTTTTTAAAAAATTGTTTAAAGACACCCCCGTGTTAGCTAATACAAAGGAGGTTTTTAGTTAAACTTACTGGTGGATTTGCTCTCTAACTTTAAAATCATGTTGAACATTGTGAGCGATTGCTGTGTTTGTTGGAATCTTAACTGATTTCTTAAACTACTGATGATGTTAGATTTGATTTACACAAACATATGTCTAGCAAAAAGTTGGTTAATTTTTTTCATCACTTGACACATTACAAAATTTTTATTGAGGGCATAGATAAGTAACGTTAGCATTATTTGTATGTGTATGTAATAAAATTTATTATTCAAACCACATACAAACATGTATATGAATAAATAGCTAATCATCTATATTAAATGCATTCCTAATATTTATTTTTAAAATAGGAATCTCATCCGGAAAGCCTACAGATTTATATCAATCCTATAGTTCCATGACGGCATTTAATATTTAAGAAAGAAATGTATGTTTCTGTTTAAGAGATAAAGAAAAGGGGAAAAAATTAAAACTTGTGAGAAATGAATATATTCATATATATTACTACTTATTAATAGTATTCCAGGAACAGAATTTCACGAAGCTAATTTCTATGCATATGCAGTTGTTATATGTAATTATTAAACACACATAGAGATATATATGACAACTTTTATAGATGAAAAATAGAGTTGATATTTTGACAAAAAAAGAGCAAATAAAAATGTACATATCTGGCACAGGCATTAATTTCTAAGATTGCCTATAATAGTCTACCTATAACTGACCATGTAAAATCATAAATCAGTGAAGATAGTAAAATTATTGGAAGAGATTAAAAGTTAATGGTTCAATATTGGAACGTTGTGAAAAAAAAGTTAAATCAACATTGGACAATAAAATAAAAATGATATATGAGTTTTGTATTCTGAAGTTAAACATAAACATAATACTGTATGAATTCTTTTAGGTTCAATAACAAAATAGAATTTTATAAGTAGTACTAGTCGAAAAATAATAAGATGGTTTCTGCTATAAATTTGCATGTGACTTAAGAAGAAATTTTTTTTATTCTATGTAAAACCATATATTGTTAGCTTATGTTATTACTAGACATCATGCTGTTATGTCCACATCCTTGTACTAGTTTTGATTAATGGTTTTTATTAGTGAGAACTTTGGCTCTAATGATAGATCCTATGGTCAACTCATCTGACAACCATCTTTAATTTCTTTGTAACAACAGGGCTGAAATTCAAAAAATTTACATTTTAAATCCAACTTGAATTTTTTATACAGTTATATAGATTTTTGACTCTGCTTTAATAATATATTTTAATGATTTCAGTTTAATGTTAACCATAGCACAATTCATCCTTTTGCTAGAATAGCATAAAACTTAAAACCTTAATAGACCAATGAGTATTTGTGATAATGATGATGAAGAAGAAAAATATACATTTAGGACAAAATTGAACCTGTTAATTAAAAAGAAATATAAAAGTAATTATATAGTAATGGGTTAAAGTGTTATGGCAAGATAGAAATAAGATCATAAAATTATTGAGCATTATGGATTGAAATAAAAAAAGTAATAAAACAATAATATGGTAATAGTGAACCTTTACAGTTTAAAAATTATAAGAGATTTGGTTATGTCAAAAAAATTGGATGTAAAAAGTCTTGATAATAAAAAAAAATTTCATTTAAATAATTTGTAACTATATGTTGAATTATTTCCATTAAATGTCTTTGGATACATTCAAACTTTATGTAAACTTTACAAATATATTCATCTGATAATAATAGCACACAAGTTAGTATATAACCCAATGTTTCAAATGTGTATTATTATTCTCTCTTCTTTAGTATTGCTGACCTGTTCATAATATTAGTATGGGAATCAAATCTGGGACTTTAAGATTGGTGAATGCTGATTATGAAATGATGTTCTAACCAATAGAGTAATTACTTGATTAGATGGCACTTTAAATTTGATATTCATAAGTCTAAAGATTCTTATTTGATACCCATACTAGTAGTGAAATTGTTCCGGTTGGCTGCACCTGAAGAAGAGAGAAAATACATTTAAAACATTGTGCCATATGCTAATATGCATGCTATTACTAATAGTTGAATGTATTTGAAAAATTTAAACAAAGTTTGAATTTTTCTAAAGACATTTAACAATTAATATTAGATGAAGGAAATAATCTAACATATAATTACAAGTAAAATTCCATCACTATGAACATTCAAACAAATACTCAATTAAATTAGGTATTGGTTCCTTACTAATTTTTTAGAAGTGGTACTCCAACATCTTCAAGCATAGCTCTATTTCACAAAACTATTTAGTAATGGTAAAAATGAAATTATCTTTGAAAAAATCTGAGGCAAAAAAAAATTGCTAATTTATATATATATATATATATATATATAGATATATATATATATATATATATAGTATATATATATATATATATATATATATATATATATATATATATATATCATCAACCATTATCAACCCACTGGAGGATGAAGGTCTCTCCAAGTTCAATCCATTTTTTTCTATCTTTAGTTTCTCTTCTCCACATCACCCCTGCACACTTTCTTATTTCATCCATCCATCTCACATGTGGTCTCTTTCTGGATCTTTTACAATCTCTTGGAATTCAGTTTAAAATTTCAATTGTCCATCTATTATCATATCTTTTAGCAATATGTCCAGCCAACTCTAAGACTGAATTTTTTCAATGAGGTCAGTAACACCTGTTTATTCTCTTACCCATACATTGCGTTTTTTATCTCTTCTTGTTACTCCCAACATGCATCTCTCCATACTTCTTTGAGTGGTCTGAAGTCTCCGTATTGCTCTTCTATTAAGTGTCCAAGTCTCAGATCCATAAGTTAGAACTGGCAAAACACATTTATTAAAAACCTTATTTTTCAAACACATAGGCACATTTCCTTTTAGTATCAAGTTATTTCTACCAAAAGCACTCCAAACAAGTTTAATTCTATGATTAATTTCATCCATTATGTTTCCATCTGTATTAATAATCTGACCAAGATATTTATAACTGTTAACTTCTTCTAACTCATCATAATCAATCTTTATTTTCATATTTTGAGAAAAACTATTAATCATTACTTTAATCTTTTTAACATTTATCTTTAGTCCTACTTTCCTATTTTCATCTGATAACTCCTGCAACATTTCCTGTAGCTCTAAAGCATTATTTTCAAAAACAACTACATCATCTGCAAAATCTAAATGACTTACATAATCTCCATTTACTTTCACTCCTTTAGCTTTCCATTTTAATCCACAAAATACTTCTTGTAGCACTGCTGTAAAAAGTTTTGGAGATATGGAGTCACCCTGTCTTACACCCTTTTCAATGTTGATTTTTCTACTATCATTATGTATTCTAATTGTTGCTGTTGAATTTTTATAAATATTCTTTAAAATATGACAATACCCTGGATCTACACCTTGATGATCCAATGCTTTAATCACTGAAGAAATGTTTATAGAATCAAATGCCTTTTTATAATCTACAAATCCTAAGCATAATGGCAACTGATATTCATTTGTCCTTTCTATAACTTCTCTCAATACCTGTATATGATCTACTGTACTAAAATTACTTTTAAATCAAGCTTGTTCTCTTGGTTGGTGGAAATCCAGTGTTTTCTGTAGACGAGTTGTAATTATCTTAGTAAAAATTTTGTATAAAACTGATAAAAGACTGATAGGTCTGTAATTTCTAATATCTTCTTTATCACCTTTTTAAAATATTAATATTAATACTGCATTCTTCCAATCATCTGGTACATCTTTATCATTTAGACATTTGGTATATAACTTTGCTAAAAAAAATTCTATTTCTTCACCTGCTTCTTTTAATATATCAATATCAATTATAATTCCATCATTACCTGGAGCCTTCCCTTTCTTCATAAATTTAATTGCATGTCTCACTTCCTCATTCAAAATTCTGGACAATTCAGAAGATATAATAGGTATAGGAAGCACTTGTTCTTTACTACTATATAATTCTTGATAGAAGTCTTCTACACATTTTATGATGTCATCTTTCTTTTTAGTAATAATGCCATATCTTTTTCTTATTGCAGATGTTGTTTTACCCTCTTTAGACTTTTATTCTCTTCTACAGCTTTCCTTGTTAGTTCACAATTATATTTTCTTATATCATTTTTAACTCTTTTTCACACCATTTTCTTTTCTTCATAAATTCTCTAGTCTCAGTAGAACTTTTATTGGTTAATTGCTGATTTTTTTCTACTAGCTATCTTTGTTGCAATTTTTAAAAGTGTATCAGTTATTTTCCTATTAATGTCATTCAAATCTGAATCATGTTCAAAATCTACTAATACTTGAAACCGATTTGTAGGTTCTAATTTAAATTCATTAGAGTGTTTCTGAAGATTAGAAATATCAACTGTAAATATTGTTTTTCTTAATAATTTTTGTCTCTCTAGTTTTGCATTAACCTGTATCTTATATCTTACTAATCGATGATCACTTCCTGTGTTAAATTTATTAAGACCATTACAATCTTGAAATATGTATTTTCTGTTAGTCAAAATATAATCCAATTCTGCTGTACCTTCATTTGGATGCTTCCATGTCCATTTCCTTTTAACATTTTTCTCAAAAAAAGAATTCATAATATAAAGTTTTTCTTTTTCTGCAAACTCCACAAGTCTATGTCCTCTCTCATTTCTATTACCATAGCCAAAATTACCTACAGCATTTTCATCTTTCATTTGTTTACCAATTCTAGCATTAAAATCTCTCATAACAATTTTAAAATGTTGTTTACTCTGATCAAAAGCCTTTTGTACATTCATATAAAAATCTTCTATAACTTCATCACTATGAGAACTTGTTGGGCATAAACCTGAATTATCTGCATTTGGTATCTGCTATTAAGTTGTAAAACTAATTTTGCCACTCTGTCCGATACACCATCAATCTCCACAATGTTATTCTTCCATTTTTTATTTATAATAAATCCTACTCCACTTGCATTTCCTATATTTGTGCCTTTATAGTAGAGTATATGTTCACTTTTTAAATCAATTGTTTCTTCATATTTTCTTCTAACTTCACAAAGTCCAATAATGTCCCATTTAATATAAGATAGTTCTTCTTCTAATTCTTTCAATCTTTCTTCACTTGAAAGTGATCTGCAGTTGTAAGTATCTAAATAAAAAATCATCATCAAATGGCAGCCTGAGTTCGCAATCAGTGGATTCTTAGCACCCTCTGCCTTTGGCCACCAACCACTGCCTTGGTTGGTGACTTTACAGCCTCCTGGGAATAAGGGACATGATTTATTTTTGTCTGTCATGATTGTATATATTGGAAAAAATATTAAACTCAGAGGTAAAAAGCCAATAAACTCACCACGCTGGCTAATGTGTGTTGGTGAGCAACCCATCCATGTTCATATACTATTTGAATAATCACATAGTAATAACAGCTGCAATGACAAGAATGTATGGAGCGGACATTAGGAAATTTGCCCTGCTCAGTTCCTTTAAGGTCTCCAAGAGGAATCAAAGGGTCTCCTTTCAGTTAATAGCAAACTCCTTTCTGCAGCCATATATATATATATATATATATATATATATATATATATATATATATATATATATATATATATATATATATATATATATATAGAGAGAGAGAGAGAGAGAGAGAGAGAGAGAGTTGTTGGGTAAGTATATAATTAATCAAATAATTATTGCTCAGAAGTTCATAAGAAGTTTATCTATTAGAAATGATTGTGCTGTGATTGATCTATGCACTTTGTTCTCCAATGCCTGCCACTTTACTATAGCACCAATAATTGCAAATAATATTAGACTAATTAATAAAGCATTTACAATTATTATACTTTATTTAAAATGTATAAGATTGTTGTAGTAAAGATAATAAATAAGTGAGCAACGGATTTTGGATTAACAGTAAGCTGAGGAATAAACTGATAGAGTGTACATTGACAAAGAAGAATTGTATTGTGAAACAGATAAATTAACGAAGAATGTGAGTAAATAAAAGAACTACAAATAAAATATAAACTTGTAGTGTAATTTTCACTACATCAGTCTCATGCAAGGTAGGGACTGGTTTTTATCCATTTTTAACCCCTTTTAGAGGGATGTAATGATGAACATATGACCAAAGATATGTGAAAAAGATATATTTGGTCATATATTTTGATTATATTCCTCCACAACGTATTAAAATAAAGTAGAAACCACTCCTAATGTTGTTTGAGAGTGGTGTAGTGAAAATTATACTACAGAAATATTATACATTATTGGATAATTTTTAATCTAATGAATAATTGATAAAAATTATTAAAAATATATTTTTTTAAAAAAATGTATAACAGAATAAAACTGGTTGACATCAGAGGAATAAAATGGTGATTGAAGAAACAAAAATCTTAGCTAAGAAAGTATTTTTTCTAAAAAAGTGGAAAATTATATAAACGACTTTTCTGATACAAATAATAAACCATATCTATAATAATAAATAAATAAAAATTGTGCAAATAAGACAGTGAAAATAATAACAAAAGTCATGTGGATACGTGTGAAATAAGTTGTGAGGTGAAAAAATGATAACCGAGAATTGGCAAGATCAGAGAGTTAACCATTGCTATCTGAGAAACAAGTTATATTTAAAATGAGTAGAGAGACAAATTTACAACTGGAGAAGTAAAAACTATTGTTGAGTTATATATCCATATATATAAAACGAATATTTCCTTCGCTTGTTTATGTAATTTTTTTGCATATGCTTTAAGAAATGGTTTTCTTTTCATAATTTAGCTGAATATACTTCCAGATCAATTAAGAAAAGAAATAAAACTACTTATAAAGCGCGCGCGCACACACACACACACACACATACATATATATATAGAGAGAGAGAGGGGAGAATGTTAATATTTAACATTATTGATTGTGAAAAGGCGTTTTATAGAAAATATTTTATTGTTTTTCTAAAAATATTAAAAATAGAAGATATTGATTGAAAAAAAGTATATTTTGAAGATATTTTAAGATTAAATGATCAAATGTATCATCTGAAATATAAATCATTATTCAAAATTATTAAAAATACTAATATATGATTAAGGTATATATGTATTATTAATATATTTAATTTTTACAATTGGAGAAATATATCAATTATCTACGAAAAAAATAGGTCTCATATATCAATTCAGGGATTCTAAGTTTTTCTGTTTTTTGCTCTAATTTTTAAATACTCATAATTATTACTCTCTTAAATATAATCTATTAACTCTTCTTTTTTTTTTTCATTTATCTCTTTCTTTCATATTTTCTCTTTGCTAATGCAGCTTTTATAATTTCTTTTCTCTGGCATTCAAGTTGTCTGACTTTATAATTTTTTGAAAAAATAATCTTTTTTCCAACAATTCTATATTTTTGTTCTCATCTTAAAAACGTATCTATTCAATTTTTCTCTGAATCTATCTCTTCAAAGTCAATAGTTTTTTTTTTCTAGATATTTACTTTTTGCCCATGTTTCTTCTCCATGTAAAATAATGCTCTAAATAAATCTCAATGATCAAACTGGTGTGTATATATATATCAAAACATTCTGTTTAATAAGACAAAATATTGAAGCCTATATATGTAATAACAGGATTTTTTGATGTAATAATTAGTACAAATGCCTGATAGTGGCTATAATTTGGGATTCAAATCACTTCAAGTAAAATTTGAAAATTTATTCACGCTATGAACTAACTTAATTTTTTTTTCAGGTATCCATACCATAATCATTCATTTACTCCTACCTAAAAATTGCTAAGCCCAGTGCATAAAGCTATCTCTTCATAAAAATCTGTTGAAAAGTCATTTACTCTGCAGTAGGTTATTTAAAATGTTATTTTGCTTCATATTTGCATATATATTTACAGTTTTTAAATCAAAATATATACATATATATATAAGTATTTTAATATGTATTTTTAATATGTTTTTGATGTAATTAACAAATATTAAAAATCTTTTCACTTACTAAACTTTGAAAGAAAATTTTAAATGTTTTTTTTTTTTTAACAGTTATACAGAATTCAGGAACTTATAATTTGAAGACTGTTAAACTCAGAATTCTCGATAGGATTTATAAATCTATTGACCATTCTATAGAACTTCATCTTAAACAAAATAAAAATGTATTCGAACTTTTGAAAGTAGCTCAGATCAAAGACCCAATTTTTCGGTAAGACTAATGTTTATTAATATAAATAATTATAACAAACATATAAAAAATAGAATTAATAATAACATTTTTTACTATATTTTATAACTATATTATTTTACCTTGATTTTTAATGTATAGAAGGCTTTTATTTTTCGCAGACATAACAATACTATGTTTTCCATTTAATAAATTGTCCAATTTCTTATTTCTTATCAATGGATTATATTCTTTTGAGAGATATTACCTAAAAATATTACTGTATTTAAATTAAGAATTTAACATAACATTTTATGACCTAATGAAAATCTGTTTGCATGTAAAATTTTATTTTTAAATACATGGTAATTTTTAGTACTTATATCTGTGTATAAAGTAATATATTATTTATTAGAAAATAGAGAATATCCTATCATAAATTTAGGACTGTAGAGAAACAACTATTAGTTGATTTTTCTAGTATTCTGGATAAAAATAATATTCCATTATTTACAGCGTAATGTTGTATAAATAATGTAAATAGTACTATGAAACAAATAGAAATTGAAACATACATAAAAAATAGAAATAAGAATATCAAAATTTCTAAACATGTATTATTTGAAATAATAATCTTTAAATTTAATACTAACTTTTATGTGTTAAAAAAAATCTATTACTAAAGCAGAAGGGTGCATTTTATTAATTAATGTAATAAATATATGTAAATTTTAAAGAATGAATGCTTACATTTATTCAATTTAGCCTCCCAAACATTATATTTATTCACAGAGAGTGTTGTTAAAATATAATAACATTCGGGATAGTAATTTGAATATTTTCTATTCAATTTTCAAACTGAGTATATGCACTGGAATATGATTACATTCATATATTTAATATAACAGATAAATTGATGTGTATTAGCTAGGTAAATAAAATAGATAAAAGAAATGAACAATGAAATTAATTACTTGAAATACATTAATAAACTCTCCATATAGTAGTGCGACCCTGTGCCAACCAGAGTAATCAATGGATGCCAGAAGGCTTGTGCATAAAATCCCTATCTAGTGCCTACTCATCCAATATCCCAGACTAGTTTCTGGCTTGTGGCCATCATCAGTGAGGGCCTTGGATCTGAGAGCACTGCACCTAGATCTTAGAATCTAATGCAATCCTCCAGCAGCCACCTTTTAACTCTACTTTATTACAAAACTATGAGTATGAAATTGAAAACACAAAAATATTTTCAATCTAAGCTCAATAGCTTATATAGTCAAAGATGAGAAGATAATTTCAAAAGAATGGATAAAAATATAATAATCAATTTTGGAATATAGAAAAAGGATGGATAATGGGCTGTTCGATAAGTAGAATTATGGCATCAATTATGGTTGATTGGATTGAGCAGAAAGTAATTGATAAGTATATTGAAAATGGAGAAATTTTAAAGTATTTTCAGTATGTGGATGATGTTTTAATTATAGGAAATGGAAGAAGCATAATGAAAGCTTTTAATGAGCTAAATAAAAGTATATTTAATAGTAAATTTACTATAGAAAATAATGAAGAAGGAATAAAATATTTAGAGTTATTAATAAAAAAGGATGAAAATGGAATGATTAATATAAAGCACTACATAAAAAATAAAAATGTTAGAGGAATAATACATCCAAAATCTTATCAACCTTGGTGTCAAAAAATGGGGGTACTAATAGGAATAAAACAAAAAAATGATAGGCTTACGTTAAATGATAAAGATGCAATGGAGCAAAAATTGAAAATCCAAGATGAATACATTGAATATGGATATAATAGTAAAGTTGTTAAAAATATTTTAATAAATAAAAATAGATCTAAAAAAGTTAGCAATAAAAATGAAAGAAAAAATAAGAAATGGATTTCTATTCCATATTCCAAGGATGTATATGAAATTCTAAATGATAGAAAAGAAAAAATAAATCTTAATTTAGGTATTGGATGGAAAAATAGAAAATCTTCAAAAAAACTAGTAAGTAATTGTAAGATAAAAAATGATAAGAATGATAGAATAGGAATAGTTTATAAAATTATTTGTAAAAGATGCAAAATGATATACATAGGTCAGTCAGCAAAAAGTAAGATAGAAAGGGGTAAAGAGCATGACAGAGCTATAAATAGGAAAGATATTAAATCAGGACCATTTTGCCATTTTTTAGAAACAGGACACGTTATGAATTGTGAAGAAAGTATTGAAGTTGTCAAATATTGTAAAAATTATAAAGAAAAAAAAGTATATGAAACATTGTATATACATGAAAATAAAGAGAAATGTATGAATTTAGTACAAGGATTGGTAAAGTTAGGAGGAAAAATGTCATTAAATAAAAATTGGAAAATATAAAAACATCTTTATTGTTTAGTTTGACTAGTAGATGGTATGTTAAGATAATATCTAAATCACGTGAATTTTTTCAATTGTTGTAATATCTTGACAAGGTTCATTTTTGAATGAAAATCGATTAGTTGTTAATAAATTTATTATTTATATATTAAACAGAGCAAAACTCTCCATACAGTATTGCCACCTGTGCCAAACAGAGTAATCAATGGATGCCAGAAGGCTTGTGCATAAAATCCCTATCTAATGTCTACTCATCCAATATCCCCAGACTAGTTTCTGGCTTGTGGCCTTTGTCAGTGAGGAGCTGTGGATCTGAGAGCACTGCATCTAGATCTTAGGATCTAATGCAACCCTTTAGCAACCACCTTTTATCTCTACTTAACTACAAAACTATTAGAATGAAATTGAAAACACAAAAAATATTTTCAATCTAAGCTCAATAACTTATATAGTTATATGGGTCTGAACTCAATTCAGCACCCATACATTTTGGTGTCTTTGGCTCTTTTACAACCATAGCCACCACTATCCTATTAGCAGGATTGGTGTTAAACCATTAAGCATCACATGATCACATTTCCTATACTAGCACATTAATTGTTGATAAACAGAGCAAAACTCTCCATACAGTATTGCCACCTGGCATCCATTGATTACTCTGTTTAGCACAGGTGGCAATACTGTATGGAGAGTTTTGCTCTGTTTATCAACAATTAATGTGCTAGTATAGGAAATGTGATCATGTGATGCTTAATGGTTTAACACCAATCCTGCCTAATAGGATAGTGGTGGCTATGGTTGTAAAAGAGCCAAAGACACCAAAATGTATGGGTGCAGAACTGAGTTCATACCCATATGACTATATAAGCTATTGAGCTTAGATTGAAAATATTTTTTGTGTTTCCAAATTTCATTCTCATAGTTTTGTAGTTAAGTAGAGATAAAAGGTGGTTGCTAGAGGGTTGCATTAGATCCTAAGATCTAGATGCAGTGCTCTCAGATCCAAAGCTCCTCACTGACGAAGGCCACAAGCCAGAAACTAGTCTGGGGATATTGGATGAGTAGGCATTAGGGGATTTTATGCACAAGCCTTCTGACATCCATTGATTACTCTGTTTAGCACAGGTGGCAATACTGTATGGAGAGTTTTGCTCTGTTTATCAACAATTAATGTGCTAGTATAGGAAATGTGATCATGTGATGCTTAATTGTTTATAGATTGTTTAATATATAGTTGTCTTATATATTGATTTTATTTCATTTCAGAGAATTATATATATATATATATATATATATATATGAAAGTCAACATTTAAACAATATCAATAACAATCAATAATCTCAATCTGTTGTTAAAGCAACCTCCTTCTATAATAAATGGGGATGACAACCTTTATTTGTGGTCCAAGGTATTTATATAGACACTAAAGATTGCAATTCAACTAAAGGGAGTGAGATTATTAATTCAAAAAAGTTTAAATAAACATCATTAAACAAGAAAATACAATCTGTTGTGTTTTGACAATAGATTGATATTGTTGAGTATTATTAATATTAATAGTGTTGACTGCTTCTATATATTTTCATTAGTAAATCTATCTGGCCTTAAGTATTATTTACCTAAGTAATATATAGTTTCAGTGGAATTTGAAAATTATAATTGACTATTTGCTTTCAGGACAGATTATATTTGCCTATTTAATGAGATTTATTTAAACTTTTTGGAATTAAATAATCTCATTCTCCTTAGTCAAGTTGCAATCTTTAATATCTATATAAACATATTTGACCATAGATAAATGGGGGTGTCCATCTTCATTATAGAAGGAAATTGCCTTGACAGCAAATTGAGCTGGTTGACTATTATTGATATCATTTAAGTGTTGACTGCTTTTATGTATTTACATATAAATATATATAAAGGTTTATAAATCTGATTGAATATCAAATAAAATGAGCTGCAACTCTTTATTAATATTTTTTTTTTTAAAAAATGAAAAAAATATTAGTAAAACTAAATATAAAATGCATAATCCTAAGGGTAATAAAAAATGCAGTTTATTAACATTATGTTTTTTAAATGATGTGGTTCTTTTTACTAATGAAAATATTTGAAAACCAGGCACTCTTTACAAACCTGGAGCTCATTTGTAAGTATAGGAGATTTGAACAAAGATTTTCAAGCACCCTTCAACTATCCACACTATCTCATATAACCGATACACATGACCACACACATATAGAAAAGATAAATAATCATCAATATACATATTTTATGCTGAACCAGCACTCATTTGGTCCAGATTATCATCTCCCATATATATATATATATATATATATATATATATATATATATATATATAACCAGTGCTCACTTTAAATTAAGCTAGCAAATCTTGATACTTTCATGGACCGGCTTCAATCTACTCCAACCTCCAACTTTTCAGCCATTCATATACTTACAAATAAGCTCCAGGTTTGTGAAGAGTGTCTGGTTTTCAAATATTTACATATCAAGCTTGTATCCTACCCATCCCTCTTCTATGCATTTAAATGAATAAGGTCCTATATATGAGGAGTCTAAATGACTTGAGGTCAACATGGGCCTGGCAATAATATTGGCATCAGCATGGGATTTGGGTTTTCGCCATCAGAATTTCAGTGATATGAATGGCTGAAAAGTTGGAGGTTAGAGTAGATTAAAGCCTGTCTATTAAAGTATGAAGATTTGCTATCTTAATATAAAGTGAGCACCAGTTATATATATATATATATGGGAGATGATAATCTAGACCAACTGATCAGTGCTGGTTTAGCACAAAATACATATACTGGTAATTATTTTATCTTTTCTATATGTGTGTGGTCATATGAATCAGTTACATGAGATAGTGTGGATAGTTGAAGGGTGCTTGAACATCTGAGTTTAAATCCCTATACTTACTAATGAAAAATACAATTTAAAATATTTATTTTTTAAAATGTACAGCATGATCTCTAAATAAATCACTTTTTGCACTTTCATAATGGGTTTTATTAAAATATCTGAACTGTTTTGACCCACTAATCTTCTTCAGAGCTGTAAAATACAATATACTAAAAAGCATTGTGAAATATGAAAAATAGGGATTTTTATAAGATTTATTTAATATAAGCAATGCAAAAAAAACATGAAGGATTATTGACTATCTTAAAAGAAAAAAAGATATTAAATTTAGTAAAGAAAAAAATCAAAGATATTAATACTAAACAAATACTAATAAAAAAAGAATATAAATTAAAATGTGAAATGAATTAAGAAATAGGTATTATTTGCTTAAAGTAGATATAGTGTAAGTAAAATTTTATGGAAAGAACTACTTACCTAATTAGACTTATAGAAATAATGCAATATACTTTATGCAGGAATTACTGACAACTTTGAATAAGATTTAAAAAGTAATGAGGAGATAAAATATGCATTTGGGGAAACATAAGCCTGCTGATAAAGCTATACAATTAAAAATGGAAAAAGCATTATTTCATATGAAACCTAAGAGAAAATATGAAATGCTTTTTAAAATAATATTAAAATGAATTAATGGAAAAAATAAATTGGTTAACACAGGTATTAAAATATGCAAAACAATTAGATGGTTAATAAATATCATTGTATTTACACATCAGTAATGGGAAAAAACTTCAGCAACTGCTTGAAAATATGAAACCATTTAAGAATCTTGGTGACTTATTAGGAGGAAATATAAACTTGAATGTTGATTCGTTCTCTTGTTATTGAGGAGAAGAAAAGATAGAGTGTAACTTTTTAAAATAAATTAGTAATAGATGCAGCTGTTATTCTGTTAAAGTTTTTCATAAAAGAGAGACATTGACCACCTAAAAATTCTGAAAAAAAAAATTTTTAAATATTCTATACAATTCTGGAAATATAAAAAATTAAAAACATCATAAAAAGATATTACATTAATTACTTCTGTTCTAAAGATCTGGCTGAGAATATAATGGAGAATCACATTTAAAAAAAGTGATGAAGTCTTTTCAAAAAGAAAAGTTTTCTGAAGAATCATCTAAAAGATATCAACTCAGGATCTCAAGAAACAGTTCTCAGGACTACAATCGATATATATAATCATCACAAATCTCACTTCAATTCTTTTATTATTTCTTTATCTTTTTCTTTAAGTTAGAATGATCACATATGTCTACAATCAGATGTTAATAAAGTTGAATGAAACAAACAGAGAAATAAATATTCTAATACAATAATATTAGACATCTAATATGTTCAGGATGAGATAGAAAGATAGAAAATCTATGTTGCAAAAATTATATATATATATATATATATATATATATAATTAAATGGGATAATACAATAAGAGAAGCATCTGTTGCATTAATACATATTTTGAAAGATGCATTTTTGGTAAGACTTAAATTAATTGAAAAAGAAATTATATATTTTGGTAGTTGTAATTTAATGAATATAGATGAATAGAAGGAATTACAGGAATGGGTTTTTTGAGAGAGAAGTTATTGGTGAAGAAATTTCATAATAAAATGTATTATTGGTTCAAAGTTATGGGTAATGAGCCAAGATTTGAATTAGTTACTAATCAGCCTCAAACACTAATTAATTGTATGACTTCTGATAATCATACTGTGTTGGATATTTCTACATCGGATATGATTCCAATTGATACTGATCAATCATTTATATCATCTTCACATTCATTAGATTGTGCTGAAATGTTACCATCTGTTCTTAATAGTGATGCTGGTTTAGCATTGGTTCATAGAGTTACAGATTCTTCTGAATGCACTAACAATATTTTAGTTTCTGGAAATACAAATACTAATAAATCTAACTCAAATATTTATAGCAATGACTTTTTATGTTTATCTAATAAGGAAAACAATGTGATTAATCTAACTAACATTAATCTTAGTGAGGCAGAATGTTCACTGTTAAATAAAGGTTTATCTTTTTGCCCTACAGTTCAGTCATTTTATCAAAAAAATGAATTTAAAATTCATCAGGATTTAGATAATTTTTCAAGAAGACTTAGATTAAGAGAATTTTTTGGAAACCAAGAATGTGATACTATTGGAAAATTACGATCTGATTGGATGCCACCACATCAAAGGAATGTGTTATTAGATACGTTCATTGATAATATATATCAGGATATTATTAATGAAATTAGACTTAAACAACATAGTAAGTATAAGAGTAATTTAACATTGAGAGAGATTAATGCATTATGCAATTTAGTGAAAAGACAGGATATTATTATAAAACCAGCTGACAAAGGTGGATCAATAGTATTTATGAATAAAGATGATTATGTTAAAAAAGCTCTGGAGCTTTTAGATGATAAAAATTTTTATGAGCCTATTTCACTAACCACTATTAATTCATTATTCAAAGGTATACTTTTTAGTTTAAAAGATATGAGAGCTAGGGGTCTTATAAATAATAATGTATATAACTTTTTAGTACCAACCAAAATTCATCCTAGTAGTTTTTATATTTTGCCAAAGATTCATAAACCTGGTTGTCCAGGCAGACCTATTGTAGCTAGTATTGGTAGTCCACAGAAAATATTTCAGCATATGTTGATAATACTATTAAATTTATTCCACCATCATTTAATTCTTATGTTAAAGATATTACTCATTTTCTTTGTGTGTTAGAAAATATTAAATCTGAATTACCAGTTGATTGTTTTTTGGTTACTTTGGATATTGTATCATTATACACAAATATACCTCATGATGATGGAGTTGAGGCTATTAAATGTGCTTTACAAGATAGAGAGTATGATCATGGTCTTATTACTACTATGGTTGAATTAATATATTTGATTTTAAGAAATATTTTTTTTACTTTTGATTCTAGATACTATTTACAGAAACAAGATACTGCAATGGGTACAAAGATGGCACCAAGTTATGCGAATATTTTTATGTCAAAACTAGAGTCCTCTATACTTGATAATGCTAAGCTGAAACCTCATACTTGGCTTAGATATATAGATGACATTTTCATGATATGGCCACATAGTGAAGTTGAACTTCATAATTTTTTAAGTTATTTAAATAATTTTAATAAACATATTAATTTCACAATGAATTTTTCAAAATCAATTGCTCATTTTCTTGATGTTGAAGTTATTTACACTAATAGAGTTCTTACTACTACTGTATATAGGAAACCAACTGATAATAACTGCTATCTACCTTTTTATAGTAACCATCCTAAACATTTAAATGCTAATATTCCTTATAGTCAATTTTTAAGGATGAAGAGGATTTGTAATGATGAGAAATTTCTTCAACAAAATAATAGTATTTTATATAATAGATTGCTCAATATGAGGTATCCTAAGACATTGTTGGATAATGCAGTAAGGAGATCTTCTTTAATTGAGAGAAAGAAACTTCTTTTATCTGAAAAGAGTAAAAAACAATTAGATGTTCCACCATTGGTTCTTACTTTTAATAGAGATTTACCTAATATTAACCGGATATTGGCAAAACATTTTAACATATTACAGTCCACAAATTATTTAAAATCTATTTTTTCTGATCCACCTAAGGTTGTATATCGAAAACATAGATCACTTAGAGATATACTTGTCAAAACAAATTTTATTAGTAGTTCTGTACAGGAAAAAGGTTGTTCTCCATGTGAGGATAAAAGATGTTTTACATGTAAACATACTGTTGTGACAAAAGTGGTCTTTAGTACTAAGAATCATAATTTTAAATGGTATATTCCTAATTATGTTACAGGTAAAAGTGTTAATTTGATATATTTGATAGAGTGTAGTAGATGTTTAAACCAGTATATAGGTGAGTCAGCAAATAGTTTACAAGTCAGAATGACTAATCATAGATTTGACATTTTGCATAAGAATAAAGATAGACCGGTTTCAAAACATTTTATCTTACCGAATCATTCAATTGATGATTTAAAAGTAGTGATTCTTCAGGAAGGTTTTTTATCTACAAGGGAGAGGAAACAAAAGGAGAGTTTTTTTTATTTTTAAATTCAAGACCTTAGAACCACATGGATTGAATTTGAACACTGGAACTATTACATCTCTGGGTTACCTGGTCTACTAAATGATTTCTATATGTGTGTTTTTTATGTGAAAATTTTCTTATATGAGGTTTTTTATGTAAAGATTGGTTATATGGATGTTTAATATCTGTGTTTAATTGGTTTATAGATAAATAATTAGTTATAAATTATTGTACTTTGCACTAACTATAGTTTTTGATTAAAATGTACAGTATAAGTATTTTAGTTTTTAATGAATATTAATGTGAGCACAGATTTTTTTGTATGTGAGCATAGTTTAATTTTTCTATGTATGCACATATGTATATTTTAATTTTTAATTTTGGTTTTTTTTTTTATTTATTTTAATTTAAATAGAATTTAAGCTTGATTAGGAGGGAATGTAGTTTTTTTTTTTTTGTTTGAATTTTGTCATTGATTGGGTAGATATTCTGTGTTAGATTTTGTGACCAATCAGGGGGGTTTTGTTAAATTTTTAATCTTTTACCAAATCTGTAATTTTTGATTATCACCATTTTACTGTGTATTTTTTTCTTTCTGATGAAAACCAGTCCTCTGGTTGAAATATAATATTATTTATTGAATTTATAAGTTTTTTTTTGTTTATATATATACATGATAACAGCAAAATTAGTTATTATTTAAGATGAGATCAGGAAACCTAGAAACAAAGGTACAAAAAATAGTAAAAAAATTTAAATTCAATATGAGAATGTTCTAGATTTTAATAACGATAGAGAAATAATTATGAAATTGTAGAAAATATATAATGAGAAACAAATATATAATAAAAAAGAATCACAAGTTATATTATATATATATATATATATATATATATATATATATATATATATTGTGACCCTCTGAATGGGCACAAGCAAGCAAATCATAGTATATCAATAGTGGGTAACTGCATTGTATTATTAGAAAAAAAGGAACTGGAAATTGTTTAAAGCTTTAGATGTTGATTGATTATGCATTTTTCTTAACCATTTTATAAGCATTTATTATTATTATTATAGTTAATGAAATATTTAGTGTAAGAAAGAGGGGTTATTTATTATAGGAATTAGTATATTTTGTCAGGAGGATGCAAGGTTATTTTATTTAGTGTCTAATATTTGTTCGAATGGTTTCCTGATCTATTATTCATTGACACCCATGTTTAACCTATAGCCAGATTAGTTATATTTAGTCAAGATAATTTAATATTTATATTACAGTGTATATGCATGAGTGTATATCTGTATTATGTTTCATTTCATTTTCATCTTTTAATAACAGCAAACAATAGTACATTTAAAATAAAAACATTTAAATTATAGTAATTATCTTTAATAATTTAACAAATATATATTATTTTTTTCCAATGATTAACGGATATTTGGATCAGTGGAATATTTTACAAATTAAATAAATTATTAATCATTTTTGTTAACAGTTAATTAATATTCATTTATTTCAAGTTTGTAAAAAGTTATTTTTTTTTTATTGTTACTTTTTTTTATTTAATTGTGAAGGTCAAAATTTTTTTTTAGAAAAGATTTCTTGCGTAGTAAATTAGCTTCAGTGCAAAAGGTGGAGTTAACCTTTTGAGTGCAGATGACCTTTTGATGGAAGGAAGAGATATCTATTTAACAAATAGTCTTTATTAAAAATTGCTCATTATTGTTATAATTGCAGCCAGTATATTATTCTTCTCTGCTATATCAAGTATATATCTCTTCCAGAAGTCAAAGTAATTTAAAAAAAAAAAAAAGCTTTAAAGTAAACTTCAAGAAAAGTCATAGGAAATTTTAGTACGGAAAAAGTCTTCAATTAGAATATCAGGCTAGAATATAAGAAGGTATATCAGTTTCATTTCTTTACCTAATTTAAACGTTTGAGTTAACCACTTCATACTTATTACTATTTTAAAATGTATATCTATAATATTAAGCTTGCGTTAGCTTATTTATTTACTATTAAGAAGGAAGTCATAGTGCATGAACTTTATAATCATCTAACTAATCTATGTGAATTTTATAATATCTTTTGAAAATGTGTGCAGAACATTTTTTCAAGATTTATTTTAACTTTTCATTTCATTTTCTATCTTACTTCTACAAAAGTTAAACTAAAATTAAAGAATATGTGTATTTTAAAGTAACATGCTATATTTAAATTCATTACGAAAAAATGACTTTATTTTTTTTTGTTTTATTATTTTTAAAATAATATGTGCTTTATGAAAGAAAGTAAAAATATGAATTACCCTGAATAATTAAAAGATACTACTTATTGAATATGTACTTAAATCGGATGGAAGGATGGGAATGTGGTATATTTCTGTTCTCTTCAATATGGATGCATTATAAAATAAATTATGATTAATTGTGGAATTACAAACGTATTATTATATATTAATTTGCAATGTTTAAAAATAACTATATGTATGCTAGCTTATAAAATGTCGGAAAAACAAATGCTATTTAAGAAATTTATTAAGAACAATTGCTTATTTAATTAAAAAAACTACTACGGAGTGAATTAAATAATTGTTGTACAACTGTAGCTGAAATCTCTTTCATATTACAGTCAGTATAAAAGTTTGTTTCTTATGTATGATGTAGTAAGCTCAATTAGCTATGCTAAGAACATTGGAAATACTAGATCAAATTTAAATTATGATTTTTTTTTCTTGTCCTACAGAAATTTATTTTATGTTTCTTATTCTTAATAAACATGAACTCAGTTTGGAATCTATCTCCATATCGTTTAATAAACTTGGAGAAGAACTTTGCAAGTGAACTTTTTATTTTAAGTCAAAGAACAAATGACTTTTGTTTCTTTATTTTTTTTATTACTTGTCATCATCAATGTATATGATAGACAGATAGGCATATTTATTATTATGTTTTGCTTATAATTTTGTACTATTATAAACTTCTAGATCGTCTCGGAATGCGTATTCACAAATTGTGGATATGCTGGTAAAATTGATTTTATTCAAATATGCTTTGTTTTATTTTACAAAGGTAAAAAATAAAAAAAAATTTTTTTTTATTATATGGTCAAAGAGAGGTGTATATTTTATTTTGTATATTTTTCTTTATCTCAAAGTGAGAATTTTGGCTTCAAAGTAGCGAGTGTCTGATAGAAATATTCTGCCAGAAATAGCAAAGAAATCTCGTTCGTAATATTTATGACTATTTAAATTTTAAAATAATTTAAAGTTTATTCTGAATTAAAAGTTATATCATTTAATTACCGTATTATCTGCATAGTATATAACTTAGAATTTTTCTTATGTTCTTATTTATGCATATGTGTGTCTGTTTTGCGCAATTATTATATTTACTGGGTAAAAGTTCATTTTATAAATTTCGGATATTGTCATATTCTAAAGAATTGAAAGGATTAGTAGGTTATCTGTATGTATTTATCTGCCAGCGTATATATAATGTTAGACATGTAGAAGAGCTTTGGGAATGGAAATTACTCTGGATGCGTTCTATGTTTGTAGGGATAAGAGATCTTGCCTATGTAGTATATTTTAATAATTTTCCATGAGTAGAGCCTATTTTATATTGTGTGTGTGTATTATGAAATGATAGTTTTGAAGTTGAGTGATGTTTTCTTATGGTCCTGGTGATGAGTAAAAATCACACACCAATAGTATATTTCAGAATTATATGAGTTCTTGTCAAAGTATTAGGCAAAGAGTTTATTTGATCCTCATGTGCATTTTCCTTGAAACGTTTAGTTTGTATAATCGTAAAAATATAGCTCTGTGTTATTTAGTATGTGGCCAGATAAATAGTTAAATTAAATTCTTGATATAATATTAGTGTCTTATTTTGTTGTTTGGTTTATGAAATTGTCCGAAATGTAGTAATTGTTTAATATTTTTTCAATAACTTTATAATGTGTAGAAAAGATTGTTTTCTATTATTGTTGCTTAAGATATGACACATACGCGTAATATAAACAATATTGCGGATATAAAAGTATAGAGTTATTGAAATTAAAACAGGAAATAAACGCTTTAAAACACTATATATTCATTTAACATAAAGTTATAAATTATCAAATCATTAGAATGAATATGATTTTAGTGCTATGCATGAAAGGTGTATGTATTTAAATGGTTATTTAATTAAGGTAGCGAGAGCTGCTTTATTGATATAGCCAAAGGTACAAATTTGCTTTATTTCAATAATTGATAGTAAATCCTCTCAAAATATTTATTGTACCAATAATTTGATAAATTATTTAGTTAATGTTATGTTTAGATGAAACGCTTAAGCAAAGCAGGTATTCAAAGTCAGAATATTCAAGTTTTGTTTGTTAATTTTGCTTTCAAAAAGGTATAAATAATAAATAATGTAATATAATAGGGATAATCCCAGACTGATGTCCAAAGATTTATTTGAGAATTAAAATTATTAAGACAAGTAGTCTTATTGTAAAATGATTATGTTAAATTAAATTTTCAGTGTAATAAATGATTTGTTTATTTATTTAAAAAACTGTGTCTTGAGTTATTCTTGTATACATTCGTGTACTAATTTCCACATCTCCACATTTCATACATCCATTATAAAATAACTATATTGTTTTATAGTTATGATATTAAATATGCTGGTATCTGATAATATTGTTTCCTCAATCCAAACATTATAAAAAAACATTGCCACTTGATAAACGTATGAGAGGGGTTGCCTAGTTAATGTAATGGTTAGATAATGATGTGAGATTAAAATATACCCTATTTCTGTCATTATCTAATTGTTAAACACAGTAAAACATTTAGTCAATTTATCTCACTACATTTTATTATAAGTTAGAAGTATAAATTCTGGGCCAATGTATTTTCTTTGATTCAACTGTGTTTTTTTAAATTCCCTGAGATCTTATTGTATATTCCTTGATCAGCATTAAGGTAGCTGTTTAGATAATGATATGCCAAGTCATAGAATTGTTTAGTGATATAATTATATCAAGCTGATATATGTTATACTTGGATGATGGAAGAAATTAAGTTGAAAGGATATTTTAATAGTCTTTACAAATAAACATTGTTATTCTTTATCATGCAGTTAATTAACAAAAGGATTTATATTTTATTTAATGTTTTATAATATTTCTTTCTTCATTTATTTATAATTCTATATTTTATGAACTTCCTGTAACCTCCCACTGAGCTGAGCTGAATGTAGACATAGGTAAAGAGTCTCAGTAATAATTTTATATCAGATATGTTGTTATATTGTTCTATTCATTAATAGAACTGGCGACCTGGGCATTTACTCATATAATGTATATGAGCAGTGTTGTGAGCGTGGGTTACAATATATATATATATATAATGATTAAAAAATGAAAGTACCAAAAATAAAGAAAATAGTAGGTTAAATGAAAATATAAAATATGTAAATTAATAGTAGGTAATAGCTCTTATGGTTGATTTCTAATAAATGTATCAACATCTCATTGCACTATTTTCCTAATGAGAGCTGCATTGTTATAGAAAAAAATAATTTTTGTAAATGTTTAACAAATTATTATACAAGTTTCATTTTAATTACTTTTTACAAGTAATACACTTATTATATATAAATGTTTTACATTTTAGGTTTCAATCTGAAATCTCTCCTTGGGGAAATTACATCTATTCAATAAATGGTCTTCGGGCTAGTGATCCTGATGAGTTGAATTGGTTTCTGTATAAAGCCTATCCTATTGGTAGTAAACCTATTCCTACATCTTTAGGTAAGGATTACTTAAGTAATGTTTCTTATTATTGTTTTAGATAAAATTAAGAAGGCGAATTGCAACATGATACATACTAGATATTGAATATCTTCTCTGATCTCTAGTCTTTCTTCTTCACATCTGCCCAACACACTTACTTATTTCCATATATCTCACATGTGGTCTCTTTCTAGGTCTTTTATAATTGTTTGAAACCCACATTAAAATTTCAACTGTCCATTTATTATCTTTCTAGCAATATGTCCAGCCCAATTTTACTTCAATCTTTTAATTCTTTCAATGATATCAATAACACCTGTTTGTTCTCTCATGCATTTTGAACAACATATATATATATATGTGTGTGTATGTG
The DNA here is from genome assembly GCA_028023455.1 of Epiperipatus broadwayi. Lineage (NCBI taxonomy): Eukaryota > Metazoa > Onychophora > Udeonychophora > Euonychophora > Peripatidae > Epiperipatus > Epiperipatus broadwayi. The sequence goes on from JAQFVV010006204.1 coordinate 273,230, forward strand.
TGTGTGTGTGTAATAATATTATGATTCGATGTCTGTATTTTTAAAGCAATATACGTAATTATATAACTGAGTATTTGTAAATACAGTAACTAAATAATTAAAAAAATATCCACTTAGGAGTGCTTTCGATTATCCCAGTAATCTGTGTCAACTAAAGCTTTGAAATGCTAACTTTCCCTCAATTCTGTGATCATAACATTTGCTGCTTGCCTGTTAATTAAGTCATGTTTATATTTGTATATTAGCATAGCCTCCTTTATTTTTCTTTTATTGTTATTTTTTTCAATTTGCAATATTTTTACACTGTTAAAATTGAAGTCAAAACCATAAATACATGGTTTATTATGGTCGTAAAAAACAGATGCTGAAATATTATCTACTATGCAATTTTGTTTCGATTTCCGAACATGTTTTAATAATAGCAAGTGTTCTTTAGTTTTTTTTTCCAATGTACATCTAGATTCACCTATATATCCACTTCCACACCTACATATCCATTTGTAAATGACACAATTTTTATTTATAAATAAGGTTTTATCTTTGGAGTTATTTATTAATTTTTTTTTAATTTGTTATATATATAACCATTAAATGTCTGTATTTTTAAATCATATATTAATAATTCAAACAAATTTATTTAACATAGTATTCAAAATTAAATAATATATTCTTTACCGGAAGTACTTTCAATTGCTTCACTGACAATCTTTATCAACCATTAATACAAATGTACAGAAAATAAAAACTTGCATTACCCATCATTTAATCCATTCAAATTTCCCACAATTTTATTGTTTTTATAATAGCTGATTGTCTATTCATTAAACCATCTCTATTCCTAGATATCATCATTGCCTCCTTAATTTTTCATTTTTCATTACATCTTTCAATTTGAATAATTTTTACATCTCTATTATTAAATTTAAAATCATAATTACATGCTTTATTATGATCAAAAATAATTGATGGAGTATTCATATTTACTGAAGATACATTTTTTTTCTGTACAAGACATTATATAAATGTGTACAGAAAGAAAATGTATCTAATACTCCATCAATTATTTTTGATCATAATAAAGCATGTAATTATGATTTTAAATTTAATAATAGAGATGTAAAAATTATTCAAATTGAAAGATGTAATGAAAAACGAAAAATTAAGGAGGCAATGATGATATCTAGGAATAGAGATGGTTTAATGAATAGACAATCAGCTAATATAAAAACAATAGAATTGTGGGAAATTTGAATGGATTGAATGATGGTTAATGCAAGTTTTTATTTTTTGTACATTTGTATTAATGGTTGATAAAGATTGTCAGTGAAACAATCAAAAGTGCTTCCAGTAAAGAATATATTATTTAATTTTGAATACTGCGTTAAATAAATTTGTTTGAATTATTAATATATATATATAGTATAATATATTTTTAATGGTTGGATAGATGAACATATTTAATATGCAGAGTTTTTCATTTAGACTAGTAACCACTGCAATAGTACTATACTGATCTACTAAGAATTTTCTAATTAAATAATTATAAAGGGAAAATTCCACCTAAAGAAAGAGAGATATATATTTCTCCAACTGATTAGTTTTAGGAAATGGACAACCATTAGAAGTATTTCTTATTATTTAATTAAAAGTTAGAATTGATAATATGATTAAAGGGTTAAAAAGCCCTACATATTATACATACTTGAGGTGATAGTAATTTTGACAATGATAAAATAACTTCTTCTGAATGTCTTTTAGTTAATGAAAAAGGATTAGAATTAATTTATTATTTATAGAAAGAAGAAAGCAAGAATTTAAAGAATCAAATAAATTATTTGAAGACATCAAAGGAAAATTGCAAACTTATTAGAATAAATATTAAATAATATGTAAAAGACTTAAAATTGAATTTTTAATGGGGAATGAATTTATAATTCAAATCAAATTATGCTTAAGCAAGAATGTTAAATTATTGACTTAAAATAAAAAGTTGATTAAAATGAAATTATCGATTTAATATTATGTTTATAAAATTATATAAAATTGCTAAATTAAAGAAGTACACGGGCTAATTGTCAGCTCAATAAAATGAGATTTATTAAAAAGCATAATAAGCCAATTAAAAAATTACAGTTGATAAAATAACATCAAAATCAGAAAGATGTAATGCTACTTAGTAATATTTATGGAAAAAAATTTCTAAAAAATTAATTCATTCATGATAAGTGTTTAAGCAGTTGAACTAATATAACAATCAAAGAAAAGCATCTCAGCGAAAGACTATTTTAATTCAAAAAATATATATCTGAAGTTATCTATCAATATTCAATTTTTTAACGCTATGATGATTCTAATATTAAAAAAAAGTACCTTACTGGAATATGTGGATAAATTTCTCATTTGCATTATGCAATAACCTTTTCAAATACGTAATCTGATAGTCTAAGAATCTGATGGCTGAATGGAAGGAAGCAAAAAGTTCACCTACAGACATCGTTACACATGTAAATTGATATTATTCAATCAAGATAATAATTTAGCTTCAGCATGTATCAAATGACAGATTTCTAAACGACAGTCGTAGAATGCAGTAAAAAAGATGCCCAATGAAATTCCCAAAACGTGTCCGTCACCAATTAAAGAAATATGCCAAGAAAGTTGAAGCAAGATTCGTAGTTTTAAGAATTTATGATATGACTATTTCATTATTTTATTTTTCGTTCAAAGACCTAAAATATTTTATTAACCCAATTTTTAAATTTTGTTATATTAACATTTTCATTTTTTTTTTCTTGAGATAATCTTTTTTTTTTTGTTCTGCTTATATCTATATATCAATAACTATTGCGTTCTGAGGCTGAAAATTGAGATACGACAAACCAAGCGTCAAAATCTTTTATTGTTAAATTAATTTAAATATTGTATTTACTTTGTAATGTCTAGAATGATCTACATTTATTTATTTTATATATGTGTGTACTTTGTAATATTAGATTGTTATATTAGATTAGCATTATTGTTTTCTTCTGAATTTGTTTATATATCCTATTTATATGCTAGAATATACTGTCATTTGGCATAAGAGCCTCGTGTTCTGAATATTTTGTTGGAATCTGGATAGTTTGAAAGAAAGTAAAGGTATAAAGTTTAATCTTACATGAAGCTAGCCATATGATAGATGAGTGCATGTGTACTCATGGAAAGTTTTTAATTAATCGCGAATTACAAATAAGCTGGTTTTATTATATAATTCATTCATGAATCATAAAATAAAAAATGTATATGCAACTGAAGTATTACTGAATCTGTTATATTTTAGGCAATTTAATTTTGAAGCATAGGTTGACAAGAATCATTTTTAATCTTTATTCTCTGTTATATTTTGGAGAGATTCAAATTTGGGATATAATGATGAATAGGTCCTTGTAGTTATATGCTGCATAATTGGCAGATCAAATGAAGCTCAATATGTAAATCAAACAGGCTCTGAGATAAAATAACAATAATGCTGAATATAATTATGAAAATATTCTCAGAATAGAATGAGTGAATAAAAAAGTATTAAGAAATAAGTGAAGATTAAATTTTATATGAACATATTTTTAAAAAACAGATATTAAGAAAAGATCTGGTCAGGAATGTTAAGTAAAGGTTTAAAAAAAATTATGTAGAATAAAAAGGAACACACTACTCAATTTTTGATAAAAAAATATTACTGAAACTTAATCAATGATAGCTGGTTTAATAGTAAGGGGAATAAAAATGAAATTAACTAAAGATAAGTGTAAAAAAGAGAGGGGGGGCAGTAGAAAGATGAGAAAAAATCACCCATTGACCAAGCATTCATGAAATAAATGAAAATGATGATAAAACATTAGATAAGAGAATGGATAAAGTGGATCAAAGAAGTTCAGAAAAAATAGAACTACCAGAAAAAATGAGATAAGTGAGGTAATGGAAAAGAGAAATTAAATAATCTTGAGATGAAAGAAAACTTGAGTCAAGGAAGATTACGATAGTGTAAGAGAATAATGCTGAAATGAAGGCAAACAATCAAAAGATGATATATAATAAAAATAAAAATGGTTAAAGATTATCTCAAAAGATAGAAAAGATAAAATAAAACAAAATTGAGATTTTGAATTAAGAAAATGTCATCAAGCAAATTAGAAAAATAAAGCAGAGTAAAAAAAGCATAAGAAGATGAAAGAAATCATATATCAGATTAAGGAATTAAAGAGAAGTATAGGCAAGAAAGAAAGACCACATGAAAATAAAATGAAATAGTTAACACAAAAAATGAACAGATGCTGAAAAGGATGGGTGTTATTCCCCAAACTAACCAAGATTTCTTTTTTAAAAAAAGCATCAAAAAGATTACTAAGACATTGGAGAATCATAAAAAAGAATATAGCAAGAGTATCTAGGAGGAAACAGAGAAAGATTTATGAAGAAAGTATAGTAATAGATAATAAAGTTGTAAAGTCATATGCCCAAAGCAACCTTTTAGTTAATCATATCAATCAATTATTTCTGGCTTTATCTTTTCAGATATTACATTCTTGGTGTTCTTATACTTAATTATACAGATGGATAATTTTTTGAACAAAAATTATTTTTTTTAAGTAAATTTATTATTCCTGGTGTCTGCCATGTGTGTTCTTGATTAGTTTTATTGTAACAAGCTTATAATCTTTGTATGTTATCCAATCACTATAGTACAATTTTGGATATTACCTATATCACTACAGGTTGGAAAGTCACATTTTATTTTCTATTGTCTATCACATATATATAACCAAAATATTTTATTTAAATATAGGTTCATATATAAAGAGAAATTCTTAATTTTAACAGCCTAGTGAGCTTTTAGTACAGTATGCCATCCATAATCAAGACTTCAAACTGCAAAAGTAGTTGCTATCAACTATATATATTATAACGATCCAGAGCATAGAAAGCTTAACATGATCTGCACTACAGGGTGCCATCTAGGCATTTGAACCTAGAAAAATTTATAAAGTAGGCAGATACGTAAGTCAAAAAAAAAATTTTTTTATTTTATTTATATATTTTGATATCCGGTCATTAGCCCATGTCACTAGCTCAGGGAGTAGCAGAGATTTAATAATATAATATCTTATCTAATTATATTTCAATATTAAAAAATAAATAAAATCAGCCACTGCCAGTAATTAACATACAAAAATTTATTTATGCACATATATATATAAGATTTAGCATTATTATTTTAATATGTTTACTTTAACATTTAACATTATTTTTACTTTTATTTTAGATTTTTAATTTACATTTTAACTTTTATACTATTATTAGTTCGCACAGATTTGTTTAAAAATGTTGAGTATAGATCGGTTACATAGATTCCACAGTCAAAAACATTCCAAAATAAACATAAATGATCAAAATACAAAATCATTGATACCGTCAATTGCAGAGGGAAATTTATAAGTAACCCAATAGCATTCACCATAAGATGCTTGCATTAACACCAATAACTTAAAAGACATCTGAATAAATACATTTTAGATACCGTAAGGTATCAGTATTTACCGAATGTCTATATATATTTTGATTGAATATGAAAACCAAAAACATAATCAACCGATAACGAACCCATGCAAGCATCTATACCCAACTTAAATTTAATGCATCTTTATTTAGAGTGTCGAGTATGAATAGACTACATAGATTTGCATTTGAAAAGAACATATTCAATCCTTGTTTAACCTTAGGCCAAAGGTTGTTCGCAGTCAAACCAAACTTCAATCCATCGGATATATCGATGTGTTCAATGTAATACGCTTATGGCAGCACAATTAGGTTAAGAGAAGAAACTGCTTCTCGTCAGATAGGAATATTACATCTATCTGACAATGAGAGCAATAAAAAAAAAACTCCATAAGAAGGAAATGCGGTCTCCGTCTTATAATTTCTCCCATAGGCAAAACGAGTGTGTGCGGCATATAATAGCGATTCTGCCCATAGCGAATCTCGTACTACATCTACTAATTATATACCAATATATCCAATACATTAACCTAATTTAACTACGAAATGAATAACCTAAGATTACCCTCCCCTAATATAACTTTACAAATCTATATAGCCATACACGCCCGACTTAAGTTTAATATTTATATAACTAGTTTAATGAAAAACAGAAATCATAATAAAACTTAAAGAACAAATAAATAAATAAATGAAAATGATTTTACAAAAGTAATACATTAAATAAAATTATAACTAATTAATAAATAACGTTGGTCAGATAGGATTCTATTTCTTAATTATTTTAAATACGGAAAGTTTTTAATTTAATGTTCATTATTTATAAAGTTCTTACGGTTTTAAACAGTTCATCTTTATCTGTTGCTTGCCATTTGAACGTGAATTCCCACACCGTCCTAAAAAGATTGGTTGAGTTAGCCATTGTTTTTTATTTATTTATCCGGAGGTCTTTTAGTTTAGTTGGTCCTTAATATAGAAAAAAAAAACGATGTCATTTTTTTTTTTTAACAAAACTGAAGGAATTGAAGAGTGCGTCTTTTCAATCCCTTCTCCTTCAACTCCACACTAACACATATAGTCACATCGTAATAACTAATTAATTCTTTTATTTTCAAACCTTTCCTTTTATAATAATTTTGTGGATTAACTCAACATTACGTCATGATGGTGAAAACCTTTTCATTGAGGTCCGATTTCCCAATGGATTTCTTTCATTTGCTAAAAGTTTCTATTGTTTTCCTATCTGACCGATGCTTATACATTTAAATGCCCAAAGGTTAGTTTACTAATTCAAATAATCATTTTCATTTTACAAAAGATTAATTAATTTGTTTTCAAACTTAAACATATATTTTTATCTCTAAATCTTTTTAAAATTTAGTTTTAAAATACTTTTTCTTTAATAAAGTTTTATTTTAATAATTTTTCTCATCTGTGCAATTTATATATATATATGAGTTTAAGGTAGAATTTATTTTCAATTTTTCTGTCTTAAAAAAAAATTTTTAATGCGAACTTTTTATTTTAATGTTTAATAATAAAAAAAAAATGTAACATCGTCTGTGCTCGTTACATATCAGTAAACTTGCTTAAAAAAAAATGAACAAAAAAAAAAATATTTTACTTAGGGTTAGTAATTACGGTACACAATTAACAAAATCTACAAACATTCGGTTAGTATAAAGACTATATATTGTAACCAAAATATCTTCTCGAGCCGGCCACGTTGCGCGCCAAAAGCTGTAACCAAAATCCCCGGAGCCGTCCACCCTGATGGCTCACAAAGGTGGTAACCAACCTTCCATCACCCCTCCAACTACCCATCATCATGCCGTACTTGTTGCGGCACTATAAATTGTAACCGTAAATTGTGTAATCTCAACTACATAACGTAAGTGCACTAGGAATTACAACCTTGGTCACTGATCAACTCTCATTGCACATTATCAGCTATTAAGAGCTGTATCCAAAAGCATATCATACTATTTATTTTATGCACAAAAGACCACAATCAACATCTGGGGCAATTTACTACAGACAAAATTAATGAATTAACCTAACTTTTTATAATTTATTTGATCGCAGCCAGGGTATACCGCGAAGACCTATCATAGTATTATTATAAAACATATTAAACAAATTATAAGTGCAATTTTATCACTTTTAAACCTCAATTTGCGATTTTTATGGTATGCGACCCTATGGCCGACCATGTACAAGATAGCGTAATTTGTGGAACCACATAAAATTATGAAATTTTAAATCATCTATATGATTTCTAAGACAGATGCTAGTCCAGGTAAAGCTTTGCAATTAATAAACATGAATAATTGGGTTCTTTTATAATTTAATATATCATTGAGACTCTTATTGTATTGACGAATGAAAATTTAAAAATGTTAGGTAAATATATTTAATCATATCATTATTGAATAAATCTGTTCACAAGTTTAATAATTAATTTGTATTTTATACTAGAATCAACTACGCAAAGCCACAATGATGGAACAGGTAAATGGGATTTTATTGTACCTTACCAATCATATACTACCAAAGACGAAAAGCATCTTAATGTTTTCTCAAAATATTAATAAATTCTTATATCATGTAGACAATAATATGTAATTCAATGTATGCTCTATAATGTATGCTCTATCCAAAGTTTATGATTTCTGATGTTATGAATGACACATAGCAACGGCACAGTAAGTTTAATTATAAATCAACTTTTATTTACAAACTTTATGAACAATAAATAGTTAATTTCAATATTTTAAATAAAACATAAATAAACAAATAAAATAATTAAATGATGGTTCAATAGACTTTCTTCAATACATCTCACAGGTACAGTATTTAAAAACCTAATCATACCTTATTTCAATCTAATATAATGAATATTGAGACAATTATTAAATTCAGCATTAACTTATGAAATATTGAACGTCATTTCCAGATTCAATAAATCCCTACTGTATACCTATAATAATATAATAAATAATATGATGTTTGTATGTTTTAGCTATAATGTAATCATTAATTAAAATGAAAATGTAAACTTACACTCCGGTAGATAATAATTAACCAACAGTTAATTATCATGAAGTACTTGAATAGAATGTCCTGTTGCCATTTATCAATCTAACCGATAAATTATGCTTACAAATGAAGAAGATGATTTGGCAGATTAACTAAAATACTTTGCCCAACTTATATCTGTGAAGCAAACATATTCCTGTGGATGTATTCATCTACACGTAGGAATTAAATAATACTAACGTTTTGCGTATTTAAACACTATCATAAAGTCATACGTATAATCACACAATTCCGCGGATTAACCACCAGCGCAGGAATGTGTGTAAAATACAAAATGGCAATTAAAATAATCTGCGGATTAACCACCAGCACAGATTAAAGCCTTTAACATACTAAAACAACATTATAATTTACTTCACATTAAAGTGCAAATCATCCCCCTCAATTCTTCTGATTATTCAGAATACGCTGACACTTTAGCAAATGTGGGTTCTTGCTTAGTAAAATATTACAATAATCAGGACAACTAATGTACTACTTATCTTGCTTAAAATAAACATGTATAATATAATGTAAATAATATTGGCATGGGAATATAAATCTGGAAAGACTCACAAAATATCTCATAAAGATTGGTATATCTCATGAATTCATTAAGTACTGTTTAAGCTTTCTCCGCAAGCGCTATTCTTTTGAATAAATATTTTATTCAACCTTTATTAATTTAAATCTAACAAATATAACTTATGAACTTCATATGCGAGTTCATATAACGATAAAATTAAATAAATGTATTATTCATTAACATATAACATTTAACGGTGTGTGTGTGTGATAAAACTAAATGTAAAGCATTTTATAGTTCAAATACATGAATTTTAGCAGATGTGTATCACAAATTGGATTGTATAGCATTTTGTAACTCCTAATGTGATCCGTGGAATCCATGTACAATGTGTAGAATAATAAGTATATGAGGTAATAGCTATAACTGTAGTTAAATTCCATACATGCAATTATATCCATTTGATTAGTTATTAAAGCAATATTAGATTAACGATTTGCGTGGCTCTCCAAACATGAAACAATTTTAAAACAGGATACACAGAATTTAAATGAAAATGTTTTTCATAAAGTTATTAATCCCTACATCTCTCTATCAAAAGTGTTCCAAGTTTATCCTATCCATGCAAGTATTTATTTATCCATTGCGTTAATCCAGGAATAACCAATTACAGCAATTAATTTATTCATTTTTAATAGACGATACAATTATAAAAAAAAACTTTGATTAATTATTTGAAAAATGTTTATGATCCAAATGTTAAACAAATTAACTAGCAATTATTACTGGCATTATAAAATTAATTATCAATCAATAATATATTTTATTAGAATTAAAGAACGGAAATATTAAAAGATTTTGACAAATTTAACGCTTTACTTTATTTTAACTTAAACTTTTTTTTTTTTTAAAAAACAAATTTTCATTTTAATAAAACTTCTGTAATTAAAACACTGATTCAAATTTTCCAAATTGTAGAATAATAAATATTTCAAAACATACCAAATTCTTGTATTTAATTCTTTCAAACTGGGAAGCTCCGACATTTCAAAAATGCGATATTGGAAACGCTACGGTGATTTGATTCAGTTGGCCGAACGACTTGAAAAGATCTTTAAGTTTTAGTGATCCATCTTAATTAGATACCACTAAGTTATTTTATGTTTATAGCAAATTTTGTGGTAGTCTATTTACTTATTAACGGTTTCAAAATCAGCTCAGCAAATTTTACACCATTTGCCTTTACCGTTTCTGTTCTTCTTCCCACCAAAAGACAAACTAACAGACGATATTCTCCTAGAAATTCGCGCTCTTTTCTTTTATTACATTGAGACGCATACGTAATTGCTGTATTTATTTAATAATTTATTTTAATTGAACAAATGGTTTTATTTTAATTCAATAGAAATAATAATTTAAGATTACTTTAAATAAATAAAAACAAAATATTATTTTTAATAATATTTTACCAAATTTTAATATGTTGTAAAATTTTAAAAAGTTAAACATTTTGATATAAGTTAGCATATGGAAAGAAGCAAATTTAAATTTATTAAAATAATATAAGAGAGTAATCTGTTCAAATGCGAATCAAGCCAACCAAATCACCAAGAGAAGAAAGAGAAATTTTTATATAAGTTACATCAATTAATATATTTTCTACTAAAATATATGGTTACAATATATATAAAAAAATGTTTACTATCACTTTCCTAAGGACCATTTACGTCTATGCCTCCTCCCCCCCCCCAAGCATTCTATTTTTTTATACATTTTATTTTTACACACGGCATGACAAACGAATTATTTAAATTATTTATTTAAGAAAGGTTGCACTGAGGTAAATATGTTTTAAGGAAGATAATGGATTTATACGTGTATATTTACAGCACAATTATAAATACCACCAACTTATTTATGACTGATTAAAATGCTTAAATAGGATTACACTGAAGTAAATTCTCAATGGTACTCATCGTGAGGTACCACATTTACCATCATAAACATACGTGGCTGTGTGCGCCTATACACATAAAAGCATAATATATATCAACAAAAAAAATATCAATTTCAACCTTTTGGCTTTCTCTTTTTTTTTTAACAAAGTACAATTTAAAATTATTTATACTTTCTCGTGTTAATATATGTGCAATTTCTTTCTGGCAGTGCTTTTATAAAATTTAAAGTATCCGACTTTATGTAACAGATAAAAATATTTCATTTTGAAAAAAGAAATTTAATAAGCCACTGCCAGTAATTATCATACAAAAATTTATTTACACACACACATATATATATAAGATTTAGCATTATTATTTTAATATGTTTACTTTAACATTTAACATTATTTTTACTTTTATTTTAGATTTTTAATTTACATTTTAACTTTTATACTATTATTAGTTCGCACAGATTTGTTTTAAAATGTTGAGTATAGATCGGTTACATAGATTCCATGGTCAAAAACATTCCAAAATAAACATAAACAATCAAAATACAAAATCATTGATACCGTCAATTGCAGAGGGAAATTTATAAGTAACCCAATAGCATTCACCATAAGATGCTTGCATTAACACCAATAACTTAAAAGACATCCAAATAAATACATTTTAGATACTCACCGTAAGGTATCAGTATTTACCGAATGTCTATATATATTTTTATCGAATATGAAAACCAAAAACATAATCAACCGGTAATAAACCCATGCAAGCGTCTATACCCAACTTAAATTTAATGCATCTTTATTTAGAGTATCGAGTATGAATAGACTACATAGATTTACATTTGAAAAGAACATATTCCATCCTTGTTTAACCTTAGGCCAAAGGTTCGCAGTCAAACCAAACTTCAATCCATCGGATATATTGATGTGTTCAATGTAATACGAATACGGCAGCACAATTAGGTTAAGAGAAGAAACTGCTTCTCGTCAGATAGAATATTACATCTATCTGACAAGAGCAATAAGAAAAAACTCCATAAGAAGGAAATGCGGTTTCCGTCTTATAATTTCTCCCATAGGCAAAACGAGTGTGTGCAGCGTATAATAGTGATTCTGCCCATAGCGAATCTCGTACTACATCTACTAATTACACCAATATATCCAATACATTAACCTAATTTAACTACGAAATGAATAACCTAAGATTACCCTCCCCTAATATAACTTTACAAATCTATATAGCCATACACGCCCGACTTAAGTTTAATATTTATATAACTAGTTTAATGAAAAACAGAAATCATAATAAAACTTAAAGAACAAATAAATAAATAAATGGAAATGATTTTACAAAAGAAATACATTAAATAAAATTATAACTAATTAATAAATAACGTTGGTCAGATAGGATTCTATTTCTTAATTATTTTAAATACGGAAAGTTTTTAATTTAATGTTCATTAATTATAAAGTTCTTACGGTTTTAAACAGTTCATCTTTATCTGTTGCTTGCCATTTGAACGTGAATTCCCACACCGTCCTAAAAAGATTGTTTGAGTTAGCCGTTGTTTTTTATTTATTTATCCGGAGGACTTTTAGTTTAGTTGGTCCTTAATATAGGAAAAAAAAAAACGATGTCATTTCTCTTTTTTTTTTTTTTAACAAAACTGAAGGAATTGAAGAGTGTGTCTTTTCAATCCCTTCTCCTTCAACTCCACACTAACACATATAGTCACATCGTAATAACTAATTAATTCTTTTATTTTCAAACCTTTCCTTTTATAATAATTTTGTGGATTAACTCAACATTATGTCATGATGGTGAAAACCTTTTTGTTGAGGTCCGATTTCCCGATGGATTTCTTTCATTTGCTAAAAGTTTCTATTGTTTTCCTATCTGACCGATGCTTATACATTTAAATGCCCAAAGGCTAGTTTACTAATTAAAATAATCATTTCCATTTTACAAAAGATTAATTAATTTGTTTTCAAACTTAAACATATATTTTTATCTCTAAATCTTTTTAAAATTTAGCTTTAAAATACTTTTTCTTTAATAAAGTTTTATTTTAATAATTTTTCTCATCTGTGCGATTTATATATATACGAGTTTAAGGTAGAATTTATTTTCAATTTTTCTGTCTTAAAAAAAAATTTTAAATGCGAACTTTTTATTTTAATGTTTAATAATAAAAAAAAATAATGTAATGTCGTCTGTGCTCGTTACAATATAAATGTGATATAAAAATTTTTGTTTGTTCCTGTTATGTGGGGAGGAGGGGATGAGGAGTGATTTTAAATTCACATCTTATTTTTATTGTGGTTAATTAACTATGTATCATAATATGATTTGGCATTTGAATTCAGATTAAAATAACTTGAACATTTTTTTAGGTGACAAACAGTCCTAGGACTTTTTTGTCAGATTGTTAGTCCATAATGTCCTAGAAAGCTATTTAATTATTATGCAGTAAATAAATATTTAGTTGTTTTTAACTAGAAAGTAAAACAAAAATAAAAAAAGCATTAAGCCCTCATCACTCAATAGTTTTCAAGCCTGATGAATAGTATTTTATACTTAACTACTCTTTTTTGAAGTGGGGAAGGGTATTGAAAATATCTTCACCCTGCAATGAATTATTTAAAGGCTGTTGTAACTATATCAGCAATGTATGCTGTTTGAGTTACACTTATTTGTCTTACATATAATAAAATTAGTTGCGTCCTATAGTTATTTTAATTTATTCTTGATACTATTGATTTTTTTAAACATTTTGTGTGTTAGTTAAGACTGTACAATGCATTCTGGAGCTCATGAGTACTAAGAATCTGGTCCACTGGTCAAAAACATGTTCAGCCATAGTCTCTCTCTTTATATATACATATATAATGTCCGTTAATTAAAAACAAAACTGTAATTATAATTGAAATAATAAATTTAACGGTTCACAAACAATTACAAACAATCCTTAAATCCGCAGAAGTACTTTCGGTTAATTTCTTATTTCAATTATAATTTATTATTATAATATATATATAAATGACATATTTTATGGGTTCAACCGTATTAAAAAAAATTTTAAATATTAATATTCTGACATTTCGACTTGGTCACACAAGTCATCCACTGGGTGATAAAAGGTAGAAAGACGGTTGTAGAGGTGCTACAATCATTGATTTGAATAGACAAAATAGAAAACAAAAAGATGATAAATCAGCTATTAGGATTTGTGTTCCATATGTAAAAGGAACTATAGATAGTATTGGACGTATATTGAAATGCTATAATATAGATACAGCTTTTTCTACTCATCAAAAGATCAGCAATATAATAACCAAGCCTAAGGATTCAATCCCTCTTGAATCTCATGGTGTTTATCAAATCTCATGTAAAAATTGTAATGCTTCTTACATAGACATGAGTAATCATCGCATCAGTGTTAGGAGAGATGAACATGCTAATGCAGTTAAACAACACTCATCAGCACTCTCACTCCATACTATAGATTCAGGTCATAAAATTGATTTTTTTAGTACCAGGATCATATCCAGATGTGATAATCTCTACCAGTGCAAAATTAGAGAAGCCACTGAGATACTTAAAAGGCCAGATTGTATCAATAAGTGAGATGATACATGCAAACTTCCTCCTATTTGGAAAGATTTTTTTAAAAAACATTCTTAAATTTAACATTTTTGCTATTGGTGGAACTTTAACGTTTATAGAAATCAGTGATCGTAGCGCCTCTAGAACCATCTTTCTACCTTTTATCATCCAGTGGATGACTTGTGTGACCAAGCTGAAACATTGGAATATTAATATTTAAAAAAAATTTTAACACGGATGAACCCGCAAAATGTGTCGTTTATATATATGCAAACCGTGAAAATTTTCATTTCAACATATATATATATTCAGCCTGCATTCTGCTCTTCTGCATATTTAAATGGACAAGGTTCTATACACAAGGGGCCAGGGTGATCTAAGGGCAACATGGGCATGACAAAAATATTGGCATTAGCATGAAATTTGGGTATTCCATCATCAGATTTTTATTGGCATGGATGGCTGAAGAATTGGAGGATGGAGTAAATTGAAACCTGTCCGTTAAAGTTTGGAAATTTGCAATCTTGATATAAACCAGGCACTGATTATATATGTGTGTGAGAGATGATGATCTAGACTAAGTGCTGTGTACAAAATACATATATTGGTGATCATTTATATTTTTCACATGTGTGTCATGTGTATCGATAGTGAGATAGAGTGGATAGCTGAAGGAGGCTTGAAAGTCTGTGTTCAAATCCCCTATAACCTATATTTCAAATATATATATATATATGTGTGTGTGTGTGTGTCTGTGTTCAAATCTCCTATAACCTATATTTCAAATATTATATATATACTGAATAAAACCTCTTCTTAGCCAATGTTCAATAAGTTTAAATAAATCAATTATAATTAGCATAAGGATTGAAAAAAACATTTTTGAATATTATTACTATTATAAATATTATTATTATGAAAAAAAGAGATTAGTTTTTTTTATTATATATCTAAATCTATTATAAATTCTTTGATTTCTTCACTTAAAAATTTATTTATATTTTTCATTACAAGATGGTATCTTGTTTTAAAGAAAAAGTCTTTAAACAACTGTTAAAATAAAATAAGAATATTTTACAATGAATGTATATATAATTGAACAACATGGATACTATTATGTGTGTAATTATAAAATATAATTTACATGTATGATTGCAAAGTTGTATTGATAGCCTTTTGCTTGAATATATTTGAATTATGATTCAGAATTATTATCTGGAAACTTAATTAACAAATTATGGGGAATTGATATATAAAATTAAGTTCAGAGAATCGGCATGAAATATTAAGTGTAACTCACTAATCAAATATATAGGTTTTTAAGTAAAGAAATAAATATTCTATTATAGAATTGAATGTAAGGATTTAATTCTATAGAATTATTTGTGATATTTAACTATAAAAGTTAGTAGTTTGGAGCATTCAAACATTGTGTTGGTGCAATAGAATATGATAAACTTTTAATTTATTTAGTATGTTAAGGTCTATTAGTTAATCCTCAAATGTTCATGGGTGCTTCTAATGAGAATGGTTGTGATTTTTTTTTATAAAATGTTTGTCTGTTACAAGTAGTTAATTCTCAGTTGTTATTCAAAATAAGATTGTTAGAAGCATCTGAATTTGAATATCTATTTTAGAAGGCTGACTAACTGGCAAACCTTAATTATATTTATATATAGTGGAATTTTAATTAAACCAAAGTCAGGAGATTAATATTTGAATTCATTTTATGATTATTAAAAACAGATTGGAAAGCTTTATCTAGAACACAAGTATGGATATCCATATTTTGATAATATGAGATTGACATAAAAAGTGTCATTTAATAAGATGATCTTATTTTAACATTAATGTCAAATTTCTCTAATTCTTGTCAAGTTTTTGAATCTAGTAGCTTAGGAATTAAACACAGTCTGTAGCCACAATGGGCTTGACTTCTAAAAAAATGAGCAGTGATGCAGAAATAATTTTGTTAGTTACATTTCAATCAATTTGATCACACTTCATTTTGGACATTAGAAGATAGTATATCCCACAATGCCAAATAGTAATAGTAGACAACTTATTGTGCAATCATCTGTTTGGAATTGTTTTTCATTACATTTTACACCATAATTATAAAAACTTTGTGGACATTTATAAGAAAATTATAAGCTACGGGGCATCTTATTTTGTTTCATTTTTAATACTTTATGTATGCCTGTCAATTATGAATTTTAATCAATTAATGTGGAATTAGGATTCTTTGCAACATCATATATGTTTAGTGTTGAGTACTAAGAATATTATTTTTATTTCAATCTTTATACTCTGTACACGTGATCCAAATGTAGCAGTGCTTTTAGTTGTGGTAACTAATTTACAATAAAAACAGACTGGTTTAGTTTTTAAAAGAACTGTTAGTTGATGTAGGAGTATTAAATAATATTAAAACTAGTTTCTGTCAATAAATTTGTAATATATTTTTTAGCATTTAAAAGTTTAACCTAAGTTTTATCTATATATTGCAATGAATATGTAAAATATACAGGTACATAAAAGTATTTAAAAAAATATATAATAGTAATTAGAGAGGGAAGCCATTTTAAAATAGAGAACAAAAAACCAGTTTAAAAATAAACAAAAAAAACCTCTGGTCAAATTATTCTAATATAATTTAAAATAGAAGAAAGAAAAAATAATAAAACATTGAATAAAACTATAGTGATAATTTAAGTTTTTAATTAGATTTACTATTGATAGAAAATCTAATAAGAGTAATAGCTGACCAAATAAAGTCAATAGAAATTGCTTATATTTTTAAGACAAATGAAAAAAGAAAAGAATAACATAAAATTGTATTAACTATAAATTTACTTTCAATTGTACAATATTTTAAGCTAAAGTATTAATTTGAAAAGAAAAATGAGATGTAAAACAGCTTTTGTAAAATTATTATCTAATCAAATATAAAATAATTTGTAAATTAGTATCTAGTCAAGAAAGAAAGGTTTGAGTTGTTTTTACTTAAAGTCTGATAACTGATAAGATGCTGTAATTGAAAAGAGGCTAATTAATTAATAAAATAAATTAAATTGAAAACCTAGTTGGTGTGGGCGGTGTTCAGGACAATGTTTGTTCAAAGTTATAAAAGCCATTAAATTTTTATTAGTTCAGTTATTCAGGTTATTTTGTGGCTATTAGTTTTGCTGCTATATTGTTGAGATTACCTGCTGAATTTTAGTCTTTTTCATTGTGGTCTGCTAATTTTGTGGCTCAAGCAATGTATAGTAATCTCTGGAGATGCTTCACCACTATCATGCTAGATATTTACAAAGTAATGTTGATTCAGACTCTCACTATGCAGCTCCTATAGATTATCAATAGCCTACCATTGCTGCCATCATCTAACATTTGAAAATGTTTCTGGACAAGTATGTGCTGTCCTAAAAAGAATCTATAAATCACTATGCAAGAATACTGTTCATGTGCTCTTGCTTTACAAATGAAAACATTGAAGATCTTTTAGAGACTCTAAGCATCATCAAAAGACAGGAAAAAAAGAAGAAAAGGGGGTGATCACTTTATGAAAAGCCTTAACCAAAACCTAGGACAACTGTAAGCAAAACTGAATCAAAGTGTAGCCTCAAATTAAAACAAGGAGTGGTATGATTTATATTTTCTTATAAATGTTAAAATTGAAAAACTACATAAACTAGTATTTTCCTTATTTAAGACTAAATTAATTCTATTTAAAAAATTTTGCAAATAATTCCAATTTTATTATATATGTATGTTATAATTTGATAAATTATCACATGTAATTAAATATGTTGTTTTAATTGTTAATTTGGCCTAAATTCTCTTATATGGTCTTATTTTAAATGTTCAATGTCATATTGCTAATGAGGTGAGTTTCTTATGTTCAATTGAGCTAGCAGAGGAATCAAGTACTAGAAGCATTTAAAATTTTCTCTTTTTAAAATCTCTTGTGGATATCCCAGTTAATTCTCTGGATGGTGCCCAGGTTCAATACTCAGTAGTAGTTTAAGATATTCGTGGGAGAGGTATTTTGCTTTTAGTAATCAAAGAATGGCTTTAACAATCTTGAAAGATGGCCATGGCCTGTGTATTTGTAGATAATAACCACTCTGACCATTAGCATAGTTAATATGTAAAGTATTGATTATATTTTCCCCTATGCTTGAATAACAGTATGTATATAATTTGGCTGGTCTAAATTATATAATAAAAATTTATTTTTGATAAATAAAATAAGAATAAAAACAAGCCCATTATAATATGTTCTGCTACCACTTGACTTATCCATAATTAGTAATCATTCTTCAGAAAGTTATTCTGAAACAATTTAATATTATTTCACAGCAAAATAAAAAGGTTATTTTCATTTGTTTTTTCATTAATTTTTATATGAAAGAATTTACAATCTTCAAATTATTCAAAATTTAAGAAGAAATTTGAATAGGCTGTACAACTTATCTAGTATATATAATAATTTAATTTAATTTGAATAGGCTCTGAGTCCTCATAAAAGAGGTTTTGTTGTTAAGATCTATTCACTGGCCCCAAAAGTCTATTTAGAACATAATTACTAGAGTAAAATTTGTTCATTGGCTATACTGATTATAGAGACTCTGAATAATTTTTTTTTTCTAGTTTAATAGACTTTATTTGCAATTAGGCTAGTTAAAACTTTAAATTCACTACAATTTTGGCTTTAATATTTTTTTACTTCTGTTTATTACTACTTCAAATTTGAAAATTACTATTTTCTTTCATTTGCTAATGTATTTTGTGCAAGATAACGAATTTTCGCAAAAAATAAAAAAAACATAACAAATAGTTCTCAAATTGTAGCAAATTATTCTTTGAATGGTATTATTTTTCTAACAGTGACCTTAATTTAATTCCGCTTTGTGCCATTTTAATTTAATTTGTAATGGTGAAAATAATTATAGTTCCAATTCCCATAGAAGATTAACATTTTTTCCATTAGTAATGAAAGTCTCATTAAATTAAAATCTTTCTTTTATTGTCTTTTTATGATAAACACATTGGTATTTACCTAATCAATCCAGATTAAATTGGACTATATGCTGTAGCTTTTTGGTATCTATTTATTGACCACATTGAATGGCTAGCTATGTAGTCTAAATCCTAAGCCTGTTTATGACCTGAAGCAATTTCAAGATTCTCTTGTCCCAGGCTCAACCCCAAAATTACGGGAATGGCAGATGCATTAATCATTATGCTACAAGGCTCTTCAAACTAGTATGAGACAGATTTTTTTTTAATAAAATGCAATCTCCTATAATACATTAAAATTCCAAGTATATGAATTATGATCACCATTTCTTGTGCTTGCTTATAACCATTATTAAAACAGGCAAAAATCTTAATACAGTATTGCCACTCATTGCAAGCCAGAGTAATCAATGGATGCCAGAAGGCTTGTGCATAAAATCCCCATCTAGTCCCTACTCATCCAATATCCCCAGACTATATAACTATATGACCATATAAGCTAATGAGCTTGGATTGAAAATATTGTGTTTTCAATTTAAGACTCATAGTTTTGTAGTTAAGTAGAGATAAAAGATGGCTGCTGGAGGGTTACATTAGATCCTAAGATCTAGGTGCAGTGCTCTCATATCCAAGGCTCCTCGTTGACAAAGGCCACAGGCCAAAAACTAGTCTGGGGATATTGGATGAGTAGACACTAGATGGGGATTTATGCACAAGCTTTCTGGCATCCATTGATTATTCTGTCTTGCACTGAGTGGCAATACTGTATGGAGAGTTTTGCCTATTTTAATATATGAATTATGTTTTTATTTCTAATATTACAAATTTCAGCCTATATCCTGCCCATCCCTCTTCTGTGCATTTAAATGGAAAAAGTTTTATACATGAGGTGTCAGAGTAATTTAAGAACAACAAGGGTGTGACAATTATGTTGGCATCAACAAGGGATTTGGACCTTTCATCACTAATTATATTTTCAATAGTATGCAAGGTTGAAGAAATAAAGGGTGGAGTAAAATGAAGCCTATCCATTAAAGTTTGAAGATTTGATGACTTAATATAAACTGAGTACTGATTATATATGTGTGTGTGTGGGAGATGATGATCGGGACCAATTTCAATATTTATATTTATTTCTCATTTTATTGACAATCACTTGGATTATTTTCAAACATGATGAATATAAATCATATTCGGTGGCTTTGCAAAAAGCAATAATTGTCTTGGATATTTATATATTAGTCCACAGTGAAATTTTAGTCTTCATTCAAATCATATTTATCGATGTTTGCTAAATATTTGGTAGTAATTAATTAAGTAAGTAAATTTAATTTTTAAAGATAAGTTGTTGATCTCTAGAGTATTTTTATATCTACTATACATTCTTTATTTACTTCTATCTGCCACTGACGTACTTATCCTTTAAAGATGGCAGCCATCTTTTGCCATTAAAAAAATTGACATTGATACAGAAAGTGGAATTATTTACAGTTTTGTTAAAAACGATTCTCTAAATCTTTGAAAATTAAATGTACTTAATTAAATAAAATGTACTACCAAATATTTAATAATCATAAATACTCATGTTATGAAAGCAAAATTTCCCGCTCCGTACTAATACCTAAGTACTTTTTATTGTTGCTATTTTATTGATTACATTCATATAAATATAGGGGATTTGAATACAGACTTTTAAGCACCATTCATTTATCCACACTATCTCATACCACTGATACACATGACCACACACATGTAGAAAAGATTAATCACCAATATACGCTTTTGTGCTGAACAAGCACTCATCAGTTGGTCCAGATTATCGTCTGTCACACGCATATATAATCAGTGCTCAATTTATATTAAGATAGCAAATCTTCATACTTTAATGGGCAGACTTCAATATACTCCAACCTCCAACTCTTCAGCTATCATTATCCATTTAAATACATAAAAGCGGAATGGGCAGGATGCTGACTTAATGTATAATATTTGAAATACAGGCATTTTTCACATACCTGGAGCTTAATTGTAAATATAAGGGATTTGAATACAGAGTTTTAAGCACCCTTCATCTATCCACACTATCCCATACCACTGATACACATATTTTTACATGCCTGGAGCTTAATTGTAAATATAGGGATTTGAACACAGTTTCAAGCACCTTTCATCTATCCACACTATCTTATACTATTGTTAGACATGACCACCCATGTGTTGAAAAGATTAATCACCAATATACATATTTCATGCTGAACCAGCACTCATCAATTGGTCAGATTATCATCTGCCATACATATATATAATTAGTGCTCAATTTATATTAAGATAGCAAATCTTAATACCGTAATGGACAGGTTTCAATCCACTCCAACTTCCAACTCTTCAGCCATCCATACCATTGAAAATCTGATGATGGAAAGCCCAAATCCCATGCTTATGCCAATATTATTGTTATGCCCATGTGGACTTCATCACTCTGACCCCTCATGTATAGGACCTTATTCATTTAAATACATAAAAGAGGGATGGGTAGGATGCAGGCATAATGTTTAATATTTGAAATACAGGCATTCTTCACATACCTGGAGCTTAATTGTAAATATAGGAAATTTGGACACAGACTTTCAAGCACCCTTCATCTATCCACACTATCTTATACTACTGATACACATGACCACACAAAAATAATAAATCACCAACATACATATTTCATGCTGAACCAGAACTCATCAGTTGTTCCAGATTATCATCTACCATATATATATATATATAATCAGTGCTCAGTTTATAGTAAGATAGCAAATCTTCATACTTTAATGGACAGGTTTCAATCTACTCCAACTCTTCAGCCATCCATACCATTGAAAATCTGAAGATGGAAAGCTCAAATCCCATGCTGATGCCAATATTATTGTTGTTGTTGTTGTTATTGTTCAGATTTTCAACGGTATGAATGGCTGAAGTGTTGGAGGTTGGAGTAGATTGAAGCCTGTCCGTTAAAATATGAAGATTTACTATCTTAATGTAAATTGAGCATGGGTTACATATATGTGTGTGGCTGATAATAATACGGACCAACTGATGAGTGCTGGTTCAGCACCAAATACGAATATTGATGATTATTTATCTTTCTACATGTGTATGATCATATGTATCAGTGGTATGAGATAGTGTGGATAGATGATGATGAGGGTTTGAAACTCTGTGTTCAAATCGCCTATATTTACAATTAAGCTCCAGGTATATGAAGAATGCCTATATTTCAAATATTACATTCATATGGAAATGATTTGATTTGAAAATTTGTGTTAACTTTTAAATTATAATCTAACACAATGTTTCTTAAATGATAGAGTTTAAAATATTTTAAAGTAAAACTATTAATTATTAATGACTATTCAATTGAGAATCATTAATATATATAAGGGAATTTTTTTTATAAAGTAAAACTTTTTTTTTTCTCTAGCCCATTTAAAGCGAACCGAAATTAAATTATTATTATACTACAATGTTAAGGATGCAAAATGTATATTATTAAAAAAAGTTTACCCAAATGTAAGACATAAATACTATAATTTAAAAATTTCTTAAAATTTGCAAGGGTTGATAAAAAGCAATTCATAATTCACTGGTAATTAGAATGAGATTGGGTAGTAATTTTTTAATTTACTGATAATTGGATATTCTAAATGTTATGTTTACTTTTATTTATGATAATTATGTTAGACTTAATAAATGTATATCCTGTTCTGAAATGTTTTATTTGTATAATCAATGGAGTTTATTTTATTTAAAAATGTTTTTAATTATAAAAATAAAATCATATACATTTAATTTTTAAAATAGGTAAATAAAAAATTAATAATATAACGGTATTCATTTCTAAGTATTATCGGTAAAATGTTTAATACATCTTTTCTGGCAAGAAATTAATAAACATTATATACTAGAGTTCATTCATCAGGTATATTAATAGTAATTTTATTTTATAGGCATAAAGTAAATGCTCTATAATGAGGCCCAGGATATTATTTAGTATAGTTGAAATTCTTATGGCTATTACAATAACTAGTAGTAAGCTAACAAATCATCATTGCAATAGATAATATAATGTCTAGATTCTCACTGTAACTAGAAATAAAAACTTAGTTGTCACATAATATAATAATAATGACTTATATTGTAGCCATAAAATAGATTAATTTAAAATGTAAACATATATTAACTGGTAGTGAATCAGTAAATTACTGTTAAGCCAATAAACATCACATGACCACCACTTCTTATGCTTGTGTATAACTGTTTTAAAACAGTCAAAACTCACTATACGTATTGCCACAAGCTAGAGTAATCAATGGATGCTAGAAGGCTTGTGCATAAAATCCCTATCTAGTGCCTACTCATCCAATATCCCCAGACTAGTTTCTGGCTTGTGGCCTTCAAAAGTTAGGAGCCTTGTATCTGAGAGCACTGCACCTAGATCTTAGGATCTAATGCAACCCTCCAGCAGCCACCTTTTATTTCCATTTAACTACATAACTATGAGTCTTAAGCTGAAAACACCTTAATGTTTTTAATTCAAGCCCATTAGATTATATAGTCATATGTGTCTGAACTCAGTTCAGCACTCATACATTTTGGTGTCTTTGGTTCTTTAATAACCATAGCCACCGCTATCCTATTAGGCAGGATTGTTTTTAAGCTGATAAACATCACATGGCCACTACTTCTTATGCTTGTTTATAACTGTTTTAAAACAGGCAAAACTCATTATATGTATTGCCACACATAGCAAGCTAGAGTAATCAATGGATGACAGAAGTTAATAATAAATTTGAAATACAATGTCTTCATGTAAAATGGCAAAAGTAAGTCTTAAAAATTCAGAGACTACTGCCAAAATAACTTTATATTTTCCCCCAAATATAAAAATTTTAAGGACTCGGGGCCAATCTATACTGGTAGTTTATTTAGATTATAAAGTTATTGTATTGAAGCCGTCAGGTCTAGAATCGCTATAGATTTTAGAACAGTTATGCTTTCTCTCATTATGATTAATTAATGAAGATTGTCCTTTTCTTCTGTTTAATTGAAAATAGAATACCTTTTACTTTGAGAAGTTATTTGATCGTAAATTTTTTTTATTGTAAATATTGTTGGAACTTAGAATATCAAATCTGTAATAAAATATTTATCTAGTTACGTAACTAGATCAAACAATTTTTTTATTTTTTGTTAAACATTTTATTTAGAATTTTATTTAGTATCGCTACTGATTTTGACAATTATGAAAAACATTAGAAATAATGAATTGCAGAAAATGAATTAATAACTTCTTTTTTTTCTCACAAAGAATTAAATTGAAAACTCTTATCTATATATTATAATGTAATATTTACATAATCAACATTTAAAAAAATATATTTGGACAAAATAACTATTTTTTATTATTAAGTTTCAAAATATAAAATAAATATTTAAGGATCTCCCTACCTACCCCCCTTTACCTTTTTGTGTGTATATTGTCCAGTGCAGTTTAGTGTCAAATTCCATGTCTTATAAACTCCTCATAAATAAAACCGTTCATTATTTTAATTGAGGGATCTTTATTTCTCAAATAGCATTTAAAAATTGGTTTTATTTTAGAAACTTTTTATAATTTAAATAAGTTAAAGTTAGTAATAGTGAATCTATATATTTTTTTAAATAATGTATGCAGTCATTCTTTATATGATCTACGGTTATGAAGCCTAGGTGGCAAAATCAGCCATATCTTAATTATACACTTATTCATGTTTCCCTCTTTTTTTAATTTATTTTTTATGGAATGAATTAGTCAGTTTTCATATAAGATATTTAGTTGCTTCCTTGCAAGTTGGCAGTATGTAGTATTGTTGACTTATTTTTATACTTTTACTGTTGGGAAACTACTAGAAGCCTTTTTTGTTTACTTGTTTTTAACATATACTATAGTGCTGCAAAATTTTTATATCTTTTTTTTTACTTATAAATCGTTTAAAAAAAATTTCTTGGACAATATTTGTGAATTTTTTTGACTACTGTTATTTAATCATAACTTTTGATAGTAGTCAGCCAATTGCAATCAGATTCATTGTTGAATTTGATCTACAATTTTATAGTAAAAAGAAAATATATATATTTATTAAAATTATTTATTTTATCTAATATAGTTAGAGAGTCAGTACTGATGTTTTGCAGCTAGCAAAAACATTAATATATATAAAAGTATAATAGTGGTGATATATTTTATAAATAACTATAAATAAACCACAGAAGTACTTTCAGTTAATTTCTCAACTTTTTCCATCTGAAAACCATTTAAATTCAAATTTAATGGAAGTAAACATCATGTCATATTCCAATAAGCATGAATTTTAATGTTATCACATTGTTTATTAATTAAAGATATCATTTCTATTTATCAATGTTGCCTTCTTAATTTTTTATTATGCTTTTTCTCCTCATAAAGAACTTTAGTATTTTTCATATCGAAATTCAAAATACTAAGATACCTTGTGAGAAGCACAACTATATTAAAGTAAAAATTAAAGATGCAATTCTGATAAATAAAAATAGGTTATTTTTAATTAATGATCAATGTGCTGAAGTTAAAATTAATGAATCTTATGATATAACATGATGATGTTTATTTCTACTAAATTGGAAATTAAATGGTTTTCACTTGAAGAAAATTAAAAAATTGAAACACAGCCAAAAATTTTGTAGATATTTTCTACATTTCCCTGGAATAAAATGACAGCAAAAGGTTAAATAATTTTGAATTTAAAATAAAATTTTATTATTAACCATCTCGTATTTTGAGATGTTAAAACTGCGTTTCAGTTTTTTTAAATTTAAATTTGCGTTTTTTGCCCTCTGCTGAAAATTTTGCGAAGCTTTTTTTTTTACAGCTTCAAAATTCATGTATATTTATTTTCTAATATTTTAAATACAAAAAAATCAATAGATGGCATGGAAAGCCAATAGGTGGTCCAACAAAGGATCATAATTTCTGCCAATGATGAATACCCATTATATATTTTGTGATCTCAAACCTTGCATGTTTACTTCAAGAAAATATTAGTCATCGAGAAAAAAATATGGTGGTGTAAAAACTTCATTTTTTGGAAAGTTTATAATTATATGAATAGTGTAATTATGTAATAATTATTAAAAATGAAAAGTAAATGTTATTATATATTCATTTTTTATAGAAATGTTTTATTATTAAATATAAAAGAATATTTTCTTCTAAATATTATTACTGTAGAGATTATGATCATGGGAAACACAGCTGTCTACAAAATAAGGTCATTCATCTGATTGGTATTATATTTAGCAATATCATAAAAATTACAAAAAAAATTGTAAACTTTTAAAACATAATTTGATAAATTTAGTAGTTATTTAAAAAAATTATTTTGATTTTTAAATCAAATGTGAAATAATGAAGATTTCATTCATTTTATAAACTGAATCAGCTCCATCTGAAATTTGATGACATGATTACATTTTGTTTTGAATAAATATATTTTTTAAAATAATTCCAAAAATTAAATGGTGACTTTTCTAAAATTTATTTAATTTCTAAACAAAAATATCTATTGAATGAGATCAAATTTATTATATTTTGATAAATAATAATGGTTTAATAACAAAATGAAAGTTGAAAGCTTAAATCTAGTGAGAACAAAGAAAGCTGTCAGAAAAATAGTGCAATATGATAGGGTTAATTAAACATTTAAAAAGGTCTAATAAATATTTTTATTAAATTCAGAGTTTGAAATTAAAAACAAGCATGTTTTATGACAAAATTTCTACTGATAATTGTAAAAATTTCTATTATCTATCTTTGAAATCTTTTTAATTAATGCTTGTATACATTTCTCTATGTAAAAAAATTGTAGATCATACTTTTGATAAAACTTTAAAGTTGCTTTTGAAAGGATTAAAAGTGGTTTTTGAAAAGATTAGAAAGAGAAAAACAGTTTTTAATTGAAGTCTTTTGACACATCACTGTGGCTATAAAAGGTATGGAAATGAAATAGGGAGTAGTTTATTGGTTTCAAGAGATGAGTTGGCCAGAATAGTTTGGCTAATAGTTTTTTGTTGTAGTTTTTTTATAAAAGTTGGTAGAGTTAGTTGGTTTTCAGAGCTATACAGATAAGTACCATGAATCAGATGTAACTGAATTTAAGTCATTAGATCTGGAAGTGGTCTACTAGTTCATTATTCTGGAGTTTATATGGACTTAGAATGAAAACCCAACTTCTTTGTTCTCTGTAGCAGGCTGATTTGAAGTTTAAATGAAACCTATTAAATGTGTCAACAATTACCTGGATTATATCTTCTCATCAAGAGAATCCTTGTTGAAAAATTAATTTAAATGTATGCTGCTTTATCTATGCAGAGAAGCACAAACAAAGCTTGTGGTTTAAGACCTGTAGAGGTCCCTAGTATCACATTTTTATATGCATGTGCTTGAGGCTACAGCCTTAATGAATATTACTTAAGTTAAACATCTAAAAATAAAGATTTAATTCATAAATAATTTTATATTTGCTTTTTGAAGAGAATAAATAAAATTTATATAGTTTCAATGTTGAAATAATGGTGAAAAGATATTTTAATTATAGAGAACAATATTATTTTAAATCATTTGTTGAAGAAAAAGAGACATTTTAAAGTTAAAGAAGTTGATAATTCATTAATCAACAATTATCTGTCAAAAATTGACTTTATTTTTTTAAAAAAAGAAAAAAAAGATAACTGTCATCAGTAAAGAGAGAATTTGATAACTGATTTATATTACTTTATATATATATACACACATATATGTGAAATTTTATGTATATTCACATGGAATTAAGTATGAAAATATTAATAATTTTATTATTTTGATGAAGTTAAATTGGTTAATAAATTATACTGTATGACTGTATGCTGATATATATGTGTTTTATGTAAGCCTAATATATGTCAATTTTAATCATTTATTGTTTTTTGTATGATTATTTAAATATGTCCAGATATTATACTGCATGTATGTGTGCAGATATATATATATATAGGTGTTTTATATTGGAACATGTATATATAATCGACAATATAATAACTTGAATTTTGTATATTAATCAAAATCAGAAGGTTTAATTTCATTTTTTTATTGTTGCTAATAAACTTGTACTTCATTGTTAAAATTATTTTAGTGAACTTGATTCTAAATGATTTTTAGAATATTATATTTTGCATCATATCTTGATCACAGTAATAGTTATAGAGCTTATGTTCTCTGAGCTAGATTCATGCATAATGGTGTGGTACATAAAAGGGGATGTATATTAGTGCTTATGGTCACCAGTTAATATTGTCATGGTTTGGTGCTAAGAATATATTATTTAAAGTCCATGTACCACATTTTATTTAGTTTAGTCTCTATAAGAAATTAAGGTTATAGTTGGCCAGTACATTAAAGGTACTAAGTGGCCAGAGCATTGATGATGGTCAGCATGTTTTAATATCCCAGTAGTATTGTTTTTATTATTATGTATCCATATGGATTAGCACTTAAGTTTGTGCATTGAAATTAATGTTTAAATAATTGCCCCAAGATAGCAAAGGCTAAATAATTGGCCTCGTCTACAGTAGACCTTCAAATTTAGACACAAGATTGTCTATTGATTTATTTTGATTGTTGGTCACTCATGATGATGGATAATTATTACTTATTTATAATGCTGGTATATTTATAGTTAATTATGCTTATAATAGTGAATTAACTGGGCTGATCTCTCAGAGTGATCTCACATGGTGAAGTGGTGAAAACAAATGCCACAGGCATTAAAAAGCTTCACTTTGTGTTTCTGGACTAGTTTGAAAAGTGAAAACATGTTCAGACTGGTGTATTAAATGGACAGTACTTTGAAGGAGATTAAATTTATAACACTTAAAAATAAATAAACCATTTTTTATTATAAAATTCCGGTTATTTTGGATCACCCTCCCCCCTCTTTCGTACATTGTTATATAGCTAAGATTTTTAAACTGTTATTAACTTTTCCTGAAGAGTAATGCTTGTTCATACTCTATTAACACTTCTCAACAATATTTTCCAAAGATTCTGATGCTTTATTTACTGTTGAGTTGATAGATTTTACTGACAAATCTATAAAATGTTTTATTAGTTGATGTCTACAAATGTTCAAAATATCAGAAATTTATAGAATCAAGTAATAATTCATGAAGGTAATATTATAAATATTTATCTCTTATTACATGATTGCATATCATGGTGAATGCACAGAATTGAAGGATAACTAAAATTCATTTTATTAATACATATCATACTATTGTCTGATTGTATTTTCATATCATAACGATTATATAACTTTAAGTATAAACTTGCATGTTATTGGAAATTTTTATTACTTTATACTATGTTGCATGTCTTACTGCACTATACATCATGTTAGTCACATAAGGCATTAATACTTATATCTTTTTATTTGCTAATTATTGCATTGCTCTGGAAATTCATATCAATGCATTTTATATCAATTTGATCTCATCACTTGTTTTGATTAGAAGAATTTCTATGGTAAGCACTGTATACTTATATTAAAAATAAAACATATGAATAAATACTTTGAATGCATCTACATGTTTATATCTTTGTTATTAATATTAACATTATAATAATGATTTGAAATAATTAAATATTTACTTCATTAGCATGTAATCGATAACATATATATTTGCTTTGCACACAGATAATGAAGTTTGTAAAAGCAAATAATACTCTGCAATTTAATAAGCTGAGCACTTTCAGAAGGCTTTATGCTTCCTTAATCTGAGCTACTAAAGTGTTGAAAACTATACAAATGTAGTATGCAAATATATGCAAACTAATGCAAAATTATTAAATAAGACTATAAGTTAGAAGGTAATTCAATCTTTGCCTAACATGAAAGTGCCACTGGCCATGTTTTCCAACTAACCACTGTAATTGTTGTCTGTTCTGAAAGAGACAACACCAAATGTAAGATAAAGGAAGCATTCTGTATAGCAAGTGATCCTGCATCTATCAATAGATGTGATGCATGCTTTTCTCTCTCTTGAAAATGGTCTCCTTAATCACTTTGCATTAATTTGCATATATTTGTCTACTACATTTGTATAATTCTCAATACTTTAGTAGCTATGATTATGGAAGCAATAAAGCTTTCCGAAAATTGCAGAGTATTATTTGCTTTTACAAACTTCATTATCTGTGTGCAAAGCACATATATATGTTAATAGTGATTTGACTAGATCCCAACAGCCATCTTCTGCATAGAAGAGGTCATTCAAAAATATTGTAGTAGTACCAAGTAAAAAGATGTACCTATATATATATATATATATATATATATATATATATATAGGTATATCTAGTATATATATATATATATATATATACTAATCGTTTTTCTATTTGCATATAAATATTTTTATGTCCAGCCACTTTTTTAATTAATTTTGTCTTTATAATTTATGTTTTATTATGATAGTACAATTTTATTTTTTATGTATCATGCATTGTTAGGTATTCTTTTTTTAAAGTTGAATTTCTAAATTCCATATCTTAAATATAACTTTTCATTAATTTTAGGTCCAGATTATATTTATCCTAAAGACAATGAAGAAATCATATTTATTTATGAAAAATGGTGATGGATTAACCATGTTGATCATGAGGATATCTAGAAGTCTGTGAATTAGCCACTTATTGAATTATTGAATATAAAATATAAATGCCATAAAAATTTTGACATGCTGGAACCTTTCAGCAACATATATTAATTGTTATAGTATTATGTATTTTTGTGTGAATAAATTTATTTAAATGATTTTTTTCAAATGTATGTCTAATAATTAGAATAGTTTCAGTATTAAAATT
Source organism: Epiperipatus broadwayi (assembly GCA_028023455.1). NCBI lineage: Eukaryota > Metazoa > Onychophora > Udeonychophora > Euonychophora > Peripatidae > Epiperipatus > Epiperipatus broadwayi. Next base: position 304,908 of record JAQFVV010006204.1, read on the forward strand.
TCTATCATACACAGGGTTAAGTGGCTGTAAACTTTTTTAAAAAAAAACAATGTGATATTAAGACCAAATAATAACATTTGATTGTGATCAGGAATAGTTTGTCATTGCTTATTACTAGCTGCAGTACTGAGAATCCCTAGTAAGCAATATGTTAACTAATAGTCAGTAAACATAAAATGTAGAATGAGCCCACCTGCACATTAGCTTTGATCGGATATAAACACACCATTTACTGATTACTTATGTGCAGAGTGTGATTTATATATGCAATAACATAATTTTGAGACAACTATTTGACCAAAGCTAAAGTGTAAGTGGGCTCATGTTACATTTTACATTTACTGATAGTTAGTTTACATATAGCTCACTGAGAATGTTCAGTACTGGATTGTTTTATTTACATTGGAACTAATAAAAGGTTATATACATAATAATATAAAATTTAAAATAAATGAAGAAATAAAAAGACAATTTATATTACACTAATATACACAATCACCAAGAAATAATCAAATAGTAATCATAATAAGAATTATACTGAGGTATTTTTAGAAGAAAAACAGGAAGGAAATATTACATTTTGAGAATGAAGTGCTTTTTTAAAATAAATTATAAGTATTATACATTTTTTGTATAATTTATGTATGCTAAATATATGGTATATTTCTCCGATTATTAAAGTACAGAATAATGCGGTTGTTTACATCTTTATATAAAATATCCTAAACTAAGATCAACAAGGCTGTAGAAAGGAGTTTGCTGTTAACTAAAAGGAGACTCTATGATTCCTCTTTTAGGGATTAAAGGAACCAAGCAGAGCAAATTCCTAATGATCACTCCATATGTTCTTATCGGTGCAGCTGTTATTACTATATGATTATTCATATATTATATGAACATGAATGAACTGCCCACTAAAATGTATCAGTTAGCATATTGACTTTATTGATATTTTATCTTTTAGTTTAAGTTTAAGAAGTACCCCGATCTTTCTTCTTGGTTGCCTGATAGCTCTTAACTGAAATGTCAGTTGAGTTTTCTTTAAAGTAGAATAAATGTATGTAAATGAACTTATTTTTCCTAATAGATGTTCAGAATCATGATAGATAAAACTAAATCATAGCACTTATTTCCAGGAGGCTGTAAAGTCATCAGGCAAGGCAGTAGTTCGTACCAGAGGTGGAGAATGCTAATAATTTACTGATTGTGGATCCAGGCTGCCATTTGATGATAACCTTTTTTAGATACTTAGTGAAGGAAGATTGCAAAAATTGGAAGAATAATTGTCTAGTATTAAATGATATATTATTGGATTTTCTAAAGTTATAAGGAAAGATGAAGATGCAATTGATTTAAAAAGTTGGCATGTACTGTACTACAAAAGTACAAACATTGGAATTACAAGTGGATTCATTATAAATATGGAGGAACAATTTATTATTGACAATGATGGTGTATAAAATAGAGTGGCAAGATAAATTGTTTAACTTAATGGTAGATACCAAATGCAGATAATTCAGGTTTACACCTAAACAATTTCTTACTATGATAAAAAAAAAAGTAGAGAATTTCTCTATGGATATACAAAAGGCTTTTGATCAGACTAAACAACATTGTGTAATGGTCATGGCAAACTTTATTGCCAAAATTAATAAACAATTGAAAGATGAAAGTGTTGTGGAGAAATTTAGTTCTAGTGATAGAAATGAGAGAGGACTTGTGGAGTTTGTAGAAAAGCAAAAATTTTATATTATGAATTCTTTCTTTGAGAAAGATGCTAAATTGAAATGTATGTTGAAGCAGTCAAATGAAGATCAGGTGAATTGGATTATATTTTGACTAACAGAAAAGATTATAATTTTTTTACTAAATTCAACACAGGAAGTAATCATCAAGTAGTGAAATGTAAAACACATATTAATGCAAAACTAGAAAGACAAAAATTATTCAGAAGAACAATATTCACAATTGATATTCCTAATCCTCAGAAACATTCTAATGAATTTTAATTAGAACTACAAATCATTTTCAAACATTAATAGATTTTGAACATGATTCAGATTTGAATGAAATCACCAGGAATATAACTGATACAATATTAAAAACTACAACAAAAGTAGCTGGTGGGGGGAAATCAGCAATTGATCAGTAAAATTTCTATTGAGACAAGACAAGATGCAGAAGGCAGAAAATTCATCTATACTTCCAATGTTGTTTTGATTTCTCAAAAGTTCCTGAATTATAAAAGTCTGGATTTGAAAAAATTGAGAATGTTTTTGCAAAGACAGGAGTCTTAATCCTAAATTCAGTGAAGAAGCATTTCACTTTATAATTTACTTGAGGAAATCATCTAATAATTTGAATATAAACCTTTGTAATAGTAAAATTTAATCCTACCCCATATTATTTAAAAGTAACCTTGGATCATAATCTAACTTATTTTCATTATTTATCTAAAGTTACATCAAAATTCATTTTTATGAATAACTTCCTAAAACTAGCATTATTCAGGGTCATTATGCCAAAACTTTTTTCTCTGGCGAATGTTGTCCCCTGTTTGGGAAAAAAGTTAGGACACTAAACTGCTGGATATTCAATTAAATATTACCATGAATAATATTGATGATACACTTAAATCTGTCTACTCCTATTTCTTCACTAGATATCAGAAGAAAAACTGTACATAACCTTTTTTCTGGCTTTTTTTTTTTTTGTTTTGGATGACGGCCCAAAGCCTTTTAAATTGAATTTAATGGCCTGTGACACCCCTGGCTTAGAGTAACGTTTTCCAACCTAGTTCATGGCATGACCCTTTTTTACAATTTTTAGTAAACCTGCAACCCAATCCCATCTACACAATCGTATCGAAAAGCATTTTTAACAAGAAAATACAAAAAGCTTAAAAATAGATTTTTTCATTGAAAAATTTATATATTAAATAAAAAATATAATATTTTAATTTTATATTTTTTATGAGTAATTTGATTAACTTTGGTTACTAGTATTTTTTTACTCGGTTAAAAATAATAGGTTTTTAACTAATAATTACTTAAAAAACAGAACCTAAAGTAAAATATTTCTCAATCTGGAGTATTGTATTTTAAATTATAGCAGTAACATTGTCTTAGACTTTGAAATCAAATATTCTTTTCATATACATACAAAGGTCAGTAATAATTTTGCAATTACATAATTCCAATTGGTTTGAATTTGAAAAAAATATCAAAAATCTGGCATAGCAAATATATTATTATCATCATCATTTTCAACTATTCTCAGCTTGCTACTGGATGATGGTCTCTCCAAATTTAATGGAGTTTCTCAAAACTATAGCCTCTCTTCTTACAATACCATCATCTCCCAAAGTGGTCTCTATCTAGACCTTTTAAATCTCTTGCAATCCACTTTAAAATTTCAACTCTCGAGCTATTATCTCTTCTATCAATTTTTTCAGCCCAACTTCATTTCAGCTTTTTCATGCTTTTCAATGATACTCATTTGTTCTTTGTATCTTGATTTTGATCTCTTCTTGTTATTCCTAACATAGACCACACCATACTTTGTAGAATGGTCTGTGGTCTCTAAATTGTTCATCTGTTAAGTGTCCAAGTCTCTGATATAAAAGTAAGAACTGGTAAAAGACATTTAAACTAAATATTTAACATGATGCTTGTTTGAGCATGCAGTTAGAGTTTTTAGTCATATGTTTTAGCAGGTATTATCTTTATTTGAAATATTTAAAAAGTGTAGCCAAGATCACAATCTGGATGATTACCTAGCTAAAAGTTTGTACTTACTTCTCTTAGATACTCCTAAACAAGATGTTTTTGATTCACTTTGATTTGCATCTGTATTTTGCACTCAATAAAGTTAATATTTTTCAATCACTTCTCAAAATTCAGATTAGAAATAATCAATGTTTGATTCTAACACTCCTATTTATAATTGCCTAATTTAACATGTCCATGCAAAAGTTTTGGTCTGAACAACTCTGAACAAATGTTATTCACTGAGTGCATTTCTTGATGTGAAAAAACTTATAGAAACTTGTATGTAATCATAGAACACTATGAAGCAGATACCTAAATAATTTTATGAACCAATAATTATTTGATTTTGTCACATTTTAATAATATGTGGGGAAAAATTAGGTTTAAATACCTGAAAGAAATATCATGATAATTCAAAAAATTCTAATTTTCAATAAAAAAAAACATTGTAAAAACTACTATTATTTTTATTTTCAGAAGCTATATTGTAATTTTTGTGATTTGTAAGAATTATAATAACAAAATCGAAAACTTATTGTATCCATTCATATAATTAATTATTTCAAATTTAAAACATCTATTTAAAAGTTTATAAAATGCTTGAAATAATGATTTCAGTGGGTGTATCCCCATTTACATATCATGAACTCCAAATTTTTTGTCGCTGACACAGATACCCTGAAAGTGGAAATCGATCCCTGGGAGTCGATATCGACCACTCTGAAAACCAGATGTTTTAAACTAAACGTTTATTATTACTAGGTGGCTATGATTTCAATTGGTAATGATAGTTTTTAATTAATCGCTTGCCTGGTTACACTACAGCTAAAATTTATCTTGAAAAATACATTTAAATAGTGTACTAAACTTTCAATATTTACACCTGTAAGCATGCAAAAATTTTCTAATTATATATATCATTATATGCTAGCATTATTATTTTTTAAAGTCAAACCATTTATTCATCAAGTTTTTTACTATTTATTAATTAAATGTCTTGCATACGATTTTATTGTTTTTTTTTTAAGATTTCTTCTTAATATATATATATATATATTACTCTGTATATACAAAAATGTAATCATGTATATAATAAGTGCGTCTTCTTTCTTTGTAAGGATTTATATACCATCATTCCTTTCATATTAAAAAAAAAAGTTTACAACTTCATAGAAGCTTTTTTATGATATAGATTTTTTAATAAAAAAAAATTACTTTTTGAAGATACCAGACTCCCAGTATCCATTATGGATTATTGTATTTTCAAAATTTCACAGTTATGAGTCAACAGGCAATTAATTCAAATTGCTTTTCACTTTTTCGTTTCAATTTAAACGCTAAATAAATTCCAGTATAGTATTTATAATAGTTTATATGATTAAATAGATCATATATCTTATCATATATAAATAGAATTTATGTGGATGATTATACAAATTTACAGATCAAAAATATTTTTTAAAACTAATATAGAAAAAACTACCAAGTTTTTTCCCCTGTTGATGTTTTTTCTTTTTAGAAATTATTCTCATAACCAGTAATTAGATAACAATTCCAAGAAAATTTTCCAATTATATGTGCAAAACATGCACACACTGACACATTAATATTTTTTTCATTTATTCTAAAACAAATATAAGACATATAGAAAAATAGTAGGGAAGTTGATATAATGTTATGATCAAAATTTTTATTATTAAATTTTTATATATATAAAAGGATAAAACCATATCATTTCAATATATATATATATATATAATGTTAAAGAGATCATTTAAGCAATAAATGTTATAGTAAGTGAGACACTCCCTCTAATTATCTAACAAAGCAGTCATAAGAAAGTGGCATATATCGTATAATTACAGGGAATATTTCATTTATTACAACAGTATTAACTGGTTTAATCTGTCTATTTAATATATTTCCATTTAATGATTCTTTTCTTTATATATATAAGTATAATAATGTTCAAGGCTAAATGGGTTTGTAAGTAACCATTAAAACCAGTCAACATTTAAACAATCCCAATATCAATAACAATTAACAATTTCAAACTGTTGTCAAGGCAACCTCCTTTTAATCTTTATTGTTAAAGTGATTCCACCTATACTGTTAAAAGAATTCTGTCTTTATTGTTAAAAGAAGGTTGCCTTGACAACAATTTGAAATTGTTGATTGTTATTGATATTTGGATTGTCTAAGTGTTGACTGGTTTTTAATGATATATATATATTGCAATGGAATAAGTGGAAATAATGAAGCTGATGAATGATGATAGTAGTTTACCATTTAAGGTAGCTATTTACATATTAATTTAACCTTACTATGAGGGTTGTTAAATGGTGATCTGGTGATGGAACTGTGTGATGATAATGATGATGATCCAAAGTATAAATAACAATAATTTCAATAATCATATTAAAACAAAGACAACAATGAATTGCATATACCTCTAGACTATCATAAGTGAATGGCAAATGTATATGTGGTATATGCTTGCTTCATCTGCCATTATTCAAAAAATATTTATTCTTTGATTCAACTAAGGAGGTACTATGCTATCAAATCCCCAATTAACTATTTATTACTTTCTGCACATATGATTGGAGCTAGCTTGAGTAAAATACAAAACTCAGATATAATATTTAACTTGATATTTTCATAATTAACAACAATCCACATGATATAATTAACAAACACATTATAACAAAGAGATTAAGTAATAATTTATAAAATATAATTATTTAAATGATGATGCAATAATTATTTATAGTATAAAGTAAATAAATAATTTTGATGATGTTTTAAGGTAAAATCAAATTGTTGTTCTTGCTCTTTTATTTAAATAATTAAAAGCAAAATGTTTTTTTTTTTCTTTTAAAACGAATCTGTTAGGGTATGCACAAAAAAAATTTTCCATTTACATATATACAGATGGAAATGATTTAAAAAATGTAAAATTATGATTATTAATTTATATTCTATTTGCTAATTTTGTATATATGTGTTAAATGCATGAAAGTACTTAACATCAAAAACTTTCAGTAACAAAATATTGAAATTTTAATATAATTATTGTAGTTTAAATATTCGTTAATCAAAATAGCAGATTTAAATAAATTTATAACCATTAATTTTAAGTAAGATTTACCTGAATAACTTGGAAAATATTATTTTTTTCTAAATTTATGGAAATATGGTTTTATTATTGATGTTATATGAGATGTTTTGGTGCTTAATTTGGCATAATTATATTTATGCATGAATTTAAAAATTTTCCAGTGCAAATAACTGACAGTTTTTGAATAGTTTCAGTGATCATTTTCTGATAGAGACAGTTTTAATCACTGTCTAAAATAATATGATAATGCTAAATATTTCTCTAGCTTATAAAGAGCTATTATAAATCTTTTGTTTGCCCTAGTCTTGCATGATTTTGGTACAATGATCTATTCAGAGAGGTTTAGCTTAGGTATTTCCTTTTTTTAACTTTATGTTAAGTTAATGTAAGTCTAATGTTAACAATAAACACACATAAAAAAGAAAAAAAGAAAATTTGTTTTATCTTTTATAAGTTCTGAAAAATACATTTTACTCTGCAAACAAAAGTGTTTTCTCCAAATATGTTTTCATATAGTTTTAAACCAGTAAAACATCACATGATCACCATTTTTTCTGCTTACACAAACTTTTAAAATATTAGCAACTTTCTCCATACAGTCACTACTGCATGGAGAGAGTTGCTACATATAGTTTTATTGTTTCAAAATCAATAATTAGTTCAGCTGAAAATCTGCCTTCATCTATTAATACAAAACTATTTACACATTTTTTTATTTTAAATAAATTAAAAGAATTTATTTTAAAAAACACACACACTTAATAAAATATTTTAAAACAATTTGCTTTTTTTTTTTCAAGTTAAAATTATTTAAGTTTACTGTTTAAAGAAAGTTTAAATATAAATAAATATAGTTTTATTTGACAGTCTTTTGGTCTTATCAAACCCTCAGTCAAAAATTGTAACTATATTTTTTGAAACTATGCACACACAAATATGAACAAAATGTCACAATGTAGATAGATAGATAGATTATATTACTTTTTATTAAAAATTGTTAGATTTTTTATAATCTTAACTTTTAAATTTGTGTATAGCAATGTCTATATTTTTATCCATTTTTCTATTTATATGCATGATCTTATATTTTTAGAAATTACAACTATAAGTTTTACCTTAATAAAAAGACCTATTTTTTTCAATGTTAGAAATTGTATGCTTGATATGTGAAAACAAAAGGATTACTTATATATATATATATATTATAACAACGTGATTTTGGCTAACTCTAATATTGTTGTATCGCACAAGTCTCCTAGTCAATCAAATTAAATGAGGATAAATCAAATATTCTAAAATATTTCAACAAAAAATAATGAGGAAAAATGAAAAAGAGCTTCTTTTGATTAATGTCTCAGACTTATTTGAATATATAAATTAAAGCATATTTGGATAATTATATAAGAATTAGTCATAAAAAAAATATTAAAATTATCTAAAGTTTCATGTGTATTGATTAATATGTTTAAATTATTATACAAAAATAGTAGTAAAAGAGTATTTATAAAATTTCCAAAGCTTCATATATTAATTAATACATGTAAGTAATTAAATATATAAATTTGCTTAATAATTTACTTAAAAAAAGTTTTAAAAAAATTTTAAAAAAAGAAAAATTGTCAAAAACTAATTAAGGATTAATTCAAGCAAACATATAATTAAGGATAATTAAAGACACAACTTGCAAACAAAAAAGGAAAAAAAAAACAACAAAGTTAGAAAAATTAAAAAACTTGCTTAGAATTTTTTGGGGAAAGTTGTCGTGAAGAGGCAAAAGCTCCAAAAGAAAAAGAAGAAAGAAAAGACACACAATATCCACAGAGAACCAAATTGCATGTCACCAGCATTTCATAACTTGAAAAGATTTCAATTCTAGTTTCTGAAGTGTTATTCATCAAAAAATACTGCTGCTGTAATCCTTTTTATTATTGACACAAAAGTAGCTAGAATGTTGAAATTCTGTAAAGTAAAAATAATGAATCGATTTGATAAGCCCATTCCATATGTACCAGTCAGATTCTGAGTGATGTAGCTTTAACAACTTCACTAGGCTTTTGCCCAGAAAGAGCCTAAAAATGAAAGAAATGAAATATAACTTTTTGCCCATCAGATAACTAGTTCTTGTTGCTTACATTTATATAGCCTAAATATGTAAACGTCAGACAACCCAGAACCAATCAATGAACACTTTAATATCATATTTAAGGCCTGAACTTATCCACCAGTAGCAAGATTATTAAAGTGTATAGAGAAACTCAAAAATAACAATTTAAAGTTATATGCATGTAGATAAGAGGATATATATGTCATACAGACAATTTAATACCTGTAATTATGAATATAAACTTTTTTTTTAATGTATTGACAAGTTTTCATTAGTGTAACTTAAGCTGATATATATATATTGTAACAGTCATATTTGAACATCCACGCAACAAAATCCAGAGTTTTGGTAAATTATACCAAGGCTGATCTAGATGAGGGTTTGAGACCAAATCTGACCGCACCTCAGCTCCTTCACCAACACTCCCTGACTTACTACCTTATGAATGACATATATGAGGTTACACTCGTAATCTCTCAATTTCCGCACCGGCAATAGCAAAGGGTAAAACGAGAGACTCGGGGACATTTAACTAAATGTTTTATAGCTTAACCCAACACACTCACACAACCTATGGCTGATTATCTCATGCATATAAAATCATTATGGATGGTGATTTAATATAAATAAAATGAATAATATTGCAAACGTTAATAGATTTTAAAATTATTTAATATTGACAAAACACAAACAATAACAATTAAATATACTGAATATTCCACTCGCAGGTGGGATGGTGAAAATACGAACTACACGTTCTGTAATCAATTGTACTTAACGATCATTATTCTATTATATTATTTATACATTAATAATTATTTTACATCTATACTGATGTCTAACTTATGTTCTGCCATTCCTACTCAGTATGTTAAGAGTTAAACTCTAAGAGAGTGGGAACTTTATACAATATGTACTTAAATTTATCATTACGCGATGAGCAGTCAATGTGCTCTTTAGGAAGATATTCTTAGATAAACTAGATCTTAGGTTCAGATCAATGCTGAACAATTAATATACAGCAGATGAACTGGCATTTTGTAGCATAACTTCTGAGGCTACGGCGCTATGCAAATTACATCAGATGCGTCTTGAATGCACTTTTACTCATGAGATTCAGCAATGTTTGCTCGGTTCTCAGATACCACTCGCCTGCTATACATGAACTTTTAGTTCGGATGCTCGAACAGCCACGATATAAGATGCTGGATTCTGGTGTTCCAGTTTTTAAAGGAGGAAGTGGGAATGACCCTTAAAATCATTATCCCATTCAAGAGAAGGCTGTCCGAACTAAGAATGATAAGATAGCCCTTAAAACCTAATCTTATCTTAATAATTATACGATAGCAAGGCGGAATGCACCTCAGTGCTTCGCAAAAACTCATTCACAACGCTTTTGGAATCTTAATTATAACAACTAGTAAAGCGCAAAATCTATAGTTTCTTCTGCAAACTACCCTACGCCAGTTAGTTAAATAAACACTGAAATTGTGCTAAAGAGGACTTTATTAAAATTGGTCTAGTTTATTAATTAACTACATATTATATGCAATTACATTAAGGGGGTCTAAAGCATATCTGGGGCTTAAACTTGGCTAACTACTGAATATGCCTTAAATTATCACTCTCTTTTATTTAACCAAACAAACCTTTTAATAAGCAACATATGTGAATTTAAGCTATGCATAGCAGTTCAAATAATACATCAAAGTAGGTTTCGGACCAGAGACAATCTATAGAAATGCCAAACAGCATAATACTTTACTTGAGAACAAAACGTCTCTTTAAGTTATAATAATTAATAGTCTCTGCTCCGAAGGCAAAGCATAAATCAATAAATGCATTTTAACAAAATATATATATATATAGATGCAAAAGTATAGATGCAAATAGAGAAAATAATAAGGCAAATAAGCTTTTATAAGTTGAATTTAAAAAAGAGATTTAAGAATTTGTGATCAGGCAAGATTTACATTTAACTTTTAAAGTATTTTAAATTATACAGGTCGAGATACGTTTATCTAATACAGTTAATTACTTTAAGAGAGGATACACCTTTTAAACATAGTGTGATTAATTTATAAGATTTGAATGGAAGAGTTTGTGCACATTACTTATTATATAGCTAGCTTTAGGAAAGATTTATAGATGGCTATAGCTTTTAGATTTAGTTTGATTGAGAAGTGGTTACCGGTTATTTATCTGGAGGCTTGCAGCTTGAAAGTATGAAATACACGCATGGACTGATTGATCTGAGCTGGTTCATCATTGGGCTATTCTTTAAGTAGGGCTGTGGTTTGGATCTCCGGGCTCCATAAAACGGTTCTTGACCATCGGGAAGATGGCCTTTGCTTTTCTAGCCAATTATTTGCATGGTAGAAACTGGGCCTGCTGCCTGGATATAAGTTGAAACACGAGTAAAGCAAAAATGGATGACAATTTTCTTTCAACTGCCTTTTTTATACTTTTTTAACCCCCCCTCTTACAGTTCATTCACAATCTTTATTTTTAGACATTAAAATCTAAGAAGTCTTAATTGCATCAGCTTCAGACGAATCGGTTGATTGATTTCAGGTTTATTCATTGTTCCTTTTATTTTTCTCAGATTCCAGTTCCAATCTGGATTCCAGTGCAGGTTTAATTGTCCAACTTTTATTTTATTAAGAATCCTAAAATCTGGATTTGTACCAGCGGTGTCTCATGAGATTGGTAAAGTTCTTTTTTTAAACATTGGATTGCTTGTCCTTTTCTTTTACTGAAAGAGATTTAAGCTGCTAGTGTTTTATCCTAGACGTGAGACATCTACCTTTGTTTTTAGTTGCTCTACATGGTTAAGTAATTGGGTACTTTAAAGCCAGCTTGAAATACTTTAGAGAATTCTGTTCTTATCTAATATAATTTTTCCAGCTTGAAACCAATTCAACTATTTAAAATCATAAGATGAATATTTATAAAATTATAAGGTGTGTACATTATATAATGATAATATCATTCAGATGTGAATATACCATTTTTAGCAAATAAAACTATTACAAAATATATTCAATTATAGCAGACGTGTGTGCATATACAATTACACATATATATGTGTAAACATACGTTTTTATACATGTTAAATTCCCAAGTATACAGTTATATATATGTGTGTACTTTAGGGTTTGAACTAGGGAAATGAAGGCTACTGATTTCTAGAATAGGTGAAACGTATGATGATGAAATCATACTGTTTCAATATATATATATATATATGTGTGTGTGTGTATCTATATTTAACAGTGACATTTATAGTTAATCTTTGATGTACTTTATTATGGTTATTGATTTATTACTTTAGTCAACAAGTAATAATGTCTATAAATAATTCTGACATCAATCAATATTACTAAAATAATAATGTTTCTTTTAATTTAAATTACTTAGTTGGCTATACATTCTTCTCTCAACAGACACATCTCCAATGCATGCATAACTAATCTCCATCAATCCTTAGTAGTCATACTCTGAGCTAAGAAAAGTGGGGATATTGCCATAAGAAGGGTTCCAGAGAATAATATATTCATATGGGGTCTTTCTTAGCAGAAAATAGTACTCTGAATTAGAGTTAATGGAGTTCAAACCTAGTTCAATCAAATAAATTCTTATGAATGAATATTGAGACCCACTGAGATAGATTTTGATATATGATGATCAGGAAATGTAACATGGGTATTTTACATAAATGGTTATACAAGGAACAGAAAATTTATCATCATCAAGATCCATTTTCAATTAAATTTATTTAATTGAAATTGTCAATTAATCTTTGAGGAACTGCTTACTGTTTTAAAATGCATACATATGTGAGTTATCAGCATAAATTTTATCATCATCATCATTAGGAATGTAGTTACCACTATAATATATAATAATGGAAATAAGTGTTATTGGAAGATAAGTAATTCTATAATTATTAGGATTTACAATGAGTTGTTAATTTTATGTAATGAAAATAGCAGGTTTGTAATCAAAATAGAATAGGGTTTAGGCTTAGTTGTCTTTCATAAATATTACTACCAGATTTATTTTATAATGCAATAATAATATAATCTGCTGCATGATGCAACACAGCAATATAATGCTGACTTGTGACTTATATAAGGCAACCAACTATGTGCAAATACCCATTACCTTAATAGTAATATCCTGGATTATTAAACTTAACAGAAATATGATACCGTAATCACAGAAAACAAAATAAATACTCCCAATTAAAATTAACTAAATAATAAAATAAGCTTTATTAAACACTGATAGATGTTAGATAGCAGTGCCTAATAAAATCCCTAACCTGTGTTTTTCTATTCAAAATCTCCAGATTAGTTTCACACTTATTGTTTTCACCAATGAGAAACTTTAGATCTTGGAACAGTGCAGCTGGACCTTTAGAAACTAATGCACCTTCCTTCCAAAAACTATTATACACCTCTATGTTATTCTATAATGGTATCATACTAAACTAAAAAACATATAAATGTTTTCAATCTAAGCCTTTATGCTTGTATAGCCATATAGATCTGAATCCAGTTCAGTTTTTATATATATATTATGGTATTTTTAGTTTTTTTAATAACTATAGACACATCTATCTTGTGACTAGGATTTGATAATGAACTAATAAAATGACACATGATCTATCACAAGCTCTTCACTGATGAAAGCTATAAGCTTGAATTTAGTCTGCACATTTTAGGTAGAAAAACACAGGATAGAGATTTAATAAGCACTGGTATCTGTCATTGTATATTAAAGCTTACAGTAAGTGGCACATAGAAGGTGAAAAAGCATGCAGTTAAAACAGCAATATGTAATCTAAAGCCATGTGATAGGTCATGTGATATTGTATTGGTTTAATAAAATAGTAATTAAATTGAGATACTGGGAATCTCTTTGTACTCATTATAATGCTTATCTGGCAGCCAATCCAATGTTGTGATGGCTATCCAAATGCCGATCAAATTGTAAACATATGACAAAGAATTTACGAGAAAAAGGCAGCACCTTTCTCTACTTTTCTTTCTATATATCTAAGCCAGTCGAAAGTATTTAAGTTTGAAAGTGTGAAGCTTTAAATATCTTCACAATTAACTCACTGACTAAATTATAAATGTACAGTGTAAAATCCTATGATTTACTACACAGTAGTTTTTCAAATGATGTAACTTGCAATAAAGTATGTAAATAATATTTTAATTTGTGAAGTGCAGATAGTTGATACTAAAATAAATTGAGGTACCGGGAATCTTGTTGCACTCATTATAATGCTTATCTGACAGCCAATCAGATGTTGTGATAGCTGTCCAAAATTCACTGATGATTATAATATGGCTATCTTCAATTCTCTAGACCATCATATACCATAAGTGTACTGGCCACCAACAATTTAGTATTTAATTATCAAGCATATAATGTGAATGAATGGACTTTAAAGATTACCTTAGTGCCATTGAAATAATTTTAAATATTATATGTGTCTCCACACAAACATATATTGCATATACCATTATTCCAGAGGTATCTTTAGGGTCACAGGGGCACAGCTAATTGTGAGCAAGAGAAAACACACACAATACTTAATTTATTCTGATATTAAATAACCTCACTGTAATAATTTAAAAATAATGATTAACAAATTTCGTGATTAAAAATAATAAATTAAAAATTTTGATATTCTATATTGCAAATAAATCATTCTGATTTTGACTATTTGCAAATATTAAAAAAATTTTACATAGAAAAAATAAAACTATACACCTAACTTTACATAGTTTTAATAATACCAAAGTTGTATTGATTGTACAGATTACCCATGCACATCTGATAATATAAAATATACTAGTTATCATTATCATTACTTTTATGAACTATACAAGCCCATAATCTATTTTAACCATATTGAACACATTTACTGTATACACATGTGCATATATATCATATATTAGAGCAAATAAAATTACATTTTACTTATTAATCACAAACCAAATTGATATTAATAATATCATTTTTTTCTATTCATCTTTAAATTGCCAATAAAAAATTTTACGATCAAGAAACATTATTTATCTTCTTCAAAAATCTGCTTCCAAATTATTTTCTTTAATTTTTTTTCTCTCTGTTCACAAACTTTAAAAAGTTTTCCAAATTTATTTTTACCTGCTAATTTCTTGGCCGGCTACTTTAATTTTATTCAAAAGTTTAATTTCCTCCAGATATAATTAAAATTTCCTCTTTTTTAAAAAAAATTGAAATAAGTCTGTAGAAATATATTTTCTTTCCATTTTTTACCATTATATTCAACTAAAAATGTCAGATTTCTTCTTAGAGTAATAATAATATAAGATCATTAGAAAACCTGTCATGATTTTTCTTTTTAGTGAACACATGAATAGATTTACTTATATGCATAACACACTCCTTAATAAAATTTCATGCTTTGGTAATATGATTCTGAATGTCAGATTAGCATCTTTGGTGATTAATTACTGTTTGAATTTGCTATGTATTGAAATAGTAGTTTCTTTACCAAAGCACATGGAATAGGTAGGAATTGTAATAGGGGTTTAAATCTTTCAAATGCTGATCTTTTCTATTATTAAACCTGGTGGAAGTATTTGTCAATACTCAATAAATTGGATTTGATTTTTTTTTTTAATTTAATTTTACAAAAAAAAAAACATTTTTAAAAACCATCTCTCAGCTTTGAAAATATTGAAAAAATGAGTTTGGAATAAGATCAAAGGATGTAAATTGTCATTCAATAAAGAAAATAGTCTTTAAAAAATCAAAATATTTTTTTATTTTAAATTTATTTTTGGTAATTACAACATAATCGGGCTTGGCAGTCAAAAACAATACAATACAATGTTCGGGGCCGTGTTATATTTTTAAATCGAATCGCTGTTTTTTTTTTTTGGTTATTAATTTATTGATTGCTATAACTTTTTTTTCATGCCTTTTTATTAAAAAAGTTGTTTAATTTTAATTTTGTATTTAGTAAATGACAACCTTTTTTTTAATTTTTAAATCGCTATTTTTGGACAAAGCTGCTACTTCGCGATGTCTATTTAGCGATGTCTTTTGCTTAATTATTGGTAAATGACCTTTTTTTTATTTTTAAATTGCTGTTTTTGGACAACGCTGCTACTCTGCGATGTCTATTTAGCGATGTCTTTCGCTTAATTATTGGCAAATGACAACCTTTTTTTATTTTTAAATCACTGTTTTTGGACAAAGCTGCTACTCTGCGACATCTATTTAGTGATGTGTCTCACTTAATTATTGCTTTCTACATAACAAAACAACTGTGTAGGGTTAGGGTTAGTTTTAGGGTTAGGCTTAGGGTTAGTTTGTTAGTTTAGGGTTAGGTTTAGTGTTAGTTTTAGGGTTAGTTTTAGGGTTAGGGTTCTGTTGTTTGTAGTGATAAAATAAGATATCAAAATCATAACTGTAGTCAGACAAAAGAAAAAAACTCTAACTTTTTTAAACAACAACAAACATATAAATGGCTTATTTACTTATTAAACATGTTTATAATAGGTGCTTTCTATGAAATTTACAAAAAATTGTGTATATTTTTATTGGACAGCAGAAATACTCAGCTTCTGTTGTTGACAACTGTGGAAAAAGTTGATCGCCATCCATTTTATCAACTACGTGGAATTTCATGTGAAAACGAGATTTTGCACGCGATATCGGCCAAATTCTTTTTTACCTACCCTCAGCAAGCTTTTACACCTTACACATTCTCTAAACAAGGGTATGGCCATTTAGAAAATTACTATAAATTCATGTTTATTAAGTAAATTATAAATACAAATATTGTGTAACATATATTGTAAAAATTTGACTAATCCAACTAAACACACATATATATCAAACTGTAAATGAAAGATAAGTGTGTGGATTCACAATAACTGTCACAAAGGAGAAATAGGCCATATTATTTCTGCTGTTATGCATCATAAACATCCTTCTAATGGCTAAGACAAACATAGATGTTTTCTATAGCCATGAGTCAGGACTTGTAAACAGCATTTGTTAGGTGTTTTGGCGAGCCAGAATGCCATCAAGTGGCCAAGCCCAATTATGTTATAAGTACCTTAGTTTTTAAACATGAATGCATAGATAATAACATTTGATAAAATTATCAAATTCTGCTTTATAATCTTAAAATTGATTTATATTTTTTTTTAGAATATCTCAAAAGATTCTAACATAGTATTGATTTTGACATGTAATGATGTTATGCATTTTTGTTAACATTACAGTCAAATTTATTAACTTTTATTTTTAGAAATAAAACATATACAAATGCAATCAAAGTGTATACATGTATTTTTTGTTTTAAATAAATACTAAACAATGTGTAAAAATAATCAAAAATATTTAATAAACTAGCAAAAAAAATCATATTTTTTATCCCCAAACCAAATTACAAAGAACTAAAACTGTCAAGATCTTAGAGGCTGTAATTTTTGTCATAAAAATTAGGCTAAAAAATTTAATATTTACTGAACTTTCTGGAAAATACTAACCTCTTCAGATTTTTTAAAAATAAATAAATCAGTAATTGCTAGACTGCAGTTTTAATGTTTTTTTTTTAAAAAAACTTCATTAATAATGATAGAAGACAATTTAAAATAGTGGAGCTACCATAATAATTTAAAGTAAACAAGCCATGTCAATTAATGGCACTGATAATCAAAAAGTTAAAACATAATTTATGTGATTACAGTAGAATCAAAACAAACAAGAATAGAGTTGTTGTGTAAATAATTTAGAACATTAACAAAATAGATTCAAAAATATTACCAAATTCATCACTTTATTTATTTTGCTGTAATATTTTATATAAATGCTATTCATCCACTTTACTTTGAACATTGTTTAGCAAAACCTTTTATTGTTTATATATGTGTATACAATTTTATGTTTTGACTGTCCTGCAGTCTTTTTCAGAGCTACTGTTACTTTAATGTTTTAAAAGTAAAAAAGGTTTTTTTTTACTTTTAAAAAATTAATGTAATAGTGGCTCTGAAGAAGACTATGGGTCAGTCAAAACATAATATTGTGTACACATATATGCACAATAAAAGATATTGTAAAAAAATGTTCAAAGTAGAGTGGATGAATTGTAAAGTAAATTCACTATAAATTTATATGTATATATGAATATTTGCATGCGAAATATTTTGTACAGACATTGGCTTTAAAAAAATAAATAGGTGAAATACATTCCAATTATATTCACTCAATATTTATAAGACAAAAAATAACATTTTATTTTTATCCAATAAATATTTAAAAAAAAAAAAACTAAAAGGATATTTATTTTAGATTAAAATTACATTTAATTGGAGTAGATTTTTTTGAGGTAGATATTTATTATAATTAAAGATTAATTTGTTTTTCTTTAATCCTTAAAAAGAAATGTTAAATAATAGAAGTTTATATCATTAAAAGAGAAAAAGATTTTCAATTAGAAAGGAAACAAAATTTTAAATCTAACTATTTGGAGATATTTAAAAAAAGCTGGTTATATGTAGAAGTTAATCTGATAATTATATGTGATTAAGTGAAAATACTTCTTTTATAAAAGTTTGATTAGATTAATTAGGCAAAAATACAAAATTATCTAAGATATAATAAAATTACAAAAAAATCTAAAAAAAAACATGTTTGAAAATATAAAAAGGAAGGAGTGTATTTTTGTTTTGTGTGATCCCAAGAAAGTGCACCATTTTTAGTGTGTTTCCAAATGATGTATGAAAAAATTGTTTTAATGCCAGCCTGTACTCTGTGGAAGAGTAGAAAAAGTTTGATTTTTTTTTTTAATTTTTCTCAGGAGTGTTATGAAGCAAGTTTTAAATTAAACAATTTACTAAAATTAGCTGATTAGAAAGTCAAATTTTCACCAAATAAATGCTATGTCTCAATACTATTTCAAGATATCCAATTTAAATTTTTTTTATAGTGACTATAATAAATTGTAAAAATAAAAATGATTAATTTTATTTCATAACTTAAAGCTTTGACATTATTCATGAAGGAAAAGAAAAATATATACGTATATTATTGAGAAAACTGCTAAAAAATTATATATATTTAACGGTAATTATGTTAATTCAAAGTATAATAGAAACTCTCTCTAAATGAATTAAAATTAGTTAAGTGCTCTCTATATTCTAAAATCAATCACGAAAATATAGCTCATAAAATTAATTTTATGTATGAAAATATAAATAAATAATTATTTTATATTTTATGTAAACATTTAATTTAAATAGTTTATGAAGCAAAAAGGTCAATTAAGTTTAATTTAGAATGTAAAAAAGACGTTTTCTTATGATTTTCAAAAGATAATTCATTTTTCTAGGGAAAAGTTAAACTTACTTAAATGACAGTTCAGTTTGAGTCTACTAAACAAGAGAAAAAAATAGATATATCATTTAAATTGATAAAATATTTTGTATTTTATGTCTTTGATATTTAACAAGAAATGATTTGAGATTTTAAAATGGAAAATTTATTATGGTACAAATTTAAAATAAAGAAAATTATGATGTTATAAACCTAAATATTACAAAAACATATAAGCAATGTATATTTGTGTATATAATATTTGTGTGGAACAGATATAAAAATGAAAATTTTTTTAGTAGTAGTGTTATATTATTGTGAATTTTAAGCAAGCATTATTTAAAATAATTTAGGCAATTTAATCTGTGTACACTTATAATGTAAGGTGGACTGTTTAATATTTATATGGCTGATTATTTTATTTTATATTCATACATGAAAGCAAATATAATACCTACATATGTGTGTTCAAATGTCTATTCATTTCAGGGTGAAGATTAATAATGAAAATATATTGTCATAATATGTATATGAATAAAATGATGAGTTTGAGCTATTGGTGCACTCTCTGTATTGCATTTTTGAAAATACAAGCATATAAAAGTAATGTCACATTATATATGACTTGCTTTTTTGATTATTAAATGATTAAGAAAATATTTATTTGTGTGAATCCTTTAAGGATGAAGTTCACTGAATTAAGTTTTTATAAATAATAAGATTATATTGAGTCAAAAAAGCCATATAATATTAAATTGTCCATTCACTTTACTACTGTTACACTATACTTTATTTATCACTGTTTTTTACAGTTTCGATTGCCCAGCAATCTTCTTCAAAACTTTATATCTTCTAATTTTTTACAGTTTACAATTTTGATTACCCCAGAAATCTTCTTCAGAACTTTATATCTCCTAGCCTGGGCTAGGAGATATAAAATTCTGAAGAAGATTGCTGAGGCAATCGAAACTGTAAACTGTAAAAAAGGGTGGTAAATAAAGCATTGAGCAACAGTAGTAAAGTGAATGGACAATTTAGTATTGTATGGGATACATTTGGAAATTAAATAAGAAAGAATAGTGAGTCAAAAAAGATTGTAGTATAAATGTTATTTTTGATAATTAATATGTGAAATAATATTTTAAAGTTATGTATAACATATATGAAATGTTATTGAAGTAGTACAAAATATGCTGCAGAGATATGGAAAAAGTTGTTTCTGAATCAATCTTCTGTTTATGGTAAAATACTCATTTAAACATGAGGATTTTTGATATAGAAGTAAATATGCTCATGCATTTGTTGATTAATAATTGATATTTGGTTCATTTTTTTCCTACAGGTCTAATTATTGGTGCATTATAATCATTCTATATATAACTTGCTATTAAAATATGATTGGCAATAATGATTATAAAAGTGTTCCATATTTGTTTGAGATTTAAAATGAAGCACTTAATGAGATTAAGATGATTCAGCATAGTATAGTTAAAATGCATAAATGTAAATATATATCATGTTTTATAATAACACACATTTTGTAGAACATTTTAAGACCACTGAAGATAAATTAATTAAAAACTATGTTTATTAAAGGTAATGAAAGCATAAGTTAAGATTACTGATATTAAAAATGGAGCAATCATAAAAGGTGTATACTTTATTAAATTGAAAATGATGTATTATAAATGCTAGTTACAGTTATATGTATTTATTCAATACTAGCATATTAATCAATTGTATATTTTTATTTGATTTTTTGTGTTTATTATTTTAAAAGGAACTCTGGAATGGAGGCCAAATAATTCACAAGAAAACCATAAAAGTAATTCAGGGCTAAAATAAAAATATGATATCTACATTGTTTGTAGACATCTATTTTGTTCTCTGTGGAATTAGATAGATGGCACTAAGGGAATAAATATCGACCTTTAAACTCCACACATATGTCTTACTATATTTGTTTTATGATACTGATTTATTTTAGATTGCATTCATTAAAGTTAAGCTTTGTTTGACTATTTACATTATAGTACATGCTTCTAAAAAATAAGCATCAATTTTCTTTATAAATATGATTTGAAATAAAATCTATTTTTAATGCATTTATCATTTTAATTTTGGAGCATATTAATCTATGATCCATCCACCAATCTGTGCTTGTAAGAATTTGCATATGAATTTTTATGCAATCTACTGAATGTCATTAATTTTGAGCATGGATGCATCACATTCCTTTAATGCACTTTTTTGCCTAAACAAAAGTTTTGCCATAATCAATCCATGTGATGTGCAAATTCAACAACACAAGACTATTGAATTTACAGCATCAGCACAATGTTATTATTTCCAACAACTTAGAACAAAGTCTATACTAATACATGTATTAAAGTCTCCAAGAATAATATTTGATATTTTCCAATGGTGTTTCTGTAATAATGTTGTACAACCTGGAATAAAAGCTTTTTTTAAAATTTCTGAATGTAATGATGGAGCCTAGATGCTAATGAAATAAGCAGTAGAACCGTTGTGAAAACCAGGTTTTAACTTAGTCTTTCATTGATATAATGAGGAATTTCAAGCATATCAAAATTCTAAATTACACTTTATAGCAAATCCAATAACATGAAGTTTCCCCTTACTGACTGATCTGCCTTTCCAAAAAAATGATCCATCCATCTGTTTTATTAAACTTTCTTCCTCTGTAAGATCAGTTTCACTAAAAGTAGTTATATTAATCTTAAATCTTGACTGCTACTAAGCAACCAGTACAATATTCTGTTCTGGTTTTTAAGAATTTTTATCAAGTAATGTTTGAACATTTCTTGTATTTACATTCCATGTACATGTATTTATATTTAGTAAAAATTAGATTTATAATACATATTCTTAATACTACAATTACCTTCTAATATACTCTACTACTGATAATAATTACTATTTCTATCACTGTAATGAGTAATCTGCTATGCACAACAACATAATCTGTAAGACAGTCTATTTTAATAGTATACAGAAGGATCTCTAAATAGGGATGTCTAAACATATGATCTGTATTATCTATAGCTGTTGTCTTAAATCTAATTCCAAACATATTTATAAATGATTGAACTGCCTTGAGAGAAGATTGCAACTAAGCACTATCAGCCTGCTAAGTCTATCCTTATATTTGCCTTCTTAATTCCCAAGATCTTTAGCTAAAGAAAAAGCTAGAAGTGCTGTTTGTGCAGTTAAAGGATGGAAATGCCATTGCACAAACACATAATCCCATTGTGATATTAGTGTAAGGAGATGACCAATGGCATGAGGTGTTTACTCTACATTAATTTAAGAGACTGGAGAAAAAAAGTTAGAGACAGAAAGTACTGTTTGTTTTGGGAAAATTTCTAGTCTTTGATGGACCAACATCCTATCCTTCAAGGCAGCAGGTCAAAGACTGGTTGTTTGTTATTCATAGTTGATCTTCATATTTGAAGATCATTATAACTCTACATGCCACATGTGGAGCCCATTGTTTGCCTATGTACAGACTTCAATAAATGTGATTAAAATATTTGTAAATTTACATATATTTTAGTGTATTGCTGTATCATCAAAATGATAGAAGACCACCGGTGGTTAGAAATATTTGTTAACATCTGGCTGGTCCTATTTAAAGTTGATTTAAGATTGTCGTGAAGGTACTGTTTTTTGCCTACACTTAATCTTATTAGTTGTACTATATGTTTGAGCATTTATTAATCATGCTAGAATTGAAACAACAACTTCATATATAAGCATCTAAAGTAATCAATCTATTTTTAGAAAATGTGAACATATAATATAAAATCACACTGACAAAAAATAAATAAGACAAATTTTTATTAACAAAAGGAATGATTTAGAAATTGTTTACAGTGGCCTCATTCATAATATTATAAGACAGTTTTTTAAAGCACTAATTGCATAATTGGTTATGATATACGAATATTTAATTCAATTGGTAAGATTTATATAGTTAGTTTAATTCCTACCCAATTAAAACATACTTGTATATGTGTTTATTAATTGTGTAAAAGATATTTTAGTAATAATTGTGAATTTCATAAAATTAAACAATGTCTTATTTACAAATATATATATATATATAGTGAACTTGAATATATACTCTCAAATTCCCTTCAGCTATCCACTCCATCTCATACAACCAATACACATGACCACACTCATGTGAAAAAGATAAATGATCTCCAATACACGTATTTCATGCTGAACCAGCAGTCATTAATTAGTTCAGGTCATATATAATCAGTGTTAATTTTATATTAAGATAGTAAATCTTCAAACTTTAATGTACAGGCTTCAATCTACTCCACCATCCAATTCTCCAACCATCTACAATATTAAAAATCTGATGATTAAACACCAAATCCCTTGTTGATGCCAATATTATCATCATGCTTATGTTGACTTAAATTACTCTAACCCCTCATGTACAGAACTTTGGCCATTTAAATACACGGAAGAGTCAATAGTGTAGATGGCTGAAGAGTTGGAGTATGGACTAGATTGAAGTCTGTCCATTAAAGTTTGAAGATTTGCTATCTTAATATAAAACTGGCACTGATTATATGTGTGTGTGGGAAATGATGATCTGGACCAATAGATGTGTGCTGGTTCAGCTTGATATATATATATATATATATATATATATATCAAATATATATCCAATATATATATATATATATATATATATTGGAGATCATTTATCTTTTTCACATGTATGTGGTTATGTGTATTGGTTGTATGAAATAGAATGGATAGCTGAAGAGAGCCTGAAAGTCTGTGCTCAAATCTCCTAAATTACATCTAAACTTTAAGTATATAAGTTATATTTTATATTAAGATACATATATGTTAAAATTTGTAAAATAATGAATTTAATTATAATTTCTATCCATTCACAATACAATTTTATTTTATACATGCTTATTAACTATGATGAGCATTGCATTTAATAGGTAGGGTGTTTGATCTTTTGAAATAAAGCAAATGAAATCTGTATAGTATGAACAGATTAAAGCCTATTTTGATTTATAATTAGATAATGTTGCGATTTAATATAGTTGATGAAGGGAATTTCCTGAAACTAATATGTGCTCTTATATTGTTATAGTCCAAAATATGAAGACTACATAACATTTTTACATATATTAAAAAAATTTTACTTTATTTTTTATAAAATTTATTTATTAATATGATTCATATAAAAAATACATTATAAAACAAAAATAATACACCTTATTTCAATCACATATATTTTGGTAATTTTTAAAGGATCACAACTTTCTATCTAAAAGACAAAATATGTTATAAAATGATACTATAGAAAAAAAAACAAATTATTAAAAATTATGCCCTTCCACATAAAATAACAAACTTAATACTTTTCAATTACTTAATTCGTAATTTGTACATATTTTTACATATTAATTTAATTATCCGATACAGTTTGTTTTTTTCTTGATTAAAAAATGAGACAAATTTTTTACTTAGAACAATTCTATTTTTTCTTAATTTTAATTATCTTCTCGTCATTTCTTATTATAAAACAAAATTTTTGTATTTATAGTGAAGCCATTAACTACACTATATTTTTGTTCCAAGCCTGCTTCCCATTTAAACATGAATAGCATATAATAACTCATGTTTTATTGATGAACATTGATTAGAATAAAAAATGTATTGTTTATTGAGCTGCAAGTGCACAGTATTTTTAACATACACATATATATATGTGTGTATATATATATAACACAGTCATTTTTATATGTAGTTATGCACATATAAACAAAATTTTAAAAAATAATAATATAGTTATTAATCATAAACTAAACAGGATTCCAAGAGATTGTAAAAGACCCAGAAAAAGACCACATGTGAGATGGATGGATGAAATAAGAAAGTATGCAGGGGTGATGTGTAGAAGAGAAGCTAAAGATTGGAGAAGATGGATTGAATTTGGAGAGATCTTCATCTTGCAATGGATTGATAATGGTTTGATGATGATGATGATGATTAAATTAAAGGACACATAAATTGTATGAAGTGATTGAAGCAATAAAAATATAAATTAAAGGACACATAAATTGTATGAAGTGATTGAAGCAATAAAAATATAAAAAAAACTATCTAATTTTTATTTTTAAAATAAATAATGAAATGTCTGACTTTTGTCATTATTAAAGATCTGGATGATTTTTTTTTCAATAATCTTTTCCCCTTATAAAAATATAAGACTAGTCTCTTTATTAAAAAATTAAGATCTCTCTTATTATTTTAATGTTTTTAAATCAGTAGTTATTTTAAGTATATTCTAAAAAAAATTAATACTTTTAGCAATTACTCCTAGAAAATATTTTATTACTTACATTAATTTCCAAAATGATAATAAATAGAAAACAAAATATATGTGCTTTCAACAAAAACAGGTTTTTTTTATTAATATATACAATCATACGTCTTTCCAAGATGGAAAAATGCCTATTTACAAATTTTACTCTTTTTATTATAAACATGATTGTGTACAGCAATCAGAGAAGAAAAAATAGTTGCAAAATATCATAAAATCTGCTAATTTTAAGGGGGGGGGGGGTATTTGTTTATTTACACTTTTTATTGGAACATATAATTGAAGTCATGTGGTTAGACACAGCATAATTCACAAGATCCATTAACCCCTTTTTCATTAATATTTTTATTAAATATTTTATGTCTAAAAATAAAACAAATTTCTATAACAAACTGCTTACAAAATTTGTAATCGTTGATTTTATTCAATTCAGATTTTTTTTGCCCAATATAAAATTTTGGGTATAAATTTTCCTTGTCTACACTTTAATATTGCAATTACAATTAATGAATATAAACATTTGAATTTTTATCCTTCATGTTTTGTTTCAATCTTGTTAAATTTATACCATGAATGGATGATAATGAATTTATATATATATATTGGGGGGAAAAAAGCTTAGATTAAATAAAATGAATAGGGAAAGTATCTACTAATTAGTCTTATAAGCATTTTGTTGTTTATAAAAGAAATTGATTAAATAATATTTTTTATGATTAAGAAATGAGAAGAAGATAATTAAAATTAACAAGAAGGAAAAATTAAACTAGGCAATTTATCTAGTTCTTTAACAAGAAAATACAAATAAAAATATATGTTAGTTGAAGTACTATTTAAAGATAAGTATGAAAAAGGAATTTAAAAATAAAAAAGTTTTTGCTGAATGTGGTCGGCAAAAGGGAAAGATCAGTAAGCATATTTTGATTAAGTGTTTATTAATTTACACAGAAAGAGTATACTATATTTTAATTTAATAAACAAGTTTTTGTAAAGAAAAAAATGGAGTGAAGATTCAATGTAAGCACTTATGGGTGGACTGTTTGCAAAAGAATAAAGTGAAAAACAATAATGGTTATTTTTATTTATAATGATTATTTCAACATTTGTAATTAATAATTATGTATCATTTTCCATTTTAATTAAATAATGAGTTAATAAAGGGCATTTAAAATATCCTCATTTATAATATTATAAATAGAAAATATTTATACTAAATATTTACAATCCTGACAGCCAAAAATAAATCATGGTTCTTATTACCAGGAGATTGTAATGTCATCAGCCAAAGCATTAGTTGGTGGTTGAAGGTTCTAAGAATCTCTTGGTTCCAGATCTAGGCTGCCATTTGATGACATTTTATTTAGATACTTACAACTGTATATCACTTTCAAGTGAAGGAAGGTTATAAGAATTGGAAAAACTGTCTCATATTATGGGATATGACTGGACTTCACAAGTTAGAAGAAAAGATGAAGAGACAATTGATTTTAAAAGTAGACATGTACTATACTACAATGGCACAAACATTGGAAACATTAGTGGGATAGGATTCATTATAAATAAAAAGTGGAGGATCAACACTGAGGAGATTGCTGTTGTATCAGACAGAATGGTGATATTAGTTATTCAACTTAATAGCAGATATCAAATGCAGATAATTCAGGATTATAACCCAACAAGTTCTCATTCTGATGAAGAAGTAGAGGATTTTATATATGGACAAAAAAAACTTTTGATCAGACAAAACAACATTTTAAAACTGTTATGGGAGATACTAATGCTAAATATGGTAAATAATTGAAAGATGAAAGTATTGTAGTTAAATTTAGTTATGATGATAGAAATGAGAGAGGATATAGCCTTATGGTTTGCAGAAAAGGAAAACTTTATATTAAGAATTCTTTTTGCAAAAAATGTTAAACAGAAATAGACATGGAAGCATCCAAATGAGCGTGCAGAAATTCAACACAGGAAGTGATCATCAATAAGTGAGATGCAAGTTACAAGTTAATGCAAAGCTAGAAACACAAAAATGATTAAGAAAACTGGAATATCTGATTAGATTTTTAGTATATTTCTATTAACAATTAGTCTCTCCTGTTGGGGAGTGTATGTTTAATTACTCCAAAATTAGACCATTAAAGAGCACTGCAAATAGACTCATTTGCATATATAAAAGTAAAAAAGTTTAATGAAAGCACAGCAATAGAGAGAGAAAGTAGAAGTCTTCTCCCATGAAGCTGTAGTCATAACAATCAATGAATAATGGAAAAGAAAACAGTTATTTCCTAAATTGTGCTGATCACAGCAAGACAAGAATGTGTTACTATTATGTTATTTCTTTAGAAAAAAATATATGCACACTGTCGACTAATGTGTATATTCAACGAATTGTTCCTTACACTACTTTTATTTGAACTATAAACTAATTTATATTTTAATATATTTCTTCACTATTGTTATTATCTTATTAATAAATAATTAAATAAATAACTAATAAAGTTGTACTTGTGTTAATTTTATTCCCAGTCTAACTGATTATATATATAAAACCCTTAAACATAGCAAAAACAATATTCACAGGTGATATTCATAATCTTTAGAAGCATTCCAATGAATTTAAATTATAATTTGCAATTTGCTTTCAAATATTAACAGACTTTGAGTGTGATTCAGATTTGAATGAAATCAATAGGAAGATAACTGATACCCTTTTAAAAACTGCAACAAAGTTAGTTGATTCAAAAAAAGTAGCAATTGACAAGTAAAATTTCTACTGAGACAAGACAATTTATAAAGAAAAGAATGAATAGGAAAATACATAAAAATGATGCATTAAGAAGGATTGAATATCTCATTTTGTAAAATGGTGCAAAAAAAGTTGATAAAGATATAAGAAAATATAATTGTGAACTAGCAAGGAAAACTATAGAATAGAATAAAAATCTCAAGAGTGTAAAACAACATCTTGGTATTGGTAGGAAATTTATTTCTGGAATAAGATTAAAAAGATGCAACTATTACTAAAAAGAGAGATGACATCATGAAATGTGTAAAAGAGTTCTACCAAGAATTATATGGCAGTAAAAAACAAGGAAAAATATCTCCAACAATTGCTATATCTTCAGAATTGCCCAGAATTTTAAATAAAGAAGTGACAGGCAACTAAATTTAAGAAGAAGGGGATATTTTAAAAGAAACAGGTGAAGAAATAAAAAAAATTATGACAAAGTTATATACCAAATATTTAAATGATAGACATGTACCAGATGATTGAAAAAATGCAATATTAATATTTCAAAAAGGTGATAAAGAAGATATGAGAGAATACAGATCTATCAGTCTTTTATCTGTTCTATACAACATTTTTAACAAAATAATTACTACTAGTCTACAGAAAACTTTAGATTTTATCCAATCAAAAGAAGAAGCTGGATTAAAAAATGGTTTTACTATAATGTATCATATCCAAGTATTGAGAGAAGTATAGAAATGATCAAGGAATATGATTTACCATTATGCTTTGGGTTTGTAGATTGTGAAAAGTCATTTGATTTTATAAGCATTTCTTCAATGATTAAAGCATTAGGTCATCTAGGCATAGACCCAGAATATTGTCATATTCTGAAGAATATTTATAAAAATACAACAGCAACAATTAAATTACATAATGATACTAGGAAGGTTAACATTGAGAAAAGTGTAAGACAAGGTGACTCAATATCTTCAAAACTTTATACATCATTTTTACAAGATGTATTTGGTAAATCAAAATGGGAAGCTAAGGGAATAAAAGTAAATGAAGATTAACAAAGGCAAAACTCCCCATACAGTAGTGCCACACTGTGCCAAACAGAGTAATCAATGGATGCCAGAAGGCACTACTGTATGGAGAGTTTTGCCTTTGTTTACAACAAATTGTGTGCTAGTATAGAGATGGTGATCATGTGATGTTTGATGGTTTAAATGAAGATTATTTAAATCATCTATATTTTGCAGATGATGTAGTTGTTTTGCAAATAATGCTTTAGCTTCAGGAAATGTTGCAAGAGTTATGAGAAGAAAGTAAGAAAATAGGATTTAAGATAATGGTTAAAAAGAGTAAAGTAACGTTTAATGGATTTTGTCAAAATAAAAAAAAGATTGATAATGAAGAGTTAAAAGAAATTAAGAACTACAAATATCTTGGTCAGATTATTACTACAGATGGAAACATAATGGATGAAATTAATCCTAGAATTAAACTTGATCAGAGTGCTTTTGGTAGAAATAACTTAATATTAAAAGGAAATATACTTATCTGTTTGAAAAGAAAGGTTTTTAATAAATGTATGATACCAGTTTTTACTTATGGACCTGAAATTTGGATATATAACAGAAGAGCAATACAGAGACTTCAGACTACTCAATAAAGGATGGAGAGATATATGCTAGGAGTAATAAAAAGAGATTGAAAACAAAATACATGGATGAGGGAACAAACAGATGTTGCTGACATCATTTAAAGAATTAAAAGACTGAAATGGATTTGGACTGGACATATAATACAAATTTAATTATAAAACAATATTTGAGAAGAATGTTTGAACTTTATAAACTAAAGTTAACATTAAATTAGTTAAATTGATCTTGCTATGATGAATTTATATCTAATAAAAGATAAATGTTTTAATAAATTAATATAATTTTAACTTACTTATGTTTTTTGGGTAGAAGTTTTAGAATAAGTATTACATATTTGCTAATGTGTGCAATCATATACACTTCATTATCCATTAAGAATATTTCAAAACTATTTTTAACTTTTAAGTTGAAAACAAATGTTAACTATGCTATCCTTCTCTACTTATATAGTATCTGAACTTCTTTTATCCATTTCAAATTACTTATTAAACCATTTTAACTACTTATCTTTCACAATCTATTATATTTAGTAAGATATTTCTCACTTTTCTCAGCTGCCCTCATGACTTTTGCATGCACTTAAACATTTTAATAAAATAAGTAGACCCAGTTATCAAGCGTGGTTGTTTATACCATCTTCACTGGGTACGATTTTTTTTAATATTCAGAGTTACCTTTAATATAGTATTTTTGGTTAATATTTTGAAATTTTTCCATCAAATACTAAATCTCTAGTTCAACCAAACAAATCTTCAATATGGAAGTTTTCCACAAATAAACCACTTTCATTAATCTTTATTATTTTTTTCTTCATGACCCAGAAATTTTACTCATCCTATCAAAATTTTGATTTAATCAAGATTTTAATTAATTGATATTAAAACAATCAAGTTAAGAAATCAGATTATTTTGTCTGTAACTAATGGTTTAACTTTGAATTGATAATTCTATCCTTTGAATAACTGTTTGTTCAACTAAACTGTGAAAGTTGCATTCAAAATTGATACTTACTAAAATCAAATCTTGTATGTAAAGCAGTTTTTTTTGTAACTGTAATGTCTTCCCATGTTCAAACTTAAGATTGTTCTCTATTCTAAGTAATGCTAGAACTTATATGACCAAATTATTTAAATCATTTTTAAAAGAGGGTGTCTTATCTCTATAATCTGCATATCTTATTCCCATATTAAACCAATAAATATCACATGATCACCATTTCTTATGCTTGCTTATAACTGTCATACTCTCCACATGGATTGAAAATATAGTGTTTTCAATTTAAGACTCATAGTTTTGTAGTTAAGTAGAGATAAAAGATGGTTGCTGGAGGGTTGCATAAGATCCTAAGATCCAGGTGCAGTGCTCTCAGATACAAGGCTCCTCACTGACAAAGGCCACAAGCCAGAAACTAGTCTGGGGATATTGGATGAGTAGGTACTAGATGGGTATTTTATGCACAAGCCTTCTGGCATTCATTGACTTCTCTGGCTTACACTAAGTGGGACTACTGTATGGAGAGTTTTGCCTGTTTTATCCCCATATTCTGGCAGAGCTTTCTCACAGAGCATGTTCTGGGTCATTATCATCTAAATATCAGATCATAGTTCTGAATTTAATTTAGTACAATAAAAAAAAGTATTTTTCATTTCATCATTTTAAACTTTAGCATCAGCATAATTTTTAAGTAATTTTCAAAATTGTGGTATGACACAATGCAATTTAAATTCTTATTTACTTAATGATAGACAAGCAAAACAATATTTCACTTCCACATTCAGGTTCCATTTTGACTTTATGTACATATTGTGTCACAACTCTTTAGAAGAAATGTAACATTTATTTCAAATGTTTCCTTTACTTTATTTTCATTCACTATCAGTATTTTAAATACGTATATTTATTGCAGTTTTTTTTTTTTCTCATATGCCATAGCATCTGCCGGGACGCGAACCCACAACCGTCTGCAACCAATTACTTGCTTGCACGTCTTATAATGCATATATTTACTTCTCTGTATATCATATAGATAAGCACATTCTTACCTAATGATAAGATGTACAGCAACTGAGATTGATTTGCATTATTCTATGAATATACCCTGTGATGCTTTTGTACTAACACTTTATTAATTAATAATATTCCCACATTTTTCTGCCTATATTTTTATTTTAATATGTCTAACTTCAGCTGTGTCAACACTATTAATCTTTAATATTAGATTACTTCATGAATGTTTTGTGTATTGCTTTATTGATTATGATTGCAAATGTTTACTCCTATTATGTGGATCAGTATTGTAAATTTTATATCAAAAAACGTGTTAATGTTTATTTTTCTTAACTAGTAACTGTTATAAAATGGATGCATTTTCATCTAAGTACAGATGGGAATCTTATTTAAAAGTATTATTGTATTATCAAGCAAGTTTATTCACCCCCACCCCCTAAATTTATTTTTATATTTCCTTTTAGTCAGATTTGTTGAGTTATTTGAGTTGTGATTGGCATTTGATTTAAATGTACTTTATTTTTCTGAGTTATTATCGATAAAATTTAGTCCTTTAGAATCCTTTTCTAAACAAATATATATATATAAGATATATCAAAATATAATAAATTTATATAATACTGGTAAATATAGGGGATTTGAACTATAAGACTTTCAAGCCCCTTCACCATCCTCACTATCTCATACTACTGATACACATGACCACACACATGCAGAAAAGATAAATAATCACCAATATACGTATTTCGTGCTAAACCAGCACTCATCAGTTGGTCCAAATTACCATCTCTCATACATATATATATATATAATCAGTGCTCAGTTTATATTAAGATAGCAAATCCTTATATTATGAAATATAGTAGTAATATCTTTTCAAAGGAGAGTCTTTTTCAAAAAATAAAAATTAAGAACAGAAATCAACTTTTATATTAATTTCACTTTTAATTTTGTCATTTCTGTATTCACCTTTATTTTGTTTACATGTTCATTTTTTTTCTTTTAATAGATATGTCTGAAGCTGCAGATTTATAAAATGATTTGTTAAAATCCAAACAAGTAACTGAAATAATTGAAATATTAAATTTCATCAGGATACTGGGGAAAATGATAATGCTCATGGATATAAAATATCTTCTTTTGATACAAAACAGGTAACTACCTAATGCAGACAGAAGTTTCACAAGCCAGTGCTTTGTTACTCATCAAATATTATTGTCAGGCACTGAGCTCAGGCTATCAATGGAGTCACAGATGGGAGTAGTGTAAGACTTTTGTAAATGAGAATTAATAGTGAATAACCAATTGAGAGTACCACTTGCTTCTTCATAAAATAAGATGATTCTTCAAAGGCTGTGTATTGTTTTTTGGTAAAAACAGACTTTTCTGGCTTTCGCTTTACCTTACTTTCTTCAATCATATAAGTTAGTGGAGCATCCAATCATATTGAGCCTTTCATGCCATTGATCATATTTTTAAATAACTATGGTAATAGAATTGAAGTTGTAATAGATCTATTGATTTGTAAATAACTGCTGCTGATGAAATATTATTACAAGTTAAAATTATCTAACCAAAATTTAATAATGTATGTATATATTTTTAATCAGAACTAGAAATTATGCCATAGCAATATTATGGTTAAAAGGATGTTGCCTTGATGACAGTTTGAAATTGTTGATTGTTATTGATATTGGGATTGTCTAAGTGTTGATTGGTTTTTAATGATTATATATATATAATTGCATGTTTAATTAAAAGGCAACACGTTTAAACACAAATCAAATATTTTTTTTATTTCTTATTTATTCTGTTCATTGTTTGACTGAACTTTTATTACAATATCCAAAAAGGAATATCCATCATAACATTTTGATTATATTAACATTACATCATTTTACTCATTCTTTAATTATATTAATAAGTAATTAATTTATTTAGAAGTTCATCACAAACTTAAGTCCCTAAAGTGATGAACTGGAGTCACTATCGATGCATCTTGCATTCCTGAGTCAATCACTGTACTAAGCTACATAGAACTTAAAATGTATTTAAAGTATTAAAATAAATCATACATAATTATTAATATCAGTATCACTTAACATTTTTACAATTAGTTCTATGAGATAAACATAGTCTGAAAAGCGCAGCATAAGGAAAACATCAATCTTTTATCTATAAGCTGTAAAGTTGTTAAGCATAATGAAAGTCTGTCTCTTAGGTAGCACTGCCAGAATAATTGTAACATTAAATGCTACTGATATTTCTATTTGAATTTCAGCTAACGATATGAACTGGTTCTTTTTTCTTATATAATTATTAAACGTACTGAAGACTCTGTATGATTTTAACCCTTTATCATCTGCTTTATTAATATAAAACTAATCACAATAAAAATGTGTTTTTATCATCTTAATATATATATATTCATTTTATAGATCGTGATAAATAGATATTGATTACATCTTGAGACAATAAAGTGAAACTCGATTTATACTTATTTATGCTGGACTGAAACAACTAAGCAAAATTTCAGGCAAAAAAAAAAAAAATACTTTTATTATATATCATAAATAATTTTTATTTTTAACATCAATCATCACAGTACAAATGATTTACAATTTAACAGTTTTTAGATCTTATTTTTGATCATTTAAAAATTCTAGGAAATCTATAACATTGCAAAAAAAAACAAAAACATAATAAACCTGAACAAAGTGAATAAGTCTTTGTGTGTTTCAACTAGAATTGATCTGTGGCTTTCAAAAAAAACAAGCTGTCAATCATACCTTCATATTGTTAGTGTACTGAAAAGCAAAGTTTTTCTAGGTGTATCCACGAATATTGGACAAATTCTAAAAAAAGTAGGCATTACTTATTAAGCTAGCACCTACCAACTAGCAATTGTATTTATATATTTTTTTACTTTTTATTCACATGAGAAAGTCTAGATACCTACTTACCAATCAATGAAAGGTGTCTAAGAACTTTATGTCATAATCCATCCAGTTGCGCTTATGACTTGGTATTCAAATTTGGTTCTGCTAAATATTTGGACTTCTTTTCTAGATTATGATTTTTTTTTTAAGTAGCTATCACATAGACATTTTAATTAGTCATCTAATGGTTATTGATAATTGGATGTATAATTATTCTTAGCTAAAAGATCAAGCAAGAATGAAAAATCTTCATAACTTGCTATGAACACGCATAATGATTACTATCTTCTTTTTCAACGTTTTGTATTTAAAAAATGTCAAACAAGCTTTTGCCTAACAATGCGTTATTTTAAAGCCTTTTTTACCCTTTAATTATGAGTACATTGTTATTTGAGATCGCTGCAAGCTATCTAAAAAAAAATTCTGAATTTATTTTGGAAAAAAAAAATATATATCTCTATTTCAAAATTAAATTTTCAGACTATGAATTTTTCGGATCGATGTACTGTGAATGTTTGATTCCATAGGTAGATTGTATTTAGATTGAATGTAAATATATCTAATGGTAAATATCCAATTTTTAGTTTTTTATTCTAACATGTGGTTTTTAAAAAATATATAAACTTATAGAGAAAGAAAGCAATGAAAAAATCTGTATATAAACGTATACGCATATAAACAATTGCAGGGATGATGTGGAGAAGAGAAGCTAAAGATCGGATAATATGGATTGAACTTGTAGAGGCCTTCATTCTGCAGTGGATTGATAATGGTTGATGATGATGATGATGATGATCTGCTATTGACTACAAATTAACATTATCTACTGACGCTTAATGTATATATAATTTTAATCAGAAGTAGATATTTACACTATAGCAAAATAAATATAGTATATATCAAACAACGTACATCTTAAAATATATATATATTAATTAGAAATCAAATATTTTTTTCACTTCATATCGTTTTATGTTTTGACTCTGATTTCAGTTCAATACAGAAAAAGAATGTCTCTCATATCATAATAATATTGGTATTTATCAATAATTTTACAAATTTTTTTAGTTAGTCTTTTCAGTTGTATTAATAAGAAACCCATTGTATTAACATCCAAATAATTGGACACTTTGAATTTAATCATTAGTTTGACTAATTTGATAATCAAACTAGTTATTAATTCCATACATTCTTAATTAAAAGCTTAAGAAAAATGGTTTGTAAAGTAGGCAGTAGATGTCACTATCGTAAAGATAAAATTGCTTCACCGCATCATGAATTCTACCCTTGAATTCGCGGTAGATCTGTTGGAAAAAATGAGGAGTGACTAAATCACGACTCGGAAAAAAGGAGAAGTCAGTTATGCATAGATTCACAACAAGTGTTGAAAAAATTATTTATTACATTTAATACCAAATCGATTGTAAAATTAACTTAGATATCAGTGCTTTTTACAAATATTGTTTTATTTAATCTATTATTTTTACAAATATCTTTATCTTTTCACTGTCAGCCACACATATGCTTTACCTTCTGTATTTTCCAGTCTTCTATTTTAGTATCTGTTTGCCTTTTAAAATCACTGTAATTACTGCTATGCCCCCCCCCCCTCTAATTTCTCTTAATTATTAAAATTATCCTTTTTTTTCTTTCAACCAGCTCTTTTGAAAAAGGATTCACAGCCTACCCTTTTTATTTATTCATTATTTCTCATAAACTTTTCTAAATTATTCATTCATTCTTTTATAAATAAATATTCGGCTAATTTATATTTTTTATTGTTGTTTACTCAGCAGACTCCTTCAATTCTATCCTTTCCAATATTCCATTATAACTGCATCTTTCCAATTAATTCGTTCATAACTTTACTTTGTGAAACAACAGAGTTAAACTTTCAAGGTGGTTGCTGTCATCTTGGCTTCTATAAGAGAAGTGTTCCTGAATTTTAAACTTACTGATGCCCATTTGAAAAATATCAATATCTAAAACATAACCAGGATAAGACTGAATTCTATAAATATGAAGTGGGAAGGGGACCAGTATTGATGTCATTAAAACTACACCTCCATTTTAAGAACTTATTCAAGAGATTCTTAGTTCAAATAATTAGTTTGATGGATTACCCCTTAAAGAATTTCTGTAAGACTATGAGGTGTGACGTTATTAATCAAGTTATATCATTAATACATGCAGCACACTTGCATATATTAGAAATTGTATGCTTTAAATTGATTATTTTTTCATGTGATACAAATAACATTTAAGTTCACCTTGCATATATTTGTTGTTGTTTTTTTCCATATGTCATAGCATCGGCCGGGAAGCAAACCCACAACAACCGTCTGCAACCAACTGCTTGCTTATATTTGTTATCTTTACTATATTATATATTTGATCATCAAAAATGATTGATCACAGACAATTCACATAGCTTTTAATATTAGTTTGCCCGGCACTGCATTGTTCAGATCAGGAATATTTCACTATCTTCGTAAGTTTGAATTTTAGATTATCTTCTGATTTGCTGAGCACATGCAGTTTTTAGATTATTAAAATTATTTGCAAGATTCCAAAAGGTGATGCATGAATTCATAGCTTTACTGTAGGAATATATTTAATGGAAGCAGTCAAAAATTATTAAATTTGATCAACAACTGAGTTCACTTTGATACTTGAACCTGTCATAAATTCCTGACCAATAAAGTCATTTGATTGTTATCATTTATCAATATACTTAACAAACAATATTAAATAATAGGAAATCACATGAAAAAATATTTCTTCAAAAAAAATTATTATAAACAAAATAAACCAAAGATAATAAAATATATCCTCTAGTAACAAAACAAATGTCTTTATTGCTTAAGAGGGGCCAGCACAGGAATCAATCTGACAACCTTATGATCCAGAGTCTAATACTTTTATTACTCACTAAGTGTTTTTAAAATATGCAGGAATTTTCAGTAACAAAAGCAAATCTTTAAACACATTAACTTCCTCACATGAAAACATTTCTTTTTCAAAATGGATCCATAATTTTAACAACAAAATTATCAAGTACCCATTACCTTGACAGTTAAAAATTATTAATTACTTCAAAAATCCTCAAATAATGAAGATGTTTAATCCTTAAAAAAAAGTAATATGTAAATGAGAAATTTTATAAATAACATTTCCATTACTTTAATTGTAAATTTTATCATTAAAAGCCATTTTAACAGCAAAATCATTAGAATAAAAACACAGATAATAAAGATTTTTCTAAATCTTTCATCATAGTAATTATTTTTTTAAAAATATATATAAAATCCATAACACATTACACCTTGATTCAAACTGATGCTACCATCATACCATAATTCATAGCAGTGTTCCAACCATCTAAAAAATTAAAGGTTGTTTTTAATAATTAACAGCATTAGATTTATAACATAGAAAAATAAAGATTTCTTTACTTCTTTTTTTTTTCCAAATAATTTCAAAACAAGATCACAGAAGTCTTACCAAACAAAACATAACCTGTATTGCATTTATATAGATACAAAGTTAAACTTTTTTAATCATCTTGCCAAAATAAGAATGACCACACAAACAGGAAATTTTATACACTGCCTCTAGTAAATATATACTAACAATAAATTCTTTAGTATTAGTAACAGATTATTTAATTTAATACTTTCTTTGAAACTTTATTATTATCAACATTTCCATCATTTCTTTTTCATGTATTAATGCTCTGTGACACTGGTAGAATAGTAGAATTTGGAGCTTACAGTCCATGGGTCACAGCCAATTTTGTTTCATTACTTTAACTTCTTATGAACTTCTGAGTAATAAACATTATTATTATTTTTAATATATTAAATATATTTAAAGAAATATAATTATTTGCTTTTCTATTTTTATTTTTTGAACCAATAACACTCATAATAAATTAATCTGAATAGTCTAAATTGATGTAATTTTTACAAAATTTATCTTTTTTAATTGAATACTAAATGAGTAATTCAATATTTTACTCCTATAACAAAAACTATTTAAAACTATCTTTTCATGTGTTGTAGGTTGTTAACTATCTGCCCTAATAAAAGGTGTTTTTTAAATCCATGATAAAATGGCTATAATACCAAATCATTGATTTTACATCTTTTTCAACAAATAAATCTAAAAAGTTTTTGATCTCATTTTAAACCAATACCTTTTTAATTATTTAAATTTAATGAAGAAGCAAAAGCTTAAATTTGATAAATAACTTTTTCCTCTTTTCATTTTCTATTACAAATAAAAAATTCATTAACATTCCTAAAAAAAGAACAATTTTAAACAATAACAATTCACATCACATGATCACCATCTAGCCAGAAACTAGTCTGGGGATATTGGATGAGTAGGCACTAGATATGGATTTTATGCACAAGCCTTCTAGCATCCATTGATTACTCTGATTGGCACAGGGTGGCACTACTATATGGAGAGTTTTGCCTTGTTTAATAACAATTCACATCAACAAGCATCTCTTTCAATATATAGAAACAGAACAAATCAAAAAAGAAATAATATACCTAATAATCAAACCTTCCTTTATTTTATGTGTACATAAAAAAACATTATAACAAAAGCAAATTCTTTATTATATTAATTTTCTCATAAAAAAGAATTTCATTCTTCTTCAAATGGAAATAAATATTTCTACACTTCTATATATTTTTACTATTAAGATATCAAACACCCAACTATTTAGACATATAAAATTATTAGTTGTATCAAAAGTCTCAAATGGTGAAATAATATAACATTTTATAAAATTTCTAAAAAATTGTAAAAAAAATTTAAATAACATTTTCATTAATAAATTACTTTGCTCATGAAATATTAAAAAATATATTTAAATTGTAACAAAATCACTAAGGTAAGATTTTTTTTTTATTTAAAATCTTGTATTTCAAAACCATTTATTATATTACTTAATTTTCTTTAAATTGGATCCCAAAAGATTGTGAAAGGCCTAGAAACAGACCACATGTGAGATGAATGGATGAAATAAGGAAGTTTTCTGATCTGCTGTGAAGAAGGGCTAGCATTTGGAAAAACTGAATTAAACTTGAAGAGATTTTTATCCTGCAGTGGATCTATAATGGTTGAAATTGATGATGATGAGCAAATATTATACATAAAAAATATTGGACTTCCTATGCACTTATTTTTATAACAGGCAAATGATAAGTTGAATGGTTTAAATCATCTGACCACTATAGCAATATTCATACACATATACACAGTTATCTACTTGTATTCCGTATGACCCATGTACACACTTAATACTCATATAATAACATACATTCTTATACCATTACAATATAAATCCATATTAAAGTCCTATGTGGATTTGCAAAATAGAATTAATAATAATAAAAACATATTAGCCAATTATTTTGGCATTATAAATGTATTAGTGCTTGAGAATATAGAATGCCAAGACTGACTTAAATTCATTTGTATAATTAAAATAAAATATATGCCTAATGTAGTGTAGATAGTTGCAACATAATGCTTAACTAACGTAAAATAAACAATTCTTTGATAGAATTAATATTTATTTATCATTGTTTCAACTCATACACAAGTTCTTTTACATATCATAATAGTGTCTATAATATTTTTTTAAATAGGAAAATAATAAAAATCTTTATGCTGTCTTCCAGTTAATAATCAGAAAATAATAATGAATTCTTTATAACAGCTATATAAATCTCAGTAATAATATTACACATTAAAAGCCTTTTTCAGCACGAGGTTTGGTGCTCTTTTCAAATGTTACTAACCTATTTAACATTAACTATTTTAGACATAAAACAATCTAGTATTTAATAATGGGATTAAAACAAGCAATAACAATATAAATCATTCAAATAAATCAAAACCCTCATATACAAATCTAGTAATTACAAAATAAATGACTATATCATAATATATTAAATAAATATTACATGCATTTTTTTACAATTATATATATATTTATTATTTTATATAATTTTCCATTTATTTTTAATTAACCAATTGTTAACCAAATTTTTAGAAATCTTCTAATATTCATACAATTATTCAAATTATTTTTAATATAGTATGTTTCATATATTTGTCTTCTTTTTAAATCCCTGATATAATTTAAAGGTTTTATACTTTTTGTAGCATCTATTCTATGCCCATATTTCAATTAATGAATGTATAATGCAGATTTATCATCTCTTCTATTAATTGCATTATTATGTTCTTTGGCTCTTACTAATTGATTTCCAGCATGCTCAAAGTAAATCATTTTACAAATTTCACATGTAATTTTATATACAATTATATCATCCCTTAATCTATAATTATCTATTAATTGATTGAGATTTTTACTATTTGACCAGCCAATATTTATATTCTCCTCAATATAATCTTTGTTATATCTTGATATATTATATATCCTAGAATAATATAAAAGTTATTCATTCATTATTTGAAATATGGACATAAAATAGATGCTACAAAACTATTAAACCTTTAAATTATATCAAAGATTTAAAAAGAAGACAAATATATAAAACAGACTATAATAAAAATAATTTGAAAATTGTATGAATATTTACCAAACTTCTATAAATTTGATTAACAATTGGTTAATTAAAAATGAATGGAAAATTATATAAAATGATATATATATAATTGTAAAAAAAATGCATGTAATATTTATTTAATATATTATTATGATATAGTCAAATATTTTGTAATTACTGGATTTATATATGAGGATTTGGTAGTCACGTATTTACCTTGCTATGATGTCATTACATTCAACATTGTTTCTGCTGATAAGCGTCATCGGAAGTGTCATGGCAACGAAGACATTGACATGACTAATCCGAGAGATTTGATTTTTTGAACCACGAGATTTGATTTTTTTTTTCATATGTCATAGCATCAGCCGGGATGTGAACCCACACCTGTCTGCAACCAACTACTTGCTTGCAAGGCGGGCACAATGACCTCTCGGCTAACAACGCTTGACGAGATTTGATTTTTTTTTTTCTAAAAACAGATAACTTTTTTTAAAAGAGTTTAAGTTTGTAAACATTTTATTGTATATGTGTGTGAGATTATCCCAGGAATTAAAATTTTTATACCAATGCATTTAAATAAAGAGTTTTTAACTGAGAATATTTCAAATTTATATTATTAATTTAAAAGTTATAATGCTTCTTTAAATCTATTGCATTACATCTTCTCTCGCATATATATGTAAGTGGTTACACACATATAATAATGTTTACACAACTTAATTATATCATTTTATTAATATTAAATTTATAATTGCATATACATTACATGCATACAGACATTAATATATTCAATGTGCGCACATATCCACACATACACATAAATATATGCTATTACATATCAAAAAAAAAATTTCTGATTGTATACGTGGACTGTGAGGGTTCAAACTGGTGGAAAAGATACTAACTACAATGGAACATAGTAGGTGAAATGGGATGATGGCTAAATAATACCTTTTCAAGCGGAACCAAAAAAAACTGTAATAAGTTTTAAATTTGTTGATGTTGTTTTTTAAAAAAAAAGTGAAACCAAAATCTTGCGATCTTTGACATAACGTCTCCACATGATATGCGGACAAATTTTAGCGATTAACTTTGTCCACAAATCACTAGGTGATATTATCTTAAAGATCGAAAGATTAGAGTAGTACGCCTTCAGGGTAATTATGTCATAGCAAGGCAAATAATGGAACATAGTAGGTGAAATGGGATGATGGCTAAATAATACCTTTTCAAGCGGAACCAAAAAAAACTGTAATAAGTTTTAAATTTGTTGATGCTGTTTTTTAAAAAAAAAGTGAAACCAAAATCTTGCGATCTTTGACGTAACGTCTCCACATGATATGCAGACAAATTTTAGCGATTAACTTTGTTCACAAATCACTAAGTGATATTATCTTAAAGATCGGAAAATTAGAGTAGTACACCTTCAGGGTAATTATGTCATAGCAAGGCAAATACGTGATTACCGAGGGGTTTTGATTTATTTTAATGATTTATATTGTTATTGCTTGTTTTAACACTAGATGGTTTCATGTCTGAAATAGTTCATTAACATTAAATAGATTAGTAACATTTGAAAAGGGCACCAAACCAGGTTTGAAAAAGGTTTTTTATGTGTAATATTATTACTGAGATTTATATAGCTGTTATAAAGAATTCATTATTATTTTCTGATTAGTATTTTTTTAATACATTTAAGTTTATAGCTTAAACAATCTGTCAACATGACATCATTGATGAAGTTAAAAAAAGATAGAGCAATTACAGTTATAAAAGACAAGATGAATATATTTTAGGTAAAGTTTTATAGCAGCTGTCCCAGTTAGTAGTTTCTTTATATGTTCATTTTCTTCATTTCACTAACTAGACAAATTAAGATTTTTTTAGAGTTATGGGAAAATCTTTCCAGTTGAAGATAATTCGGTTTCTTTATATTTAACAAAAAAAAAATACATAGTTTCATCATTATTCTTTTTATATTCTGCAAGGCAAGTTGCTTTCTAATATAAATAATGTGTTTTTTCTTAATTTCTTTACCTACTTAATTCTTTTTTTTAATCAACATTTTATTTCATCAATCTTGTTGAAAGACTATGTTTTTACTAATTATTGTAGTCTGATTAATTATTTTGCTCATTCTGAAAAAATAAAATATGAAATGTGTTTACAGTTAATAAATAAAATGTCTGTAGCGTAATTTTCACTATACCACTTTTTATTCACTTTTAACACCTTGTAGAGGGGTGTAATCATAAACATATAGTCAAAGATATATGAAAAAGATGTTTAATCTGGACCATAATTCAGGATGAAATGTTTATTGCAGATCATACCTTTTTTCACATGTTTTTGGTCATATGTTTATGATTACATCCCTTAGACAAGGTGTTAAAAGTGGATAGAAACCAGTCCGTACATTGGTACATTGCGTGAGAATGGTGTAGTGAAAATTACATTAAATGCATTAAATGGATAATCTCTACTCTAATGAATGACTAATAAAAATTATTAATGTGTTTACAGTTATTCTTGATGAGTTTATATATATATTTTAAAATGTAGTGTATAAAATAAACGGACAAGAATTATTTTATATAAGCAAATACACTTTTTACATATTCTTAACATAACTCTTGACATTGTTTCACTGTCATTACTTTCCATGACTTCATAAAGAATATAAAACATTATTATCATTACATGAGGCAAGGTGCCACAGTATATTCAAATGATATTCCATATGGATATACGCAATACTTATTTCGCGTGTGTGTGTGTGTGTGTGAATACATATAATCAATAAAGAAACTTTATTT
This sequence comes from Epiperipatus broadwayi, assembly GCA_028023455.1. Taxonomy (NCBI): domain Eukaryota; kingdom Metazoa; phylum Onychophora; class Udeonychophora; order Euonychophora; family Peripatidae; genus Epiperipatus; species Epiperipatus broadwayi. The sequence continues at coordinate 349,454 of JAQFVV010006204.1, forward strand.
AGGGGATCAATTAATAAAACATATAGACTTCAAACACTGCATAACGATGAGGTGTTAAACTATTTTGTTTTATAATTTATTTTAAACATAGTCTTAGAGATAAATCTCAGGAAAAGATAAAATAAAAGTACATAATTATACTTTTATTTTAATTAAGGTTATGGAAATTTATACACATCCTGTTTTCTTTTGTTTAGATAAAAAAGCAATTTTGTTAAATTTAGAATTTAAGGTTGATTTACTGATATTTCTGTTGAAAATACTTATCAATTTCTGTATCAGTTTTCAAAGGATATATATATTTAATTCTTGTTTTTTTTTTATATATATAATAAATTATAATTACCAACTTTAATCAAATTAATATTGTTGCTTTTTTAAAAACAAAAAGAACGCTTTCATTTTGTCTTTATAAAAAAGAAAATAGCTAATCCCTAAAATCTCCAAAATTATTTTTGACAAATGGAAGAATCAATTATTGAATTAATTAGGATAGTTAACAAAATATTTTTTTTCCTTTGGAAATCACAATTCCAATTATAATATCATACTAAATAATTAAAGAATATTTTGTACTAGTAGAGCCTTATGTTCTGTTATAGGATGAAATGGTACTTACGGATTAGAGCTGCCATAAAATATCCTACATATATATTTTTTTTTTAACTTTTTTTTTTTAGAAATACTAATTACTTACATAAATATTATTGCATGCATTTATTGCATTTTAATAAAGCAAAATTAATATCTATTTTTAAAAAAATTATGGTGCTTTACTAAAGAATAAAATTATCAGTTTTTACTGTCTTATCTGTTTTTAAAGAATATTTCTAAGATTTCTTTGTTCTATTTTTTCCCTCTCTTGTTAAATAATTATGGTTTAAACCATTAAGCATCACATGATCACTATCTCATACTAGCACATAATTGTTTATAAACAAGGCAAAACTCCATACAGTAGTGCCACCCTGTGCCAACCAGAGTTCTGGAATCCATTGATTACTCTGGTTGGCACAGGATTGCACTACTGTATGGAGAGTTTTGCCTTGTTTAATTATGATTTAAAAATAAAAAATCAAACCAATGAATGTTGATAGTTTGCACCCTAATTGAAGCATTGGATCTTTTAAAAAATGTCATAATTAATTACCATATTTTCACATGTATCCACACACATACACTAATAGCATGTGCCCAATTTTTTTTCAGTAAAATGTTCAGATTTTAAAAAATATATATATATATAAATCTATAAATAATATCTATAATGATAAAAAGAAAATAAAGACAATATGGTATTTAATAAGTTTAGGAATTTCATGACAGTTCTAACCCAAACACAATTGGTATGTTTCATATGTTTTATAAAAAATCCAAAAAAAGCAAAAAAAAAAATATGAAAATAATATATTTAGAAAATAAATCTACAAAAATATAGTTAACAATCAAACCAATACCCTAGGATAAGAAAGTAATTGACAACTATAAATACATAAAATATTAAAATCCAAAAAGATATCCATGGGCAAGGAAAATGAAAAATAAGCGGGGGGGGGGGGGAGATGCATAAGAAATTACATCACTAAACAAAGTAATGAATTGAATTTAAATAAATAATTTAATAAACATAACAATATAAAAAGTAGAGTATATATAGTATAAAAAAATAATTGACGACAATAAATCTGCTAAAAATTAAATTCAAAAAGATGTCTGTGTATAAAAAAAAATAAAAAAATTGTATGCTATAAAAACTAGTCATGTGATAAGTTTCATTTACATCAAAAACTTTATAAACTAAAATCATGTAAGTAAGTAATGTTTTAGCAATGAGGTTAAAGGCAAACTATAAAAAAAAAATATGCTGTCTTGTATAGATTCAGTAACAAAAACCTAGATATATGTCAAGCATTGGTGGTCAAGAGGTCAGCGACCGCTGCTTTACAAGCAGTTGTCTTGGGTTAGCGGGTTCGCTTCCTGGCTGATGCTATGACACATGAGAAAAAAAAACCTAGATATGCTAGAAATATTGTATAGACTCAGTAATAGGAGCCGACATACTATTTATTAAAAATTCTTGGTTTGAGGCTGAGTGTCAGATTTTAAAAGAAATAAGAATCATTTACAATAACATTTAAATCACTTATGTTGGTAAAATTTTCAACATGAATCTAGATGCTTTTCTGAAAACATATGTAATCCTTTTCACACATACAATTACTAATAAGTTTCTTTTGTAATTTAATTTTTTATGGATTTGCATTTGGCCTCATTGCTAAAATGCTATTTGCTTCCATAGTTTTATTCCATGGTTTTTGATATAAATAAAAAACTTTCATTTGTATAATTTTATGATATACACATTTTTTTATTTTTCTCGTGCAAATAGACTTCTTTTCTGATTTATTTTATGGACTTATTGCCATCACTTTTATGGACTATATCATTTATTTTTTGTATTATTGCACTTGTTAATTTTTTTTATTTATATTCAATTCATGGATTGGTTTTATAATTTAATTTTTTATATAATTGCATTTGTTTTCTTTATTCATTTTTATTTTTTTCAACCATTGACACACCATTTTTGGATTTAACGTCTATCAATTATTTTCTTATCATTAATGATTTGTTTGCTAATATATATTTTTCAAGTTTATTTTCTAAATACATTAGTTTATTTGTTAAATGTACTACTATTCAAATAAATGTTATGAACGTTCGTACAGAAAAAGCAGCCTTAATAATTTAAACTTTGATTTTATTAATGCTTAGAATGCTTTCGATATGTGTATAGCAATTTATTTTCTTTAGTATTCCTAGCTTTTATATGCATTTTGCAATAGCATGCTACCATTAATAAAATCAATGTTTAAATTATTAGGCTACCTTTTCTGTATAAATGTTCAGAACATTTATTTAAATATTACAATAATCCAGAAAATAAAAAATTATTGGTTTGTATATGTTTGATTTTGATTTTTTTTTCAATATATATATGAAATTAATTTATTTATTTTGCTCCATTAATTATATGAAAATTATATACATAATGTCTCTATCCTAAGATAGAATGTGGGCTCCAATAGTACTGGATGTTTTTTAATAGTAAAACGTTAACTGGCAATCACTAATCTTATCTAATGGATCTATATAAAAACTATTATAATTCTATTAAATTTTATCGTTAATTAATCACAATGTTTAAACTAATTTAACATATACAATATTATATTTGTATTTTATTTCCTAATGCATTTCTAAATAATCCATTTTTTGTAAATAAATAAGAATCTTATATATATATAAATAAACTTATTTTAATTAGAAAATTAAACTGCACAGAAAAAAGATTAAAATCAATTGTTTGTTATGATATTTTCACAGCACCTAGCGGTTATAATGTGAACTAAATAATTAATAACATTTTTATCAAAAAAAAAATTTTAATATTTGTATTTTTGACATGAATAAATAAAACTATACAAATGAAAACTGTGTGTATGAAAAAAATGTTCAACCACATAGGCATATTATCTAACTCGAATGTAATACTTCTGAAATTTCAAAATCAACCTATATATATTATGGAAAGAAATGTTAGAAATAAAAATATTTTCACAAGTTCCACTGAAAGGATGTAGATGAACGGAGCAAGCCCTGGAGGAGTTTGGCACTGAAGGTGATAGATGGGTGCCCTCTAATTACTACATAAAATTCTTCCACATTCTTCATAACTTCATTACTTATTAATAATTATGCCATCTTTTATTTGCCAAAATAATTTTTTATTTCCTATACTGTCACTTCGCAGTTTTCTACTTCATATGTTGGCTTGTCTTAATTGACAATTTACTGGTGAATTGTTATTTACTATAACTGTCTGTTTAGCAGTAGTTTTTTTAATGAAATTTTTTTTTTTAATTTATCTGATTAAAATCTAAGCCACTTCAAAGTTGTTGATATTTTAAAATTATATGAAAGTTCTAGTACAAATTTATTAGAATTGTCTCTCTCTATATATATATATCAATGCTGAGCCTAGCTTGCTAACTGAGAATATTAGTCTTATTAACTTTTTATATAACAAACATTTTGTGATTGTTTTGTTGTTTTTTTCAAAAACTATTTTTAGATGTTCCTGTTTTTACTTTGGTTCACTGTAGTTATATAGCTTTTTCTTTTATAGATCTCACGTATACTTTGTAAATATCAACAACTAGGAACCGTTTAGCTTTCATATTCTCATTATTTATTAATACTGTTTTCATTTACATTTTTAAAAAAATTATTAATTTTATAAAATTATTTGTGATGTAGTAGGAAGTTTATATCAATTTAAATTACCGGTTTCATCTTCAACACCCAAATCTGTAAATATTAACATAATTGTATTACTATTCATAAACACCAAACAATTTCTCTCGAAATATAAAATTACTAAACTTTTTAACTTATGAAATAATTTAATTTTAAAGATTAAATATATAAAATTTCATCTGTAATGCACATCGGTTGGCTAAATATGATTGTATATATAAATTGATGTCAAATAAAATTAAAATATTATTTATAACAGATAGTCAGACAGGATATTGATTAACATCCTCATTGTTGGACACTCTAGAAAATTAATATATGCAGACTATACAATGTATGGTAATTATGCAAATATCTATTCATTATGCAGATATGTACAGATTATGCTAGTGCAGATAAAAATACTACAAAAGATGGCCAGGGAAAAGAGAATGAGCAACAGTTTTAAGTATGCATACAGTGTTGAGAAGAGAGTATGGGAGTAGAGTTATAGATTTAAAGCATAGGGATTATGATAAATATCTATGGTAAGAAGATGTATAATTGTACTTACGATAATGTTTAATATATAATTTTCAAACAAGCTAGTTATATAAATAAAAATTTGTACTTATTTGTTTATGTAGACTTAATAAATTGATTTGTTAAGTTTTATCCTCTGTATTGACTGTTCATTGTAGTTTAAATATTAATAAGGTATTTATTTATATAGCTCTATGTTAATAAATAGTAATTGTAAATTAGCGATCAGGCTAATGCACATGCACTTTACAAATTTTAAACTATACGTAAATGAATACTGTACTTCTCATTCTCAAACACAAGATAAAGTCTTTATGAAAAGATAGAATGAATCCATCTATGTTTTCAACCCAAACATTTAAGTATGGGCCAATCTTAAGTGTTTGGAGATGAGCATGAAGATATTAAGCAGTCACTTTAAATTACTTTATTATGCTTGAATGAATGACGCTTGCAAAATTTATTTAAAAATTTACTATATGTCATTCTTAGTTGAAGTTATATATATAATAAGGTATTTATTTATATAGCACTATGCTAATAAATTGTAATTGTAAATTAGCGATCAGTCTAATGCACGTGAGCTTTACAGATTTTAAACTATACATAAATGAATACTTCAGTGGATAATCATAAGATTATCTCTAGGTGTAGCAGATTGATGCAATCCAACACCTTGAAAAAACATGGTAAACAAGATATAATACAAGAGTAAATAAAAAAATGGTACTGCAAAATAGTTCAATGACTGACTTTAATGTGAACAATATAGTGGGATGGTAAATCTACATTGTGCATATAGAAAGGTGTATACTTCTTAATAACATAGTTGATAATAAACTAAAAGTAGTGACAGTGATGATAAGAAGTATTACAGATAGCTATCTGATTATGTGATCAATAAGATCCAGATGATGTTCTATATGAAGAATTAAAAGAAAGTTAAATACTCATTTTAAGCCTACTATGTCTAAAGATTTAGAACATCTGGGTTTAGAAATAGAAGACATATACCACATGAAAAGGTGCAGGAATATTATATGGGATTGTGTATACTAGCCAAAGAGTGCAATTTCAGTGCTGAGTGGGCAACATGCTTTTCAGCCAATTATTGGGAATGTATGCCAGTAAGTTCAGGCAACTGTTGTTGAGTGAAACTGAATTAACTTACACCCATGCTATTGAAAAATGTTTAGCTTATGAAGCCATGTTGAATAATGCAATAGAGTTTCAAAATAGTATGGATGTAAACAAACTGATAATGATTGTATACAGATCTCCAAGCAGAAACTATGAGCCAGAAGAGTACAAATAGCACCTGTCCAGATTATTGCTGTGGTGGTAAAGGTCATATAAGAAGTTAAATTTAAAAATGACTAATGCCATATTTGCAGTATGGTGGGATATTTGTCACAAGTATATAATCATAAATAGAGAAAGGATAACAGCAGGTTACCATCAGACTGTAAATCAAGAGTAAGGGTCTGCAAAAAGAGACTAATGTCTAAAATATAAATGGTATTGACAATAATCGGATGTTCATCTTGTGAACAGAAATTTAGAATGGATATTGACAACATGGCAGGGGCATCTCTTATGTTGCAAAGAGGTTGGTCAAATATTACAAGGAAATTTAAAAAGATTTTACCTATACTTAAAGCATATTTAGAAATAACTGGTGTAAATGGAAATCTAATAGATATATAAGGAATTGTAACAGTGTCAATGAGGATAAACACAATATTGAAAAATCTACCTTTGTATATTGTGAAGAGGGATTTAAATCCAATTCTAAACAGGAATTGGTTTAAGCCATAAAGGATTAGAATAAAAATGAAACAGTGCAGCTGGAATTGGAAGTCTTGAAAAATATCCACAATTGTTCAAGTCAAGCCCTTCAGCATTGAATGCACAGCCATTTGACATAGAATTAATGGCAACTATTCAGCTTATTAATTGTATACTATGGAAGGTCCCTTTAGTAAAGAAAAGTGTTCAACATCTAGTGAGGAGTCAGTCTGAGCAATACCCATCACTATAATATTAAAAACTGGATGATACTGTTTGTTTATGTAGCAATTATCCAATAATTCTGAATGGATATATAAATAAAGGAGCGTACTCTGTAACTATTGTTTGGGAAATCTTAGCATCACTACAAAAAGTGACATACTTTGCTAAGATTGATCTACAGTTCACATTTACCAGATTCTGGTAACAATAGCCAAACTCTTAACAATTAATATTCATGTGGGATTATTTAGGTGTAATAAATTGCCATATGGAATAACTATTATCCTGAATGTGTTTTAAGCTAAAATGGATCGTTGTATTTGAAAATCTAGAGAGATTTGATGCACAGCTTTTGGGATATCTTATTACAACAAAGATTAAATACCCAAATCAAGAAAAAATGCACTTAAACTGAAAACAGTTATGGATATGTGAGCATTCTTAGGATTTTTTTTTTCTTGAAAGAAAATATCATATGCTGACTCTGATATATGATCTGTTAAAGAAAAAGCAGCAATAAAAGTGATGGAATCAAATAGGATATAGCATTTAAAGGGTCAAAGGCTTATTAACATCAAGTTAATTACTAGTACATTATAGAAAGATCAGGAGATAATATTGACTACTGATGCTTCAAGATATGAAGTTGATGCAATTATTTCACAATGAGTATATGGAGATAAATATCCAATTCCATATGCATCCAGAACTTTAACAGCATCTGAAAAGAACTATAGTTAACTGGATAAGGAACCTCTAATGCTTGTATTTGCAGTGAAAAATTTTTCACCAATATGTATATGGACACACATTTAAGATTTATACAGACCATGACATCAGATGGGAATATTGAAAAATTTAAAGAAGACTCTGGATCATGCCATTCAGCAGATGATCAAATGAATAAATATATTAACTTCCTATAACTTTGTACTTATATACAAGCCTGGATAGGAAATTAATCATGCTGACACTTTATCTAAAATGCCAAATATGCATGAGTATGTGTCACAGGCTACTGACATAAATTATATAGATCAGATGGAATTGAATTATTAAATAGCATTATTGTAGCCAAATGGACAAAAGAAGATCCAATTAATAACTAGTTGAAAAGTAGATTACAAAATCATGACTGCAAAGTTTACCATGTTATATGATTGAAATAATGTGGAGTTTTGTCAAGGATTTGACTGCAAACTTTACCATGTTATATGATTAAAATAACTGGAATTTTGTCAAGGATTTGATCATGTACCTTGGAAGCATTCTGATGGTTGACCATGTATTTATTTCTACCAAAGAGAAAAGGTGAGTATTTGAAGTACTGCATGAAAGACACCCTGGAATTATCAGAACAAAGGAACCAGCTAAATCATATACATGGTGGCTGGTATGAACTATGACATTAAGTGACCATGTGCTGTTAGAACTTGTTAATCCACCACAGACTATTCTCTAATTAATTGGAATGGGCCCCAGAGAATACATATGTACCATGCTACATCTTTCAATGGATATATTTTTTTGATAGTTATTATTCTCATTCAAAATGGAAGAGTGCAGAGAATTTAATTATGTTGAATAAACTACCCATGTGTCACATGTATCCAGAAACAATTGTTTTAGACAATGGAGGCAAATTTGTATCAGTGCTATAAAAGACTTTTTAGCTAGTAAAGGCATTTGTCATGTTTTAACATTTCTATATCATTCTGAGCCTAACAGATTAGTTGAGAAGGCAGGGCAATTGAAGATAACATTAAATTAAATCTAATTTAAGAAGTTATAGGCTTTAATGGTAGCAGTTTTTAATCAACATTTTATTCAAGCACAGCAACTAGAAAAATGCAAGCCTGAAATATTAATGAGATGGAAATTCAGAACTGACATATTAATACTGATTTCTAGTAAAATTGAGAAAAGAAAAAATACTTTCAAAAATGTGAGATATAATGTTGGAGAAACCATATGAATATTACACAGTAAGAAATCAATGGCTAAGAGGAATTGTAGCGAAATTATCATTGCAACAACTCAGATTGATACAGTTGGTTGTTGGAAATGAAAAACATATTCTCTAGTAGCTGAAGTGAGAAATTTCATGAAAAAATGATTATAATAATGCATGAAAAGAAATGTAACAAGAAGTGAAATATAGAACTGAAGTAGTAGAAAAGCTGAATGTACTAGTATGATTAATTCATCCAGATATTCCTTTGATGAAATTACCTAGTGTAGTACTAACTGAAGCAGATATAGAATAAACAAGAGGAAAAATGATTGGCACCACTACCTAGTTGTGTGAAAGACCAAAGAAGACCAGAAATATGTAGGTCCTATATTTGTAATTAAACAGATGAATGATTTTCTAGAGTGAAGAAAGAAGAGTGCAATGTGTGACTAAATATGTGAATATACGTATATATAAAGTGATGTCAAATAAAATTAAAATGTTGTAAGTGACAAATAGTCAGATAGGATATTGATTAGTATCTTTATTATTGGACACTCTATAAAATTAATGTATATTAATTGTAGAGTATACTAATATATGCTAATTATATAAATATCAATTCACTATGCAAATATATGAAGATTATGCCAGTGAATATAAAAAACTAGAAAAAGTAATCAGGGAAAAGAGAATGAGCAGCAGTTTTAAATATGTGTACAGAGATGTGAAGAGAGAATGAAAGTAGAGGCGTAGAATTAAGCCATAGAAATGATGATGAGTATCTACAGTGAGAGGAAGTATAATAATTATACTTGCAATAATGTTTAGTGTAAGAACAACTTTCAAGCAAGCTAATTGTATATATATGAAGATTTTGTTTATATAGAGTTTTGAACTTTGATTTGTTAAGTTTTATCCTCTGTGTTGAGTGTTCATTTTTATTTAAACTAACTTTGGTGGAGATTCAGTTGGTATTAATAAGATTTATCCCTGGATAAAGCAAATGTAAATATAAATTGTTCCATCTTTTTATTTATGGACACTCTTAAATGAATGTATTTTTAATTTGTGATCTTACAAATTTACTTTTATCTCAAGAAGCAATCAGCCAAAGATGTCTGTAAAAGGTGGAAACAGACAGTATGGTATAGATTACTACTAAACTAACATCATTTAATTATACTATCTTTGGCTCATTATTTTCACCCATTATTTTAATACCTTTGATCTTATGTATAGAAACAATTTGACATCAGTTTAAATTGCTGGTTTAACATTCAAAACAAAAGTTAAAATGAATTTGGTAAGAATGATAAGTTGGCATTAAGATTTGCATGTAAATTAAGAAGTACAATAATTTCATATTTAAATCACTGATTGTTTGATATTTAGTATACTAATACAATTGTGCTGATATTTAAAGAGTTTGATCCTTTAAAAAATGCAGGTATTTTAAATTGGTATCAATTGGATAAGATACATTAAAATAATAACATTAGACTATTATGTGATTTTAGAGCCATCTGATTGGTTTAGTCAGACTTATAATCGTTTGCATTTGTGTGTGTGTGTGTGTGTGTGTGTGTGTGTGATATCTTTCACTGAATGTTTTCACAAGTTAAAATGATTTTGTTAAATTGTAATTTAAAAATACATTTGTCTTTGTTCTCAGGAAAAATTGCTATCTTATATGTGAACTCTAGATCAATTAATAGTATTTGAATTATTTTATCATCTCTCCTTGACACAAAAACACTTCTTATAATACTTCTCACAATGATTGCTATTGGCATTTATAAGAATTGTCTCTTGATCATTGAAACCATGCTCCACGTTCAGATAGTTCTGGGTTAAAAAATATTCATTTTTAAATTTAATTCCAGTATATTTCTCGGATTTTTGAGAAGAACAATTTATTTTAATTATCTTTTTTCTCTCTAATTGAAAATCATTTTCAAAAAACAAATGAAAAATATGATCTATATTTCTTGACAACACAAAGGGGTTATTACTAACAAAGTTATATATATATATATATATAAATTTAAACAAATCTAATCATGATTTAACCATTTATTTTATTTCAAATGTCATTGTTGTTGTTTTATTTCTAACTTTGTTGAATAATCAAACTGAAACCTTTTTTTGTTTGTTTGTTTGTTTGAGGTTATTTTATAACTTCATCAAAACTAACTGAATGCTTATTACTCAGGAATTCATAAGAAATTTCATCAATAGAAGCTGTAATTCATGGACTTTGACTTCTAGTGCTGAGAACGCATTTAAAAACCTCTATCTAGAAACCACACCCTAACCTCAGACCAATGGTTTCATGCTTTGGCACTCCTCAGTGAGGTGCTAGGATAGTTTCACACATTAGATCTAAAAATACCAATCCAAAGCCAGCATTTATCGAAAAGTTATCTATTGAGCGGAACATTTGAAATGTTCAGACACCTACATGTCTTCAAAGTTAGCTATCCAACTCAAATAGCTATATGGGGCTGAGAGATCTTCAGCCAAACCATATATTAATAGCCTTAGCATTATAACATTGCTTAAGACTTAAAGAAAAATACTATAAATAGTCAATAAAAATTAAAGCCATATATCACATGACCTAATCTTTTTTAAACTTGTAAATAAAAAATAATGAGCTGTGCTAATTGCTCTAACAAGCTTATTGTCTTGTGACAATAGTTTCATTAAATTTGTTTATATAGTTTTTATAGAAATATAATAACATATTTTAATTAGTACTAAAAACTACTGTTGACTTGGCTTTAAATGTTAGTAAATTTTAGTATTATTAATAATATAGTTTATTCATTATAAGGGCAAACAGGTTAATGAAGTTGTATGATTGTTAAATTAATTTGATGCTGGATGAATTTTTTTTTTACTTATAATAATATATATATATTAAAATTAAAAATACAACTGTAGCAATTAAATGTGATTTACTTATTAACTCATTAATGAATTAATTCTGTCTTCTAATTAAAAATAAAACGGTTTAATATATTTAGCATAAATTTAGAAGAATGACTTTAGAGTACATATAATGGTTAAGGTCAGAGGCTGTCTTATATAGCTTTTGTATAGCGCTGACAACCAATATCTCAATCGTATTTATTTATTCTAATACATATGTTGTTGTTTTACAATATTTGCCCTGATTTCGCCTCTTTACTGGAAACATTACTTGCTGACCCTCTTGTGTTAGAGAATAATATATACAATAATCGTACAATTTTCCCCCAAAAAATTTATGATATCATTGTAATAAATTCCTTTCAATTATTATTCACGTTTAAAATGTTACTTATCATTAAAGAATAGTTAATTAATATTTTATTTGAATTCAAACAACAGTAATACTTTAATTATCTCCGATTTTTTTATTTTTTACTTAATTCACATTTACAAAGACCAAATTCACCATATCTAATTATTAAATTTTAACATTTTTGGTTACTTTGCATGCTAATTATATCATTGTGGGTCCCCCTTAAATTATTACATTATTTGGAAATTCACAGAAAGATTCAAAACATTATTGTACTCTATAATAGCCATTAAAAAGATTAAGATTATATTATATAGAACAATTACAATAGAAGAACATGATACTTGACAAACAAAATTTTAATGTGATTTAAAATATAAGCATTTATTCCTGTATCTTTGCACTTGGGCAAATTGATCTGTTGTTAAATGATGTGAGACAAGTGAAAATGTTTTTTTGTTTTCTATTTGTACATTTTTTTCTTTTATGGCTGGAAATGGACTAGAAAAGTGAAAATACTAATAACTCTTTGACCCCAGTACGACTTTTGTATGACTTTCTTGAAATTTCGAGCCATTTTGTTTTCTACGTGAAAATGTAAGAATGTTTTCTTTACGATAATTTTTCGATTTTTTTATGACATTTTTAGTGAAGGGCACTTAAAATTTTTTTTTTTTTGATCTTTTATCATTTTAGATACGTAAAAAAGATAATACAATGATTGCGGAAGATTCAACTTCAGATTTGGATTCTGATTTTCCGATCAAAGACGTGTACAATTCTGGGCCTTCTTCTAGCAGCTCATCCGATGAATGTCTTTTTGATAGTTCAGACGATGAAGTAGCTGCGCCAAAAAATAAAAAAATGAAGACATCAGTAAGAAATGTCAGGATGGCTACTGGACCAATGCCTGGACCTTCGTCTCAGCCGGACTCGGATGCTTTTCTGGATAACATTCAAGGGCCACGCGTGCCAATAGGAATATTTACTAAGTCTCCTGGGCTAAATTTTTCCATCTCCCGTGAGTATGCAATTAGTGATTTTTTTATATATTTAGGACAGGAAATTATATGAATATATATGTGCTGAGACAAATAAATATGCTGTAGAATGGAAAAAAGTTTGGGATTGAGGTAATCTGTCACCCCGTGAGCTAGATGCATTTTTTGGCATGATTATACTTACAAATAGTGTATCACGTGTGACCAAGTTTGAATTTATTTGGTCTCCAGATAAATATTTGCATCAGACTGGACTTGCTAAAGTTATGATCCACAATCGATTTATGTCAATTTCAGGCAATTTACATTTTAGTGATAGTAAAACCATGCCACCAATTAATAGTGATAAGTTTGATAGAATTTATAAAATCAGGCCTATTATAGATCACTGTAATGTTAATTTCAAAGCTTCATATCAGATGCACCAAGAAATAGCAGTTGATGAGGCAATTACAAAATTCAAGGGTCGTAATGCCATGAAACAGTGATTCCTCAAAACCGATAAAGAGAGGTTTCAGATAGTGGGTTTGTGCAGATAGCCATAATGGATACGTATACCATATGGAGTTGTACACAGGCAAAAATGCAACATTGAATGCTAGCCTGAAACTGGGGACCCGAGCAGTGCTTTCTGTTGTTTTGCCAAATCTTGCAAAACAGAATCATATTATTTTTTGTGACAGATATTTTACTAGCCCAGAATTAGCTCAAGAGCTATCTGCAAGTAAAATCTCTTGCTGTGGCACATAGAAAGTTGATAGGAAGGGTACTACAGATAGCATTCGCAAAAAATATAAAAATTATAAACAGGTGGATAGAGGAGACTATTATTCTGTTATAGACAGTGATCTTGACTTTTTAGTTTGGATGGATAAGAAGCCAATTATTATGCTAAATAATGCTTATCCACCATCTGGAGATTGTACTGTAATTAGGAGAAATAAAGATGGTTCAAAACATACCTATCCATGTCCAATTGTAATAAAAAAATACAACTGCTTCATGGGTAGGGTTGATTTAGCCAACCAGAAGCGCTCTATGTACGGTTGGGATAGGAAGTCAAAGCGTTGCCCTATGCACTTATTTTGGCATTGTTTTGATACAGCTATTACTAATTCCTACATTTTATATGCTTTATATATGGCCCAAAAACAACTGAGGCCTAAATCTCATCTGGAATATAGAATAGCTTTATCAAAGAGCCTTATTGGTGACTTCTCCTCCAGGAAGCTGAAGCCTTCAGTAAATGGAAATGTCACTCCTACTGCCCAACATACCATCTCTGATCTGTGCACTGATAAGACCCCAGGCAGAAGATGTGTTGTTTGTTGGAGAAAGAAAGTATGGCACACAACAATCTTTGGCTGTGTGGCATGTGGATCTATTCCATTGTGCAGAGAGAGAGAGACTGCTTTGCTGTTTATCATAACAGTGGAGCAGTTGAAGTTCCTCTCTAAATCTACATCCATAGTCATAACACATCACTGCCCATCCTTACTCAACCATGTTTCTACTTTGCAATAGGTAAGATATATGATTTTATTTATATGATTGTTCATTTATTGCATAATTAATGTACTCGTCACAATTTTGTAATCTCATGATTTTTTTTATTAGATGTTTCTCTACACATTACATTACCATTGACCCTGACTCAATCATCTTTCTACTTTGCAATAGGTAAGATATATGATTTTATTTATATGATTGTTCATTTATTGCATGATTATAGTAACATTGTACTCTTGTCACAATTTTGTAATCTCATGATTTTTGAAGTTTTAGATGGAACAAATGTATCTTTATGTATGTACAAGTTTATTCTACACAACTGGAGTCTCATGTAATATTGGACATTTTACAGACTTTCTGGCTTCCTCAATCCATCGACTCTGTGTTACAGTTCCATGTATTTGAACTCCACCTTTCTTCATATCTTTTATGCCACATAAAAAATATATTTATATACAAGTTTATTCTACACAACTGGAATCTCATGTAATATTGGACATTTTACAGACTTTCTGGCTTCCTCAATCCATCGACTCTGTGTTACAATGCCATGTATTTGAACTCGGCCCTTCTTCCACACATGTATTTATTGATAATAAATATGTTTTTATATTTATTGATTTCTTTATTGATTTACTTTTATTCATTTTATTTTTTATTATATATATTTTTTGAATACATTGTTCTGTTACTTTTTTGTCCACTAAAAACCATTCATATTGTTATAGATACTTTTGTAAAAATGAACACATCTGGCTCTAGAATGAAAATGGACCACAGCAAGGCCGCTGATTTAGTAATTTTCTCAGTGAAAAATTACCTCAGGTAAGACTTCCAATACATCATTTTTTTGGAAATTTTGTGACGGATGTGATGAAGCTGTTTATGAAATTGTCATTTTATCATTTGAATTTCAAAATTTAGGATTTGTGAATCAGTGGAAAAATAAACATTCTTAAAACTATTAAAAATATTTTTTTTCTTAACTTTTTCTTTATGAAATGATTATTTTAACAGCTTCATTACATTCTTTCATATATGACCTTTCTTTTAATGCATGTTTTTCTTATATTTATTACATTTAAACACAAAATATCTAGGTTATTAGAGTTAGGGTAAATTTTTCTAAAAATTTAAAATGGCTGCCTGGTTTTCAAAGGGTTTTAAGAATGACTTTATAAAGACTGGAAATGAATAGGAAGTCTTACATGATTTTTATTTACTTGGAGAAGGCTTATGACAAAAGTGGATTGGAAGTTGTTATTTAAAATGAAAGAATGTAAGCCATGATTGGAAAAGTAGACTGTTAATTTTAAATTTACATAAATGTCAAAATACAGAAATAGTTATAAATAGTTGCAAAGGAAATGGTTATAAGAAGAGATGTGAAAAAAGGCTGTCCACTATCACTCTGTTTATTCAATTTATTTGTTGAAAATATACGATTATAAAAGGAAAACTAAAGTAATTAAAAGTAATGGTAGGCACATTCATTGTATTCACTATATAAATGATATATCATCATTTACAGACTCAGAGAAAGAAATGAATAAAGTGCTTAAAATATTGAATATACTTATAGAATCTTTTAAATTAAAGATATATGTTAATAAGACTAGAATGATAATGATAGGCAATCAGAAGATAAAATAGCTAATTGAGGTACAGATAAATAGTATATGCTTAAAACAAATTAAGAAATCTTGTTATTTGAAAGTATGATTTGTGGTGACAATGATTGTCTTGTTGAGATTTAAAAAATAATATTACCAAATTATGCTTTTCAAAATGGAAAAAAGTTTACTACTAAATAAAAATATCGATACAAAAAATAGAATGAAAGTTATTAAAACCTTCATTTGGAGTATATATATTGATTTACGGTTGTGAGATATGGTCCTTAGGACAACAATAAAGAAAAAGATTGGAAGTAATGGCTTTGGAGAAGATTAACTAAAATGTGTTGAATGGAAAAGAAGACTGGTGATCACATATTAATAGAGCTTGGAATAAAAAGAGAATTACTGAATACGATAAAAATGAGAAAGATTAAGTTTTGGGGTCATATTTTTAAGACATGATAGGTTTTACAAAATATTTTGGAAGGCAAAATTTTCGGAAGAAGACTGAAATGCAAATTACGCATATTCCATCTTTAAAATGTGATTCGTGAAATTGAATATTTTTCATGTGCAGCTATAAGACGAATTGCTGAACATAGAACGATGTGACCGCAACGACGAGGTAATGTCTTTAGAAGCTGATAGTGATTAGTATCATATACTGTATATGGATTATGATTTAAATAAATTTTTATTTTTTTACATATTGCTCTAAAAGATTTTGAAAACACGTTAAATTAGACTGATTTATTTTACAATTATTAATTTTTAAATAAAAGAATTTTGTAAAATCAAAGATTTGTCGCAACATTTTAAAATAAAATAAATAAAATTGATAATCATTCACTTTCCTTTATTTAACTTCATTTGAATTATATATAATTTTTTTAAAAGTTTATTTCTTTAATTTTTAAAAATATCTTGTATCCCCCCTCCCCTCTTTATGACTAATGGCAAGCTATAATTATGAAAGATTTATCATCTGCTAAAATTTTATTTTGTTTACAAAAACAAAAAACACTTTTTAAATATTAAACGTTAATAAATATGTGCTTAGTATTTATTTATTCAATCATCTCTAAATCATGTAATGAGCAAAAACTCTTGGATAATACAAAAAAAAGAAGAAGATATATGACTTTATTACTCGGGAGTTCATAAATAGTTCGAATGCTCTATCGCTGCGTCAAACCGTGCAGTTTCAATTTGTTTGCTAACATTGAGATTCAAATTCAAATGAGATAAAACTTGGAAAATTTCCTATTACTTTTTTTTCATTTAGCCATCCCATAACTAACTAGCCATCTATTTGTTGATCAGTAAATGTAAGTTTAATTATTCTCGGCTTGGGTAATAAATAATAAAGTAAAATTATTAATTAACTATCTTGCAGTTGGTAAGCTTAATGCGTAATGTCATTATCTTTATAATTTTTTAGGATTTGGGAGGGGGGGAGTGCTGAGAGATCTTTGTCCTATACTAAACTATTTATACATTGTTTTCCCATTGCCTATACATATATTGTTTAGATTTAGACGAAGATATTCAATCTCATAAAATAAAAACTGCAATTTGTAGTTTTAAAAATTGAAAGAGTGTGAGATCCTAATGGGATACCTAGAGATGTTTAAAGTATGAATATAAATTAATTTCGAAATGAATTTTTTTTTTTTAGAAATATGAGGTGTGACAATTTAATTCCCGTAATGCATAAAATATACATGTGGAAGTGTCCCTAGTGACCACTGTCGTCTTCAAAATAGTCTCCTTGTGCATCTATACAATGATTAAAACGGTGTTCCCATTTCTGGAAGCACACCTGGAACTCATTTTCAGGTATATCTCACATTCTGTTGGGTGTCGGTTATAATAGAAAATCTTTGTTCTTTCAGAGCAGTTTTTAATTTTGGAAATAACCAAAAATCACAGGGAGCTAGTTGTGTAATTAATTTTTTTTGTCAAAAAGTCTCTCATCAAACCGATGCTGTTTCTGTTTATTTGTCAATATCCAAGACACAAACTTCACAAAAATCTTTCCATACCAAATTCTTTATTTAAAATTAGTCTGTTTCTCGATTAACCTGCAATTCTTCAGCTATCAATCAGACAATCATTTGTTGGATTGTATTGCATCTCACATTTTGTTAATATTAGCAGCAGTCACTGTTTTTTTTGGGGCTGTCTGCTTCTGGGATTGTCCATCACATCTTCTCACCCATCTTTGAACCTCTTATCCCATTCATATATACTCAATTTCTTCACAGCATTTTATCATAAGCCACTTGCAGCAGTTATAATGTTTCTGTAGCACATTTGCTGATTTTTGCATCAAATTTGATATTAATACTTTACTCAAAATTTCCAATCACCCATTTTTGCACCAAATCATACACATGGGTATTTATTACCTTCTCAATAGCTAAGTAACAACTAGCTTAATTAGCTTAAAATTTACACATGTTTAAACACAAATACTCATATGATTTTGATACAATTTGGTCACAGGTGAGACTGCATAGCCATTCCAGAAATTAAGTTGTCATAACTTGTATATGAATACATAAAGTTTGGCTATCTGATCTTAGAACTTCTATTATTCCAATTTATAAAATAACAAAGGATAACAAATGATGTAATTATTTTGTTTGTGATTGGGAACTTCTTTTCAAAGATTTTATTAAATCTATTACTTTTAATCATGGATAGGTGCTTATTCAGAGACTCATTATGGTTTTAAAGACTATAGCAAAAAATATAGGTATAATTTTTGATGTCCAGCAAATGCAAAAAAAAACAGTAGTGAGAGACTTGACTCAGGCAATCAAAAAGATCTCAAGCAAAATTTAAAATTACCATGTTTATGAATATTTTATTCATATTACACATATTTTCCAAGTAATATGAAGAAAATATAATATTGGCATTACAACAACTATTAAACAGAATTGGTTTTTTTTCCATTTAGCAGTCACAAACATGAGATAAAGATTTGATGGTGAAGTTTTTAATTTAATCCAATTAAAATCTAGATGAAAACTTTATCTTCTTGTCTTTTTTATTTACAGTAAGTTGAAGTTAGGCAATTCTTGCCAAATCAGAAATGATTTATATAATGTTTTCGAATGCAATTTTGATTTAATAATTAACTATCAATAAATTTAGTTTTAATCACTCCGTGAGTGAAGTAAAATTTTGTCCACTTTTTATTAGCTTGAAAATGTAAATCAATTTAAATATCTTATTAGTTTTTTGGGGTAGAAGCAGATGTAATTGAGAAGAATGTACAGTTGCTGCATTTAATAAATAAAAAGGCAGTATATTTCATCATAGTGATAAAAATATTTAAACAATATTAATAGTATGTAGAACTGCTATTCTTCCAATTTTATTTTATGGAAGTAAGTCAAGAGCTTTTAGCAGTATATTATAAGGCCACTTCATCTATTTTCTATAAGATTCTGAAAATATAATAGCAAGATCTGTCTACAATTCTTCTGCCCTAAGACCCCAATTTCATTGTGTTGGATATGTGAAGCATTCAACGAATAACAGATTTTCTTAAAAAAAAATATAAGGAAAACATGAAGGTTTTTTTTGGAGAGGCATATAGTGTATATGTCATAAAAAGTATATAAAGGAAGAGTATGACTTTGGATAGAAAATATTGGAAAGTTACAATTAATTATTTCATTAAAAAATTTTGCTCCAAAAAAATTGAAAATCAGTATAACAAACAAGATGCCAAACAAATAGGTAACAAACCAGTGTGAAATATTTTTCTGCATTTTATATTCTGGTTCCTATAATAGTCATAAAATTCACTGTTGTTAATTATATATAGACAAACATTATTAAATTTCAAAACTTTATTTAATTCATTAATATTTACAATATTTTATGTCTTCACAACATTTGTAAGTTTAATTCTTGGCAACAATGAACTATTCATGTAAGATAGGTTCTGTGCCTATCAGATACTTTGCCATTTAACATGTACTGCAATTATTCACTACAACTTATACAATCTAATCATTGATTTTGTGTCATCAAATATGGCTAATGATAATTACTACTGTAACATATGACTTCTGAATGCAGGCAAACAAAAAGCAAATTCGTTTGGGATATACTTGTCCTTTAGATTGATTAGTATCTTTTGTTATTAGTTATTTGTTTGGTACTTTTTTTTTATTGGTTATCATAATAAAAAATAAACCAATAACTTTTACTTCCTGCCTGTTAAATCCGACTTGATACATTCATTTAAGTTGGGTGGGATGAGTTCATTTACATTTAGGTGAGTTCATTACACTCATGCCTTCAATTTTTTGTTCTTTATTTATCCTTTTTTCTTCAGAAATTAAAGTAACCTTATCCATTTTTGAATTGTTACTAATGTTTTGATAAAGATATATTATCGTTATTAGCAGGCAATATATATATTGACAGAGGAGCTTATAAATAAATAAAGATAAATAGAAACGGCGTTAAACAAATATTATTCTACAATAGTCAATAATTATTGCATATAACCCCTCCAAGCTGTCTTCTATTTGGCCATACATTTTTTTATTCTTGAGAAAAATAAAGTTTATAATTATTCTTAAACAATGTTTATTTTTACTATATTAAATATTTTACTGAATACATCTGATTGGAAAGAAGTAACTGCATGTGTGTGAAATTATTCACGCATCATTAAAGATACCTAAATAGGTATGTTATTGTCCATATTAAAACTAATATTTCAATAACGTGTACTGTATTTATTGTAATTCAGTGTTGTACCTTAATAAAAGTAATATTCGGTCTTGCGTTGTTAGCCGAGAGGTATCGCAGCCGCCATGCAAGCAAGTAGTTGGTTGCAGACGGGTGTGGGTTCGCGTCCAGTGTTGTACCTTGAAAAAAGTAATATTCGGTATTTATTTATTTCCAGACAACAAAAGTTTTCTAATTAATTTCATTTACAGTAAATATTTTATCTACTATTATTATAAAATAATTTATTTTATACGTATTTTTATTAATATTTTAAAAACCAAGTCTCCCCCCCCCCATACTGACAAAAAAGGTAAAAATAGAATTTGAGTAATATTAGTAGCTTGCGTTTAACAGCTGACCAATAGAAAAACAATCAGTTGGTGAATGACGTATAAATGATACATTTATAAAAACTTTATATCATAGTATATAAATAGATACAGTTTTCTCAAAAACATTAATTCAAACGACTTAGATTTTTCTGTGATATCTGCTTCTTCAATAATGTGTCGTGAAATATAATGTAAAGCAAAAGCAATCCTCAATATCAAGGAATCTTTATTGACAAAAATATATATATATTTTTACTTTTAAGATAATCATTGCTGAAAAAGTATACGGTTACGTGATTTAAATTAGTTTAGATTTTAGAACATATATTATATATAGGGGTGAAATTTAAATTTACCAGTTGTATATGCATCTGCAATAATTTAACCAAACAAAACATTAACTAAAGTAATAACAAGTTTATTCACTGGCTAATAATAAAAAGAATAATAAAATAAAATGAGTGAAACCGCTCGAGCTTCTTTAAGCAATTCCATTAATTGTCCGCATAATAAACTGTTCATACTACAAATATTATTTATAAGTTCAATTATCTTTAGGTATCGATTTATGTTGGTTTCAACACACAGATATTCAAAACTTATTTCTAATATCAGTCTTTAATTCACTGACTTCTACAACAACCAGTGCACACATTGCATTTTTCTGCTTTGCACAATTGCTGTTCTGCCCTGCTAGAACTTATACAGTTATATTTATTTAGTTCAGAATACATAGTAGCTCATTTAAATATATTGACCTTGCTCAATATCAAATCCAGATTTTCGGCTTTATGCTAATTTTCTAGAATACATTTAAACCAATGATAATTTTAATATACTGTCTGTATGTATAATATAAGATTTTATTAAACTTTATTTACTGTAAATACACATATATATTCACAAAAGAATCCATCCCCCTCCCCCATTCTAGAAAACAGCTCTTCCTGGTTGCAAAAAATAATCTTGCAATCTTGTTGGTTGTTGCCGAACTTTTGTGGGAGGTAAAGCTCTTTCTTCTTCTTGATTATCTATTACATCATCTGGATCTGGCTGTATAATCTGATCAACTGCTTGTGTACTTGTTCCCACTATATCTGGTTGATCCGCTTGATTAGCTATGGACATTCCTTTGTTTTATAATTCTGAAGAGATGACGGCATATTCCTCTTTTTTATTAGAAGTCCGCAGTTCATTGGATAATATAATTTGGACATTATCCACATCTATTGTTTCACTATGACAAAATCGTAAATGATTGACATGTCTCTTCAGAATTTTTCCATTATTCAGTTTAATTACTTGAATATACTTAGAAAGAACTTCAACAGCAGCAGCCGGAAACCATTTACTTTTTAAAATATCATGACTCAACACTACTAGTTCACTTATTTTAAACTTTTCAATGTCAAAATTATTATTCATAGTAACTTTTTTATCTGGTAACATCTTTGTTCAGTATGGGTGACACTTGCAATGCAACAACAGTTCAGCTGATGTTTCCATTGTTGACACATTAGGGTGAAATGTTGTTAAACATCATGTCAACTTAAGCTTCCTGTATGTCTTTGTCAGATATTTTATTCAGTGTCACTTTTGAATGCTGCACTGTTTTTTCAGCTAAACCATTTGCTTCTGGATGACAAGTGGTAATGAGTATGTACTTTATTCCTTTATCAGATAAAAATTTTTTGGAACTCTTGCATTGTAAATCCTGTCCCATTGTCCAATATTATTGTTTCTGGAAAATCTTGGCCTGCAAAGATCTCTTTTAGGGCATAAATAGTACACTCTGTGCTCATGTTTTAAAGAGCTTATATTCCCATTTTGAATAAAAATCAATTGCAACTAGAAAAATATATCTGTTCATTGGACCCACATTGTCTAAATGTAAACATTTCTATAATGATGCTGTTTTGCCTATGAATCAAAGTCTTTGGAGGCAAATCAGCAGTAGACTGGCACTCAACATAATTCTTAACTGTTTATTTAATATTCTGATTCAAATTAGGTTACCAAAGGTTTATGAAAGAGCTATAGCTTTCATTTGCATATGCCTGGATGCCCTTGGTGTAGCAAACTGAGTACTTTATTCCAACCTTCTGATGGTACAAACACTCAATATATCCTTAGAATACAGCCAGATATGTCTTGCAATGTAATTTGGTTGACTTTTAGGCCATCCAAATCAAATCCAATTTCTCAACCTTTTATATCCAGGGTCATTATTAATCCACTTTTCAACCTTGGAGGTATTTACAGTTTTTTACTTCCAAGTATCAATGTAATTTATTTCTATGCAATTTTTCTAGAATTCACAAGCATCCAGCAAACACAATAAAGTATCTGCATGAGCAATTTCTTTTCCAGGCATGTAAATTACTACATAATCATATGCTGTTAAAAAATTAATCCTAAAAATCATACATTGGCTGGCATGGTCAGGAGTTTTCTTATCATGTCCAAAAATTTATAGTAATAGATGACGATCCATATAAATAAAGAATTTACATCCATACATGTGTTGATGATACTTTTTAACAGTAAATTTTATAGCCAGCTAATCTTTGTCAAGTTGCTATAATTTTTTTCAGAAGCTGTTAGGGTCCCCAAGGCATTTGCAATAAGGTATTCTCCATAACAGTGATGTAAAATGATAGCCCCAACTCCAAAATCTGAAGCATTGGTTATAATAATCATTTCCCAGTCACTGTTAGAATGTAGAAGAAGCTGCTTAGACATTAGTAAATCTTTTACTTTCTGGAAAGCAAAATCATGCTCTTTAGTTCATTTCCAGTGTTGTTCTTTATGCAATAGCTCATACAAAGGTATAGGATGTGTGACTTCCCTTTCAGGAAACTCTCAAAAAAGTTGAGCAATCCTAGAAAAGCCTGCAAATCTTTTATGTCCCCAAACTTTCTAGCATTTTTGAAGGATTTTTTTAACCAGGTTAGGGTATTTTCCTTTCTGGTTTATAACATGGCCCAGAAATTTAATTTCTCATGTAGCCCATATACATTTACAAGGATTAATTCTAGTTCCAACTTTGTCTAGTCTCACACAAACATTCAACATGTGTTGTCAATTCACTTTCTGTTCAAGCAGTTATCAAAATATCATCTAAATAAGGACTAACTCCTTCTATGCCTTGAAATAAACCATCCATTTTTGCTTAAAACATATTTGGAGCAATCCTATAAGGCATCTTATTGCACTTATAAATTCCCAAATGAATACTGATTATTAGGAATTCAGCAGTTCCATCCGAGCTGACTTTGATTCAATTTTTGCAAAAAACAATGCCTTCTGAAGTGATTCTGAAACTTTGCATACACTTGGGGATTGGATATGATCCTTTATTTATGAGTTTATTAAGTGTAATATGATAATCTCCATACAATTGAATGTTCCCATGCGGTTTCATAGCTGCAAATTTTAAAGTAGCCCACAATGAACCTTCAATGGGAGATAAAATACCTTTATTGACCATATCTTTAATGGTCTATTTAACTTTAGGTTTTAAGGCAAATGGAACCTTATGGGGTTTGCATACTTTAGGCTGATCATCACTTACAATTTCAAGATTCACTGGCTGTATTTTTATTCAGCTAATCCTGGATTAAATAAACGGGGAAACATCTTTCTAACTTCTGTTTCCAACTGAATTCTCTTAATTGTTTTAAGATGTATACTCAATGGATGAAATCAATTTCTTCCTAGTAGAGGACTTTTACTTTTTATAATGTCTAATGGTAAAATAATAGTTTTGGCATTAGTATTCACAGGTATGTTAACTTACCCACATATGTCAATTATGTTGCCATTCACATCTGTGACTAATACCTGCATATTTTGAAGCATGTATTTTCTTTTACTAATGCCATTAATTTTTATTCTGACTTTATATGACAACAAAGAAAGGCCAGCACCCCTATCCACTCCCATTGTAATTTTACTTTCACAAATGGTAATGTCTAACACAATATAGCCATCATCTGTGTTATTAATCTTGTACAGATTTTTTGCTTTTTAATCTGCCTCCCTGTGATTTCCCCATGATTTAGAGTCTGGACTCAACTGTTTTCACAACTCTTGTCTTTGCTTCTGTAGGCATGAGCTAAATATCTTTTAATTTTACAAACATTACCTTTCTCCATTGTAAACGTACAAAATTTCTTAACATCGCCTTTTACACTACAGCAATAACAGATCAAACTTTCCTTTGCTGTATTTCAATCTGTAGCTGTAGTTTGTGCTTAATTTATAGCAATCAAATTATTTTTGCATTCTGACTGAAGTTTGAAATTCTGATGTTTCTTCAGACATTAACTTCCTGTGACAAATATTTTGCTCACTCAGCAAAGTTTTTTACCAGGCTATGGTCAGATATTCCAAATAATAGTTGATCAAGCAACATGTTTTCTAACTCAGAGGCAAATTGGCATTATTTTACAAGTATAAAAGTGCTATATCATAGTTTATATAACACTCATGAGATAATTGAATTCTCATCCTAAAATGCAGATGAAATATCTATTTCAAAGTTGCCGGCTGAAAATATGCATTTAATTTCTCTTTTAAATCTTCATGGGGAATGTCCTCAGGAGTTTTTGGGTCACACATTTGTTTTGCAATTTGTAAAACATTCTTTCCAGCAAAAAACAAGTGTAGCTATTTTGAGTCTATCTATCAATTTTATTTATTAACATATAACACTCAATGTGCTCGACATAAACTTTCCATTCCGATGTGTTAATATCAAACTCATAAATACTACTCTTCAACATTGCCATTATTTATCAGCAATAACTTAAACAGATTCTTACTTCATAAACTGATTACTACAGCCATTTAATTTTCAACTTGCGCCATTCTATTGTCGACCTGCACCATTATTCTATTGACTGGACCATTCTGTTATATACATGTATGAGATTTAAGCTTACAAACTGAACATGCATCTGCGATAATTTAATCAAACAAAAATTTACATAAAAGAATTATTTTAAAAAAATCTTTTTTTTAATATTATTTTGTTTTTATTTTTTATTTATAAATAAAAGATACAATTTCAATTTATATAAAAATTTTCTTCATGAGTTTTTTTCTTATTCTGTTTCTTGTTCTTTCCATAAGCCTCCTGCTATCAATGATTTTGATAATAATATATTTTGATTTTGGAAATGAAAAAAAAAACATATTTCTCTCACCTTTTTTTACACATTTTTTTTTTTTACAAAATATTTGTGAAATATTAATTATTTCAGAAGAGTAATTCAGATTATTGTAGGAAATATTTACTTTTAATTAATAAGTAAATTAATATTAAATTTTATTCTGCAAATGTAATTTTACTGTTGGCTCAATTGTTAAAGACCTTTCTTGGGAAAAGTAAGATTGTGATTTTAAGTTCTAATGGGAAACCAGAGTTTTTGTAATTGGCAAAAATTCAAAAATATGGACATCTTAATAGAAATACAGACAGGGAAAGTTAATATAACATTTAAAATGTATAGCTAACAGAATAAAATAATTATATTAGTATGATATATTTGGTTTATTATTTCTTTTTATTTGTTCTTATTATTGTTATGACTGTTTTTATATTACAATAAAATTGATTTCATTTATTAAATTTGCTTTTGAGTAATATCGTTTTTTCTTGAGGTCTTGTGTTCAGTTGAATCAATTTAACAAACTGTCTTGTAAAAGGTAATTGATGTTATGTGTGTATATGTAATTAAATTAGTTGTCAATTGTAATCATACGTCATCTAAATAAGAAAAATGAAAAGTAATTATTTCCACATTTTATAAGTTATGAATAATAGAGAATATAAGCATTTGATAATGTTATACATATTGCTTTCTAAAAAAATAAATATTTAAATATATTGTAGATAATCACCACTTTGGATAGAATATAAATAATATTTTTAAAAAATTAATTTAGAAATATAATCATAGACTGGATTTATACTAGTATACCTGGGTCTCGTTTTACATGATAGATAGGTTCCTCAGAGCACACGCACAAACAAAATCGCGCAAAAATAGACGTAACTTACATTGAAAAAGAGGGGATGCGGTTTTCAAAATTTGTGTAAAAGCAAAGCACCAACGAAAAATTACTTTAAAATTTGCGCAAAAAAAAAATAAGGAAATAAAATATGATTAATAAAAAATTTCAAATTTGAAAAAAATTGATACAAGACAAACTTTTTTTAACTATAATAATTATTCAAAATAATATATTTTTATGCATAATTTACAGTACAGTAATTTACATTTTTTATACATGTTTTAATTATTATTGCTATTTGCCGAAAAACACGTTCGTTTGTAAACTGGTAAAAAATCAAATTTTTCACAAGAGGAAATACAACTAATGCCAACTTCACACTCATGTTGTATCAATGGTTTTCTGGTGACAACGTAATTAGTAATTAATCTTTGAGACAATGATTTTATTAATTGTTTATAAAGCTCGCGATATCCAGACATACAACCATTTAGCTCTCGTTGGAATTTAAGAGCACATTAATGATTAGCGTCATTAATAAGAAAATAGTAATTGATTACGTTCTTTTTAAAAAGCAAAAACAAAATGTGATTTAAAATGCAAAATTAACACGCACAATGTTTGAACAAATTTACATTATAATCTTGTAAAATTTAATGTGTGTATACATAAAATGTAGAAATCATGATTTTAATTTCATAATT
The DNA here is from genome assembly GCA_028023455.1 of Epiperipatus broadwayi. Classification (NCBI taxonomy): domain Eukaryota; kingdom Metazoa; phylum Onychophora; class Udeonychophora; order Euonychophora; family Peripatidae; genus Epiperipatus; species Epiperipatus broadwayi. The sequence continues at coordinate 377,508 of JAQFVV010006204.1, forward strand.
GCATAAAATCTTACTATTATAAAGCACTGAAAATATTGAAATTACTAAGATAAAAGTCGAATTCCAATAATGTGCTATTACTTTCAATATAACATAAGTGTGCGAAATTTATTATTTAAAGTAATAGCACATTATCGGAGGTCGACTTCCGGTAAAACATGAATTGCGTAACTTCAAAATCATGTTAAATAAGTCCGCGTAAAAAAGAGACCCAGGTGTATATAATAGACACAGACATATTGTATTTGTTTATTTATATTTAACCAATGCATAGGAATATTGAGCAAAGAAGAAAAAATAAAAATAAATTTTAAAAAGCTGTTCACATAGCATTGATAAACAATCTTATACATCAATTTATTGTGATCATCTATAACGTTTGGAAAGCAATCTTTAAAGCTGCTCATATAACAAAAAATGGACAAACCAGAAGAAGCTTAAAAGATAAATATATCCAATTTCTACTGACTGTTTATTGCCTTTGACACAATGGACTTCATCCAGTCTTTTATAATACTCATTTATGTATATACATATTGAAGCTGTACATATATATAGTCATATATGTATGTGCTTCACCTAACCATAGATCATAAAGTCAACCACAGTGAATGGATACTAAAATAAATGATTAATGATATATATGTGTATGTAATATTAAAATAAAATATAAATTATAAAGGAAATTTAAATGTATATAATTTATAAATTATAGGAAAAAGTTTAAAATAAATAAATTATTTCATCAGCAAATATAAAAAAGTATTGAATCACAAATAAAGAAATGAGTTAATACACAAAATAGATTAAGTAAAAATTTAACATAAAATCCATTAAGAAAAATGAGATAATATAAAATTGTTTGTTGTCACCTAAATAATAGTATAAAATCATATGATGCTTTTAAGAGCTTGTAAACAATGGAAGCATTGGTAGACTTCAATTAATTAATGTAAAAGAAGAGTGATATAAATACTAAAGTCTAGACCAATATGTCAATGTCTGTACAAGTGATGCCTAAGTAGAGAAGTTTTTCCTCTATCATCTTGTGGCTGTCCTCAAAGGAAGTCCTAGAGATGAAGCCCATAAGAAGACCAAAGAACAATGCCTGATAACTGTTTTCCTTTGCTCCCTGAAAGAGAGACCTATCTAAATGGAAACATGAGCACAGACGTCTGAGATGTAGACCATAACAGCCATCAAGAAAGAATGACTGCATCATGAGGCATCTAAAAATGGATTCTTAATTCACCATCCTTATAAAGCATAATTCACATATATATATATGTGTGTGTGTCTTGTTTACTGGTAATTTTTATCTTTATCATTTTTTATTATTATTCTGCTTAATATATATTAATTAACTTTATCTTACCTATATTTAAAAATGTTAACTATATATTCTAAAGATCAACTAGTTGTTTTTTTTTTCTTGTTGTATATATATATATTGATGTATCATTAGCATACATATAAAATCAACAAGATTTTTTATTTCATTGGTAATGTGGAATATATATATAAGGGAGGAGTTGGAAGATAATTTAAATAAGTTAAATCTTTTATTTCCCCCCAACCCGCTATATAAAGACAGAAAGCTTTTCTAAATAATTTGTAAACGTTATTCTGATTTTCAAAAAGATTTCTATCTACCTTCTCCACATTGTTTTTTTATTATTATTAAATGTTTTAAGAGAGAGAAAAAGACTACCTGTTGTCATTTAGTTTAATTAAACTCTATATTCATTTTATAGCAAGTTCATATCGTATATATATATATGTGTGTGTGACTATTTAATTTTTTTAAAAGTACCTTGCAATTATATATATGCATACTTAATCAAACCAAATGCTTATTAAATAAATACACATTGGGGAACATGATATATATAAGTGTCTGTTATTTTTATATTTTGTAATAGAGGGGTATAGTGTGATCTTCATATAATTATCTATTCAATATTCATCAAATGTATGTGCATAAATTAGTTAAATAACGATAATTATTGATTAATCAGGATAAGAATAAATGCTGGTATAATAACCGCATATAAATTAATTTAATGACTTTAAAAGATGGAGTTTATTTTATTATTATAAAACGGATTTTCTAGCAAAGTAACATATGGGATCTTACATCTATATAATGTTATAAGGCTTTAATGTCAATGTTCGTGCAGTATTCAAGGTCAAGGTATAAACAAAATGTATAATGAATATGTAAATAATAATAATTGTATAAATACTGTATAACGAATATGTAAAACAATAATAATTGTATAAATGTAGAATAAAAGTAATAACTGTAATGTATAATAAATATGTAAAATAACTGTATAGTAATTAAGAATAACGATTGTGTAAAATTGCAATGTTATTAAATCATAGAAAGTTGTATAATAATAGAAAGCCCAGCTGACTTTATAGGGTCAGAAAACTATGTAAAATACCATACATGGTGAGTAACGTAAAAATACTGTGTGTGCGTGTGAAAACGGAAGTGAAAATACCATATATGGTTACGAATGTAAAAGACTCCAGAAGTCTTGAGGGGTATATAAACCCCCATAACCTGATCTAAATGTTCTGAATATATTCTGAGTTTTAATTATAGTCAGAGACTCCTGCCTCTGTAAGTCCAAAAGCAGGACTAGTGTATTTATATGCAGGTCACCACGACCTTTTATTATTTTATTTCGCCTTATAATAGGCTATGTATATAGTTAAAATTATCCGTATTAAACTATAATCTTACCATCTCAATTCTGCCTTTGTCCATTTATTTACTTGCTGGTCATAAGACAACAGTTCGTTTGACCGTATTTCCAATACTGTGTTACTTGCTAATTGTGCCGTGTCTCTACATTCTTTTATTGCTTGTTTGAATTACTTCATCCAGCCAGCTCATGAATACTGGATATATCAGTTGCTTGGAATAGTGAGTCCTCTTAAAGGCCAAGTGAGGAGAAATGGATATTAAGCTAGCCAAAGACACTTCGTTTCTGAATCCAGGTCATGCTTAGGCAAACGGGTTCCTTTCTCTAATAATTAATTAGAGGCGAACTAGCTATCCATTAATCAAATTGGCAACATGGTGAAGATTTTACTATATTTTACAGACACACATTTAAATATATACATAATCACTATCACACTGAATCTTACCGTTTTCTTTGTAATTATGCTTGTTGATATATGATCTGTACATTGCTATGCAAATCTATTATTAAAGATTCATTGGGGTTATATATATATATTTAGTATAAATGAGGCTCTGTTTAAGTCAGTCTCCAGATTGTTTAGCTAATTTAAACATGTTATCTTTACCATGTTCTCACAACCATAGATCAATTTCCGCACTTCCTCTCTACCTAGTCAAATTCATCCCTATGTTCAATAAGGCATATCAAATGTTTTGTTTTTCTTTATTTCAAAAATCTGTAAGTACAATTTAATCTTATGTAAATATGTGATTACTTCTTGTTATTTGTAAGTAATTCCACTAAATGAAATTTAGACAATCTTATACTAACAATTGTAGATGTTCATTATTTTATAGTTGTGAACCTGATCAGTACTTTGTCTAGGATTCTTAAGAATCTTGTCTCTACCTGACCACTGGGCTGCATTAAGAAAATTAACTCTTGTGAGGTTAAGGAAATGGGTCGCTTAGTTATGATCTAGAGGTAAGGGTGAGATTTGAACCTCCTTTACCTCTGTCTGTGTGTCGGTTAAATCAACTATACTTTTTGACCGTTACAATATATCTGTATGGAAAAGAAAGTTGTGCTTGCTGAGATGGTTACAAGATTTGTCCACTTTATACTATGCATATAATTTCTTTATTCTTATTTTTTATTACAACAATATTTATCTGGTTTGCAAAAAATAATGAAACACTTTTGATATTTTTAATATAGTAGCTCCACCATTTGCATTAAGATAAATATAGTTCTATACAACATTTGAATATTGTCAAGAAAAATACTAAGCCAGTATTCAAACTTTATGAGTCTTATTACTCATTGTTCAAGGTCACCCAAAAAGTTTAAATAATATTTAAATCAAAGGTTGAAGAGAATATAAACAACATGTAATATCATTCTTACATTATTCTATGCAATATTCCTATATTATGAAATCACCATAATTTTAAAAAATGGCAGTATTATTTTAAAACAATTGCTTGTTCTGCAGAATAAGGTTAATTCCTAAAAGTTGAATGTGTCTGAATTTGTAATGAATTTTTGTAATGACTAAATTTTTTTTTAAAAAAATAGCAAGATATACTACCCAAATCCAACAGTTTTATCAACATTTTCACAATTGGAGGATTATCTAGATTTCTTTTTTTTTGATGATCATTTTGGAGTGATTCAAAAAGTTATTTTCCCAATTATGTGTTATGGTTCTAGTCATGATTTTTATGATTGTACGATTGACGACTTCATGCTTATGATTATTCACATCAAAAATCTGTGATTTCAAAATGGCTACTTGATCGTGAATATTCATTATTTGATAGATACTACATCGTATATATTTTTTTAATTAAAATTCTTCACAATCCCCATAGTCCCCTGGCAGTAAAAATATTTTTGATATGCATTGGCATTGAAATAATCAATTCAGCAATTTTAGTAGCTTTTGCTCCAATTTGGATTTCAAACAATCAAAAAAACAATCTGGATTTAAAAGTGGTTTTAGTACAGTTGATCATATCCAAGTATTGAAAGAAGTTACAGGAAGGACCATTGCATATGAGATGCCATTATGCTTTGGAGTAGTTAGATTATAAAAAAGCATTTCTTCAGTGATTAAAGCATTGGATCATCAAGGTATAGACCCAGGATATTGTCATAAATGCAACAACAATTAGATTATATAATAATAGTAGGAAGATTAACATTGTTTAGAGTATAAGATAGGGTGACTCCATATTTCCAAAACTTTTTACAGCAATGTGGCAAGAAGTATTTTGTGGATTAAAATGGGAAACTAAAGGAATAAAAATAAATGGAGATCATTTAGGTCATTTAGATTTTGCATATGATGTAATTGTTTTGCTAATAATGCCTCAGAGCTTCAGGAAATGTTACAAGAGTTATCAGATAAAAGTAAGAAAGTAGGATTAAAGATAAATGTTAAAAAGACTAATGTTCAAAGGATGTTCTCAAAAGATAAAAATAAAGATTGATAATGATGAGGAAAAAGTTTACAATACAAATATCTTGGTTAAATTATTACTACATAAGGAAATGTAATAGATTAAATTAATCATAGAATTAAACTTGTTTGGAGTGTTTTTGATTGAAATAACTTAATATTAAAAGGAAATATGCATATGTGTTTGAAAAAGAAGTTTTTTTAATAAATGTATTTTACTAGTTCTTACTTATGAACACTGAACAGAAGAGCAATGCAGGGACTTCAGATCATTCAAAGAAGTAAGGAAAGATGCATGTTAAGAATAACAAGAAGAGTGAAAATGCAATATATATGTAAGAAAACAAATAGATGTTACTGACATCATTGAAAGAAATAATAAACTGAAATGGAATTGGGCTGGAAATATTGTTAGACAAGATGACAACAGATAGACAGTTAACATCTTAAAGTGAATTCCAAGAGATTATAAAAGATCCAGAAAGAGACCAAATGTGAGATGAGTGGCTGAAATAAGGAAGTGTGTGTGGTTGATGTGGAGAAGAGATGCTAGAGATCAGAGAAGATGAATTGAACTTGAAAATGCCTTCATCTGTAGTGGATTGATAATGATTGATGATGGTGATGATGATAATGTTCCAATTAATCAGGTTCTAATACTTTTATCTCTGTTAAATTCAGATTCAACATTTCTTTTAACAGGCTTACAAAATGGTTCTTAGATACTTCTTACTACTTTTTAGAATATTATTTGCAAAATAAAAATGTATTAAAATTAATATATGCTTCTCTTTCTTCATTATATGGTGTCCTTGTTATTTTTCCCAATCTCTTTATATCCATATAATAGTAAATCATCTATGTTCTTTATTATTGTTTCACAATGCTGTCATATTTGGGTTGTTAAAAAAAAGCAATGTGAAACATTAATGAAGAACATAGATGCTTTAATATTATATAGATTTGGCAATGCGATAAGAAAGGTAAAGTTACAGTGCTCTTTATATCCAATTAAAAAATTTTAAACTAAAAAATTCGTCAAATATATAGAAATTCAATTAATGGACACATCATTAGATACTAATTTTTATTGCATTTTATTAGATTCTTCAATAGATTTTGACCAGAAAGCTCCAAAAATCATAATTTAAAAAGACAACTTTGCATTCTTTGATACCTATAGCTTTAAGTAACTCCACCACATAATTAAATTTGACATCTTGGCACCTCTTCCAAGGTTGAACCAATGTTCTGAAAGTTTCTATGAAAAAAAGTAGTGTCTTACAATTTCAGAGCAGTATGTTTGGTCTTATTTAACACACATTTTAGAAATATATATCTTCAAATATCTAGTATCATTTTAGATTATCTGAATTCAGATCCTACTGTTAATATACATCTCCTTGAGATTTTTGTGAATTTCAATTGCCACTTAAGCATGCATTTATTCATAAAAATAGATTCTCTATTTTCTTTATTATATCATATTTTTAATAATTAAATTTTTGTGATGCTATTAATTTTAGCTCTAGGGTGAGCACTGAATTTTTCTTTAAGCATTTTATTTTACGACATTTTGTGTAGGCATAACAGTTTTAATAGAAATATTGACAATTCCCATCTATAAATGGATAATCTATACTTTCATATAAAGTTTCCACGTTGACATTAATTGTTATAGATGTAAAAAAAAACGTGTTGGAGTCTCATGTATATATGTGTGGGGACATGTGTAAGTGAGAGAAAGACGTGAGATTTAATAGTTAGAGCATAAGAGTTCCTATTTCAATTTGGTTCTCTAAGTTGTATAAATGACAGAGCTATAATTAGTATTTGTAAGAAAAAGAAAACTCTTAAAAAATTATAATAATAGGCAGCGAGATCACCAGCATTGCTAAAACCTAGTTCCTTATATATATATTAAAGCCCCATCCTGTGGCAATACAAAAACAAATTATCACTCTGAAAATTCTCAAAAATCCAACTCTTGATAACTAAATGAGAAAATCAACAACAACAAAAATAAATAATAAAACCTGATTTCTTATTTAAATCTTGTTCATATCAAAAATAGTTTGGGTTTGTTTTTGTTTTTCAAAACAAACCCATTGGCTTTATTTATTTATTTTTAGCTAAAAAAATAAATAAAAATATTATTTAATTTTTTTTATAAGTATAAACAAACATCTGTTAATGTATATATACATACATTATCAATTTAACGTGATTATTTAAAAAGAAATCAAATTCATTGTTAGCATACAGAGATAACCTCCTACACTTTATCAAAATCTTGAGATGTCTCTAAGAGAATCATTATCTTATTTTTTTTGAAATATATATGTAATTGTTTTCGTGCAAAAAAATATTCACTGAAAATTTAGGCTTGAAAATTAGCTAACATTTTTTCTACTATTTTCTTTTACTATTTTCTGTTGCTGTTGTTGTTGTTCTATTATATCTTTTATAATTTCTTTATTTCTAAAAACCTGTTTTAATTAATCACTTCAGTATTTCAGTATTTCTAAACTTATATACCTAACTAATTTACCCCTCCCCTTTTTTCTTTTTTAACAAACTCCTATCTTTAAAACTTCAAATTACTTTTTTTTTCATTTTAATTGTTTGTGTTAGTCTGCTTCTACAAATTTATTTAATCTAAAACATTTTAATATATAGGGGGTTTGAAGTCAGACTTTGACACACCCCTCAACCATGCATACTATCTCATACCGCTGGAACACTTGATCACACACATGTCGAAAAGATAACGTGTGTAATATAGAAGTGCGGGTATGAAAAAAACTGTAATGTAAAAAATTCATATTTCTAAAACATTTTACAAATATTTTGTATACTCAGTGGCCTCCAAAATCTATTTCATTTATTAAACGGTTGCGAAATTTCTATGATTCTTATTTTAATTTCTTTCTCATTCTCTCTGTCATTGTATAATATATATATATTAATTTCCACCCCCCACCCCCCACCCCGAATAACACTTGATCACTATCTCTGATGGACTGCCATTGCTTGCTGTTCTATTAACATAATTAATTCTAGCATTTCAACCTTAGTACTTGTGTCATAAACTTTAATAAACTTTTAAATTATTAAAATGTATCAGCTTAATCATTTTTTAAATACTTAAATGCGATTTTTTCCTCAAGTAACACTTTTATCTATTCACATAGTTTTTATTTATATTCATGAATATTTTATTTCCAAACTTTTCTAATATTAAATCCATTATTTTCTAAATATGTTACATGCACATATTATCAAACCCTCAAAAAATTAGAAAATAAAGTATATTTCTGCTTACATTGTAAATACAAAGTAATTAATTTCCAAGATTAAAAAAAAAAGGAATATGGCCTCATTGCTGGAGAGTTCAGCTGTGAGTGCCAGAATCGATCCTGGGACCTCCCAATCCCAATTCTGACATTCTACCAACTATGCCTAACTGTGTAGAGCAAAAAAGGCTAATGGCTTTATTGCTCAGGGTTAAAACCACTAAACAGCACATGATCACCATTTCTTTGTATGGAGAGTTTTGCCTGTTTTTGATAAGGGTTCATAAGAAATTTGAATACCAGAACTGCCAGTATCAATCCTAGGATCTCCCACTCTCAAGTCAGATACTCTACCAACTGCACCAAAATATTCAGGTTTTTACAAGATGAAATAACAGAACTACAAACTGGTGATGAAGTCACTAATTTGTTTTTGACAGTAAATTAGAAAACAATTTGAGAAAATCAAATCTGATTCAGATAGTAATTAATCTATATAAATGTAATAGAGAGAGCATACCAATACCTCAAACAAGCTGTTAATTGATAAGTGTGGTAAGAGAAAACATTTAAAATCTCTGTATGAAATACTCTCATCTCCAAACCAATTGGTTTCAAGCTTATGGCTCACCCCAGTGAGGAGCTAGAATATTCAGACACTAGATCTAAAATATCAACTCAAAACCCTAAAACTTGGGTCTAAATATTCTAGCTCCTCACTGATGTGAGCCATAAGCTTGAAAACAATTGGTCTGGGGATGGGAGTATTTCGAATAGAGATTTTAAATGTTTTCTCTCACCGCACTTATCAATTAAGAGTGTTTGAACTATTGGTACATTCTCTGTATTACATTTTTGTAAATACAAGCTTATAAGAGCAATGTCACATTATATATGATTTGCTTTGTTGATAATTATAAACTATATAGTATAAGATAAATGCTATATATTGAGTAACTAAACTTGGGAATAAAAATCTTAATTTTATTTCTAATTTAATACTGTTAACTATTGTTTATCAAATCTAATACTTAAAAGTTCTGGATTTAAAAAGCAGTATTTTCCCAAAAAAAAAAACCTGTACTTTTGGAAAAAGGTAAATGATTTTTTTTTAAAAAAAATATTAATTTAGAACATCCTTACTGGAAACTAAATCCTTTCAACTGCTTCAATGTTATTTTTGGCGTAACAAAGAGATATAAAAAAATGGTTAAAATTAACATGATGCATTTGCATAACTTATCCAAGAATATCAAATGGAGAAGATCAATCTCATGATTAATTTAATATTTTTTAAATGAATGTTAAAATTTCAAGCAATTGAAGATGAGATTATTGAGTATCGATCACAGACTGATTTTGATGATTGCTGCTGTAAATCTAGGAAATCTCAACCTCAAAACTCTTCAGACAATTCATCTTACCTCAACCACTATAATCTAAAAAAATGTGCAAATACTACATGCCAGTGTCACATACCACTGAGAAATTAATTAGGTCACATTCAATAAAATATCCTTTTTTTTTCCAGGTTACATATCATTTTATTAATAAAAAAAATCAACACTTCAATGTTTTATAAAAGGAATTTTCAAAAAATGTTTATAAACATAAATTCTTATTAATTGCATGGTCAGCACATAAATACATATAAGGTTCTAAACATAATACTATGCACCTTGAGTGCTCAATTTTACCATGAGAGGCATCTCTACAAATCTTAACACAAGATTACAACTTTATAAAGATAAGAGCGGCATCTTATCTTCAACCTACCTTCTAATTATATAGGCAAATCAGTGTACAGCTAGTAAATTCTTCACTAATTAAGACCACTACCTTGTTTAAAAATCAACATTCATGAAATATTTTGATTCATAGCGAGTTAATATTTAGATAATCACTGGTTACATAATTTTGGCATAACTTCTAACATGTTTGAAGCAAACTGATTTACAATATTTCCAAATGACCAAATAAATGTTGTTTTTTTAATGGCATAGTTATAGCATAGTTTTTTTTTATAAATGTGCATCCAATGGCTGTCTTCATTCTTTCTATTTTTCACCTATGCCAAATCTTCAGATTGCTAGATGTGTATGCTTCATTTTTTTTTTTTTTGCCAATGAGATATAGCTAAACATTTAGAGAGCTAATTTATCATCTTGCATCTCTTACAAATTCTTCTTTATATCTATTTAGTTCATCATCATAGCCTGGAAAATGTTTACACTATTCTTCAAATCTAGGATCCAGCAATTTCATTTTGGAAGGGTCAGACCTCCATAATATTTTGACAAAAACATACTATCAAAAGTTAAAAAATTCATATATTTTGCCAAGAAAAATAATATTTATCTTATGATTAAAATTCAGTACATGTTTCAATTCATTACATAAAAACTCCATGCTGGTATCAGATACTGTACACAAGAAATATATGAAAACTAAACTATGCATTTTATCACATACAAGTGATTCTCTGCATCTAACAGTGCTAAAAAGATAAGCAAGTGCATGCAAACCCACCACACATATGTTTTAAATTAATGGCTGATAAATTAATATGCCAATGGAATACTAGTGTGCATCAGTTGAGAGTTAAGCAATATGTTTCAAAGTGGTGTAAACTCTAAAAAAGTCAGAACAAAAATCTTTATAAATCTGGAAAATATATAAGCACAGTGAAGCTTATAACAATCTGGGTTACATCGATTATTGTCAGCAGTTCATTTACAATATTTTCAATAGAAGATCAGCTAGAGTAACTATTTTTTAGGCTGGAATTCAAATCTCCAGACTATATAAAATTGTGGAGAAATTTTATCACATGTTCTAACATAATATTAATAATTCTGAAAAGCATTAGGACTTTGTTAATGAAATTCATGAAGATCTAATATTATTTAACAGTAACTTTTTATATACTCTTTTTACAATGGCATTTTATAACAAAGATTATATCATTGAGGGATAATACTCGATCATTATCATCACATCTCTCATGTTTCTTTGAGAACTGACATGTATTAACAACTCTGAACTCATATTAAGCAATACATGCAGTCACAATTATCCAACAGCAATAATCAAAATACTGCATGCAATACAAAATTCAAACAGTATTACTTTATGTAACGAGCACAGACGTTCATTACATTGTTGTTGTTTTTTTATTTATTAAACATGAAAGTAAATTAAAAAGTTCGCATTTAAAAATTTTCTTTTAGAATTAAAAATTGAAATTAAATATCATCTTAAACTCGTATATATTAAATCGCACAGGTAAAAAAAAAATTATTAAAATAAAACTGTATTAAAAATAGAAAAGGTATTTTAAAACTAAATTTTAAAAAGATTTGGAGATAAAATTATATCTTTAAATTTATCTTTAAATATATTTTTGATTTGGAAAACAGGGTAATTAATCAGAAATGGAAATGATTGTTAATTAGTTAAATGTAAACCAGCCTTGGGCATTTAAATGTAAAAACATCAGTCAGATAGGAAAACAATAGAAACTGTTAGCAAATAAGAAATCCCTATGGAATCGGACCGCAGCGAAAGGACCATCGCATCGGTGACGTAATGTAAATTCAATCCTTCACATTAATATAAAAAGGACAAGTTTGGAAATTATTAATTAGTGAGTTATTATGATTATTACGATGTGACAGATTAGATGTTAGTGCGGAGGTGCGGGAGAAGAGATTGAAGGACGCACGTTCAATCCCTTCAGTTTTGCTAGTAAAGAAAGAGAAATGAACTATCGTTTCCTACATTGAGGACCAATTAAACTAAAAAACCTCCGAATGAATAAATAAAACAACGGCCAAATAGATACCAATCTTAGGACGGCGTGGGAATTCACGTTCATGGCAAGCAACGGATAAAGATGAACTTTTTAAACCGTAAGAACCTTATAAATAATGAACATTAAATTAAAATTTTCCATATTTAAATGATTGCAATATTATCCTATCTGACCAACTTAATTTATTAATAATGTTATTTGATGTATTTTTTATTTATTTATTTAAAATCATTTCCAGTTATTTAATTTTGTTCTTTAAGTTTTATTATGATTTCTGTTTTCCGTTAAGTTAAATTATATAAATGTTAAACTTAAGTCGGGCGTGAATGGCTGTATAGATTTGTAAAGTTATATTTGGGGAGGGTAATCTTAGGTTATTTGTTTCGTGGTTAAATTGGGTCAATGGATTGGATATATTGGTGTGATTAGTAGATGTAATATTGATTCGCTACGGGCAGAATCGCTTCATACACCGCACACTTCCGTTTGCCTATGGAAGGAATTATAAGTCGGATACCGCAGTTCCTTTCTATGGAGTTTTTTGTTTTATTGCTCTTCTTTGCAGATAGATGTAATATTCCTATCTCATAAGAGGCAATTTCTTCTTTTAACCTTTTGTGCTGCCGTATTTTATTACATTGAATACATCGATGTATCAGATGAATTGATGCCAGTTTGACTACAAATTTTAGCCTAAGGTTAAATAGGGATAGAATGTTTATTTTCAAAAGCAAATTTATGTGGTCTATTCATACTCGATCCTAAATAAAAATGCATTAAATTTAAGTTGTTTATAGACGCTTGCATGGATTGTTTATTGGTTAACTATGTTTTGCGTTTCCATATTTGATCAAAATATATAGACATTCGATAAATAATGATACCTTACGGTGAGTATCTAAAATGTATTTATTCGGATGTCTTTTAAGTTATTGGTGACAATGCAAGTATCTTATGGTGAATACTATTGGGTTACATATAAATTTCCCTCCGCAATTGTCAGTAATCAATAATTTTGTATTTTGATCGTTTATGTTTCTTTTGAAATGTTTTTGACCGTGAAATCTATGTAACCGATCTATATTCAACATTATAAACAAGCTTTCATAATTTTATATGTGCGAACTTAATTAAAATGTAAAATTATAATATAATAGTAATTAAATGTAAATTAAAGTAAAGTTAAAAATAATGTTAAATGTTAAAATGTAAACTGATACTAAGACAATTTTAAACCTTATATATATATATATGTGCGTAAATAAATTTTTGTATGTTAATTACTGGCAGTGGCTTATTTTATTCTTTTTTTTATATATACTCTTAGATTATCTTATTAAATCTCTGCTATTCCACTGAGCTAGTGACATGGGCTAACGACCGGATGCAAAATATAAAAAAAAAAAAATTTTTTTTTTCTTTGGACTTACGTATCTGCCTACTTTATAAATTTTTCTAGGTTCAAATGCCTAGATGGCGCCCTGTAGTGCAGTTTACGGTAAGTGCCTTTCTCCGGATCATTACATTTAAATGGTTCTTATTTTTTATTTAACTAAAATAAAGAGACAAATATGTTTATGAGTAGATGCAAAATAAAATTTAAAAAGATGACAATCCTATTCTAACATATCATATTGCACACACATCCATTAACTGCATATTTAACATACATATGTTTATAATTTAGCCATAATAGTTTTCATAAAGTAACAAAAATAAAATCATAATATAAAAATATATTATGAAATTATCATAGACATTTATCCAAGATTAGATAAACTTACATTGAAGTTGTGATTGTAGAAAGATAAAATAAAATTAAAACTTTTTTTTTTCTACAACTAAAAGTAATAAAGTTAGTCTTGAAATTTTTCCTATTTGATGGAAATTCAAGAAAATTAAATGAAATAAAATATCCTAATTAAAATAAAATTTATTTATTTCAGAAGAGTTTTTATCCTGGCCAAGTGGACTTCATTGGAAATATTTTTACATTGGAATTAAAGAATATATAAACCAAAGCTCTACATACTTGTCTTTGACCTTTAAATGGAAATATATCTGATTGTTTTATTTTGTTACTGTAATATTTTTTTATACATTGAAACAAATTAGGCAACATGAAACTGTGTTAGAAGGCCAATCTTAATTTAGACATTGTTTGAATTACCAAATTAATTTGTAATATTATCCAGCTAATATATGATTCCCTTGTTTTACTGTAATTCTTTCACTGCATTCACTGATTTCAATTATTATATTTTCCTTTATATACTCAAACATATTCAATTTTCACAATTTGTACCTGAAGATTACCTATGGTTTTATTAATTACTATCTTGAAAATTAAAACAATGTTTCACAGACAACTCTGACCATAATAAATTATAATACTAAATATGATATTTCAAATAACTAAATGAACAGGCATATCATCATCACAAAGCAAATCACTAGAGATTAATGTTAGTTTTAAACAAAAATATCTTTATAAAAATAAAGAATTAAAAAATATCATTCTACTGTATATTTATATATTAGTTTTAAAACAAGCACACATATAAAGCACTGAAAACAATCAACAAAAAATTAAATAAAAAATACAAATAAAATTAAAATTTGTATTTAAAAAAGTAAGTTGAAGATAAGACTGCCATTCTTATATTTATAAAGTCGCAATCTTCTCTCTTTCAAGATAATTTTATTTGACCTATAAGTGATTACAAAAAAAAAAAAAAAACAAGAATAAAAAAATAACAAGAAATATCTAGTCGAGGTTACAGGGTGGTATATACAGAGAAGAAATGATTCAAAAGTCAGTAGAATATAACCTGTGGATGCAAGGTGAATATTAATCATCTAGTCTATAACGAAATACCTTTGTTAGTAAACCCTGTTTTGGCAAGTTATGGTTGGAGGGTTTTATTAAATCATAATAAGATATTAAGTCATAATAAATATTTTCAAATAAATTATTTAGGGGTTGGTTGGAGAGGTGCTGTTTAGACCAGTTGTGAATTCCCATGTTAATATGGCCAGGTATGGATCGGCCTCTCTCTTGTCTGTTTCTTGGATATTTTTAACTATGCTGAGAAAGCAGTTATTGATTTCGTTAAGCGGTAATTTTTGAAAAATCACCTTGCATCTGGTCAACCAGATGGCAAAGTTTATGTAGGTGGCAAGCCTGATTTCAGCGAAAATGCCTCTATTTAAAACCCCTTCAAGAGATGTTAGATCTGGACCATTATTATCAATGTGTTTCTGGAAGTTTTGTCTTAGTCCCTGCCAGACCGGACAAAGGCGAAGGATATGGTCCATATCTTCTGGGCTGGAAAGACAGAGACAACATATGGGATCTATGCGGAAGCCTCTTCTATTAAGAAATATAGCAGTGGAGAGGCTACCAAGGTTAATTTTGAGAAGAAAGTCTGTGTGTTTAGGTGCTAGTTTCAATCTACGGGCTAGTTTGCGCAGTTTGTTTATGTTGATGTGGAGGTAAGTGTGTGCCTTCTGGGTATTTGAGTTGGATAGGTTGAAGGCTTCCCAATAGGTTATTTTTGAATTGAACACAGTCGCATGGTTGGCAGACTGTACTGTCGCCACTAGAGGCGCTGTTTCTGTGTTTTCACACAGAACATACAGGGTAGGGGCCTCAAAAGCAGACGACGCTTTTTCTGCCGATAGGTGGCGCTGTTCACCATGCGTACACACAGGAACCTTCCACAAGCTGGCTGGCAGCTTGCGTCGTCTGCTACCAAGAACCTAGGTGGCGCTGATTGCCGTAAACACATCTAGCTTATGTGTCGTCTGCTATCAGAAACTACCAAGATTCTAGCCCACTACGCGGCGCTGTTTCTCCACGTTACACACGGTAAAAACAGCAACCTCTAAATGCCTCATTGCTAACGTTTATGAACATAGTACTTAAAACATTCAGGGCCTATAATGTACAGGGGTGAATAATTTATAAAGTCATAACTATTTAAATATACGGTCAAACGTAATAATTTTACATTCTATTTCACCATTTCATGAATCGATGTATTTTTAAAGTATGACTTTGTAAAAAGCGATCTGTTTTTTTAATTATTTACTCTAAAAGTGTTTTTTTTTTTGTAAATAAAACAAAACGTGAGTTTCGGTCTGTTTTTTTTTTTTTAAAAAAAAAAAAAAAAGCTAATTTTTTTCCCTACGGCAGTATATCGTTCAAAAATGTATTATTTTAAAAGATTATTGTTTGTAAAACTTTTTTTTTTACACTTTCAATTAATATTTTCAATAAATTTTAAAGTAATATAAATTATATTTCGGTTTATAGATTACTATTTCGAAAAATAAAGTGTTATTTGCGTGCTGCGTATACTGTGTGCTTGTTACTCGCAAGCAAAATAATTCGAAGATCTTTTTATCAAAACTACCTCTCACAATAATATTAAAAGCATAAATATTTATTGAAATTGTATTTAAAATTTTAGAATCATTTTAATAACTAAAAATGTCTTATACTCACAACATAATTTCAAAATAATAGGTTTAATAAGTACCGTATGAGAAAAGTAAGAGTCAGAAAAAAAAAAAGATTTAGAGCAAAATATATATACATTTAATATCTTTATTGATGGTTGGAATTTAAAAAGTTTCTTTCAAAACTGATGCTCGTGTTAGGCTTGTATACTGTTAAAATTAAAACTATTCGTCCTCATAAATAATTTGGAAGACATTGCCTGTCAAAATTGGATAATCATTGAAAATTATATATGATCTTAATAGCCTAAAATTCAGAAGCCTGATAGTACTGTCTTTGCCAGTGCACTGTTTCTTTCTTTCATTATTGATACATAAGTAAGAACAGGTAAAACACATTTATTAAAAATCTTGCTTTACAGACACGTAGATATATTTCCTTTTAGTATCAAGTTATTTCTACCAAAAGCACTCCAACCAAGTTTAATCCTATGATTAATTTCATCCATTATGTTTCCATATGTATTAATAATCTGACCAAGTTGTTTGTAACTGTTAACTTCTTCTAACTCATCATAATCAATCTTTATTTTCATATTTTGAGAAAATCCATTAAACTTTACTTTAGTCTTTTAACATTTATCTTTAGTCCTACTTTCATCTGATAACTCCTGCAACATTTCCTGCAGCTCTGAAGCATAAGTTGCAAAAACAACTACATCATCTGCAAAATCTAAATGACTTAAATAATCTCCATTTACTTTCACTCCTTTAGCTTCCCATTTTAATCCACAAAATATTTCTTGCAGCACTGCTGTAAAAAGTTTTGGAGATATGGAGTTACCTTGTCTTACACCCTTCTCAATGTTGACTTTAATAATCTTTGTTAAAAAATAAATTTACTGATAAAGATTTCATAAGTTTTCCAATCAGCTTCTAAAAGCTTATAACTAAATCCTCTCATTCATTCCCAGACAGAATTATTTAGACTGCAAGTGAGACTTTGTTAAGAGAAAGCAAAATTACGCTGGAAAATGAGACACCAACAATACAAATCTAATATCACTTACGTTGAGAGAAAAATCTATTAAATCTTAAACTAGACAAATCTATGAGCATTCTTCCTGCTAGCAAGAGCAATGTAACATTTGTAAATGGATAATAGTAATTATGATACAATAAGAGCTTCTCCCAACAGACTAAAAGTCCCATACTAGCTATGAATCACACCTGTAAATATTATTTAGAAAGCATCCCCGATCACAACTATTTCAATGATTCAGAAAAAATTAGATTGACATATTTTGGCAAAAATTCCACATCTTTGTGGTCATCTAAAATCAATAAAGGCCAGGTTCCATTAAGATCTATTGTTAATTCTGAAAACTCACTATATCAAAAATTCTAATGTTCTTCGTCCTTTGGCATAGAAGAGACAGTTCTATGTTAGAGATTCTAAGAAAATTGTAGAATTAATCAACATGAAAAGTGAAGGAACTAACATATTGGGAAATTTTGATGTGAAAAACTTAATCACAAAAGTACTCTGTGATAAAGCATTATCTAATGTAAAAAAAAGATTAAATACCAATAATAGTGTACAAACCAGAATAATTCTTCCACTTGATAGTTTATTACACTTAACATTCTGCACAGCATACTATTATTATATACTATAGAATTCTTCCAACAAAATCAAAAGATGCTTTTTGATTCCTTATTGCTATCTCTGATCAGCAATATTTACATGGAAGAACTTGAAACTACAACCATAAATAAAATTCTATCTACAATTAAAGTCTGGCTTTTCTATGGCCATACGATAAAGCATTTCTACAAACATTCTGGATACTATCAATAATTAATGTTCTTTTAATTAAATTCACAATAGAATTAAAACAAGAACAGACATTACAGTTCTTAATTTTCTTTTGACAAGATTCCCTCATAGCAAAATCAAAATTACAATCAACAGAAAACTCACACACTCTAATCAGAATAAAAATTCTTATTCAGAAACCAATAACTTGGAAAAAGAAAAATCATAAAGCATAAACTCTCATGAAAAATACTTATCCATCAGCTATCATTATGAAATAGCCAATTAAAAGAAACACCATAAAAACAATTATAGGTATTAAAGCGTATCCATAGATATTAGTAATTGCAGCTAAACTAAAGTAAATCTGTGATCAGTATATTAAGATTCCTTTCCAAAGTCATAAGTGCCCTATGAAAAAGTCTAACTTCTATAAAACACAAACTGCAAATATTGAAAAACAAAAACTGCATCTATGAAATACCATGTGAATATGGAAGAACATATATGGCTGAAATCATCTGACTCATTTCAAAATACGTAATTAAAAGAACAAAAAGTAATGATTAAAAAGAAAAACCAAATGGACCTAAAATACATTGGACAAGAAAAATAACAGGCAGAAAGTAAAAAGTAAAATTTGTATAAACCATTCACATTTATAGTAGATAACTTTATAAATCAGTCTAATGTAAATAATTCATAATATTTCAAAACTACTCATTAACCTTGCCCTTAAAAAAACTGGAGAAACCAAGAGAATCTTCATAGATAAATATATAAAATTTCTAGTGACTTGGTTTTTCAGAATAGCCTAATTAGTAAGAGCAAGCATTATCTTAAATTCACACAACTAAAATCGTCGGTTCAATTTCCATGCTAGTACTTTCACTGGTAAGGCCAGCAACATTTGAAGAAGAGATGAGTAAAAACGAGCACTCAAAATGTTGTAATAAATTAATCTGTATGCTTTGCTAACAGTTGAATGTATTTAAAAGTTTAAATAAAGTTAGATATCTTTTAAAAATATTTCATAATTATTAACAGATGATGGAAATAGTTCAATATATAATTACAGGTAAAATCCCTATCATCACAAATTTTCAGATAAACATTTCCTGTTTTCAAGTCAATATGTATAATGCTTGGGACTGTTTTTGTTTCTCCAAAATAGTCTAAAGACTTATTTGAATTGAAACACCTAATGTAGTAAGGAATTTGACTGCAATGGTATGTTGACTAGATATTTTGAGGTTTTATTAATCAACTATCTGGCTGGGGGATTTAACTATTAATGGGATGTTGTTTATACATGTATATCATATTTTGAAATTCTGAAAAAGCTAAAATCAGTAACTTTTCCTAAATTCATTTATTTTTGTTTTTATAGAATATTTGCTTATCAATAGTTGTTCTTTATTAAAATTAAAACTGCAAAATTTTTATATGTTCATTCATCACCTGTGTTATTCACCTCCAAATCATAAGTCTTTGACTTAGTAAATGAGACTTATGCAAAGCATTACAATCAGAATGGCATTGCTTTGGGTGAGATGAAAATCTATCAGAAGATAAGTCTGTTTTATAGCAGTCAAGATAATTTCAGGTCTAATGATGTATATTAAAATCACTGTTATTAAAAAGCTAGTAATTGTATTTGAGTTGACCGAATGCCAGACCATTGATTCTCCCTCCCCCAACACAAATATTAATTTCTTGAATATTTAGCACTGCACATCGTGCTCTTGATTGAATGCCTCCAGTAGTTAAGTGATCAAATTTATACTTAAATAAAATTGGAGTGAATAAGGCATGGGCATTCACTATTTCATCCTAGCTCAGATTAATAAAAAATGATCAATGGTCAAAGATTTTCTTTGTCTGTTTTCTTTTTTTCTCCTGAAAATTTTTTAAAATTATTTGTTCCCTGATTGTTTTTAATTAAGATATGAGCATTGAAAGTCAGAAATCCAATGCACACAGTAATTGTTTTTACTATAAAGTGCTATTAAAATGGTTTAGTATCTTTGGACTTCTCCATAGAATTTCATTTATAACTTGTACTGCAGCTACACCTGAATTTTGTGACTGGGCAATTATGTAGCCTACAACTATTGTAACTGTCCAATTTTTGTATTCTTGAACCTAAATATTTAAATTATTTGACTAATCTCATAAAAATAAAAATTACAAACATTCTCAAATTGCATTAGGGAAGGGGGAAGCATAATTTGTGATTCATTTTAAAGATAATAATATACAAAATAAAACTCTAATTTTATTCATATCTAATTATGTTCCAATAAAGGCTAAATACCTAAACATTTAATAACCTCTTAATTCTTATGATATTTAAGATAATTTAGAGTTGAACCTAACAATATGAAAAATTAGGTAAAAATATTATTCATTAGTAACTCTTTTGTCTTACTTTCAAATAATTCAAATTAATGATACGAAAACAGATATAGAAAGTATCTTTCATATTAGGAACAAAGAAATTATAATTCTTTAACATACCACTCAAAAGAAAATTACTTCTTATATTTATTTATATTCATTAATTATAAAATTGTTAATTATAAAGCACCCATTACATTAAATATTAGAAATATACTTCAAATAATATATATAAACATGCTTTATAAAAATGTTTTCAATTTAATAATTCAAGGAAATTACTTTAATATGTTGACTTTCCCAGTATCATTATCTAATCTAATTGTTGCTGTTGCATTTTTATAAATATTCTTTAAAATATGACAATATCTTGGATCTATACCTCAATGATATCTCTAGAATTGTCATTATGATGTATTATAGCATTTGTGATCAAACAGAAAACAGTGGCAAACTTAAAGGAGATAATAAATATACTTGAATTTATTTACTGGTTAGAATCTCTACAAATTTTCTAATATAATGTTTGTGAGTAGTTAGGTGGTTTAATGAATCTATAAATGAATTTCTAAATAGACAAATTTTAATATATATCACCCAACAGAGACACTTAAATATTTACCAATTTCACAATATCAACTAATAAACTATAATTTACTTTGATTAATCGTTAAGATTTGATTTAATGCAAGAAATTGTCTACACTCAGGAGGTTACAAATTTCTTGTCATCCTATTAATTGAAAGGAAACCCTTTAATTCCTCTTGGAGGCCTTAAAGAAACTGAGCAAGGCAAATTCTTAATGTCCACTCCATATGTTCTTGTCATTTGCAGCTGTTATTACTATGTGATTATTCATACAGTATATAAACATGGATGGGCTGCTCACCAACACGCATTAGCCAGCGCAACGAAGTTATTGGATTTTTACCTCTGAGTTTAAGATCAAAAAACACCATGGACTTTCTTCTCAGTTGCCTGATAAGGCAGAATGAATGCTTGTGTAAATGATAATATTTTTCCAATATATATATACAATTATGACAGACAAAAATAAATCATGGCCCTTATTCCCAGGAGACTAAAGTCACCAACCAAGGCAGCAGTTGGTGGCCGAAGGCAGAGGCTGCACAGAATCCCCATGCCTTTTTTATTTAGGCACTTACAACAGCAGATCACTTTCAAGTGAAGAAAGATTGCAAGAGTTAGAAGAAAAACTGTCTTATATTAAATGGGATATTATTGGACTTTGTGAAGTTAGAAGAAAAGGCGAAGAGACAATTGTTTTAAAAAGTGAACATGTACTCTATTATAAAGGCACAAATATTGGAAATACAAGTGGAGTAGTATTCATTATAAATAAAAAGTGGAAGAACAACATTGTGGAGATTGATGGTGTATCGGACAGAGTGGCAAGATTAGTTATACAACTTAATAGCAGATACCAAATGCAGATAATTCAGGTTTATGCCCCAACAAGTTCTCAAAGTGATGAAGTAGTAGAAGATTTTTATATGGATGCACAAAAGGCTTTTGGTCAGAGTTAACAACATTTTAAAATTGTTATGGGAGACTTTAATGCTAGAATTGGTAAACAAATGAAAGATGAAAGTGCTGGCGGTAATTTTGGTTATGTTAATAGAAATGAGAGAGGACAGAGACTTGTGGAGTTTGCAGGAAAAGGAAAACTTTATATTATGAATTATTTTGAGAAAAATTTTAAAAGGAAATGGACATGGAAGCATCCAAATGAAAATACAGCAGAATTGGATTATATTTTGACTAACAGAAAATACATATTTCAAGATTGTAATGTTCTTAATAAATTTAACAGAGGAAGTGATCATCGATTAGTAAGATGTGAAATACATGTTAATGCAAAACTAGAGAGACAAAAATTATTAAGAAAAACAATATTTACAGTTGATAATCCTAATTTTCAGAAACATTCTAATGAATTTAAATTAGAACTTACAAATAATTTTCAAGTATTAGTAGATTTTGAACATGATTCAGATTTGAATGAAATTAATATGAAAACAACTGATACACTTTTAAAAACTGCAACAAAAATAGCTGGTTGAAAAAAGCTGCACTTGACCAATAACATTTCTACTGAGACTAAAGAATTTATGAAAAAAAGAAGGAATATGAATATATACAAAAATGATGCATTAAAAAGGATTGAATATCTCAAATTTTGTAAAATGATGCAGAAAAGATTTGAAAATGATATAAGAAAGTATAACTGTGAACTAGCAAGGAAAGCAGCAGAAGGGAATGAAAGTCTCAAAAGTGTAAAACAACATTTTGGTATTGGTAGGAAATTCATATCTGCAATAAAAAAAAAAGCTGGAATTATTACTAAAAAGAGAGATGACATCATGAAATGGATAGAAGACTTTTATAAAGAATTATATAGTAAATAGTAAACAGAGCAAAACTCTCCATACAGTATTGCCACCTGTGCTAAACAGAGTAATCAATGGATGCCAGAAGGCTTGTGCATAAAATCCCTATCTAATGCCTACTCATCCAATATCCCCAGACTAGTTTCTGGCTTGTGGCCTTCGTCAGTGAGGAGCTTTGGATCTGAGAGCACTGCATCTAGATCTTAGGATCTAATGCAACCCTCTAGCAACCACCTTTTATCTCTACTTAACTACAAAACTATGAGATTGAAATTGAAAACACAAAAAATATTTTCAATCTAAGCTCAATAGCTTATATAGTCATATGGGTCTGAACTCAGTTCAGCACCCATACATTTTGGTGTCTTTGGCTCTTTTACAACCATAGCCACCACTATCCTATTAGGCAGGATTGGTGTTAAACCATTAAGCATCACATGATCATATATAGGAAATGTGATCATGTGATGAATTATATAGTAATAAAGAAGAAATACCTCCTATATCTATGACATCTTCTGAATTACCCAGAATTTTAAATGAAGAAGTGAGACATGCAATTAAATATATGAAGAACGAAAAGATTCCAGATTCCAGGTAATAGTAGAATTATAATTGATATATTAAAAGAAGCAGGGGAAAAAATAGAATTTTTTTTTTGCAATGTTATATACCAAATGTCTAAATGATAAAGATGTACTAGATGATTGGAAGAATGCAGTATTAATATTAATATTTAAAAAAGGTGATAAAGAGGATATTAGAAATTACAGACCTATCAGCCCTTTTATCAGTTACATACAGATTTTTTACCAAGATAGTTACAACTCGTCTACAGAGAACATTGGATTTCCCCCAACCAAGATAAGCTGGATTTAAAAGTGGTTTTAGTACAGGAGATCATATCCAGGTATTGAGAGAAGTTATAGAAAGGACAAATGAATATGAGTTGCCATTATGTTTTGGATTTGTAGACTATGAAAAGGCATTTGAATCTATAAACTTTTCTTCAGTGATTAAAGCATTGGATCATCAAGGTATAGACCCAAGATATTGTCAAATTTTAAAGAATATTTATAAAAATGCAACAGCAACAATTAGATTAGATAATGATACTGGGAAAGTCAACATTGAGAAGAGTGTAAGACAGGGTGACTCCATATCTCCAAAACTTTTTACAGCAGTGCTGCAAGAAATATTTTGTGGATTAAAATGGGAAGCTATAGGAGTGAAAGTAAATGGAGATTATTTAAGTCATTTAGATTTTGCAGATGATGTAGTTGTTTTTGCAACTTATGCTTCAGAGCTGCAGGAAATGTTGCAGGAGTTATCAGATGAAAGTAGGACTAAAGATAAATGTTAAAAGACTAAAGTAAAGTTTAATGGATTTTCTCAAAATATGAAAATAAAGATTGATTATGATGAGTTAGAAGAAGTTAACAGTTACAAACAACTTGGTCAGATTATTAATACATATGGAAACATAATGGATGAAATTAATCATAGGATTAAACTTGGTTGGAGTGCTTTTGGTAGAAATAACTTGATACTAAAAGGAAATATATCTACGTGTCTGTAAAGCAAGATTTTTAATAAATGTGTTTTACCTGTTCTTACTTATGTATCAATAATGAAAGAAAGAAACAGTGCACTGGCAAAGACAGTACTATCAGGCTTCTGAATTTTAGGCTATTAAGATCATATATAATTTTCAATGATTATCCAATTTTGACAGGCAATGTCTTCCAAATTATTTATGAGGACGAATAGTTTTAATTTTAACAGTATACAAGCCTAACACGAGCATCAGTTTTGAAAGAAACTTTTTAAATTCCAACCATCAATAAAGATATTAAATGTATATATATTTTGCTCTAAATCTTTTTTTTTTTCTGACTCTTACTTTTCTCATACGGTACTTATTAAACCTATTATTTTGAAATTATGTTGTGAGTATAAGACATTTTTAGTTATTAAAATGATTCTAAAATTTTAAATACAATTTCAATAAATATTTATGCTTTTAATATTATTGTGAGAGGTAGTTTTGATAAAAAGATCTTCGAATTATTTTGCTTGCGAGTAACAAGCACACAGTATACGCAGCACGCAAATAACACTTTATTTTTCGAAATAGTAATCTATAAACCGAAATATAATTTATATTACTTTAAAATTTATTGAAAATATTAATTGAAAGTGTAAAAAAAAAAGTTTTACAAACAATAATCTTTTAAAATAATACATTTTTGAACGATATACTGCCGTAGGGAAAAAAATTAGCTTTTTTTTTTTAAAAAAAAAAAAAAAAAAAAACAGACCGAAACTCACGTTTTGTTTTATTTACAAAAAAAAAAACCACTTTTAGAGTAAATAATTAAAAAAACAGATCGCTTTTTACAAAGTCATACTTTAAAAATACATCGATTCATGAAATGGTGAAATAGAATGTAAAATTATTACGTTTGACCGTATATTTAAATAGTTATGACTTTATAAATTATTCACCCCTGTACATTATAGGCCCTGAATGTTTTAAGTACTATGTTCATAAACGTTAGCAATGAGGCATTTAGAGGTTGCTGTTTTTACCGTGTGTAACGTGGAGAAACAGCGCCGCGTAGTGGGCTAGAATCTTGGTAGTTTCTGATAGCAGACGACACATAAGCTAGATGTGTTTACGGCAATCAGCGCCACCTAGGTTCTTGGTAGCAGACGACGCAAGCTGCCAGCCAGCTTGTGGAAGGTTCCTGTGCGTACGCATGGTGAACAGCGCCACCTATCGGCAGAAAAAGCGTCGTCTGCTTTTGAGGCCCCTACCCTGTATGTTCTGTGTGAAAACACAGAAACAGCGCCTCTAGCGGCGACAGTACAGTCTGCCAACCACGACCGAAAATTGAAATAAATCGAGATACTGCAAATCTCTAGCGCTCATTACAATACTTAAATGACAGCCAATCAGATGGCATGGATAACTGTCAAAAAAGACATCCAAATTTAAACAAACAACAAAGATTTTATGAGAAAAGGGCGGCCACCCTCTTCTCTACTCTTCTTTTTATATATCTAAGCCACTCATAAGCATTTAGGTTTGAAAGCTTGAAGCTTTAAATATCTTCACAATCAATCCACTGAGTCAAAATCATAAATGTACAATGCGAAATCCTATGATTTACTATGAGGTTTGGATGTCATTTTTGACAGCTATCCATGCCATCTTATTGGCTGTCATTTAAGTATTGTAATGAGTGCAAGAGATTTGCAGTATCTTGATTTATTTCAATTTTCAGCTATCAGCACTTCGCAAATTAAAATATTATTTACATTCTTTACTGCTTGTTATGTATTCTAAAAACTACTTCGTAGTAAATCATAGGATTTCGCATTGTATGTTTAGGATTTAGACTCAGTCTATTAATTGTGAAGATATTTAAAGCTTCAGGCTTTCAAACTTAAATGCTTACAACTGGTTTAGTTATATAGAAAGAAGAGTAGAGAAGAGGGTGGCCATCCTTTCCTCATAAAATCTTTGTTGTGAGTTTAGGTTTGGATGTCACTTTCAACAGCTATCCGTGCCATCTGATTGGCTGTTATTTAAGTATTGTAACGAGCCTAGAGATTTGCAGTATCTCGATTTATTTCAATTAACTAACTACATTGTAAATTCAAAGAATAAACTACAAACCAAATTGGAACAATATTTAAATGATAAAAAATTAATAATTTCCAAACATAAAATAGAGTAAAAATATTAATAATTACAGAATTAAAATGTTTGAATTTGTAAAATTAAAAAAAGAAAGAGCCATTATAATGAGAAATTTTATATATAAATGAATATAATTCTTACCCTAATGGTGACAGAGGGAAAGATTTGAATTTATTTAAATAATAATTAAAAAATTAAATTTAAGAAAAATAAACAAACGGTTTATTGCTCAGGAACTCATAAGAAGTTTGAGCATCATAATTGGAATTCATACAAGGGTCTTATATTTCAACATCTGGCACTCTACTATGGCACTAAACTATAAAATGAAAGATAGATAATACTAGAATTGGTCAAAAGAGGGCAGTGACTTATAAAATACTTAGAAAGATTTTATTTTTTACAAAAGCCATTTTTGTTTAATTAAAATATTTAACAATTGGGATATTTTCAAAGATGGTTGTGAATGTTTCATTTTGTTTTATTTTATCATTAAAAACAAGCCAGAAATAAAAGATTATTAAAAAAAATCAAATGTGGCAAAATTGACAATAATGTAAAAAAATTAGATTATTATAACATTTAAGAAAGGTGAATAACACAATGGTATTTGTAGAAGAGAAATGCAAATTTAATTTTAATATTCTCATTATTTTAATTTAGTCCATTTTATTTCTTTAATCTGAAGGGAGTATATATTTTTAATAATTATGCATATTAAAACGCTGAAGATAACCATATGTATAAAGAGATCGAAATGAAAATTTAATATATAAAAACTAAAAAAAAATAATAATTTAATATTAGTGCTTTAACTGACAGAAACAGAAAAGTGTAAATACAGAAATAATATTTTATATATATAATGTAAGGATTGATGAATCTGTAAATAAGTGAAAAAATATTTTATTCTGAAAATAATGGTGTGAATTTTAAATTGTAAAGTTTTACAATCACCTTGCCTTAATCACATGTTAAAGATTTAGACTGGAGCTATAAAAAAATTTAAATGATAACAGGAAATTTAACTAAATATATTAATATATGCACATGTCACATATTGATATATGCACACACATATGAACACACTAAATCATATTTTATATTGACACATGCATTTGCATCTAATTATGTATATAAGCACATACATGTACAAATAATAGATTGAATCGTGTGTATTAAGTTCTTCTTGACTTAATTATTTATCATTTTAAAAAAATATGTGTGGAGGAAATGCATTTTAAATTTTAATTAAAATTTTATTTATATTTTAAACAAACTAAAAAAAACACATTTTTCTCAGTGTGACAAGTTTTAAAATCATTCACAGAAAATTGAGACAATATACTTGCTTTCAAAATATATTTATATCCATAATTTTATATGAAAATTTTTGAAAATAAAGTTAACATTTTTATATAGTTTTTTTTTTTTAATATCTAAATAATTTCTACTTAAATTACAATAAAATTTCCTGTTTTACTATGTGCTTTTTTGAAAGTCACATGACTTCAATATTTTGACATTTTCCCCCAATTATTTACTTACTCATTTTTGATTAAATAAAATTACATAATATGTATAAAATACAAAGTTAAGGATACTAATTTATAATCTTAACACATGTATTCTGATTTCATATTTAATAATTATACAATGCAATCTATGAACTGAAAAGAAAACCTATATTGAAACTCATTGCCATAAGCAAAAGTTTATTCCTTATTTATTTATTACATTTTCTGTTTTGCTTGAAAGTTATCTCATATATAATTTAAAGATAATTTTACTTACTTACTTCTAAACTTTTTGCTAACAATTATAAATTTATCAATTCTAATAAATCCTACATAAAATCAAGACATAGAATAAAATAATTATTCAATGTTTCCAGAAAAAAATAGATGTTTAAGTGCTCACTCAATATTAAAACAGCCAAAACTCTCTATATGTATTGCCACTTAGTGCAAGCCAGAGTATGCAGTGCTCTTAAATCCAAGGCTCCTCACTGATGAAGACTCATAGTTTTGTAGTTAAGTAGAGATAAAAGGTGGCTGCTGAAAGTTTGCATTAGATCCTAAGATCTAGGTGCAATGCTCTCAGATCCGAGGCTTCTCACTGATGAAGGCCACAAGCCAGAAACTAGTCTGGGGATATTGGATGAGCAGGCACTAGATGGGGATTTTATGCACAAATCTTCTGGAATCCATTGAATACTCTGGCTTGCACTGAGTGGTAATACGTATAGAGAGTTTTGCCTGTTTTAATAACAGTTAAAAGCAAGCATAAGACATGGTGATCATGTGATGTTTATTGGCTTACTCATATTGGCATATCTTTAAAAATTTAATTCCTCCAGGAAATAAATTTTTTTTCATATACCTTATAAAGTTTGATGGAAATCGTATAAACCTCATATGCATTTACATTGCTATAGTTGTTTGGTGTTATGATTAAACTTTGTCATGAACAATTTTTTTACTAATTTACCATCAGTTTTGGAAAAAATAATGATTTTCAAACACCAGTGAAATATACACATATGGGTTAAATTTCTTAATTTGTGTAAACCATGTTTACATGTAAACTACCTCACACTCTAAAATTATTTTTATAATTTTCAATCATGGAAGTGTAATATTTATAAAAGCCTCGGAAATTATCTTAAATAAATATAGATTTATTTTAAAATATTTTGCTTCAACAATTTCATGCATTAAAAAACATGTTCTTTTTTTATTATTTATTTATCTTCACTGAAAGAAATGATGCTAAACACTAGGCCAGGGGTCCCCAACCCTATGCCCGTGGGCACCATGGTGCCCACAGACCATTTTACGTGTGCCCGCCGCTATCCGAACACGATAAAAAATTATTTATCTGATACAAATAAATTTAATTTTTAAAATTTCTTATAAATTATTGTATTATATTGTAATCAAATTGTAGGCATACTATACTTTTACAGCGTAAAAATATAAACGTTAATTATATGTTAAAATTTTATTTTTAAAATAAATATTTTTTTGTACATTATGTGTATTATTACCAATATCCAATTATAAATTTACATTGAAAAAATAAATGGTGCTCGCCATCTGGTTGAAAAAATAAATAGTGCTGCCACCTGGCTGGTATTATAGAATGTGCTCTTAAGTGCAAAAAGGTTGGGGACCCCTGCGCTAGGCCAAAGAAGCCTGTTATATATTAAAGGACCCTACAGCTATAAACAGAAGAAACTGTTTTATTATAACCATTTCTCAATTGGTAACGAGCTATGATTAGGGGAACTTAGACTTCCCGAAAGTGCTCAGATAATTAATTATGATTAATTACCACACTGTATAGCTTCATTGCATGTGTGTAAAGCACAATTATAGAGTTAATAAAAGTAGATAATAAAAGAAAAGAATAAGCAATGGGATTTTGATGCCCTAATTTTAATGATAAAGTTTATTTTGTCTATTATTAAGCTTCCATTTTCAGAATTTTATCTAAATAAAAAAGAAAATATTTCAAATTATATAAATGCATTGATAAAGTTTCAGTAAACTTCTTAATTAAAAGATTTTTTCCCCAAAATGTTATTAGTATGAAAAAGTTGAAAGGTGACATTTTCCTTACATGCA
Source organism: Epiperipatus broadwayi (assembly GCA_028023455.1). Classification (NCBI taxonomy): domain Eukaryota; kingdom Metazoa; phylum Onychophora; class Udeonychophora; order Euonychophora; family Peripatidae; genus Epiperipatus; species Epiperipatus broadwayi. The sequence goes on from JAQFVV010006204.1 coordinate 408,216, forward strand.
CATGATAAGTAAAGTATATTGATATAAGTATTTTTATTAATATTAATGCTAAAATAAATTGTCCATTTTTGCTCACCATTTGAAAACAGTATTGGTGTGATGATGCATTATATCAGGCAGTTTTTATGGTGAAGATCTCCATTTATTTAAACATTAAAGTGCTTGCTTTATAAAAGATATTACCTTCTTTATCTTAAATATTGTATTTTTAATTTTTTTACTGAGGAAAGTGAATATTCTTGAACACATATATCTAGTAAGTCAGAACTCGTTATGCCACTATTGTTTATATATTAAAGTATTTTGCTTTTAGTAACACTGGTATTTTATGACATTCCCATATATAGAATCGAAATGATGTGCATTTAAACTAAATGGAATATGCTTTATATTTGGATTTATTATTTCACATGCTTTTAGATACAAAAAATTTATTAAAATGATGGAATATATTCATCTGGAATTCATGGTATAACTTTCAAATGCATATTGGTATTAGAAATAAATGTCAAATCACTTCAAAAGTTAAGAAATTTTCATAGGGCATAGCTGAAAATTTTTTAACATTTGAAGTGATTTGATAAATGGTATTACTTTGTATTTAAATACCTAAGATTTTTATGTTCAGACTGTTTGCAGAATTTGCATTCTTTTTATCAACCAGATTCACGATAAAAGTTTATATTTACTTTCATTGGTTCCATTTTTAAAATCTCTACTTTTATCTTCTCCAGTCTCTAACATTATACCAAATTTTATGAATCCATTAGGAATAAAGATTCTGGAATCTGTCCTGAACGACAAGCTTGATGTTTCTATTCTTCTTTTATTATCATAATACCGGGTTTCTTATAGAACTGCCTCGATTAGTCAGGCAGTTTTTCTATTTAGGTTAATAAAAGACTTGGTTTAGAAGCTGAGAAGATATACACCAGTTATTGTGCAGACACCCAGGTTTACTTTAACTTAATGTTTATTATGAAGATTGTTTTTCCCTTTTAAAAACAGATGATTCTGTATTTAAACTGTAGAAATTAAGTACAGATTTTGCAATGTATGAATATGCACCCAGATAAACACATACATAAGTAACACTTTATTTATTAACTCTGTATTAAAATGTATTGCAGTAATCACAATCTTTTGACTATTTTAAATTAATATTTAAAACAACTGATTATTATGATATAATGTTTATTAAATCCATTTCCACATTTTATTTTTTTAAACATGTACTTTTGGCCTATTTAGGAATATAAAACTTGAACAAATGAAATATATTATCACAATATGTGTGTGTGAAAAGAAAATAGTATTAAAATAGCTCACTGCAGATAAAGGATGTCTTTAATAACTCTTTCAATAGATGAATAAAGGAATAGAATACATTAATGAAAATTTTAGTGTTCTTTTTTTCAATCTTGTTTTATCCTCTCACAAAAGAATAATTAGGTACCCCATTTTCTGGCCAATTTATTAGTTAACAATATTTGATATGTGCTAGTTCAACTTAGATATGGCATAGACATTCCAGTCGATGTGCTAACCACAGTACCACAAACCTTTTCATTAGTATATGCATTTTTAAAACAATGATTGCTTTTAATATAATTAAACATTAAAAATTTATGAATTTTAATGAAAAATAAATACCAATAAATAAATAAATGATGATCAAATGCAAAAAATATAACTGAAATGCTGGAAATAGCTGGTCTTTTAATCGATAAATGTTGTTGTATAGCTTCATCATCCTTAAATGGTAGCATACAGAATATGCCATGGTAATATTCTGATTATTTTTGCGATTACATGTGAAAATGCCCTACAACATCACATGACCATTATGTGATGTTCAATGATTTCATACTAAAATTCTGGCCAAAGAGTAATGGTGACTGTGATTAATTAAAAAACTAAAGACACCAAAATATAGGAACACTAAGCTGGCTTCAGATTTGTATGACTATACAAGCAAAGCAAGTGAGCTTGGATTGAAAATATTATTGTATTTTGTCTAGTTTTATATTTAACTAAAGAGGTAACAGATGACTGCTGGAAAGTTGTATTAGATACAAAAGTGTAAGTGCAGGGCTCTTAGATCCAAGGCTTCTCACTGATGAAGGCCACAAGCTAGAAACTAGCCTGAGGATATTGGATGAGTAGGTACTAGATAGGATTTCTAAGGTATAAACCTTCTAACATTTATTGATTTCTATGGCTTGCGCTGATGGCATTACTGTTCGGAGAGAGTTGCCTTTGTTTTAAAATGTCTTAAACTGCTACTCTATTTTTTTATAATAAAAAAAAGTATATTAATAATTTTTATTAATCATTTATTAGACTAGAGCTGTGAAAACTACACTACAGAAATATTATTCGTTAAGTGAAAAAATAGTACATTTTATATAAAACATTTTATTTTTCAAAAACAATATACTTAATCTCAAAACATATTTCATCACATGATCAGCATTTTATATGCTTACACATGCTGTTAATAACAGTAGCAAATTCTCCGAACAGTATAAAATTGTGATCATATGATGTTTTGATGGTTTTATATTTATCCTGTTCATAGGATAATGGAGACTGTGTTTTTTGGAAAACCAAAGACACCAAAATGTATAGATGTGGAACTGAATTCAGATCTATATGACTACATGTGAATGATCTTGCATTGAAAAACATTGTTTTTCATTCTTGGGCTACTAGCTTTATAGTTAACATCATAGTTAAAAGGTGACTGCTAGCAGGTTGCATTAGATCCTAAGATCTAGATGCAGTATTCTCAAATTCAAGACTCCTCACTGATGAAAGTTACAAGCTAGAAACTAGTCTGGGAATATTGGATGAGTAAACACTAGATAGGGATTTTATGCACAAACCTTCTGTATCCATTAATTATGAAGGCTTGGACTTGGTGTCATTATTGTATGAAGAGTGTGCTACTGAAAACATTATTCTTTGCTATTCTTCAATAATTAAGAGATAATGCCGAGTTTTTTTTATAACTTTTATAAAGTTTTATCTGTGTATGTGTATGTACATGAGAGTACGGATAATCCCATAACATGGATTTAAAACCATATAATTTTAAAAAATAGTTTTTTTTTTTTATGTGTCATAGCATCGGCTGAGAAGCGAACCCGCTAATCTGGGACAACTGGTTGTAAGGCAGATGTGCTGACCTCTCGACTTTACAAGCAGTTGTCCCGGGTTAGCGGGTTCGCTTCCCGGCTGATGCTATGAGACATGAAAAAAAAACTATTTTTTCATATAATTTAAACTTTCTAATCACAAGTAAGCATTACCTAAAAATGGAAATAGAGGGCAAGTGTTATATAATTATGTACCACAAAGAATTAGTAAAACAACTGAATGGATTATCTTATTCGGTTGCCTTCAAATCTTTAACTAGAAAAAAAGTTGTTTTGCTGATTTTCAACATTACTACCGGAGTTGAAATAACAAAACAAATTTCTAATAAAACAGAAAGAATAATTAAAATTGTGTCAAATAATTTCTTTGTAAAAGTTTAAAATAAGATTTTAAAACATTGTAAAAATAGAATTGCGCTAAAATATTATTTTTTCAATAGTGCAATTATATGAGATTATTAAAAATTGTATTAGTTTATGTTGTAAATTGTTAGGTAAAAGATGTGTAATTACGTAAAGATATAAATAATTGCACATTAAGAATTGAAAACTTTAAATAACTTTTAAATAGAGTTACATCATAATTAGTTAAAACAAATACAGTACAGCTAACTAAAAAAATAACCCATTAAGAAATAAGCCTAAAATAGATTAAAAAAAAGATTATTAAAGAAATGGAAAGAACAAATTACGATAAGAAATATGAAAGTGTAGACAGAGTATTTTTTATGAAGAATCTATTGCTTTGTTGGATTGAAGGCACATAAATGGGAGGTTCAAAAAGAAGAGTCCACTTTGATATGTAGTAGTAAGCAGTTGCATATTAAATTCAACTGGTCAACCCTATGAATGAAGTCAACAGGGAGCACTTTTCAATCCTGAATTGCAATAGACAGTTACAGCAAATCTAAAAAAAAACCTGGTACCATAACTTCAAGATTTTTTCTTTATTAGAAAGTGATGAAGTACCTGCAGCAAATTTAAGAAGTCTAATGTTCTAAATTGAAATAGAAAAGATTCCTTCACTAGCCTAATGAAATAGTTACATTACACAGTAATGTATCAGAATGAATAGCTAGAAACTCAAATGCATCACTGCTAATTGATATGAGGATGCATCTTTCTAATCTGCCAAGATAGTTATGATAATTAATATCTCCATAAGAGGTTGTGGTCATGTGATGTTTATTGTCTCCATATCTCTGAATCTAATATACTTTTCATCCAATGAATATTTGCCCTGTGCAAAAAAAAAAACTGTAAAATCTTTATGAGTAGTACTAAGAAAGCCTAGAATATTGAAAAATTAAATATAACTCAAAATATGGACAAAGATGGGGGTGTGAAGAAAGAAAGAAAGTCATCAGTTAGAAAACTTGCAAAATTAAGAATAATACCTGCCCAAAAAAAAGAAAAGTTTTTTATGTGCATATTTTATACAAATATATAGTTGTAACTGTTGAAATTTTAAGTGAAACTATTACATTCTATCTAACAAAGTTGTAAAAATTATTTTCAGGAATTTTGGTTAGGTTAAACTAGTGAATTTTTAAAAATATATATTTAAATATTTTATGATTAATTAATATTTATTACTTTTTATGTAATTTTTGAATTAATCATAATTTTGAGTTTGATATTTGTATTATTTTTATGCATGAGTTTAAACTTTCAATTTTTATTGAATATTAGAGAGGGACATTATTTTTTCTATTAACAAGTTTCTCCCTTTCACTTTTTCCTCCTATGTTTTCTTCTATCCAGAATTAATTATATTTAAAAATTATATACTGACATTGACAACCATCTGAAATAAGCATTTAGTATTTTATGTTTATTTCTGGAGAGATATATCAAACTATAATATTGTAATTAGCTAGAAAATTGAATGTTTTATCTTATTTACAAAATTAATATTTCACAAATCTATTTTAGCATTAACAGGGTTGGTTATATATACTAAACTGGAATACTTATTTATGCTACCATTTATTTATTTATTTATTTTGTATATAAATAAGCATTTATTTTTATAGCGTCTGTATATAATTGTAATTACATTCATATCGGCCTTTCAAGCCAAGTGTGCAAACGCTTTGCGAGTGTTAAATAATAAATGAATACCCTCTGACCAATACAAGATATAGAATTTATGCAGGAATAAAAAGAATCCTTTTTATTCCTGCATAAATTCTATATCTTGTATTGGTCATAGGGTATTCATTTATTATTTAACACTCGCAAAGCGTTTGCACAATTGGCTTGAAAGGCCGATATGAATGTAATTATTTATTTTGATAAATTACAAGCACTTTAATTCACTCATTATTCCATTCTTCATCTGGTCTATCTATATAGTATTTATATAATATTAGAATATATTATCTTTATATGCTCATTGTATGATAACTAAGAGTTATGTTCAGATGAGTTGAAATTGCATGAGAAATAATGATTTTATAATAATGAGGTTGTGTGTATAAGCATAAGACCAATACATCATGTTAATTGTAAATTCATCTTGCAATTGATAATGTTCTGATGACTTAATCATGAACTTTAAATTCAAGCTATTATTATTATGTCTAAACTTTGTACTGATCTCCGGAAAAATGTTATGAGAGGTTAATGTGAAATATTTATTCTTATAAGTTATTAAGATGTAATTGACATATCAAATTATGATCCTTTATATTTCAATATGCTTCCATAAATAATAATCATCTCATCATTCATTCAATTATATATGGTGATCAAACATTAAGCAAGCTATTATAATATTTATCTTATTCACATACATCCTATTACAGTTGGCAGCTCAATGTGCAATTTGATCATTTTATCAATATAATATTCCATTATATTTGTTCTGATGATTATTGTTTAACTTAATACCCTTCAATACAATTGGTGATATCATTATGGGAATAATGATGATTGAATCTATGTGGTCACCATTATATTTGGCAGCTCAACTTCTGGTCATAAATAATGTCATACATCCTGGGAAAAAATCCCATTATAAATTGGACATGAATACTGCAATACACTTAGAAAAGTAAAAAAATGATTAGCCCACATATGAGTGTATAAACAGTATAGAATAAAGAAGAGATTAAAGCAAAAAAATGGAAAAATTAAAAAATTAGGATCAAAATAATTATAAAAAAACAATAAAGTAAATCAACATTAGGAAAATTTTTAAAATGGAATGTAGTTGGAGACAATTATGAAGAGAGGGCAACTAATCTATGAAAAGTATTTAAAATGCACAATAGTTTATAAAATAATGTTTTCTTAAAAGTAAAAAAATAAGATAAAATAAATGACTACTATAGCAACACTAATAAGATGAAAAAACCAAGATTAGCCACAGTACAAGATATGGAAAGTCAAAAAGAACCAACTGAACAAAAATTGGAACATTAAGAACCACAATAAAATGCAAAATAATAAATCAATTGAAGAAGAATTGAAACAAGAACAGCAACAGAATATGGAGCAGTAAGAGTCAGGCAGAGCATTCTACAAGTTAAAGATATCACCTACAAAAGCAGAAAATTAGATTATGATAATGGAATATAATTAAAAAACTAATGAAAATTATAAGGCAATCCAAGAAATATTAAAAAATAATGAAGAAGATTATTAAAAGACCACAGAAGAAAATCATAAGGTCATGTAATAAATACGAAATAGAAAAATGAAGACAATGATAACTCTTTACAAACGATAATGTTGAAAGTAAGAAAGACATATTGAAAAACATTAAAAAAATAATTTTCAAATTCAGGAACAAGTAGATGTTAGGATGAATGATATAGAAGAGAAATTGACTGCTGATATGGAAAAAGTGGTTCAGAAAATAAGAGATAGCAAGATAGAGACCAAGAAACTACTACAGATACAATATAAAGAATCAAAAGTATCAAGTTAATGAAGATATTAAATGGAAAATGAAGAAACAAGTCTAAAATTTAGTCTCAGAGAAAAAAAATGTTAGAAAACTATAAGACGGTCCAAGAAAAAATAGCTATTACTTTGTGACAGATGAATTCATAACAGATGTGGAAACAGAAAGAAACACAGCGATGTTTTGAATCATAATGAAAAAAGCAACAATAAGAATATTTAAAGAAAAATGAGAAAGAAATAAAATTTCAAAAGAATCTCACATATATAGTAAAACAGAAATAAGGCAAGCAAGATGTCCTGAACTACACCCCATGATGAACCAATTTCTGAAGATAAATAGGAAACACAAATAAAGTCCCCACAAAGCATCTATATAATCTAAAAAGCTACTTCCAGCTTAAACCAAATGAGAAAAAAGGAGCAACTGACAATCATCATCTAATCATCTCCAAGATCCAACTAAAGAATAGTGTAATTCTTTGATTAAAATATAGTCAGTCCTGAATAATTTCTGATGAAAGAACATTAGTATGGGTTGCTATATCAAGTTATTCAGGACAGATTTAAAATGAAAACTGCACACAATTTTTTAGATGTCAAGTTGCCAAAATTAAAATTGTTGATGACTTGTATTCTTTCCAAATGCCAAATAATTTGAACAATTTGTCATAAATCTTCAAATCTCATTTGAATAAAGAGTTTGACCAATCTGCTAATAAAACCACCAAGAAGTTAACAGAATTTCTAAATACTATCAATATGAATATGGGAATATAAATATGAATGAGAAAAAAAGAAAATAGATTTGAATTCTATCAATGTTAACAGCATTGTTGTTAGAGGTGTTATTTAACCTCTACAGAAGCAAAAGAAAGTAAGAAAAGAATATCATACATACAGAAAAGCAAAAGTCATATGATCACGTAGTCTAAACAACTGCACATCCCTAGCAGATCATTTGAAACATCTCCATATATAAGTATAAGGCAAGAGAATGAAACAAGCAAATTTCAATATGGCATAAGGAAGTTAATATGAAATCTAAAAAAATTTTTTTTTCAAGCTACCCTGAAGGAAGATACCATTACCTCTAAAGAATTATCTTGATCAATTTAAAGATTGACCAGTATATGGATATTAAAATGGAGATTTGTACTCTTCATAACATAGAATTTACTGAATTTGAAAACCAGATTTAGATTAAACGTATAACTTTTATGATTTAAAAAAAGGTGATAATCAAAGTAAACCAAATCCAGTTAATAGCTGGAGTATTGCCATTTTTTTATACAGGAAAAAACTCAAAAAGGTCTTGCACCAAAATAATAATATTTTAAGCAATCAGGATTGTTAAAATGCATTTAAAAAAATAGTTTAAAACCAAAAAATAAAAAATAAAGGAGCATTCTATAGTTTCAAAAGAAGATTTTGATGCCATCTCAATGAAGTATCTGAAGGAATCCAATGTAACTGATGCATATTTTTGTGGAGAAAAAAAATTGAAATAATGATTGCATTTTAAAGCTGTTCTTAGGAAAAGAATAAAATCAGAGTAAGTGAAGATATTATAAGTTAGAAAAAGTAATAAAAGAGATGAGTTTTGATTCAAACATTTGTTGAATCCACCATTATACTATAGCACTGTATTAAATTGTGAATTGCATATATCTAGTTATTCTTAGTAAAAGAATAAAAGAAGGGTGATAAAATACTCAAAACTTCTTTATTTAAGCCTGATTTTACTCCTTCAATGTTCTTCTAAAAGTGACTGTTAAAATTTCTTTGCACTGCAGTAGGATATTTAATGGTTGTTTACACTAACATTTGATACATGCATTGGCTCAATAAATTTTATAAGCACTGTTGGTGCATTGCTTTCTATTGCCAGATTTTGGTTTATAAACATAAAATGAATCCATTTACTTTGACTTTTCCAGTTAATATAAGAATAACTAAACTGTTAAATAATATTAATTAGGACAAAATCCATTTGCATTCAGATATTAACAAAGTCTCATTCAATACAGCTAATAACTTAATTTCACAAGGTAAAATTTCTATTCGGATTTATATATTGGACTATTTCCATCATCTAATATGAATATTGAATGTCTTTAGAAATATTTAACTTTATTTAAATATTTCAAATACATGCAACTGTTAGTAATAACACACAGGTTAGTATATGTACAATATTTTGAGAAGTATTGCTAATAGTTGCATGTATTTGGAATATTTAAATAAAGTTAATTTTTTTTCTAAAGACATTAAATACTCATATTAGATGATGGAAATACTCCAATATATAAATACAACTAAAACATTAACATCACAAATCTTCATGAAAACACAAAATTTCTACTCATTTTAATGTCATTTATGAATAAATAACCAAATATCAAATTTATAAATAATTAGCTAGTATGACAACAATTATACTATCATTAGATATGTAAATATTCTAAGTACTAGTTATGTTAATGCACTGACCACTTTATATATATATAGCAATGCATTGATCATTCTCTTTATATATATATATATATATATGAGTGGATGCATGAGCAGGTAAATAGTTGAGTAGATAAGTCATTAGCAAGTTCAATAGACAGATAGACAAAAACTTTGGAAAAATTACATATAAAAAGAGAAATAAAAAAGGGTATTATACTGTTAAATGTAAAGAGAATATGAGAATAAGATAGAAAAAACAAACCAATAAATTTTTAATAAAACTTTGGCTAATGGGAAGTTGGTAGATAAATGTAATGCATTAAAAAGCTTATTTCATAAAAACATTGATAGAATGATAAATACTGGTTAAATAAATAAATAAGCAGATTTAAAAAGAGAAAATCAAGAAGACTAGATAGTATAACAGCTAAAGAGTGAGTAGATATAAGAAGCAAAGCAAGGATTGCTTTAAAATAAAGCTTTAAAAAATTAGAGATAATAAGATTCCAGATAAATGGAGGAATGTGAGAATCAGATTACTAAAAAAAAAAAATTTTGTAACTAATTGTAGATGAGTAGCAATAATTTTCATAGTTTATAAAATATTTACATATACATATTAATAGAAAGAGTTCAGATTTGGCTGGAAGAGCATGGAAGAATTCAGAATGGTTTCATTTGTGAAGAAGTGTCTTAATCAGGAAATTAACATTTACTATATTTTTAAATGTACAAGCCTTATAATACAGTGAATAAAATAGATTATCGAGAAAGTTTGAAAAGATAAAAGAGAAAAATAATACTTTTAAAAATTTTTATCACAATTTTTATAAAATATGAACTGAGAGATATAGTGTCAACAGAAGAAAAATGTGAAATCAGATTACAACAGAGATGTTCCCGGCCACCATTATTATTTTTTTAGAAATTTGGGATTGAGATATTGGAGACAAAGATAAAAATTTCCACGGCGGAAGATAGGAGAATACATAACAGCCTCTTGTTTTGCAAATAATATGCCATTTTTTGCACATAATGTAAAATATATACAAATGTAATTAGAGAAGTGTACAGACATAGGAAAAAATATGAAAATTAATTTAGTACTTATTGAGAAGGACAAAGCTGATGGTTAGGAAATGGGAATATTTTCCTAAACAAAATGGAATTTAGGTAATTATATATTTTATTAAATGGTAAAAAGAATTATACAGACAGTTTAGAATTAGAATTAAGACAAAAATTGAAGAGGATTGATTTCAAATGGACATGTTTTTTTATATAACAAATATAAAATGTGTAGCCTAATTTGGAATAATTCAATGTATTAATCTATAGTTTCAAATTTCAGAGAATAGAACTATGGTTTAAAAATCAAATTCTCTGAATTAAAGTCAATAGTAACATTAAATTTGGATTCACAAATCAAATAAGATATCTATAAAAGATCCCTACTTAGCTTAAGAATGGGGAAGCATACTTTAGCGAGTAAATTTTGTTTAGAGTAAAATTTGTATCAAAGCATTTAATTCTATAAAGAAAACATTAATTCATTGTATATGCCTTAAATATCCAGACTTTATAAGATTCCTTCTGATTTATTATAATGTTTCTGCATTATAGATACTTTAACTCTTTACTTGATCTAATTTTTATAAAATAACCTCAAATACTTTCACCTTTAGTATTTTAAGTAACTATATGACGTACATATTTGGCTGCTTTTTTCTCATTATATGACTAGCTTAGTTTTACTGAAATGTAATGTTAATTTATTAGGATTCATCAATTTAGAGAAAATTTTTGTCTTGCTTCATTTGAAAGCTAATGGGGTTATTTTAAGAAATGTAGGGCAATATACATTATTCCCAGTAAAAATATTTGCTGATTTTGTCAAATTTAGGTAAAACTAGCTTAATTTTACTGAAATGTATTTTCTATCTCCATATATAGTTTGATCAGCTGTTTTCAAACTTTTATTTATTATCTACTTTTCCTTCACTTCTATATTTTTGACACAGTTTTTTTCTATACAGATATAGCATATATATTTTTAAAAAGAATGTATATAATGTTTTCAAAGTCTTGTAAATAAACCATTTCTATAAATTGATTTTTGCAACGTTTGCCTTAAAGTTTTTATACACCAATCAAACACCAATAATAAGATTCTATTTTATTATATTTTCTGTGTATGTTTATTGTAAAATATTTTGGAGTCTTCAAGATTCAATATTTTTTTCTATCTTATTTAGGTTTCTCTAAAATTCACTTATCCTTAGGTTTCCATACTCTATTTGTCTAATTGTTTGTAGTAGTAAATATGTAGTATGAATCAAAAAGTTTTGATCTGGTCTAGAATTATTCTTAAAAACTAATTTGTATATATGACTTGTATAAAAAATTTATCTTAATCCTGTAGCCTCATTTAAATTAAAAAACTGAAAATTGCTTATAAAATATTATGCATCTTAAATAAGTTTACAGTTATGTTTCACTCTGTTTACTATGGTGATGTGAATAATACAATGAGAAAGTTGTTATCATGGGTAATTATTGCTATATGTTTTTAGGCACTCAGATCTGTTCTATTTGAAAACAGTGCCAGTGCTCACATTTAATTATTAAAAGAAAAGATAACATCCTGGAACATCCAAATAATAAACTCTGTATTAATTCTGCTGCAAAAACTGTGTCAAGCAAAAATTAGCAGTATAGATACTTCAGCAATACCGATTAAACTGTAAGAAATACTAGATTTAAATTTAAAAAGTTCATATAGGAAATTAGTGTTGAAAAGCAATAAGAAAATTTAAGCTGAAATTTGAAAATCCATGTAGACTACACTGATGTGGAAAGAAGTTTCTAATTAGATGCAGAAAGTCTGCTATCAGGAAAGTTTCATAAGGCATACTAATTAAAAGTATTATCTTTTCTCAACTTTTGGAATGATGGTAGGATCTTAAAAATAAGAGTCAAGGCTTCTAAAATAAACAGGAAAAAGTTACAAAGTAAAATTGGTTAGCAATTTCATAAATCCTAGAGTAATATATATTAAGGCTACAACCTTAAAACTATGCGCCTGAAAAAACAACGAAGGGACATCTGCAAATCTTTAACGCAAGATTTATTTAAAAGACAAGAGCAAAGAACAGATGAGAGCTTCAGAATCATGGCAATTAAGTAAAAGGCTAGGTCAAAAATTTATAATAATAATAAAAATATATTAAAAAAAGAAAAGTTTAGAATAAAACTGTCTTATATAGGAGGATTCTGATAGAGAGGAAAAGCAGTATCACAATTTATTGTTTATGATAATAAAATTGCAAAGCACTTAAGATAATAAAAAAAAATCTACTTATTTGTTTTATTTTACAAATGTGGATTTTATTAATATATACACACACACAGTATATAATTAATGGATACGCATATTTATTTACATAGTACATTTGTTTAAATGTATCTGTTGAAAATGCTATATTTGTTTATTGATAGTGTACTCAAATATGCATTAATTTATTATTATTTTATTAATCGAATGGTTTATTGTTCGGGAGTTTATAATAAGTTTGAGCACCGGGTGTGACAGAGCTGGGCCATAGATTTTGAGATCCAATATCTAAAGTTCTACGGCTACACCAAATCATTCAGGGCAATTTGTTCAGTTTATATTTATATACTACATACTATTACTAGTATATCCCAGGCAACTGGGTTATATCATTTCAATTTCTTTTAATATAAATTACAAATTTTTTATTATTATTAAATAAAATATATAATTATAAAAGAAGAATCATATGAAGAACTTAGTACCTCTTGAGAATAAAGTCAATCTTTGTACTGTTCAAATTCTCTTACAAACCATTCTAGCTATCTTTACATTAATCATTTTAGCATTCCTATCGGCTCACAGAAATGTCAATATCCCGATCAGCTAGGTAGGATTTAGCTAGAATCCTATATTTTTTTGAGAAAGTTGAGCATCTCTCATTTAATTGTTGGCATTGGAAAATTAAAGACAGGACATGGATGTTAGAATAAACCAGAAAAAAATGCAAAATTTTTATTAAACTTTTTATGAAATATTATGAAAATATTTGTGATATCTAATCTATTTTGGAGCTCAATGACTTACTAAAAAACTATTATTTTATTTCATAAAAATGTTTCGTTAAAACTTGATAACGGTATCTTAATTTGATTCTTAAAAAAAAAAAAAGACGATTTCAAAGAGAAATTAAGTAATACAAAATGTCTTTAATTAAGATTTCAAAGGGTATGACTTAAATTGCGTGCAAATTAAATATAAACAAATAAAATCCAATCTCAAAAATAATAAAATTATGTAAACCGTTTTATCAAATATATAATGTGTTAACGTTATTTTTAAATTGAGAATATTGTATTTATCATCTTCAAATCTGAAACAAATCTAACTTTAAAAAAAAAAAAATCGGAAGGGGAGGATTTAAAAAATATTGTCTTTCTTTTTTATTCAGAAAGACAATGACAAACTAAAAATACAATATTTTAAAAATGATTAAACTATACATCCTGTTTCTCTGTTTACATTTATTAATTTATCAAAACAAAAAAATCCCCACAATTCAACAGTTTAAATCTTGATCGTTGCAAATTCAAAAAACGATCTGCAGAATATATCGTATTTAATGCTTTGAATGTAATGTATAAAAATTTTGGTTCATTAATTAATTAATATTTAAAAAAGTTAAGTTCTTCATTAGTTAACGTAATTAGAAGGAATTTGAACCCAGTCTTCCTTTAGTCATCTACTCCACCTTCCTCTAATTACATCTAGCTTAAAAGTATATATAATATACTTGTATACATTTCATAAATTAATAATAAAAAATCAGCAATTTTTAGTTTGAAACAGTGCGATGCGCTTCTCCTTTATCGAAGTCAGGAATCTCTCAGCCACTATGCCCAGAGAAACCTGTTAACTACGTTACCTTCCCTTTCCAATCATGTTGTGTTTGGTTAGGCTTGCAGGTTCGTTTCCAAACCAACGGATACAAAAAGAACAACTATTCAGCAATTAATATGTACAGTTTATTAGTACAAATTATATACACACGTTAGTTAAACAAATATACAAATACAGTTGATAGACTTCACTGCTGAGATAGTTGTGCGGAGTATGGAACTCGTTTCCAGCTAATGATTAGCCTGCGTCGTGAGTTCTGGTAAAACTCTTCCGGCTATGTAGTTAGCTTGCCTCGAGTCGGCTCTAGTTCAGACGTAGCAGTTTCCAGTCCATAGGTGGAATTGCCTCACTGCGTGGATGCCTCAATAATGACTAGATAAATACCTTTGCTGATGGCAGAAGGTTTAATGGAGAGCGCATTCTGTCATTCAGGTTAACAGAAGTAATTGCTCTCTGCCTTGCCTCCAAAAGGCTGACTATTTAAAAGCAGATCCCCTACCTTACTGGAAACACGCTGATTCGGTGCGCATGCCAGTGAAGGTTTTAATCCCGTTGGATAGCAACTGGGTGCTAGCCAATCAGGCAAGGAATCTGAAATAGTCCACTTCTGAAGGCAAGGTCAGATATGACATCCCTCCCACTGGCTGAAATTAGGCCTGGAGGACATAGTCATTGAAATGCACTGGACGACAGTTTGTCCGCTTACTTGGTTTCTCCAGTTGATTGCTGTTCCTGTCTTCATTTTCTTTTCTTGATGAGCTTGTTTCTGGTTGTCTGCTGCTGTCTTGATTTTGCTGTTCATCTTCTCTGCTTGAGGTACTCGTCCCAGGTTGACCACTGTTTTTGTTAGCTTCTGATGTGTGGTTGAATTTTAGCTGGTTGTGATGGCGATGATGACCATTTCTGCTTGCACAACTGTGTAGAGGCCCTTTATTTGAATCACCACTGCTGGTCTCCATCTTGTGGACCCATAGTACATATGACAGTACTTTTGTTCCTATTTGGAATTTTACTTTGTTTTTATCCTCTAGTTGAAGTTTGGCCTCAGGTTTCAGTTTTTTGTTAAAGACTTCTGATTCATTAGTCTTCAATTTTGTTAATGCTGTGAGCTGGTTCACTTTGAACCCTAAGTGACTGAAACAATCATGGCCTATTAAATCATTATGGTTACCTAATGCCACTACCAGTGGTAGGTATATAGTTTTGTTAGGCATAGTAATTTTTCCTGTTGTTTGACCCAACAGTTTGATTTTATTCCCTTAATAGTCTGATATTGACTTACAGCAAGGGTGCAACTTATATTTATTCTTTTTATTGATGATAGACCAAGTCTTTCTTGAAACTATAGACATTGCTGACCCTGGGTCAAGTTCCATATTAACTGGTGTATCATTTATTATGACAGTGTGTATAAACACAGACTTGTTATCTCTGATATGGTTTATACAGGCAACTTGCTTGTTTCTTATAAGTGCCTTTACTGTCTTTAGGAATAGACTTGGCTGTTTGTTTTTTTAATTTCAGACATGCTGCCTTTATATGTCCTATATGCTTGCAAAACGTGCATATTGCTTTGCAGTATGGACATTCTCTATGCATGTGCATGTGCTCATTGCATCTATAACAACGGCTTAGACTATTTGATGCTGAGTTCTCTGAGCTGACCGAGTGCTTCGGTGACCCAGTGTTATGCTCAATTTTTTGCTCTTCATACTTTACTAGTCTTTAATGGGTTAGCTTGACTAGCTGTTGTTTCTGCTAGTCTTGCTTGAGCTACTGCTGTTTCAAAAATCTAGGTCTGGAATCATTAACATTTTCAGCCTCAAACTGTGATCGTTTATGCCACAAATAAAACGATTATGAAGTGCTTCATTCATGAAGTCTTTGAAATCACACTTCAAGGCTAATGTACGGATTCATGTTGCAAATTCTCTAGCTGTTTCTCCCTGTTGTTATATGCTGAGATTAAAATGGTATCTCTGCATTATGATCAGGGGTTTAGGAGAAAAATAATCTGTGAGAATTGTCAACCCTCTATCAAAATCCAGCTCAGCTGGGGTTGCAGCTGTAGACTGAGACTTGAGTATATCGTATGTTTGCGGACCTATTGTGGTCATTAATGTAGCTAACTTTATCTCAGGCTTTTTCATATTGTTAGCCTGCAGATAAAAAATCAAACACTCTTTATAATTTGGCCAGCTCTCAGGTTGACCCGGATCAAAAGATTCCATAGAGCCGATTGCTTTAGCCATCTTTTTATTTATTTATGCTGAGTAACCACTCGTACTTGTTTTTATAGTTACGTTATTGTAACTAACTCAATGAAGCTTTTAAACCAATAGAGCAAGCTTTTACACTGTCTTGTGAGTGAAGCTCTCATGATGTTTGCGGTCAATTTTATTCAACAGTTTTACGTTATTTTTTTTTTTAAAAAATACCACCGTAATAAAATTACGGTAACGTAAATTTTTTTCTAAAATGAAAAATAATAAAACAAATACACACTCGTGTATTTATTTCATATGTTTAGATCTGTTGAAACTGGCGTATTTTATAATTTTTCTAGCCGTGAGGGAAACATTTTCTGTTACTGCACCAGATCTGTTTAAACTGGCATAGTTTATTCTAATTTTTGCAGACGTAAAGGAAAAATTTCTGTCCAACTGCACCAAATCTGTTATAACTGGCGTGTCGGCTGCACCAAATCTGTTATGTTTGGTTAGGCTTGCAGGTTCGTTTCTAAACCAACAGATATAAAAAGAACAACTATTCAGCAATTAATATGGTCCAATTTATTAGTACAAATTACATACACACGTTAGTTAAACAAATGTACAACTACAGTTTTTAGACTTCACTGCTGAGATAGTCATGCGGAGTATGCAACTCGTTTACAGCTAATGATTAGCCTGCATCATGAGTTCTGGTAAGACTCTTCCAGCTATGTAGTTAGCTTGCCTTGAGTTAGCTCTAGTTCAGATGTAGCAGTTTCCAGTTCATAGGTGGACTTGCTTCACTGTGTGGACATCTCAATAATGTCTAGGTTTAATGGAGAGCACGTTCTGTCATTCAGGTTAACAGAAGTAATTGCTCTCTGCCTTGCCTTCAAAAGGCTGACTATTTAAAGGCAGATCCCCTGTCTTACTGGAAACATGCGGATTTGGTGTGCGAACCCCAGGAAAGTTTTAATCCCATTGGATAGCAACTGGGTGCTAGCCAATCAGGCAAGAAATTTGGAATAGTCCACTTCTGAAGGCAGGGTCAGATATGACAAATCCCCATCCTAAGTTTTTCCTATATTCTTCTCTATCCTGATCCCCCATTTCCACAACATCATCTTTGACCACTCCATTGCCTTTATATCTAGATCCACTTTATCTCTTTCCAAATCCAGCATAAAAACCCAAGACTCTCTTTATGTATAATTACTTTGTTTATATTTATTCTCCAACTTGGTTATTTGTATCCTTTCTGCTTGTAAGCATTTACATTACAATTAGCAGATGCCTAATATTTTCCCTGCCTTCCTTACAGAACTTGTAAACTAAATCATCCACATTTCTCCATTTATATATTTTTTTGTTGCTGTAGATCCTATTTGAACCTTAAACAGTAAACTATTTTCCATGCTTTTATAGTAAATTAATTCTCACCTAATATTATATATATTTAAACTTTTTAAAAACACTCCATACTAGTTTTCCACCTCTCCCTATTTTTTTATTAATGCATCATCTATTCTTCTATCCTATTCTTTGCCACTATAACACTCAATAATCCTCCTAACATAATTATCCCACCTTTTGTACAAGTATACTGACAAAGTCTTTATTCAAATCTTCTGCATACCATACTACCTTTCTCACTATCTTGTTGCCTGTCCTTAACTTGTATTCCAATTAAATATTATTTTGGCTATTCTCTTATTATCCATAAACTGCAATCTATCAAACATTTTTCTTTTTTTGCACCTCTCATATAAAAACTTGATGGTTCCATTTTTCCTTGAATTACCTCCTTTGCTGTCAAACATCTGCATCCAGGACATGTTTTCCTACTTCTCTTTGTACTTTTTCTAAGTAATCTAACACCCTTTTATTAGCAAACAACACATTGTTACTATAAGTTAATCCTGCTACTGCCACTCCCATATGATTCTTGCTACATCATTTTTGTTATATGAAAGCACTGTTAATTTCTTTACCAATTCTTTTCTTTGTTTCATTTATCTTTTTTTTCTCCCCATTTATCCAAGCAATATCTCTGATTACTTAAGACAATTCCCAAATAATTATACCTATTCACTACGTTTAACTTTATATTCCCCAATCAAAATTATTTCTCTCCCCAAATCAAAATTATTTCTCTTCTCTTTCCCCAGCATTTATCATCATTACTTTTGATTTTTCTTCAATAAATTTAATCCCCATCTCTTTACCCATCCTTGTGCATATCTTCAGCATAACTTCCATATCTTCCCTACTTTTTGTGCACAAGAAGATATTGTCAGCAAATAAAAGACCTGATAATATATACACTTGCCATCTATTAATGGTATCTCTACTCCTCTTCCTAATCTTTCTATTACTCTCTCCATTTCTCTCAAATATGACAAAAAATAAAATAGGTGACATAGGGCATCCTTGCCTTAGTCCCACCCATTTTTAATTCTGATTCTATATTTCCTAACTGATACGTATAGTAATTATTTTCATACAATCTCTTGATAAGATCCACTAAAGTTTCTATTCATTCCCAAATTTTCTAAACTTATCTATAATCTATTTCTATTTATTCCATCATATGCCTTCTCTATATCTATAAAGAATATACATAATTGCCTATCTATATTCTTACTCATATCTATAAGTTGTGTGATTACAAATAAACTATCTCCTACATGCCTATCCATTCTAAAACCTCCTTGCATTTCTTCCACTATATTATTTTCTTCAATCCATTTTGCCACCCTTTCAGCTACCATATATGTAAAAACTTTATATAACACTGACATTAACACAATCGGTCTATAATTGTTTACCTTTCTATGGTGGCAAACTCCATATCGTAGTGCTACCCAGTGCAAACCTTAATAATTAATGGATGCTAGAAGGTTTGTACATAAAAGCTTCATCAGGTAGTGCCTATATCAGCCAATATTCCCAGATTAGTTTCTAGCTTGTGGCTTTCATTAGAAAATCTGAAAGCATTGCACCTAGATCTTAGGATCTTAAGCAATTCTCCAGAAACCACCTTTAACCTACTTAATTAACAATAAAGCTATAAGTACAAAATGAAAACACAATAATGTTTCAATCCAATTTGTATAAACATAGTAAATGGTGATCATGTAATGAACTTTTAGTTTGCACCTTGAGAATATAAGCCAGTTTAAATATCTTGATAATTTTTTAAATAGGAAAATAAATTTACTTGTTACATCAAACACAAGTAAGTTGGACATGTTATTAGAAGTAATATAAAGGTATTAGAAAAGTTTTTTTAAAATACTCTGGTAAAATCACAAAATATTCTACTTGCTGGTAAAATTACACCTTTAACAGTCTGGACATGTGAAACAAATGAATAATAAAAGTTTTCCTAAAAGAGTACAATTTTCATGGGAGAGACAGACAATTTATGCTTTGAAGATTATTTCAAAGACATTCTAAAGAAATGCAGTATTAGTTGTTTTCATTGGGAAAATATGGCAGAAAATAGAATACATTGGAGAGCTATAATTAGAGACAGAGACAGTGTTGAAAAATTTCAGAAAGAAAAAGTTTGTTTAAGTTGTATGACTGGTTAGTATAATCACAAAATTAAACTTTAGTGTATTATTATTACTAGTTTCATTTTTTCTTCCCGTTTCCCTAGAATTAGAATGGTCTACCGGCTTGCAAGTGGTTGCTGCCATTAATAAGGAGTGTTTGTATCTTAAGAATTGAATGTAATATAGTTATTTTGGGTAGAAAATAAAAAGAAACAATAAGAAAATAAATACAATGATCTATTCTAATAAAATTAATTTACTTAATATTAATTAGTTGCATTATTTGTTAATAATTATCAATTCCTTATGATTATATGAGCATCATTCTGCAAGTTCGTAAAATTTTTAATTTATGATTAATTTGTTATATAAGCATATTATATAAATTTATAATTATAGTAATAATAATTACATTTTAAATATTTAAAAAAAAGTGATTTTAAGGAAAAACTTTAATAAATCTAAGTATTCTTTTAAAATCTAAATAAGATAAATAATTACTATAAAATAAATAAAATATTGTTAAATTTTTCTAAGTTTGCTAAATTCATATTTTTTAATTTAAAAAAACCCTTATTGGATAATATAATGGTATAAAAAAATTAATATTAGCACTTTATTTTATATAAAAAATATTAATTTCGTAAAATCTATAAAAATTTAAAATTTTCTTTGCAAAATTAAATAATTTAAAATAAATTCAAATTTTAAATCATTTTTTAGTATTGTCATTTAATGATGTTAAAATGCTTCTTTATAATTGATGTGAAATAATTTTAATTTTTTATTCTGTGTGTATTTTGAAGATTTAAAGATATTCCTTTTTTTTAAGGGGGGTTGGGACTTATTTTAATTATGTATTTAAAACTTGTTGTGTGCATGTCCTTTTCTAATAAATTTTATTAATATATATTCTCCTTTTAACAATTTAGTATTATCTAAACAATTTTTTTCAAATACTTTCTTTTTATTAAATATTAGATGAAAAAAAGATCTTTGAAGAAAAATGTTAACAATCGAAATGACTTTTCATAATAAAATTTAAACATTGCTAAAATTAAGAGTTAAAGGAAAGAAATTTATTTATATGATTATAGGTGGCAATAAATTTGCCATCTCTCACATTTTGATTATAAGTAAGGCTCATTGAATTGATGGAGGAAATTGAGAGAGAAGGCATAAAAACAAGAGAGTTGAATAAAATATGGATCATAGTTGTAGAATATGTAAAGAAAGAACAGAAATGTGAAGGGAAGACTGAAAATAATAAGTCATAAATTTATTGATAATATGAAAATCTTTAGTAAGATGTACAAATATGGAGTCAATCAAGCATTTGGCTCAAAGTATACAGTAAATTAGAAGGAAAATGAATGAAACTTAAAATTCACTGCTAATAATATGCAAGTTTTTGTTAATATTGTAATACAAGTTTTAATAATAATTATTATTAAATAATATTAGTAAATAAAAAATTACAACTTGACTTAGTTAACAGAGGTTAAATAGTAACTGTCCAGTATATATAATATTTTCAATACAAGTATAATTTATATACTTGAAGTTTAAATGTAATATAGGGGATTTAAACATAGACTTTCAATCTCCCTTCAACTATTCACTATATCTCATACAACCAATTCACATGTGAAAAAGATAAATGATTTTCAATAAAAGTCATTTTGTGCTGAACCAGCAAACATCAGTTGGTCCAGATCATCAACTCCCACACATATTTATTAAGAAAGCAAATCTTCAAACTTTAATGGACAGGCTTCAATCTACTTTGCTCTCCAACTCTTCAGCAATAAACTACTGATATTCAGTTTTAAACTTTATCATTTTGTTATAAAAGTAAAACTCTCCATACAGTAGTGCCATCCTGTGCTAACCAGAGTAATCAATGGATGCTAAAAAACTTGTGCATAAAATCCCTATTTAGTGCCTACTCAGGGATTTTATGCACAAGCCTTCTGGCATCGATTGATTACTCTGCTTGGCACAGGATGGCACTACTGTATGGAGAGTTTTGCCTTGTTTAATAACAATTATGCGCTAGTATAAGGGATGGTGATCATGTGATGTTTAGTGGTATAAAAAGTAGTAACTGCTGGGTATTTAGATATTAAAAACAATTTATTTTCCCCAACATTTACACCAATAATTTTAATTTTAAAAAAAAAATCCAAATTTTAGTTACAAATGTATTTTAGACTAACGGCAATACTGTAAATAAAATTACCAGAAAAAAAACAGACCAGGTTTTGACTGCAGCAAATATCACATCAATATTTATTTGAGAATTATTTTAAATTAATTATAGATTCTTATAAATAAATCGAACGTTAAAATTTTTCTGTATATTTTAATATTAAAACCAACGTCTTAGTTTCTAATATAATACTTTTAGAACAATTTAATATTAGCCATGAAATCATTGGAGCATAAACGTTTTTTTACAATTATATAAATTAAAATATGCAAATATAAAACCATGATTAATTGATTCAATGGATAAATAATTCAGCTAGAAAATTTTTGGATAACTTTTTTAAGGGGGGGGGGGGATGATAAAACTTTTATTTCTGGAATCTAGCCAGCAAACTAAATACTGTAAATACTTAAGAACTTCAATATACTTTCTTTTTTCATTGCTTATATTAAATTTATCTTTTAAAAAATTCCATTTTTTAATTTGTGTGTTTCACAATGCTTAATAAAAAGCAGCATGAAAAATACAAAAAAAAAAAAATTATTTTTAAAGATATCACAATTAAATAAGCAAGACATTTACATAATTAAGTAAATAAACCATTAAAAACAATATATTTAAATAATGATAAATCTACAGCAGGAGGATGTTTCCATACTCCAGTATTTCTGATTTGTCATCAATCTGTAAGAAGATGAAGTTTTCAGGTTTCTAATTCATAGCTTCATGCCAGAAAACTTTTTTTTTCCATCTATAGTGGTCTCTTAAAAAATCTTCTGGAATCTAATTTAAGACAATAGTTGTTCATTTATTGTAATTTCTTTCAGAAATATGTCTAATATAGTTTCACTTCAATCTCTTAAAGCTCACAGCTATCTTTTGTTTTCAATCCTTCTTCCTTAAATCCTAACATAAATTTCTGAACTTTCCTGTAGTTTGCAGTCTTTGTCATGTTTTATAATTAAATTACTTATTTAAGACTCACACCTGTAGATTAATATATTTATTAAAAACTTTTATCTTCAAACAAAGATATATATATATTAGGTTTTTTCTATAGAAAATCTGTATCTAAGTTTAGTTCTATATTGATTCCTTTTGTGCATTTCCATCTATATGAATAAATCAACTGGTGAATTAAAAAATCTTTTATTTACTTTGTTTCCATTTTAATCTGAAAATATTTTCAATAAAAAAAAAAAATAAGTATTTTGGAAAAAATTTCGAAAAGACAAAATTACTCACTAGATGGTCTTACTAACATTAATTCTTAGAGTATAGACACCTAGTCCAGAGGTGAGGACCTTTTTTCTGACAAGGGCCATTTGAATATTTCTCTCATTAGAAGGCCACCCAAAAGTATCAACTTAAAAATTAACCTACTATATTTGATCACAAATGTAATTAATTTATTTCTAATCAGTAATGCTTGGCAATCTTTTCAACTTGCAGGCCAATTTCAATTTCCCCCTTTTAAATGAGGGTCATAATTTTTTTGTGAATTAAAAATAAAATGTCATTATTATTAAAAACTTTACCACATTTAATTACAATTTTTCTGATTTATTTTGAACCTATCTTTGTGACATATATTCTTAAGTTTCTTTTTATGTTCTGGACAAGTTAATTCCATAGCAACTAGGATGCAGTCTTTCACAAACCCTTCTTCAGAAAATAACTTTTTTGAAATAACTTGCTCTCACAGAATTTTCTAACTTGTTAGTACTTTTTATAAAACATAACAACTATTTGATGAAACTCCTTTACAAGATTTACATTTCTTCCCCAATTATTTTGTTATAGTCAAAATATTTGATAGTGTTTCTTAATAATGTGTTCTTTATTAACTGAAATACTTACCAGACATATCAGGCATATCGATTTATTATTTATTTCTATAAAAAAAAATGCACAGGTCCATTTTTTACAAATTCCCAATTTTCTGTGACAATTTTATTTATCATATTCCAGTAGCCATACTAATGAAAAACAATTAAATGCAAAATAATAATAATAAACTGAAGTAAAATTTGAATTTTATTTTTGCTAGTCATATGTTCACCTGTGAAAATCATTGTAGATTAAAAATCCATAGTCAAGTTGACCACACAATATAGATAATTTGTTAGAATATTGTACCTCTGATAGAATGAAGTAGAACTATTATAAAAGTTAGAGAAATATATGTAGTTGAAAAAATATTTTATTTTACTTAGCTGTTAATTCAATATTTGCAGCATTAATGCATGTTTACATTGAGGTTTTATACATGTCCATTTTATATGTGTATGTGAAAATTTTTGGGAGTTGGATTGAGAGCTTTCGAGAGCCGGACTTGGCCTACAGGCTGGAGGTTTCTTACCCCTGACCTAGTCTAATAATCTTTACTGTTGCATTATGATAAATAAGATTCAGAATTTATCAGTATTATGAATCTATGTAATATTTTAAAGATTTAATTATAAAGGAAATGCTTAGACAGTCAAATATTTTTTTTGCAATTTATGAAAACTAATGCAAAGTAGCAATTTTTTTAAAAAACTACCCTTAATACATGGATATGGTAAAATCAGCAACAATTATTTTTTGCTAGATCTTTTACTTGGATTAAATCTAATATAATATTATGATCAATACACACTAAATTTTCACTTCATACTTATTTTTCATTTCACAATCCATCCATTGTCCTTTCAAATTCACAATATTTAACTTTCTCTTATTCATTTTTAATAACAAATTATTTTGCATTGAGACTCTATAATTCCTAATAATTTTTTTTTCATCTTTCATAAATATCAATGTTGTTTGCAGAATATTTATTCTTTATCTACTTCTTTTAGAATATCTACAATGATATTACCATTTGTTAAGCTTATTATTATTGTTATTGTAATGCCCACCTTATATTATTATTCTTTATTATTACAGCATTTTGTAGAATTTTTCTACATATTTAATATCATTTTTAATTTAGTTTTTATCCATATTTGTCTAGAGTTATATGTTATAAATCTGAATTAATTGCTAAGCTTTATATACATATTTTTATCTTTATTGTTTAAATTTTATATATAGTTTCTATTTTATTAGTCATCTCATTTGCTCTTTTACTCTTAATGTTTGGCTTACTATTTATGTTGTAGCTTCTTTAAGATTTTTCTTAAAATATTTCCATTTTTTTTTTTTTTTGAAATTTCAATATCAATCATTCTCTTATCTATTATTCTCTTATTTAATAAATTGTACCTTTGTTTTCTTTGGCTTTTTTTATTTTATTAATATCTCTCCCCTATTCTATTCCCACTTTGTTTTAGAATTTGTCATATTTTTACAATTTAGATTTTAATTCTGCCAATAATAAATTGGGGTTTGATTTTTAAAAAAAAATATGTCTAAGGATTGGAAATCCCTATGATAGATTGGAAAGCAATCAAAATATGAGTATAAAAAAGTACATACCACTTAATGAACAGATATAGATCTAAGCACAAAAGAACTTAGTACAAATATAAAAATTTAACTTTTGTCTAAAAAAAAACAGTGAATATGGAATAAATATAAATAAATTGTATAAATATTGCTTTTTATTATGAAAAAAAAAAAAGATTAAACTTGGAGAGACCTTCATTCTGCAATAAATCAATAATGTTTGAAAATGATGATAATTATGAAAAAGTAATCTACCTTGCCTTTTTCCTTCTGAAATCCTTTAGGATTGTGTCTAAGTTTAAAGTATACTTTTTCACCTTTTCCCTCTTTTCTTCCTAGCGAAAGCTTGTGGCTAATACCAGTAGAGGTCCCTACCTTTGAATTTTTCAGACGCTTATTCCTAAAGGTTACAGCCTTAGTAAGTATTACTTAAATAATAATGTGCGTTTAATAAAATTTATAATTATACTACTTATTGTAAGTTTTAAAAAGCAATAATAGGTGCCAGATCTGGAAACTATCGTTGCTTTCTAAAGCTTAGAATAAATGGCATAAAGAAGATGAAAAGTATGCTATTAAATTAGCAGAAAGCTAATCTTAAGATAGGTCTTTTGATATTTTATTGATTTAAGTTTGAAGTCTTTCTAATTTTAGATTCAATGTACCTAAATTCCAATTTGTTCTACCATTCTTGCTGTACTGATGATTTCAAATAAGATTTGATCAATTTCAACTTTTAAAAAATTTCTTTCGCTTGATGTCATACTCACTAGGGTTGTTAAAAAATCTAAATAACAATAAATAAATTTAAAAAAGCTGACCTATTGTCGTAATCAATAAATTTTCATAGATTTTTTAAAAACTGTGTTGGTAGAAATGATTACTTATTCCTTTTTTTTTTTCTCTGTCAGTTTCTGTTTAACAATAACACGTCCAGATCTGCTGTATATTTTTAAAGGTATTCTTGTGCAAAATCTGAAAAGCCTATAAAAATTAAATTAATATATATGCTCTTTGATTGTTCAAATCATGCATGGTTCATAGGTTTGCAGTATTTTATCTACCTCTTGATTAAAAGATTGCATTCTGAAGGTTATTTTTATATTTGATAAAGATTTATCTACAAATTATTTGAGTATAAATTTGTTAGATATTTATGAAGCTATCAATGATTTATAATTTCACTAATTACCAGGTTTTTTTGTAGTGAAATTTTGAAAAATATGATTCAGTCTCATTTAAGAGGACTATTTTATAACAATTGTAAGTAGTTCTTTTTACATTAAATAGTCTTAATACACCTTGTGTATGATCATGTTTCAGATTAATTATTAATTCTACAAATTGGAAGATCCAGTTCTTTGCTTTATAGACACCAGAATTCATTAAACTAATGAATTTTATTATTTGTCAAATTCAGCACTTTCAAAATAATTATTAGTTTTAGTGAATAAATTCATACTTGGATTATCTTGGCACTGAGTAGCTTTCTTCAATATCATTATCTTCACTGGGTTGGGATCCATTTGTTGTTCTGCATTTTCTGAAGTAGATTTGTTGAAATACTTATCTAATGCATCTATCTCTTTTTTGTTTCAACTCGCATCGCTCTGACTGTAGCCTCTTTCTTACTGATATTTATATATTTTCTTCTATTGTTTTTTAGTATTTTACTCATATTTACAGGAACCATAGAATCCTAAAAAACTAAAAATACAACAAAATATTAAATCTGACAACCATCACCAATATACTAAACATATTGTATTTAATATCTACCTCTTATCTGTCATGGAAAATTCAGAAATCATATATCAGCTAAAAGTAATAAACAAAAATATCATACAGATCATTACTTTTGTACATGTGAGATTTGTTGATTGTAATTGTCTAGTTTTATGCATGTAAAACTTAAATAAACAGTTTAAAACTTAAATACTTGAATCGAAATATAACCCCGTATAATAATATTGCCAGTGGCTACTGCTGGATTGGTTTCTTACTAAATAAAAATTTCTTGATATCTAGTGGATTTATTTAAAATAATTTTTTTTGCAAATCTAAGACATTAGATATAAAATTGCTGATTAATATTAGAATAGGTTGCAAATGCATACATTTTACAATATAGATTTATATATATATTTATAACAAATGTATTGTAGTAATTTAATCATATGATACTGTTAAAATAAAACTTTTCAAATTTATAGGTATTTGAAAGCTATTAAATTCATATTTTACATGTTTATCTTTTTAATGTTTTCAGAGAAATAATTTTTTATTTATAAATAACTTATTTGAGTATAGTAAAATCACAAAAAGAAAATAGAAATATAAGCAGTAAAAACAAACCTTGCCCACTTTTTAAGAATTTAGAAGAGAATTAAAATCATTGCTGTTCTTAGTAAAGCATACAATTGGTGTTAGCTGTAATATGTTGTAGTGAATATTTATATGAGACATTTATAGACACAAAACCCAATTGAAAGCAATTAGCCCAATTGAATTAAAGTTGGACCTAATTGAATTATCTGTAATCTAATTAATATATTTCTATCATCTGTTAATTTTCCATTCTTTTCTTGTTATTATTTTTAAACCATGTATTCATTATTGTTTTATTTCCCTTATAAAAATTTTACATTTCACCTCTCTAATTTCTTAATCCTGAATCATATCTTATATTCTTCTCTTTCTTTATTTACTACAGCACTCCAATTCCCCATTCTACTTATATAATTATTTTTATATTTATATCCTGCATGGTTTGGCACAATTGAGAAGCCCCAGGATCGATTCTGGTGCTCACAGATCTGGCACTCAAACTTCTTATGAGTTCCCGAGCAAGAAAGCCATATGCCTTTTTCAATATCTTCTTATCATGTTCACTAATTAATGTAAACACCTATATATTTACTAAATTCTTTGGAGAGTTTTCAATATCATTACCAACAACTTTATCATTTAAAGTATTAATATATATAATACTATTTCTTGTTCTTGGATCTAAAGTAATAACTTCACCACTATATCTGCTTCTTCACTGCAACAATAAATTCTTCCTCCCTTTTGCCTCATTTTTAATTTGACAATTCATTTACCTTCTTTTCAAAGACCTGCACTATCATATTTTTTGTTCATTTCTATTATTAAATTCAACTTATTTAATTTATTCATGGCTCTACTCAACAATATACTAATTCTAATAATAATTGTAAAATCTAAAGATTTAAACTAAATTATGAATTGAATTGATATGTGCTATCCTAAAAATAAAATTCTTGCAAATGCATATTGTATTTACTTTTTATTTTCTATGTGTATTTTGTCAAAAATATAATGATGTTCTATTTTATCCAAGTCATATGTTGAAAAAAAAAAACAGATTAAAGTTACAGATATTTGTTATTACTAAATTTAATCAATTTCTTTCTAATGCCAGTTTAAAAATCTATATATATTATAATGGATGAATGAGGAGTGGGTAACTGAGATGATGATCATAAAAAATTATCAATAAAAGCATTTGTTTACTGACCACAGAAAATGGGCAAAAATCATCAGCTCTGGAAGCAATGTAAGTAATTATAAATTTATAATATGGGATCATTAGCAATAATCGTTAATACTCAAGACTTAACGGTATAAAATCTGAAGCTACTTATCATCTAACCAATGCCAAACTTAGGATATATTATAAAAGCAATTACCAAAACATCATCTACACATACATAATTAAGTGCTAAAATATCTTCAGTAATAAACAAAAAAATACTGATCATGATATCAATGCTGATCATCACCATTGGCTATCAATAAACTAATTATCAAATCTATAAAGTAGAGTATATGGACTTTAGTCATGATTTTTATGATCTTAGCACTATTCAAATAATTCTACAGAGAATCATCTGGATGTCCACACCCATATCCCCACACATAGACAATATATAGTTTATATTCAAACTAGCTTTGGAATTGCAAGGAGTCTAGATACTATACACAAAAAAATATATACATACAGTTTGTTCTATTATTAAATAATTTTACTAGGATAATTCACAGAACAGACAGAAGAATGAAGACATCATAAAAAATTTCAGATATTATTTAATAATAAAAGAATAAATAAATTTAGAAAATGATAATGTGACAAACCCAAAGTTAATTCACACTGAATAATTCTAGTCATGTAATACACATAATTTGATATATAATGTATAAATATTATTCCTTTTTAACTCCTCTTAAGTAACAATTTATTTTAGATAAGGTAAAACCCTTATTAATAAATTATTTCACAAAAAAGAAAGAAAAAATAAATTTAACTTAAAGCTTCCTCTTCTTTTTCTTTTAAAGCTGTCCTACATAGTGAAAAAAAAAAACTTCAACAAAGTAATAAAAAAAAATTATTCACTGTCCTAAATTATTCAGTTCCCTATAAAGTAACATTTATAAATGAAGATGTGTACACATCAATAATAATTTTGTCATGGATTTTTTTTTTTCAGTCCTTGTTTAGTCAATATATTGGCTTTCTCAAGTTATTTCCTTCCCTTTTGAAGTATCACTTTTTCTTTATAGCTCTAGATTTCCAATTGAACAATTATTTTATTTCATTTTTCATACACTTAGTTTTCTTTTTTTGTAATTTCAGGTTTCCCACTTAACAATTATTTTCATTGCAGTTAATACAAGTTGAGACAATCATGATTTTGGATACATCAATACTTAAGACTAGTTGAAAATTTGTCAGTAGTATTTTCAATTTCCTACATTCCTTTTAGTTGAAGCGGTTACATAGTTGAATCAGTAATGATCAGTTTTTAGAATGAACTTGGCACATGATTTTGGTAATCTTTATCTTTTAGTTGAAGTAGTTACATAGTTGGATCAGTAATGATTAGCTTTTAGCAAGAACTTCATGATTCTGGTAATCTTTATAGTTTTATACTGCTTTGCAAATATCATTTTTTAAATTAATAGTAAGATCATTCTAGTATCAGACTTCCAGAATGAGCTTCTGGTGATTGACTCACCACTACTGAATTCCAGAGATCACACTCTTTTGGGTTTTTTTTTTAAAAAAAACTGCACTAATATTAATCTTCATCCACTTACACGTCTATCTTAGAAATTACTGCATTAAGCAATGACCAATTGATTTTCTTTTTACAAGAAAGATTGTCTTTTTTTCAAAAAAAATATTTATACATGAATTGAAAAATAATTTTAATTTCATCAGAAATAAAGGTCTTAATCTCTTGTTTTTTTATTATATGAAAAATAACACATTCTACTTATACACTAATTGAAAAGCTTGTTTTTTATTTTTTTAAAAATAAAAAATTCCATTTGTACCCAGATCCAAATCCCTTTTTATTTGTTTTTTTCAAACTAAATATATAAAACATGAAAATACAAGAAAAAAAAAAAATCAGGTTGTTTTTTTAATATATAATTATACCTAATAAAAATTAAACATTTATATTAAAATGTCTTAAATTTTGTCACATGATCATTTCAGGTAAGTAAATCATTTAATAAATATAACTTAAGTAAATTTCTATTTAACAGATAGATTGATTATTCTGCATCTAGCTCAACAAGAAATAAATCTTCTCAATATATTATATAATAATAGGCAGCCTAAATTGACTGTTGCTTTTGGCTAAACAATCAGATTAAGTTGTTGCTTAGTAATAACCAGATTAGGTGAACATAAATTTCCCTCATCACAACTAAATAATTACTTCAGAAAACATCTTTGAAAAGTAACAAATAAGAGTGCAAAGAGTAAATTATTATTTTTCCTTTTTGATTTGCTGAAAAGTTTTTTGCATCATATTAACCAGAATATCTTCAACTTGTACTAATTGTTGAATTGACAGCAAAAAAATGACAAACAAAAGATGTCTTCAAAGTGAAAAAATAGACATTATAAGTCATCCTAATCTAAATTATTATTTTTGTAAGCCTATGGGCATGGTAATTTTTAAGTTATCAATTATTATATTATATATGTGTGAAATTATAATTTATACTTATAACAATTGTTTAATCGTTTATATTAAAATACTTTTCACTTAATTTAAATTTGCACAGAACTATTTTGATCTCTGCAAAAACAGATAATACTATTTATTTATTCTGTGGAAGAATGTCAAGTATATTGATATCTAAGAACTGAACAAAATGATCTGTATGGCACCAAGTAATTGCCACGGCCATCAAATCTGCAATAGTTTTAAACCCAACTAGTACATAATAAACTAAATGGTGTTCACATAACTATTTTTTATAAAAAGTATGGAACATTTTTCTACATGTATCATATATAGAAATACATAAAAAAATATTTCCTAATAACTAAGAATTCAGGAGAATGAATTAAAAGTAGCAATGTTGTTGTGTTTCATGATCAAAAACCATAGAAACTATAAATAATTTGTGAATACTAATATATCATTTTTTAATTTGTGAATACTAATGAAACCAAAAGTTTTCCCTATGACAAAGTAGTTAAAAGCTTTTGAGATTATATTTTTGCCTATTTGCCTCCAAACATATAACAAGACTTCACTTCAAAAACAAAGGGAGACTTGGTGGGGAGAGGGGGGATTAAAAAGCTCATTACTTTTCTTAGAGACCTGCAAAGAATTGTGCATATGCTCAATTTCTGGAGTAAGTTATTATGAATAGATAATTGAATAAAAACTTAGAAAACTACTTCTCACAGATGTAATTTGTCTTATTAATTGATTTTTAAAAAGGGCATTTTTCATATCAGTCTGGGGAATTTCATGATTTCAGCACTGTGGAATATCAGTCTCTTGCCATTTTTAAAAAGCATTATATTAAGTTAATAATAAATATATGAAATAAAGAGCCAATGATATTATTTATTATATGTTATTTCAGCAGGAAGGCCATAAATGAGACCACAAAAAATGCACAATGGGTGCAAATATTAATTCACTATTGTGTATTAAAAAAAAAAAGAAAGGATGAGAAAAATAAAAATATGTGTTAAATCATGAAATTCAGTGACTCAGAGCAATTAATGCTGCTTTGAATAATGAAAGAAAAATATATTAGCATGTACAAATTAAATGACAATGGTGTGTTACTAATATCAGAGGACTGAAAATTCTTTATGACCAATAATAAGAAATTTCCACCTATAAAGAAAATAATAAATCTTCACCCATAAGTACTAAAGACTTTAACAAAAATGAGTTAAATATTAAAAGAATAGGTAAAAATTTATGACAAGATTACAAGTTTAGCATATCATTAATAACTGAAATACAGGCTAATTATATACCTTATCAATATATGTAATATATAAGGTATATGAGCACAGACCCACCACTCTATCTCATATATATATATACCCTATATATTACATATCATTAATAGGAAAAAAATGATTAAATCTTCAAGAATCAAAATAAATTAAAACAATTAATATTAAAAAAAAGTATAAATCCATTTCTCAGGTCTATTCAAAACAAAATTGACATAAAACCACCCCTATATAAATAGTACTAAAAGAAAATGTAATGCAGATTACATGAAAAGTATACAAGGTACTTTTTTTTTTTTTCAAAGAATGAATGTTGAGAAGTTAGTTAATAATTTTATTAGAAAAAGTGTATTAACCCCTAGAGAAAGATCCAAATGGGCCAAGTTGATTGTAATGATCATAAAGCTTAATGGATAAATACATATTTGCAATGATTATAGGTTGAATCTTAAATAAATTTTAAGCAAAAGTGCTTACCCAGTGCAAATGCTAGAGAAGTCTCAACATTTTTATAAAGATTTTTATATATCATTAAGTTAAATGTACATGCAATCTTTCATCAAATACCTATAAATAGAAAATCATCTGAATTCTTCACGATAATGACCTACATGGAATTATTTAAATGCAATCTTCTTTCATTTGGAGTCAATATTGCATGTTTTCCAAGCCAAAATTGATATCTTGCATGGAATAGAGAAAGTAATCCCTTATTTTTTGATCATGGCACACTCAAAAATCAAACTGAGGTAACTGAATGCAAACAAGTATATTTGGAATATGAAAAAATTAAAATTTATAGAATATATTACTTTGATAAATTGAGTACAGTGAATAATGATATTTCTAGACAAATTAATTTGGAAATTTTCCTTAGGAAAAAAAACACATGTAGCCTAATTTTTTTTATAGTTAAGAAAAATCAAAAATGGTATGGAATATCTATAAAATAGAATGCTTTCCAACAAACCACAGCTATCTTAATGTCAGAAAAGTTGTTAACGTAATTATATATAAAGGTGATAAAAGACGCCATCATATTTTGGAATAGGAGCTGCCAAATCATTCTATGCTTCACAGGACTAATAGCCTATGCTTCGTAGACATTGGCAAGTATGAAGAAAAATTATAATCAGTTTGATAATGAAGGCACAGACTATAATATTTGAGATTAAAGTTTCACAAAAATTTGTATAGCCATCCTTTTATCATTTTAACCGATTATAAATTTTTATTAGATGTATTTTTAAAATTAAAACATATTTAGTCATTTAAATTCACATATATTTTTGTATTAGCTTAATTTTCTTTCTGCATTTGACTAAGGGCAACTTAATTAAACAATCTGATGCTGCCTGATAAAGTCTGAACTACAAATAATAGATGCAGAAATAAGTTATATTGACAAATAATATTTAAAAACTATATAGCAAATTGAAAGAAAAATGATGCAGGTTAGTAAAGGTTACTGTGAAAAATGTCCACAGATTTTGATTTGAAATGCCCATGAAAATGAAAGTCGTTATATAAGGATTGTGTATTAAACAGAGATAGAGTATTAATACTTCTAAAACTCTTAAGAAAATGCTGAAACTACATCTCAAAATTCATCCTGAAGTGAGAGTATGCAAAAATACTAGCGAAATGCTATGTTTAATGATCAAATAATAAGGCCCGTAGCCAAATTTTTTTATTAAAAATTAGAAGATGCCAAACCACTGATATGATTTAAAAAAACTGTACATATATATCATAGTCTTAAACTGTCCAGCCATGACGTTTATATTGACTATATTGGTCTTTTAACAGGGATATATTGTTGGTAATACTTATTCTTGATAGGAAGATATTAGATAACCAAAAATACAAATGAGAAGATATTGCTTAAGGATTTTTTTCTATACATCATTATCTTATGTAGTTCCTTCCAGATTCATTTCAGCTATGTTAGAAAAATATTTGGAAGAAGGAAGCATGTGTGTATATCACCCTAATATATAATAATCAATGGGTTGGCAGAAATGCTGTTAAGCAACATAAATGGGATTTGAGAAAACTTAATTCATCAAATATTCAGGATATAGTACAGTGATTTAATATACCAGCATTCAACAGATATAATAGCAAACAGGAAGTTACTGACCGATTTGCTATTATAAAGAAGGCTGAGTGCTAAATGAGCCCTTTAACTTCCCAACAGGATGTATACATGTGATACCAAAAATAAATTAATTTTATTGTAATAAATAGTCTATTTATGTAGTGCTCAGCTACATATGTAATATAAAAAGGGAATAAACTTCCGGTCATGCACTTTTTACAAATTTACATGCACTCATCTATAAGCATCAGTTTAAAAAGCATAAGTGAAACACTTACACTTAGAGCTTATCATTATATAAGTCAATATTTGCTCACATGATGAAATCAAGGCTTTAATCTATTGTATCTGATATATAACTTGACGAATGAATTGTATAAACTTATTTATTCTATAGCAGGAAAGAGATGTAATCTCATTTTTAACCACCTGCCATTAGAAATAAATATTAAATTTTGAATTTAATGTAAGAAATAGTTTAATTATATAGTGCTTGACTATGTACGCTTTTTACAAATTTACATGCAGTCACCCATAAGTATCAGTTTAAAATTTGAATTTATCACAGATGATTAAAAATGTGATTCTATCTCTTTCTTGATATTGTAACAGTATACATAAGCCGTTACATTATTTTAAAACTAAAATAAAAGGGGAATAATATTGATTTTTTTAAAAACGCAAAAGAAAATTAAAATAGTTATTTTAACATATGTATAATCCACACATATGGAAAACTATTAAAAAAATTATTTAAAAGAAAGTTTAAAAAAAAAGTAGACATCTAAAGATTAGTATTTTTGTTAAAACATAATATAAAAGAAAATAGAAACAAATGTTAATCAGTTTCTATTTAAAAGAATCGTGTTTAAATCTTAGTGAATGGAAATGATTGTTCTATTAATTGAATCTAAAGCAAATGAGTTCTTGGGCACTTTGTAATGTAAAGGTCAGATAAGCAATAAAAAAATTAAAGATTATCGACCAAGCCAGACACGGGCCAGAAAAGAAAACAACAGGGCCAATAAGAACAAAAGACATAATGTGCAATCGATCCAGAGAATTAGTGATAAGGGAGGCCAGAAATTATAAAAGTTGAAATATTAAATTATTGAGGGCCTTTTACTCACTTAGAAAATGAAGTAACTGTTGATTCATGAACTGCATTGCGGACCCTGAAATAAAAGGGTCTTACAATGAATTAATTTCCTGTTATGCACCAGCTGAGGCAGCCTCCCAAATTGATGATTACTGAAAGGCAGCAAATAACTGACTGGTCTTCCCAGAAATGATAGAAATATTAAATGAACTTCGAATGGATGGGTGCGATGCATCATGGACAAGACAGATTTCAAATCTATTGCGGAAAGTATGAACTTTATCAATTGAACCTTTTAAATATCTCTTCAATAAGAGTTTAATTCGTAAAAAGTATAACTAAGTGAATCCTTATCTGATCAGCAATAGGATTCTAAATCAGTTAATAATCTTTTTATTTATGTATTAAGTTTGCTAATCAATCCTTTCCATTTTTCACTTTTCCATTATAATTTATTTTATGATTTTGTTTAACTAAACCACTTGTATTAAATTTAAAAATGGGCATAAATAGCTGCATAAATTCGTAAGATTATGTTAGTTTAAGTGGGTTAATTTCAGACTATTTGTCTTGTAGCTGAATCGGTGCTGGTAGATGGATATATAGGTGTTTTATGTCAATGTGATGTGGGCAGGTGCATTGGATTCTCATTCCCTTGTACCACCTTAGCATCAGGCACTATACCCAATTGAACGCATGGCAAAAGTGTAGCCATCGCATTGCCAATGGACAGACATATTCTCTGCGCAATTGATCTCCTTATGCTCTGGGTGGTGATAGTAAGATGGTCAAGACCGCAATCCCCCACTATAAAGCTTGTTTAATATACATTTTCCAAATGATTACCTTGCCAGACAGATGCACATTCCTGTAGTGGTTGAGGGTCATTCTTTTTTTTCAATGATATCATACTGCAAATGCACATTCCTGTCGGCATGGTTTTTTGTATGCTAACATCCTCATTTTGCATTGATCAATTATATCAATAAGCTGGTGTTGGTTTGGACGCAAATTTATAGCCTGGAGTTAATGCATAATCTATGTAGCATATTTGCGTTTATCAAATTATTAAATTGTATAAAATATCCATCTGGGCGATCTTATCAAGATATTAAAACTTAAAGTTAAAAATAATAATAATAAAACCTAAAGCAATGTTAAATAATTTATTTCTCAAATTTATTTTATATATGTACGTAAATAAATGTTTGTGTGATTATTACTGGCAGTGGTTTATTTTATTATCCTTTTTCTTTATTAAAAATGTGTTTAAAAGTTTATATAATTAAATCTCAGCTATTCTTTGAGCCACCAACTAGGGCATATCAGTCAAATAAAAATGGAATCTTACAAAGAAATATCTGCCTACTAAATAGAATTTCCAGGTTCAAATGGCCTAATGGCACCCTGTACGGCAGATAGAGTAAAAGTCACTTCCCGACCGTTATACTATAGAATGAATAAGTTTGTACAATTCATTTGTCAAGTTGTATATTATGCATAAAATAGATTAAAGCCCTGATTTCAGCATGGTGAACAAAGATTGGCTTATATAACAATAAGCTCTAAGCATAAGTGGTCCACTTATGATTTTTAAGCTAATGCTTATGAATGAATGCATGTAAATTTATTGTAGAGAAAAATATGAGTTTGAGATAATTTGCACAAAATATTTGTTGAAAAAAAAAATCATACAATTGTTATCAAGATAAATCTTAATCCTGTAAACAGAATAATGTATAAAAGATATGCTAATCATCTATATTAACATAATTCCAGAAGTTTATAAAATACTAATTCCAGTTTTAAAAAAAAGCTCTTATATCTGAAAACTGATGAGAATAAATTAAAGTGCAAAAGAAATTTGGAATACTGAACACCAGATATAAACAGTAAGTAGTTCAAAGAATAATTAATTACCAAATAATAAAAGAAAATCTTCAAACTATTTGATAATAGTAAATGAAGAATTTTAGTTCTCCATTTTAGGAAAGAAGTGTTATGTAATGAGATGTGAACCTTAAATTCAAATTTTAAGGTACTAAATTGAAATTATATTAATAAAACTGCAATTAGAAAAAAGTAAATGGATTAGATAAACACACACCCCATACACACACACTCAATTAATTAAAAAATTATTACACAGACCAATAATTTTGAAAAACAATAAGAACTTCAGAAAATAAATTATTCCTTTTGCTTTCTACTTTATCAATAATTTTTTTTCCATTGTAAGATGTCTATAATTTCAAAGGATTATAAAACTGATGGTAAGAGAAGCATAAGACCCAGAGAGATCTGTCTATGAGGTGAGAAAGCAGATCTACTCATAAAAGTCATCCTGATCTAAATTATTTTTATAATCCAACAAGCATAGAAATTTTTAATTTAGTATATGTATATAGTTATTCTTTGTACTTATACCAATTGTTTAATCATTTATATTAAATTACTTTTCACTTAATTTAAATTTGACTCAGAGATCTTTTGATTTTTATCCAAACAAATATGGCTTTGTGGCCCGTAGAAGTGTTTATTGATATCTGCAGCCTCAATACTAACAACTTATCATTCAAAGAATTATTACATATAACACCATCTTATACTCTTGGATATAAATTAATAATTACATCACTAAATACATTTTTTCATCACAATAATATAATTTCATTCACTTTTTATAATATAACATTTTTACTAGAAAACAATAATTGAATAGTTCTAGAATTCTGTAGACATTTCAGCAATCAAATTGGATAGAACTAAACATTCATTCCTATTAGCAAGTTTTTTTTTTATTCATGGTTTTAATAAATCATATATTAATTCTAAATAATAGATGTAGAATCTAGAAGCTTTTATACTAGATTAGGAACCCGATATGCTCAACTGTAAAAAATAAAACTTGCACTTATAAATTAAAAAGATTAACACTTCTAGATATTTAATGTAACTGATTTAATCAATTTCTTTTTAACATCATTTTAAAAGTTGCATGTATATAAACAGTTCAGACAATCAAGTTATTTTTTGAATAAGTAGCTTATTAGCATATTCCTTCCCTTTCGAGTTATCTGCAATTATTTATCATCTATCAAATTAGTGTA
The DNA here is from genome assembly GCA_028023455.1 of Epiperipatus broadwayi. Taxonomy (NCBI): domain Eukaryota; kingdom Metazoa; phylum Onychophora; class Udeonychophora; order Euonychophora; family Peripatidae; genus Epiperipatus; species Epiperipatus broadwayi. The sequence goes on from JAQFVV010006204.1 coordinate 447,739, forward strand.
ATGAATAATGAGAGCAATCAGAAGTAAAAATTCTTTAGCAAAACTCAAAACTTAATTCACTTTACTGTCATGCAAAATGACTTCATAAATGAAATCAAAACTTTCTATGCATAGTCCATATTTTCACTGTTAGCCAAATTAAATATTTCCTATTTCTCAAATCATTACATATTATTGCAAATCCATATATTTTTCCCCTTGATGTGACATAAAATAACTTCTCAAATGAAACCATTATTTTCTGCTAGCCAAGTTAAACATTCCATTCTACTGAAACCATTAAGTACCACAATAATCTCATTGTAGTAAAATGATATCAGGTAAAGTTGTTCCTTCTTTCTGTGCAGTTATTCTAGAACAATTTTCAAAGTATTTATGGATACAATATGTTATTTTCACCCGTTCGTTTCATCATATGATTACAATGATTTTTTTTAAAGTGTGTATCCATAAATTTTGGAAAGCTTTAATAGAAAATACTGACTCATTTGCAAGTGTATCTTTAAACAAAATGAACAGTAGAATTCTAGTTAGCTTTATACAAATTAAGTAATAAACATAATTAATGCTTGTATCTTCATTGTTCACTTACAAGTGCCACAATATTTTATCAATTCATTTTCGTTCATAGATTGTATAATTTTAACCATATATTAGTATTCCACTATTGGTCTCAATTCCTAATGATGGATATTTTTTATTCCTATATCATTTTTCCAGCTCCGATTCATTGTTTTCCTTCTCCTATCTAATTTTGATAAAAACTATTTTGTTAGTTCATATTTTTATAATAAATACAGAAACAATCACCTGTTTTGTCTCCTTTTCCTTTAATTTTTTCCCATTCTGCATATAATTTATTCAGGTCTTCTTTCAATACCCTACACACCAAAAATAAATTTGATGCTATCTTTTCCATTTTCACATAAACATCTAAATTTCAAATCCTTATTTTTGTATTTTTTATTTGCTATCTAAAACTGTCCTTGAATTAAATAAGTCTGCATATTTTATATAAGCCTAATTTGTTTATACGTATCAATAACTCTACTTCTTTTTCTTTAACCATCTTATTTAGCCTATCTGTAACATTTTTTATATAAATTTATGAAAACTGTCTATCCATTTAACTTTGCATATTCAATAAATCATCACCCTTTACATTTTTTTTGAAATATAATAAATTTGATGTTGAATAATATGCCATATTAACAAAAAGTTCTTTAAATAACTTTGCATATTGCAAACCTTTTCTTCTCTGGCGTGTTTATTGTCTTCAATACATTAACCAATTAAGCGTTATTTTTACAAATCTATTTTCATTCATAAATTGAAATATAAGCAATATTTACGTCTTAACGTTTTTCTTTTTAGTTACTGAGGCAAGTACCCCGCCTTCATTCTAATCATTCCTAGGAGTTGACGCTGCGCTTTTTTCAACTTTCGTTTTTTATTTATTTATTATTTTCAAATACGATAAATGAAGATATTAATTTACCAAAATAAAGTATTTTAAACAAACATATAAAATGTAGTTGTGATTAAATTTGAATATTTAATTTAAAAATTCCAATATAATTTCACGATATTATTCAAATGCAGGCGATAATTTACCAAAAAAGGACATTCCGAAGATATTCATATAAGTTAATTCATTTTTAAACAGCAGTGTCTATTAAACTGGAAATTAATTATTCGCAAAATGTCAAATAAACATTAGTGTTCCCACATTGACTAAAACTGCTTAAATATTAAACTTACAACAACTAGCGTGCTAAATTTTTTTTCTCGGAACTCTCACGAATATAACAGAAGTGATTCGAGAGCAACAATGCTCATGCGCAGCCCGCCTTTGCTAGTGCCGGTTCCATTTTGATAGTCCGCTTACCTTTTATGTATATGTTTCAGCCACTAAGTGTCGACGTCGAATTGCAGGAGATTGATATTGTCTCACATTAAAGGTGAGGGATATGTTTAATGGCTGTATAATATATATAGCCCAGTTATACCTTTTATTTTAATGAAAATATAAATGTTTATTTAAGAATTAAGTGCTTTATAATTATGATTATCATATGAATCTTAGTTGATGGATAAATGATATTTTGCTAATGCACCCTAATATTTTTTTAAACTAATAAAATTACGTTTAAGCCGTAGATTTTAATAAACAGTAGGCTTTTGATTACATTCATTCACCGGAAATAAAATTATAATCTATCATTATTTAATTAAACTTTTATTAAACCTTTTATTTTCAGATGTCCGGATTTAAAGTTGTACGGAACAGTAAATTTCGCCATGTGTTTGGGGCACCATTGAAGAGGGAACAATGTTATGATGATATCAGGATTACAAAAAGTTCTTGGGATTCGACTTTTTGTACAGTAAATCCCAAATTCTTAGCTGTGATTACCGAAGCTGCGGGAGGAGGTGCATTTCTTGTTCTTCCCTTATTCAAGGTAAACTTGATTGGTTGCTCATTTCCGATTTATTTTTGTTATGGATTTATTTTTTGTAAATAATAAACGCATTTTGTTTCCTGTTTTTGTTTCCCACCCATTTCCACTTTCATTACCTTATTAAAATATCTGGATGAATTTAAATTTGGAGTTGTGAAACTTTTCAGTTATGCTTGGTAAAAGTAGTGTATCCTCGACACACGTCACGTTCGCATACGAAATAGTTTAATATTTGTAAATTTTAAAGTAGTTTACGAATACTAATTATTTTTAAAAGGATATATTTGAAGTTGGGTGTTTATCATCTTATTTATTTATTAAGAACATTACCGATTTTAAAACATATTAAAATTCATTAATTCTTTTCAAATTTTAAATTGTTTTCAATATTGTCACGTACTAAATTACTATTGTATATATATTGGGTTTATAATAGTAAATAAATAAAGAACTATAATTAACATTGTTAAACTATGTGTACTCACTATATTTCAGAATATATATTTAAATAAATTGTTTACATATTGAGTAATATTTTTTTCTTCTGAAATTGTTTGCTATTTAAGTAGGTTCTCTTATCTATAGATATAGAGCAGGACACTAGAATTTCTGACTAGATATTTAACCTCTATATTTTCTATAATGTTATCAAAACATAATAGCCTTTATCGTTTATATATAAAGAGGTAAGTATCTTTACACTTAAATTCAATTCTTTGAGAATCGAGTTATTTTGACTAAATAATAGATATAAATGTACAAATTGTTCAGATGGTTTTTTTTTTAATGTGAATTGGATAATTATTACAATTTAGTTGGGTAATTTTTTTGGTTCATAAACACTGCAGATTGTAATTTAGTTTTACCAAAGATATTAATTATGTGCTATAATAACATTGTCATTCAAGCCTGGTAGTTTTACTAATATAATCATTGACTTATGTCAGGGATCAGAAACATTTTTGAGAGAGTCATTTTGACAAAAAATGTAGAAAATTTGATATATAGAGAACTATAACTTGAAATCAATTTTATTCATTATTTAAATTTTTAATAATATTAATTATGCATATACAAGATTCAAACAACTTTTAAGCTTGCATATAATATTTAGGTGGATGAAACAAAAAATAAAATAAAAATTTTCTGGAAATTTTACTTTTAATTAGACCCCCTCCCCTAAATTTTTAGTAAATACAGTAAATTTGTATTATAAAATTTATCTGAAAAAAAAATAATTTATATGAATATGAATATTCAGTGCTAATACTAAAATTTGCTAATGTGATTTTTCTCAGCCATCTTATTCAAATTTGGAGTATGTTTTGTGCATTAAAAAAAAAAAATCGTCAAACTTGAATCAATCAGTATGCTCCTGTATTCACTTTTAACATACTTCATTGAAGAAAACAATTGTTCACAATAATATGTTGACACAAAAAGGGTCAAGATCCAAAACACTAGTTCCGCAGTTTTCAAATAATTGGAAAAGATTCCATCATTTAAGTGATGTCATGTGGCATTTCTTCCTCAGTTGTCTGAATTTCTTCTATCTACGTATCATTTTCTGAAGTTTTTGAACCCAAATATTTTTATTTTGAATTTCCAGAAGCTTCATTTATAGTTCTGTAATGGATATTCCTGGGAAAACTTTAATGTCTTTTAATTTCAAATTTACATCTCATTGGATATAATACAAATTTCATCATTTCCTAATATTTTTAAAAATCTTGAAATCTGCTTGTAAAATAATCCAAAATGAAGATTACCATTTCTGCAAATATTTTACATTCAATTTTCTCTTGATTTGGAAAGCTCAGTCTATAATTTCTTAAATTTTCAAAAAATACAAATTCTGCATCTTTAGTAACATCCTCCAAAAATACTTCCAATTTCAGCTCTAATGTAACAACTTCTAATAATTATAAAGCTGTATTTCCTTTTCCTTGCAATGATTAGTCATATCAATCAAGAAACAAAGATTTTAAATTCATTCTGGATTATTGAGTAATTGTAAGTATTCTGAATTGTAATTTTTATATTTCAAGAAAATATTCAGTTATTTTAAACACTCAAGGAATCATTTCAATGCTTTGCCACTTGATAACCATCTTGCAGATGTAAATGAAACTAAATCATTATACTGACTGCCTATTTCTTCTAACAATGTTTTAGATCAGATCGAGTTGATTATTGATATACAACAACGTCCATTATACTTTTCAAGTGGTAACAATCCCAAATGATTTTGCATTTAAAGCTTGATGTAAAATGCAATAAAACGAAATAATTTCATGGGAAATAGGAGTGGAGAATAATTTGACAAACCCCTTGTTTTTTTGAAATCATAGCAAGGGCACTATCTATTGCAACGTATAATACTTGATCAATATTTTTATTTAGTACATGTTAACAGATTTTCTGAAATATCTTTATCTGTATTATGTTTTCAAATGACAACATGTTAAGAAGTTCTTTTTGAATTCTAGAAGATGTGATATATTAAACCATGACTCAGCATTGGGCTTTATCAGTTGATTTGTCAACAGCAATAGATATAAATTCAGCAGAATTAATTTGCATATTTGAAACTTCCTCAGACATAGTTATAATTCTTTCCTTTACAGTTTTAGGTGAAAGGTGTAAATCCTTAATTTTCTTACATATCTCATTCTTATTTTTCATATCTTTGAACAAAATTTTGTAGACATTGTACATGCGATTTTTTAAAAATTCTCCATCGGTAAAGTGTTTTTACTATTTCTAGTGATAACGTAAAACATATTTTCGGTAGTATTTGATCACGATTTTGTCCAAGTTACTAAACTTGTTTGTTGAAGTAATGTTTTCTTTTGTAATTCTTCAACAGTTTTCCTTCTACTATCACCATCAGGATATTTTTTACTAAAATATAAATATTTTCTAAAAAAAATTCTATTCAAAATTACTACATTTATTATTTTGAAATTGCACATGACAAATTAAACATTGAGAATTCCCACTTATATAAATATAAATTTCTCTGTCCATATTTTATTGAACTTCTATTTTCCTCAGCTGATTTTCTTTTTCATGAGCTCATTTTATGAGGATTATTATCGGCATTTTAATGTAATAAAAATTAAATTGTTTATAATTTAATACTTAGTTAAGCACACATAAATTGAACAAAATAAAAATTTAAGTGGCAATTCTAAAGCACAACTTATAATGACAGTTCTATTGGACACGTTATAGTGTGCAGCATAATATGTAATATGCCATTTTGAATTTAAATCGATACAATAATATATATACTTTTATATTAATCAAATTATAATAAAATTGATACAAATTAGTCACAAATTGTATATTAATATATATAAATAAGATATTTTATAATATATTAAATTTTTAATATTTATATAATTTTTTTTAATCTAAAATAAGTGAACTGCACTTTTTCTTCTAAAGAGTTGCATATGCCTCCAGAACCGCCAGTTCCCTATCCCTGACTTATACAATCAATGAGATTCATAAGATTTTAATGTTTTGCAGAAATTTGCATTACCATGACATTAACATGCATCTTCTTCAAATAATTGTATTACCAGTACTTATTACTACATTTGATTTAAAATATATTTGTATTATTATAATTAAATTAAAGAATAGATTGCAATTAACAATTTTTTATTGATAAAATTTAATTAGAAGCTAGTGATTTTTTTTTTGCCCCCTGAAATTATTAAGTTGAATTAATTATGTAATTTTTAATGATATAATAAAGTTTATAAAAAATTATTTCTCGAGCTATTTGAAAAAATATTTGTCTTGAATGAAATTACCCTATAATATATATAATAATAAATGAAACAGAAATAGAACCAAATAATACAGTTGGCTAAAATCTTGGATGTAAATTTTTCTTATCTGATTATCATTAGAAAAAGAACAAATTGTTATTAAAAATTGCAGAAACAAATCATCTGTAGTAAAAAAATGCAGTATTCTGAAAAAGTAATAATTATTTATATTTAACAATAAACTTACTCTGGTCCAATTAAATATTTGTTAAAGAATAAAGTTGCATTTTATGAAATATGTTAATATAGGAAAAGTAAAACTTAATTTTGTAAGTAATTTTATAATTTTTGTTAAAATATGTAAATGTAACCTATAGAATTCTTTTATTTTTTAATTTTTTTAAATTAAATAAGGTAACAGAATTATGTACTGTGTTATATTATGATTGAAAGTTGGGAAAAGTTTAAGATATTTGAATCTTACAGTATTTTTTTTTTTTTTTGTCTTTAGAAAAAAAAAAATTGTTTTTGAATTCTTTCAATTTTTTTTTCTTTGGCTATATATAATCTACTTTCAGATATAAAACTTAAAAAATCCTATCTCCCATAAGAAATGTTGCAAAAAGTCATAAATGATAATTTTATATACACGTTAAATCGGGAGAATTTTAAATCCTACATATATGTGTTTGATATCATTTTTTTCTAATTTTATCCAACTTTAATGTAATACTATTGGATTTTTAAAAATAATCTATATATATATTATATTGAAAAAGTGTTGGAAATAAGTATTTTTCCATAAGCTCTTCGGAAAGAGTGTGGATGAGCAGAGCGAACCCCATAGGCAGCAAAGGCGGGAGGGGGGGGCTGTACCCCACTAGTAGATGAATAAAATTATTACACATGCTTTTTATAAAAATATTTTTTTAATATATAAAACTTCATTATTGAGAATACTTTGACTACTCATTGATTCAGTTACTGGGAGCTGTTTAATACACTTTAATCAGTGGTTAAATGTTCAAATTTAAAATGATTATTTTTTTTGTTCATATATATGGAAATAATTATATTGGAAATTAAAAATGAATATATCTTATGCATTTTAAAATGCATATGGACAAACCATCCTTGATGTGCTATTTCAGTAATTATTTTTGAGCATAACATATATATATATCTACACACAAATAGCTATTTTAAAAGTTACATGCTCATTATGATATATGTAATTGTAGCACAGAATTTACTTATTTTAGATTGAAACCTCTTATTTTCAATTATTTCGATTATAAGAAAATGTTTGGATATTCTTATTTGTAAATTATATATGTGTGCCTTTGTCAAGAATTTGTGTGGAATCTCTTTCTGTCTTTACTTCTATTTTTTTTAAAATTAAAATTGAAGAAAATATTTTTAAGATTTAATTTACTTTTATAAAATTTCTGAAGATGATCTTAAGTTAAAACTATTGATGGGAAGTCATCGACCATATTATTTAGATAGCAGAGAAAATGGGTAATTAATGAAAAACTTTAATGTAGTGTTACATCAGTGTAGATCATTACATTTATGTGGCTCTAAAACTGAGATAGTAATAAATGGTTGATAAGCAATAGAATTAAGATAATAATAAATGGTTGATAAGCAATAGCAAATTATTATTGATAATGATCAAGCATTCCTTAGTTGACTAGTGATATATATAATTACGTCTATGTAAAATTAAAAGGAAATGACAAAAGTCATATTTTTTGTTATTCGGAATAAATCTTAAGATTTTAGCAAGTAAAACTTTTTTAAAAAAAAAAATTGACAAAGATTTGTACATAAGTATTATGAATAATAATCCATCTTGGAATAAAATAAAAACAATTTCAAGTTTTTTAATATCTCAAGATGTAAAATCAAGTGGAATTTTAAAAAAATACATTTTTATTTTATAATTAATTAATGAAATTTAAAAAATGATTCTATTGTTGCATGAAAAACTATTGGAAATAATTTTTATATTATCTGTGTTGCAACGAACTAAAATAGCATTTAAAATTTTATTATTTATTTCAAGACAAAATTTTTCAAATCAGAGAATGTCAAAAGCGGTAGTAAAATTATTATTTTCAACTATTATCAATTCCTGCAGGATGGGGTCTTTTATATTTAATTTAGTTTCTTTGAATCATAGCTTCTCTTTTCAACATCATTATCATATTTCTCTTTCTATCTGTATTCCACAAATGGATTTTCTCAATTTTTTTTTACAATCTCTTGCACTATAGTTTAAAACTTCAATTATTTATCTATTATGTTTTTTATTTATATATCCAACCTTTTAATTCTTTCTGTGATACTTGATATTTTTTTTTCATTCATATATTTTACTTTCAATTTCTTTATTATTCTCAACACGCATCTTTCCATACTTTACTACATCCTATCAGTTTTTTTCTATTAAGTGTTCAAATCTCATATTCTTAAGTAAGCACTATTAAAATCCATTTATTAGAAATCTTTTTTAAACATTTAGGCATATTGTTTTAAAAAATAAGATATTTCTATCAAAAGAATTCATCCAAGTTTAATTCTATGATTAATTTCATTCATTAAATTTTCATATGTATTAATTATTATCAGTCTTTATTTTCAACTTTTTTGAAAAGCCATTGAACATTTATAACATTTATCTGTAGGCTTTTTTTTTTTTTGCCTTAATTTTTATATATTTTTTTCCAGCTTTGAGATATAATTTGCAAAAATAACATCTGCAAGATCTAAATGACTTAAATAATCTATTTATTTTAATCCACAACATATTTTTTCTAAAACTGCTTTAAAAGGTTTTGTGAAGACAAAATCACCTACTATATACCCTTATACTTAATCTCTCAGTGTTACTTAATCTAATTATTGCTATTCCATTTTGATAAATAGTTTTCCTTTACACATTAACAGATATTTTAAAAGCACATTGCATGCAATTTGCTATAGTAAAAGCAATTATTTGAATTTACTAAATGATTGTGCAAATCTAGCAATAATTGCTTCTGCATCAAATTCATTTAACAAATGTTGGTTCTTCTCAGGTAATTAATTTTTTAAGCTTTGCCTTTACAATTTGATGTCCATTGGTTGTCAGAATTTTTAGTACACTAATGGAAAAATATTACAAATTTTACACTTGTTGCAACTGGAATATTAAGTAATAGCTTTAATACATCAAAATTTGAAGCAAAAGAAAAAAATTCCCAATATACTTGATATTTGTTTGTATGTGGAGACAGTGTAATAATACTTTCCAATGCTTCATTTTCAAGGCTTTTTTCTGTAATAGATTTAAATATTGTTAAGTCCAATCAGGATAAATTTTTATATAACTTTTTACATTTCTAGTGACTGGACAATGCAGTCCGTTATTAGGTTAAACACATTTATTCAAAAATCAGTTTTCATCTTCCTCCACCTCTTAATTGGCAATGTTTGATTTTCATCTATATTCAACTGTGAAATCTTGTCATTATATTTATTTACAAATTTGTGTGAACATTATCAAATTTTCGTCTGTTCCAATTTGTTGTAGCTGAATATATTAAATTCCATGTAGTAAACATATCTAAACTATTTATTTGAAAATAATTTGATAACAAAGCTTTAGTGTTAAATATATATAACTATATCAATATTGTTTTAAACTTAGAAGACTTTGAAGTAAAACGTTAGCTTTTTGTTTTATTTTTGCATCAAAACTTTTCTGAATCTTGTATAATTGATAAGCATGTTAATACATTTACAAAATTACTACAATATCAAAATGTCCAAATATAGCGGCAGTTACTTTTGATTTTTTCTCACAATCTTGTCTCATCAATTAACTTTAATCATTTCACTTTCTGTGGTTCTAAATGTTTTCCAACAACTTTTATCTATACATTTATTTCCTTATGTGATGTTTTCATTGCTAAATTCTGGACTAACTTGAAAAAAAAGATTGCAAGCACACACATTTTTATTGTTTCAGCTATCATTAAAATCAAAATATTCAGTGCAACCCCATAATCATTGTGCTCATCTGTTTCATAAACGGAATTTTTTTGCCACTGATCTTTATAAAGGTTGACAAATACAAACTATGAATCCCATTGTTAATAATTGTCAGATTTACAACTATAGTGGCACAATTGAAGGACTTAATAAAGCCACTAGTGAATCTATCTCCAGATTGGAGTTTACAGATTTCTTTGTTATCTTGTTAATAGTTAATGCTGTTTAAATCTATAAGCTAAATAAATAAATATTCTTCATAATTTAATAATATCATCTGTAATATTAAATAGTTTTTCATTATCAAAAAATCCAAAGCAAAATTGGAATTCATACTACTTATTGGCCCTTTATATAATTTCTTTTAATTCTTGTATATGATCTATTATACTATATCTATCCAATTTATTTTTTTGCATGTCTTGAGTGCACCATTCTCTTTAGATGAGTTGTAATAAAGTTGGTAAAGATTTTGTATAGAATTGGCAAAAAAACTGATAGGTCTATAATTTCTAATATCTTTTTACCTTTGTTAAATATCAGTATCATTATTGCATTCTTTCAATTATTAGGTAATTTTGTCAAAAATTTATTTTTTTCATTTTTTTCTTTTAAAATATCTATAATAATTTCATCATTTCATAGGAGTTTTTCAAATTGTGTGTTTCACCTATTAAGTTTAAAATTTCAAAAATTGGGGAAATTATAGGAACTACTTTATTATTCTTTATTATATAATTTTTCCACATGCATTACTGTGTTACCCTTCTTTTTAATAATAGTTCATCTTTTTTGCCATTTCATAATTATATTTTCTCATGTTATCTTTAACTATTTGTAGATTTCTTTCCAGAATTTCAGATATTCAATTCTAAAAAGATTGTTTTTAAATTAGCTATATGTTTAACAAGTTTTAGTAGAGTAACATTTATTTTATTGGTATCACAAAAATTTGAGTCATTTTCCCGAGTTTGCTAATATTTTGAAACTATTTGCAAATTCCAATTAAAGTCAAGTATTTTGAAGGTTAGGCATATCAGCTGTTAATAGTGGTTTTATTAACAGTTTTTGGTTTTCTAACTTTTTAAGTAACATATATTTTATATTTCAGAATCTATAATCACTTCCCATGTTGAATCCATTAATCATAATACAATCTTGAAATAACTTTCCTATTAGTCACATGGATACCAGTTTGTACATTTCTTTTTTATCAAAAAAGGAATTTGTAATACAGAGATTTTTTTTTTCCTGAAAATTTATCTAAACTCTTATTTTTGTCGCTGCAACCAGATTTACCTTACAACACTCATGTTTCAGTTATTTTCCAATTCTAGTGTTAAAATCTTGCAATTTTAAAAAGTTTAGAGTGATTAAAAGCATTCTGTATAATCTTTATAAAAATGCCTGCTTTTTAAATCACAATGACAACTTGTTAATGAATAAACCAGAATTATCTATATGTAATATCTTACCTTAAATGAAATAACTAATCTATATGATGTGTCATCAATCTTCACAAAGTTGTTTTTCATCTTTTATTTATAATGAATACTATTCTACTTATGCGTCCAATATTTGTAATTTATAGTAAGTAAAATGTATGCCAATTTTTCAAATCACTCTCCACATTTTTTTCTAACTTCACAAAATCTAACAATGTTCGATTTAATATTAGGTAGTTGTTCCAATTTATGCAGACATCTTTTACTTAAAAGTAATAATCATCTATAGATAGTTAATTAAAAGGTCATCAGTGAATGACAACTTAAACCCATAACCAAGTTTTTTTTAGCATCCTCTGTCTTGAGTTGCCAATTGCTGCCTTGACTAATGTTTTTATAATATCCCAAAAATGAGGGCCATAATTTATTTTTGTCTATCATGAATATAATTATATCTCTTAATTCCTTCTTCAAGAAAACCAATGTGTGACTCGGTAAAGAAATACTGTATCAGTTTGTTTTTTTTTTTAAACGATCTTGGAATTTTTTTGATCTTAAACTCAGAGGTAAAGCTAGTAAACTACCATGCTAGGCAATGTGTGTTGGTGATCAGCTTATTCATGATTTTTTATGACAAGAATAATCATATGGTTATAACAACCGCAATACCAAAAATATTTGGAGTGGAATTTAGGAATTTTTCCATGCTCAGTTTTTTTAAGATCTCAAAAAAAAATTGGGAAATCTTTCAGTTAATAGAATTTTTTTTTTAAAAAAAGAAAAAAATGAAAATCAGTTGAAAATAAAAATAATATAAAAATAGAATTATCTTTTCATATGTTGCAAGATAATGAAAAATGTGCCATTATCTGTTACCATCTTAATGCAGTTATACTTTAGATTCAGAGAGTTTGATAGTTTTAGGAAAATCCTTATCTTTGGAGTTATATATTTATTTAAAATTATTATTATTTCATTTGTTTATTTTGGCTAACTTTTTAGTTGTACTTTCTTCAGTATTAACAACTCTACTACATTCTAAATATATAGAATTTTGTGATTAACTTTGTCAACAATTTTAAAACAATTTTTGAAAGAAAAAAAATCTTAATTAACTGTAAGTTAGAATCAAATTAGTTGAATGAGTAAGTCTATTATATAATATTCTTTTTAATGAATTGTGAATTTAATATTACTTTTTTATTTTCATTTTGCATATTCATTATTTTGTAGTGTAATAAAAATTGATAAAATTGCTGGTGCTGATTTATCTCTCTATTATGTTTGGCTTTAGAAATCATGCATTTAGTGAATATCTATCTACATGTAAAACTATATCAGTGTATGCATGGAAAGATTAGTTAAATCTGAAAATCATTGTTACATATTTCAGTCAGAGATTGCCTCTTTCAGAAGTAAAGCTAAATAGCAGTGAATAACAAAAAAAATATTTTAAATCATGATTATAGAAAGTGGTGAATTTTGACTGATGAATATGAAATGGCATTAATGGGTGGGTTAAGCCAATACTTATTTATCATTGCACCAAATACCTAAATTATTTCTAATTATTTTACGACAGATATTTGTTATTAAAATGTGATTGGTTTAGAATTGTAAAAAAGAAAAAATGAATATCTCCATGTGTATAAGCATGTCTGTATACTATCATCCATAACTAATAAATCTTCAATGCAAAAAAAAGTATATTAATTGAAGGCTTATATATTTACTCTTTAGTTATAGTCATGAATGAAAGTGGGTTTGCCTACGAATGTGATTATATTTTGTTGATATATAATGGTATTTTTATCTTAAATTCACTCCATCTAGATGTAATGACATAAATTTGAAAATAACCAAAGCTTTCTTCTTGCTTTTTTTTTTTCTTATTGAAGAAAAATTGTCTTCCAATATCACTACTCTTAAGTCGTGAGTGGTCTGTATGGTGAAATGTTTAATTATCAGTCAGTTTTCATTTTTATGTAAAATGTCAAATCTGTATTTATCATCTGCTCATCAATTTATTTGCAGAACAGTTAGCATTTGTATATTCTTTAAAATGTATTTAACTTATATTTTTTGCAACCGAGATTATACGGAGAAATTGTTGATAGTATTGTCTTTGACCATTTTTTAATTACAGTATGTTTGCATATAAGATATCTTTTACCTCCACATAATCTTTTTCATATTTTGAATTATTAATAAGTTCATTTTTGACTAGTCGATCTTCAAGTGTTTTGTCTTCTATAGACTACTTAAGTTCTTAAAATAATCAATGGAATTAGTATGTGTTTTTGTTTTTTTTTTGTATTATGTAAATTCCTATTAAATTTGAAAACTAAAGCTTTCTTTTTTAATAAAAGTTCTTTCATTTCAAATTTTGATGATTTCATAAATAACATTCTTAAGCTAAATATATCTTTTTAAAATTTATTTATTAAAGTTTACTATTTTCTTAATAAAGCCTCTTATCACTGCAAATTCTTTTCACTTTTACAATTAACTAGGAATTCTTGAATGTTTTGAATGCAAAGTTGTAGATAGCAATGACTGATGATGGTTTTGTTGTGTATATTGGCTATAAAAAATAAATAATGTAAGCAATTTTATCATTAATAAAACAAGATTTCTTCTAATAATGATTATTTTAAAGCATATGTAAAGTACATCCATTGTATATGTATTATAAAAATATCCGTGTATTTATATCTGGTTTGGAGTTTAAGTTTGGCATTTTAAAGTACATATGTTTCTAGATATTGATCTGATTTAGCATCATTTTTTTACTTATTGCAATATCTTGTTTCTGTAAATATGTGGTAGTAACTTTGACTTCTTTTTTTTTTAAGATTTTAAATATTATTAAAATGATAATTGTAACTAGTGTTTTTCATATTTTTTATCATGTAAAACAGATATAATAACTTCAACTCCAACAGCTAATGTTACCAAAAAGTATGTGTGGGAGTTGAAACTTAACATTTCCAAAATTGGCATAAAGTGTGTGGTGTCTTTTACACAAAAAATAGTTAACTTGATATTTCATAAATAAGTCATATTTGATATTTATTCAATATTCATGATATTTTTTACATGTTTTTATACGTATGCAGACATTCTTTTTTTTTTTTTTTTTACAATTCTAAAATGATTTTATTTTTATAGCAAATTAATATAGTAATAAATTCATTTAAAATTTATTTGGTTATTTAATATAATGGATAAACAAGTAGTTGGATAAATCCTCTAATATGATTTTTTCATTTATCAATCAAAATTGTTAAGATTTATGCATTCCTTTGGTTTAAAAAAAGTTTTTATTATTTTGGCATTTTTTACCACTGGAGTTCTTGAGTGAAGTATTATTTATAGTTGTTAATTTTTTTAAATATTGTCTTACTACTTAATATGGTATTACAAGTGGTTTATATATACCCACTAATAAAAAAGAGCTAAATCATATAAAATGTATTACTAATACTGTAATTAATGTACATGAAAAAAGTTAAAATGTGGAATTATATATAATAATGTCTGTTTATATCTATATTGAGGTAATTCCCCTCATATTAGTTATGCTATTTAATGTAAAGAAAATTAAGTAATTTGACCAAGTCACAATTTGAAAATTAATAATGACAATATTCTAGAACAAACTAAGATAAAAGGTAAAAGAATAATTTTATTATCTAATTTGAAGTTTAGTAAAACTAGGGGATAAAACAAAGTGGATACTACTTATTTATTTCCTTAAGTTAATTTAATTTTTTTTAAAAAATAAATTTAAAAGAAACATAAAAAAACATTTGAACAGTTTTAAAATAATTTTAATAATTAAAAAAAAAAAGTTTAATGTAATTTCATCAAACCATACAAAAATGCAAAAAATATAAATAATTTTGTAAACCTGTAATTAAATCTGGCATAAACAATTGTATAAATAAAAAAAAAAGGAATGTCCTAATTATTGGGGGGTTATAGTAATATAAAGTCAGTAGTTTGTTTTGAAAATATCAGATATAATGTTAATGATAAAACAAGTATATAAGAGAAACTTTAATCAAATTCATTATTTTTATGGTTTGTTTGACTACTGAAATTATAATCTGATTCACCACAAAAGTATTGCTGCTATCATTATAAAAAAAGATTACCTTAGTTACTGGAGAATGTTAACTTAACTATAACTGATAGATTATAAGTTAAGCCTTAATATATGCAAATGAATTTCATCTACTTTACTGGCGAGCTCAGTAAAATGTGAGTCTAGACACATCAACTCCCTGGGTCGTAGATATTTTTCTGCTCAGTAACAGGTAGCAGTAAGCAAAACTCTGAAGCCCTAAGCAAAATACCTATCTAACATGAATAATTAGCTGAAGTCAAAATAGGTCTGTTGGATTAGAATGGATGGATTCACAACTGATTCTGTAAGAGATTGTTGGCCAAACCCAAAATAAATTGCTAGCCAATTTGTTAAGAAAATGAATATCAGTAATTGCTTAATAATCTTACTTGATATTAATCAAGAAATTTGTTAAGTAAAATACAGTTTTTAAATCACTTTATATGCATTCAATAGTAATAATATTTATGCATTTGCCTATATATTGAAAAAAGAAAAAAAATTTGAGCATATATTTTTATAAAAGAGCTAATGTTTAATTATATCATTAACTTATGAATGCATAAAAATAAAATTTCAATATTTTTGAAACTAATACACCACCCACCATATTTTAAAACTTGTTTTACTATCTTATCAGGATCTTCAGCCTTTCCATTTTAAAATTATAAAGAACTGTTTTAACTTCACTAAACTGGATATCTTTATCCAAATTTAAATGAATAGATAAAATAAGTATAGATTTAATATGATTATGTTACTGTTTTTTAGGTCCAAATGTTACTTTCTATATATTAAAAATCGATTGGGTTACTGTTCTTTAGGTCTAAATGTTACTTTCTATAAATTAAAAATCATCTAAAGATAACATAATGAATGTTTGTATTTCCTGATGCTGTTTTAACCCACTATTTATCAATCTTTGAACTTCAGTCTTTAAAATTATATAATGATTATGAAGCTTTATTTGCAAATTATTATTCTGTCAAGCAGCAAATGCATTGCTTTTTTTAAAAAATCAAATTACAGATAGAAATATTTTATTTTCACTTGATTAAAGAATTTGAATACACTCTTTAACAGAATTCAATAGCTTAAATGTATTATGATTCTGAAAATAAATGCTTCCAAAAAATAAACATCAATTTATTTTGCAAATTATTGGAATAAGATTTTTTTTTAATGCAACTATCATTTTAATCTTGGAATGTATAATCTATGATCTGTCCAACAGTTTACTTTTATAAATGTTCAAGTATTTCTGAATCCTAACTATTGAAATGTCATTATTTAAGCATGAATGCATTCATTTTCTTCTGTAATGATTTTTTTGCCCAAACAAAGTATTTATACTAGTCAACCCATGTATTGTGCATAAATTCAAATTTCAATAGACTATGAATTTACAGCCCAGTACTGTTATTTCAAATAACTTTTAGCTAAAGATTCTGAGAAGAAAATTTTAATCTTTTAAGGATATTGCTGTAATGATGCAATCCAATTAGGAATAAAAACATTCTTTTTAAATTTTAAATCTTAACTAACATTTCTATTCAGATCTTAAAGAGTTTGTATCAAATGAAGTTCTCACATTTATCAAGTGAAGTTCTCACATTCCATATACCTATATTTGAAGGAAAAAAATTCCAGTGCCTCCCGATTTACTACAAATTTTTATTTCTTTAATAAATAATCCATCAAGCATCATGACGTGGCAGACTATGTGAGGTAAATTAATTTTAGACCATCTTTTCTAATTCTATTTTACTTTCATGATGACCAGGGGCTCACTAAAGAGAGCAGCCTAAACATAAAATTCTTAATAAGCTGAAACTTCTGTCCCATCCAGATCTGTATTGATTTATTAATGATTGTACTAGCTCATGCAAAGATGTCAACTGCCAATATATTTAACCTATTCTTGCTACAGCTTTCTTAATTATTGTTGAAGTAAAAAAAATAAAAAAGGAATTGAAGTTAGAATTGATTATGTTGTATCAGTCGAACTTGTATGTTCGTGTAACAAGACCTAGAATTTAGACAATTGTACCTTGAACCCAATCATGCTCGAGATACATATGTCCGGACCAATCATGAACCCTGTCTTGTTTGTCCATCTTCCAAACCTATCAACTTATGAGCAACAATTCCGATGATATCCGATTCATTTTATCCTCCCTGGCCAGAGACACAGCGGAGAAGCAAGAAGACTCTAAGTGAATGATGACACTAGGGCAAAACCATTGATACAATCATGTTAAACCTACACATATGGAAAGACCCGGGGTCTCTTCTATCATACAATATATATGATCGCTAGATCTTACAAACTAGCCATACTTGTTTTATAAGACAAAAGAAAAAAGATCTACAAATTTAGTATTGGAATATCAATTTAAAAAAAAAAAACCCAATGATCCAAAACAATTGATTGAATTCAAAATATGAGTAAAAAAAAAATTATTATACAATGGTTATTATTCAAGTTTTTACATATTGATTCCCTATTGATTATCATAAGCCTCACATTACATTTCATTTTATTGGATATATTTTATTTTACACTTCGGCATGGATATATATACATTTTCAAAGATGTTAGCTTTGGTGCGGTTTAATTTGTATGCCAATAATGATGTACCTATATGGAAGATAGACAATAGTATTAGTGCTGTTATATAAAGGTACACACAACATCACATGACCCGTCTTTAATATTTATCAGTAGCCACTTGATCGCTTTAGAAATCAATTACATATCATTTTGTTAAGTGTTAAGTGAATTTTATTTTGATTTCATTACATTTACTGAGAGACAAATAATTCATAATGTTTAACATATAAAAAAAAAATAGTAATGTAGATGGGAAGCATTTATTTTAAATGTAGGTAAGATAAGGTCGACGAGCGACGCACAAAAAAAAATCAATTAGAAAGAGGGAATGAGTTTAGTTATGATCATAATATTACGTCTTATAGATATTCATAGGTTTGTGCGTAAATAGAAAATAGTAATAACAGTACCAGCATAATTACAATCCATAAATTTGATCCTTCTCTTTGAGTCCGATGAAGTGCTTAGTCATATAAAAAATAATAATAAACCGATTTTATGTCCATGTCTTTAGCAGAATCGGCTTCTTTGAAGAGAAACCTGGAAGGAAATGCTATGGGCCAGCTATCCCGGGGTCATCCCATGCCAAGTTACTACTACTCAGACCAACAGTCCCAGTGTCAACTCATATCCTTGTTTTTGGAACTACGTGTGAAGAGATGGTGGGCTCGGATTTCCGATACACCCACATGATAAAGCAAGATTTTAAAAAAAATGGATAAGAAAGCCTATGCTGGCAATGCTTACCCTAACAATCATTATTGATATTATTTGAATACAACCTGTAATATCCAAAAATATCACGCATAAGGGTATGACCTAGTTACTGAACCTGAATTAAAAGTTTTCATTTAAATAACATAAAATCTATATTGCAGCATCTAAGACCCCCTTCTCATTTATTATATACACATAACTCCCACACATGTTAAACAAAACTATAATACTACATTCAGAGGTATACTTTGACAGACTTAGAATGAAATATCAAGTATTACATGCAATTAATGGGAGTGGTCATTGAGATCAGACGAGGGTAATAAATTGTAATTAAATAATTAATGAACATACATTTTGGAAATTTTAAATAGTGCTAAGAATTTATAGTAATAATGTAAACTGTATTTATAATAATATTTATATGAAAGAGTGGATTTTCCCTATCACTGACATATAATTGGAATATATACTGAAACTCTCCCCAACCTGACAAATGCCTGTGGTTGGGGCTTTTATTGGCGTACTAATTTTAATTTAAGATAATATATGAGATATACATACAATATTAAATGACAAAACAATTGCCGCACCAAAGTAGAAAAATCAGACTAGGTTATGAGGCCTACTACAAAAAAAATTATTTTATGAGTTCACATTAGTCCAACAAACTTATTTCATCCATTCATCTCACATAATCGAAAATAAAGTCAACTAAATAAAGTAATATGATGGGTCTTAATTAATGGCATTAGCCCCAGTTTTAGATTAAATTACAAATTATAGATTGTTACTATAGCTATATATTAAAATAACGTTTTTAGATTATTAGAGAGGCTTAATAATGTATTTGATGGTGGCATTGCATTATGACCTTCTGATCTTGCTGAGTTCCCGGTTGATTGATGGATCCATGACACTCGTCTTGGGGCATAAACATGTTTCATTTCCCTCTCTGCAGGTCCAGTAGCATTGTTCCATGATTCATTCTTTAAGCATAGTTACAATAGTTCATTGGTTTATGAGCATATGGCGGAATTCTTGCGGGAGATGGTTCTGGAATGACTGGGAAAGGTGCATTTCTTCCCTCTACTCGGCAACTATCATATTGCAGTTTTGACTGGCGTGGGTTGGGTAAACCACTGACTCAAAATATAATACTGATCCTTTTTTTGTATTAAATTCTAGCCCTTTTTATACTCCTGCATGATGTTTCAGGAATGCTTTTAAACTATTACCTAAGGCACTGTAAAATACAGCTACCCTCCTATGATTGCAAACAGGAAACACACTTGTTTTATTAGTAAAAAAAAATGCAACCATGCTGATAAATTCTCGATTGATTGTTTAAAATCTATTTTCAGCTTTTAGAAACAGATTCTAAATAAATAAAATTTCCATTAGTGGTTTACACATTGTTTTTATACAAATAATATAATTTTTCTTTCCAAATACGACTAATGGATTGCTATATTTAATTACTTTAAATTCTTTCGAGAATATTCGACAAGATTGCATCATCTTTTTATCGCCATTGGTAAATATCAATATAATATATATTAATAAATATAAAATGTTAGTTTTAATAATATCTTCCCTCACCTACTACATATATACAATTCACCGCTCACACATGACTTTTAAACGGTAACCGTATTATACAGTTATTGCCTTTACTTTTTTAAAAAAATGATTATATATAATAAAATAAAATAAAAATTTCCTTTGAAAGATATGAATGCGTGTATATGCATGGAAGGTAAGATTTGAACCCTGTCTGGTGGTGATATGTTGGGTGGGACCATGAAGCTCAATCTGACTGTAATTATAGGATGAGTGGAAGCATGAGGACAGGGTTCTACAAATTTAAATGATTGAAGACAGTAAAAAAGAGAGACAGAAAAGACTATTAGAAAGAATACCTAGTATTTGATGAACCCATCATGTTATCCTATCAAGCAGCATGCGGTATTCTTGATCAGGCAGTATATAATATTTTTGATTGGATAATTTATTGGTTATTCACAATTAACCTTCTTATCTGAAGGACATTCTACTATCTATTATCTGTGGATCTTAGCACAGCAGTTTTTATATTTAATTAGTTTTAGGAAGTTAAATAAAATATTTTTTTAATACTATAAGTTAGAAAAAATAAGCACATATGCATTTTAATTGTCATTATATAATATGTATGCAAATACTTATTGCAAATAATAGATTAATGAAAATTAATGACAAAGTGTAAATAATGATATTAAGTTGAATATTATAATTTCAAACACATGGATAATGCTGCCAAGTAAATGCAATGTGAATTTAAAAAATCTTTTTTTGTTTTTTATTGCTTTTGGATAATATATAATTTTTTTTTTTAATATCATTATTATCATATTTTAAAGATTTTTTTCATTTCAATATCATTATATTGATTTTATCCACCTACTGTGTGTATTTTGTATTTCATAAACAAGCTACATTTTATTTCTATTATAAATAAACTCAAACTGATCCAAGCTCTTTTTAAATTTTTTTTTTTTAAATAATTTTTCTTCTATTAAACTATTTAATTTTTTATTAATATATATATCTCTTTTTTAAAAAATCATTCTAAAATTATTTGATTACAAACTACAATAAATTCATTTGTCAATATATAATTAGAAAAATGGCCACAGGAAATAAATTCTGTAGACTAATAATGTATTGGTAAGATCAGAGGGAAACATTTTGTTGTTTCCTAAATAGATGTAGTAAATAAAGTAAATTTTTAAAAAGTTGACAATTTTTTGTCAATTTTTATTTCACATTGATTTAAAATTCTATTACACTACATAGCAAAGTTATGGGCATTTTTTAAATTTAAGATTGACTATTTAAAGTATGTACATACATGTAAATTCTTTAAATTGTATGAGAAAATTATTAATTTTATGCAGGTAGAATTAATAATTTCTCAAACTATTTAAAAGAAAACTTTTAAATGTAGTTTTCTAATTCTTATTATTTTTTAAAAAAAATTTTTTTTGGGTCCTTTTTTTTTAATATTTTGAATAAATATATGTGGAAGCATAGCTTCTCATTTTTCTAATTATTAATATATTATATTAATTAATATCTAACTTTAAAAAATATTGTAGTTAAGACATTTTAATTCACTGGGTTTTTTTTATTCATTTTGATCAATAATAATATGGAGTTGCTGTTTTTTAAACATTCTCCAGAACATAATTTTCATTATGAATTAGAAAATTAAGATTTCATTTAAAGTGACCCAAAACTAATGATGAGAGAAACTCATGAATTGCTTCAATTTTAACTGATTTCTGAATCTAAACAACTATCCTTTGAATCACTTAATGTCATCCTTTTTAGTAGATCCTACTAAAGTCTTTTTATAAACTCAAATACTTTGTGATGCAATGTTATTTTTTTATGCCAACATTCATTTATTCATAATCTCCATCTATAAATTTAAGAGTTTTTTCAATCTTTTTTCATCCGAGAGGAGTTGGGTGCCACTATTATATAGAAAATTTGCTATTGTTATTAACAGCTTGTATAAACATAAGAAGTAGTGATCATATGATGTTTTGATGATTTTATACCAATCCCACCTATGGGATAATGGTAACTGTGGTTTTTGAAAAACCAAAGACATGTGCTATAAATGTAATTTTAATAATTTCATTGTAAGTAAACCTACCATGGTTTGACAATTTAGCCAGTTTTACCATAGATCCCCCTCAAATTAAATAAATTATTTTCATTTTATCACAACCTGCATATTTCATAAATTATTTCAACTTTGGAAGATTATTAACTTTGTACTATGGGGCTATTTAAAATGAAATTTTAATTTTTAAATTCACAAATATGTCTATTATCGTTAATACAAATGCTATGATCTCAATAGTAATGTTAGGAAAAAAAGATGGCTGCTTCAGAAACAAATAGTAAACATATGAAATTTATGATAATCTACTTTTTTTATTTTCTACTCAATATTTTTTCAAATTATGAGTTATTGAATCACTGAATTTTGAGTCAGCACTTTCCAGCTGCATTGGATTATCATCAGAAACTAGTGGCTTTGAAATGACAGTTTATCCATAAATGTTTTGCTTGTAAAGCTCCTTAATAATTGTTAAATAGATACTGGAAATGATGTGTGTAGATGTGTGCGATGATTTTCTTCATTTGATTTTAAAAATGTAATGTCTGTCACTCAGATTTTTACCCATATATATAGATGTTCAAGTTTTTATTTTCCTATCTTTAATGAAGGCATCAATACATTTGAGATTGTTAATATTCTGAAATATGAAACAGTTTGAGAATTTTGAACATTAATAATAATTACAGTTAATTGAGCAACAATTTAGCCTTTTAAATTTACAAGCTTTTGAAATCTAATATCACTTTTTCCCCATTAAGAATTTTGCCTATGAAAGAAAGAAAAAAAGATTTGGATGTTACATTTCTGTGTTATGTAACATTTTTCATCTGTTATGTAACGTAGAAATGTAAAGTATTTTTCGTTATGTTTATTTCACCTGTTTGCAATTTCATTAGTCCTCCTATATCCATGAATTTTATATCCATTGTTTCAGCAATCCATGGTTTGGAAAAATATTTTTAAAAAAACAACAACTAGAAATTCATAAATTTGAATTAATAAATTTAATGTTGACATACATGTATGAAAATGCCATTATGAGTCTTCTCTTAGCTATTTTCTCCCCTTTTTTGCCATCACTCCTTAGTCAGACATCTTTTTCTCTTGATTTATTTTTGTACTTTCCTTTTCATAAGTATATTTTTCTACTTTTATAATTATTTTTTGTCTTAATTTGTATATTTTTAAAATTAAATTGTTTCCTAGATATAGGATTTGCTATTATTCACAGTGTCAGATATCCATATCAAGACTTTGATATAATGTGAATTAGGAGGGGAAGGGGGAGACTACTGTAATTATTCTGATAAGAAAAAGCAATTAATTTTTGAATTAGGATAAATTATTTTTTATCCCATATCTTTGGAGGATCTTATTTCTAAGACATGATAATGATCCTACTGTTTTAAATTAGAAAACCATTTTATAGATAAATTATTCCATTTGATAATGATCCTACTGTTTTAAATTAGAGAACCTTTTTATAGATAAATTATTCCAATTCCATTTTTGTTTTACTTTGCAAAGTAACTTTTTATCTAGTCAATTTTCCAAAAACCTAGAGATGCGTCAGCACTAATTGGCAATTTGATATGTATGTTTTTAAGCAAAAGTTTAACGGAATCTTTGTTACTAATCTCTGTTATTTTGTCATCTTAACTAAATCATGTAAGATTTTTTGTAGGATGCTTTTCATACTTTAAACAATTGCATAACAATTTTTATCTTCCCCACATTATTTGCAATATAAGGATCAACAATATAAATGTCTTGATTATCTGTCAATTTATTTATAAAATAGTTAACAAAAGTAAATGGAATATTTCAAAAACTGTCTAAAATAAAGTATACTTTATTCATTGTAAATTTATATACTAAAATTTTATTAAAATGAAAAAAAAAAAAACCTATTATTTTCATTAAATCATAATTATTATGAAACATTGATATCATATGTTGATGCTTATATAAATTTTTATTAATCTAAGTATTTTTTTTTTGTCACCGGATGATTTAAGAGATCTTTAATAGTAATAGTTTTCTCCTTGCTTTGTCATATGTTAAAGGCATTATGTCAATACTTTTTTTTATGGTAATGAGCCTTATCTATATCATTTGTTTTTGGTCTTCATTTATTTGTAGTGTTCCATTTACTTTTGAATGGTTTATGATAATAAATCTATTTAGATTGGAGATTTTACTAATACTTAAGCTATTGCTAGCCTAGTTTTTAATTTTTTGCATTACTGTTATCTTTTAAATGGCAAAACAGAAATTTTTCTAATATTTTCCTTTTACTACTAAATTAATTTTATTCATTATGTCTCCATCTGTATTAATAATATGTCAAAATATTTCTAATTGCTAATTTTTTCTAATTCATCATCATTGTTTTTATTGTCTTCAGAAAATCCATTGAGCATATAATTTATCTCTAATTTTACTTTCATCTGATGATTCTTGCAAAATTTCCTGAATCACTGAAGCATCATTTGCAAAAACATTACATTTTTTTCAACTGCAATTATAACATCTACATTAAGTGCACATGATGGTTGTTTTACAAATAATGCTCAGGAAATTTTACAGGAGTTATCAGATAAAATTAAGACTAAAGATAAATTTTAAAGTAATGTTCAATGGATTTTCTCAGAAAAAGAAAATAAAGATTGATAATGATTAGAAAAAGATCACAACCACAAATATCTTTGTCAAATTATTAATACAGATGGAGACAATGAATAAAATTAATCGTAGAATTAAATCTGGGTGGAGTGTTTAAATAATTTAGTTAAATATGCTAGTGTGTTTGAAAAGAAATGTTTTTAATAAATATATTTACGAGTCTTATTTATGGATCTGAGTTTTGGAGATTTATTAGCAATGCAATACAGAGACTTCAGATCACTTTATTAATGAAGTATGAAAAAATGTATGTTAAGAGTAACAAGAAAATATTGAAAATGAAATACATGAATGAGAGAACAAACAGGGATCACTTGGCGTAAAACATTGCTAGAAGAGATGATAATAGAAGGACATTAGAAGTTTTAAATTGTTTTATCCCAAAAGATTTGTGAAAGACCTGGAAAGTAATCACATATGAGATGAGTGGATGAAATAAGTTTGTTGGAATAATGTGAAGAAAATAGGTTATGGATCTGAGAAACTGGATTCGATTTGTAACATCAATTCCACAATGGATCAGTAATAGTTGAAAATGAAATATGTATATATATATATGTGTTATATATAGAGCTCGCAAATAAGCTCTTAACAAGCTTTGCAGAATATCTCCAATCCCAGACCAGTTTCTGCTACTGGCTTCCTTAGTGAGGTGCTAAAGTTATTAATATATGGTGTGTCTGAACTTGGTTCAGTCCCATATAGCTATTTAAGTTAGCTGGATTGGAAGACATGTGAATGTCTGAAAATTTTCAGATTTTCTACTTAATAGTTATCCATTAGATAAAGTGCTGGGTTTGTCCTGGTATTTTTAATCTAATGCTTGAATATCCTAGCACCTCACTGAGGAAGCCAGTAGCAGAAACCGGTCTGGGGTGGGGATATTTTGCAAAGCTTATTAAGAGCTTATTTGTGAGCTCAATATATAACATTTGTAATACAAACTTGTTAAATTAGTCATGTGACACACGACTTGAATTCTTTGTGATATATACATATAGTTAAGCCAGTATACTTATCATCTTTATATATATAATTAATCTGATGTAAATTTATTCATAGAATAAACAAGTCTGAATATATTACTAAGATAATACACAAGCTAGATTCCCAAAGAACCATTTAAATGAATTTGTAAGCAATATCCATCTTTTGTTATATCACTGCCAATCTATTTAATCAAATAAAATGTGATTTTATTTGACCTTCAGATTGTTATATATTAATAAATCAAGCATTGATACTCAAAAAGCTGAAACTTTTTATTAGCAGCCATTTTTGTTTTAATCAAGCCTGCTTATTTCAAATATTAATTTAGATGAAATTTTAATGATTTTTAATGATCACATAAATAATATTACAGTTTATCAAATATGCAATGTTGAAAATATAAACTATTCATGAAACAATCGAATCCAAATATGTTACTAAGATAATTCACAAGCTAGATTCCCAAAGAATCATGTAATTGTAATTGTAAAATCATCTTTTATCTGACAAAGTAGACTGTCATTAATATATTAAAAGATTTATATTCTCAGTTTTATATACAGTATTTAATAACCCATAAAATTATTTACCTGGTCATTAAAATCATTAGAATTTCTTTTAAACTTATATATCATCTTTATACATATATATTTAATCTCTTGTATGCTTTACCATTATTTTTGCAACATTCTGTTTAGATAAATTTTTTTTCCAATAGCATATGTTGCTCATGCTTCATATACTTTGATGTAAATTATATATCAAATTTGATGGCACTATAATTAGTATGTCTTTGGCAATCTTACATGTGATATATATATAACTTTTAGGATTAATATTAACAATATGAGCCTTTGGTTATTACAAATAATTTATTGGAGTAATTTAACACTTTAATCTGAATATGTTATTTATAATCATTTTCGTTTTTTAATTGGTTGGTTAAACTGATAAAAAAATCTCCAAATATGTATTTTTTATTGTATTAGTTATTTTTAATCAAAAGATAAAATTTATAAATATTGTATTATTAAACTTTATTTAATAAAATATAATGGAGAAATTTTTTAAAAAATAATACTGAATTGAGTACAGTATTGTAATCCATGTGAATTATTTATGATTTAATTAGGCTTCTAGAATTGTTTTCAGACATAATTAAATCTATTAATTCAGTAAGTCAGCTTGGGGGTGGGGGTATTAGTGAGAAAAATGAAGTTACCAAGGTGCATCATTCCATGTTATGTAAAAGGTAATACTGAACTGGAGGAAAAGTCCTATAATTCTTGATAATAAATAATGCTCAAATGATAATGAAGGTACACTTAGTTTTCTAAAAGTAAATAAAATAAAAACTAACTTTAAAAACTATAAAATAAAATAAAAAGAACTTACTTTGATTTGAGAAATGAAACAAGAATTGTCAAATAATCTAGTAGTTGAAGTAATTCCTTTATTTCTACTACCAAAAAAATCATGCACTTAAGAAGAGGACATAAGCCAACTTATAAATGCTGAGAATAAGTCAATCTAATCATAGAAGTCTGTATATAATAGTTTGTATTTCTCACTATGTCATAAATGAAATAAGCGAAATATGCAAAGAAAAGTTTCATGTAAAAACTAATAATACAATTTTCTTTTTCCTCCTTTCTTTATGTATTGATTTCTATATTTACATATGATACCATTTCCAACTTTCTTATATACTTAACAATACTATTTTTTACACCAAAATTACTCTTACAGTTTCAACTGTTGTCAGAGCTACAATATCCAAATATATAATCATACAATTAATACATTATATTTATATACATAATCAATAACATACATCTTAGCCTGACCATTATAAATAACCATTTGCCATTTTATTATTCTACTCTTAACTAATTTTATTTTCTTATTTATAGTATTTTATTATTAAATTATTCTAAAACAATTTTATTATAATTTTAAAACTTTAATCTTTAAACTCTACTATTTAGTCTCATTTTATTATTTTTTTAATTATATTTTCTTAATTACTTCTAAACTTTCTTTATTTTTATTATATATTAAACTATTAACTTTTTTACATTATAAATTAGCTTTTTATTACATTACTAAATACTTACATATTTATAATCCTATTTCCAAAAACCAACTGACAAATTTTAAAAAATTCTTATACTTGTTTAACAACTCCCTCTATCATCATTTTCTTCAACTTTATTTTTAAACCTTTTTTTATTCATATAAAATTATTGTCTTTACCCCAAAATCCCTATTAAGATTTGGTTTTATATTTTTAATCAATATTGCTCCTTTAATTTTCCTATCCCTTCTATTACTTGTATAATTAATCATTTTTATACTATCCTTCTCAAACCTATGACTTGTTTCTAATGAATGCAAATGAATAGGTGACCTCTTATACTTAGATTGAACTAATCTTGTATAAATTGAATTCTTTGTCTCACCTACATAATTAGTTTTTATGTTTTTACTTTTACATGACTTACATTCAATTTTATATACCCCATTTATACATTTTTCTACATTTCTTACATATTTATTATTTAATATAGTAAGTACATTTTTTCTAATATGAAATATATATTTCCTTATTTTTTATAGTATTGTAAAAAGATGAATAAAATAATTATTGAAATAAGTTTAATAATGTAATAAAATTTAAGATAGTAAATAAAAGAAGGAAAAGTATACTTAATATATTAGATAATAAATATGTAAGAAAATTGAAAAATGCATAAATAGGGTATATAAAATTGAATGGAAGTCATGTAGAAGTAAAAATATAAAACCTAATCATGTAGATGAGACAAAGAATTCAATTTATACAAGATTAGTTTAACATAAGTATGATAAGAAGTCACATATTTATTTCCAGTCATTATAAACAGGTCATAGGTTTGAGAAGGATAGTATAAAAATAATTAATTATACAAGTAATGGAAGGGATAGGAAAATTAAAGAGGCAATATTGATTAAAATATAAAACCAAATCTTAATTGGGATTTTGAGGTAAAGACAATAATTTTTATGAATAATTATAGTTATTATTATTAATAATAGTTTGAATATAAAAAGGTTTAAAAATAAAATTGAAGAAAATGATAATAGAGGGAGTTGTTAAACAAGTATAAGAATTTTTGAAAATTTGTCAGTTGGTTTTTGGAAACAGGATTATAAAGATGTAAGTATTTAGTAATGTAATAAAAAGGTAATTTATAATGTAAAAAAGTTAATAGTTAAATATATAATAAAAATAAAGAAGGTTTAAAAGTAATCAAGAAAATATAATTAAAAAGATAATAATAAATTGATAGATTAAATAGTAGAGTTTAAAGATTAAGGTTTTAAAATTATAATAAAATTGTTTTAGAATAATTTAATAATAAAATACTGTAAATAAGAAAATAAAATTAGTTAAGAGTAGAATAATAAAATGATTATTTATAATGGTCAGACTAATATGTATGTTACTGATT
This sequence comes from Epiperipatus broadwayi, assembly GCA_028023455.1. NCBI lineage: Eukaryota > Metazoa > Onychophora > Udeonychophora > Euonychophora > Peripatidae > Epiperipatus > Epiperipatus broadwayi. Next base: position 477,783 of record JAQFVV010006204.1, read on the forward strand.
ATATCTTTGGATATTGTAGCTCTGATGATGACTGCAGGACAGCTGAAACTGTAAGAGTAAAGTTTTGGTGTAAAAAATAATATTGTTAAGTGTATAAAAAAGTTGGAAATGATATCAAATGTAAAAACTTATAATGCATCTTGATTCCAATAGCTGCTTAAAATAATTTTAACAATAACAACAACAACAAAAAGTCACAATCTTTAAATATAATTTATAAAAATTTTGATTTTGGAAATATTTTCTTAAACTTCTCACTATCCATTCTAAATACCATTAAACTTATTGATCATTGATCAACCAGTTCTCTAAGCCTGATCTGACTGATCATCTCAAAATAGTTTAACATCAAGTTATCACACACATACACACACAAAAAAAAAGCAAGAGGATTATGCAAAGAATATAATAAAGAAAATAAATATGAAAAGTCTGAATCCATTATTAAAAAATTCTAGGCCATGGTTTGTGGAAAAATAGTTCAAATGCATCAAAATTTTGAAAAAAGTATTTTAGGAAAATCTGAATTTATCATTAAAATTGTTAAATTGGAAAGGAAAATTATAAATTCCTACTTAAGAAAGAGGATTAGCTTAAAAATAGAAGAAAAATATGCTATTGATGAATTGTTGCACAGAATTTTATATTATCAAATACCAATAAATGTAATTCTGAAAATCAAGAATTATTGCACTTCTATTGCTCATGCATAAGACAGATAGCGTCCTTCTTCTACAAACTTAACAAATTAAATCAGAAGTTGGCAACTTTTTTTTTATCTTGGGTCACTCTTTCTACATCAAATATTTTGCATCCTGATTATGGGTTAGATGACCGAATCAATAATGTAAAGTGATGATTACCAATAAAATATGTGCATAAATTAAATAATAATAATGCACTATTATGCATATGTAAATAACTATTCTTGTAATGCAAACCAAAATTTATTTATATTCAGCTTCTACGTGATGGAATGAGAAGTGTTATTAACACATCTAGAAAATCTGAGACATTTGAAATAAAAACTGGTGTTAATGAAGGATGTGTATTTGCTCCAGTATTAATTATCAATTTTTATGACAATGGTCTTTGGAAATATTTATAGGCAGCTTAATCATACAGGGGTCAAGATACAAATCAGGATTGATGGTGGAATTTTTAAATTGATTCGATTAAAAGTAAAAACAAGAACTTCTTGGATTTTAGATTTACAGTATGCAGATGGTTTTGCTATTTTTGTCAATTCAGAAGATGATTTGCAGAATGTTTTGAATGCAATATATAAAGACTTAGGTTTATTAATTAATGTTCAAAAAAACTCAAGTTCTTTATCAACCAGCAACTGAAGAAAAACCCTCAACTTTTAGCTTTGATGGTTATCACCCTGAGAATATAAATCAGTTTAAATATCTTGGTAGTTTCATAATAAAGAAAGGGGATTTAGACATTGAGGTCCAATACACTCTGGTGTGCTGTGGCTTTTTTTACAAGCTAAGAATATTTTTCAGAGGGCGATAACCACTCCAATTACGCTAGCTGTATATAGAACTGTTATTTTACTTAATTTATTGTAATAATCAGAAAATAATATATTCTTTACAACAGTTATATAAATATCAAATTTTTTTTATAAATTAAAAGCCTTTTTCAGCACCTGATTTGGTGCCCTTTTCAAATGTTAATAATCTATTACATTAATGAACTATTTCAGACATAAAGTCATCTAGTGTTCAATAATGAAATTAAAACACACAATACCAATATAAATCATTAAAATAAATCAAAACCTGCATATATAAATCCAGTAATTATAAAATAATTGACTATATCATAAATAAATAAATTACATGCATTTTTTTCTTTTTTTACAATTATACATATGTCAATTTATATAATTTTCCATTTATTTTTAATTAACCAATTATTAACTAAATTTATAGAAGTCTTGTAAATATTCATACAATTATTTAAATTATTTTTAATATAGTATGTTTCATATATTTGTCTTTTTGGATCTTTGATGTAATTTAAACATGTAAAACTTTTTGTAGCATGCAGATCTATCATCTCTTCTACTAATTGCATTATTATGTTCTTTGGCTCTTACCTCTAATTGTTTGCCAGTATGCCCAAAGTAAATTATTTTACAAATTTCACATATAATTTTATATACAATTCCTTTTTTGTACCATATATCATCTCTTAACCTATAATTACCTATTAATAGTTTGAGATTTTTATTGTTTGACCAGCCAATATTTATATTCTTTTCAGTATAATTTTTGTTTTATCTTAATGTAATAGATTATTAACATTTGAAAAGGGCACCAAATCAGGTGCTGAAAAAGGCTTTTAATGTACAAAAAAATTTTGATATTTATATGGCTGTTATAAAGAATTTATTATTTTCTGATTATTATTTTATGGAAGAACAGCATAAATATATATGTATATATTTTTAATTTATTGTATAGAAGTAAAACTTGGACACATTATCGATGCAGTATAAAGACATTAGAAAAGTATCATCATTTAAGGGTACTCCATAAAATTTTGAAAATACAATGGCAAGATCATAAATCTAATCAATATGTTTTTCAGCTTCCTAGATGTGATAGTATTGTGCCTACTGTTGTAATATCATGTTTGTTGAAATGGAGATGTAAAATGAATGAACAATGAAAGACTTCCCAGCAGGATGTTTTATGGTCAATTTGAACACAATTTTGTGAGGGAGGTAGACTATATTTACAATATAAAGATTGTCTGAAAGTCATTCTAAAGAAGCATAAGGTCAGTTATTTTCATTGGGAAGATATAGCAGAGAATTGAACACATTGGAGAGCTATAATTAAACATGTTATTGAAATATTTCTGAATGAAAAGTTTTCTGCTGAAGAAATTAATCATCAGAATCATAAAATATCAAGTAAACAGAAAAATGGACCAGCATGGTCTATATGTGGACATATATTTGCAGGCTAGTTTGTATAATCATCATAAAACTCATTTCTAGAATGTTTTTTTTTTCTCCTTTTTAAATTTTTTTTTTTTTTAGAATTGGAATGGCATATTGTTTATGAGTAGCTGCTTATTATTATTATTAATGCAATCTCACTTGCAAAAAAGTAATGTAATGAGAATATTTTGTAGAAAAACATTTTACTTTTTTGTTAAATTGATTTTAAAAAAATACAAAATAATAGAAACAAAAGTTATTCTTGCATAAGTTAAAAAAACATACCAACTATACTATCAATAATTTCCTTGCTATTGTTTTTAACTGCATACATAGTCTCAAAATTTGGTTTGTAATTTGACATTTTTGTGAGATCATAAGATTCCGAATTATCATGTGTCTATTGATTTAAAATATAATTCATTTGGGAAAAGATTTATTTATAGATGTAAGAAGAATCAAAAATAATTGATGTAGATACATATTTTTTCCATTATAAAAACTGTTCAGGAATGAATGCCCAATATTCTTTTGAAATTTTTTATTTATTTATTTATTTCTATATTTCTTTGAAATTATTATTTCAAATTAAAGAACTTTTAAAAATCAATAATTCTATTTTTATGCTATCAATTCTCAGAAAATAAAAATAGTGCATCATTTGCATAACTTTATTTTCATCAAAATTAAATATTCATTATTAAAATTAATTACTATTGATAAAATATGAATTCACTGAAATATCAAGTTTATTTCATTCATGTAAATTTATTAATTCAATTAAAAAAAACTACTTTTCTGGAAAGCAATCAATGGGGTAACATGATGCATTCTTTGGTTGTAAGTTGCCGACTGCTGGATTAAATCATATATGTAAAGTCATAGATGAAACTAATGACTACCTTAATATAAAACGATATCATTAGAGGACATCTAACTTGCATAATAATTTATCAGATAATTTAATTTTTAAAGAAACAAATAAACATGTCTTAAATTACAAACAAACATGTCTTAAATCACAAACAAATCTTACACATTAGAGATTAACATGGATAACAAAACTTTGAAGATCTTTGCGTATAATGCAAGAATTTGAATTCTCTAAATTGATGATGTAAACTTTTCAGTATTATTGCTCATTTTCCACATTGATCCTGGAATTTGATTCCAGTTTATAGAAAAGTTATTAATGTAATTTCTCACTCCCTATCCCCAAGTATACTGTAAATGCAAAAGAAGTAAGTATTTTCTAAAAAAACAACAACATATAATGCAATTTTATTATGGCTCATTTGCACTTAGATAACTTTGTTTGATATCTAAAGTTAATATTGGGAACAAAATGGAAAAATTGTCTATTTTGCATTTCAAACTATCAAAGAATATATTTTAATATAAAAATATAATGTTTGTTTTAAAAAATATCAAAATAATTCTTATGCAATAAGTTTCTTTATAATCACTTTTATATATTTGCAAACTTAGATTACTTTATATAAATATATCCTAACAAAGCTAAGCCTCTAGTACACGTTTTCTATAAAGCACAAAGAAGTTGGCATCATTTTAGTTAAGGAGTTTAATTGTAAGTATCATTCTTTCCACACAAATCTAAATCTGAAAGTTGCAGCTCTCAACCTATTGTCTATCTTGACATTTTGTACTTTTAATACATATACTTTTGCAGTGCAAATGAATCATCATTGATGTTCCTACACTCCTTTTTTTAATGGGTATTTATTCCTTTTTTTTATATATACGTTTTTTGATCATAAATATATACTCTTTATTCTAAAGTCCAAATTTTGTCACAATCTGATATATCAGTTAACACTGAAAAACATACCTTCAAGCATATTAAAATTAGGGTTCTTAATTTATATTATACATCCCATGTTTTCATTGCAAAATAACATTTTTCAGAAGTTTTTGAATTCTTCGTGATCTTTCATGAGCTAAGTTCAAACATACATTTCAACACATTAAGTATTTTATTGACATGGTCAATGAGTATACAGATTACACTAGTTGCTGATTTTGATAATTTGTACAAACTTATAACCTTAAAATTGAGTTTAATAATCTCTGTAATATAATCTAGACCAGTGACTAATTCTGAGAAAATATCACATCTTTTTATTTATAATACATTCACAATTATTAATGAAAACATTCTGTGAACTGCTTGTTGATGATTCATTATAAAGCATCTAAAAGAAAATATCAATGTTCTTAATGACTTTTCCCTTTATGTAAATGTAAAAACAAACTTAAAATATTAAAACAGGCAAAACTCTCCATACAGTAGTGCCACTCAGTGCCAGCCAGAGTAATCAATGGATGCCAGAAGGCTTGTGCATAAAATCCCTATCTAGTGCCTACTCATGCAATATCTCCAGACTAATTTCTGGCTTGTGGCCTTCATCAGTGAGGAGCCTTGGATCTGAGAGCACTGCATCTAGATCTTAGGATTTAATGCAACCCTCCAGCAGCACCTTTTATCTTTACTTAATTACAAAACTAAGAATAAAATTGAAAACACAATAATATTTTCAATCTAAGCTTAATAGCTTATATAATCATATGGGTCTGCACTCAGTTCAGTACCCGTACATTTTGGTGTCATTGGTTCTTTAATAACTATAGCCATCATTATTCTATTAGGCAGGATTGGTATTAAACCACTAAACATCACATGATCACCATTTGTTATGCTTGCTCATAACTTATTAAAACAGGCAAAACTCTCCACTGTATGGGAGTTTTGCCTGTTTTAATAACAGTTATGAGCAAGCATAAGAAATGGTGATCATGTAATGTTTAGTGATTTAAAATTTAAAAATATACCTCTATAAACAAAAAAATAAATTTTATATTGAAAGAAAACTTCAAATTTCTATAACTTAAAAATATACCTCTATAAACAAAAAAATAAATTTTATATTGAAAGAAAACTTCAAATTTCTATAACTTCTGACTAAATCCCTTTTTATTTGTTATAAAGTATTGACAATGATATAACTCTTCAGAAATATTTAAATGAAATTTCTTGTACAAAAGAATTATATTTAAACATCCATACATATTCAAGCAATTAAGAACAATTATATTATAAAACATTGACCACAAAATCTGAGGCAGAATCTTATTGGAAGGATTTAAATAAATTAGTAATCCCAATATTCTCCATAACTCTAGATGGAATTCAGGAAAGTCATTGTATGCAATTTGTTAAAAAAGATATCATAAACTCATAAATGAATGAATACTGCAATTACTTATTAATCAATAGACTTGAAAAAATAATTTTTTCCATTAGGCTACCTTCATCAAATAAGTTGAACAAAGATTTTTAATACCATTTTATCTGAGTTTTTGGACTTAAAGTCAGCACTTATCTATTCAGATGGGATCACATTTACAAAATTAATAATTTATTTTTTTTTAATTGTAGTATTAAAAAATTTCCTTCTTATAATGAAAAGTATTGATGTTATCCATGTCATTTATGTCAAAAAATGGAATCCATCATGAGTCACTATTTGTCTATTGTTCTATCTGCTCATAAAAAGTTTAGAAACTATCACAGATGGTATTTATCTCCCTCAATTTATAATTATAGTCCAAGGAGTGTCATTTGCAAATGATATCTTGCTCACTTTTAGATATCTCTGCAGAACAATTAATAATCGTTAATATTGATTTTTTTTTTTACTGATTTATTATTCAATATACTAAATTTTTCTCATTGTAAAAGGCAGTGAGAAAATGTTTTTCAACATGTTTTCAATCATCTTAAATTGAAAATTTGACTGCTTATTAATAGTTGTCAAAATAAAGTGAAAATATTTTCTCTAGTCAGCCTTTATCAAATACTTTTAAATAGCTGAAACATGTGTTCAGGATTAATCTGCACATTTATCTTAAAATATTTCATCAGTGAGCAGATATTAGTTTAGTAGACATGATCTGCCTTATGCACTTTAATATTTATTTTTAATCTAGAATGTTAATAGGTATTAAAAAGTAACTTACAAATTAATCCATTGTTCTTTCATATGTATCTTCTAATCATCTTGTTGTACCTTCCTTAATGACTATTATATATCTTACGTAGACTTCCTGTGTAGAAATGATAATTCTGCTAAATCTTATAATAAAAACTTTAAATTTGTTTTCATAATTTTTCTGCCACACAGATCTATTTAAAGTTTTTGTTCAATTTTTTATATCAAACCATTCCCGCTTTTCTTGTATTCTAATTAAAGTTTTCCTGAAATATTACTTGTTTTGTAAGGGAAAGATTTAATTTTTTATGGGCAATGTATTCCATATTGATTATTTATGTATTTGGTTGAAAATACAATTTTGACAGTAACTTTATATTAAAAATAAAATGTATTCCATAAAGCTAATGTAGTATAAAAAACATTAAAACTGAGAAAATACAATAATTATCATAAAATAACAAATTTAAGCATTTGTAATGTTATTAATTTTGAATTTAGTAAGCTTGATGTAATTTTGATTAAAATATATAATAATACTTCTCAAACATATTTCATGCCAGTCTTTTTGTACAATAATCGAATTTTTTAATTTTATTTTTAAGATTAGACTCATCTATGAGACCCTATGAATTAGAGAATATCTCTTTTCTAAGAAAATGAATATTAGATTATGTAATAATTTGTTTCAAAATTCATTAATAATATATATATATATACACACACACACATGTAATAAAAATAAAATGTCCTTTAATTAAAACAAAATTGTAATCATAATAAAAATAATAATAATGATTACACACATATATATATAGACTTCTATGAGAATCTATGGTTAGAGTGTATCTTTTCTAACAAAATAAATATTATTTAGTAACTTTATAAAAGTGCAAATATACACAAATGTATATATATACATTCACAGCAATTTATTGCTTCATACAAAAATACATTTGACTAACTTTTAATTTTATTTTTTTATATATATTAAGTAATTTTGGAAAAAAAAATGAAATAATTGTCAATACATTTTTCTATAATGAAAATTAATATTAAAAATATATACTAATTAGTCTATACTTATTCTGAAAGTGTATATTAATTCCTTATAAAAATGTCCATCTCATATGCATTTTCCTTGGTTTTTTTGTTTCTATAAAAAATTATTTTTAAAAAATAAGTACCTTCTACAAAAAGTATTTATATGTAGGAGCCAGATACACGCAGTTTCAATCATTTCAGTGAAAGTTGAACTATCTTTAAAATGAAGCATTATGGAGCAATTATTTTTTTTTTACATTTAAAAAAATGACTGGGTATATGAAGTTTACTGATTTTCACCCTTGAAGTATAAAGGGCACCCAAAACAGTTTTAAAACCTTTTCTTTTTTTTTTAAATATGTACATATCTTAGCAATTCCGCTTAAATGCCAAATCATTATATTGTCGTGATTGTTATTCTTACACTAAATTGGACAAAACAGTCTTTTTTTTATTTATGATGAGGTGTTTAAGATAAATAATAAAATATGTTCTGATTTACATATAATCTATAGATATATAATGAAAAACTGATAAATTTGGAAACTTCCATGTTCATCAGTATGATATTTCTTCTCTAAATTATTCCTGTCCAAGCAGAAAAGCTTAATAGATTACACAAGTCATTAAACAAATGCATATCATAAATTAGCAACCTAATAAAAAAGGATAATAAACATATAGTATAAGGTAATACCTTCTCAAATAATATTTTATAACTAAACAGTAAAGATATTATGCATCCAGATTTCCAATTGCTGGATGAAGATTTGAGCAGGAGTTATTCATTTTTTTCTTTCCTCTTATTAAGAATAACTACTTACCCATGTAACAAGTGATGTTGCATAGTTAATTGTTCTGGTTATGAGAAAGTGACTTCAAAGGAAAAAAGCTAAGCTCGTTTGAAATCTCGTTTTATTATGGAATGAAACTAAAGTCAAAGGCATAGTAGGAATACATACTACTACTGCACTATGAGACTTTCAACTCCAAATATATGAAAATATATACAAATAAGTCTTGTCTGATACTAGTTGCATATTTAATTATTTACATTAATATGAATTATTAACTAATAATCAATATTCCACGCATTCATATTAGAAAGAAAAAAAAGCTAATTGTCAAGAATGGGTAACAAGCAGATTGTTAATGGTATCTGCTGGTGGATTTACTATGACTTACTTATATTTATTTCTTCCAGATATTGCTTTATTACATAATTTTTACTGGTATAGAAATCAACTTTATATTTTATCGTAAAATATAAATGGATATATTACAAAGTGTTTGAGTTTGATTTTAATTTTAATAATTATGTTATTTGCAGAATCTTCTCAAAATAAGCCTTTTAAATATATATTCATTTTACTTTTAATGATTAGTATCTTATATTTTTAACATTAGCTGGATACATGATGATTAAACTATTTTAGCACTATTCTACAATAAATAAATAGTTTTATTGTTTGGAATCTATCTGAGAACCTTACTTACTTTTCAGTCTGACATTACCATTGCATTAAGCCATGCAAATGGAAATAAATAACTTTATTTGCTTAGAAGCTTGTAAAAAGTTTAAGCACTGGAATCAATCCAGTCTGACACTTGGCCACTACTAAAACACACAGGGCAATGACTTTAAACTAATATTCTCATGCTGGAAATTGAACCCAGGCCTCTGTATAAAAGTCAGATGTATGTATATTAATGATTTAAATAAGTTAATGTAATTATGATTCATTCAATTTTCAATCCCTTCTTGCTATGTTTAATTATATCATTGCTTGTGACTTCTTTTTAGATTTTTATCAATCTCATTGTCACATACTGAACTAGTTATCAATTATTGGGGTTTTTTTTTTTTAATTCAGATTACCTATCATTTAATTCCTGTTTGTTGTTTTTAAATATTTTCATATTGTTACCAGGAAGTAGGAATTATAGCTGTTTGTTTTTTATTAATTAGTCAGCTAGAAAACTAGACGAACTTTTTTTTTAAAAAAAAAAAAAAAAACTGTAATCTACCCAAAAAAAAAACTGACTGGAGGGAAAAAATTCAAGGTTTGTCTCCTATGCACAAATCAAATATAAAACTAAATAATCTTGCACTTAAAAGTCATATATTTGTTATTTTTTACAAACGTAAATAAAATGTATCATTGATTTTAAATGTGCAGGCACACACATGCAAATAAGTAAAGAAAATTTTTGAAAACAAACGGCTAAATATTTTGTGTTATATATAGACACGTTTAAATAAAAGTAGAAATATGATAATGTAGCGTTTGATCTAGTATATATAAACTGTAATCAATTTAAATCATAAATACTTATTTATAGCAAATTTGCAGTATGAGGGGGAAAATGTGTTAATCCAGTGTCACTTCAATTAAATATACATTTGCGACCACACATGCATATATATAAAAAAGTAAGAATGAAATATAATGACTAAAAAATTTAAATCATAAAATTCATAGATTTTGTGACTTGGTTTCAAAGTTCTTTTTTAAAGTCTATATAAAAGCATCAAGACTACTAAATGGAGATATTTATGTTTGTTAATAATATAACCATTAAAATTCTTTGATATATTGTACACCTATAAACATTTATATTTTATCATAAATATTGTTTGGCAGTCATGATGTTTTTATAGGTAGACCTTAAAAAGAAATTTGAAACCATAACATGAATAAAATCCACATACTAAAAATGGTATGGTTTCTGCATTAACCAATTCCTTATTTCTAGGGTTTGAATTCTCAAACAGATATTAAAATTTTTTTAATCATTTAGCTTTCAACCTTCTCTATTTTATTTTTTATTAAAATTTAGACTCATTAGTAATATAATAATTCAAGCACAAGCAGAAAAAAACACTAGGATTTCCTCATTTTTATTCTTATGTCATCAAGAATGGCCTGTGAACTGCTATTTCAAATGAATATAGTCTATCCTCTTAATTGACATACCTGCTTTAAATGAATATGAGTAATCAACTGTTAAGGCGTTTATCAAATTATCAACATAGCATGTCTTATTTTTAAATAATAAGGTGATTTTTTTCATATAACTGATTTACTTTAAATAAAATTTAGCCTTATTTAATTATGAACAAAAAGATTTAGTGTAAGTTTCCTTTCTGTTCTTGTGAATTAAAATTATATTTGTAAACCTGAATAAGATTTACCCCATTGAATTATCTCAAATCATAAATATTTATAATACTTTTAATGTCCACTATTTTTTTCTTTTACAAAAGTTACTAAATTTCATCTGTTTCAGAATTTTTCACAGCTGAGAATGTCATCAATCAAGTCTCCCACATTTCCCTCTTCCATATTTTTTTACCCTTTAGATCTCCCTCTGACAGAATGTTTCTTCTCTTATTGTTCATCAGGTCTTTTTCCCATAATTTCTTGATCTTTTTCTGTTACTTCCTCCTATTTCCCAGTCATTTATCAATATTCGTATTCTGTTCATTCTTTTAACATGCTTATATTATCGTAATTTCCTTTCTTCAGTGATTAAACACCTACACCCCTCCAACTAATTTTCTGATTCGTTGATGTGTCCCTTTATTTACCTTCCAACTGATTGTTAATAATCCATTTCTGTTGCCAACAATCTTTGTTTACTTATCTTTGATATTATCCATGTCTCCACTCATATAATATGTTACTCCCTATATAGGATGTCATATATGTCATTTTGCTTTTACATTACTATATAAAATTGAATTTAGTATTTCTCTTTGACTCTCTCTCATTTTACCAATTACTCTACAGATTTTTCTTTTTGATGGTGCATTTTTTTCAACAATTGATCTTAAATATTAAAAATTCTCACTTACATGATTTTTTTTTCCCATCAGCGAAATGATCAATACATCATTTCATTTTATCACCAAATATTTTATCTTTCCAAAATTTATATTTAATCCCCATTTGTTATATTTCCATATGTTTATCACATTATATTCCATAGCATCATAAACCTGTGTTGTAATCTATACGGTCATTTGCAAATAATAAATTGAATAAATATTTATTATTATATAATCTTTCACCCATTTTTCCATTTTCCTTCAAAAACATATTAATAATTTTGTAAAGTTTTTAAAATGGCAAGCTTAATATCAGTAATGTATTTTTTACATTCATTGTTGAAGTATATAGTGAAATTATAAAGTGATTTTTTTCAAGAATCGATCAGTAAATAATAAAATCAAATCTAATATTAAACACTATTGGGTCATAAAAAAAAGTACTTAAATTAATCAAGAAAAAAAAATGTTTCCATTACGATATTTAAATTCTTTCAAGTATAAAATTGATATTAATTACTAAAGCCTATCCTTTTCCCAATCTATCCATAATTGTTCTGAAAATATGTTAATTGGAATGTAATATAAAGAAAGGAATAAATCTTGGGTCATGCGCTTTTACGAATTTACACACACTCATCTGTAAGCATTAGTTTAAAAAGCATAAATAGACCACTTATGCTTAGAGCTTACTGCTATATAAACTAACCTTTGCTCATCATTCTGAAATCAGGGTTTTAACCTATTGTGTGCTTGATATATAACTTGACAAATGAATTGTATAAACTTATTCCTTCTATAGCAAGAGAGAGATAGAATTTCATTTTTAACCAGCTGTGATTAGAAATAAATATTAAATTGTTTTGCTGTAACAAATTGTTTATTTATATATCATTTGACTAAATATGTAATATAGAGAAAGGAATAAACCTTTGGTCATGTACTTTTATGAATGAACATACATTTACCCATAATCATCAGTTTAAAAAACAAAAGTGGACCACTTATGCTTAGTGCTTATTGTTATATAAACCAACCTTTGCTATCAGTTGAATTCTAATTAAAAAAAAAACAACTTTAACTTTACAGTTTGCTAATAGAAATTATGAATTCAACACATTCAGGTTAATTAATAATAATAATGGAATGAAACATATAAACATGATCCCAGGTAATCATTCTAGAATGTCTTTTCTTCAAGTAGTTAAAAATTTTTTTTTTAGTTTTTTTTTTTTTTTTGAGTTTTCAAGTAAACCATATTTTTGATAAATTTATAATTTCCAGGGCCTATAATCTACTGAAGATGTATTAGTTGTTAAATTAAATCAAAATTAATAAATCAATTGTTAAATTTAAAAACAGGAATAAATTTCGATAAATTTCATTAAGAAGCTTTATTTTAATTTTTTTTTTTTTTACTTATAATATGGGAAGTAATGAAACACTCTTAACATTGTTGTATTTTGGTTCAATTCAATATGTTTCTTTTTGTCAGTAGACGTAACTGTTACAGAATATGTTGCAATGAACTATTTCCAAAGGTATCTGATCCTGCATTCCCGAAAAGTGGGTACTAATGGTCATGATATGATTGCATGCTGCCAACATGAATAAAGTGTAAATATTGCATTAATAAGTTAATCCAAAAAAAGAAAATAAACTGTAAATATTGTAATTAATTTTTCACAATGATTTCTTTTTTTAAAATAACATGATATTTCTTAGCAGGCTTTTTTTTTTGTAAACATTTTTTGGGACCCCGGAGCTGTAGATTTGTTAAAAATATGGGCTGCCATCTTGGTTTACTTGAAAACTCACAAGTATCTTTTTTTTATTCAGTTTTATTTAGCCATATGATTTTATTGAAGCTAATTACTTGCTACTTGTCTGTCCTAAGAAACTAAATTTATTGAAGAATATAGTTATAATATTTTATCTCTTATATAAACATTTGTAACTCCAAATTTTCAGTAATAAAATAGACAAACTGGATTTTGATTGGAAATCTATATACTATGTAGTGGTAACTTTAGTTTATTTCAAGATGCTTTTAATTATTTCAAATTTTGTAAGTGGTGGTGGTGTAACATCTCTGACAATATGCAATAGTTCACAGTATAGAATCAGTCTTTTTGTCCAGGCTTACTCAACTATTACTTGAAGTTCATGAAACTTATGCTCAAATGGAATGCTGTGATTGATTAATTCCTTTAAAAAATATATATTTTAGTCACTGTGTTTATTCATTGATGGTTAGTAGGTGGGGCGTTTTTAAAATTTGAAACAGATATATTGCATGAGAGTGATAGCAAATAGGCAAACTATTCTTTGCATCCATTTATTTAATTTGTCACTGAATCTTAATAATAAAAAAGCTGTCAAATAAAGATGAAGTTGACTAATTCTTGTTAGGCACTGTCTGGTTTTTAATTAATGAACAGGCTACCAAAAAATATTTTAAAAGACAAATTGAAATTAATAAGATGTATTAACACTAATTGTTTGTTAAAGCAATTCAGTTATTTTAAGCCATCCTGAAACAATTTTTTTTTTTGTTTTAATGATGTGATGATTCATTTCATGTTTTACTGATAATCAATGTTTAATAAATATTAAAATTAAAAAATGAGAGAGGGGGAATGGCAAAACATCCCTATTAGGTAATGGCCAAAATAAATTTTAATTTTAAATGTATTAGTAAAGCTAAAAAGATTTTAAAAATATTCTTGACAAACTTTGTTTAATAGTAAATGAAAGTTAAAATTTCTCTTGGCACAAATCAACTTTTTAAAAAATAATTTATAAAGATGGTATTTTAAAACCCAATCACAGGACCAAGTTAGAGATTTTGATATATATAGAAATTATTGAAGCTTGAAATTTAATCAACTTATATTAAATGTTTAAAGGTTAAACATTGTTAAGCCATTGCCTCTTTTTATCTTGACAAAATGGCAAAGGGCACTTTATATTTATTCTTGTAATAATTTTTTTATTTAATTTTAAATAAATTAATCTGTATACATTTTATAAATAAAACTAAAACAACAGGGTGAAGACTTCTCTTACAGAGAAACAATAAAAACTTTACCAGATTTGCCAAATGCTGGGAGATAAAATTGAATAAGTATCCATTTTTGTTTTATCTTTTAGATTAAATTAGTTTAGGTTTAAACCTAAGTTGTAGAATATGGCAGCAGATGTTTTAATTTGCACTATAAGTCTTTGTAAATATATATATATATAATATTTAAAATTAATATCTTGCTTAACATGCCATATGTTTGTCTTTTTTTTATAGTTTCCAAATTTTTATAATGTCTTTGAGTTGAAACTACTGTATTACAAATAAATATGGAATTCAATATAATTTTCTAAACCAAAATACAGGAAATAAAAAAAAGCTTATGTGAAATAAATTTCTATTTTATTACTATGAATAAAAATTAAAAAGATAAATAAAGTGAAATAAATCTCTATGATATAATCTAAAAAAAAAAAGAAAAATTGCAGAGAAATTTTATAGTGAATGAATATATTGTTGACAGCTTTGCTTCATTAACTTATTGTATGTTATCATCAGTTATTAATACATGTGAAATTTTTGTATGAAAGAAACTCTTAACTAGAATGTTTATTTTACACCTTTAACTTATCTGAAGAGGAAAAGTTATTTATGAAATACATGCATAAGGGAAAGATTAGTCTGATTTTCTGTGTTGATGGATATTTGTGATATGGTGGAGTTGAGATAAGGAGGGGATACATTGATAAAAACAAAAAGGGCTAGAAAATATGTGTTTGTTCTTTATAAACATTATGTTTTAATTTGATTCTATTGTTTGTTTTTATTTTGTTAAGAGGGTTATGAAATGTTTTCATACTCTATCTGATGAGATTTATTGAAAGATATCCATCTCTCTATTATTATCATGTAAATTTTTTGTTTTTTGTATAATAATATATTTTGTAGTTAATGATATAGGATTTGTATAGTTATAGAATTGTTCTCTGAAAGAGGCATAATTTACTATGTTAATATAAGGTGTATGTGTAAAATATTCTAAGAGAAATGTTATCTGGATATTCTCTACTTCAAATTATTATTGCTTATGTATTAAAGTTGCAAATGTAAAACATAACTTGTTTTAATCAATTTAGATAGTGAGTATGAACTACTTTTTGTCAAAGTTGTGAGGACAGTAAATTTGTCACTTATCAATTAAATTGTAATACTTGTCATATTGAACAATGATAAGATATGTGTGGAAGATTGTTATCTGGGCCAACTAATGAGTGCTGATTCAGCATGAAATGTGCATCTTGGGGATCATATATTTTTTTCACATCTTTGATCATATGTTTATGATTATACCTTTCTACAAAATGTTAAAAGCAGATAGAAACTAATCCCTATCTTGCATGAGAATGGTGTCGTGGAAATTACACTACAGAAATATTATTCATTAAATGGATGATCTCTAGTCTAATGAAGGACTAATAAAAATTAGTAATATGTTAGATCCATCTTGTTCCAATAATGCTTGAATATTTGAAAAATAAATTAGGAAGTTTGATGTTTATTTTATTGTATTCACATTCTATATCAATTTTATATTTTTGATTTGTTTTAATTAGTTGGTTTATGATTAAGTTTAATAAATATTATTTAATAAAATTGTAAGATTTTATATAGTCTCTTTTTTAAAAAAAAATAATTAAAATATATATTTTTCCCCTAAAAAAAAAAACATCATATTTATAAATTTCTCTTTAAATAATTAAATAAAAAAAACCCTTTTTATCCCCCCCAACCCTTATACCCTAATTACATCTTTAGTCTGCGCCATCTATTATAAGCTTCTGTTATCAAAGTTCATCAGATGGTAATTCCAAATCAGTTTCTGATTTTTGTTTTTATCATTGAAGACTTGAGATACAAAGCTGGAATCAGTGCAAATATGCAACTAGCAGCCTGAAAATTAAAAAATTCTATGGTGATTAAAAAAACGTTAACCTTAACGTAAATAAAATACTTTTTAAATAATGTATTTATAATCAATATTAATAAAAATTAAACTGTGAAATTATAGTCTCTTAACTCAGTAGTTGAAAAGTTTGATTGAAGTCTGTTGGGTTATTTTATGGATTTGGATCTTTCTAAATGCATTATTTGTTTTTTCTATATATATATACTAAGAATAAGTTTTATTTATTAGTTGCTTTAAAAAAATTAAATTAACACATCAAAAAAAAAAAAAGTTAAAAAAAAAAGTTAACAGCTTTAGGTAAAAATCATATCCAGATTATGACATCTCTTTCACTGGTGGTATGAAAGTCAGAGGATCTTTACTCCCTTGTGAAGATTTACTAGATTCCCATTTACAAACAAATATTGGATAAAATATTTGAGAAATCCATGATTATAGACAAAAATTCAAGGTCCATTGGTATTTGAAGTTCAGGCCATGAATATAGCAGGAAAATACCCTAATCATTATACCATAATTTAGAGAATTGTAAAATACTACAATGCAGGAATAAAAAAAGAAGCATACCATAAGTGTGATATATAATGTTTTCATTTGTGTCAAAGTATTATATAATTAATACTAGGTAAGGGTAGAACAGCATTTAAATATTTTACTGCATGCAGAACAAAGGTCTCTCCAACAACACCCCCTAAACATTAGAGAGGACATTAATTACAAGACTTGCAACTTGTTGGCTATTAAAATTTTTATAGGTTTTTCATCCTTGTTTTATTCTCTAGCTATGAATAAATAACTCATTAAGCATTTCCGATCTATATTGGATGTTGGCTTTGATCTAACTACTTAAAAGAAAAATTCTAAGCCTGAAGAGAATCTGAAAAAAATGATTTGCATTTTATCTGGCCAGAATTTAAGGCATGACCTGGACGAATTAGCACAGTGATAGACTGATAGACTTATCACTTTCAATGCTTGGACATTATTTGACCTCTTAAGTGATTTACTAATAAAATATTAAAATACTTTTTTTCAAGATAGTAATTCACATATTTTTTTTATAGATAGGATTTGTTATGTTAATTTTCATTAACTTAATTTTTTTTTTTAAATATACTACTAATATAATCATTAAAACCAGTTAATGCTTCAACAATCTCAAACTGTTATCAAGGTAACCTTTTAACAATAAATATTATAATGGAGGACCAATAAGTAGTCAAATAAATCAAATCATTAGGACAGATAATATGTCATCAATACTTAATAATAAAATTAATAGAATTAAGTAGTGTTTTAATTTAATATCTATAGTTATAAATATAATTTTAATTTTTTGAATATATATTAAAAATTTTGCAGTTAAATTTTTTGTTTATCTTGCATGATATTTTACAAATTTAATGATTAAACTTTGTTTTTCATTTTTATATTTTTCGTTTCTGAATTGAAACAACATTTTGTTTCCATTTGGTTTTTGTTATTGTAGGAAAATATGAAAATAAATTGTGATAAATTGGAGCAATTATATTGGCTAAGACAAGACAAACTCAGAAAAGAAACACAAAGATGGCAGTTGAGCCTATTATTACAATATTGATCACACTGTATTTTATTTTAAAAATATATCATTATAGTTTATTTTTAATTAAATAATAGATGTATTATGAGTTTCTTTTTATGTAATATTAACATTAGGTTAAAAAAGCAAATCTACAAAATTACAAAGATAATGACAGTATGAAAATAATTTCAATCAATGTCAAGTAACCACAAATCTAGATATTAACTACTTCTGATCCAATTTATCATATTATTTTTTAGCTATGGACAAACTTTTAATAGGTAGTTTTTTTTTAAGATATCATATTTGCTTTGAGCACTAACATTGAATCTATTACAGAAGTAAATATAAATTTGGATACCATGTATGTAAAATATAATAAAGCATTTGGCATCAGCAAAGTGTTTATTAACAGAAACAACAAATAAGTATAAAGAATGAGAAATGACAATATATTGGATATTTTCTCAACAATCTTAATTTATTGTTACTTGATTGAAAATGATGTATGTTCTATTTATGAATAGATTTTTTTTTTTAATCATTTATAAAATGTTATATAATCAGAACTGTAGTGATCCTTTTGAATTACCCTCAAGATCTGACAGTAGTAGCTGACTGTCTCCCAAATACAGTGAATGAATGATTTGTCTCATGATAAAATAAAATCAAAATCATTGAATTGCATCAGTATAAAATTGCATCATTGTACCCTCTCCTCCATCAACTTTCTATTTCTTTGCCTGCTTGCTTATCATATTTTTTTGGCTCTGAGCATAATATGTTAATTTTGTTGTTATATTTGAGATATTTTTAAATATAAATAATTATATAAGTTTAAGTTTTTATTTAACATATACATATATAAGTTTATTACATGTGTGAATATATTTTTATTATTAATATTTTATTATTAAGATAGAATTGACTTCTAAACATTTTAGAAAGAAAAAAAAATCATAATTACTTCAGTTAGTAATTTTAGTTCTTATTTTCTTTAAAAATTGTATATTGTATTTAGAGTGCAAAAGTTATGATACCATTAATCTTGAATTTTCTAATTATATATATTGATATGTTCTTTCTAAATGAATTAATAGTTTTAAAAAAAAAACAGGTACGATTATAATCTCCATTTTTGATTCATTAAATTTATCACTAAATAGTATTTATATTAATATCATATTTTTATGTTGAATAAATATAATAATATGTTTAAGTGCAAATATTTTTGATTATAATAAAAACTTTTAAGCAACATAGGTAAATACTGTGCATCTCAAAAAATTGTGTAGTATTTTTGAACATTTATTAATACAATGTCAATTAAAATATATCAAAGATTTATAATTTAAATTAAAAAAGGATAGATGTGTAATTATTTTCAACCATCACCATATATTTAAACTGATAGTCTTTTGGTTTAGATGCTAATGATAATGCGGACCAATAGAATTGAGATTAACATTTGGCAGTACATTTTAGATTTTGGCACATTAATCTTATTAATTGCTGACAGTTTTGCACAATAAACATCTTTTAGATATTTTCAAATCTAGAAAATAAAGGGAATGTGTTCAATGCAACTTCTTCATCTATGCCATTTGTTCAGCAACTTTTCAAAATAGGTTTTCATATCATGTTAACATTGGAGAAGTATACCATCTTACTGAAAATAAAAGTTCTCATTTTTAAACAAATTATTTTCCAAAATGTGATAGGTACTATTTTTTGAAATGTTTGTCTTATGAGCTACTTGTAAAACATTATTTTTTCCTTTTTTGTGGGACTAGTGGATGTCCACAGTTTATGAATGTTCTGAAAAGTTTATTTTGTTTTATATTTATCTTTAATGCAAACAATTATGATCATATTGATGGATTTGTTAAAATTCTCTTCTAAAATGTTTTTGTACTGCAGCTGTACTCTTGCACACTTTAGAATGAATTTCCATTTCTCAAAGTTTTATCTCATTTCAGCCATTTTTTATAATCAGTTGCTCTCAAAAAAGAAAAAAAATATTTAGTTATTTCAAAACCAATAATACACCCATGACCAACAAGATAGATTATAACTTACACATTGCTATTCATTAGCAACTTTCTTTTACTTTCATGACCTTTATACCATTCAGTGTAAGTCTTAATAGATGCCAGATGATATTGCTTAATAAATTCTTATCCAATATTATTCTATCCAAACATCCATCCCTAAACAAGTTTCTAGCTTATGGCTTTCATCAGTGAGGAATCTTTTGGATTTTTTTTGAATTGTGTGTTTAAATCTTTTGAATCTAAGGTATCTTTTCTCCAGCAGCTATTGTTTATTTTTTTGTTATACTATCAAGCTACAAGCACAAATTGAAGAACGTTATTTTTTTTCATTCCAAGCATTCTTGTTTGCATAGTTCTACAAATCTGAAACAAATTTATTTTTTTATATGTTGTGGGATCTTAGTTTTTTTATAATCTTAGATCAGAAATGGTACAAAACCAATAATGTGTCACATGATCAACAAAATATCACATGAACTTAGCTTAATACACTGCTATTCATTATCAAATTTTTTTATTCTCATTACTTTTATGCCATCTGGCATTTATTGATTAGTGATGTTTTGTTGGATTGTGATGCATTATTGGTTTTGGATCAATTCTGGTCATAGAATGAAAATACCGATGATTATAAAAAAAACTAAAGTCCCCTTAATATATAGAAAGTGAGTCAGTTTGTTTCTATATAACTATTAAAGTTTTTCAATTTGTGCTGGTAGCTTGCTAGTATAACAAAAAAAAAAAAAAATGGTTGCTATAGGGAAAATAAATTTGATCCAAAAGATACAAATGGATAGCTCAAAAAAAATCCATAAGACTTTTCATTGATGAAAGCTAGAAGCTAGTCTGGGAATATTTAGATAGGATAGAATTGGATAAGGATTTTTTAAACAGTACCATCTGGCATAAAAATGATGAGAATAAAAGAATTTGCAAATATTTAAGGAATTATGAGCTGTAAAAAGTGTTGACATGAACTTATCTAGAAATAAAAATTATTTTCTTTTTAGATGTTATACAATTGCCAATTCATAGAAAATAAATTCTGAAACTGAAAACTAGTAGTAAATCTTTAATTTTGGCAAATTTTCAGTATTATGATCTGCAAATTAAGAACGAGTATAATCTTATTTAATAAACATGTATGATTTTCATTTTTAAAGAAACTTTTTAGATATATATAATTTAAATATATGTGGTTTGCTAATGGGAGTGATGGCCTAGTTAATCTTTATAATTATAATCACCAATTTTATTTTATTTTATAATATAGAAATAATGTACATTAATTTAAAAGGATGTCACAGTTATATAATATTGACTAGTCTTATAGAAGGCGATTAACAATGCTTATGCACATCTTGCAATATTCTTGCCTAGTTAAATGTAGAAATATGAAACTGTTATTCACAGGAGTATTATGATTTTGGCATGTAAAAAAAAATAAAGAAATATTATTAATTAAATCAAATAATATTTAATTAAGTAGTAGCATATTTATAATCAGTACATTAAGTTGAGTATTTTCAATTTAGTTTATGAATGTAAATAAAATTGCAACATATTCTTAAATTAAAAATTGGAATTTATTTTTCAATATTGATACAAGAATTAAGCACATAATCGAAATATTGGTTGTGGTGGATTGTACTTAACCTTAATATTACTATTAAAGACATATTAATAGCTCAAATTAAACAAGCCAGAAATTGTAATGATATTTGTCTACAATATTTATCTTAATAGATAAGCATTTACAGAAAGTCCAATAAGAAAATTATACTAAAAATAATAATAATAATGATTATTATATCTTATCCAGATCTATATATAGTGATAAATTTATAAAACAGGGAAATAAATTATTTTGAAGAGGATTAACCACCTACTTCGTGTTGTTTTTGTTATTGTTGTTTCTATTGAAAGATTTTTTTTTTTTTTTTTTGTCAATAAATTTTTATTATATATATTCAGAAATATAAAAAAAAAACATATTTTGTTTTTAAACCATTATTTTTCTATTTATCTCCTAAAGCTGTTAGTATATATATCCAAATTAAGACATTATTTTGTATATTTTTCTTCAGAAATAATAAAAAATATTTTTAAATGTTATATATAGATAATAAAAAGTAAATATTTTAACAACTTTTCCAATTTTTTAAAAAAAATCTATATATAAGAAATTTAAGCAATATAAACATACAGCTCCAAAGTTATATCTTTCCACCTCAAATTATGTATAAAAACAATTATATATGTGTTTATTGATTATTCATAGAATATAAATTTGTCTTTGCTATCATGCACAGTATTTGCTTCATTATTGATTTCACACTAGTGCATTACCTCTGTGATTTATCTTGTCAGAATTAGTTGAACTTCAAGAATTTAAATTCAGTTTTATATCCATTTATATTTTTTCTTTATTGACTTCTATTTCTTTTTATTGTAGTTGAACAAGAACAATGTTGCAATAATCTAATAGTCAATTTTCATAGTGAATATTTTGACAATATAGTACTTTCTTGTATAATAATCTTATATAAATTTTGTTGAAGATTTTCATTTACTTAATTTAAAGAGATTGTTCATCAGTACAATCAATTCCTTGTTTTTGGGTTGTTGTTTTTTTCATGCAAATATATTAAATTTCTAAACAGTTATGGAGATTAACTAATTTAATATAGTTAGAAAAAAATTAATATTAGGATTTAAAAT
Organism: Epiperipatus broadwayi; assembly: GCA_028023455.1. Taxonomy (NCBI): domain Eukaryota; kingdom Metazoa; phylum Onychophora; class Udeonychophora; order Euonychophora; family Peripatidae; genus Epiperipatus; species Epiperipatus broadwayi. The sequence goes on from JAQFVV010006204.1 coordinate 500,961, forward strand.
CAAACAAATTAAAACAATAGTCATTTGTCTGCATTTATTTTGTTTTAAAAAATATAAATATATGTAAATTTTTAAATTATGAAAAAATTTGATTTAGTACAACTTTATGAATATCAATTTTTTAGATACTATACAATATATTATTCTATTATTACATTTGTTGTTCTAAGTGCTGGACTCTGGAATGTATAATCCAGATCACTTCAAGTTTTGGTAGTTCCAGCATTTGAACTTCTTATAAACTTTTGAGATTATTTATTTTTATTTATTAAATTATTAAATTTACTCATTACTACTATCTGATACCAGATAGTTTCAATATATAAAGTTGATAGAAATTATTATTTAAACATGTTAATATATAAACAGACTTCAGTTATATGATTTTTTTATTATTATTATAATTAATAAACTAATATATAACATTTATATAGGCAAGGCTAAAACTAATTTCTGTTTTTGTAGATTTTACCATTGTATTAATGTACATTTTATATTTAAATTATACCTATATAACTAGATATTAAACTTATTTGTGTGTGTATATAACACTATTTAATTAAATGAAACTAAGATTATTTTAGATGCTATGTAATTACTACCTATTTCTGGAAAAAAACATTGAAATAATCTTTTTAGTTTTCAAGAAATTGCTTTAGCTAACACATTCTAATGAAGTTTTATATAATTATAATTATACACATCACCATCAGTTTTTAAAGATAATGTCTTGTCACTGTAGTCACATCATTCTGTTCTTAGCTATTCTTTCCAGTCACATCATTATGTCCTTAGCTATTCTTTTCATACTTGCATATGAACTATAACTAATTTTACTAATCACATTTTTTAAGATGCCTTTTCACTTAATCTCAACCTTCTTCCCAAAACTTTACTTTTCAAAAGATTTTGTGGAAAAAATATATCTCAAATTGTGTTCCAGAAATTTATTTTTCTCAAATTTTATCATGTTCAGCAATTCCATTTCTATACCAATTTCTCTTAGTATCTAATCATTTAATCTTTTTCGCTCATTTTGTACCACTTTCTTCAAAGTCACATTTCCTTATTTTCTAATTTTATTTTTTTCATGCTTTTCCAAAGACCAAGTTTCTCATCCATATGTTAATATACTCCAAACAAAGGGCTTTAATATACTTTATTCTATTTTTGATATCTATATGTTTATTTAGTAGTAAGGTCTTTTTTATTTTGAAAAAGCTTGTGTTGCCAACATTTTTTAAATCTCTATTAATGACATTAATCAGATAAAATGTCTTAATTTGCTCTAGACTTATATTATTTTCTCTTCATCCTATTAACATTTTATTTGTTATTTATCCATCACATAATTTTAGTTTTTTTAATATTTATTCTCAATTTTAAATTTTCCAAAGCATATTCAATGTTTTAAACATTTTATTCCTTTTTTCCCCCAATCCTCAACTTAAACTATGATGTAATGCATAATGAATGCTGTGTACATGTTTATCATTGTTTTTAGTTATTTTGTTTTTCATGATTATTATTATATTACCAATAATTAGGTTGAACAAATAAGGTGACAGTGAGAAATCTTGTTTGAGACCTTTTTTTTTAATATCAGCTTTATTCCTACAACTTTGCACTATTTGGTGCTTTGATATTTATATTAGTTTAGAAACAATCTTCTATTCTTCCAATCAAGACTCAAATTCTTCATCATTTGAAATAATAATTTCCAATCTACTCTGTTAAAAGTTTTCTTTAAATTAATAAAAGTCACCTAAGATTTCCAATATATTCATTTCCAGTCTTCTCTGCAAAACCATTTTTAATGGCATTATCATATTGCTGGTTTCTTTTCCATATTTAAAATTATATTGTTCATTGTTGAAGTTTTTATCTACCTTTTTTGTGTTTTATTTTATTATTAGTAGTAGAATCTGAGACACAAGACAAAATTGTTATTGTTTTATAATTCAAATGATTATTTGCATTTTTTTTTTTTTTGGAAGTATAAGTTTTAATAATAAGTCTGATAGAATTATTCCTTTTTCATAACTTTTTGTTATTATACTAAATACTATTTTTCCTATCACTGTAATTTTTTAAGAATTGTTTGTTACACCAGTTATCCTGTTATTCCTTATTTTGGATTTTGGTTAAAGCATAATAAAATTATTTCTTTTATTATTATTGTCAGTCCTGTCTCATCTTTCCAAACCATAATTTTATTCTCTATACAGTCTCTGATGTATAAGATGCCCTTCAAATAAATCTTCAATATACTTTTTCTATTAGTCACACATTTCTTTTCTATTTTTGGCAGCATTACTAAATGTTCTCTCTTTATAATTCAATATTTTAATATTTTTTTCACATTTTCCTCATTAAATTTTCAATTTTTTTCACTAATCTTGTTTATTCATCATTTTCTATTTTACATTTTATTGTTTTTAAATCTTTAATTATTTCATACTACTCAAAGTTTTTTAACTTGAATCTTTTATTTCAATCCAATCTAATAGTTATCAAGTTATTCATAATTTCTTAGATATTAAAATCATTTTTTCATTTCCTTAGTTGCCCTGTAAATTATATCCTTTTGTTAAAATTACATTTCATGTCTTTTTTAATTTAATATTACGTTTTGCTATAACAAGTAGATGCTCACTATTGTACCATGATGATTCAACATGAAATGTATCTTGGGGGTCATTTGTTTTTTCATGTGTTCTTATTCATGTGTTTCCAAAATGTGTTGTGGAGTGGAGGTTAATAAATATATCTATAAATTTTTATATATCTCTCCTTGTCTATTATATAGTCCATCAAATATCTAAAATCTTCGGGTATTTCCAATGAATATTGTCTTTTTTTAGACAAATTATAAATTGTATTAGTTATTATTCTGTCTTGCTGTATGCAAATTTATTTAACATCTCATCTTTTACATTCATATTTCCCAAAACAAAACTACTAATACTCATTGAATTTTCATATGTATTCACTGCTGCACTAAAATCAACCACCAAAATAATATCTTTTTCATTTACAAGATATAGTACTGCTTCTAGTTTTTCATATGTCTTCTTTATTATTACTACCAGTAATAATAAACATTAGCTTTCCTGGACCTATCTTCATCATTAATAATCTTCATTCTCTATTCTAATTTAACTTTTCAAATAAAGGCAACAGTATTTTTTCCAGTTTTATTATTTTCATTTTAAAAATTCTAAAATTCTGGTCTAAAATCATTTTCTACTTACCTAGTTCATATATAACAATACATTCTTTTCATATTCCAGCATTGAACTCTTTTCTGTTTTACTAGATGTTACAAAAAAAAAAAAAATATTTCCCACTTATCCATCACAATTCTATTTTTTTTTTTTGCCAGAGTTTCGTAGATTAGTGACCTAAATTGCCTCACTTTTCCAACTCCTGACAGATCTTCATTTATGAATTCCATGATCAGTTAAGTTAGTATTAAATCCAATCATTGATTAATCTCTGCAAAATCATGGGGTATCATAGAATCTTTAATATAGTTATTTCCTATTGCTTTCTATATCTTTGTGCCATTGACCATAAACTTCATCCACTTTTTATGGAAAATTTCTCTCCCCAAAGGGAGAAGGTTCTAATCCTTTATTCGTTCATCTTCCATCCTTATAGAAAGCCATTGTGAAAATAAAAATACACTCCTTATTTGGAAGTCACTTGGTCACCAGAGCTTTTTCAGCAAAAGCAAAGAATATCACTTGAAGATTGGAGATTGCAGTTGATTACAAAAGACTGTAAATCAATTCAACCCCATAATTTGATTGTTATGATTATATAATAATATTTTTTGATTTATTTATAATTTTTGTTATTTAGGGTTTTTTCTTTTAATATATCCAAATGTAAATTAATTATTTATAAAATGTTGACATTCAATCTTTAATAGATATATGTTATAAACTTCTGCATATCTAATTTTTTGCTTTTTCTTTATGATAATTGTTTATTTGTAAGGAATAATCTCTTCCTCTCCCCCTTTTTTATTGTATATATTTAATAGTAAATAGATCAAAAGTATATAAAAAGCAAAATGCCATTAGAATTTATTGTTCAAGTGGAGTTAAAAGTGCATTTGAGATGACTGGAGAAAGCAAATGTCAAAACTATTCTAGTGAAAGTATTTATGATCAAGAATGATTATTTCTGCCCATTTTTGATCCTCTATTTAAAACCATTAGAATTAAAAAATACATAAGAATAAGTGCATGGAATGTTATGGCTAAGAATTTGCCAGAGAATAAACAGAATGAGATGATCAATAAAATGGTAATGAGAAGATGCAAAATTATTAATTTTAAAGTAAGATATACACATGTACAGAAGACTTGACTTTGAATTAAAATATGAATTAATTTAGAGGTGTACTATAAGAAAATGATTTGATGAGAAAAGCAAGGACATTGAAGTAAAATAGTGATTGAAGATATAAGTTGTATGTTATTAAAAAAATAAAAAAAAATGTGGAAATTTATTGAAAAGATAAGAAGAATATAAATAACAGCAATAAACTTTTATATTAACTGAAATAAATAAATGCAGTAATGAATTAAATTCAATGGAATATTAAAACAATAGACTTAAACCCCCATGTAACTAAATGCCATTGATAGTTTTGAGCAGATGAAAGAAACAACATGTTCTGTCTGAAGAGTGGTTTTTATTAGGATCAGGGATTCAAATGAAATTATTGGAATAATGTTAAAGTAAGTGATATATGAGAGGGGGGGAGAGAAAAGTCTAATAATATTTGTTATTTTGAAAAAAGCATTTTATAGAGTTTCACGAATTTATTTCATTTCCTATATTAAAAACATCTAATTTTTTTGTATTAGAAGATATTTATATGATTAAATTATCTTTTTTGTGAAAGAGATATGAGATTGTTTTAATGTGCTATATATGTAAAATGAGTAATTAAATGATTGTTTTTTTTTTGATAAGCATAGAATTAGCACAAAATATAGAAGGGTTTATTTATTACTATATTAGCAGTACTTGTACATAAGGATGAAGATTATCAATAAAATAAGATGTCAAAACGTGTAGAAGGTTTGAGATAAAACAAATGTATATAAAACTAAAGAAATGAAAACAGGTAGAACAACATTAAGCATACACCCCCAGAGAACAATTTGATTTTTAAGGCGGGCAATTGGAGAATGAGATAGTAACTGTGTATTTTATTTTAAAAAATTTTGTTTTATTAACAATGAATTTGAAAGCCTGCTAATTGTTCTCATATCTTATTATTCGTAAATTAAGTTAAAAACGTTTTTGAATTTCCCTCTTTCTGCATCATCTTCTTTTCATTGTCTTTGTTGTTAAATTACCTTTGCCTCTCCATTGTTACTTAGAGCTAAGTGGCTTGAAACTCCATTGTATTTCAACTGGCATTTTGTTAATGGCTTTTAAAGCTTTTTGAATAATAAGAATTATGTCACTGGGAGGATGGGTCAGGATTTTAGAGATGTTTGGTCGGGGCATTGCAAAAAAAGGTTGAGAACAACTGTGGTAGAATGAAGAAAAGCTTAAGTTTTGAACAGGAAATTATACATATAGTTAATAGTTTTAAAGAATTTTATTATTAATGATAAAAATGAAAATAAAAATTGCAATTGATAAATAGAATTTTAGTAAAATTAGTAGACCATTGGAATTAAATCTTAAAAATGCTTTTTACTCTTTTATTAACAGCATAGCTTTATGAAGAAATACATGCAGAAAAAGTAAGACTTTATAGATGAGGATTTGAGGAGCAGTGCACAATATAGATTAGAAATAACATTAGCAATGTAAAAGTGTTGGGGAAAAAAGGATAATTTTTTGAAGAAATTGTGAAGATTCTAAGGTAATAGATTGGACATATTCTTAAAGGAATTATGAAAGTAGTGGAAATTTTTTGAAAAAAGCAAGAGATAATTAATCATAGAAAAGGATTCTGGCTTGGTTCTTGATATCATTTGTAAATGGAATAATAAATCATTTTGCTGCATATTTCAGCATTTTGAAATTTTCTTAGCATTTACTAAAATAGTGAAAAATTCAGTAAATAACTCAAAACTTTTTATTGCTTCTCAAAAAATAAATAAATCGATATTATTATTTATTTATAAATTGCATAGGATATTTGCAAATGAGTTTCATAGAAGTGTTTATTCAAATATTTTTTAATAAATAGTCAATTATTAAAGCTATAGTGTTTATATCTTCTGATAAAAATTTTCATTTCATTTAATTAAATTTATGTCGTCGTCCCCCCCCCTGTTTTCCTCTGTCCATAGATTTTTTTAAAAAAAGTCACAGATTTAATTTTTTATTTTTAATTCATTTTTTTATTTTATTTGAGATTTAAAAAAATAAATATTCTTCATTTCCATTTCTAAAGTATTTCCTTCCTGCCATCTTTTCCGGGTTAAATGAAGTATCAGATTCCATTTTGGAAATAATATGATAATAAATATTAAAATTTTGTAACAAATCTATTTTTTTTAATAATTACATTGTTTATAGGTAAATAATCAATACTTAGACTTATTGGTTCAATGTATATTTGTTTGATTAATGAATGGTGTATCTATACTTTGCTCATGATTTGTTAAACACGGAAATGAAATTAAATAGACATTTATTAAAATGTATATGTATTGGAAGTTAATAGGATTCTCTACTATTAGCTTAATTCACTTATTAAAGATTTTATGGTTTATGTTCTATATGTCATGCCTATTAGTGGTTCATATCCAGAGTGAAAGTGAGATTATTTTTTTTATAACTAAGAATTTTCCAACAGCTTTATGATATCTAGGTAACCTATCCATTTTCCTGCTATAGTTCAAAAAATGGATAACTGGCTACTTAATGAATAATATCTCTGTAGTGTAAAATTTTCACTACACCACTCACGCAAGATAGTGACTGGTTTCTATCAGCTTTTAACACCTTGTGCAGGAGTGTAATCATAAACATATGGCAAAGGACTTGTGAAAAAGATGTATGATCACCTAAAATGCACTTTTAGTACTGAACCAGTATTTATCAGTTGGCCCACGTTACAATCTCTTACACATATTTTTATTATTGTTCATTATATAGATATAGCCAATTATTACAGTTTAACTAGCTATTCTCAACTGGGGCTAAAGAAAGCCCCAAGGTAATTGAGGCAATGAAATGAATATCGATGTTTCTGTTATTCTTTGTATTCATTCACTAATAGAAAATATTTGTTGGGGAGATTTTATTCTTCAACTAAGTGAATAATAAAAAGCTGTATACATATATTTAGAAATATAGCTACATCCCATCCCAGTTTATCACTTTCTGATTAATTTTTTTAAAATAAAATAATGGAGACTGGTATTAATGCAATACTATGAAATGCTTTGTACTGTTAAGTTTTTTATTATTACTTAAGTCAATGTCTAAATGAGTTGATAAGAATTTGAATATTTTAGATTAAAATTAAATCATTTTTAAATTTAACATTCTTTCTCTGTCATGTGTCTTTTTTTTATAGTTATTCATTTAAACATCTGTTTATGAATAAACATGCATTTAAGGAAGTAAGATAGGATTAACACCCTTTAAATGGTCCACTGCAGGGCAAAAATCTCTCCAATATAGAAAAACAGTGACAGAGAAAGTACTACCATCATTCTAGTTAATTGCCAGGTGACAAGAGTTGATTTCATTCTTGTTTTGTCCTCTAGCTAAAAATGGCTAGATATGTCAACTGTTTGCTAAGTAGAACAGCTTTTAATTATAAAATCTGATTTTTTACATTGAATGTAATTAAATGAATAATAATTAAATTGTTCTTATCTATAATCTTTAACAGATTCTTAAACAATTATTTTCTTGCATTTATTATTATTTTCTTTGGCACCTTGTAAAATAATGATGGATTATGGTTTCACTGTATTTTTAATTGTGAAAATTTTAATATATATTATTTATGTATGATTAATATTTTCAATTTTTTTTTCGTCTGTAGTAGCCTGATCTCACCTGCTTCTTATTTGAGTAAATTAATAATTTAGTAGCAGTTAGTGCTTTTAGAGATAATAGCAATTTTTTATTATTACATAACAGTCCCATACTAATGCTAGTTTTAGTAATCAACACATACTAGAAGATTGTATGTCATAATACCTATCCAGTGCCTTCTCCACCCAATATTTCCAGATTAGATTTTAGCTTATGACTTTCTTCAATGAGGAGACTTGGATTTTTGGATGAAATGCGTCACATCTCTAATATCCATCTTTTACCATTTTGCTTAACTATAAGCTTATCAACCCAAACTGAAAACATTCTAATAATGTTTTCATTTCAAAAATAATTTGACTGTATAGCTCGGGCATATCAAACTCATTTACCATCATGGGCCACAGTACAACAAAATGCAGAAATTAAAAGAAAGCACATTTATTATTAACATTGTAGTTTTGCATATAAAATAATATGACAAAATATAACTACATTAAAAAACACATGTAAAGTACAGAAGCTGTTTTCCACACTAACATTGATTTAATTCAACAATATTGCATTATTTTTTTGAAGAAACTTTGCATTAACCAATTTTTCAAAATTTGGTTGAATTTGTCCACCTTTAAATACTTTTAAAATTGATTGTATGTGCTGGTGCATTAATCTTGATTTTTCTGCAGCCTTACTGTTTTTCAAAATTGAAAATAATTGTTCACACAAATATATGCTGTCGAATATGACTAAAATATGCCTAATGGCACACAATATATTTGGAAATCGGCTGACTGATAAATAATTATTGAAATTTGAAATCCCAACATCTATATATTTTTGTTTCAATATGGAATCGCATAAAATTTCAATTAATTCTAGTTGTAAATTATCATCCACACTTTCAACGTCAATTGACAGAAAATGAAATATATGAAATTGTGTTTCACATTTTTGGAAATCCAAAAACCTTCTTTCGAATTCATTTTCTAATATTACAAATTGAATAATATATTCTGAAAATTTAAATCCTGGTGATTTTTGTAATATTGACTAGCAGCATTCAGGATAATATATTTTTATTTTGAAGTTTGTTTTTTTTCAAAGTAATCATTTTTGTTTGAAACATTAATGTTGTTATATAACATTGTGACTATATGATGTTTACCTTGTAGTTTAAATATTAAAATTGTAAAATCTGTCTTGATATATATATATATGTAGTTTAAGATTAAGTTCAGTAGAGATGATTAGTTATGTTAACTTAAAAAACCAAAGTCCTTTATCCATTGATCATCTCACAATATTTCACATTCATAATTTTTAGATTCTAAAAAAATAATAATTTCATCAGCAATTTGAAGAATCACTTCAAAACATTATGACTGGAAAGCCATCTAATTTCTGTATAATAAGGAAGATCAATGTATTCACTTCCTATGGCTTCTAGAAATTTAACAAACTGACAATTAAGGGCACATGCACAAATATTATTTATAATTTTAGTGACATTTTTCAGTACATCCAATATTTAAAACTTTGGACCATAATGTTTCCTGATGAAGAATGCAATGAAAATATTGAAAATAGTCACTACCTTTTTTTTTTTGCATTTTTTTTTTTAACTTTGTAACAATCCTTTAAGAACATCAGTCATGGCAGCAGCACCAGCAGTTGCAAGGCAAACTAGCTAGCTTTTTTAACAGAATTGTATTCAATCAAAACTTTCATAAGATTGTCAAAATATCAATACCTGTAGTTACATCATGCATAGGAATAAGTTCTAGAAACTCTTCACTAACTTTCAAGTTTACCTCACATCTGTGAATAAAAACACTTAATTGAGTGGTATCCTATGTATCTGTATTTTCATCAATTGCAATAGAATAAGTCTTGAATGTTAGAATTATTGATTTTAATTGATATCTTAAAATCTCGGCTATATCATCAATTCTGGTAGCAATGGTATTTCGAGATAAACTTATATTTTTGAACTTTTTTTAATTGTTCTGGACACAATTCTGCTGCTTTAATAATGCATTCACAGATAAATTATCCTTCCGCAAATGGTTTTCTTTGGATTTAATTAAGTGTGCTAATAAATAGCTAGTTCTAACAACAGCCTTATTATCCTGTCAGCTTGATAAATACACTTTGTTGTTTTCTGAAGGTTTCAGTTTTAATTCTGACATTTTACTTTCTTGAAATTTCCCAACATATTTGTCATAGCATTCTTTATGATTTGTATTGTAGTGCTTCTTTAGATTATGTTCTTTGCAAATTGCGATGAAGTTTCTACACATATCAGAAAAAAAATTTTATTTTTCTTCAATAAAAAAATACTGCTACAATGGTCAGGTTTGTACATTTGCTCAACAGACTGATAGTCCAGGCGAAAGAGAAACAGTCTGACCAAGTTGGGATGGTAACACCCTACATCTGATCATACAGGCCTTCTTTTACCTGTGCTTCCAAATCTCCCTAGCAAATGACCTGCCTGAGGCTACACTAGACATTTCCTTGACCACAGTCCAGCTATAGCAAAACGATAGAGCATGAGACATTCCCCCTAACTAATACTAAATGACTTAACTAGTGATTCATAAAGACAGTGAGCAAGGACTGAGACATAGATGTGATATAGTTTAGAAAATTTAATATATAAATTTCATAAGTAATAAAACAAAAGGGTATAGAAATCAGTCACACGCAGGTGAATGTATATATTAGTAAGATTAATAGTTGAGCTTTACATAATGGGAAATACGTATAAAGATACGATACAAAATAAACTATAAAACAAAGGTATATAAATTATTCACTCTCAGGTGAATGTTACTTTACAAAGGTAATATTTTAGCTTTATGATGGGCAATACAGATGAATTTACATACAAATTAAAGAGCAAAGAAATAGAGTGTATAAAATTCCTTCACATGCAAGTGAATGTTTACATTTCTCAAGAGATTCTTATTTCAGCTTTATAAATATAAAAAACAAAGTTACAGTGGCGGATTAACATTTACATTGACCATTTCTCTCTTTAATTAAATAGTGGTGAACAAATATTATACAAAGCTTATGTAGCGATATATGCCAAGAACTTAGCAAAAATGAGGGCGATCATACTAACTGGAATGTATATTACATATCCTTAAATTTATATCTAATTTGCAATACAAATTAATCAAGTTTATTCAGATTCTGGCTCAGATCAAAGCCGAGGTCATTTAATAAAGCGGGTGGAACTAATGAAGCAGTGCAACTTCCGATTCTACGGCATACCAAATATACTAGTAGAATGAATGTGTTTCGAAAGTGTGCTCGCAAAGATTTATTACCAAGTAACCGGTTCTTTGGATTGAACTGCTTGCTATATTAATAAAAGGAGACTTCTTTAGTCCAGATGATCAAACAGCTACTTCTAGGATGAGACTCTTTGGTCCTTTTCAAATATCAAATACGAAATGACTTTGCTGTCCAAACTAACTGGCACGGTTTGACATTAAATCAACCCTGCTGCAGACACATCTGTGTGTAGAGAGTATAGCAAAAGCTAAGCATTATTTTGCTATTGAGCATCATGTTCACTCCGCTAATCTAATATAATTACTTTAATTTACCAAATAAGCAAAATACAGAGTGTCTATTAGTGCTACTACTATTATTCAGTTCCGATATAGTACATAATAACTTTACTATGGAGAAATACTAAGAATCTGGTTTAAGTATATAATTACGGGTTTTACAGTATATTTTAAGGGTTATTAGTGATCTAAATACTAATTGCATATACTGTAGAAAATCGCTCTCGCCTAATGCAAATAAACACTTTTATAATTATTTATTAGGCCATATTATAGATAGCCGTATTATCATTGGTGGAGGAATGTTAAATCCAGAAAGGAGTTTGTCTGTTTCTTTATAATAAATTAGCACAATGAGAGCGTATAAGTGTCTCTCGGAGAAATAATTCACCAAACTCTGTTCTGATTACTTTAGCATAAATCAAACATAACTATAATAAAAAAAGGGCATAAAATAACATCTAAACAATAAATAAGATTGTAATACAATTATTACTAAAGTTTTAGGGTTTAAACATTAAATATTAAAATGAATATATGTGTATGATCAAGCAAGATTTTATAAAGTGACTACTTTAACTTAAAGATAAATAGCAGATTTACATTTACTTAGCAGAGTTATGTAGGAGACATAATGATCGCTAGCTTGATAGTTATTTTAAAGGATAAAATAGTAGTTTTAGAATGCTTTACTGTAATTCTCGAGAGGGATTCTAAGGGACATTCATGGATGGGCAGCTTCTCCGAGTGTGATTCCTATTCTCCTTTGATGGATGTGAATATGGCTTCTTTCTTTCTGATGCAGTTTAGTAGATGTGGCTTCACTATTTTAATGTGGCTTATTAGATACAGCTTGCTTGTGGCTAAGGTGGCTTCTTATGTACAACTTCATTATTGCTGAGGCGGCTTCTAGATACAGCTTTATTATTATCAAGGCTGCTGGCTTATATTTGCAGCATGGTTGTTGATGGTTCTTTGGCGTTAGACGGTTGATGTTATTACCATTGGTAGAATAGTTCTAGTGAAAGATAAGCAGCAATTCTATCTCTCACTAGCCGCTGGTTTTCATCTTAGCAACTTTTAAGTGTTTTCTATATAGTACTCGAACTCAGTCTCCCCATGATGTCAATGGCAAAATTACACAAAGTTACGTGTGTGTGTTTATTCTCCTTTTATTATTATATTATATATATTCTTACTACAAAAACTGTAAGTTTTATAGCTATTTTTAGCGTCCGCCTCTTTCTTTCTTCCGTTAACCACATCACTTGTTTACTGCTTCGAACCTTATGCTCTTAATTATCTTTTGCCACACCTAAAACTGCGAGTAAAAACTCTCCCTTGGACCCTTCCAAATGGTCAAGTCAAAATTTACAACTGACTGATTTTTAAATTGTTTTTTTTTTAGCTATAAGGCTAATTAAGTTAAAATATTATTTTGGTCAAATACTAAAACTCGTAAACAACTTCACAGTTTGCAGTTTTAAACAATAGCATAAACTTAAAATAATTTTAAGAAATGCTAATGTGGTCAATCTTTAACTAAAATATAATTTTGAACAAATATTAACTCGTAAACAACTTTACCGTCTATACTTCTAACAAAGAATAACTTGAAATAATTTTAAAAGAATATTAAGACTAAATTTTAAATAAGTGATTTTTTATCAAAGTTTAAATATAATTCTATATGTAAATTCTATCTGTACATAATGTTAGGTTTACACAGTATTAATAAATGGAAGGCTATATGTGCGTATATATTACTTTTACTGGCGTATATATTGCAATGAAATAGGCACTTATACAGGCACATACTCTAGAATTATTAAGAGCACAAGTTCCGAGTTCTGAATTAAAGAAATACATGCAATTTGGGGTGAAATACATACAAATAAATATACTACTATAACTATAGTAAGTGAAACAGGTGGATCTTTAGATCTGTTTCACTGCATTCCCATTTTTTTTTTTTATTAAACTATGATGTTCTTCTCCAATGCATTGTTTTCATTCATACTGGTAGAGGACTTCAGCATATTATGAATTTTTAATAATTTTAAAGAAAACTATCTGTATGTTTTGTTCGCATTCAGAGTCCAATTAAACTGTCAATGACACAAACGTTTCCAGCTTTTCTAAATCTCTGAAATGTCTCACATATGCAAACAATAACATACTTCATATGTTTATAATTCCAGCACATTACATTATTTGAAATAAATATCAAATCACCTCAAACCTTAAGAAATTTCAAATATCAAATAACCTCAAATGTTAAGAAATTTTCAGCTATGACTTCTGTGAATAAATATATTTATTTTCACAGAGGCCATAGCTAAAATTTTCTTAACATATCTCATGTGATTAATACATTGTACAGTATAATACTGAATAAATTTTGTGAACACATTGTATAAGCAATAAAGTGTTTAATATGATATTTAATAAAAACAAATTTTTTTTTAAATGTGTTTTTAGCAAAATGATGAGAGTTTGGGATTTTCTTTTGACAGAACAGCATGAAATGAAGTATTTATAAAGGTACAAGATCCTGCCTTCTAAAAAGCATATGATATGATACTTTATGCTGCTTATATTTTTATTATTTTTATATTAATAAGTTGATCTAAAACAAAAAATAATAAATTTGAAATATTATAATTAATTTTTTCAGAAATTTTTTTTAAAAAAAAATAATAAAAAAAGAAATATAAATATTAAATACGACAGCTACTTGTCAGCCATTTTGTTTTTTAACAGTTATTGTATATTCTTGAAACTATATTTTTTTAAAAAATAATCTGCCAAGGTTGTTAGATAGTATAACATACAAGTAGCATTTATTTAATTCATTTATGTACATATAATCATAATTCAAAAAATGTAGAATTGTCAAAAAATATATAACCATTATGGTTATCAATTTTGGCTGACTGCATGCCTTGTATAAATGGTACTATTATGCAGGAAAAAAATCACTTATTTATATTTTAGTGGTTTAATACCAATCCTAGCCAAAAGATAAAGATGACTATGGTTATTAAAAAACCAGACACTATATAACTACTGAATCGTGTTCAGATCAGTTGGACTATATAAGCAAATTATTTCAGATTGGAAACATGAGTATGTTTTCAGTTTGGGCTGATAGCCTTATTGTTAAACTAAAAGGTAAAAAATGGGTGCTAGAGAGTTGGGTCATTGGATTCAAAGATCCAGATTTACTGCTCCCAGATACAAAGTTTTTCATTGATGAAAGCCATAAGCTAGAATTAGTCTGGGAATATTGAATGGGAAGGCATTGGGTAAGGATTATGATTGCAAAATCCTCTAGTATCTATGATTTCTAGAATTTGCATTAAGTGGTATTATTATGTAGAAATTTTTTTTGCTATTGTTTTAATAGTTTTTGTAAGAACAAAGAAAAAGTAATCTTGTGATGTTTTTAATGATACTGATAACTTAAGAAAAATTAAGTGCTATTGAACTGTCACATTGCCCAAATGAGAAAAAGTGAAATTTGGTTAAACTACAATAAATATTATAACTTGGAACAGTTTTGGTGTTTAAAATACATCATTATATCTGTAAAGCATTTTTATATTTTTTTTATTGTAGTTCTATCTATTATTAGCTTGTGCTTGTTAATAAAAGAGACAAGAATTCATTAATTTTGAAATCGGCTGCTATCCCTTTTATACTAGTCTCTATCTTCATATTTAACTATAATCTTTTTACTCTATATTTTTAGCTATAAGTATTAATGTGTTTTAAAGTTTTTTCTCCAGTCATGAAACTACAATTATGTTGATCAAATTTAGCTTATCATATTACATTTTCTGAATTTAAATTAAAATGGTAGGTTAATAATATGTAGTACATGTAGTCTGATTCCATTTACCAATATGAAAACATTTTATTATTGTTCTAGTTAAAGGTTAGACTTTTACATTACTGGATTTGTCTTTATTTATCAAAGAATTGTCATTTCACTTTTTGTAAATTAAATCATGATGTCCAAAATTCATTTGCACTGTATGTACAATAAAACATTTTTTCAAAATGACAAAAAAAAAAAAAATAATGTGGATTAATCAAAAATTTCTTTAACTGAAATAAAAAAAAAAAAAAGTTGTAATTAGATAAAATAATATATTTTATTTTTTTTTAATTTAAGAAAGAATATTTAAGACAATAAAGTCAATTACTCAAGTTTTAATAGATTTATAAATATAGATGATAACAATTGATCTTTAAGCTATCAACAATCTCAGCCAAATTGAGATTATTGATAGCTTAAGGTCGATTGTTATCATCTACATTTATAAACCTATTAACGCCTTCAGTAATTGGCTTTATTGTCTTAGTAAATATAGAATTCAGAAGTTATAAATGTCTATTTATTAGTCTGCTTTCAGAGCAGGTTATATTTTCATGATTAATGAGGTTTGTTTAAACTTCTTTGCATTATTAATCTCACACTTGGTCAAGTTTCAATCTTTAGAGACTATATAAACATATTAGACCATAGATAAAGATGGTACCTACCACCTTTATTGTTAGAGGAATTGCATTGATTATAGGTTGAGATTGTTGATAGTGTAAGGGTTGATTATTAAGATGAATATATTTTAATTATGAAGAAAAACAATATTCGCAGTTGATCTTTCTAATCTAAAGAAATATTCCAATGAATTTAAATTAGAACTTAGAATTGTTTTCAAATATTAATAGATTTTGAACATGATTCAGATCTGAATGAAATTAATATGAAAATAACTGATACATTTTTGAAAACTGCAATAAATATAGTTGGTACAAAAAAGCAGCAATTGACCACTAAAATTTCTAGTGAGACAAGACAATTTATGAAGAAAAAAAGGAATATGAAACTATATAAACATGATGCATTAAGAAAGATTGAATATCTTGAATTTTGTAAAATGGTATGAAAAAGAGTTGATAATGATATAAGAAAATATAATTGTGAGCTAATATGGAAAATTACAGAAAAAAAAAAAGTGCCAAGAATGTAAAAGAACATTTTAGTATTGGTATGAAACTTATTTCTGCAATAAGAAAAAAATATGTAACTATTACTAAAAAAAGAGATGACATCTTGAAATATGTAGAAGAGTTTTATCAAGAATTATATAGCAGTAAATAACAAAGAAAAGTATCTTCTCCATCTATTATACTTTTTGAATTGCACAGAATTTTAAATAAAGTAGATATGCAATTAAATATATGAAGAAGGGAAAAGGTCCAAGTAATGATGGAATTGTAATCTATATTTTAAAAAAAGCAAGTGAAGAAATAGAAAAAAATATTGGCAAAGTTATATACCAAATGTCTAAATGATAAAAATATATGTACCAGATGATTGGAAGAATGCAATATTAATATTTTAAAAAGATGATAAAGAAGATATCAGAAATTATAGATTTATCAGTCTTTTATCACTTCTATACAAAATTTTTATCAAAGTAATACAATTTGTTTACAGTGAACTTAAAATCAACTAAAAAAGAACAAGCTGGATTTAATATAAGTATTGAAAAAAGTTATTGAAAGGACCAATGAATATGAGTTGCCATTCTGTTTTAAATTTGTAGACTATGAAAAGGCATTTGATTCTATATGCATTTCTTTAGTGATTAAAGCATTGGAACATCAAAGTGTAGACCTAGCATATTGTCATATTCTGAAGAATGTTTATAAAAATGCAAGTCATATTATATAATGATTCTAAAAAGATTAACATTGAGAAGGATGTATGACAAAGTGATTCCATATCCCCAAACTTTTTATAGCACTTTTGCAAGAAGTATTTTGTGAATTAAAATGTGAAGCTAAGGGAATAAAAGTAAATGGAGATTATTTAAGTCATCTAAATTTTGTAGATGATGTAGTTTCTTTGCAAATAATGCTTTAGAGCTTCAGGAAATATTGCAAGTATTATCAGATGAAAGTAGGATTAAAGACAAATGTTAAAAAGACTAGAGTCATGTTTAATGGATTTTCTCAAAATAAGGAAATAAAGATTGATAATGATGAGTTAGAAGAGGTTAACAACTACAAATATCTTGGTCAGATTGTTACCGCAGATGGAAACATAATGGATGAGAGTAATCTGAATTAAACTTGGTTGAAGTGCTTTTGATAGAAATTACTTAATATTAAAATGAAGTATGTCTGTATATTTGAAAATGAAGGTTTTTAATAAATGTTACCAGTTTTTACTTATCGATCTGAGCCTTGAACACTTAACAAAAGAGCAATACAGAGACTTCAGACCACTCAAAAGAAGTATGGAGATCATGCATGTTAGGAGTAACAAGAAGAAATCAATACAAAATACATAGGTGAGAGACCAAGCATTGATAGAATTAAGAGACTGAAGTGGAGTTGGGTTGGACATTTTGCTAAAAGAGATGATAATAGATGGAGTTAAAATCTTAAAACGAGATTCCAAGAGATTGTAAAAGACATAGAAAGAGACCACATGTGAGATGGATGGATGAAATAAAATGTGCTGATATGATGTTGAGATTCTAGAGATTGGAGCAGATGGATTGAATTTGGAGAAACTTTTATCCTGCAGTGGATTGATAATGTTTGATAGTGATGGTTTTAATTTTATCTTTATTGTTCCATCGATTGTTCCCTGCTTTCATTATTTAGAATAAAATGTTTTGTCAAGAATGTACTTCAAATCTTATTGTTTTTAAAATAGTTTTAAAAATCACTACAAATATTAAATAATTTAGCAATTAATAAATTTTGGTACTTGTGAATTTTCAAATAAACCAAGATGACAGCCCTTGTTTTTGATCAATATAGACAGTTTCAAGGGCCTATAATCTACTGAAGATGTGATAGTTGTTAAATTAAAATAAAATTAATTATTAAATTTAAAAAAAGGTAATAAATTTTGATAAATTTCATTAAGAAGCTTTATTTCAATTTTTTTTATTTTTATACTTATAACTTTTTGCAATTCATAAGTATAGATATTAGAAGCTTTTCATCTAAAGAGTTTTCATTGTACTTTAGTGAGATTTTAGTTGAAATTTGCATTAGGAAAATCAAAATTAATCTGATGATAGCTGAAAAATGTTATTGCAATTAACTAAAATAGAATCAATAGGTATTCAGTGTTGCAATTTAATTAAAGAAAAATATTCTGATCACAATAGTTATAATCGAATAGTAAATTATAAGATAAAATTTACAATTTCTATATTTAAGGGTTTTGAAAAATTATGAATATCATTAACTTTTTCCCTAGTATTTCATTAATTCATTTACTAGTTCCATTTCTTATTCCATTGGTAATATTTCACTATATCATTGAGAATATTTATTTTCATTGTTGCTAGCTGGGGATATTGTGTTTTCTTTGTTCAATAGTTCTATATTTTGGTTTAGTCTATATGTAAGTTCTAACTCAAATTAGAAAAAAATGACATTTTTAAAAAAAATTTCTGTCAAGTTTTTTAAAATGTATTGAAGAATTTTTAATTCAATTTTGACTCTTTTTTCTTGTTACAATTTGATAAAAGTAATTAAATACATTTTTTATAATTTCAAACATATTCAGTTATATATATATCTAGAAAAGTGTATATATATATTAATTGTTGAATAACCATTTGAGATGAACACTATATATGTGTTATATAAGTCAATAAATAAATAAATAATTTATATATATGTAAATCTTGTGAGAAGGATATGAATCTTCACACATGCTATTGGATTGATATATTAAAATTTTCATTCACTTATGCTTAGAACTTATTATAAAAATTTATACAGGTGATATATATATATATGGTTAAATTTTTGTACAGAAATCCTTAAATATTTATTCATATCATGAATTAAAATTTTTGGTGTAGAATACTTGAATTTATATGTAGATGCATTTTATATTGATTTGTTTATGTATATATGCCTATTTTTTATACTTGTAATTTGTTATAGCAAATAGTTATGTACATATTTTGTTTTATTTATTTTTATTATTTTAGTGTTATATATATACAATTTTATATTTTTAATATTTTAAATACAAGTATATTTTATATACCGGGAGTCTAGATGTAATATAGGGGATTTGAACACAGACTTTCAAGCTCCTTCAGCCATCCACTCTTTCTCATACAATCGAAACGTGACCACATACATGTGAAAAAGATAAATTAGTTGGTCCATCATCTTCCACACATATGTAATTTTTGTTTGCATGTTGGTTTATTTTAAACAATAGCTTTGAATGTATATTAATAATGCAGTACATGGAAAATGATGAATAGAGGATTTTATATATTAATGCTAACACTTGTTTTTTTTTTTTAAAAAAAAAAATTCTAGTAATGTAGCAGAAAACTAATTTAAATAAATTATCTTTTAAAAGACTTTATTCAACAAATTAAAAAAGGTTACATTATTTCTTTTGTCTACATATTAGTGATTTTTATGAATACAAATAATACAATGTTTTGAAAGCAAGCAAAAGTTCACAATTAGATGAGCTGGTTTTCGCTTGAAGTATTTATTGCAATGGTGGCAGGTGGTATCTTTTAGTTTTTGCTTTTCATTTCAGAATTATTAATCTTGAGTGTTTATTTCCTTATTACAGGCTTGATGGTAACTACAATTGAGACTAGATGTCAATGAAAGTTTTTTGGTTTGTTATTCTTTTGTCTCTTTGATGTATATTATCCAGTTTATTTTTGAATATGTTAGATCTTCTTGGACTATTTTTATATATAATTTTACACCTTGTACATTATAAGGCTTAGAGAATACACTGATCCTGATAACAGCTAAGATATCTTTTTTGAATGAGTCAAATAGGTTATTTATATTACTTTTTTATTTTTGAAGAGTGTATATTATTGAATGAATGTTATTAAGTCCTTGTCATGAAAAGAAGGTGATCATGTCTTTCTGAATGTTTGTGGAAAAGGGTGCAGTTCAAATAAATTGTTTTTTATATTTTGCATATTCATATTTTGTTAAATTGAGTCTGTAAGTACTTCGGGGTTGTTGTTTTTTACAATCATAAAAAATCTTCACTTATGGTTATTTGTATTTAAAAAATGACTTCACAGAAGAATGTTTATAGCTCACTTATTTAAAAGATTCATGGACTGTTTATTTATTTCTAGTGACTTTAAATGACAAATCTGAAATGGTTGTGAAATATTTGGCAGATATTTTTGAAACTATAAATTGAGTAAATAGCTTTTGTTGAATCAGACATCTGTATTTACTTCATTACATTTTTAGAATAATGGCAGTATTTATTTAATTAATGTATTAATTAAATAAGTGTAAAATAACTAATGACATGTACTTGTTATTGTAATTCATTTGTGATTTTAATGATACTTTCTGGGTTTTTTTTATTTTTAAAATCTTAGTTAATTCCACCTTTGCTTAGAGACATATCTAAAGTAGGCATAAAGTACAAAGAATTATCTTAATTACAAAATGAGGAGTCTGTTAAAATTTTATTCAGAACTCCATTTCTTTATTAAAATGTAGTTCTATGGTGAGACAGCAGTGAAAATAGTCAAATTTTTAATGTACTTGAGCAACAGAGATTCTGTTATTAGTTTTAGCTTTGTATTTTTAAAATAAATTTGAATTTTCTGTATTGAAAATTTTATCTAAATTGTTTTTATATATTAATGAATATCACATTTTTTGAATGTCAAAATTGGAACCACTAATCTAATTCTTGAAAACATTTTAGACTGAATTAAGCAACATTTTGAAAAATCCACATTTGAATTAAGTTCTATTTTGTAAAGATGGATGTGAGTAAACACTATAAAGAAATGCTTATTTTTCTTTATCTAGAAAATGCATGTTAGATTTATTTATCAAAATATTTGAATATGTGTGATTATTTTGTAAATACTTAGAAATATATGTTTATGAAAAAATATTTTTTTTAACAAAACAATATTCATAAGATGTGTACTTATTAAAATATCAAACAAAAGAATACAATGTATAACTTATTAAATATTTTTTTGCAGTTTCATTGTTGCTATTATAAAAGAAATATTGTATTGAAAATATTTCATAAATAAAATTTAAAAAAAAAAAAAACTAAATCGTAAAATCTTATTAGAAGCAAAAAATAACAATTAAATTCAATAGAATAGTTTTTTTTAATTAAAATATTTTGTATCATATACACATGAATATATAACCTGTTAAATGAAGTTTAAAATACTAGGTTTTGTAATTCTATGTTAAAGTGGTATCTATCCTTATGCAAGTTTCCTTTTTTGCATCATTTCATTTAACTAATGGTATTACTTTTAATAACAATCATGTTCATTCTTTGGATCTTATCTCATATGACAGATAAACTAAATAAATAATCAAACAAGATTGAAATAAACAACTATTAATAATTATATTTAAATATTTATCAAACCGGCTTTCATCTCCATTGAGACCTTCTCAAGATATTATATTATACAATTCATATAAACAAATAATAATATTCACTCCATCTACTGGACATTATTTACATTATATTTCATTTTCTTTTTAAACATGTCCATATATTATAAATAAATAAATTTAACATATTATACTTCTAAAAATTTTAACAAAATCCCCCCCAAAAAAAAAAAAATAATTAAATATATATTTTACATCTTTTAAAAAAATAAATAAATAAATTGGTATTTACATATGTACAACCATTTCCTACACTTTCCAATTGTTTAATAAAGCCCATTTCCCACCTAATTTAGCTGGACCTTGTACTATATTTACACATTTGTCTAAGTTTTCTTGAATATATAATGTTTCATAATATATTCTCTTATGGTAATTCTTTACATACTTAATAACACTTATATTTTCCTCACACTTCATTTTATACCCTGTGTCCAAATAATGCAAATATGGCCCTGACCTCTGAGATCAGGGCCATATTTGCATTATTTGGATACAGGGCATAAAATGAAGTGTGAGGAAAATATGTGTTATTAAGTATGTAAGACATGAGATCAGGGCCATATTTGCATTATTTGGATACAGGGCATAAAATGAAGTGTGAGGAAAATATAAGTGTTATTAAGTATGTAAAGAATTACCATAAGAGAATATATTATGAAAAAGACATGAGATCAGGGCCATATTTGCATTATTTGGATACAGGGCATAAAATGAAGTGTGAGGAAAATATAAGTGTTATTAAGTATGTAAAGAATTACCATAAGAGAATATATTATGAAACATTATATATTCAAGAAAACTTAGACAAATGTGTAAATATAGTAAAAGGTCCAGCTAAATTAGGTGGGAAATGGGCTTTATTAAACAATTGGAAAGTGTAGGAAATGGTTGTACATATGTAAATACCAATTTATTTATTTATTTTTATTTTTTTAATTTTTTTAAAATATGTAAAATATATATTTAATTATTTTTATTTTTATTATTTGGGGGGGAGGGGGGAAATTTTGTTAAAATTTTTAGATGTATAATATGTTAAATTAATTTATTTATAATATATGGACATGTTTAAAAAGAAAATGAAATATAATGTCCAGTAGATGGGGTGAATATTATTATTTGTTTATATGAATTGTATAATATAATATCTTGAGAAGGTCTCAATGGAGATGAAAGCCGGTTTGATAAATATTTAAATATAATTATTAATAGTTGTTTATTTCAATCTTGTTTGATTGATTAGTTATTTATTTCTATTTGTGACAACATTATGGACAAATAAATCATATTGGATATTTGACCATCATAGTGACAGATAAACTAGTTTTTCATTTGTGCTTGAAGCTTACAATTAATGATCTTGCCAACTCTAAGCTTTGTTTTTGCTATTAAATTAATTGTTGCTTTATTAGCCTTCTGTTCATTCATTAATTATATATGTACTTAATTACAAAATTTTGTTGCTTTCATAATTGCTTTTCATCAAAACTTGAATCCAAACCAAAAATAGAAAAATTGCTAATTTAAGTTATCTAATTTAAGCATGTTACTGAAAATTATGTGTTATAAAGGAAATTGTGGTCATTGTTTATAGAAGGCAATCTTCCAAACATTCATATAATTAAGAGTCAATTTTCTTGTTGAACTCCTTATAGCTGAAAATAACTATTGCTATTCAACTTTCATGGATGTTTACAACTTTTACTATAGGAACATAGAATACAGATTGGATAAATTGAATAAAAGAGAAGTGGGTATTCATAAAAACAAGTAAACAAATATAATTTAGCATAGACAAAAAGAGATAACGAAAGCAAGGAAGACAGTAAGATAGTCATGATCAAGAAATCAAATGAGGGATCATCTATTAATATTGAGGATTTTGGGCTTTTATATGTCTCAGTATACTTTAATAATGTAAAACCAGAAGATGAATCACCTGCCACTGTTTTGTTTAAGATATTGTCATATTTATGATTTGAAAGTACATATAACTCTTACAATAAATGTAAATTCAAAACTGACATTTGACATTTTAAGCTGAATTTGAAAGCAGATTTAATGGTTAAAAATTTTCTTCACAAGACACTGATGAAAATTATTGTGATTATTATAAAATTTTTATGGAGTAAAGAACCTTTTGATTTATCTATCAGTAGGCATTAGCTCAAAAAAATTTTTTTTTTTTATGGATTTAAAATTACATTCTATAAGTGTGTTTCAAATAGATATTTTGTCCCATCAAACTTTAATTAAGAATATTTAGTTAATAATAAATTTTGATTAATGATTTGAAATAAAGCAAAACTATGAGTGGTATGACTATGAATAGTACAAAATTTGATTTGACACAAATTATAAAATGATATCCAATTTCTATTCTAAATTTGTCTAAGTTACTCATCTATGAAGTCACTTTGGTCTAGTCTGCTAAAAAAAACAATTAGTTCATTTGCAATTTAATAGTTAGAACTTCTAAAACATTTTTTTTAAATAATGAAAATGTATACGCAATTAACATGTGCAAGTAACACATGTATTTTTTATAGTAAAACAAACAATAGCAAATATTATGAAGATTTTTTTTTTCTTTAAAGATTTTACTTATTGCAATATTTATTTTTTCAAAAAAAAAGTAAAAATTATTTATGAATTGCTAGTTAAAACTTTAAAAGAACAAACAATTTTTAATATATTGTTTGCTTTTTAAATGATATAAATAGAAAAAAAAAATTGTACATGAAATGTTTAATGAACTATAGTTAACTTGAATAGAATACATTTTTATTATTCTTTGATAATATTGTAGCACGTGATATATCTATATATGTGTGTTTATAGATTTAATATTCTTATTAAGCTGTAGTTAAAATTATAGTTATACATCAAGATTTGCAATATATAGTAAACAAAAATTAAAATCAATTAATAGTGCAAACATTTTTATTAATCATTCATTAGACTAGAGATTATTCATTTAATGAATAATTTCTGTAGTGTAATTTACAGTACACCACTCATGCAAAGAAGGGATTAGTTTCTATCTACTTTTAACACTTTGTTGGTGTAATCATAAACATATGACCAAAGACATGTGAAAAAGACGTCTTTGGTCATATGTTATGATTATATCCCTCTACAAGGTGTTAAAAGTGGATAAAAACCAGTACCTTGCGTGAGAGTGGTATACCGGAAATTACACTACAGAAATATATTCATTAAATAAATAAGAGATTATTCTGATTATCAAAAGATTATCGTGCTGTGGTAGATGTAATAAATTTTAATTATTCCAGAAAATTGATTAGAAGAAAAATGAATGAATATATTAAAAATGAACAGAGAGCGCTCTAGATCAATGACTGGAGTTATTTCAAAGATCAAAATCAGAAGATGTGCTGAAACTAGTTCAACAGAAGAGAGGCTTATTCCCAGAGACATCCTATTCTGAAGATAGTGAAATTGGTGTGACCATATTGTCTTGATCATAAATATTTTTAACATAGGTATAGGGTAAAAATTATTTTATGTATTTAAGTATAATAGTCTCAGAACTAAGTTATTGTAGTATTATCGGAATATATTTGACTGATTGGGAAAAAGTTAATAAATAGTTATCCATAACTATTAAGGGAATTGTGTACATTTCTATCCACCTGCATGTTGTCATCTGTTATGGAAATATGATTGCAATAATTATCATTCTGGTATGAATACAGCAGACTAACATAGTCACTATTTGAATTAAAGCAAAGACTGGAATAATTGACATGTAAAAGACGGGTATAGTTCAATATTGAAATTAAACCCAAGACATAGATAAGTTAGTAACAGGGAATGATGTCTATTCTGCTGAACTATAATGACAAATTTGACAAATAACCTGTGAAATAGAAATTATATATGAAACTGTTTGTACCTGTGGCTTGAATTGCTTTAATAGAATAATAATCAAAAATAAAAGTATAAAAGAATATAATATAGTTGATAATGAAAATATATTTCAAATGTTTATATAAAAGGAGGTTATATTTGGAGCAGTAGAAATTTTTTAATGTTCTATTATTATTATTTAAATTTCAAGTTTTTAAAATAAAGTACTCTAAAACAAAAATTCATAGGCCACAAAATTCTCTACAAAAAAAAAAATCTTGCAAGATTCATCAAGATTGAATGCAATATTTATTGAGTTATAAAGTAACAAACTTTCACCATTATCTAATAATATAGATGTTAAAAAGATATCATTAAAATACACTAGGATAAGATTAAAGTTGATATGTTGCTATATTTGAGGGACAAAGAATCATAGAAATAACTAGAAGACTATACAATCTGCTGACATATGAAAATAGCTTGCATGGTGGTAATTGAGAAACTGGACCTTTATCTTAGCCCAGACTCATTTAGATACATAGCACATTTGTATTTCAAAAATTTGTGACAATCAAGGGAAAGAGAGATAACCTGCAAATTTGATGTGTCAATAAATGAGCAAAATATTATGTACATGGTGTTTGTAAAGAAAGCTCTATTTGAACAGTTTCTTTGAGAGATGACCAACATCAATTAGAAAGTTATTACTTGCAATGATTTATTCTCGATCAATCTAAAGAATTTTAAATCCTCAAAACTATAAATTCTCACCAACTATAGAGAAAAAGGGGAAGAAAAGAATCACAGATTGGACAAAATCCAATCCAATATAGCTTGTTAATAAACAGGATAAGCAAAGGTTAGTATAATAATCAAAAATCTTATGCATTGCTTTCTGAAATATGTAAGATCAGTATTCTTGTTAGAAACAAAATATTAATATCCAATCAAAGATAAAGTGAGTTATTGAAATTGGTACATAATGGTAATTCCAGAGTCATTAAAGTAAAGGCTTTTTCCAGAGGCCACATATGATGGTCAGGTATGAGCAGAGATATCAAAGGATTTATTAAGAAATGTAACAGCAAATTGCTTAAGATAAAATTATATATCTTGTTGCCAAACATAAATAAGCCATGATAGCAGGTGCATACAGATCATGTATGGTCTTTCAACAGATGTGTATTCTTGATAGTAGTTGATGCATACTCACATTGGGTAGAATGTAATCTAGTCAAAATAGCAAAGTTAAAAGAAATCTTTTAGTGATTGACAATGGAGCCAAATTTAAATTGCAAAAGTTTAAAATTATCTAGAATAATAGGTAATGCAGCATATCCATAAAATAATACCATCTGGAATTAAATGGACTGACCAAAAAAGTTCTATAGCAACTACAACAGGCTATTAACAAAACAGAAATGGATATTCAAGAAGTACATAATATATATTAAAAGTCAACACTTATAGTGGATACGGGAAATTGACAACAGTGCTATTTATTAGATAGGAATTTGAGGAATAAACTAAAATCATCAATATTTGTAAATAATAGCAAGAATTTATAAATATCTGGTAGGCCAAAATATTTGGATAATGGTTAGTTTGAGAAAAATTAGAGATTTATTGTAAAATTATTGTCCGTGCAAATAGTGATAATGTGAATGCAACTGAGTAGAAGTGGATAGACATGCAAATCACCTTCAAAAACAAAATAGTTAACAATAGATATAGAAAACAATTTGAAAATATAAAAGTTTAAAGAGAGACAGAAACATTCATTAAAAAAATCAATAAGTCAAAATGGAAATTGTAAGTCAGCTAGAATCAGGTGAAGAACAGACTTGTATTGAGAAAGAAAAAATAATCTAATAAAAACTCTGAGGTAGGAGGAATGGAATATGTGTTTGTCGTGTTGAGAGAGATTTGTTATTCTTAATAATAACACTTTTAGTTAAATTATACTAGTGAAGTGATTCTATTTATTATCTTAAAAAAAACGAATGTTGCCTTGACAACAGATTGATGTTCTATTGGTTTATTTAAACATTGACTGCAATGATATGATTTAGTCTTATATATGTATGAATGCTATAGAAATATTTATATTTATAGTATTCAATCAATTGATAGTTTTGTGTAAATACACAGTTTAAAAATCTTATATATCTAACAAGATGAAAACATTTAATCTGTTGATCAAAAGATTATTCTGTTATGATATATAAAAACAAACTTTAATTATCTCCAGAAAAATAGAAGGAAAAAGGATATATAGAAGTATTTCCTTACATTATAAAGAAAATCGAAGAAGCTATCTAGAAAATTCACTGAGAGTTAGATCGGTAGAAGATAGCTTATTCCTAGAAATCCAGTTCTGAAAATCTGCTATTAGTTTATAGCATCTGAACAAGTCATCTCTATCTTAATTATTATTTATATATACATTAGAGCAAAAATTGCTATATATATATACAAATACAATAGTCATAGAACTAAAAATATTTAATTTGGAAAAGATTTTTAATAAATAATTATCCATTAACTATTTACGCAATTGTTTGGATATGTTTATATCAATCCATATGTTCCCACTGTGAAAATATAACTGCAATAATAATTATTGCTATATGAACATAACAGTAATATAGCCTAATAACCATGCTGCAATCTGTTTGTTAAAGCCTGCTGTTAATCTGCTGTTATTAGTTAACTGTGCTGCAATCTGTTTGAACAAGCTTCTCTAAATAATTTTAAAAGCCTCAAAATTTGAATGTTCTTTTTGCCTACTTTTAAATTGCATTGGGATGTTATATTTTGCGGAACTGCCTTCTTTAAATAATTGTTTGCTAAAGCCTGCACCTATATTTTTTAATGTGCGTCACATTTCATTTTGAAACTTTCTTTAAATAATTGTTTGCTAAAGCCTGCTGTTATTAGTTAACTGTGCTGCAATCTATTTGAAGAAGCTTCTCTAAATAATTTTGTTCCAAAAGTCTCAAAAAATGGAATGATTTTTTTTTTTTGCCTACTTTTAAATTGCCCATGGTGTCTATCTTTTATAATTATTTGTGGATTTTGTGTGTGTATGTTGTAATTGGATTTTTTGGATGTTATGAATCCAATTTAGAAATTAGTTGGGGGGGCGGTTGTTTTTTATGACACATTTCATTTTGCCAAGTGATTATATTTTGTAATGTGAGAGATCTATCACGTCTAATTTCATTTTGCAACTTTTAATATGATGCAATCCACATTATTTCTTTGTGATTTAGAAATTTGTCAGGGAGGGAGTTGTGTTTTGTGTATTTTCATCGATTTCTGTTTTTGTAATTTGTATTTCACTTTTTAAGCGATTTTTTCATGTGGGGAGGGGGGTGTTTTATATATTTTCACTGATTTCTGTTTTTGTAATTTGTATTTTACTTACTTTTTAAGCGATTTTTTCATGCAGGAGGGAGGGTTATGTTTTCACCGATTTCTGTTTTTATAATTTGTATTTTACTTACTTTTTAAGCGATTTCTTCATATAGGGTGGGGTTGTGTTTCATGTATTTTACTTACTTTTTAAGAGATTTTTTCAAGCAGAGGGGGGGTGTTTTATGTATTTTCACCAGTTTCTGCTTTTGTAATTTGTATTTTACTTATTTTTGTGCGATTTGTTCGATAGAAATTTATTGCTTGTATGATTCTTGATGAGTACTGCAGCATCATCTAGCAGCACAGTACAGCTAACCGTACAGTACCAAATCTTATTTATAATGAATTGTGTTTTATTATTACTACACCGTACTTCATAGCAAAAATTTTTTTATTATGTGTATATACACATATAATCTGACTTTTCGACTGTCCATCAGTCTTTCTCAAATTAAAATAGTAGTGGCTCTAAGGAAGATTCATAGAGGCATAACTCTCCATATAGTAGCGTCACTCAGTGTAAGCCAGAGTAATAAATGGATGCAGGAAGGTTTGTGCATAAAATCCCTATCTAGTGCCTACTCATCCATTGATTACTCTGATGTGCACTGAGTGGTGATACTGTATGGAGGGTTTTGCCTCTGTGAAAAACAGCTTTTGTAAGTATAAAGAAAGAATGGTGATCATGGGATGATCTAAGGAAGATGGCAGGACAGTTAGGTTGTGTGTGTATGTATACATAATAAAAAATTTTTTGCTAAAAAGTGTTTATTACAAATATTGCAGCAAAATAAAGTGGTAGATTTAGTTTTATTATTACTAATTTAGTGTACCTTTTTGTTTAAAATCTCTTTTTGCCAAGCAAATTATCTCTTCATATTATTCACAAGTGAACTCAATAAACAAATAATTGTAAATATATAGTAGTAAATGATAAAACTCTCACTAATTTGTTGATCAAATGAATGTAATATCTACTATCTATGAAATTAAATTTAACTTGCTCAGCAGTTCATAGGAAAAATTGTAATTTATTATCTGCTAACCATACCATTCCTTTTGTAAACTTTTATGGAGTGTAAAAATGTTAATAATGTTTAAATTTACAAGTTGTCAAAATCAACATAATATATGACATCAGATACAATGATATAAGATATAAATAATCTTTTTATTTTCCAGGTCACCCTACAACAAATAATGAATGCAAAAATATATTTTAAGAAATAACAAATATATATATGTATTAAATGATGTATTAGCTTATGGGCATAACCAACAGTAATACATATTAATAACAGCCTTTCGAATTGAAAAATATTAGATAATCCAAATTTCTGCCTAACAGCTTCTTCTGTAATGCTTTGCTATAGCTGCCTTTTGTTTATGTATTGAAATGTTACATTTATTCATTTGTTGTAATGCCTACAAGTTAAAAACTATTTTTACAAGACATCACTGTGGCTTATGCTATCTGATATGTTAGATATTTGAATTAATGTGATTTTTTAATGTCTTTATGATAATTTACGAGAATCCTGTGTTTGTAAATGGACTGACATAACTGTCAATGAATGCTGAAGAAACTGTTGATAGGGAAATTAGATTAAATATCAAAGCAATTTGTTATTTTTTTTTATTGTCAAGCATTAGTGTTGGCTGTTGCCACCATTGATTTAATAATACTGTCATTTTTAGTATTATTATAAGTATTTATTATTCAAATCAAAACTGTATCATTTTTTATGTTTGATTAAAAAAATTTAAAAGATATTTTCTGCAATCTAGTTTGCAAGTGCAGATTTAACCAATAATTTGATAAAAATAGGCAAATATTGCACGTAATGTTTTGTTTAATGATTATTGTTCAATATATCAAATGAGAGTTTTTGTTATGAATTCTTACAGATAGGATTAAACACAAGAAAAGTCTGAGCATTTTTAAAAATTAGACTTTCGTTCACTACTGCTTAATATATTTTATCGCTTGTATGTATTCTGTACATTGAATAAACTATTATTATTATTATTACTACTACTATAATAAACTATTATTATTACTGAATAAATCTCTTGTCATCTCCAAGTAAATTCAGTGAATGCTGAAGAAACTGTTGATAGGGAAATTAGATTAAATATCAAAGCAATTTGTTATTTTTTTTTATTGTCAAGCATTAGTGTTGGCTGTTGCTACCATTGATTTAATAATACTGTCATTTTTAGTATTATTATAAGTATTTATTATTCAAATCAAAACTGTATCATTTTTTATGTTTGATTAAAAAAATTTAAAAGATATTTTCTGCAATCTAGTTTGCAAGTGCAGATTTAACCAATAATTTGATAAAAATAGGCAAATATTGCACGTAATGTTTTGTTTAATGATTATTGTTCAATGTATCAAATGAGAGTTTTTGTTATGAATTCTTACAGATAGGATTAAACACAAGAAAAAAAACTGAGCATTTTTAAAAATTAGACTTTCATTCACTACTGCTTAATATATTTTATCGCTTGTATGTATTCTGTACATTGAATAAACTATTATTATTATTATTACTACTACTATAATAAACTATTACTATTACTGAATAAATCTCTTGTCATCTCCAAGTAAATTGATTTCATTTGCTTTATGTAGTAAAATAATGAAATTGGAAATTCTACTCACTTAAAATGAAGTAAAAAAAATATCCCGTTTTGGGTCTATGATTTAACTAATATTTATTTTGAGGCTTTTGTTAACTGTTCCAGGAAAAAAAAAAATGTTGTGCATATATTGGACATTAATCTTGCACTATATATATATATTAAGGAAATCAAGTCATATATCATGTGACAATAAGCATGCTCATTATATTTATATGTTAACAAAAAAGATTCAAACTGAAATTTTATATTGTGAATTGTGTTTCTTGGAATATGTAGAAACTGATTTTAATTGTAAAGTTTTTAGATGGGTTTGTAATACATTTAATCTAAAAAAGCTAGTGTATGTTTTAATAGATGGCTTTAAAACTAATAAAAAAAAGAAATGTATTAAAATTATATTATCAATCTCTTAGATCTAATAGATACTAGGATTTGTTATTTATACATAATGCATTCTGAGAAGTAATTAAGTAAGTTGTTTTGTAAATGAAGTAACTCTGGAAATCCATTGGTGATTCAGAAAATAACTTTGTAGAAGAGACCACTTCGACTCTAATAATTGAAAATCCAGAAGTAACATTCATTACCATATGAAGAGTTTGTGCCTGCTTTTAAGTTCAGTATGTGATTCAGTCATCAAACAATATTC
Organism: Epiperipatus broadwayi; assembly: GCA_028023455.1. Classification (NCBI taxonomy): domain Eukaryota; kingdom Metazoa; phylum Onychophora; class Udeonychophora; order Euonychophora; family Peripatidae; genus Epiperipatus; species Epiperipatus broadwayi. The sequence goes on from JAQFVV010006204.1 coordinate 533,679, forward strand.
TACTTCAAAAGAGTTCTTTACAAAAGAATTATTTGAAACAGCAAAATGAAATAGCAAATTAAAATTAGTATTACCAAACTGTTATACAGGAATAATTAATAAACACATGTATGTTTCCATGTTATTTTGTTCACTTGTTTTCAAACTACATTTTCTTACTATTTCTTGTTATTATCATGCTAAGACTCTATATTCTAAAGGGATAATACTGCATGTGATATAATCGTAGTTTGACATTTTATTTGATATGTCACTATCATTGAAAATCTGAATTATCAAGATGTGAATTACTTTAATTACTCTTTTCATTCGCTTAATTAATTTTTTAGAATATTTTTACCGTATTTGCCTATTAATTATTATTGCTTTTTTTTTTTTTATTTAGTTCAGTTTATTAGTATTGTATGAAAATGTTGACTTGGGATTTTTATTGCAATGTAATATTGAATGAAGAGAGAACTTTATTTCCTTTGCATCAATATGATCTGTTGGAATAGCCCACCAATTTGAGATTGTGTCATCTACAAAAAAAGAGGGGAAGATAGAATATTTGTTTCTGTTTACATTGTTCATAAATGATTCATTCTTCAAGGAGTAGTAATAAGATACCCTTTTCCATTAGATTGATTTAAATAGAAGAATTAATTGCAGGCTGATTTATTTTATGAGATTTTAGAAGTGGTTTTATGAGAAAATCTTATAAAATTGTCATAGACTTGATCAATATGTTTATAGAAGTTTATTTAGTTATAATCTTAATTGAAGCAAGATGGTATCTACTTGGATGAAACTCCATAAATCTCCAATTCAGTAGATGAAGTCACACTTTTATAATTGTGATTAAAGCAATAGGTCAACTGCTTGAAACCAATAACTTCTGATTCAAACAAATCAAGCTAGATTTTACAACCATCAAAGGATTTTAAGAGGTGATTTGCTCACTTCATTAAATGATAATGTGAAAATAATGAACAGAAAGAGTTAGAATAAAAGGACTATAGGTGTTTGATTTAAAACAATGGCCAGACTGCTAATACTGTGTAAATGCCGATGGAAATCTCTGTATTTCTCATAATTAAAAGGAGGTTTACATTTGGCTCAGCAATAAATATACTTACATGAATGGCAACTTATGGGGATTTTTAATTGCAAGGGATTCTATCATTCCATCGTAAACCACTAAGAATGCTGTGACAATCCAAAGACAGCAGTTCATACATAAATGGCTAAACATTCTTGCCTGGAAATCAGATGCAAAATCTTTTGTGGAAAAAGAGATACATCTTGATAACTTTATCTATTTTTAACCAATATGAGAAAAATTTGCTAGATAAATTTATTATTAATTTATAATTTTATTTATATAAATAAATACCATTAGTCATTTAATTTATAAACAAATAAATGTATTTATTATAAATGGTAACTGTATTCACAATTGATAATTCATGACTTTCAGATGTATAATGCTGTCCAATAGAATATATACTAAGTAAATACTAATTAATGTCCTATGTTTTATATAAATGTGTAATTGGACAAAATTGTAAATAAAAGAATTTTATGTTTAAGTGCCTGTAGAAAAACGAACTGTATAAGCTCTAAAAAATTCTTTAAGCATAGAATACTATCATTATATAATAAGCATTTATCATCATCTGGTAGTTTGCATTTTTCTTATTAAAAAGTTAAATAGTTTATATTAATATTAAAGTAGTTAAAGCTACATGAAAAATATCAGAATTAAATAGATTTTTTTACAATATAAATTGCAGTAAACATATTTAAAATATTACATATAAATAACATTTTTAAAATGAAATGAAAATAATTATTAATAGGAATAGGGAGGGGTTTTTTTTTGTTATATAATTAACTGATATAATATTAACTAATAAAATAATTGAACTTTTAAGCCTCCTGTTTCCTTCTGTTCTAAAACCAAGAAATAAAGATGTTATATTTTATGAATTTTATTTATCTAATTTCCTGGATGTAATCTTTTTATTAATTGTGAGCAAATTTCTAATTTAGATTTTAAAATGGGGTGTGTACATGTATTTGTGTGGGTATGCATTTCAAGGCTAATATTGGAAAAAATGTTGCTTATTGCAGTTCTCTCAAATCAACTTGAATTCTTTTTAATACATTATTTATTTTAAATTTCTGGTAATCACTTTAATATTCATATCATTCACTCTGGAAGTTATATAATATTCATATGCAATGGCCTAATTTAACTTTTTTTGTTTGTTTGTTTATTTATTTTAGGGACTTAGTTATTAATGCTAAAATGTTTTAATATATTCTCACAAATATTGTACATTCTCACAAATATTGTACCAGTAAGAAAAATAGAGCTGCTTTACAGAGATATAGATAGAGAGGTACGATCCTTGCCTACCCCTCCAGATTACTACCAAGCGACTTACTCCTCAAACTTCTTGAGAGTTAATCCTCTAATGTATGCTTGGTGGTTAGATAGAATTGAGGCTCAATAAAGGAATTATTAGGTGATGATTAGGTTTACGTATATAAGAAAATGGACAATATCGACAGTTATTATAACGGTGAATAAAAGTCTATTATTTACATTAGTGAATCAATTTGGTGTTACAAACGATTGCCCTTGTAATGCATAAATCTATATATATGTTGCAATAATTTTTGTGAAAAATACATAAGTAATTTAAAAACAAAATGATAATTCGGATCACTTTCATTTGAGAGAGAGACATTAATGACGTAACTCTATGGTATAATCTATAAAGTCAAGTTTTACCGATCAACTAGTTAGATATAATTTGGGGCCAAATTTGAATATAACGCAACCTTAATTCTTAAACTTAACAGTAGGAACTCCCAATGGATATTTTCAGATTTACACTAACATAATGGAATATTCTAACATAATAGAATATTGTGGCCCTTGGTGATTAATTATTATATGGATTTGAAGAGTGGGTCTCGAAATACAATGGCTTCATTTTATGCTAACTTATTTTTGGATAGCTACTTCACCATTAATCTGTAATTAATGAAAGGAACTTGTTTGCTGCAGCGTGATCTGAGTTCAGGAATGAAGTTTTAATCATGTGTGTCCAATTCTCTTCTTGAAGGTTTCACGAGATCCAATCTTTCAACTATTTGCGATCTCGTTGATGTGCATTAACTGATGAAGTTATGAAGAAAAGGGAACGATGAGTATGTGCCGAGACACCCACGGATCACCAAGTAGCACAATATGACAAAATGTGGTCAAATGACCCTAAAGTTAAAGCCTTATTATGCTAATATATATATAATTGTATAATCGCGAATACACCTAGGTCTCATTTTATGTGATAGATAGGTTTCTCAGAAATCGCTCACAAAAGAAATCGCACAAAAATAAACTTAAATTGAATAATGGGGGATAGGTTCTGTAATTTTCAAAGCAAAGCAACAAGGAAAAATTACTTTAAAATTCACATTAAAAAAAATAAAATAAAGTATGACTAATAAAAAATTTCAAATTTTTTAAAAAAAAGTAATACAAGACAAACTTTTTTTATTAACTACAGTATTTAATTTTATATTTTTTCATACATATTTTAATCATTACCACTATTTGACAATATGCATTCGTTTATGAACTGGTAAGAAATCAGATTCATGATGTGATGTTCAACTAGCGCCACTTTCAGTCTTGTGATGTATTAATGGTTTTCTGTTTATTAAAAAAAATGAGATCGCAATCAAAACAAAAAGATTATACATTATCATTAGAAAGATTATTTTCAGTTTATAAAATCTTCGTTATTATTTATTTTAAAAATCTAAAAAAATATTTGTTTCTGTTAATATCTAACAAAATACGTTTTAAAAGTTTAAAATTTTTGAATATTTATTGTGATATTTTTATACCTACGTATAAATCTATTATTATTATTTACTCATTAATATAAGTAGGTTATTTACATAGAAGCTAAGATTCTAAATACAGCTTCAGGCCATATAATATAACATTATATTTTTGAAGAAAAAAAAAGTATTTCAAGTCAAAATAAGTTATTAATAATTTAAATTTCTTGATATCTAATAAATATAGTGAATATGAAAGATATTAAAAAGAAACATAAATCGCATAACTTCAAAATCGCATTAAAATAACCCGCATAAAACGAGACCCAGGTGTATTATTATACAGAGAAGATCCGCTATAAATAATTATTTACTTTTTTCTTAGAGCTAATACACCAGCAGTTATATTTATGATAGGTATATTACTCACCAATAGTTTTCCCATAGAGTTAATAAATATTACAGAAATTAATTTATATAAGTTGTACTGTACTTATAAAACAATTATGAACGCTTAACTTAAATTGTGTTCCTTATAAACATATATATATATATTAGTAAACCCTTAGATTGACTTAAATGCATATAAAATATAATACAAGCAATGATTTTTTTTTTTGTAAAACACAAATCAAATATTTTAAGAACATAAACACATGTCTTTTATCTTAACTATAAATTTAAAACATTGCATCAATTTAAAATTACAATCGCGCTTTCAGGGTTTTCTCTCTCTTTTCTAATAATAACATAAAAAAAACTCTAATGGTAAGAACAAACACTGCAGGAGGGAGTAAATGGAGTGGTCTTACTCAAATAAATCTTTTACTATTTTAGAATATTCCCATATTTATTATAGCAGGTAAAGAGAAATAGATTAAAGTTTATCCATATAGCTACCTTCCAATTCCTCCTCTATATATATATTCTACATTATATAAAAGAAAACATTGTTTCTTTCTTTTAAAAAAATATACAAAAATTATATAAATTCAGGGTATATTGATGATCTGCTAATGTATGCTATTTATATATAAAAGAATAAAACTAGCAATCGCCATTATACACATTAAAATCTATCTAAGGTATGATTTATGTATACATTTAAATATTATATGATGATATAATTTATGAATACAAAATTTTAGTTAAAATGGTGTAGATAGATTTTAAGGTATGAAGGTTTAAATAACAAGACTACAAAATATAAAACTAATACCATAAATACATTTACAAATATAAAGTTACCGGTGCTTGGTCCGGCAATGAGAAATGATCCATTGTGGGTAGGTATTGCGGTATAGCTCAGCTTTTGACAGCTATGGCATCTTTTCATGTTCAAACAATTTTTCTTGGCAGTCAGTATCGGGTAGCAAACATCAATCAGGCACTCTTTCTAGGATCTCTGGCTGGACTACATTGTCATGACTCTGGTCCAAGGATGGACGGGAGAATGGAGACAAAGGCTGCACTCATGCATATTGATGTCATGGTACATTTTTAGATTTTCTTATATAGATGAAAGGCGACAGTTCAATATACAGTATGACAATACTATCTTCAAGAGTTTTAGCAAGAGACTTCTTTCAGCAAGACAAGATTTTCTTCATCATGACATATTTCAGCAAACGATTTCTTCATATGGAGAGAAACATTTTCAGCAAGGGCAAGAGAGCGAACAAAAGACAACTTCTCTATTTATACCTTTTTTTTAATTGCTTTAGCATTCCACTTGCTAATTAGTGGTTACCATCATTGTTTTGTTTCCCTCTGATATATTGGTATTGTTATACCAACAATTTACATTTTAACTGATTCTATTTCAATGGATTTTTTTCTTTTTTACCAATTAAATTCCTACTTTAATAAATTTTATATATTAGAAATTTGCATTCTTAAACTACTAAATTTTATTTATTCCAATTGATGTCCAAATTAAATTCCTTCCTTAATGGATTTTTTTATCTGTCAATACAATCTCTTTTATTTATACAGCTAAAATCATGATTTACACAAATATATTTTAATATAAATAAAAAAAATAAATTAAACTTTTTTTTTTCGTCTTTATTTTTTTCAATTTTAATTTACAATTTATTTCCTACCATAGCTATTTATATGTTTATTATCATTGAGTTTAAAGCACATTCACTGTGGCTGGACTTATGGTTCTTGGCTAGTCCACAGTGAATTGTGAAACCAACATATACATATGACTATATATGCACAGCTTCATATTCATAGAGCTCGTCAAAAAAAAAAAAAAAAAAAATGACTAAACTTACGTGGTGAAAAGTGATCACTGGAGAAGCACTAAAATTTTATTATTTATACATCTACAATACAACAACGCAAACCTATTTATATATCAGTATTATCTCATGTTCTTTTTAGTAAGTGTCTTTGTCATGTATAAATTATTTAGTTATTTGGATCTGTCTCTGCTTAAATGATTTTTTAAACATAGATATTCCTCTTTGGGGCTTGTTATGTCCTCTATTTTTTTTGCGTTCTAATTATTCTGCCATGGTATGGCTTTAAAGATCTTGCATTAAATGTTCCAGTAGTTCCTCTCTCTTTCATTTTCTAATAAAAAGACATTCTCCCTAAATTTTTTTATTATAACAAAAGGCCCTTTGTATAGTGGAAAGAATTTCTTGTACTGCCCCTCTAATATCTTACTAGTATGTGGGGTTTTAACCCACACCTGTTCTCTGGTTTGAAAGTTGTACATATTTTGCTTTTCCCCTTTTACTTCTTTTCTCTGCCATATGTTCCAACCGCTTCCTGGTGTTGGCTTGATCCTGGTCCTGGTCTACCATTTCTTGCTCTACTGGAAATAGGGTTTTATGAACCCCACGTCCCAAAATGGGGCCCATTATTTTTGTTGTGGTTTAGGTATCTCACCATCATAGGCGTTAATTTCACTCAACTCTTATGATTACTATCTGAGTATGTCCGGAACAAGTTATTAGCTTTCATGACCCTCTCACATTGGTTCGATTGGGGATTTGTTATTTAAGAGGTCAAAATACGTCTAAGTGCATCCCCTCTTTATTGTCTTGATATGAATGCTAACCCATAGTCCGATAGAATAGTTTGTGGTTTCCCTACTTCAATGATCTATTTAAATGCAGGGCTTTGAGTGCACTTTGAGAGTCTGCTTGCCATATTGGGTATACCGAGACATACTTTGAAAACACATCATACATTTACAAAGAGGAATTTCAATTGATTAAAAGCAGTTAACGGTCCATAATGGTCTATTGCCAAGAAGTTCATTTGGATCGTTTGGTAATATTGGTGTGACCATCCCCATGCAAGACTATGTAAGACTGTTTAGGGGGTTTAGTCTGGCAATACCTGGCATTCTCTTAATCTGATTAAAATACTAGAGTACATCCCTTGCTAATAGAATTGGTGATGTATGGCACTGTTTTCCAGGGGCCATAATGTCCACCTAGGTTGTGAATGTGCTCAATCAGCTATCCTCTGAGTTCCCATGATACCAAAATTTTCCAAGGGTTAGCCCAATAGCGGGTTTTATATATCCAAAATGTTATCCTTAATCCGGTAACATATCTTTAATTTTGGTACCTGGCTTTTCTCAAGGGCCTCCATGATAGGTCTATATTTCATATCCATTCTCTGCAACTGGGCCAATTTTTTTTGTCTCGTTCCATTGAGTCGTCCACGTTGTATGGATATCACTGCTATGTGCATCGTTTCACGAGTCATCCATGTTAATGGATATCACTGCTATGTGTATCTCTTCCACCACCAAGTTTTGTGGTAAGGTCTCTACTGGATGGTGGCTCAAGATGTCCGCTACCACATTATCTGCTCCTTGTGGCAATAAATCACCTTATAATTGAAGTGTTGCAAGAACAAGCTTCATCTGATAAGGCAGTCATTGGTAAGATATCCCCTGTTGAGGAACTCGAGACACCGGTGGTCCTTGACAATCCTAATAAGAATTGTTTGAACCTCTGGCAGCCCATACTATCACCAGAGTCTCTTTTTCGGTCATGGTGTAATTTGTTTCCACCCCTTGAAGAGTTCTATTGCAGAAATATAAGACTTTATGTCTGTTCTATTGGTCAATCTGGAATAACACGACCCCCAGATCCCTTTTGCTGCTATCAGTTTGCAGATAAAATGGGCAGTTAAAGTCTGGATGATGTAATATCACAGTTTATAGAAAAAATTTTTAATTTTTTCCAAAACCCTGTTTGTGTTCTATTGACCATTTCCATCGCCGGCCTTTTTCTAGTAGTTCTAGTAGCAATGAGGCATCTTGAGCAAAGTTTTTATAGAACTTATGGTAGAAGTTGCATACACACTCATAAATGACTGTATTAGTTCTTGATTTGTGGGTGTTGGGAAATTCTTGATGGCCATTATTTTCTCTGGGTGAGGCAAGATCCCTTGTCCATTCACTAAATGTCCCAGGAAAGTGATCTCCTACAAAGCAGCTTTTACTGAAGTTTATAGTTATAAATTTTTGTCTACATATTCCTGAGAAATTTTTTTAGATGGACCAAACTTTCAGTTATTCCAGGAGAGGCAATAACCACATCATCGACATAACACACCATATGTTGTTTCATTAAACTGGCATTATTGGACTGTTGTATGGTGATGAACTCCTCTATAATTCCCCCTTTTATTATGGCTTTTAGCAGGTCTCCCACTTCTTTTTTATACTGGTAAGGGATAGTGTATGTCCTCATGTGGAGGTGTGCCTCTTCCTTGACTTGCATCTGATGCACATATTCCTTAATGATTATTGGTACATTTGAGAATATTCTTCTGTGTTCTTTTAGCATCTTGTCTAGTTTCCTTTTGATGTCTTCACCTTTGAGTGATGATTATTTTATTTTCTATGGACTACGGGTTAAGTGCCTCTTGTATGCAACTCACTTTATTAGTAACTTGGGCTTTCTTATCACAGAATCCCAGTTTTTTCTTGTAGAATATGAACGTCTTCTCATAGTTTTAATCATGGATTGATGTTCCGTCAGAAAATCACATCCTAACACTATGTCTTGGATCAGATTGCCATTATCGGAAATGTGTGATTTACCACCGTAGATCCAAATTTTGATGTCAAGCCACAATTGGCGGGTTTCTATTTTAGTCTTTTTACTGTTTGCTAGAATACATTGAGTAGCCTGCACTTGCAAGGTGTAGTGTTTTTACTCCTTCTTTCGCCTCATACATTATATAAAAGAAAACATATTGTTTCTTCTTAAAAATATACGAAAGAAATTATATAAATCTAGGTTATATAGACGATCTGCTAATGTGTAATTATTTATATAAAAAAAGAATAACACTAACAATCGCCATTATACATGTTAAAATCTATCTAAAGCATGATTTATGGATACATTTAAATATTATAGGATGATATAATTTATGAATACAAAATTTTAGTTAAGATGGCATAGATAGATTTTAAAGTATGAAGGTTTAAATAACACGACTACAAAATACAAAACTACAATAACATGCATATAATTACAAATATAAAGTTAATGGTAACTTAAGGTGTGAGTGTGGATATAGCAGGTTAGTCCGGCAATGAGAAATAATCTATTGTGGTTAGGTATTGTGATGTAGTTCAACTTCTGATGGCTATGGCAGCTTTTTCATGTTCAAACACATTTTCTTGGCAGTCATTCATATCAGGTAGCAAGCATCCATCAGGTGTCACGACTTTAATCCGAAGATGGAGGATGGGAGAATGGAGACAAGGGTTCTACGCATGCATATTAATGGCATGTACATTTCTAGAATTTCTTATATAGATGAAAGGTAATGGTGACGATACTATCTTCAAGAGTTTCAGCAAGAGACTTCTTTCAGCCAGATGAGATTTTTTCAGCAAGATGCCCCTCAGCAAACAATTTCTTCAGCTGGAGAGAAAGATTTTCAGCAAGGGCAAGAGAGTGAACAAAAGGCAACTTTTTTACTTATACCTTTTTGAAATTGCTTTAGCATTCCATTTGCTAATTAGCGATTACTAATGCTTCATTGTTTTGTTTCCCCTGATATCTTATATTTTTGTTAGTATTGTTATACCAACAATTTACATTTTAGCTGATTTTATTTCAATGGATTTTTTTTTCTTTTTTACTAAGAAATTTACATTCTTAAGCTAATTTTTTTTTATTCCAATTGATTTACAAATTAATTTGATTTACAAATTAATTTGTCAATACAATCTCCTTTATTTATACAGCTAAAAAAATCATGATTTACACAAATATATTTTAATAGAAATAAAAATAATAAACTTTTCTGTTTTTTTCTTCATTATCCTTTTTTTTTTTTTTCAATTTTAATTTACAATTTATTTCATATCGTAGTTTAAGGCACATTCACTATGGTTGGATTTATGGTCTTTGGCTAGTCCACAGTGACTGGTGAAGCCAGCATATATATATATGACTGTATATATGCTCAGCTTCAATATATGAGTGTCAAAATACGTACTGTATAATGTTAATGTTTAAATTCATTTATTTACTAAATATGTGTAGAATATTGCATTCTCCATTTCTGGCTTTTCCAGACCAGCAATTGTCCTTGATTAAATGATGATGTAATAGTTTAGTAATGCATCTTTTACACCTTTATTATAACTCTTTTATGATTTTAAAGCAGGTGCATTCAGCAAAAAATTTAAATATTAATTTTAGTATTTTAAAGAAGTTCAAAATTTACAAATTTTTCCCTGATTTATTAAATGAAAAAAGAGAATAAAATAATCTTTAAATAGATCACTGCAGGGTAAAAAAGCCTCTCCAACAACTCTTCATAGTGAACAGTAGAGAAGAATTTATTATTCATTAGATTGGCCAATGGTCAGGTATTATGATGTTTTTAGGCAGTTTTCCATATGAAAATGGCTAAATATCCATTCATTTGAAAGAAAAATCTAAAACTGATTGAAAACCTCACAAATATTTTTTCTTACCTAGCCAAAATTCAAATCCAATCTTAAGCATAGCAAGCAGATATGTTCCTTTTTGTACAATCAAAGCTTAATTAGGCAAAGCAGAGAAAGAGGTAAATCTTTATTAATGTTACTTTTCAAGAATTTTTTTTTAACTCTTTAATTCCTTTTTGTGGTAAAAATTGAAACTCATTATTTTTCACTAATATTATAAATAAAGTAATGGATAATTTTGCAATATTGAAGCTTAATTGAAAAAGGGTGTTGTATTTGTGTCATACTTTTTCTATTGCTTGATTTTATTTTTATTTTATGTTTAAAATGTAAAATAATTAATTAACTCACATTTTATTGTTTTAATTTTAAACACAAAATAAGTGTTCAATGATTGGTGTTTTTTTTTATATGCTCACTCTTAATTAACCTGACTTCATCCCTGTACATCATGAGATTGTTTAAAGTAATAACTTTATAAATTAATTTTAATAACTTTTTAAACAATTTTTATATCATCATAATCAAACCAGTAAATGTTTACTAATTAATCTGTTTTTCTTTCATTTGTTTAACTTGATGATTGCAAGAGCTTTGATAAATTTTTATACATTTGATTGAAAATAAAATTTTTACAATTGTTCAAATTACATAATGCAAAGATAAAATATTAAAAATTGCCATGAAGTTTATATATCATACATAATAAGCAATAAAACTGAAAAAGTATAGATACCATCATAATTTTTTTTTAAAAAAAGCAAAGAATTTAAATATTATTAAAGTTATTACTTTTATATTTATAAATTTCCACAGATAAGTTTTAAAACAAACATTTTAGTATCATATATATTATATTCATCATGAAGTTTAATTAAAATGATATATAAAAATCTTACTTTTCAGATTTTATACTGCTTATATTCAAAAAAATCTACATATTTCATTTTTAATGTGAAATTCATTAATATAATTTACATTAATACTAATAGATATGCAAGTTGTTATTTCTTTTCTAACAAAACAAATAGTATAGATACTAGGATATAGATAATTTGATCTCAAATATTTATTAAAACTAATATTGATAAATTATAATTTAAATGTGCAAATATATATCTTTAATTGCATTCTTGGCCAATTATTTATATAAAGTGAATATTTTATGAATACCCACAGTTTTTCCATTTATTTTAAATTTATGATATATATATATAATTAAAAGAAAAATTATAAATACAATATAACAGTTCTACGTATGAATTAATAAATTACAGGAAAAAAGTGTTTAGTTCTACATATGAATTAATAAATTACAGGAAAAAGTGTTTTACAAAAATAATGTTTGCATACCATATAGTTATTTTTATCCATTAATCCCCAGTTTGAGTTTAAATTCTGATTCTTAATAATTAGTCTGGAGACTATTTTTGTATTAGCATTATTCATGTTATTTATTATATCTTTTCTTTCTATTTTTAAATTCATAATATTATTCACTTATGAAACTTCATGTCTAACTAGCTAATTTTATTAAATTTTAGTTACATTCTCTTAATTAGTTGTCAACATGTCTTAAATGAAGTTATATTTTATTAGGAAAGACCCATAGGTGAGCTTGATTTTTAACTTAATGAGAATAATCAAACTTGAGGATAATACTAAATACAATATGATTGTACTATAAACCATATACTTGATAATCCAGAGATCTATGAATATAAATTCCCATTTTATCAGATACAATTATTTATTTAGGTTGTGAATATTTGTATCTTAGGATGTCAATAACATACATGGTGATCTAATAAATATTAATGGAAAAGATACTGATGCAATTTGCTATGAGATAAATTTTTTTAGGATGTAGAAGACATATTTATATAAAATTGATAACCAAAACTTCAATAATGTGCAGGTTGTTAGTAGTTCTCATGATAATCATGATGCTTACATTTGTTAATATGTAGATCTCCCCCCCCCCCCCATTTAAGACAATTAGATACATAGAATAATTATAGCCAATTTTTTCAATAAGACATTGATTATAAGCAGATCCATGAAATAACAATGGTCTCTGAATAGTATCTCAGATATCTGGGGAATATTAAAAGATAGTCTGAAAGTTTTTAAAGGTAATGGATAAGATTTTGGTGCAATTGGTGAGAGATACAGATAGTATATTATCAAGCAATAATTAGACAATTTGGCCTATCGTCATTGAAAGTTGATAGCCATAAACATCTTTGAAATTAATTTGAATGTCAGTCATACCCATCTATCTTATCAAATAAATTTTAATATTGAAAAATGAAAATGCAATAGCTGTAAAGTGTAGAGTGAGTAGTTATAAATTTAATGTTAGGGATTGAGTGGAGTTTCTGTAAGAGATCTTCAAAATTTTAGCATGAATATCGTTATCATTGGATATTGGCTAAAAATCTTAAGATTTGATTGATTTTTTTCATTATGTTAAAAACTAATGTGATTTGCATGCAACATCTCGTTGTTTGACTTCAAGTACTATTGAATAAATAGATACTGTACTTGAATTTATTTGTACTAAATGATTGTGATGTTGCTGAATGTTATTGATTTGGATTCTTAGTGAAACATGAATTAATATGTGGTTTAATTAGATAAAGTCATTTTTGAAATAATCCACAGTAGTATAGTCTATTATCATTCATGGTAATAGTATGGATACCAGCCATATAGTAGATTTATTTTGTGAATGTTATTGTAATTTTTTGGAGTTGATTAACAAAGTTAAGGAATATTGTTGCTTGTTAAGGTGAGTGATCAGTAATTTATTATTCGGAAGAATTGATATGTTGGAGAGTTTCATAGCAGTTTTTCAATTAAGTTATAGTATGAAGAATTGATATTGTTGGATGAGATCAGTTATAAATGATGTAAACATATTGTAAAGTTGTGTTTTATGTAGTCTTAGTACTGACTAAATGTCTTATTAATATTAAGCGACAGTGCTCTGTGCAGTTTACTGCAATAGAAGATTGCAATCCTAGAATCGATAGCATTGCTCAAACTTCTTATGAACTGTCGAACGTTCAAATATATATTGAATGGCAGTGATATAGAATATTGATAATGTCACTTTTCAACAGCAAAAATATTCCAAAGTGCATTCAAAAAAAAAATTATAATCTATCTCTAAAGATTATACTAAGAAAAAAAACAGCAGTATATGTATGTAGTGCTTGGATCAGTTCTAAGATATATATTCCAGGGTCTGACATTACCTCTGCACTGAACGTACAGGGCACTTCTTCTCAATGCTATGGAGACGTTAAGAGAAAAGAAAATCATATAGAAAAATAAAAAAAAGTTTAAGATCTTTATGAATAATTGGGGAAAGTCATATTCAATATAAAATTTATATAAGATTAGAAATATAATAAATAGATGAAAAAAATTAAATCTTTTTTATAGCAACAGTCTAGACTGCATCTCCCAAGACAATATGAATATTGTTTTCTTTACCATTTTCTCCTAAGCTTTTATATTAATAATCTATAATAATATAGTATCTATCAATATTAGAATATTTTGTTTCATAAACGCTTTAAAGATAAGTAAAAAACAATTATTTTTAATTTTTAGCTTTCAAATGATACCAGTTTAAAAGGTTGTTAAAATGGATTTTATTATCAGATTTGTTTGATAAAAAAAATATACACTACTGTATTTTTTTAAAAAAAAATCAACATTGCCTCAGCATTTGTATCACTTTCATAAATGCTAGTGGGAAACCAATTATATTTAATTCAATTTTTTAACCAGAGATAGTTGAATTATATTGTCTCCATGAGTCTATAGTATTGCTTTTTTGATCATAAATTTGAACTCTAGTTAATTCTATTTTTAATTACTATTATTTAATTGTTGGAATTATATATATATGAGTAAAAAATGATATTTTTTAAATGGTAATGTATATATTAAAGTCTTTATTTTATCAAGTATAAACATACATTTCCGAATTGGCCAGAATTTTAAATGAAGAAGTGAGACATGCAATTGAATGTATGAAGAAAGGAAAGGCTCCAGGTAATGATGGAATTATAATTGATATATTAAAAGAAGCAGGTGAAGAAATAGAATTATTTTTAGCAAAGTTATATACCAAATGTCTAAATGATAAAGATGTACCAGATGATTGGAGAGAATGCAGTATTAATATTACTATTTAAAAAAAATGATAAAGAAGATATTAGAAATTACAGACCTATCAGCCTTTTATCAGTTTTATACAAATTTTTTACCAAGATAATTAC
This sequence comes from Epiperipatus broadwayi, assembly GCA_028023455.1. Taxonomy (NCBI): domain Eukaryota; kingdom Metazoa; phylum Onychophora; class Udeonychophora; order Euonychophora; family Peripatidae; genus Epiperipatus; species Epiperipatus broadwayi. Next base: position 548,778 of record JAQFVV010006204.1, read on the forward strand.
ATCTCATCTACAGAGAACATTGGATTTCCACCAACCAAGAGAAGAAGCTGGATTTAAAAGTGGTTTTAGTAGAGTAGATCATTTCCAGGTATTGAGAGAAGTTATAGAAAGGACAAATGAATATGAGTTACCATTATGCTTTGGATTTGTAGATTATGAAAAGGCATTTGATTCTATAAACATTTCTTCAGTGATTAAAACATTGGATCATCAAGGTATAGATCCAGGATATTGTCATATTTTAAGTAACAATTAGATTACATAATGATGCTGGGAAAGTCAACATTGAGGAGGGTGTATTTCCAAAACTTTTTACAGCCATGCTGCAAGAAGTATTTTGTGGATTAAAATGGGAAACTAAAGGAGTGAAAGTAAATGAAGATTATTTAAGTCATTTAGATTTTTCAGCTGATGTAGTTGTTTTTGCAAATAATGCTTTAGAGCTGCAAGAAATATTGCAGGAGTTATCAGATGAAAGTAGGATTAAAGATAAATGTTAAAAAGACTAAAGTAATGTTTAATGAATTTTCTCAAAATATGAAAATAAAGATTGATTATGATGAGCTAGAAGAAGTTAACAGTTATAAATATCTTGGTCAAATTATTAATACATATGGACACATAATGGATGAAATTAATCATAGAATTAAACTTGGTTGGAGTGCTTTTGGTAGAAATAACTTGATACTAAAAGGAAATATGCCTATGTGTTTGAAAAGGAAGGTTTTTAAATATATTTTACCAGTTCTTACTTATGGATCTGAGACTTGGACACTTAATAGAAGAGCAATACAGAGACTTCAGACCACTCAAAGAAGTATGGAGAGATGCATGTTGGAAATAACAAGAAGAGATCGGAAACACAATATATGGGTAAGAGAACAAACAGATGTTACTGACCTCATTGAAAAAATTAAAAGACTGAAGTGTAGTTAGGCTGGACATATTGCTAGAAGAGATGGTAATAGACGGACAATTGAAATTTTAAACTGGATTCCAAGAGATTGTAAAAGACCCAGAAAGAGACCACATTTGAGATGGATGGATGAAATAAGAAAGTGTGCAGGGGTGATGTGGAGAAGAGAAGCTAAAGATCGGAGAAGATGGATTGAACTTGGAGAGACCTTCATCCTGCAATGTATTGATAATGGTTGATGATGATGATGATGAAACATACATTTTAAATTTATAATTTTAAAGTTGAGTATTTACAGAATTTTTTTATAGATTAAATAAAAAATTATTATAAAGTGAACGCTTAATACAAGAATATTATTCCCAGTTCTGTTATTATATAGGTTCACATGGTTGAATTAATTAGAAAGTGGTAGACTAAACTTCTTTTCTTGAAGTGAATTTTTTTAATTTAGATATTTGTTATGCATAAGCTTCATATTTGAGATTTGATAGGTTCATTTTTTTGTATAGTTATGTTTAAGTGAATCAGTTAAATCATAATAATCTAGTGAATAGTATAAAATTTGAGTTATGAGAAGTATTTGGTCAAAGAATGGCAAAGTTTTTAAATAGTGTAATTATGACTTTTCTGTTTAAAATTAATTATTATATATGTATTTATTTTATAATTTTTTTATGCTTTATAAATAAATATATAAATTGCTTATAATTATATGTACTCTTTGGCTAAATATGTTTAATAAAGGATTGAATTAATATGGATTCGCTGTAGTCAACTAAGTTAGTACAGTGAATGATCAGATAGCTGGCAGATCCTTATACTGGCCACATTAGAATGAAAGTAGTTTTCCTAGCAGATTAGATGTATTAAGAAAAGTGAAGAAGTGATCAAAATGATTTTACAATTCTTACAAGAGAAAGTAAACCAATAATTTTATTAAGTAAAATTGAAGAATAATTTATTGGAATAATGAAATAATTTGTTTTTTGAAAAATTGGAGTCTTCATAAATAAGATTGGGTAAGAACATGTCACTATTATGTTTCTAATTTGATTTTAATTTTATATTAAATTAATTCATCATCATCAACCATTATCAATCCACTGCAGGATGAAGGTCTCTCCAAGTTTAATCCATCTTCTCCGATCTTTAGCTTCTCTTCTCCACAACACCTCTGCACATTTTCTTATTTCATCCATCCATCTCACATGTGGTCTCTTTCTGGGTCTTTTACAATCTCTTGGAATCCAGGTTAAAATTTCAGTTGTCCATCTATTATCATCTCTTCTAGCAATATGTCCAGCCCAACTCCATTTCAATCTTTTAATTTTTTCAATAAGGTCAGTAACACCTGTTTGTTGTCTTACCCATACATTGCGTTTTCGATCTCTTCTTGTTCTCCCAACATACATCTCTCCTTTGAGTGGTCTGAAGTCTCTGTATTGCTCTTCTATTAAGTGTCCAAGTCTCAGATCCATAAGTAAGAACTGGTAAAACACATTTGTTAAAAACCATCCTTTTCAAACACATAGGCATATTTCCTTTTAGTATCAAGTTATTTCTACCAAAAGCACTCCAACCAAGTTTAATTCTATGATTAATTTCCTCCATTATGTTTCCATCTGTATTAATAATCTGACCAAGGTATTTGTAACTGTTAACTTCTTCTAATTCGTCATAATCAATCTTTATTTTCATATTTTGAGCAAATCGATTAAACATTACTTTAGTCTTTTTAACATTTATCTTTAGTCCTACTTTTCTACTTTCATCTGCTAACTCCTGCAACATTTCCTGCAGCTCTGAAGCATTATTTGCAAAAACAACTATATCATCTGCGAAATCTAAATGACTTAAATACTCTCCATTTACTTTCACTCCTTTAGTTTCCCATTTTAATCCACAAAATACTTCTTGCAGCACTGCTGTAAAGAGTTTTGGAGATATGGAGTCACCTTGTCTTACACCTTTCTCAATGTTGATTTTTCCAGTATCATTATGTAATCTAATTGTTGCTGTTGCATTTTTATAAATATTCATTAAAATATGACAATATCCTGGATCTATACCTTGATGATCCAATGCTTTAATCACTGAAGAAATGTGTATAGAATCGAATGCCTTTTCATAATCTACAAATCCAAAACATAATGACAACTCATATTCGTTTGTCCTTTCTATGACTTCTCTCAATACTTGGGATATGATCTATTGTACTAAAACCACTTTTAAATCCAGCTTGTTCTCTTGGTTGGTGGAAATCCAAAGTTCTCTGTAGACGAGTTGTAATTATCTTGGTAAAAATTTTATATAAAACTGATAAAAGGCTGATAGGTCTGTAATTTCTAATATCTTTCTTATCACCTTTTTTAAATATTAATATTATTACTGCATTCTTCCAATCTTCCGGTACATCTTTATCATTTAGACATTTGGTATATAACTTTGCTAAAATTGTTTCTATTTCTTCACCTGCTTCTTTTAATATATCAATTATAATTCCATCATTTCCTGGAGCCTTTCCTTTCTTCATACACTTAATTGCATGTCTCACTTCTTCATTTAAAATTCTGGGCAATTCGGAAGATGTAATAGATATAGGAGGTACTTGTTCTTTATTACTATATAATTCTTGATAAAAATCTTCTACCAATTTCATGATGTCATCTCTCTTTTAAGTAATAATTCCATCTTTTTTTCTTATTGCAGATATAAATTTCCTACCAATACCAAAATGTTGTTTAACATTTTTGAGACTTTTATTTTCTTCTACAGCTTTCCTTGCTATTTCACAGTTATAAATACTTTCTTATATCATTTTCAACTCTTTTCCGTACCATTTTACAAAATTCGAGATATTCAATTCTTTTTAATGCATCGTTTTTGTATATCTTCATATTCCTTCTTTTCTTCATAAATTCTCTAGTCTCAGTAGAAATTTTATTAGTCAATTGCTGCTTTTTTCTACCAGCTATGTTTGTTGCAGTTTTTAAAAGTGTATCAGTTATTTTCATATTAATTTCATTCAAATCTGTATCATGTTCAAAATCTCCTAACACTTGAAACCTATTTGTAAGTTCTAATTTAAATTCATTAGAATGTTTCTGAAGATTAGGAATATCAACTGTAAATATTGTTTTTCTTAATAATTTTTGTCTTTCTAGTTTTACATTAACACGTAATTTACACCTTACTAATCGATGATCACTTCCTGTGTTAAATTTATTAAGAACATTACAATCTTGAAATATGTATTTTCTGTTAGTCAAAATATAATCCAATTCTGTTGTACCTTCATTTGGATGCTTCCATGTCCATTTCCTTTTAACATTTTTCTCAAAAAATGAATTCATAATATAAAGTTTTTCTTTTTCTGCAAACCCCACAAGTCTATGTCCTCTCTCATTTCCATTACCATAACCAAAATTACCTACAGCAATTTCATCTTTCATTTGTCTACCAATTCTAGCATTAAAGTCTCCCATAACAATTTTAAAATGTTGTTTACTCTGATCAAAAGCCTTTTGTACATCCATATAAAAATCTTCTACTACTTCATCAATATGAGAACTTGTTGGGGCATAAACCTGAATTATCTGCATTTGGTATCTGCTATTAAGTTGTATAACTAATCTTGCCACTCTGTCCGATACACCATCAATCTCCACAATATTGTTCTTCCACTTTTTATTTATAATGAATCCTACTCCACTTGTATTTCCAATATGTGTGCCTTTATAATAGAGTATATGTCCACTTTTTAAATCAATTGTTTCTTCTCCTTTTCTTCTAACTTCACAAAGTCCAATAATGTCCCATTTAATATAAGACAGTTCTTCTTTTAATTCTTGCAATCTTCCTTCACTTGAAAGTGATCTGCAGTTGTAAGTACCTAAATAAAAAGTCGTCATCAAATGGCAGCCTGGGTCCGCAATCAGGGGATTCTTAGCACCCTCCGCCTTCGGCCACCAACCGCTGCCTTGGTTGGTGACTTTACAGCCTCCTGGGAATAAGGGCCACATTAAATTAATTATGTGGAGTTAAATATGTCATTGTATTTATTTAATTATTAAATTTGACTTTTGGAATGATCATCATGGCATCACAAAGATTACAATTGCCACAGTGCACTCTTGAATAAAAAAATTGAATTGATAAAAAAAAATGTGAGATCAAAATGTTTTTATCTATATGCTGTGTAAATACCTATATTACATATTGTGCACAACATTTAAAAATTTGCAGATTGAATGTTTGTCTAAATATTTACTTTATATTTATATATTTTATTAATTATAACTGACAAAACTAAATTTTTATTCTCATTTTCTGAGACTCTAAAGTCATCAACCTAGGCAATGGTTGGTGACTGAAGGCAGAAGATGTTAAAAATATCTCGATTGTGGACCAAGGTTGCCATTTGATTCGTTTTATTTAGCTATCTACAACTGCAGATCACTTTTAAATGAAGAAAGATTGCTTGAATTGGAAAAAGAACTAATATTAAATGCAACATTGCTCAGATTTTGTCAAGTTAGAAGAAAAAGGAAGATAATTTTGAAAAATGGATGCATATTTTACTATGAACGCACAAGTACTGGAAGTATAAGTGGAGTAGGATACATTATAGATAAAAAATAGAACATGGTATATTAGATAGAATATTTAATTAATGAAAAATACCAAGTGTAAAATAATTCAGATTTATGTCTCAATAAGTTCTCATTGTGATGAAAAAATAGTGGATTTTATATAGATATTCAAAATGCTTTTGATCATACCAAATTTTGAAAATTGTCTGGGGAGACTTTACTGTTAAAATTGGAAAACTATTAAATATGAAAATTCTTTGAATAAATTTAATTATAAATACAGAAATGAAAGAGAACAGACCTGTGAAATTTGTAGGTAAAGAAAATTGTATATTATGAATTCCTTTTTGAAAAAAATGCTTAATGGAAATCAACGTGGAAATATCAAAAGCAGAATTGGAATAAATTTTATTAACAAAATGTCTTTTAAGTTTATAATATTCGTAATAGATTATGCATAGAAAGTAATTGTCTAGTAGTCAGATGTAAGATATATGTTGGTGCAAAATTATGAAGATGAAAGCTATTCACAAAGCAAATGTTTACATTTGATATTTCTAATTTTCAGAAATACCTCACTGAATTTAAATTAGAACTTGATACTCTATTAGTAAATAACTGCTATAGGTATAGATGGTTAAAAAAGAAAAAAAAGGAAGGAATACAAAATTTTAAAAATGGATCCATTACAAAAAATTGAAAATCTGGAATTCATTTAAATGGTATGAAAAACAATAAAGTGATGATATAATAAAAATATACCTCTAAATTGGTAAGGAAAGCTATAGAAGAGAATGAAAATTTCAAAATGTAAAACAATGACTTGGTATTGAAAGCCTAATTGTTTTGATAACAAGAAAAAAAGGTAAAACTATTTATTACTAAAAAGACAAATAATATCATGAAACATATTGAAGAGTTCAACAACGAATTATATAGTAATAATATGTAAGAAAATCATTTCTACAATTATAACATCTTTTGAAATTACAAGCATTTTAAATGAAAAATGACACATGTAATTAAATTTATGAAGGGAAAAGTTCCAGGAATTGATGGAATTATTATTGATACTGAAAAGTGTGTATAGAAATATAATTTTAATTTTTTTTTGGCAAAATTATATACCAACTATTAAATTGTAAATGCGTATCAGGTAATTTGAATGAATACAATAGCAATATTAATATTTAAGAAAACTGATTAGACATTATGAATCTATTAGATTTATACAAGAGTTTTATCAAAGTAAGTGTTATTAATAAACTTTAGATTCAAACCAATCAAAATATCAAGTGGAATTTAAAAATTCAGTGATTATAGACTTAAAAATTATGAATGAATATTTAACCTGTAAAGCTTTATACAGTCCTGAGATAGTGTCATATTTTAAAGAATATTTATTAAAATGTAGTGGCTATGATTAGATGATAACTAAAAAGGTTAACATTGATAAGGGTAAGAAGTAAGGTGATTCCATATCTACTAAATCTTTTACAATAGTTTTATGAGAAGTATTATGTACATTAAAATGAGAAACTAAAAGAATAAAAATAATTAGAGATTTTTCAGATGATGTGGTTGCTTTTGCAAATAGTATTTCAGAGTTTCAGAAGTGTTGCAAGAATTATCAAATGAAAACAAGAAAGTAGGATTAAAGATAAATGCTAAAAAAACTAATGTAATATTTTATTCTTAGAATCAAGATGGATAATCATGAATTAGAAGGTAACAACTACAAATATGATGATCAGATTGTTAATTAAGATTGAAATATAATTGATGAAATTGATTATAGAATCAAATTTGAATTGAGAGCTTTTTGTAGAAATAATTAATGTTAAGAGAAGATATATCATGTTTGAAAAGGAAGATTTTTAATAGATCTCTTACTAGTTTTTATATATGGGTCTAAGACCTGAACATTTAGCAGAAAAGTAATACAGAGATTTTAGACCATTCAACGAAGTATGAGATATATTTGTTGGGAGAAAAAATATCGTAAAAGAACAAACAAAAAGCAAAATATGTATCACTGATATTATGAAAGAATTAAGAAACTGAAATGGAGTTGAGTTGGCCATTTTGTTAGAAAGAATCACACAATGGACAGTTAAAGTCTTAAATTTGAGTCTAAGAACTTGTAAATGATCTAGAAAGTGACTATGTGATATTGATGAATGATGAGATAAGAAAGGTTGCTAGAGTGATGTGGAGAAGCTGAAATAATTTTAGAGATCTTCATTCTGTACTAGATTGATTAATCAGAGGTTGAAAATGATGATGATGACCATGCTAATTATTTATTGATTTATTTTAAACAGCAAAGTTGTAATTAGTAATTTGTTAAACGCATACTCATTACCTAAGTAATATATATTAAGGCTATAACCTTAAGACTATGCGACAGTAGGGACCTCTACAAATCTTATCACAAGATTAATAGCTCCACACTCTCAAATCAAAATGCTTTAGATTCGCTTATATAATTAAAAAGTAAATCGAAGATAAGAGTGGCCGCTCGTCTTTTAAAGTCGTTAGTCTTGTGTTAAGATTTGTAGAGGCTTCTACTGTCTCATCTAGGCACATAGTCTTAAGGTTAATATATATTATTTAAACAGCAAAATGTCAACTAAAAGCATAAACTTTTGTTGGTATTGTTTTTGTTTTTTTTTACTTTTCAATTTTATTTAACTTTTTCCCCCTTGTGATACATATATTAGAACTTTCTGACAAATTTCTATATCTTATATATATATATATTTCTTTTGTTTTTCTTTTTTTATTATTTCTTGATACTCTGTATTCTTGAACAATAATTGTGGTTTTACTTTATTCTTGTATATGTACACAATTACTTATGTTCATATACTAAATAGCTTTTTTTTTTGGTAGAGTTTGCACTCCAATATAATCAAGTAAGATTCAGATATTTAAAAAAAAATTGCAATTCATTTTTGGAAAGTAAATAATGTTATTGTTTAAACAAATATTTTTCCTAATAGTCTTAAAAATGGCTATCTATTAAATTACTCCAAAATTACTCCATATTATAATTTTTACCGTAATGTGCTAATAGCAGATCAATCTGTTGTTGAAAATATAGAAAGAAATGTCTCCATTTGAATATTAAAAATAGTAATAATCAAATGTTTCAAAACAGAGCTGAAGCAAAAAAAAAAGATTGGAGGGAAATGAAATATACTTTTTATATTAAATAATCAAATAATTGATTGCTCTGGAATTCATTAAGAAATTTGAGCACTAGAAGTAAAGGTTGGGCCATGATCCATGGACCTTGAACTCTAAACTACATTTTATCATTGTACCAAACCATACACAGCATTTGATATATTCACCTGAATTAATTTGTATTACATAGTAATATAATGCCTTAAATCTTTTCCATTATTGTCTAAATGATCTGTTTTAAGTTAGTTTCCATATTTAAAAGTGTAGAATATATTATGGATTTAAATATATTTTTGTGTGCTTTATGTCTGGGGTATTATTAGACTGTCATTAGTCCAAATTTAAATTCAAAGTAAAACTCGTTTTTTAAACCAATTATATGATTTTTTTCAAGTAGTCATTATTAGTCAACCAATAGGTATATAGCTGATTTTAATTAGAGTCAAACTAGTTCCAAGCCAAAATTCAGTTAATGATGCAGCTTCTACCATTGGCTAGAGAATGGTATTCTAGACATATGGGTACTTTGCACATGTTTCTAAACCTATCTTTTCTTTAAATAGCATGTTTTAAGTTGTTCTTTCTAATGAAAGAGTAAAAACAAAATGCTCATAATATATATATTACCACCATCTTTTTAGCCATTAATGATATTTTGCCATATAAATCTTTTTTAAAATCTCATTTCTCTTTCTTGAAATGCCTCCTTATAGATTTTTGAAAATTTCTTGCAATCTACCAAAAGATTTCATATTCATTTCAGTTTTATTTTATTCATCCACTTGTGAGAATTATTTTTTTTAATCATGTATTTTGCATTAATTTTCTTTTATATATATATATATGTTTTAATGTATTTCTCAACATACTTTTCTGCAGTTTCTGTATTGTTCTTTTATTAATTTCCAAGTCTCCATTCCATAAATAAGCATTGCAAACATTTAAAATTTTATCAATTACATAGGATCAGTTATTAGAATATTTTTATAGTAATCACTCTATTCCAATTTATTTTATGTTTAATTTTATTTATATTAATAATTTGGCCTAATTATTTATAGTTTTTAATACTTTTTAATTCGTTACTATTATTCTCTATTTTTTTTTTTTTTTTAATTCAATTGAACGTTAATTAGTATGTTTAATGTTTATCTTTTGTTCTTCTACCTTCTTGTTTTCATTGATATTTTTTGTAATGTTTGAGCTGCTAAGTTTCTGTTCTGAAATATTACTTGTATAAACAGACATATCTGCATAAATCACACAATATTGGTTTTCTTCATTTTTTACTTTCTTTATCGATCAAAATACTTTCCATATCACTGATATAAAAAAAATTTTAAATATTCACTGCCACATTGTTTTTACGTATAATAAGTTAATTTTTTGTACTCCTTTTTTGTACTTTTTTATAAAAGAGAGAAAATATTTTATTCTTGTTAAAAGTTTTGGTAAAATGGAATCAGTTTTAATCATTCTTAAAGCCTTTATGTAATATTATTATCACAGTTACATTTTGAAAATATAATTTGACATTATACATTATCTTTATCATAATATTTGAAAACTTTAATCACAACAAAATTATTTATAGAATCAAATATCTCTTCATAGTTTATAAAATCTAATGCAAAATGGCAAACTAATATCTTTTAATTATATTTTTAGAACTATCTTGCCTATCCTCAATATTTAGATGTTTTGGATATAATTTTGCCAACATTTATTTATTTATATATATATTATGTAAATCTAATTGAATCTATAACATTTTCATCATTTTTTAAGTTGTTTTTGCATGGTTATTTATTTCATGAGTTTCTAAGTTTTTATTTCTTTATTCTTATTGACTCCTGTTTATTTCATTTTTAAAGTATAGAATGACTTATAAATTAATGCATTTATGTTGTTGTTAAGACATCAAACACATGCAATCTATAATAAAGATTTTTTTTTTATTTATAACTTCATATGGACAATCAGGAATTACAAATGCTAAAATAAATATACAGTGGGGTCTGCTAAAACAGATTAATTAGTTCCAGAATGTCATTTATTATATCATTGATTCATTATAGTTTACATTGAAATACATATAGTTAGATATAATCTACTCCAGGCCCACAGCCAAAACAAGTAATTAAACAGGAATGTAAATACTGTACAGTTATACTTTAAAAACAATTAAAATTCATTTTTCAAAAGCATAAAATTAAAATGCAAACTTATATATCCTAATAAAATTAATAGGTCATTCATTTCAGAACTCACATTTTTCTTGTGAGCAATAGTCCTATCTGTATCATCGTGCTGTGTAATAAATATGCAATCTAATTGTTTTCCTCAATCCAATGAACTTTACTTTGCTTGTATTAAACTCTTTAACAGTATTTATATTAGAAACAGGAACATTTTCAAATAATTAATCTTTTTTCAAATATTGCCATTAATCTGCATTAGAAAGTAGATTTTTTATTAACTCCATAATGTTACAATGTAAATTACTCAAGCTAAAATCCTTTTTGCCATTTGTTTACTTTTTAATTTGTCTCTTTTTTAAAAAAAATGGTATGGATTTATTTTTTTTAATCATACTGTATACAGAATTTAAATCCTCAACCATTTAAAATGAACAGCTTTCTCTTTTAGAAATTTTTTTTTTTCACTTCAGTACTGATTAATTTTTAGATATTATTTTTCTGGCTCATGATTAAAATTAAAATTTGTATATATACAGAAAGAATATAAGAAACAAAACTAGTAAAGTTAAAATTACAAAAGAGAAACTGAATGCAAATAAGCTCACTAAATATAACAATGTTGTTTGATACTTTATTCAAAACTGAAATGTTATATAGTCTTATGCATGTGGCAACCATTATAATGCTTCTAAAAAAAATTATTTGAATCTTTTATACTTTTACAGGAACTTCATTTTGAATTTTTTTTTTTTTTTAATGTTAAACATTATTCAGCTTTCAAATTGTACTTTATGGCACATAGATAAAATTATTACACTATATGCATCTAAGATAATACTTTTGAGTTTTCTCATTGTGAGGGACTTCATATGAATAAATTGAGACAAGGTGCTGAAGTCAACTTACTTGTACAGTTATCTATTGAGATATTTCACTTTTTTTTTTAAAATCAAGAAATTTATGTATATTTTATTCATATATTTTAACCCCCCCCCCACTAAATCCAAAGATATCGAAAATGTAGAAACTTGAAAGAATTAAATCCCATTTAGATGAGCTTTTCTTTTTGTTATTAGATTTTCACATGCTTTACAAGATTATTTCAAGAAAAGTTCTCAAATAACTAAAACCTTGATTTTTTTTTTACACAACAATTGTGTAATAATTATTAAAAGTCAAAAGTATACATGATTACACATTTATTTTATATACATATATTTTTTTAAAAAAAAAAAAAAAGGTTATAAGTACTAGCACAATGTCAACAAAGAAAATTATGGCATCATGGTAGACATGTCTTAATTGATTGCTAATTTGTTATCACCGATCGTCTGTTAAAATATGCTTATTGCAATATTGTAAAAATTACTAAAAAAATTGAAATATTTTAAAGCTCAATTTGATAAATTTATCATATATTGACATTCATTCATTTAGATTTTAATAACAAATGTTGATAAAACCATTCAATGAAGATCCAGATCTGTTGTTGTTTTTTTCCACGATTTTATTTATATAATATTTTCAAAGTCCAAATATAATTTTTTTAGAATTTATTTTATTTGTAAATGTACATTTCTACTGAATTAAGTTCACTTTATTATATTATAATATAGAATAATAGTTTAATACTAAAATCAAATGTTGCAAGCTTACAAATCTTGCATCAGGGAGAATAATAAATCTCTTGTAATGTAATAGGATTAAAGAAAAATAGGAACAATATTTTTATTGCTAAAGAAAAATGAAATTAATAACTAAGTTTTAGGTATTCATCATTTTATCTTTTATTTTGAATTTTTTTTTTTAATATCAAACAATCAGTTTTCAAATTCTTCTCATATGATACATAGCTAAAATTATTGGAATATATATAATTTTTTAAAGAAAATATGTATAACATTTTTATTGCTAGAGTTAAAAAAAAAAAGCTAAATGAATTAAATTGATAACTTTTAAATGTCCATCATTTTTATTGGTCTTTTATTTTTTTTAATATCAAATATTAATTAGCCATAGACATAACTAAAATTATTATAGTATGTGCATTTAGGAAAATACTTTTAAATAAAAATATAAACAACATTTTTATCTGTTTTTTTTCTTTCTGGAATTTTGCTTTGAATTTTTTTTTAATATCTAACATTATTCAGCATTCAAATTTTACTTGTGTAGAACATAGTAAAATTATTACAGGATATGCACTTAAGAAAATAGTTTTATTAACTCATCTATGCACTTTATTAGTTTCACAATGCTCTAATTACCACCCTCTTTGGCAGTTTTGATTGCCCCAGCAATCTTCTTCAGAACTTTTATTTATATCTTCAAAACTCAACTGCTAAATAAATTTGAATTTAATTATTAGAGAAATTTTGTACTTCTATAAAAAAAAAAAAGAAATGTGTAGTGAAGTGTTTCATATAATGTTGCTTTATTTTTAATATTAAGCAACTAAATTATATTATTATTATTGTACTAAGTGTTCTTAAAAAAAGTCATCAACATTATATTTGTATATGAAACTGTTGTGGATTCTCATCCAAAAATTATTCATATCAAATAAATAAATCTTTAAAAGTTGTATAATAGAATAAATTCTTAAAAATTTCACAACTGTTGTCAGACAAACAAACTACAATATAATATGTTATTAGAACTATATTATTTTAAAAAAAAAACATACAACTAAGAAATAATAAGAATGAAGAAAGTGGCATTTTTACAGGCTTGGAGGTCTGTTTGAGATTATATTCATATAATATTTACTAAATCATTTATATAATATTTACTAGGTCATTACATCAGTTTTATTTAATCGTTTTTGATCTCATTAATGTGAGATCATTTTTAAAGAACGATTTAAACAGCTGCTGTTTAGAATCTTAAATCCATAAATACAAATATTTCAAGAGATATGGGAAATAATTTGTCTTGTGAAACAGACTATTTTTTAAATTGTCTATACCAGAACCAAACAAAACAGTAATAATAAAGCAATATTTGATCTTCATTGGAGATAGCTTATTATAGCCTTCCATAATTTATTTTAGTTTTCAATTGCCAAGATACATTATAAAGTTTAATAAATATCTTGCATCATTAAAATGCATTTACTTTCTTCTTCTTTTTTTGATATTTTTTTACTGCTTTCCTTTTTTTATTTTTTACTTTCAAGTAAATAATTATTTTATTCACTATTATTTAAACTGGATTTTTAAAAGTTATAAGTTACCAACCACAATATCACATGATTTTCTCATTTTACTCATATGCTTCCAAGAGCAGTTTCCTTTACTCTACTAGTTTTAGAATTAATTACTATATGCTTCAGTAATCAACAGATATCAAATAGTATAGTATTAAAATATCCACATATTCAGACCAATGCATTTATACATCTAGCAGCCATATATATTTATTTTTTTTATACTATTTGAGCTCATAATCTGGAATTTTAAAAAAACTATATTGTTTGGTGCTAATTCATTACTCAGATTTATAATAGATAGCTCTAGATTAGTATGATGAGAACTTGTCTTGATACGTGAATAAGCTGAGAAAATCATGTGAAGTAATTGTTAGTATAAACCTTCTAGCCAAAGGATGTATGAGTCAACATAAAATTATGATCTATAAAATATATAGAAATTGACCTTGTAGCAATTTTGTATAGCTATGTGAATAAAATTGCCTGGGTTCAAAAATCTTTAGTCTGGATAGTATAAAATGATAAACATGGCTGCTAGATGCATAAGTCTCATTGTCTGGACATATGGATATGCTTACTTATAATAGAAGCATTCTAGAGTAGGATGAAGAATATTCGTGTGTATTTTTAATTGAGAAAATGAGTAAAATAAAACTAAAATTTTTTTAGGTTATACTGAGTTTTATCTAGGCATGAGTGTGAAGAATGTAATAAATTTATTTTTTTTATTCTAATTTAATTATTGAAAAAAAAAAAGGTTAATTCTTGTGAAAAATGGATGTAAATCAGTTCTTAAAAAATCAAGCAAGTTTTGCAATTTTAACATGTGTGTGTGTGTGTACTTGCATTTTATAAATTGTAACTTTAAAGATGCAGATATTTCTTCAATAAAAGGAAGAAATCAAAATATTTTAATTATTTTGTTTGTTTATTTTTAGACTGGCCGTGTAGAAAAAGATTATCCACTTGTAGCAGGACACAAAGGAGCTGTATTAGATATAGCATGGTGTCCATTTAATGATAATGTAATAGCTAGTGGTGCAGATGATTGCATGGTAAAAGTATGGCATATTCCTG
This sequence comes from Epiperipatus broadwayi, assembly GCA_028023455.1. NCBI lineage: Eukaryota > Metazoa > Onychophora > Udeonychophora > Euonychophora > Peripatidae > Epiperipatus > Epiperipatus broadwayi. The sequence goes on from JAQFVV010006204.1 coordinate 563,970, forward strand.
ATGGAGGATTAGTCAAACCTTTAACAGAACCTGTTGTAGATCTTATGTTACATCAAAGAAGAGTTGGCATTGTTTTATGGCATCCTTCTGCAAATAATATCCTTCTTAGTGCAGGTAACAAAAAATAATTTTGTATCTTACTGTATGAGTTTTACTCTTTTAATTATACTTTTATTAGCTTGAATATAGATTAATATTTATATTTCATTAAAGCAGTTTTATTTATGATGTAGTTTAAATTGAAGTGATATATATTATTAAGAATTTTTTACTTCATTTATATTAAAATGTATGTCTTTTGAATATATATGTAATTTAATTTACAGATGTTATTCAATTTAAATGCATGTATTTTGATAGTATTGTCTTGGATAAATATTAACTATTATTTATTAATCATTTTTTAGGTTAAAATTATTATTTAATTTTTTGCTCAGATATAAACTTTAAACTCATTTCAAGATTAATATATCACTTATTAAATTCTAGCATGAATATACACCTCCCACTTTTTCCTAATCAAGCATAGTATTTACAATGTGTAATTAAACTTTTTTAACACATTCTTTAATTAAGTATATGTAGAGATGAATAGAAAAGGCAAAGAATTCCCGAGGATATGTTTCTGTAATGGTTTATAACCCAAATAAAGATGAGGTTGAGGGAAGATGCTATAAGATAAAGTTAATCTATTATTTGTTCACTATTTATTTGAGTTAGTTGGATGTTGCCAGCTTTTACCAGAATTTGGAAAGTGATTGAGACTGAATTTCAATCCCAGTCTCTCCTAAAATGTATTTTTAAATTTGGATATGTATGGTGTCCTCTAGAAAATCATAACAGTACTAAGACATCAAAACTATAAGAAAAATAATGAATAATTACCTTGTTCTGCCTGTTCATCTTCTACTTTCTTCCATCATAACCATTACATTTAGCAAATTATTTCCAGCATAGGTTAGAAAATCATGAGCCACTTTGATCTATATATTTAATGAAGTCATTTCTAGATAGCACCTAAGAGAATATTAGCAAACATAACACTTTTACTATATTCAAATTATATATAATTACACCCTGTGCTGATGTTTTAATACATATAATTCGTACTAGTTTATCTACAAAGATCTATTAATTTCATAAGGTGTTTTACTATTATTTCTCTAATAATTTATTAACAAAGATTTTGAGGTCAAAAGTTGTATCACTTACTTGTTCATGACACTTAATTTTAAAATGAGGTGAACTCCTCAGGTTATTCTATTTATATATTTATATTCTTTGATTAATTCACTTTTAAGATTTAATTATCCTATACTTAATTATTTAAATATTTTACTAGTTAAATATGGTTTCCTAATTAATTAAATTAATATCACTTTAATAAAGTGTATAGCTATTCATTTACTATCATAATAATTACCCTCTTTATTCTAGTATAGCACTGTCCATACGCTGCAGTCATATCACACATACTCTTCTAAACAATAATATGTATATTCATCTATTTGAAAGTTTGGATATTTTGGAAAGGAATTTAATTTCTTTTAATATTTTCATAAACTTTTTTAACAATGAATTAATATTGTACTTCCTGGTTTTAAATTTCCATAATAATAATAATCAATTTCTTAAGATCATCTTATTGAATTATATATATTGTCTACACTGTGTGACCAAATTTAAATATGCCAGAGTTGAAATACATCACGAATTAATTAATTAAATTGTTAAGTAGCAATTATAATCATATTATCAAATAACATCTATTGATTAAAACCAAATATGTAAAAACATTCAAAATAACTTCCATTTCATACTCAAGACATTTCATATAAAATATCTCAAAAAAGCATTGTTGTGGGCACTTATTACATAATTAAATACTATAATACATGGTGTTTTCCTGAAGTTTTGTGATGATGGGTTCTACTTGTATTTTTATATTGGACTATTTCCATCATCTATATCCCATAAGCCAACCTAGTGTGACTATACATAATGTATGGAAACCACTAATCAACTTTGCTCTTAGGAAAAAGTGGAGAAATCTAGAGGAATCTCATAGATAAGTATGTGAAATTTTTTCTGCCTATTGCCTTTGACAGGATGGCTCAGTTGGTTAGAGCGTTACCTTAAAATTCAATAATCACGAATCTTAAGACCCAGGTTCGAATCCCATGCTGGTACTGTCATTGGTCAGACCAGCAACACCTGAAGAAGAGGGCAGAATAATACCTCTCAAAACATTGTGCATTTACTAACCTGTTTGATGTGCTATTACTAACAGTTGAATGTATTTGGAATATTTAAATAACGTTAAATTTTTCTAAAGACATTCAATACATATGCATATTAGATTATGGAAATAGTCCAACATAAAATAATACAACCATAATACATATATCTTCATTATCTCAGGTCTCAATATGGTTCATGACACAGAATACCTAAATTATCTATGGTAACAATAAACATCAGTAAAGTATTCTCTCAATTCATAAAAATTGATATAGCTAACAATAAATGTTTTTAATAACTTCAAATGCTAGATGGCTAAATCATAATCAGTATTTTTCCACAACATAAACATATATACAATTCTGCACTTTGCCTCTTAAATCACTCTGAATATTGAACACTAATTACCAACCATAATCAATATTGAGAATAAAGTATAAATTATTTTTTTATTCTCCAACATTAATTAAAATAAACTGTCATTATTTCTAATTAGACTGCATTCAAGTGTAATAGGATCATATGTAGTTTTATTTAGTAACTTGTCTTATTTCATATTTGACTAGTTGTAGTATTCATTTTCAAAGATGCGCATTTAGTGAATTAATCTTTTCTCACATTATAACATACCCTTGTATATATTCACCTACATTTATTCATGCACTAATGCTAAATAATTTTTGTTTCAATAGTTGAAAAATCTATTTAATTTAAAGTTTTAATTTTAATTAGTTTTTAATGTAAATGTTTTATTCTACAATTAGCAAATTATTTATTATTTGTCAAGAAAACTTAGTGAATTCATTAGATCCTTTGATTTTCTTTAGAAATAATTTTCAACCCTCATTTTTTTTACAATGTATTAAAAGAATACAACTCACTTTTAAAAATTACACCTTAAAATATTTTCATATAAAAGAAAATATCTTATTTTGCTTTTTCAACAATAATGATATTGAAACATATTATATTTTTATGTGTGAACTAGTATTACATTTCAAATCTTTATACAGGGCTGATTTTTTCTAAGCAAAGGTTGATTAATTTTTTATGTGAGCTAAATAATACTAACAGGGCTCAAATTACCTTTCCCCTATATTAGATCATCCAATGTTTGAAATATGTTCTGACCCTCATTTAAAAATATATAATGTAGAATATTATTTAAAAATAAGTTATATATTTTCAATAAAAATTAACCTATCAAAGAGAGAAAAATTACAATCATAAAAGTTTATGTAAAAATGAACTACTTATAGTTTCTTCTCTAATAGGAGTCTTTTGATAAATTAACAGTGTATCTTCTTATTATGGATGAATTCCTTCACATGACTTAAAATATTAATATAAAATGAATTGCCTGAAGATTTGTGATGATGGTATATTAGCTGTGTTAATATGTTAAATTATTTCCATCATCTACCAGTAAATGTCAAATGTACAGAAAATTTTAAACTTTATTTAAACTTTTCAAATACAAATAACTTAGTAAATAACACACACGTAGATAACGCAGATTAGTAATGACACAATGTTTCAAATAGTATTCTCCACTCTTCTTCAGGTGTTGCTGACCTGACCAGTGACAGTATTAGCGTAGAATTGAACCTATACCTTTAGATTCTCGAATATCGAATTTAAGGCAAACACTCTAACCAGGAGTTTGACAGAATAGTTCAGTTGGTTAGAGTGTTTGCCTTAAATTCGATATTTGAGAATCTAAAAGGTGTGCGTTTGACTCCTATGCTAATATTATCATTGGTCAGGCCAGCAATACCTGAAGAAGAGTGGAGAATAATACTACTCAAAACGTGTCATTACTAACCTGCGTTGTCTATTTGTGTGTTATTTCTAACAAGTTGTTTGTATTTAAAAATTTTAAATAAAGTTTAAAATTTTATATACATTCAACATTTACTGATAGATGGTGGAAATAGTCAAACATATTATCACAATTAATTAGAACTAACTGTCTCTGAATTGTGAAAATATTTTAAATCTTGTCAACAACTTTTTTTGTAGTATTTTTGCATGTGATACCATTTGCTGTCAAATTTAAAATCATACTTTCCTGAAACTTTGATAGAAAACACTTTCAGATTATTAGAACCTGATTTTTTTATGTAAAATGAAAAAATTATAATTATAGATGCGTTTATACAATATTTACTAAGCATACGAAAGAATACCCAGTTGGTAGCTTACAATCGAAGAAAGAGAGATCTAAGAATTTTTAATTATTCATCCATGATTTCTGTTTTATTTATCTAATATTTGAATTATCTTTTGGTTGTCCACAACTTGCTGCTTCACACTAACTTTGAATCAAATTTTTATCCAGTAGTTAATTCTTTCATAGAGAAATATATGAAAAATAACACAGAATTATGTTTGATATTTTAGATTATATGCAATAGAGTTCAAAATTTTGACTTTTCTTTCTCTTTCCTTAGTTTATTAAGTATTGTTTGCATTACTAATGATATTTTTGTTTTATATATTTTAAGTGTGAATAGTATTTATAACCACTGTTATTAGAAATGTTTTTTTTTATAAATTACAATATGTTTTAAACTATGCATATATTAAAAGATGATTGATGTATTATTTCATTTGTTGTGAATAAATTGAAAAGAAAGAAAGAAATTTAAAAGAACTCATTGATATTTGTAACATAATTTATGATACAGAACATATTTATGTTATTGGGTAGTAATATTTAGGATCATTGTTTAGTTTATTAGGTTTTAAGATTTCTGTACCTTAGTTCCATGCCAAATGTTTGATGATTAGTTTTGTCAATCATTTTGACTTTAAATCTGAAATATTTTGTCAACTCTTGAAGTATGCTATCTATAGATTTTTGCTTTAAAGACAAATTCATTAATATTTATTGCTTTTATTAGGTTAAGATTAAAGCAACATTATGAAAGAGAAATTGTAGTTCTGTTCTAATGTTGATTTTTCTTGTTCTGTTAATTTTGGATCTAAAAGTTTGATGTATGTCAGATTAATAATCTTATTACAGTAACAATGGTAGTTCTTTTAGAAATGCTTTTACACCCACTGATATCTAATGAAAAGTGACCAATCCTTTCAATTGGATTTCATAATTTTTTTTTTCATGATCTCTTTCCATATTTTTTTCTAGGATTATCTAGAGATTTTATAAGATTATTAGCAATTTGGATCATTGGTAGACAAATGTTGACTATAAAAAACATTGCTGGTTTTCTTCCTACACGGAATGGATTGCTTTCAGTATTCTCAAGGAATGGGCTATTTATCAGTTGTTTGTATGAAATTGTTAAAAGAAAATGTACACCTGAGATTGTCTTTATACCTTAATGTATCTGAATAGAATATTTCTCCTTTTGGCATCATAAAGTATGTATGTGTATGTTATTTAAAGTCATCCATTTTAAAAGTTAACAACTTGCTTTATCCTCAGTTGCACATTTCCAAATAGGAATTGAAATTTTTTATAAATATAGAAGATATAGAAAAATCTGGAAGAGCAGAGTAGGTCAATTTATATTGGGAGATTATTATTTACATAAAAATTATCTATCTGAATAATGATTATCATATGATTTGAATTATTAGCAATACAAGTTGCTTGCTTTGCTAAATAGCTTGAAATAAAAATATCCATACCATGTTTAATAGATATTCTGTCAAGGAATAATGTACAAACATGATTTTTAAGATGTTAGAAGAATTATAGATTCATTGAATGTTTTTAAAGATGATTTGTTGGGGCTGTTTTTTTTTAATGATTGTTTCAGTCAAAAAATATGTTTTGCATAATATATAATTACCTGTTACTGCTAGATATGAATTGAATGATATCATAAACTGTAATTCCGAAGTAAATTGTTTTATTCAATTAAAATATTTAAAAGTTATTTTTATCATATTCTAAATTCATTTATTCTAAACCTAAGTAATCATTAGATCTTATATGGTACAGTACTATAATTTCTACATCCACAGATTGGTTTCTCCTTTTATTTTTATAAGGGAGAATTTAGAATTCATGCTGTATTTGTGCATAAATAGCAACCATCTTTTACTGCTTTATATTATTCAAGCTGATAGACTGAAATTTTAAAAAATTAAAGTTTTGAATCCATGCCATCTTGTTTGCAGTTCTGACATTATATCAGTTTTTATATCTTTTTAGAGATTTTTGTTTTGTGTTAACCTGTAAGGCTCTTCTACCATTTGACTAGGAATGTTAAAACCAGCAACATCTTATGATTTTCCCATATGCTTCCCAGAGTAATTCTCTACATCCTATGCTTGATTATTCTAAATCAATTTAAATGATGAATAAGAATTAAGAGAGAGATAACAATTTGTCATAATTGTTTTGTAATTTTTTTTTTTAAAAAGATATCTTATTTTTTGATATTAATGATAGTAGCAGCAAAATTGGAAAAAAAAAAAAAAAATTGAACATTATTATTTTTTACTAAAATAAAAATATTGGTTCATATTAGTAAAAAAAAAAGATAACTATAAAGAAAAATATTGAATGGGTCTATGATTTGTTTATTATAAATATAATAAAATGGTAGTTAAAGAAATGATGGAAAGGAGATATAAAAAAAATAGCATGTGTTTTTTATAATATAATTTTCTGGATCAAAGAAATTCAATGAATGTTTGGATAATAGTAGATTAAGAGTTTATTATAATTTCTATTTAATTTTTTTTTTTTTTTTTCCAGGGGCTGACTGCAAAATGGTTATATGGAATGTAGGAACAGGAGAGGCATTAGCAGAAATAGACTGCCATCCTGATTTAATTTATAGTGCCTGTTGGAATTGGAATGGAAGTAAATTAGTAACTACTAGCAAAGATAAAAAAATCAGAGTCATTGATCCTCGTTCTGGTAAAATTATAAAAGTAAGGATTTTTTTTTTTCAAATCAACAAGAACAATCTTAATTCTTGCTGATAGTTTTACAAATAATTTCTATTTTTACTCATGTCAATTTTACTGTATTTTTAAAAAAATTTTCAGGTAATTAAAGTTCATCACAAAATACTTAAGATAGTTAAATTTTGAAAGAACCCTCCTTTCTTTTTATTGGTTAAAATGTGTTCAAGAAGAAAAGTAAACTTTAAATTACTGCAATAGATTTCTAACTATAAAATCTTTCCATTGACTTGTTGTAAATCGAAAGATTTTGCAAGTATTAATGTGTAATAAGAAATGTGGACTTAATCAGTGAAGTATTGAATAGCTTCACGCTTGCAGATCTAACCGCTTCAGCTTCACCTATTTAAATAGAAAGTAGGTTGAAGTAAAGAAGGGTTCTCCTCTTTTCTTCCATAACGTAAGCTTGTGGTTAAACACCTGTAGAGGTCCCTACTATCGCATTTTACACGCATATTCTCGAGGTTATAGTTTCAGTAGATATTATAAATGAATATTGTAAATTATAAGTATATGTAAGATGTAAAATATGTTAAATTTATTTATTTATTTGATTATAATATATATAATTAAAAGAAGTGCAATTTAATGTAAATAATATCTAGTAGATGGAGTAGATATAGTTAATTGGTTATGTGAATTATATAGTACAATATCTTGAGAAGGTCTCAATGGAGTTGAAAGCCGGTTCGATAAATTTTAAAATAGGCAAAATACATGTGATGTTTAAATATTAAAATATAATTATTAATAGTTATTTATTTCAATTTTGCTTTAATTGATCATTATTTATTTAACAAACTTTTAAAAATATAGGAAATTGTGTTTTTTTTTTCAATTGTATTAAAACTATGACATTATGTAATGATTATATATTTTTGATATCACAAATGACCCTATAAAAATTAAAATGTGATTGGGGGGGGGGGGTAAAGCCCCTCAAAATAATTTTAGATAAATTTTAAAAATTTTACTTTTATGTCATATTCTCATCTTTTTTTAATGTGTTTTAAATAAAATATTTCACATTGAATCACATGTGAAGTCACCAATAGAATGTTATAAAGCTCTTTACAAATAATAAATCAAAAATTAGCAAAAACTAGATTGACTATCATAGATAAATTATGTCATACATTTAGCACATAATACTAAACTCTCTGGCTAAAAATGTCATTAACTTTTGTTGAGGCAACATATGTGTTGACAGAAAATGTTAACCACTTTCTATCCTCACCTGAGCTGTTATATAGACCGCAGTGCATGCAAAACAAATAACAGTTAAATAATGAATCAACCAAGTTGTTACTTTTAAAATGATTAATTATTATTCTACTTTGAAAATATTTAGACTGATTTGTACGAAGTGCTAGTTAACTTCTCTGATATATAATTTTGTTCTGTTGTTGGTCTTGGTAGTCATTGCAGTCTTTATAACAGTTTAGACATAAATAGAACTTACCATTTTCTGTCCGTGTATAATATGCTTTGACAACCATTAGTGAGATTTTTATTGAATAGTTTAGATATGATATGCTAATTATATGATATAATTTATATGTATTGGCGTGTGTACATATTACATGTTCAAAATAAACAAAAATTAAAAACATAAATAAATAGGGAGTATATACACAGTAGAGTTATAATATCTATTATATTTTGTTTCATACCCTTCTTGTATAAATAATATGTCATGTATAATGAATTCACATTTTGTTGATAAACTAGAATAGAATACATATTGTTTATTAAATTGCAGGTATACAGTATTTTTCAACATGCATATGTGAATTAAGATTATAGTATAAATAAAATTTTAAAAAAATAATAATTACTGTTGGTTAATATTCTTTCTTTTTTTTTTCAATAACTTTTTTCCTTAATAGAAATGTAATTGTAGCCTCATTATTAAGAAAATATTATTTCTCTAATTGTTTCAATATTTTTAAGTTTGTATCAACTTTTAATGTGTTTTAAAATTTTGGAAAACTTTTAGCATTATGCTTAGCAAACATTTTATTTCATGAAATTCTGATTATCAAATTCGGAAAAAGTAATAAAGGAAAAATAAAATATATTTGCTTTCAACATAAACTGAAGAAAAACAACTCATCGAGTATCGAAAAATGTATTAAATTTACAAATTTTAATAGCTTTTTTTGTTTGTGTGTATATATATATTTGGATAGCATACAGCATAGTTTGTGACTTCACTATATATGATAAAATGAGAATCGATTTCTATTCTTTTGCTATAGTATTGAACTGGGTCAGAGAAAAAAGATAGATAATATTTAAATGGGTTTAAACACCTTTTAACATAATTCTTAATTTACATTTTTAATATTACCTGCACGGACCAGCCCTTCAAGCAGAGGAAAGAATTCCATTGATAGCATAAGCCTTCAATGATACCCATGGTCAGATCAAGCTATTTCTAGACCATGGCCCACCTCATCTGCTGGATTTGAATCCCTGCCATCCAAAGCATTTTATTTGTTTTGAGGGTCAACCGCAGGCCCCATCTGACTATATAAGCTATATAGCCAGCATGCTTCAAATGTCAGGCACACAATCCAGTTCTTGAAATATCCCATGACCAGCTTACACTCTGTCTCTGGGTCTAGCACATTTGGTTAACACATAAAAATAAATATACTAATTTACTGGTGATCAGTGACAAGAGAGAAAGAGAAAATAGACAAAATAACAATTAAAGCAAACATTAATATTTAATTATTTACGCATATATATATTTAATATAAAATAACACAATAAATTTTACATAAGAAAATTTTAAGTGATTACTTTAGGCTATATTTATATATTATTATTATTATTATTAGTCCTATAATTAAGGTTCATTTCATTTAAAATTAAGGGTGTACATATTTGATTTTGCTTTCTAACTGGTTGGCCTTTTGTTTCTCCATCGATAGTTTCATGGCTTTCCTTCCAGGTTTAGGTCAAATAATGAGAGAGAAAGAGAAGGTATGCTGCAGCTTTTGCTTTATAATCTTGGCATTGGTTCCAGGTACTGATTTAGGGGGGATAGTTGATGGCTGAAGGCTTGGGACATGAAATCCTGTTGGACACTTCTATGGCTTATGCAGTTTCTCCATTAATGTTGACTGTAGCAGTAATGATTGGCTTACTACTGTGTTTACAATTTCCGAATATTCTGCATTCCAGAACCCGAACTTTGGACTAATAGCAATGTGAACTGTATACCCAACTGCTGAATGATCTAGCAGATTGCAGTCCTGACTGAAGAACAATAGCCAAGCCACTCTTTATATACTTTTTTCGCTTCCATTGTTTTAATTTCTTATCATTATTTTTAATTTTGATCTTAAGTCCATTACATTTTAATTTAATCTTTGCTTAGATTAATCTAATATCCTATCATCCAGGAATCTTGCAAACTTAATTGCATTCCAAAGCTGATGAGATATTTTCACAAAAGTTTCTTTTACAACAAATTTTATTTTAATATTTTACATTTGTTTATTTTTAGCCATTTTATTTAACTATTTTAAAAAGGAAAGAATGAATTTTAAACTTTTTTATTTTAGATTTTGCCTAAGATTTATTTTACACATTTTATTTTCCTAACTTATTTTTGCTTTATAAAACAGAGAGTTTTTAAATCTTTCCCTATACTCTTGCTAAGAACAGTTTTATTCTAAAAAGAAAAATATGATGCAGTACTTTTATTTTTACAAGTTTGCATTTAAAAAAAACAACTTTAAAAACATATTAAAATTTATATTTTATTATTCTCATTTTTCTTTTCCCTTTAAAATCAATTTGATCATTTATTATTAAATGATTACATATGTAACGCAGAATATATGTGTTTTTAGCCCATATATTTGTTGGCAGTACAGTATATATGCATATATATTGTATATTATGTAATGTTAAAGCACCATTGAACAAATAATTAGTGCAGCCAATGTTAAATGCTATCAATAAACATTTTTTTAAAAAATTGGTCGGACTGAATAAGTATATATCAACCTTTATTTCCAATGCAAAAATGTAATAACAATCTTTAATATTTATTGCAGAGTTTAAAGTTATTTTAAAATATAGCATCATATCCAATAAAATGTATATATTTCAATAAAGAAAGAAATATAAATATATGATAAATGATGCAGATTAATTAATTTAATAGTGGGCACACTTAACATTAACACATGTCGTTCAAATGACTATAGTAACTATTAAACAGAAAAATTAAAAGATCACTTTCTTCTAAAGTGCATTGTCAATGGACTAATGTTGGTTGTCCCCATTAATGATTTAGTGGTAGATAGTCATTACATTTTTTTATTTATTTGTTGTAAGATAACTTTTGATTAAAAGTTAGATAATTATTTTTTTCACAAATTACTGTATCTGATTCCATATATTTTATTGTTTTAGACAGCATTTAAATTTAAATGTATTTTTTATCAACTTTATATTTCATAGAAAGTTGAAGTTAACATCTTTGTTAAGTCCATAATGAAGGAACAGTTATGATCCAGTGTGAAGACTGTGTTATCTTTCTAAATAATTGGATACAATAATTTGATCATACCAGATAGTATAGGTCATTCTTAACCATTATTAATCCACTACAAAATAAAGGTTTATTCTAAATTTAATTCATCCCAACAGAAAACTTATATCAATCCATCTTACAAATGATTTTTTTCTAGTTTTTTTTTTTAAATTTTGGGATCTAATTAAAAACATCATATGTTCATCTATTGTCATTTTTGTAATAATGACATGTCTAACCAAGTTCTATTTCTTAATTTTTCAATGATACTAGTGATATATTTTTTTTGTTCTCATACATGTTTTCTTCTTGTAATCTTTCTTTGTTAATCCCAATATACATCTCTTCAAGCTTTAGTGTGTAATTTCTTACATTGGTCTATTGTGTGTTCAAATATCAAATCCAAATTTAAACACTTTACTTAAAACCTTTTTTTTTCAAGCACTTAGACATATTCTAATATAAACTTATTTTACCAAAAACAAACTTTAAATTGATTTAATTTTATCCATTATGTCTATTAATAGTCAGACCAACATATTTACATTTACTTTTTTGGTTTATTCCTAATAATATTTATTTTCTACAGTTTTGAAAAGCCATTCAACATTATTTTAGTCTTAATTTAAAATCTTTTATAGAAGTGTTAGATTTCTATAATTTCTAACATCTTTTTCACTTTTCTTAAATATCATACACAAAAGATAATTTTTCCGAGCATCTGATATATCTTTATCATTTAGATATTTGATATATAGCTTTGCCAATTTATTTCTTCACTTGTACTTTGTAAAATATTTATAATGATTCCATCATTTTCAGAAGCTTTTCTTTCTTTGTGGATTTAATTTCATGTTTTACGTCTTCATTTAAATTACTTGGTATTTCAAAAAATGTAATAATTATAAAAGCTACTTTATTGTTTTTTTTATTACTATATAATTCTTAGCAATATTCTTATATGTAATTTATAATATCATTCCTCTTTCAATACAAGATGTTGTTTTACATCTTTGAGACTTTTACAATCTTATTATTTTTTTTTGCTGTTTTGCAGTTATATTTTTTTTTATGTTATCATTAAATCATTCCTCTTCCAATACAAGATGTTGTTTTACATCTTGAGACTTACAATCTTATTGCTTTTCTTGCTATTTTGCAATTATATATTTTTTTTATGTTATCATTAATTCTTTTTCATACTATTTTATAAAATTTTATTTTGTTTCTGTTATTTGTGTAGCAAGAATATAACTATTGTTTATATTTTTCTTGAATAGCCTTTGTCTTTCTAGCTTTGCATTAATATATATCTAAGGTCTAAGTAATTGATTATAACTTCTTTATTGAATCTATTAAACACATTATGGTCTTGAAATGCATATTTTTTATTAATCACAATTTCAACTTCATTGTGTCTTGGGGGGGGGGGGGTCTGTTGTCATTTCCTTTTTAGATTTTTCTCAAAAAAAAAAAAAAAAAGAATTTATAATATATTTGGATAGACATTTTTATACTTAAATAAAATAAATCTGTATATCACTTAAAAAGTATCTAACGTTTATATAGTAAATTATGGCATAGATTTAAAGAAAAATTTTAAATATTTTTCATTATACAGTATTATATATTTTTATGATTTAATAAGTGTTGTAATTATAAAAACTATGGCATAGATTCAAAGAAAAACTTCAAATAGCTTCAATTATAATGTATTTGTGTGATTTTATAAAGTCATGATTGTTATAGTGAAATTTATTTTATATATATATCTGTGCAAAAACATTAAATATGAATAGTAATTTAATTTAGTAATATGAAAAAGAATATTAGTGCTTAAATTAAAATGAGGAATAGGTAACATCTTTTTTAAATTCATTGGCAAGAAATAAATTTGATTTCATCCAAAATTAAATAAAAAAATAAATAAATAAAAAATTTTTTGAGGCAGCAAAATAAATTTTATTAATTTTAAAATTGTTAATTCCAAGCCATCCATTATTTTAAATATTAGAGAAGTATGATTTTTCAAATAATATACTCTACATTTTATAAAAAAAACATTTTGTGTATAATAATGCTATAAAAATATGATTATTCAAAGAATATATGCTAATACATAGCAGTAGGAATCAGAATTTTTTTTATATGTGAACTAGGATCTGTCTATATATATGTGCAGTATTGTTATTATTATAAACTGATTTTTAAATAAATTAGTAATATGTATTCGTAAATTTCAAAGTATCTATTACATTTTTTAAAATAATTATTAAAATTATATCTTTTAGTGCTCATTTATCATTAAAATTTTAGTTAATGAAAGGTTTATTACTATTTTTGTTTTCATACTAAAAAAAAGTTTTCATTTGAAGCTTTTTCTCTATCTAGATCATGCATTTAACTTTTAATCTCATCTGCAGATGTATAATTAAAATACAAAGAAAACTATATTGTTTATTTATTAACAAATAAATTATAAAAACTTGATAATAACTTTAAAAATATTTAGTTATTTGTCTGTTTTTTACTCAGATATTTATTATTTAAATATTAATATTAATTAATAACCCATTCTGCTAAGATAGATATTTTAGAAACTTGGAAATAATTTCAACAATATTTTTATCTAAATAAATTTATTTGAAATAATATTCTCTTTTGAATTTTTAAAATTTAAAACATTTTACATTTAAAATAAACATTTAAAAAAAAAAAAACAAGTATTAGTAGTGAAATCATGATTCCTTATGAAAGTGTATAAATTACTAATAAATCCTAGATTCATTCCACTAGATGTATGACATCTCATCTTCTATTAGGGTCATTTTATTTTTCACATTTATCTGACCAACCTTGATTTTGGGGGTATATTTATTATTCAGCTAAAAATAACTGAATACCGATTTACCAACCAATGTAAATGGCTAGTTGATTTATTTAGGGTCAGTTGAAAAAATTTTAATTGCATACAAATTTGAATCCCTAGTAATGGGTACACATATTAGTAATAATTAGATTAAAAGACACAAAATAATTTTTTAACTGCTGCAAACTTAGAGTGACTTTATTGTCAAACTTTTGCTCAATTATTATTAAATATAGTCTTGTATGTAATATTATCAATATTTTTATTATTTAATTAATACAATTTGCATTAAATACTATTTAAATTAATATTTGAGACTTTTTTATGTTAATAACTAATGCAAAAATATTATCAAAAATTTAAGTTGTATTTATATTCATCCTTTCAGTATTTTTTCTTTTTTAGGAAGCTCATGGCCATGATGGTGCTAAACCACAGCGAGCAATCTATTTAAGAGGTGGAAACATTTTTACAACAGGGTTTTCAAGAATGAGTGAAAGGCAGTATGCTCTTCGAGATGAAGTAATTTTTTTTTATATATAGTTAAATGTTTGCTATACTATAGTAATTTTAAAGTTGTTATTGCATGTTTTGTTTTTTTCTTCTTTGTTTCCAAAATCCTTCATTTTTTTCACAGACTAAGAAAAGAAAAAAAAAATCTTCAGTCTGATAAAGTGTCATATTATATGCACACGTGCATACATACATTCTTATAATCAAATTATAAATAGAGTTCATTTTATTTCATTTTACTAATGTGAATTTTTTTAATAATATAATTTTCAGAGTATATGTAAATATATAGGAATTGAACAAACTAACAAACATTACTTATAATTTTATTATATTTATAACATTACATAGCAAAAAAATGGAAATATAGGTTCAGTAGCATTAATCTGTCATTCTTGATTTCCTAGCTTCCAAAATTAATGATGATTATCTTCAAATTTAGATAAATCACTATAATAGTGTCAAAAATAAATTTCAGAAACTTAAAAACTATTGCTATATAGCAGGGGTGTCCAACTTTTGTGTTCATAAGATCTACTTTTTATTTGAAAAATGTGTTGCGATCGACTTGTTGTCATAGGTGTAGTCTAAGTGGAGGGAGGTATGAAATACATACTATTTTTATATATCTACCTACGTAAAAAATAACAATTATTTAACTGGCCAAAAAACTCAAGTCCTGGGGAATTAAAGCAACATGAGTAATTGTTAACAATATTTATTAATTCAAATTAGCTACATTAAGTCAAGATTAAAAATATTATTTTCAATAATGATACGACTTACTGGACTTCACCTATCTAGAATTGAAAAAAAAATTAGAACAAAAAAAAAAAAACTTGAAAATCTTGACTTAATTTGTTTCACTTGTAACCCAACAGCTCTGGCCAGATTGGCCTCGCGATCGATCTGGTGGATCATGGTCGACTTGCTGGCCACCCCTGCTATATAGTATAGTATTAACTAAAGAAAAATCTGATATTTATTTATTTTAAAAATATTATTTAATAAACATTAATTAAAGAGAAAAAAAAATTAAATTTATTGTTTACTGAAAAGAATGTTGCTTTTACTATGATCTCTTTAAAGCTTCTTCATGCGTATTGTTCTTTTTCCAATATTATTTTTCTTGCATCAAATAAAAATTTTCACTGATTTTTGGAAGTTTATATTTATTTTCTTGGTTCAAGTGTTAAAAATACACAGTTGTATAATAGAGAAAGATTGCATATATATATATTTTTTTTAAGTGTCATAGCATTGGCTGGGACGCGAACCCGCAACCCGGGCAACTGCATATATTTAATAGAAGAAACACAATGTTTATTATTAAAGAATAATAATAATATGAATTTCAAAAAATTTGTAAATGTTTTCGTCATTGAATATTTACAAAATGATTAATAAAAAAATATGTTTATTGTTATAATTTAATAAACATGAAAATATTTTTTGAAAAATTTGTATATGCTTTCACAAATGAGAAATAAGCATGTGTTTATTATTCTAATAAAGAATATTAATGTTAAAATATTTATTTGAACCAGTTCATAAATGTTTCATAAATAAACATTTGTAAATGCTTTTGTAAACAAATATAATATTTATAAATGATTATAAAAAAGCAATGCATTTATTGGTATATTAAAGGATAATAAAATTTTACAAAAATCTGTATTTATGTGACCATATTTATTTGAATATTGTTATGAAAAGATTTTCCTGATTCAGTTTTTCAACAGTTTAGCAACATGACTATTAATACTTATACTCATTGTAGAATCCATAGCTTTAATAAATGTTTTAAATAAGCACAAAATCTATTAAGACTTTATTATAATACAGTATTAACAACAATTGTAGTAAAATACAGAAGTCTTGCACTGTGTAAATGGCTGATGTAAGTATACCAAGATATTACGAATTGCTGAATTTTCAGTACTCAGATTAACATTATTTTATTTATATGTATTTGACAAGAAATGGAAGTCAGTTTCATCCATTTATGAAATGTCAGATTTGATTGAATTTAAATTAGATAAATTGTTGTTGCTTGATTGGTAAGAATATTTCATTGTTTCAAATTCACTTAAGAAATTGTGATTGGAGATTATTTCTGAAGGATTGATAGAATTTATAAAGAATTGTGACATTAAAACACAAGCCATTAGTAGAATAAATCACTTCAAACTTTGTTGATTTCCCAATTTAAATTAACTGTTTTTGATGTGTGAGTGTTGAATTGTGAAATCAGTGAAGCTATTCAGTGTAACAATTAAACAGTGATTGATGGTTATTATATGATCCGATGAATCATCATTTACACTTTGCCCAACTACTGGAAATATTTTTGCATGATCATTACTAAAAGAAACCTATTAGTCAGACTCCCTTCCAACCTTGAAACATAATAATGGATTTATTATGACTTACTTAACTATATTCTGCTATTTATTAGAGTTGTCATCCTGAGATGCAAATATTATTTCCTCCCAACTTTGCCATTCTTCAATTCATACTCCTCATGAAGTCAAATATTAGTTTGAAAAACATGAGAATGATTTACATATCTTTCCTGGCTTTTCATTTATCTGATTTAAATATTATTGGGTTTCTATTGGTCATTCTTGAACACTAAATATAATGTCGATATCTTTCTTCAACAATTAAGATAATTTAAAGCTTTTCTCAATAAGAACTGGTTTAATATTCTTTTAGACATTGTTAAGTTTTAAATACCTCCATCTTATATTGAATACAAGTAATTTTTGATGCAAAATGTGATCCAAATGAATTATTATCTGTGTGTAGCTGTAGTCTTTTCTGATTGTGGCAATTTTTTGTTCAGAGGGTGTAATGGAAATGATGTATAATTTTCCATACACATAAAGCAGCTTATAAATAATACCATTTAATTAGATATTCAGAAACTTATTGCAGTTAATATGTATATAATAAATAAAATGTGTTTTGGACTTCTGGGTTATATCTTATAAAAGAATATTCAAAAAATATTTTCAAATTATAATCCATTAAAATCTTGGATAAGTGTGAGTTCTAGAAATCGATCTGATCAAGAAATATCTGAATCTCTTATAGACATTTCTGGGAGATGTTGCTAAGGTATGTTCCAGTTTTATCACTCTTAAAAGTAGCCACAAGTCCAAAGAAAATTAACAACATAGTCTATAGAATATCATTATTGTATTATTGAACTTCCAGCAATGTGTTCCAAAAGTGTTTGATTGATGTAAATAATAGCGACCCCACACAAGAACATCTGACAAAAATGATTTTTAATTATAGACGATTGATGAACTAGTCTGTGGGTTTTATCATTCAGTTATTAGTGGGAATAAAAATATTAACTGTTGCTTAGCGTAACATGGTTGTTTTTAGGGGTGTAAAGCCTTGCTACTTTCAGAACTTGATAGGACCTTAATGAGAATGATTGTTAAGGCCCCATGGAATTCAGATCTATCTCTGCCAATTTTAGCAATACCTAGTTTTATTTATTTCTTTTCATTGGATAATTATTGTAGCTTTGCCTTCAAGGCAAATATTTTTATGAGGACTCTTGCTAGTTATCAGATGCATCAACTATTTTTTCATTGTAATACTTTTGGGGTTGAATTCAGGTTACCTTATTAGGACCTACAACTTTTCCATTTTTAAGATTACAAAGAAAGAATTATTTTGTTCTATTAAACTATCCAAATCTAAATAAATGGCTAAAATGAATATATCACTATTTAAATGATAATTCAAGTACTTCTTCCGCTTATTCAAAATATCATTGTCATCATATAAGCGAATACCATTGATAGATTTATTAAGTTTATAATATTATTTTTGAGGTTCATATAATTGATATCTCTTTTACACTTATAATCCACAGTCATTTTTCAGTTTATCAATTGTTGAACTTTTTCCTTTAAATCTCTGTATTTATTATGAAGCTCATATTCAATTTATTCTATCAAGCAGAAAATGCTGCATGGTTTCTGTTAATCAAGTCATTAATAATAAAATCATTATCAGAAGAGCAATAATGATTTTTTTTTTTTTTTTTTTTTAGTGAGCCTAGAATAAATTTATTTGTATTCATTACATACCCCTTAAGAAAATTCCATATCTCTATAATATGGCAGTCCTGAAAATGCAAATTAACAATTTAATATTTAATAGCTGTTGAAATTTGGCATGAAAAATGGATAATGCTATAGAATGAACATCAATTTTTTTGTTAATATATTTGGAATATGATATATATTTTTAATACAACTATCATTTTAACTTTAATCTTTACTTCCTCTTGAATTCTTAGATGTAATTTAATCTACTAAATGCTTATTACTTTGAGTATGGATGTCTCCAGGTTCTGCCTAGACAAAAATATTTATGAAAATCAATCCATGTACTGTGCAAAAATTCAATAATAGTAAATCATTTGAATTTAGCGCACTAATACTATTATTTTCAACAACTTTTGGCCAAAGTTTATTATTTGCACTATCAAGTGCATTAATGTCTCCAAGAAGAAAAATTATATTTTCTAATGGTATTGCCGCAATAATGCTATTCAGCAAAGAATAAAAGTTTTTTTTTTGTCTGAATTTAATTTTGTAGCATATGCACTAATAACATGATCACAAATGCCATTGTGCAAGCCAAATTTTAATATCCTTAATATTTTTTTGAGATATCAAAAGCTTTCAAGAATTGAAATCTACTTCCACTAATCTAACATCATACCATCTCCTTTCACTGGTTGATTTGTCCTTCCAATAAACCTTGTAACAATTTATCCTACTTTCCTTCCTTTGTAAGACTAGTTTCACTGAGAATAGCCATGTTGATCTTAAATCTGAACAATGTTTAATTTATCAGTGCTGCTCTCTGCTCTGTTAGAGTCTTGAAGAGTTCGCATATTCCATGTATTTATATTTTTTTAAAAAATCACATATATAATAATACACTACCTTCTGTTTTACTATTATTACAGATTGTATTATTATTTTTACTATTTGAATGAGTAATCTACCAAGCACACCAAGTTGTGTGAGATAGGCTATTTTTAGACAGCATTTTCTAGGGCTTTTTAACTTTCATTGTATAAAAAATGGATTTCTACATAGGGCTGTTTAAACATGCAATCTTTGCCAAGCTAAAACTTCTTTCTGAAGTTCAATTCCAATTTCATTCATTAATCATTGTATTCCCTCAAACAAAGATCATAATTAAGGAATACCAGTTTATTAAACCTTTCCCTGTCATTACTTTCTTAACTTTGGCTTGAGTTATAAAAAAAAAATGGAAAAACGGAGTTGGAGTCCAAATTATTGTGGGAATAGCTAAAAGATGGAAATGTAGCTGCATAAATACACAATTTCATTGACACAGTTAATGTAGAGAGATGGCCATTCGAATAAGTCTCAAACTAACGAAATCCTACACTAATGTTTGTGACTGAAGACAGTAAGGATAAAAGGGGGGATAGAAAAGTGTTTGTAATGGAAAACAATATCCTGGCCTTTGATGAACGAAGTCTTATTCTACAAGACAACAAAGGACGCACTTTTTATTTTTTATTCACCTTTAACTCTCATGTCTGAAGAGCATTCTATTATCCATTATGTGTGAGCTTGCATGATATCAAAGTTATTTAGAAAAATCTAATTATAAAAGTATATAGTAATTCTCCCATAATAATATAAAATCAGATTTATGCTTTAATCTCTACATTGTTTGCATTCCACTAGAGATTTAAGAAGGAAAAAAAAAAAAACAGATACTAAGCTAATTCAAAACAAATTTAAAAATAATATCAAGATACTATATATTTGACATAAAGCTGAAATAGATTTCAATTGCAGTTTAGTAATGGCAATTGTTATATTAAAAGATAATTTTAGAAAAAAAAATTAAACATTGTATAAGAAATCTAATATAACAGCGATAAAATAAAATTGAAATAAAAAATGGTAATTATTCAAGGAAAATTTAAAAGTGCAGTGGGTTACAAAAGGAGCAAGAACATGTTATCTTAATTGGAGATTTTTAATAAAATGGTACAGATGTGCAAAAATATTAATTTTGTAATGGTAAAAATATATATATATAGAAAGCTTGTGAATTATTTAAACAGATAAAGTGAAAAAGAGAGAGTAGGTTGAAAAGAAAGTAGTGAAATAGATGAATATCAAGAAAAGGCACATTTAACTTAATTTGTAGCAGAATAGGGCAGTTTGTATAGGAAAAACAGAATCAGAAAAATAATATATTAATCTTAAAGATACAAATCGTAAATTTTTAGTATAAATATAAATAATATATTGATATTAAATATAAAAATTGCAAATTATTAGTATAGGTATATTGAAGAGATAGGAATAATGTTTTTCACCTTTTTTTTTTTTTAATAATCTGTCACTGAAATTATATCCTTGAGAAATATGTTTAGATATGTTGATTAAATTGATAAATATTATTTTGTTATGTTTAAAAATAACTTAATGAAAGAAAAGAAATACTAGAGCTTTTCTTTTTTATATTATTAAAATTTTTATAGAATATTTCTTTGAATCTCAGACTATAATTAAAGACATTTTTTATTATTTAGACACATTTCAATGCAGCTAATATGAATTGATGGAATTATTTTTTTTGCTGTTGCTTAGATCTCTAGTGAATGTAAGCATTGGGGGGGGGGGGGTATAAATTTGATTTAGAGTCAGTATGTGAATTATTAATTATAAATTCCTTGGAGTATCACACACTTTGATAGTGTGAAATTACTTAACAAGAATATTTTTTATAGAAAGGATTCTTAAGTTTCAGAACTATTGGACTAAATGTATAAATTAATTCAACTAAATATGAGGATTTTAAAACAGCTAATTTTATCTTTTATTTGGTTAAGATGCTGTTGAAGGTCTTGAATAGGTTGGATTTGTTTGATTTGAAGAAATATTTGGATTTAGAAAAAGCTAGAAAAACAAAAGACAGAGATTGGAATGATAAGAACTATCAACTATTATTGTGAATATATAGGGAAATTAACTTAAAATTTTATTTATTGATCTTGAAATGGTATTTTATAGAGGGAATTGAATTATTTTGTTCGATATATTGAAAAAGAAAAGTATAGATTAGAATGAAAGACATTTCTTGAGTAATTTAATTTAAATTTCTATACATTTGTTTGCTGTAATAAAGTGATTTCTTTCTTTTTTTATAATCTAAAGTTTAGTGCATTTTTGATAATTTTTAAATGCCTATCTTATTGATAAGAGTAGAATTAGCATTGGAAGTTATATGATTCATTGAATCAGTTGTCCCAGATTAGCGGGTTCGCTTCCCGGCTGATGCTATGACACATGAGAAAAATAAAATAAAATTAAAATAATGGAAATAATTAAAAAGGAACAAAGCTTTAAGCATAACAATTGGATAGGAAATTATAGAGCAGAAGTTAATGCTTTTAAACATTTGTAAAATAATTAACTGATGACAAATGGAGCAATAAATAAATTAGAGTGAAGATTAAAGTGATTAAACATAGGGGAGAAAGAATGATGGTGTGAGCTATTGAAGTTAGATCTAAAAAGAGGCTTATTAAATATTTTATTTGAAGTTTTGTTTTATATATATCAGAAATGAAGATTGGAAAAATAAAATTATCGTTATAAGTGCATTGAAAACACTAAGATGAAAATAGAATTTTTTTGAGAAAATTATGAAGAGAAATAGGAACAGGATTGGCTGTAAAGGATGAATAGTGAAAGATGTATAGAACATATAGGAAAAGAAAGCATTTTATTAAAATCTTAAGAAGAAAAAGTAACTATTATTATGTTTGATAAAGGTGATCTTATTTGATATGTAGAACTTGCCTTTTGGCAGATAATAAATGATGGTAATTGAAATACAAAAATTAATACAGTTTATTGTAACATACTATTAATATATTTTTATGCATGCATATATTTATTACTTTTTACCTTAATCTATTAATACGTTATGCTATATTTTTTATTTACTACATTGAAATTTTATTATCATATAGTTTTGATTTTTTTTTTTATATCTAATGTATTAATCTGTTTGCAATTATAAAAATGCCTCTTAAACAGTGAAAATATAAATTATTAAATATAAAACTTTAGTGCATTTTCAGTGCAGCATATTTTTTTCAAAGACAAATGTAATGTTTAGATATAAATTTTTAATTCATATTCACAGTTGATTTATTTGGTTTCAATATTAATAAAAAAAAATGTATTTTACATTTTAATAGAAATATTTGGTTTTTACTGATTTTCCACATATATTTAAATTTATTAGTAGTCATTTTTTCTCCATATGTGCATGTCTATAATTACTTAATATATCTAACTTTTATATTTAAAAGCATTTGCATGATTATAAAGGCACATATACACACCTGTTAATTCTCTTATTCAAGTAATGCTGAACAGCAACTAATAATTTATATATCTTATCTACTGATTTATATACCATTACATCACTTTATTAGGGTTGAGATATTTTGTACCCTTAACAGAGAATGTTAGAGTTGAAAAAATATTATAATTTTCCAAGATCGTATACCATACAGTGAATATTATGGGGGGGAAATACAATCTTTTTCAGCCTACTTTTTATCTATCTTTCTTATATTTTTTTTAAAGGTAGGTGAGACAATAAATAGAATTAATATCATTGTTGTTTGAAATTTATAATATCCGTTAATAAGAAATGTTATTTTTAAAAATTTGATAATTAATAGCATTATTTACCACTGCAATGGAACATTTAATTTTTGCTTTATAATTAATTATCGTTTAATTTTCTACTACGATGCTATATATATGTTGAGATCTTTGTCAGAAGGCAAGTTTGAATAACTAAGTGATGGTAACACTGATATCTTGGCAATACCAAATTCTTTTATTCTTATTTTTTAAAATATGTAAAAATGTCACAGTCTTTAATGAAACTTTCATAGTATTAAGATTTATAATTATTATAATATTTTACTCATTAATTTTCTGTTAATCAGAATCTTTTTTTGTCCTGCATATTTTTGAAACTGATTTTTTTTTTTAAAAAAAAAAAAAGAGTTGAGGTTCTTAAATACTAATTACGTTTTACAATTTAAATTACATCAGTAACGCATGCAATTCACTCGTAAAGTGATTATAATTTTTTTACAAATTCATTATAATAGTAATGCTATATACCATTAAATAAATTAAGAGTTTTTATGTTATAAAATAAAAAATGAAAAATATATTAAGTGTATCAAAGTAAGATTCACAAATATGAATAAACATGCATTTAAATTTAATTTTCAACTATTGTAATTAGTAATTAACCATTCTAGGAAGTTCTGGATGATCCTATCACATTGGTTGAACTGGATACCAGTAATGGTGTGCTGTTCCCTCTTTATGATCCTGACACAAGTATGATTTACTTAACTGCAAAGGTAAGTCTATAAAGTTTAAGTATTTCTTCTCTTTTTTCATTTATTGCAAAGTAAAACATTACTTTAATAATTAATCTTTTTTAAATGATTTTTTATAGATTTATATATATATATATGTATTGCCTGTTATATATTTATTTATGAAATAGCAAAAATCATTTATTAAAAATTCTTAACTGCAAATAAATATATTAAAAACAGAAAAAATAGTTTTTATTTGTTCTCTTAAGATTTCATATTATAATAAATAAGACCAATAAAAAAAAAATATTGTCAATAATATATATATTCCCAGAGTTGCTAAAATTTACTAATGTATATAATTTTTTCAAAAATAATGGTGCTATACAAATAACAGAATTTATGAGAATTATGATTAAAATAAACTTTATTCCTCTTCCAAAATAATACACTTTAAAAAATAATGATGCATTTCTAATAAATAATGGTGCCTGTGGGCCTATACCTAGTAAATCTAGGTTATACCTAAATGTAATCTTTTTTTATCTTGATTTATATCTCGTGTATAAAATCTATATTGTGATTCTTATTTTTTTTCAATAACAAATCTTCATAATTGTAGATCATCTTTAATTATCTTATATTTTGTCTTTTTTTTTTTATTGAAGACAATAATGTAGAATTAAAATGATGTTACTAACAATTGATCATAACTGTGTCTACAGCCATCATATCAAGTTTCCCATATTCTATTTTGAAAATTGTACAAATAGAAAAACAATAGAATAAAATGTATTGAGAGAAAGCAGACTGAATTATAGATTGATAGAAGAAATATCAAATGCTTTATATATGCTGATGACACTGGTGAGGTCTTGAAAACATTTATTATAAATAATCAAGAACATTATGAAATGATGGGTTTATAGCTAAATATGAGCTAATATAATGACAACAGACCAGTTTTTGCTTTTGGCTTTATTCGTAGACAACAAAGAATTTAGCAATAAAAAAATTTATCATAAATATGCACTGAGAAGAGTTGGCTTGAAAAATCTGGAAAAGATATTTAGATTTAAGGACATATGTTAAAAAATAAGGATTAGATTGTTTTAAGCTATGATATTTCCTGTGTCTGGATAGATACAAAAGTTGGACACAGATGAATAGTAGGCAATCTATTGATGATTTTGAATTGTGATGCTGGGAAAGGTTTTGAAAATATCGTGAACATAGGATACTCAATGTTTGATTACGTGTGTGATGTGATTTAATTTATTAAAAATAATTTATAATGCTCAGAAAACGTGATAGTAAAAAGAAAGAAGGCTGATTGATAGTGATTTTCTTATTGAAAACCTGAAAAATCAAATAAAAGAAAGATCATTTTTGAGAAACCCCATTTATATGATTACAAGAAATTGCTAAGACTTAATAACACCTAATTAAAAAAATAATGATGGTGGTGGTGATTACTATTATTTTAAATAAAACTTTTTTAAAATTTTTTAAAAAAAAGTAAAAATAAGACAATAGTTTTAAATTATGGAAAGAAATTATTTATTGATTCCTCCAAACGAATCAGAAACTAATTGTATATTAACCAGAATGCATAATAGAGAAAAATGAAATATATTTTTTATTTGGACATTAAAGCAATTATATGCTGAAAAAGCCAATGGTTTATTTGACAGCATAAAATAATGTTATTTAATTAACATTATTAATAAAGCAAACTTTCTAATGATGTTATCATTTTTACTAATGATAATATATAACTCTAATAATTTACTGCCTGTATTCATTCAAATAGTTAATACATAAGTAATGCTGCAAAATTACTCTTTAAGAATATCAAACCTAAATAATGTCATTTAAGTGATGATTCTCCCCATCTTTTATCTCCAGAAAAATAATTTAATTAGTAATGAAATCGATGACATATATAGTCAAATGTATTGAACTGATTATTAAGGAAAATAATCCCATGTATTCTTAACTATTAAGAAAAAAAAAAAATTCACACTCTTGAATTAAAAATGGCCATGGCAAATACTTATAACTGTTTTAAGTTTCTCATATCTTGATGAACATTATCAAGCCAAGTTTTTTATTCACACACACTCATATACAAAAACGCTCCAGAAAATTAATTATACATTAGGCATCTCAAGTCATATAATTAATCAATTCTGACATACTGAAATAAAATGTTTTAAAAAATAGAATCAATCAGGTTGTCTATCCCCAAAAGTCAAATTCATATAGAAAATGGCAATCATGAGCATTAATTTAATCATTTAAATTCAACACATTAAAGATGCATGCTAACTAAAATGATTAAAGCTACATCTTTTATCAGTTTTTGTCATTATAATATTAGCAAAAATTCTCCATGCCATGTGATTTGCTTGGAATTAATTGATGGAAACAAGCAGCCCATTATATGTTTTCTGTAGATAATAATCACTTTGAAAAATTTGATTCTGAACTAATATCAAACCCTTTCAGTGTTGTTTAGAAAACATAAACACATAGCACCATTTCACTGAATTTCCATGAAATTGAAGTTAAATAATGAGCATTAGTAACAAAAGCTTTAATGGCTCAAATATATTTAAACAGTTAGATTTTGCAATCAAATACTAATCATGTAGCCATTGAAATGAAGCTACTATTCTGATTCTAAAATAATGCTTAAAAATATTACCAAATATCATGCAAGCCAAATCATATCTGCAAATAAAACGTTGCCATCATTATTTTTTTAATAGTTTCTATACACAAATAATTAAATGTACAATTAACCTAACATCCATATTGCATTAGTTATACTTTTCTCAATGTAAATTAAAAGTTATCTCAGAAAACTGAAATTATCTTTATAAGGAAATTGTTAATAATTTCAGTTGCATAAATCATTCTACTTCAATTTTAATTATATTAAAATCTCAAGTCATTTTAGAGCATTTTTGATGACCATAGTATTCTCAGGACTTTCAGTGTTTCTTCAGTGTCTTCTCTTCGTATTATTTATAACAACATTGTAATAGTTATACTTTTATTTAATCTCTAACTAAAATTTTGTTTATACTAAGTACTGCCTTCTGCTACTAAAATTTGAGTATTTTTTCTTATGACAAGTAAACCCATATTTAGCTATCATTTTGATATTAACAAATTGTTATTTATATATGTGGATCCTGAATACATTAGCTATTTTATTGCATTTACAGAGTTTGATATTATAAAGAATTAAGTTTTAAATAGGACATCTTTTACCATGATAACACCGGTAATTGATTAATAGGTAAAGAACCATCTTGCTCATTGAAACAAACATTTGCCAGCATAATTCCTGATAGATGGAACTAACTTGAGCATATAAGCTTTGACTCTATTTTTTTTTCTTGAGTCATCATAGTAATTAAAAGTATTTTAATTCCAAGCAAATCACATGGTATGGAGTATTTTTGCTAACCTTATAATGATAAAAACTGATAAAATTGCTATTTTCTATTTGAATTTGTTTTTGGGGATAGACAACCTGTTTGATTCTATTTTTAAAACATTTTATTTCAGTATGTCAGAATTGATTAATTATATGACTTGAAATGCCTAATGTATAATTTGTATAATGTTTATAAGTTATAATAACAATATTTTTTGTATTAATATTTTCAAACTATCAAATATTATTTATTATTACATAAATGAAAATTTAATTCAAAATACTTATATTTATATATATTTAATTGAAATGGAAGTGACTGCTACTCCCAATTAAAGCTATGTTTAATCCAACACCCAAACATCAATAAATAAGAAATGACATGATACCACCCATTTCTTTTGCTTCTTTGGTATTTGAGCTTATTTCATTGATATTGTTATGAATAAGACCGAGAAATCTGTCTATTAGTTTGATTTATGTACAATGTAGATAATATGAAACCACTACTTAATTATTTGAAGAATCAAGGCAGTACCTTAGTTTTAACAATCCTCAAATACCAAATGGAAAGTTAGTTTTTAATATATGTAACCATAAATAAACATAATTGAATAATATGTAAAAGAAACAACTGCTACTTCCAATTAAAGCTATGTTGAAATCAATACCCAAATGTCAATAAATTGCTATTAAAGAAATGGAATGATGCTATTCATTCCTGTATTTATATTATAATTACACATAATTGTAACTATTTTTGTGAGCATAATTCTTGTCTAAATATAAGATAAAATATATTTATAAATGATCAGAAAATAAATATTTTTGTGGTAAAAGTTTGTCTTTTGACAATTATTTAGACAAAAAAAAATATCTTTTTTATTATTCCTTCAAACGCAAGAAAAATAAATTACAGTAATGTTGGAAAGTAACCAATATGACACAGTTGGGCCTCAAGTTTTTTAGATTGCATCAAAAAAATATTATTTTCCATTTTTTTCTAAATTCAGTTTCACAAATATGCCATATTAAGCATTTTCTAAAAAAAAAAAAAAACTTTTAATAAATTT
The DNA here is from genome assembly GCA_028023455.1 of Epiperipatus broadwayi. Classification (NCBI taxonomy): domain Eukaryota; kingdom Metazoa; phylum Onychophora; class Udeonychophora; order Euonychophora; family Peripatidae; genus Epiperipatus; species Epiperipatus broadwayi. Next base: position 593,076 of record JAQFVV010006204.1, read on the forward strand.
TACAAATTAAGCTAACAAAAATACTTCATAATGAATTAAATACTGCCTAACACAATACTGGTAATAATAAATTAAATAAAAATTCATATAATAGTTCAATACTAGTCAAAAAAACTAAACTTTACTAAAATTCTTCCACAACTATGGTTTCATCTACTAACAAATAGACCTTATAAAGTGAAATTCAATTAAAGATGCTGCCTATCTATATCAAACAAAATAGCCTTCCCATCATTTACTTCAAAACCCAACTTCCTTTAACATCAAAGAATGTCTTCATGAAATTGATGGCCTCAGATTCAAAATATTTCATCATCAAAGTTTCTTTTACTCTTTTTTTCAATTCACTGTTTTCATAAAAGATAACATCTGCATTGTCAAATAATATTTTATGATCTGTATTTGGTTCATGAATAAACAAAGCTGAGTTATATTTATTTTTAACTCTACTATTTTACTTATTATCACTGTGATAAAAAGTCAAATGTTAACATATACAGTAAGGAATTTGGACACAGATTTTAAGATAAGAATGTTGGAAAAAGTAAGATTACATAGAGAGAGAATGGTAAAGGAGAGTTTATATATATAAAAAAAATAAACCTGTTCTGAATAGAATAAATTATGTAAATGATATATTTTAAGTAAAGAATAAATTTGTAGATAAAGGTATTGTTTTAAAATAATTTCTTAAGAGGTATAAAAAAGGAAAAAATATTTGTGGTTTGTTTAAAAAAAGAAATGTGTAGGTAAAAAAAGGGAAAATTTTTGGGGAAAAAAGAATAAAGTAAGTGTAATGCATACATAATGTAGTACTATATATGTAAAAAAAGATGTATTGATAAATGAAAGGTAAATCTTACTGTTTTTATGATAGGAATAGATGCATTTTTTATGTTTTTATTTTATTTTTAATTGTATTGATAATTATAAAAATGTAAATATGTATTTTGTAGATCCTTGAAAATGACTAAAAATAAGATGGTCGAAACATTGGATGTGGTAGACAAGTGAATGTATATATATATATGGTGATAGAAAAAATAATGTTTTTGAAAAGAAAAAAGGAGAATGTATATATTTTTTGATTGAATTTAGTGGAAAAGAACATTATATTTTAAACTCTACTATTATGAACTTTAACTCTTTCATAAAGACTTAATTTACTCTGACTTATATAACTTTTATGACAACTATAAGGGATTTTATAAACTACTCCAGAAATAGATTTGCAATCAATTAATTGTTTTGAACCATTTAGTAATGAATTTAAATGTAGGTATTTTTCCCAAATCACTTTCATACCATCCAATAAAAAACTATTTTTATAAATCAGTTTACTAATTGATGACTTATATGATAAAGAAATAAACTCTTTATTTTCATTAACACTTAAATCTTTATTATTAGCAGATCTATAGATATTTTTATTAAATATAATATTTCTAATAAATTCATTATTATAACCTAACTCAATATGGGAGCAACTTGACTCCTCTGAATATAATTTTTATTTTCAAAATTATTAAGCTTTCTATTCCTATAATAAAAATTCAATAAAAAAAAAGTCTCTTATGAGTGAAAAGTTGATAACTATCAGGCTTTATCATATTTTAAAAATTTTTTTCTTTAATGAAATAAATTGAAAAGTTTTTTTGATGGATTGAATGCTTTTGATTCTAATATTAAATTTATTATTGAGGGAGGTATATTTGAATTTGTAAAGTTAAAATTTTTAGATTTAAATGTTGATGAAGTTGGTAATGTTTTATTTTGTAGTCATTTCATTAAAGAAAAAAATTTAAGAAATATAATAAAGCCAGATAGTTATCAACCTTTTACTCATAAGAAACTGTCTTTATTGAATTTTTCTTATAGGAATAGAAGGCGTCAATTTGCTTCTGACTATATTGAGTTAGGTTATAATAATGAATTTATTATGAATATTATATTCAATAATAATATCTAGAGATCTGTTAATAATAAAGATTTATGTGTTAATGAGAATAAAGAGTTTATTTCTTTGCCATATAAATCATCAATTAGTAAATTATTTTATTAAAACAGGCAAAACTCTCCATACAGTAAGAAATGATGATCATGTGATGTTTATTGGCATAAATTAATTTATAAAAATAGTTTTTTTATTGGGTGGTATGTCAGTGGTTTGAAAGAAAGGCCTAAATTTAAATTCATTAGTAAATGATTCAAAACAGTTAATTGATGGCAAATCTATTCTTGAAGTTAAATCTGAGACCATCAATCTCATGAAGACATTCTTTGATTGTAAAGGAAGTTGCATTTTGAAGTCAATGATGGGAAGGTTATTTTATTTGGTATATATAGGTGGTATCTTTAGTTGAATTTCATTTGAAAAGGTGTATTTGTTAATAAATGAAATCATGGTTGTGGAAGAATTTTAGTAAAGTTTAGTTTTTTTGGCTAGCATTATAATTTTATATGAATTTTTATTTTATTCATAATGAATATATATATATTTAAAAAATGATAAATTTGTAGTATTCATATGCTACACAGTTATTATAAATTAAAGACATAAGCTTAAATTATTTTCTGAAAAATAAATATGAGTCTATCGTTGAAGAATAACTCTTAAGTTTATTGGTTCTTGTAATTCAATAATTAATTCTTTAAACAATTCTAGCCCTCTTTCATGTAATAAAATTATTTCCAAATTCTGAAATCTGTACTTTTACATCTTTAGAATTTATTAATAGATTGCTATAACTTTACATACTATGTGTATATTAGTATACTAGGCTCAAATTATATTTTATTGTTAAAGATATTTTTTAGTGCCATTTGTTTTCCCAGTTTAAAAATGATCAGAAAATGACAAAAACTTTTATTGAAACTCTTTTTATGCATTTGCTAAATAAAGTCATTCACTCTGCTATACTTTCATGAAGCCAAAAGATCGTGTCAAAATAATTTATAATTATCAAAAAACAAATGTAATTTTTTGATTTATTTTCAACAATCTCATCACATTAAAATTAGCTATTATGCATGACCACTTTAATACCATTACATTGTATTATTTGCATATTGAAAATAAGTTATTACTCAAATATCTTTTTATCTTCAATTCCTACTTTGTGTGATAGGAATTCTCCTGCCTAACATAAATATTTTTTTATTATAAATTTATAGATAAAATAAATTAGATAATTACAACTTCAATAATGCCATAAAATCACAGTTTTCATATACACCTGGGTCTCTTTTTATGCGGTAGATAGGTTCTACAGAAAACCTCCATTAAAAAAATCGCACAAAAATAGACTTAACATACCTTGAAAAATGTGGATAGGTTCCAAAATTTTCAAAAATCTCATAAAATCAAAGCAACAATGTTAAATTACTCTAAAATTCACATTAAAAAAATAAGGAAATAAAGTATGACTAATAAAAAATTTCAAATGTTTGAAAAAAATTGATACAAGACAAACTTTTTTTATTAACTATTTAATTTATTTTTATGTGTAATTTATTTTACATTTTTTCATACATATTTTAATATTATCACTATTTGACAACATGCAGTTTGTTTGTGAACTGATAAGACATCAGATTCGATACAAGAGGAAATACGATTAGCGCCAACTTCAGTCTCGTGCTGGGTTAATTATTTTCTGTCAACAATGTAATCGGTAATTAAACTTTGAGACAATGATTTTACTAATTGTTTATGAAGCTCGCAATATCCAGACTGCTATGTCTAACTGTTAGAGAATGCACTTCCACGAGTGCAACTATATATATAATACACTTTCATGAGTGTGTTAATAATGACTAACGATTCAATTTTCTTTTATAAACATATATACATGGAGAAACTTTTAGACAGAAAAAAGTTACAAGCAAAAATATTTAAAAACTTTTAAAGATATATTTTTTTTAAGTAGAAATTAAAAATTCTTAAGTATTTTTACTTGTAACTTTTTTCTATCTAAAAGTTTTTCCATGTATATATGGGTATAAAAGAAAATATAAACATACATAACACAGACATACAAATATTTAACTCTCGTTGGAATTTAAGAGCTCATTCATAATTCATGTCATTAACAAAAAATGATTTTCCAATTGATTAAAAAATTGAAGACTTTCTTGAATCATTTTTGCTGTGAAATGAACAGGTTCCGTTTCTGTTTCATTATCTTTTTCCAAATCTTCTAAGGTATCTGAATTTATTGCCAAACCTTTTTCCAACAGGCATTTAAAATATGTAAAATTTAATGCGTGTTTATAAAACGGGGAAAACCCGATTTTAAGTGAAATATGAACTTTTTTATCGCATAAAAGAAAACGGCATAAAAAGAGATTAAGAAGACACATGAATTGCATAACTTCAAAATCCCATTAAAAAAATCTGCACAAAAAGAGACCCAGGTATATTTACAATGCTTTGCAGGTAGCATTATATCTTCGTCTTTGCATTATCAATTAAATATATGTATGCCATCCAGATAATGGTGATGTATCATCTTTCTAACAAATTCAGTTCAGTTTCAACAAGCAAGGATATCTAAATTTAGAACTTAACAATGTACTGTAAATACAAAATTTGTAAGTTTATATTGTGAAAAGCAAAATAGAAGTTGTAACATTTAAAATATGGTAGTTACCATTTTAAACAACTCATTAAAAATAGAAATGTACAAAAGTTTTTTAATATGCTGGAGTCTAATTGAGTTATCTGGGGTCTCGATATAAACAATATAATATAGAATATAAAACACATTAGCTACATAGTTAATATTTGTTAAAAAATTAATCATCATGAATGAATAAAAGATTTAGGACTACTAATTAACTGCCAATGAATCTTCTTGGGTTTATTAAAAAAGGAAATAATGCTTTATGTAAAAATAATATTTTCTTACAAAAGAATAAAATATAAAAAAATAATCGGTTGTATGCTTGGGAGTTTTATAAGAAGTTTGAGTATTTTTTACACTATTCAGAGCCCAAAAGAATTTGATTTTATTTTTAAATTATTATATTCTTTATTTATTTGATACATTTCAGCATACATATTCTATGAGATTTATTTTTGGCCATTAAATATATTGATGAAGTTAGAGTTAGAAAAACATTATAAATCAGATCTCCTTCAATATACAATATTCTGACATATTCTGGTGTTATTGAAATCAGAATAATTTATTTCTAACCCAAATGGGATAAATCATAGAAAATTTATTAAGTAGTACATTTTTAATAATTGAAAAATAATTTTGAAATAAAATTATTATTTTTTTATATAAGTCATTTTATTAAAAATAATTATTTTATTGTAATGGACTAACTTTGAAACAAATGTATACGTCTTCAGGGGGGGGGGGTAATCTTTTATAGATAAAAAAAGCATTCATATTATCTATATTTCAAAGCTTTATAACAGTAAATTAAATAAATAAATAACAAAAAAAAAGTGCAAATTTATTATATTATACATTGTCTGCAGTATCTGCAACATTTAGTTCCAAAGCCTTTATGGAAATATTGAAATATGCACATAATAATGAATTCTGTATGATATACATTTTTAAACATATATATATACCAATGTAAATGTTTTTAATAGGTATGAGTATTCTCATGATTCTGTTTAATTTTACTTGCAATAAATAGTTTGAATGACTTTTTTGTGGATTCTTTGCTATAATTTTCATATAAACTCTTGAACTTTTAGCAGTCTATGTTACTTTTTACTAGAATATTGTATCTGTTCGTGTCCTACTCGCAATTATAATACTTTTCCACCTTCATAACATATTTGTATATTTTGTGAATGGTAATTTTAGCAATTTCAAGTGCACTATTAACATTAGCTCACACACACACACACCCCTCCTTTTTTTTTTTTTTGGCTATTTCACAAATTGATTATTATTTTTAAAAAAAATATCTGGTCTGCTTCAGGATATAACCCCACCCCCCCCATCAAATCAAATCATTTTTTAATTTACTGAGTTATATCATGACTGTAAATGCTTTCATTGTGATATAAACCATATGATTGACTGAATGCATGAGATTAATTGTTTGATTAACAGTTGATTCATGAACTGCTTAGTCTGCCCAGACAAGTTCATATGATATTTATGAATTTCTAATTTTTCATTTAATATTTTTTTAAATTCTAGGTTATTGAACCTGTGAGTTTTGAAAGCATAAAATATTTAAATAGATGTGACAGATTTTTTATGCTAGTAAAATTGTAGTGAGTTTTTACGCTTCTGCTAAATATATATTCACAGTTATAAAAAATATATTTACACTGCAGGTATATAAGTATTTATGGAAAAATAAAATGTACATTTTATTTTTAATACTTATTTTCGAAATATATATATTTTTTTGCATAAAGCACTTTTTAAATTATAAAATTTCAACATTTGATTTACGTGTGAATATTTAAAAGAAAAAAACAACAAACCTTTTATTTAAATTTATTGGCACATGTGGTGTGATATAGTAGATTAATACTACTAACAGAACTGCAGCAAAACAATTCAAGTACTTCAAAATGAGATAATGCTAAAATTCTTGGTGATAAATAGGATATATACTGTAATATAGATCACATTAAATAATTACTTGATTTCATTAGACAGCTAAAGTAATAGATCTATTTCAGTTTTGAAAACTAGTTTGGCTTGAGATGTTTTGATTTTGGTTTTTTATGTGAGAGTTGAAATCCAACTCAAAAAAATGTTTATTAAATTGAATATCAGGGATAATTTTTATGGTTCTAAGAAAGCTAACTAAAATTTCAAGAAAAGGTATCAGGCTTTTTAGCTATAATGTTTTCAAGCACCATGGTCAAATTATGATTTGTTATAAGAAATATAATGTTTCTTAAGTTACATTCACTATAGTCATTACAATCCAATGCATGACATTTTTTTAAATTAAAATTAAAATGAATTGTTTATGGCCAACATTATCTCTGATGATCATTATTATGTTAATGGTGAAATTATAGATCTATAGGCCATTTGCAGTCCGTTTAATTGTCCCATCAATTTATATGACAATATTATTTACAAATGTGATATATTGAGCTGGTTTGTAACATCTGTGGATTACCCAAACATGATATAGTAAATAAGAATCTAGAAATTAAAAGCATGAGTTTGTGGTCTTTATCAAAATCTTTTGATAGAAAAATGAACTAACTAGAAGCTTATAGCAAATTATAGAGATATATCTCTGCAAATTATAGACAAATATCTGGAATAAGATTTTTAAATTCTAAGGAGAAATTAAGTTTCACCAAAGGTCATAATATAATTCCAATCTTTTTAAACTTTTCTCAGAAAATGTAATTTAAAAAAAAGCATACAACATGTATATTAAGAAAAGCTTGTTCAATACTATTGATATATATCAATATAGTGTAGTATGACTACCAGTTAGTCGAAAGCATGCTCAGCATACTATATTGATATATATCAATAGTATTGAACAAGCTTTTCTTAATATACATGTTGTATGTATTTATTTTTTGAAAATATTATTAATATATTTTCACTTATTATAATTTTATAAATCTTTTATGAAGAATAAATATAATAATTAAATTCAATAAAATAGTATAATAGTACCGTTGAAAGAATATTATTTCAAAATTTTTTGATATGTATGAATCATTCATTCTTCATGAAAGTTTTCAGTGGGATAATGTTTTGGTTTCTACCTTAAGTTTTTTAGTAGAATATAAATGTAAGTAATCAGTTCCATTATTATAAAACCAAATATTATCCAAGCAGGTATATTTTTATTAGTATTCACTTTCATTAATGTGCATTTCTATTATTCAAAATGATCGTTGATTAATATTAGAATGTATTATAATTTAATTATATAACTATATGATTGGTATATTAATCAAACATTATGTTTGTGAATAAAAAACTAATTTTTAAAATTATTATATTATTAATAATTACATAATTTGTGTTTTAGGGTGATAGCAGTATCCGGTACTTTGAGATTACAGAAGACCCACCTTATGTTCATTACATCAACACTCATACATCTACAGAACCACAACGAGGCATTGGGATTATGCCAAAACGAGGCTGCAATGTAAACCAAAATGAAATTGCAAGGTAATAAAACGATAATTGCTTTTAATTAACTGAATTGAGGAAATTTATTTCATATCAGTTTATTAAAAAAAAAAATCAATAGAAATCAACATAATTATTTTTACTTATATTAGCACACTAATGTTCAGAAAAATAATATAAAAAACTTATTAATTTGAAAGATAATTACAAAAATAAATAATTTTTTATTTTATCCGTTTTAAAAAACAAAGATTGTTATATGAAATAGATTACAATGTAGAAAAATAATAAATAAAACCATGATTAGTAAAACAACTTAATTCTATTGATAGAGAAGTTTTGGCAGTTGCAAGACCATAAAGTGAGATTTTAATAAAAGAAAATTTCCATCTAGTATTTATTGGCTAAAAAAAAATTGAGAATAATAGTGAAGTATGAAATTTAACGCATTTAATTCTTTTAGCTATAGAACCAGATTTAAGCATCTGCTATCAGGAAGTATGCAGCAAGTTCATTCCAAACAAAAAATTAATAAACTAAAAATAATTAAGAAAACTGATTATTAAAAACTATCCACACAAGTAAATATATAATTAAGTTTTAAACTTCAAAATGTTGTCTATAAAGTAATTATGTACTATAAATAAAAATCTTGATTATCTCTTTGATACTTGCAACTACAAGTAAGAATTTTTTTTTATTTTTCTGTAAATAATTCAATATTATAGATTATTTTTAATCCATCCTACTTAGCATTCTTTCAAATTAATCTTCATTATCTGCAGGCATAGATAAAATATCAGCATATTTCATAAAGTGAAATTTTCTTTTCCAATATTAACTCTTAACCTAATTAAATATAAAACAAAAGAAAGACCTACTCCTATCTTACATCATTTATCGTGAAAGAAGACCATTTAATCTTAGAAATATCTTCTGATTTATATACTAATTTCTTAATAGTTATCTCTTTTCAAATATCTTCTGATTTATATACTAATTTTTTAAAAGTCATCTCTTTTCCAAACTATTCCTTTCTCTGTGAAACATCAACAAATTAATCTAATTTACCCATCAAGGGGCATTTTAAAATCAAACAAATATCTTACATTGTTTTTAGTAGTAATTATCTTATTTATTTATATCTTTTGTTTGTTTTTTTTTTGCCTATCCAATTAGATATTTGAGTCTTGGTTAAAAAAAAACGTATAAAATTGTTTCTGTAGAGGCTATAATTAGTAGTATTAATTTAGGATGTGATTCATAGAATTTCATAATTCAGTTTGTAATAACAATTTGAGAATTTTAAACCATTTGTGAATGAGGACATTTCATTTTTTTTTTGGATATGCAAAAAAATTATTAGACATTTAAGAGAAGAAATGACATCAATTAATGTCAATTCTTTTAAAATTCTAAGCAATTTATTGATATAAATTGATTCTGAGAAAATTCTTGAGTAACATGAAAAAAAAAAAAGAAATTCTAGCTCTATAATAAGTAAGATGAATTTCACTATATGTTGAAAAGTTAATAAATTATTCAAGTATATGAAATTTTAAAAGCATAATGCACTTGATTTATTAATATTTTTATGATAAGCTATATTTTTTTATATTCATATAATAAGGTTGAAAAGGAAGTGGAAGAGGAGGGGGGTACTTAATCTAATGACATCAGAGTTCATTCTAAAAATATAAAATACTGGTAAATTCAATAAACTCTGTGCTTGCAAATTTATAACATCTTTTCCATCAGCAGCCAAGGTTGATCATTGTTTTTTATGATCAGTCCATTTTCATAATTAGGACTTACTTAAATCTCCAGTTAGAATAATTTGATATTCATTTATCAACTAACATTAGATGATTAGCTGGGATGGTTGAGAGCAAACTATCTAAGATATGAAATTACAAAACACTAGTATTGATGTATGTACATACATATAGCAGATATTCATAAAGAATGTGGCCATGGGAAAAAAAATTTCTCTAAAAGTAAATTTTGCGATGACTATGTGAACCAATCTATGAAACACAAGTATATCCACATATAGAACATGGTGGTCCATTTTTCTAATTTTTTTTTGATATTTTGTATACTATCTTTTAATTTCTTCAGCAGAAAACTTGCTTTTGAAATACTTCAACACCATGTTTAATTGTAGCTCTCCATTGAATTGTATTCTCTGCCATATTTTCCCAATAGAAACTGTTAATGTTGCACTTCGTTAGAATATATTTGAGATAATTATAACATAGATAGGGTCTATCTTTCCATGAAAATCTACAAATTCCTTATAAAAACACAAGAGTGTCTTGCATTTTTTTTTTCATTTTGCATGACCAATCCAGTGGTGTGGTTTTACAATAGTGGTTTTTATAATTACTGCCAACAAATTGAAGAACATATTCATTGCTTTTTATGATCTTGCTATTGTATTTTTAAAATTTTACAGAGTGAAGCCTTCTTAAATGAAACTTTTCTAATGCCTTTAAATTGCATTGATAGAGTGTCTAAGCTTCACTTCATATAATAAATAAATTAGTAAAATAACATTTCTATATACTGCTTAGTTGTAATAATTATTTCTCTGTAATGAAATATTCTTATCTTTTAACTTGTTATGCTCAACAACTGAATTCACTTTTCTACCTACCAATGTATTTAAATTGGTTCACATTCTCAAGTTGACAACCATCCGAGCTAAAAGTTGTTTAGAATTTTTCTTCCAGCACTGGATGCAGTCAAAATATGGTTGTTTTACAATAGCGTGTTGAAACCACCGGTGGGCGGGCTCGGTTTGTAAACAAAGATAAATATAATGTTGCCGGGCCGGGTTGGTTTCTTTTCTTCTTTTTTTTTTTTGTTGGCTTTGGTTTTTTTATTTTTTTTTGTTTATCACATTTATAAAAGTAATATCAAATCAAATTTTTTGTTTAAACATGACCAAAACAAAAAAAAATAAACAAATGCATAAACAAAAAAATTACAAATAAAATGAATTTACAAAAAAAAATTGATTCTTTTTTTCATTATTTATATTTTCAAAGGGGACTGGGTTTTTTTTTTTACCGTCTACGTATTTTTTGGCTGTTTTTTTTTGTTGTTGTTGTTGTTTATCACATTTAAAATAAAAGTACGGCGGCTATCAAATCTATTTTGGCTACCCCAAACAACAAAAAAAACCAAAACCAAAAAAAAAAAACAGATCGATTAAAACCAATGATTTTTAAAAAGTAGTTAACCGATTTTTTGTTTGTTTTGATTTAATTTTCATTAAACCCTTTTTTATTTTCGGTTCGGTATTGTACGACAAACAAAAAATCAGCCGATTCAAATACTTCTTTTTTTTTTTCGGTTTGTTTTTATTTTGATAAATAAATCTATTGTCCGTTTAACGGTAACATTTACAAGCCAAAGTCCAACTTTGGGAGAGAAGGGGGGGAGGGTGTTTGCAATTGCTAACAAAACGGAACGCCAACAACTCGAAGATTAACCAAGTTTTGACGGTAATTCCCCCTCAAAAAACACCAATCTATATGGCAATTAAAAGCAACTTTTTGGGCTCTTCAGGCAAAAAAAAAATAAAATAAAATAAAAAAACACAGCAGGCATGCAGCTTCAAGGTGTTTTGTTTGATAAACCATCGCCGGTTCCAGCAGTCAGAGAAGAATCCTTGTTCTTTCTTTGACATTCGGCAAAACAAGTTGTCTTATTTTTTCAGCTATTCGATTAATCAGCTCGCAGTTGTTGTCACACGTAACGAGACTTAGAGCGTTATTTGATGGGAAGCGTGAGACTCTGCTGATAATTGTTAGTAGACCTTCCTAAAACATGCGAGATAGAGGGGGAGGTGGTCTTAATGAATATTAAAATAGTTTCGACAATCGTAATTCCAGCCACCCTCAGACAATACTGTAAACAAAAGTGAAATATGATCGCTAGTCCGAAATGCTTAGCGCGAATCTGAGCTGTAAGCTGACACGATAGCTTCTGCGGCAAGATTGGCTAAATGTTCACGTTTCTGTGCATTAGCATAGAAATAAACACAGTCAGCCAGTACCCTCCCCCATATCAACGGACTATTTCTAGGCTTACGCGTTAGAAATAGAACGTTCGATAGCGGCGGAGGCGGCCACCTAAACGGCATATTTCTGTGCGCTAGCATAGAAATAACGCCCTCCGGCGGTTTCAACACGCTATTGTAAAACAACCCAAAATATTAAATACACTCTGTAAATCGTTTTTTCAACAGATTAAAAACAGCATAATGTAAATTCAGAATCCAAAAAGAAGTTTTTATTTTTGCTTTTAATCACTTCAAATTAAAAATTTCATCATCAAACCTGTATCATATCTTAATCCCTGTTTAATTAATCTGCTTATAAACAGTTTCAAATGCCTCGGATTATTCATTTTTGTAGTAATAATATTTATTCTCATTCCATTATATAGAAGCAATATAATATAAATAAATTATGGTGGATAGACCAACTAATATTACCTGATAACTATTCAGCTATGACTGAAAGCAATCTATTCAGAAAAATGGATGATAATGATATTCCACAGTAATTATTGCAATCTTATCTGTTTCCTTTAGAAATCGAAACAATAGAAATATCCTTAAGATCAAGAGATCCAATTTTATGGGTCCTTATATTTTTTAAAAAAATTCCAATGTGATGTGCTGTGACGAACTATGGCTTCTCCCTTTTCGGAGTCAGTAATCTCTCAGTCACTACACACAGAGAAATCTGTTAGCTGTCTTTATCTTCCCTTTCCATTCTCCACCCTAAGCTTTTCCCATATTTTTCTCTATCCTGCTCCATCTCATTTCTACAACATTATCTTTGTCAAAAATCTATATCTCTTTATATCTAAATCCCCTTTGTCTTTTCCCAAGCCCAGCATAAAAACCAAGAACCCACTTTCTGTATAATCACTTTGTTAATATTTATTCTCTCACAACTTCATTATTTGTACTCTTTCTGCTTCTAGGCATTTACATTCAATTAACAGATGCCTAATATTTTCTATGCCTTCCTTACATAACTTGCAGACTAAATCACCCATATTTTTCCATTTATGTGTATATTCCCTTGTTGCTAATGATCCTGTTTGAGCCTTAAACAACTAACTTTCCTTGCTACTATCATAAATTAACTCGCACCCAATATTCTGTTTATTTCTATATGTATTTAAACTCTTTACTCTCCATTTTGGTTCTCCATCTCTCCAATTCCTTATTTTTTATTAATACATCTATCCCATTCCTTACCACTATAACATTCAACAATTCTCTTAACACAATCTTCCCATCTTTTGTATAAGTATACTGATTTGAAGTCTTTATCCAAATCTGCATGCCATACTATCTTTCTCACCCATCTTATTGCCTGTCCTTTACTCATAACCCAATTAAATACTATTTTGGTTATTCTCTTATTCATAAATTGCAATCTATTCATCATATTTAACTTTATATCCCCCAATAAAAAATTCTCTTATCTTTCCCCAGCATTTATCATCATTAACTTTGATTTAACTTCAGTAAATTTAATCCCCATCTTTTTACCCACCCTTGTCATATCTTCAACATAACTTCCATATCTTCCCTATTTTCTGTGCCCAAGATCATATCAGCAGCAAATAAACGGCCTGATAATATATACACTCTTTTGCCATTTATTAATGGTATCTCTATCCCTCTTCCTAGTCTTTCCATTGCTCTCTCCATTTATCTCATATATAACAAAAACAAAGTAGGTGACATAGGGCATCCTTGCCCTAGTCTCACGCCACTTTTAATTCTAACCAATTCGATTTTTCCTAATTGATATGCATAGCAATTATTTTCATACAATCTCTTAATAATATTCACTAATGCTTCATTCATTCCTAAATTTATTAAACTTACCCATAACCTATATCTATATACTCTATCATATACATTCTTTATATTTATAAAGACCATATATAACTGTCTATCTGTATTCCTAATCATATCTATAAGTTGGGTGATTACAAATAAACTAGTTTTTATATGCCTATCTGATCAAAAACCTCATTGCATTTCTCCCATTATATTATTTTCTTCCATTCATTTTGCGATCTTTCCATCCACCCTATATGCAAAAACTTTATATAACACTGACATAATTACTATTGGTCTATAACTGTTTAACTTCCTAAGATCCTTTCCCTTAAATAGTAGCTTTGCTCTTGAATTATTTGAGCTATCTAGAAATTCTTCTGTGATATTAGATTTCATTTTGTCCGATTTCCTAAATTCATCACCATCTCTGCTTTTCCACTTTTCAATATCTTTCCTGCCTCATTCAGTTCATTTTCTGTAAATCTAATATTTCCATTACTACATGCTTTTATCTTTGTTATCATTCTGTCCTTCACATCTAATATCTTTTCTATATCTACTAAATATTTATTTAAGATAGTCTCAAATTCTTCTCTGGAGCTACACTCTTTTTTCTCATCATCTAGTAATACTATTTCTCTCTCCCCTACTTTCCTTCTTTTAAAATATTTCCAAATTTTTTTACTCCCATCTCTTCCACTTTTATTAATATCCTCCAATAATTTACTATTTAATTTCATCCTCTCTATATAATTATCTATTTTAGCCAACTTCTTTTCTTAAAATACTTTTCCCATTTAATATTAACATCTTTTTGTTTTTAATACCACATTTATATTCTCTGCATGTTTTTCCCCTCTCTTTTACTAATTATCACTTTTCTATTATCTTTATTCTTCTAAATATTCTCATCTAAAACACTATTTGCCACTTTTTCTACTTCACCACACCAATCCTTATATTCATTCCCAACAATTCCATGACTTCTATTTATATTTTATATTCTTCTAACTTATTCTTATCATTCATTTTCTGCATCTTTCACTATCTTTTCTACTTTTATTACTATTTTCCATCACATTACTAAATATTTCTATTATAAAAAAATTATGATCACTTACATACTCTCTCTTGATTATCAAACACTTTCATTTTCTGTACTTTATTCATTCCCTTTTTCTCTGCTAATATATAGTTTATTGTGTGAAATATATTATTTCTAGACCATGTGTATTATCTCTCATAAATATTTGATAAATTTTTAATGCTCAAATTCATTCTTTGACAAAAAATTTTCAAAAGCTGTCCATTCTTGTTATCCACATCATTAATTTCTTCAATATGCCCATTCATATCCCCTATAATCATTATTTTTTCCCTATTTTTTTTTGAAACTTTGTATATCCTTAACTAAGCATTCATATATGCTACTATTCCACTCCATAATAGTTTGATTTCTCTAGTGGCCATATACACTACATCCACCATCCATGCTTGTCTTCCTAACCTTATCTCAAACCACAAATATTCTTGATGCTTAACAGTATTTAAATATTTTTTTGACATAACTCCTATACCACCATCCCTCTTTTCTTTTGTATTTATACCAAGTCTTCCAGTATAGGTTTTTTTCTTCTCTTAGATATGTCTTCACTACTGCCAATACCTCGCGCTCTTCATTTTTAATTTTTTTTTGTTTAATTCCAGCCACTTTTCCTTGTCTCCTGCCACCTTGCATATTCAAATATCCAATTTTAACAATTTTTTCTTTTCTTATTACCCTTTTATAAATTGTTTTGAATCTTTCTTCTCTATTACATTTGTAAATAGCTTACTTATCATCAATTTTACAGACCTATTTCCTTTCCACATCTACATTTATATCTAAATCAGCCATCCCTTTGTTTATTTCTTACATCCAGTCTATTCTTCTTCTTTTTGATAATACTGAAGTTTAAAACCCTACCCCCCCTTTAATAGATTTCCTGAACTGTAATATTTTGTATAAATCAAACTCCATAATATTTCACTTCCTTTTTTGTTAAGTGCAATCTATCTTTACTATAAAACTCCCTCTTACTAATAAAAAAATCCCACACATCCTCAAACATAACATTATTTCTCTCGCATAATTTTTTCAATCTTTTATTTATAAAACATGCCCTATCATACACCTATTGCTGAATCTTGGTAATAATTTAACTATGTCCACTCTTCCTTTAATCATATCTAAATTACTAATCAATTCTTTGTACTCATCCATTACTTTTTCCGATACTTTTTAAGCTAACATGACACCATAATATTTTAAAATTTCTCCAGATATTTCATCAGAATCTAAAGCCTTTCCATTTTTAAGATTACAAAGATCCTGCTATGACTTCTCTATAATTCCAGATTCTAAGATGAATCTGATTAATACTAAAGTATCAAATTATCTTGATCATAAACATTTTATATCCATAGTTTTGTTATAATAGAAAGGGGATAATTGATATCAAACTTTTAGTGAGGTTCACCAACATCTTTCCTTTTTTTTTTCTTGTTATTAAAAAATTAAAATTATATGTATTCTAACAGATTATTAGATAATATTTTTTAGCTAAAGAATCATATTTTTATAATGTTATATACATCATTAAAAATATAATGAACTAACTACTTTTCCTTCCATATCCAACATTTCTTTATCTATGATTTCAGTTAATTGCGACAGGGGGAAGGGGGGATTGAATAAAGTATAAAATTGATTTTAAAAAATTTTTAATTTTCTACATTTTAATTTTTTTGTTTACAGTTCATAGATGAAATAAATTTAGATGTATTTATAATTTTGTTTATACACATTTTTAACATGTAAATGCATATGTCCATGTGTCCATATATGTTTATGTATACTGATATAATATGTTTTATTATTAAGTATGAATTTTATATCCACAGTAGTTTGAAAGAAAATGTGGATATGGAAGGACTACTATATGATCATATCTTGGATGTGTATCTTGATTAAAATATCATTAAAAAAATGATTGTAAAGCTATACTGTATACTCCCAGGATTTTTTTTTTTTATTCTTTGACAATTTGTCCCACATATGCATTATGCCAATTAACTTAAAGTCTTTTAAGCATTTGTAAAGTTCTTATAATTATTTTAATAACACGATTACCCCAAAAAAGGAATGTCATAGAGCTTGGAATTATTTTTTATAATTGTGTAAGTTAGTGTCTTATCTAAATGCCTTTTAGCCAAAAGGTTACTTAATGCCTATCAACCACTTAATGCACTATTATTAAAAATTAAAATGACAATCTTGTTGAATTAAGTGGATTATTGTTGCACAAAATTAGTAACTGATGTGCATGCCATATATTTAATGAAATCTTAAAATTTTCGGTTCGTCTATATGCCTGGCTTTATCATAATTTAATGTCTTCCTTACTTCTCATTTTTATATTTTTCTTGTATTATTCAAAGCTGTTACATGAGATTTAATTTAGTCTATTAAGCAATTAAAAGCTATCTCTCTAGTTTAGTTTTGTGAAATCAACTAACTGGATTTTTTATTGCATTGCGTTTTGTGCCATAAATTTTATTTTTACCCAAATAGAATATTTTATAAATTATTACACCTATAATTTTATGCATTATAATATGTAGCTATTATTTGAATTAGATTTAATGTGATTTTGCACTTTATGATGTAAATATTATTTTTAAAAATAGAAATGTTTTAATAATAATATATACTTTTCAGGTTTTACAAATTACATCAAAAAGGATTCTGCGAAATTATCAGTATGACAGTTCCACGAAAAGTAAGTAGTGTTTCTTAAAATTATTTTTAGTTGTACAGTTTGCTTAATATTCCTCTATGTATATAATTGGAGTTATATACTCATCCTTTCATATCCATAATTTTACTAACCCATATTATGTGATTCTAATCTTTTTAAACTTTTTCTCGAAAAAATGTAATTCAAAAAATAGAAAGCATGCTCAACATACTTTGTTGTATGTATTAATTAACTAGTAGTCATATTCATAGCTATAGTTATCCATGAAAATTGTAAGATTTATAGAATTACAAAAGTGATGATTTACATTAAATTTGATTATAAGATGTAAATGAATTAATTTAAATGAGCCACTTTTTTGATAGGGGGATGTAGGATTCTTTCTTATTGATTGTGGGTATATTGTTGGCAATGTTATGATTCTTCTATAGATCTCACATACTATGTTGTTAAAGTATTAAACAAGCTTTTCTTAGTATGCATATTGTATGTATTTATTTTTTGAATAACCCATATTATGAATAACGCATTAATGGGGAAAAAAATAATAAAAAATCATTTTTTTATTTTACTTCACAGTGCAACCACTACATACTTACCATGAAATATCATGAATAAAATGGCTTTATTGTTCAAAATATTTGAAACTTCTTCCTCACAAAACAATATATCTCTGCAATTTAATAAGTCTTTTATATTTTGAGAAAACTTTTTCAATAGTTTAGTTAATAGTTTTAAAATATTAGTTAATTCACAAATCACTTTTTTTTTTAAGTAGTTGCTTAATTTGAATTTAGTTAGGAGAAAAAAACTGACTTCCTAAATTTTCAATATTCAGTGAATTAATACTGAAAAACAATTTTTAAAAATTAGATTATTTTGAATCAATATTCAATATTATAAATGTTTGAAAGTCTTGATGATATATGGATATATATTGTTCTATTCTGAGTTATTAGTCTTTTTGGTTTGAAATAATTTGCTCTTTTCTATCAATACCCAAGTTCTGATTATAAGTTTTAATCATAATTTGACTTCAAAGAATATAAAGAACTATCTGAAAATATTATTAAACAATTAAATGGTAAAAGAATCTGTGATGTCTCTGTAAATTCAATTGAACATAATTTACTGCTTTTGTCTGACTAAGGCAGATGTTTTTAAATTTTTTAAAACAATAAAAGTTGCACAAGAGACATATAAAATAAAACAACATTCAATGTGTCATATTCTGTCTGTCTCTGGAGAATCAAGTGGGAAATTATTGATAATTATAAAACAGAAGTTTCTCATTTTATTTATTTGTTTTTTGGAAGTTTTCTATAAATGTATCGTGTGATGGCCATACCATACTATATAAAAATGTACATCAATAGACCACATATATAGTGTTAATATCAGATGGATGAAATTAGCAAAAAATCTTAGTAAGTCATCTATTCATAACCATGATTAATATTCAAGGAATAAAAATTTTAAATAAATTGTGTGTGTGTAAAGTTTTTTTTTGCTAAGCAAAAGTAATTATTGGTGGTAATTTATCATTACTAATAGATTAAATAAAAGATGTAGATCTTTTCAAGTGTAATCTTAGAGATTAGATTGGTCTTTTTTAAAAACATACAAAAACTCCTTACAATAGCAAACTCTCCTTTTAGTAGTGCCTCCCAGTACAAATCTTAGTAATCAATGGATGCAAGAAGGTCCCTATATAATGCTTACTCATCCAATATCCTCAGACTAGTTTCTAGTTTATGGCTGTCATCAATGAGGAGCCTTGGATCTAAGAGCTCTGCACCCAGATCTTAGGATCTAATGCCACTATCTAGCAGTCACTTAAAATCTAGGTGCAGTGCTCTCAGATCCAAGACTCCTCAAAACCACAAGATAGAAATCTGTTCAGGGGTATTGGCTGAGTAGGCACTAGCTAGAGATTTTATGTGTAAACCTTCTTGCATTCATTGTTTACCAAAGCTTGCACTACGTGGCATTACTGAGAGTTTGTTACTATTAAGAAAGTGAAAACGATATTAATGCTAAACGGGGGAAGTACTTAAAAAAGAAGAAGTTGGTTAAAATGAATAATTATAGAGAGAGAATGAAGTTGAATAGTAAATTGTTGGAGGATATTAATAAAAGTGGAAGAGATGGGAGTAAAAAAATTGGTTGTTTTACAATAGCGGGTTGAAACCGCCGGAGGGCGTTATTTCTATGCTAGCGCACAGAAATATGCCATTTAGGTGGCCTCCGCCGCTATCGAACGTTCTATTTCTAATGTGTAAGTGTAGAAATAGTCCGTTGATACGGGGGAGGGTACGCTGCTGTGTTTATTTCTATGCTGATGCACAGAAACGTGACATTTAGCCAATCTGCTGCAGAAGCTATCGTGTCAGCTTACAGCTCAGATTCGGGCTAAGCATTTCGGATGTGCGATCACATTTCACTTTTGTTTACAGTATTGTCTGAGGATGGCTGGAATTACGATTGTCGAAACTATTTTAATATTCATTAAGACCACCTCTCCCTCTATCTCGCATGTTTTAGGAAGGTCTACTAACAAAAAATGGGCCAAATGTAGTTAAAAGCGCGATTCTGATCAAATCACGCTCTTAAGTCACGTTTCGTGCGACAACAACTGCGAGCTGATTAATCGAATAGCTGAAATAGGACAACTTGTTTCCGAATGTCAAAGAAAGAAGGATTCTTCTCTGACTGCTGGAACCGGCTTATCAAACAAAACAGTTTGAAGCTGCATGCCTGCTGTTTTTTTTTTTTTTTTGCCTGAAGAGCCCAAAAAGTTGCTTTTCATTGCCGTATATATTGATGTTTTTTGGGGGGAATTACCGTCAAAACTTGGTCAATCTTCGAGGTGTTGGCGTTCCGTTCTATTAGCAATTGGAAACCCCCTTTTCCCCCCTCTCCCAAAGTTGGACTTTGGCTTGTAAATGTTACCGTTAAACGGACAATAGATTTATTTATAATTTATCAAAATAAAACAAAACAAACTGAAAAAAAAAAAAAAGAAAACATAGTTGAATCGGCTGATTTTTTGTTTGTTGTACAATACCGAACCGAAAATAGAAGGGTTTAATGAGAAGAATAAAAACAAACAAAAAATCGGTTAACTACTTTTTAAAAATCATTTTTAATCGATGTTTTTTTTTTGGTTTTTTTCTTTGGGGTAGCCAAAATAGATTTGATAGCCGCCATACTTTTTGTGATAAACAACAACAACAACAAAAAAATATGTAGACGGAAAAAAAAAAAAAACCCCCGTCCCCCTTGAAAATATAAATAATGAAAAGAATCAAAACCAAAAAAAATTAAGTACTTTTTTTGTAAATTCATTTATTTGTAATTTTTTTTATGCATTTGTTTTTTTTTTTTTTTTGGTCATGTTTAAAAAATTTGATTTGATATTACTTTTATAAATGTGATAAACAAAAAAAAAAAAAAACCAAAGCCAAAAAAAAAAAAAAGAAACCCGGCCCCGGCAACATTATATTTATTTTTGTTTACAAACCGAGCCCGCCTACCGGCGGTTTCAACACGCTATTGTAAAACAACCAAAAAATTTTGGAATTACATTAAAAGGAGAAATGTAGGGGAAAGAGAGATAGCATTAATAGATGATGAGGGAATAGAGTATAGCTCTAGAGAAGAGTTAGAGAGAATCTTAACATCCCACCATTTTTTAAAATGATTTTAAAACTTTTTTTTTTTTTAAAAAAAAAAAAATTAAAAAAAAAAAAAAAAAAAAAAAAAAAAAAAAAAAAAAAAAAAAAAAAAAAAAAAAAATTAAATAGATATGTAATGGATATAGAAAAGATGTTAGATGTGAAGGACTTAGTGTTAGAAAACATAAAAGCATTTAGTAATGGGAATATTAGGTTCACAAAAAATGAACTGAATGAGGCAGGGAAGAGATTGAAAAGTGGAAAGGCGAGAGGTTTAGATGGATGGGCAGCATAGATGGTAATGAATTTAGGGCATAGAGCAAGAACGAAGTTATTATCATGTTTTAATAAGATAGCACAGAAGAGAGTTTTTCCGGGTAGTTGGAGTAATACAAGAATAAGATTATTATTTAAAGAAAAGGGTAAGGATCATAGAAAGTTAAATAATTATAGACCGATAGCAGTAACATCAGTTGTATATAAAGTTTTCTCATGTATGGTAGCTGGAAGAGTTGTAAAATGGATGGAAGAGAATAATGTAGTGGGGGGAAATGCAAGGAGGTTTTAGTTCAAATAGGCGTATAGGAGATAGTTTGTTTGTAATTACACAACTTATGGAGATGAGTAGGAATTCAGGTAGATCGTTATATATGAGTTTTATAGATATAGAGAAAGCATATGATAGAGTAAATAGAAATGGATTATGGGTAATGTTAGCAAATTTGGGAATGGATGAAGCTTTAGTAAATATTATTAAGAAATTATATGAAAATAAGTATTATACTTACCAATTAGGGGATATAGAATGAGTTAAAATTAAAAATGGGGTGGGATTATGGCAAGGATGCCTATGTCACCTATTTTATTTTTGTTGTATTTGAGTCAAAAGGAGAAAGGCTAGGAATAGGGATAGAGATACCGTTAATAGGTGGCAAGGGAGTATATACTTTGTCGGGTCTTTTTTTTTGCGGATGATATCTTTTTGGGTGCAGAAAGAAGAGAAGATATGTTGAGGTCATGTGCAAGGGTGGGTAAAGAGATGGGGATTAAATTTAGTGAAGAAAAATCAAATATGATGGTTAATACTGGGGAAAGATAAGATGTAGAATTTTTATTGGGGGATATAAAGTTAAGTGTGGTGGATAAATATAGGTATTTGGGAATCATCTTATGTAATCAGGAAAATTCCTTGGATGAAGGGGAGAAAAAATTGGTAAATGAAGCAAAGAAAAGAAAGGGTTCGGTAAAGAAACTAACAGTATTTTCATATAATAAATATGATGTAGCTAGAATTGTATGGAAGGGAATTGCAGTAGCAGGTTTAACATATGGTAATGATGCATTATGTGTTAGTAAAAGGATTTTAGATTATTTAGAGAAAGTACAAAGGGAAGTAGGAAGACATGCATTAGATGCAGAGATGTGGACAGCAAAGGAGGCAATTCAAGGAGAAATGGGATGGTCAAGTTTTTATATGAGAGATGCAAAAAGTAAAATGAAAATGTTTGGTAGGTTGCAGTTTATGGATAGTAAAAGAATAGCCAAAATAGTGTTTAATTGGATTATGAGTAAAGGGCAGGTAACAAGATGGGTGAGAAAGGTAATGCAGTATGCAAAAGATTTGGATAAAGAATTTATATCAGTATACTTGTATAAAAGGTGGGATGATTGTGTTAGGAGGATTGTTGAGTGTTATAGTGGTAAGGAATGGGATAAAAGAATAGAAGCATTAATAAAAAATAGAGTTGGAGAGATGGTGAACTAGTATGGAGGGTAAGAAGAGTTTAAATATATATAGAAGTAAACGGAACATTGGATGCGAATTAATTTATGATAATAGTAAGGAAAGTAGTTTATTGTTTAAGGCTCGAACAGGATCTTTAGCAACAAGAGAATATATATGTAAATGGAAAACTATGGTTGATTTAGTGTGCAAATTGTGTAAGGAAGGTATAAAAAATATTAGGCATCTGTTGATTGAATGTAAATGCTTGAAAGCAGAAAGGGTACAGATAATGAAGTTATGGGAGAATAGATATGAACAAAGTGATTATACAGCGAGTTATTAGTTTTTATGCTGGGTTTGTGAAAAGATAAGGGGGATTTAGATATAAAGGCCATAGAGTTGACAAAGATTATGCTGTGGAAATGGGATGGGGCAGAATGTGGGAAGACTTAGAGTGGGGAATGGAAAATAAAGTGGCTAAATGGTTTATCTGGGCATAAATGCCAAGATATTCTTGACATCGTTTAAGGAGAAGCCAAATATATCACATCTCATCACATAAAGACTAGGAAGAGGGATTGAGGCATTAATAGGTGGCAAGGAAGTATATACATTGTCGGGTCTTTTATTTTCGCATGATGTCTTTTTGTGTGCAGAAAGAAGGAAAGATATGGAAGTTATGCTGAGGACATGGATGAAGAGATGAGGATTAAATTTAGTGAAGAAAAATCAAAAGTACTGGGGAAAGAAAAGAGAGAGTGTGGTGAATAGGTATAACTATTTGGGAATTGTTTTAAATAATCAGAGAATTGCTTGAATGAATGGGAGAAAAAAATGATAAATGAAGCAAAAAAAGAAAGGGATTGATAAAGAAATTAACAGTGTTCTCATATAATAAGTATGATGTGGCTAGAATTGTATGAAAGGGAGTGGCAGTAGCAGGATTAACATGGTAATTATGCATGATGTGTTAGTAAGGGATATTAGATTACTTATAAAAGTACAAAGAGAAGTAGGAAGACATGCATTAAATGCAGATGTGTGGGTGACAAAGGAGGCAATTCAAAGAGAAATGGGATGGCCAAATTTTTATATGAGAGATACAAAAATGAAAATGTTCGATAGATTGCAGTTTATGGATAATAAAAGAATAGCCAAGATAGTATTTAATTGGGTTATGAATAAAGGGCAGGCAACAAGATGAGTGAGAAAGGTAATGTGATATGCAGAAGATTTGGATAAAGAATTTATGTCAGTATACTTATACAAAAGGTGGGATGATTGTGTTAGGAGAATTGTTGAATGTAATACTTGCAAGGAATGGGATAGAAGAATAGATGTATTAACAAAGTATGGAGAGTAAAAAGAGTTTAAATATTTATAGTAGTAAACAGAATATTGAATGCGAGCTATTTTATGATAATAGCAAAGAGAGTAGTTTACTGTTTAAGGCCTGAACAAGATCTTTAGCAACAAGGGAATGTGCGCATAAATGGGAAAATGTGGGGGGTTTAGTCTGCAAGTTGTGTAAGGAAGCCATAGAATATATTAGGCATCTATTAATTGAATGCAAAGTAGAAAGGGCAGAAATAATGAAGTTGTGGAAAAATAAATATATACAAAGTGATTATATAGAATGTGGGTTCTTGATTTTTATGCTGGGTTTGGAAAAAGATAATGGAGATTTAGATATAAAGGGCATGGAGTTAAAGATTATGTTATGGAAATGGGATGGAGCAGGATAGAGGAGGATATGAGAAAAACTTAGGGTGGAGAATGTAAAGGGGAGGTAAAGTCGCTAACAGGTTTCTCTGGACATGGTAGCTGAGAGATCTCATCATATAGTGGGTTCTTGTTTTTTATGCTGGATTTGATGAAAGATACAGGGGATTTAGATATAATGGTCATAGAGCTGACAAAGATTATGTTGTGTGAAAATGGGATGGAGCAAGATAAAGAACAATATGGGAAAAACTAATGGAAGGAAAAAGTAAGGTGGCTAACAGGTTTCTCTGAGCATTGTGGCTGATAGATTCCTGACTTCGATAAAGGACAAGCCATAGTGCATTACGTCTCATATTAACAGCATGTGTAAGCATAGAAAATGGTGATAATGTGGTATTTCAGTCGTTTTACTCCAATTCAGACTATAAGTTATTGATGACTGTAATTTTAAAAGCAGACACCAAAGTGTATGGATATTGAATTGAGTTCAGGTCTATATAATTATACAAGTGAATGAAATTTGGACTGAAACAATATTGTGTTTTCACCTTGGGCTTATAGCTTTTTAGTTGACTAAATAGCTAAAATATCTCTGCTGGAGAGTTGCATTAGAACCTAAGATCTAGATGCAGTACTCTCAAATCCAAAGCTCCTCACTGATAAAAACGGCAAACTAGAAAGTAGTCTGGCAATATTGGATGAGTAGGTACTAGATAGGGATTTTTATACACAAACCTTCTTGCATTTAATGATTATTAAGGCTTGAACTGGGTGGCATTACTGTATGGAGAATTTGCTACTGTGTTAATAGCTTGTGTAAGCATATAAAATGGTGATCATGTGATGTTTTAGCGAAATTTTATCCTTCTTAGTAAATATTCCCTTAATTTTATTTAATTTATTATGCTGCATTGCATTAGGTAATAAGAACATTTTTTTATTCAATCTAAAACCTTCCAACGACATTGCGTATAATTCAACTTAATAAAGTGGTAGGTATTACTTATATTAAAAAAAGATATAAATGCCATTTGTAAAAGTATGTGTATCTTGCAATCATTAGAAAATTTTCTCACCTTATCTTATTTCCATCGAGAAAGTTATATCCCTCTTATGCCATCACTAAGCATTAACTTATTAGTTTCTATATATCAATTTTTTATTAAAATCTTTTACCAACTAATTTTCTTTTATCATTATATCACTTGCATACATATTTTAATTGTTTTAAATCTATCTTGAGCATTATATAGAGAAATCTTGTGTCTAAATATTTCTTTTGTTGTCAAACTTGGATTCATTTGGTGTCAGAATTATTTTCAATTCAGTTTTTCACTTTAATAGACATGAAGTCAAATCACTTTATAAAATTTTTCCACATACTCATTAATAATGTTTATTATTATTTATATCATAATTTGGGATATCTTAAATTGTGTCTATCCTAACTTTTAATGAAAAATGATGGAATCATTTTAGATTTGTTCTAAATATTATATTTCATTGCCTGTAAGATATGTTTGATATTTAAAAAATCAAGCATACTCGTATATAAAATTTAAATCAGATATCTTAGCTATGGATTCATTCTCATCAAATATATATAATTTTATACTTTTCTGTTTATATTTAACTATCTCTCTTCACACAAAATAATATTTCATTGCTTGATCTTCTTCATATTTTACATCTGAAAAAAAAAAAAATGTCAGCAAAATACCATAACTGAAAACATAACAGTAACTTTTTAAAATATGGTCAGAAAAATATTCTGCTCATCTCATGTACCACACTATTGGCACAAGAAGCATATTAGTGGGTTAACCAGAATAAACGTACAGAATATATTCTGTGGTCTCCCAATTTGGCTTCAAGTTCACCTTTGGCTTTGTCAGCCAAGCTGATTTTTGTCAATCTTGAAAAGATTTTTATTTATAATATGTAGCTTGATATATAAAGTTATCTCTCCAATCATTCAAAAAAATTTTGTTTCTATTGACAGCATTTAATCGGATTAGAAATTTTATGTCGACTATTCTTTATAAAACTTTGTAGTTGTCTGGAATTTTTATGAAACTATTCATCAAAAATTTTGAAGTAATCATAGACTGTTTATACTTTTTTCAACTTGAAGTTACAAATCAAATTGTATCATTTGTTAGTATTTTTTCTTATTTTTTTGCATTTGCATTAGTTATCATTCATGCAATCATAAGTACTCTCAGTGATTTTAATGCTATATTAATTGTTAACGGCAACTTAGTAAATCCTCTGTGACAATACTTCCAGGCTGATTTCTGTTAACTTTTGCAAACTTTAACAATAAATTCAACGTAAATCAAATTCTCTTTTTCTCATTGTGTTAATCAGTTCATGAAAAAAAAAAGAATGTTAATACAATATTATTCTCAGAGATCTATTAGTTTACTTTAGCCCCTAGATAAACTTACCTTACACATTTTTTTTTTTGGTAAAATTGACAGATATGTGAAAATCTATATTTAGGGAACATTCTCTTATCTGTTTATAAATACTACAAAACTGCAATAAATAATGAATCCTCACATATAAATGGGGAAGATAAACCTAAGCAGTGAGTAGGAATTATAGTAGAATCTGAAGAATAACAGTTTTCTGAAAGATTTCTGTTTCATTAAAAGCTATGGCTCATGGACTTATAAAGTCCTACTTTCAAATAAATACTTCATCGCCATACTATTGCCACAGAATTAATGTATTTCAAACTATAATATCACCTATGATGTTCTATTGGACGAACATTGATTAACATTCCATGTTGAAAATAGTGGTGATGAAATATAAGTTATGAGCGAAAAGTTTAATTCCATACACATTAGTACTAGGGCTGAGCTAGAAAGAAAATTGTATGATTTAAAAGAGGAAATAATACAGCTGTGTGCAGATTATCAGCTATAAAAGAGTTAAATTCTTTCCAAAGATCTATGCCTCTATAATTTATATTGCATTATATTAACTAAAGTCTTTTTCATTACCATGTTTTACTTCAATATGAGGGTTACTAGTTAATCATTTCGAGGTAATAACAATGACCGGCTGCATTCATGCAAAACATGCACATATATAAAATTCAGTGCATATTTAGGCACATTCCAGTCAACAATAAATCTTTCTTAAAACTTTTGAAAAATTTCTTTATACAATATATTAGACTCTTACTTGTATTCAAATCAGTATGGATTCTATACATATTCAGTAATGATAAATATATTTTTTAAAATGATAAACTCTGATACATAAATTATCTATCAGTTGTGAAAAATATTTGCTAAAATTATTTATCGTAAAAATGGTAACTTATCAATATTCTTGAGTTGTTGGAACTGGAAAACTGCCACTTTACCATCAATCATGTAAGACCTCAAAATTAAATGCTCTAATCATAAAATATTTTTTAGATATGTCAAAAGATTACATCATAGAAATTATTGAGAATTGAAGTTGCATTATGTAAATCTTTATTTTTTTGTAAGTATCACAATTTAGTTGTTATATATATTATAAGAATTTTTATGTAATTAAAAATAATTCTTTCCATATATTTTATTTAGGATAATGTTCATTTACAATAAAGTATCACTGAATCATTTATGGATTTTTTCAAACCTTTTATTAGTCTTGACTTCAAAATTGATAATGAAATAATAGAAGTTGTTGACAATTTTTATCTCTTTGGTTCTTTTAGCAAGAGATCTAATAGCCAAGAAATCTGCCACAGACTAATATAGAGCAGATTTCAAAATAAAATATCTTAATAAATTTTTTTAGAAATAGACATATTTTTAAAAGAGAACATTACTGTTGTTCAATTTATCTGTTAATGTAATTCTCTGTGGATATGAAAGTTGGGTACTGGAAATTAACATTATTGATTTTTAAATTGGTGAAGACTTTATAATTTTATACACAACCCTGAAAACAAACAAGAATTTAGTACTTGTTCAAATCAGATCGGAACTCTCACTTGAAGCACAAATGATGAAGTCGAATATCTTATTTTGGACATATGAGATAATCTAATTAATTAGAAAAGTATATAGCACTTGGAAAGGTAGAGGATGATCAGTAACAAGATGGATGAATTTTATAATTGCTATAATGAATGTATCATTACACGATTGTCAGGAGTCAGTATTGATTTTATGCTATATAATAATAAAAATTATATATAAATAGAAGTGAGCAAATTGTTTCTTATGAATAGAACAGGAATAATATTCTTTGCATAAACATAGTTGGAAATGTGTACAACCAAAACACACATTCTATTGTCAGTTTTTTTGGGCAAAGTACATTCATAAATAAATATGATGAGAAATATTTGTCACACAAAATAATTATAATTGAATATGATGCTGAAGAGATTGAAGAAAACATTTATAAGTAGCTAAGATAATAGATTTTAGGGGTGCTAATTTTTTTAAACAAATAAAGCCATGGAAATGGGGTATCAGTGTTAGTAAAAATTGTATTAAGAAATCAATGCCATTTTTAGATTCACATTTTACTTATTTTTAATTTTAAAAATTGATTTTTCCTTATTATAAAGCAAAAAAAAATTTTTTTTTGCTCATTTATAAAATATTTATTAAGGAAATCCAAGATTATTTTATCCTATTTTTTCTTTTTAGTCTGAATTATTTCAAGAAGATTTATATCCTGATACACCTGGTGATATTCCAGCATTAACAGCTGATGATTGGTTTGCAGGAAAAGATATGGATCCTGTTTTAGTGAGTTTATTATTATTATTTTCTTAATCTTAATATGCAAAGAAAATGTATTTATAATTGTTGAATCGGGTTATTTTAATTATTGTATATTTTTACATAAGAATTGAAAATGCTATACTATTTGTCCTTTTTTTCCACATGTAAATTTATTTGTAAGATTTTTATTTTTTTCTCAATTTTCTTAGTTGATAGTTTTGTCTAATCACCTTCTAATTAAATTAACATTTTTATTTTCAGTTGGGGGGTATAGAGAGCAATTACAAAAAAAAAAAATGTCTTTCATGCCCAGAAATAGCTTTAAAAGCTGCAAAAGTCATTCAAAACATTTTTTTGCTAGACTCTAGGCTCATAGTCTTAGTTCTTAGAGATATAAATAAAGTTATTATAGATTTTATATGTCTGTTGTAAAATTGAAAACAAATAAAAATGTGATTTTAAAAAGTTCGTGTGAATTAATGGATCAAATGTATTTAAGAATATTTTTATATAAAATGTGTAGATTACTATTTAAAGATAAATAGTTACAAATCATTTTGTTTTAATGACTAAATTTTAAGTTTTTGTTTAATTAAATTTAAATTCGTTAGAAAAAAAATCATCTAATATTAAGCAATTACAAATGAGAAACAAGTAATATCAATTATACAAGCAGATTATCCCACAATGATATATCTTAGATATGTGGACGACGTGTTTATTGCTGCTAAAAGGAGTACAATCTTAAACATCACCAAAGAATTACAGCTGATGTCTAAATTCACACTAAATACCACATAGGAAAATGATCAACACCATCTAAAATATCTGGACCTAGACATACAAAGAGAAGATAAACAATTAATGTACTGCATGACCATCAAACCCCTAGAAATTGGAGGATACATGCATCAGAGTGCAATAGTTCCCAACTCACATAAATATGCTGGACTGAATTCGTTTCTACATAGAAATGATTACTTATGTAAATGTAATTCAGACAAAAGAGATAACATATTAAAATACATTAGAGAACTAATATCTGTTGGCTACAAATATAGACACATAACTAAAAGAATAGCACAGTTCCAAGCAAAAATAAACCAGCAAAGCAGAATCAGAGATAATAAACCACGAATAGCTATACCATACATACCCAACATTGCCAAACATCTAACTAAAACATTATCAAAAGAATTTATTATTGGTTTCCGCACTCCAGCCAACACCAATAGACTAATAAACAATTCAAAAGATGAACTTAGTCCCAAACTAACATCTCAAGTGGTGTACCAGATACAATGCCCTCAGGCCGGATGCAGAGCCTCATATTATGGAGAAACAAAAACTACCATTATAAACAGAGCATCCCAGCACATATATGTATAAAAGGGCACAACAAGGAGTCTACATCAGCATTCGTGGAACATGAAAAAGCTACTGGACACAGATTTGAATCCACCAACCCCAGAATAATGTGCAAAGAAAGTAACGACCATAGGCGCAAAATAAAGGAGGCATATTTCATAAATAATGACACCCAATCAATCAATAGAAAAGACACCTGTTTTGCCATTTCAAAAAGATGGACAAACTAATTCAAACAATATTTTAAATAAAATACCGAAACATCTAATTACTCTAATTAACATAAATTTGAATACTCCCCCTCATCACTATCAACCGCACACAGCTATGATTATGAAGCCATAGAGCTTTGAAAGCGCTAAGCTTTAAATAAATTTAATAATATATATAACTTCTTTAACGAGCGTTATAAGTGCATAATTATTGTTATTATTACTTTTTATTATGAAAACATGTATTTCTAGCTTTTTTCTTTACAAAATTTTATGGATTTTCTTTATAAGTTTAAACTGATAATTTTATATTTAATAGATATAATTTCTAAAGTGAATTGATAATCTCAAATAAGTCTTGATCATTAGCTTTGTCCATAAACTTTGCACAAAGGGTTAGGTGCATATATAAATTGCTTGTATGCATAGAATTTTTTCCTATTAAGAATATTTTAAATAAGAATTATGTAGGGGAAAAAATGAAAATTATTGTATGGATGTTATATCTCAAGGATATTTGTTTCTAAGTTTTTCTTTTCCTCAATTAACTTATTTAGTTTCCGTTGCAATAGTAGTGTAGCAGGACTGGTTTTTTTTTTTTAATCGGAAACGATCTTCTTTATTGAAAATTTGAATAAAAATATTAATTTGTTAATAGCATGTTTGGTTTTTCTATTTATATAAATTTTTTCAAAAAAAAAAAATGCTATTGTGATCCTGTTCCTCGTTCATTTTTGTATTGGGTTTTTTTTTTTTTTTCAAAATTTTCAAATTTAGGTTTTGAAAAATTCCGTCAAAATTTTTAGGAAATGACTTCGGATTAAAAACTATCAAAACTAAACAATTAGATATTTTCTGGAGTCTGCTGTTTTAATTCTAGTTTGAGTAGACTTTTCTTGCAGAATTGCATTTCAGTGGAAAACTGATTTTTTGGAGATTTCAAACAAATGTAAATTCAAAATCATAACTAAATAAAATTTTTAAAACTTGGATTTTGTTATATATTTATAATACATTTGATGAGATAAATTTGGAAAAAAAATTGAAAATTATTAGATTTAGTTGATCATTATTAATATTCTTTATTTTATGATTGCCATTTTTAATTTCAAAAATTATCTAATATAAATTATGTAATGCAGTTGTGTTTGCATTCTGTATAAGAATAGTTCATTTCAATCATTTTTTTAACAAATAATTTATTTTGAAGGATTTGTTTTTATACATCTCAGTTCGATAGTATTTTTGCTTTATGATGTGACAATATTAGAGCATTGTTTTTTAAAAACCAATTTAAGAATTAATTTCACTATTACCCTTATTGTTCACAGTCATATTTAATAATTTTTAACTTTATTTTAATGATGATGATCTGGACCAACTGATGAGTTATTGGTTCAGCATGAAATACATATATTGGAGATTATTTATCTTTTTTGCATGTATGTGGTCATGTGGTATCGACTGTATAAGATGGAGTGGGTGACTAAGGAGGTTTGAAAGTCTGGGTTCAAATCCCCTTTAATTAGAGTCCATTTTATAACTTTCAGCTTGGAAGTCCCTTTAAATATATATTAGCAACTTCTATCAGTGATATATCTGTAATTCTTTTTATGTCAGATGTTGACCTTAAGATTTAGATTTATTAAATACCATTACTACTCAATTTTTAAAATTTTATTTATAAAAGAAACATTCCATGCTGTATTTGACTTCAAAAGTATGGAGTCTTCTGCAATTTTTATGTTTTTTATTTATGATGCTTTGGATTTCTTACTTATAACCGCTATTTTTTAATGAAATGACGTATAACTGTTACAGTTGTCTCTGTCCCTCCATTTTTATATGTTAATTTTTCCGTGACAATGGCATTAAGCTATTTGTAATTGTAACTATAAAAAAAATTAAGTTTTTAATGCAAATCTAAATATGCTCTGATTTTACATCACAAATTATCTGCCTAATTGAAAGATATGTTTTAAATGAGTCATCTATAGCACCGATATGAGATAAAATCTTTGAAAAATATTTAAAATGTATATATCTTTATTATAAAATACATGTGAATGTAGTTGATGAAAGTTTTAGATATTTTGACATTAATATATTACAATTATCAATATTTCTGGGTTAGCATTAATTACTAATTTATTTATAGAAGTATTTTTAATAAACAGCTTTTCTTATAGTTTTTAATTTTATTTTATATTCATCCTTGGCAGTACAGTAACATATATCTTTTTTTTTTTATGTTTAATAATATATGTCTGAGAAAGAGAATAAATAGTAAAATTTAGTGATTTTCTTTCCCCCCATTTTAGATCTCATTAAAAGATGGATATAAACCAGTTGCACAGCAGGAACTAAAAGTTACACGGAAATCCAATATTCTCGATAAAATGCCCAATAAACACATGGCACATACGGTAAGGTTATTCAAACATTAATCTAGCATTTTGTTCAATGTGTAATTAATTTTTTAGTTTACATTAAGTAACCTTTATTAATATTATTAAATAGTTATTGTTTACTTATATGTAAAAAATTATTGAATACTTATATTAATCAAAATCCTATATAATATAGTACCATATATCTTTATATTACATATTCATAAAATAAATTTGTATAACACTACAATACTAACCAATACAACAAAATTTTACTAAAATTCTTACACAACCATGGTTTCATCTATTAACAAATAGACCTTCTCAAGTGAAATTTAACTAAACATACAACATATATATACAAAACAAAATATTCTTCCCATCATTCATTTCAGCAACCAACTTCCTTTCACATCAAAGAATATCTTCATGAGATTGATAGCCTCAGATTCAAAAATTTTAACATCAAAGTTTCTTTTAGTTCTTTTCAATTTACTTTTTCATAAAAGATAACATCTGCATTGTCAAATCATACTTTATGACCTGTATTCAGTTCGTGAATATACAAAGCTGAGTTTTGATATTTATTTTTAACTCTACTCTTATGAACTTTAACTCTTTCATTATGATTTAATTTACTCTGACCTATATAAATTTTATGGTAACCACAACGTATCTTATAAACTACCCAGGAATAGATTTGCAATCAATTGACTGTTTTGAACTATTTAGTAATGAACTTAAATTCAGACCTTTCTTGCAGGCTATCTCTATACCACCCAAGTTCTGGAAGAGAGACTTGAATTTAAATTCATTACTAAATAGTTCAAAACAGTCAATTGATTGCAAATCTATTCCTAGGATAGTTTGTAAAATATCTTGTAGTTTTTATAAAACTTATATTGATCAGAGTAAATTAAGTATTAATGAAAGAGTTAAAGTTCTTAAGAGTAGAGTTAAAATAGATATTAAAACTCAGCTTTGTATATTCACGAACTGAATACAGGTCTTAAAGTACAATGTGACAATACAGAGATTATCTTTTATGAAAAAGTGAATTGAAAAGAAAACTAAAAGAAACTTTGATGATAAAATTTGACATTCTTTGATGTGAAAGAAAGTTGGTTGCTGAAATGAATGATGGGAAGAATATTTTGTTTTGTATATATATATGTTGTACGTTTAATTGAATTTCACTTGAGAAGGTCTATTTGTTAATAGATGAAATCATAGTTGTGTAAGAATTTTAGTAAAATTTTGTTGTTTTGGCTAGTATGGTAATGTTGTATGAATTTCTATTTTATATGTTTATATGATATGAAATTTGGTACTTTGTCCAGAGGTTATGGAAATAGTATGGGAAGGAACTGTTATGACTGTTTGTGAAATGTGGGAGTAAAAATACACACACAAAGAGAAATAAGACAGTAAAAGTATGTAGAGTGGTAAAATAAAGGATCTCTCAAGAGAGAAGAAAGTTTCCATGTTTTAAACTAGGAATACAATTTGTAAGACCTAACTCTAGGATTTAATAAGAAAACAATGTTAACATTTCAACAATGAGAGTCTTATAGATTTGCATTGTGATGCTTTGGGGACAGGATTAATAAATTTGGTGTAAAGGGTAAAGTGAATCAAAACTAATTTGTAGATATTTCCTGTACATATTTAAATGTTTGTTTAATAAAGTTTATTACTTAAAATAAAATTGTTTATCCAGTCTTAATCAATATTGAAAAATAATAATAAATCAACAGTTCCAAAATCTTACGTTTAATGTCAACCACTATATAAGAAGATTTAAAAAAAGATATTTAGAAGAGTATTAATTTTGGCTTTTCAAGAATTTGAAATCTCATTAACTTATAACTCTACTTGTTTCAACTGTATTAATGTAAAATAAATGAGTTAATCTTCAGTATGAGCTCATAGAATTTTGATGTTAAAATTTGCAATTTTATTATTAAGTTTATAACTACGTATTATAATTTAAATACAAAATGCCTTCTTATTCATAATGAAATCCTTATAATGGTAAGTTGAAAAATATTTATGATTAATGCAATAATAGCACTAATTCAGTTTTGAATATGCTACAATAATATCAAAAATTGTGGTCATAAAAATTTTATTAATAAAAGCAACTCATTTGTGATTATAAAAACAAAAATTCTTAAATATACTAACAATAAATATTTTAAATGCTTTTAACTATAACTTTATCTTTTTTACTTTTTGCTCCCTGACCTAGGAGGATGATCTTTATTAATTTGGCATAAATTCAAATCACAGAATAATATCTACCAATATATTACTTGTTTACCTTTTTTTTGTTAAAAAAAAAAAGAGAAGAAATTCATTTATTTTCACTGAATTTAATATTCATACTTCATTTTATTTAATTAGGATGCATCAAAAAGATGTAATATTTTTAATACAATTATAATTATCTAATCACTTGAAAGTTCATTTAATGTCTTTTTAAATTGATTTACATCAAGTTGAGAGCTATTTTTATTATCAATTACTTATATCTCTTTATTACTTATTTTAAATTCTTTTATTTTTTGTGTTCAGAATTTTTCTCCAAATTTATTATTAGTGCTGAAGTTGTTAAAATATTTGTTTGCAATGAGTAAAAAAAAATTTTAAAATACAGTTCTGTTAAACATTACTCATCTTAGCAATCCCCACGATTTTCAACTATGTGTGCCATGAGCATGTCTCCAATTTTGGCATTAAAATTGATAATAAACAAGATGTTTTGTTATTGTTGTTGTTTTGATGTGTTATTTATTACTTATTGCAGTTTCTGTAGTTGTCATACTAGTTGGCCAATTTTGAATTCAGTAGAGATAACATTCTCACTCACAAAGTTTTAGCCCATTATTAAAGCTGTAAGGCACTGCAACTCTTATTCTTTCTGAAACATTAATTGTTGATATACAAAATCTTCAAGTTTTCATTTTTTTACTTCATATATATCTATAATTTGTATTCCTGTCCACATTGCCTTTTTTAAAATATATTGTTTATGCATAATCAAAACATTCTGTGTAATCATCTCACGTTTTTAATAAGCTTTTTTGTAATACAAATTTGATCAACAACTATATTTTTTGATTTTTTACATTTTTTTTTTTTATTAAAACAATCCCCCCCCCCTTTATTTTTTTAAGTCCTTTCTTTAATTTTTTTTTTTAGTCTAACTAAAGAAACTTCTTACTTATTGCTATCTTCTTTGCAATATCCAAACCAATAAAGGCATTTTATTTCTCCTAAGATTATATGATCCTAGATTTTACCATCATCATTCATCTTAACATAGATTAGTAATTGTTATGCTTTTACCTACTATTATGATATCATTTTTAGTCCAATTTCTGTTATATCCAAGATGAAAATGCAATAGACACATCTGTCATATTTAGAAATATTCTTGTTTAAACAAAAAATATTATTTGAATTTCACTTCATTTAATAATTGATTTAGGGTTGGAAAGACAAATGTTTTTCTCTTTTTTTTTTTTTTTCACATTTACTTTCCAGTAACTACCTAATATTTTTCGGTATAGAAATAGTTAATTTCTTAAATTCAGAAAACATTGTGAAAAAATAGGCACTATATAGTATTCAGTTTGCATTTGGGAATGATGATTATCATAAGAAAATGTTCAACTAGTTTTGTTCAGTATTTTTTTTTTGTTTGTTTGTTTGTATCAAGTATCATACCTTAATGAATAAAATCTCAAATGTTCATTTTCAAAATTAAAGCACATTTCATTGAAATCTTATTGAATATCCCAATAAACTTATAAAATTAATAATTTGAATTACTATTCCTGCCTCACATATCCAGTTTAATACTTTTTCTGTAAAAATAATGAATCAATCATAGTAAAAACATATATCTTCAGTTTTTAATGTTTGAAAATGATTCTATTTTATTTTATTTTATTTTATTTAAAGATTTTTCTATTACATATACATTACTGTTCAAGATTATTACTGTCATCAGTTAATTCCTTGAGTGTGTTAGTAAATATTTTATTAGCTTTATGTTTGCTATCAACTGTTGTTTATTATCATTGAACAATGGTAATGTATCAATAGCAATTTTTTTTTCTTTTTAATATTTTGACTAATTCCACATTCAATGCTACCATAAATATTAAAGAATCATGTTGGTTGGTTTTTTTTTTTTGCTTAATGATAGGAGATACCTTTTTTACAGTACTTATTAATTCTTCTCACTATATTCTAAGCACTATTACAACTATAAAACTAATAATAATATTTACCTAATATCAAAGAATAATTTTCATATTCTGCTAACAAATTATAGATTTGAGGAAATACATAAAAATCTTAATAGAAAATAATTCATGCCATTTTAATTTACCAGATTATTTACTAAGATTTAACTACTATATCTTGAAAATAAAAATAAAAAGTGTCAGGTTATTAAATGTGGCTATTAACACATTGGTTTGCAGCAAATCACTTAATATGGCTACCTATTTTTTATATACAACTTTCTATGTATGTTTATTTTTGTGTGTTTATTTGTTTAAACACGAGTTTTTGTGCAAACGTGATTGCTATGTTTGTGTATTTGACATTACTATGCTGATATAATTTATATAAGTTATTAATAAATATGCCATACACTAAGTAAAAAAAAAAAAATTGAAGCTATCCTTTCAAGGATTTTTATACAGAGATCATTTCCCATGATAGATGAGATGATCACCAAAAACTTGATAAGATTTTTTAGAGATTAAAAAAACACTACAGATATTTTTATTGCCAGGCAAATGCAAGAAAAGTTTATGAGCAAAGAAAGATATGTTTTGTAGATTGCTTTCACTGATATAATCAACTTAATTAAGGTTTATGGCAATATTTGGAAATAATCAGTTATCCATGAAAATTTATATTATACAGCTCTTAGCTCATGATATGAAAAAAAGCATTTTTTTTTTTTTTTGACAGAAAATGTCAGGCATGTGAAATGAAAATGGTATTAAACATTAAACAGAGATATTTACTAGCTACAATTTTGTTTTGTGACAACTTTATAAAGCAAATAATAAAATATATTATAGATTTGATGATTTTGTTTTGTTTTATTTTTTCAATTTCTAAATTTACAGTTTGCTGATGATTGTGCTATTTTTGTCAATTCAAAAATGATTTACAAAATGTTCTTTATATTCTGAATGCAATATATATAGCAATATTCAAAACTAAAATACTTTTATCAGCCAGAATTAGAAGAAAAATCTTCAGCAATTTTTGACATAAGTAGATATCAACTTGAGAATATACAAATATTTTGATGTCATTTTAGATAGAAAGATGAATTTGGATATTGAGCTACAGCACAGACTTCAGTGTAATCTTGCAGCATTTAAAAGTTATAAGATAAAGTATTCATCATCATTATATAAGAGCATCAGCTAAATTAGTTGTGCATAGGTCTATTATTCTTCCAAATTTAATGTAAGAAAATGAGATGTGGATAATTTATCATATAACATAAAAACACTGAAAAAATTTAATCTAAAGATATGAGGTAAGATTCTGGAAGTATGCTAGTAGATAGTAATATCAGTCAGTTTTTTATTCAGTTTGCTGTACATGATAATATTGACTCTATTTTTGAAAAGATTTATATTTGTTGAATGGAATATATGAAGCTAATAAATGATAGTAGACTCCAAAAAAAGTATTTATGATATAATGGAACATGAGTCTTCAGGAAGGATAAACATTGTCTACATTATAAGGATTATTTTTAAAGACATTCTTAACGTATTCAATATTGATATCTTTCATTGGAATAATATGGCAGAAAATAAACTGGATAGCTACAAATAGGAAAGTAATAAAATCTTTCAGAAAGAAAATTAAATGGCAAAATCAAATATCAGATAAATAAATTAAAGGATTGAGGTTGCTATA
This sequence comes from Epiperipatus broadwayi, assembly GCA_028023455.1. Classification (NCBI taxonomy): domain Eukaryota; kingdom Metazoa; phylum Onychophora; class Udeonychophora; order Euonychophora; family Peripatidae; genus Epiperipatus; species Epiperipatus broadwayi. The sequence continues at coordinate 632,678 of JAQFVV010006204.1, forward strand.
TTTTACAGACGATTTATCTAATCATCACAAAAGACATATTTATTCCCCTGCCCCCTTCTGGAATTGAGTTGTGTTTGTATACAAAGTGGCTCTTAACAATTATGGCAAAAGTAAATAATTCTAAAATTTATTAATCTTTTTTTTTTATTATATTGTTATATTAAGTATTATAATGTGAATATTAATTCCTCACTTATTAAGAGATGTGAATATTAAAATATTAATGAGTTAAATGCCATATATGTATACAATGGACTGGTAAAACATTCAAACTCCGAAATCAAATTTGTTGTAATTAACTCATATAAATAGAAAAACTGGCTAAAGAGTCTATACAGCTTTCAAGTGATTCACATCTAGCTCATCTGAGAAACTGAAGTTTCTATAGCAGTGGTCTTCAACCTTTTTACACCTGCGAACCGGCAAAAATAAGGATAAGATTTTGCGGTAAATTTTCTTAAAGATTTAAACTGCTTAGCCTTGGATGAGCATAATTGTTATAACTGACCAAAACAACACACTAGTTACTGTGTATTGTAATGATGTTGCTTACCTTCACATGCTGAACACTCTTTCTCAAGTTGCGCAGACATCCTGCTACAGAAAACAGTACATTTTCATTAATGTGCCTGCATTGCTACATTTATTGTTTCATTGTTAAAATATGCAAAAATAAAATGTTATTCAACTGAATGTTGGGAAATATCACAGCTAGTGTAATTACATGACAATGATTATAATAAATGTAATATCTGTATTTAATGTTAAATATACAAGCTGAAGTTATATATATATATGGAGTTTGTATAATAAAAAACTTTCTTTTTTTTTTTAAAATTTTGAATCTGGTATTATTTTAATCTCATTTTTACCCAATTAAAAAAAAGAAAGAACGAAAAGTTGTTTTGATAAAGTGTTACATAGAAATAAAACAATCATTATAAAGATGTCAATTTGCTAAAAAAAAAAAAGATAATAGATTTACGTTCTCGATGAAGGGAAATCATCATCAATGATCTGTCTCCATTTTGTGAAGTTTACAATTTCAAAAAGAAATGTCACACACAAAATAAAAAGACGATACAAATGCAATAAATATTTTTGCTATATGTGACCAATAAATGAGCTGATGCAATTCAGAAATGCCTACTAGGTATGGACATGTAAGGAGTGGTACAATTATCATGAGATTGACACCTTGTTTTTTAAAGATTGCATGCATTTTCAGATAAATTCCTTTGATTATTATTTAGTAATTATAGTATTATCTAATAATTTAAATAATATTTTGATTTATAATTAATTTTATTTAAACAATTGTAATGAAAAAATAAATATTGTTTATATTAATTAAAAGTTTAAAATCTTATTATTTTGTTATTACAAACTTTCCTGCCAGTCTAGCGTGGGACCAGCTTTCCTGAAAGAGTGATCGTAAATCTGAAAAATTTTCTTTGATTATAAATATTTATCAGGAACATTGATCAATTTATTATTATGTATATGTCTTATAATGTCATATTTCTGTTCCATTAGATGTTATAATGTAGATATTGATTTTCCTTTTATTAGGTGATATGAATATTAAAATATTGATGGGTTAAATATCATATACATAAATAATTAATTACTAAACATACAATATTAGATTGCTTGTAATTAAGACATACAAATTCGGATGTTTCTAATCTTTAACATATTTGACAAATCAGAGTTTCTGGTTAAAATGTGTGTATAGAAAAAAGATTGAACTGGGAAATTTTACACTGAACTGTAATATTCAAGATTTATAATCAAGTTTTAGAGTAATGTATTGCAAATCTGAAAGATTTTTTTAGTTATAAATATGTGTGTATTTATATATACATGTATGTTTATATACTTGAATATGTTATTCTATATAATATTATAGGGAGCAAAAAAGGAAGACCATTGTTTTATTGCACATATTGTCAAACACTTGTGTCTAGAGGGCAGATTAATTATTAATAACTAATCATTTTAAGAGAATGTTCTCAATCATTGTATAATATATAGTTGGTAATAATTCAATATGTTTCCAAAGAGTTGTCTATAACTGCCCTCCAAAGAAGGACTCTAAAAGAAGAGCCATTACTCATCAGGTTTGCTAACAATTTAAATATTAACAGTATAACTTTCCCCCTTTTTTTTTTTGGTATTTTTTAGTCAAAATATTTAGACCTTCATTTACCAACCAGCAATTGAATGACTAACTGAACTGCTATGGGCTATCTTCTTGAAAGAAAAATGCTAAACTTATTTATAACTTTTTCCCAAGTTTCCTGGCTAGATTCAAATGCGTATTATGAACATTAACTCCATATTTCATATAATTCCTATATATTTTTAAAACCTTCATTTCATCACATATACTTGAAACATATGAAAAAAAGAGATCTGATAAAAAAACTTGATCCCAATATATATGTTCAGCTCAACTTTCTTCAGGTGACCTAATCACAATCTCTTACACATGTCTTTATTATTTGTTCAGTATTTATCAAATCAAAGTACTACAATTTGATTTCTTGCACTCAGACATTTGACACCACATGTTTTAGATATGTTAACTGTATTAGACAAAATACTAAAAAATACACAACTAATACAACAACATTTGATTCCTGATATATTTATTTAAAGTGAATGGTGTCAAATGTGTGAGTGCTAGAAATTTGGCACTTGTAAATCAAATTAGTTATAATTATACTTAAAGAAAATTTTTTGAGTTTATGGCCACATAGAAGGAAATAGATTAATATTTAAAATATCAGTTGCCAATAATTTGTTTTATTAATATTTTCATTTTGAAATATACATGAACATATGCAGTTGAGATAGGTAAGGTTTTACCTGATGTCATACTTTTTTCCCCATTTTGACTCTAATAATCTTCAATTAGTCTTTATTTTTGAAATTATGCTTTATTATATATAGTCCTTTTTTTTTAGGGTGCTAATATGGATGAATTGTTGGAAGATATAAAAAAACTGAAGAAAATAATCACTGAGCATGAACGGCGAATCAAACAACTAGAAGAGAAGACAAGTCATAATACCGATGACTAAAGAAAACAAAATCATATTTTAATTATGCAAAACATAAGGCCAGACTGATTTTTTTTTTACAAAAAAACAAAACAATTTATGTGAAAGCTTTTGGGCTTAAAAGAAGATTAACTACAATATATAATGTGCATGCACATTTGATTATGTGCATTGTAAATTTTATTACCGTACCTTTTTATGTGATTGTGTAAAAAGAAATTCGTTCAAAATAAAGAGAGGAAATAATTCATTATAGTTATATATGTGAGTATTGAATACAATACGAATTTGTCAGTCAATTTTTTTATAAACCCCCCTTTCCCAATAGATTGTTTAAAATAAATATGCCTCTACATATATTTTTTCATACGTCAACAGCTATCATTTACGAAAAAGATATCATTTGTAATAATAAAAAAATGGACTATTTATTTTTTAATATTAATGCTTTAAAGATATATGATAAAAAAAGTAATATATTAATTAAAATTCTAATACAAAATTTACAATTTTGAAACATTTTAAAAATATTAAAAAAATAGAATGAAAGTTAGAAGTTTTGAAGAAAAAAAATAATAATGTGTAAAAGCAATGTTATTTTACAATAAATATTTTTTTGTCATTTTAATTATTAGCTAAAAAAACTAAAACCTATTATTGTATTTACAAGGAAATAGATTTTGTTATAAGTTGTCTTTTGTTCATTTGAAATGTTATGTGTGCAGCATTTAATATATCTAATGTGTGTCTATATATAGATATATACACATAACATAAATGGCACCTTAATAAGTGAATTCTGCTGTAGTTAATTTTATAGTCAGAAGTTACCCCCCCCCCTTAAAATAAAATTAATAAATTATTAATCTATTCTAATGACTGTACAATAATATGAATGATTGAACTATTTTTAAAAGATTGATGATATCAAATAAAATTTAGTAGAAAAAAGTAATAATAGAATGTTTAATTACATTACCTTTACTTGAGTTTCTGTAATTTTGCATTTTATATATTTGTTTGTTTATTTTAATTCCATTTCGCAAATAAAAATGTATAAAATTTGAAAAATTACAGGGAGAAAAAATACAAATGCGCACAAATGTAATTGAAATTTTTGTAATCATTACAATCATTATTTAAATATATAAATAATAAAAGTTTGCTTTTTAAAAAGAGAGCAAACTAATGAAACCAAATGTAAATGGGTTTACTTAAATATATAGGTTTTTTAAAAGCTATATTATTTTATGATAATCATTATTTATCTGCTGAAAAAGAATAACTTTTAATAATAAATTTAGCTTCATCACTTATGATCTTCAGTGTGCAACTATTTGAAAATTATCTTATTTTCAAAAAAGTGCAAGACTTTGCCCATGTATCTGCTGGATATAATTATTAGATCTTTTTTTTTTATTAAATATATATATATATAAGTTGCTCAGAAAATGTTTCATCTATTATTTAATGATGGTAGTTTTAAAATATAATTGTATTTGTGATATTTGCTGACTGGCTTCAGACAAGGTAAGTCAACTCATATTCATAACACAAATTTTAATAATTATTAATACCAAAAAAAAATTACATAGTCATAATTTTTGTTTTTTGCTTTGTAAACCGTATTATCATCAAAAATTTTATATTAAAATCAATTGTCTTAAAAGTAAAAAAGTAATTTTAATACAAAATATTTGATATTTTGTCTATATTTAACATTTTTGCACATTTTTAAAATCTCAAAATTTATCAGACTTTTCAGTAAAAAGAACTTTATGGTCTTATTATAAACTCAGAAAAAGATTTTAAGATTCTATTTCTTGATTCATGTTTATCTCTACTTCAGTCCATTTAATATAGAAAAATATTATGAAGTTGACGACAATTTTATTGGAAAAATTGTAGAAACTGAAAGTTGCATACCATTATAAAGATGTTTCTAATGATGACCATATTTATAAAATTCCTATATATTACATTTCTTCTACTTTTTTCACTTGTAGAAATGTGCAATAATATGGATTATTTTCTTGCATGTATTACATTAATCTAGTAATTGTTTTTGATGAAATTTTCTGTGCTTTCTTTCATAGGCAAACTATGGTTTGTATCTTCCTATCAAATTATAGCCAGTTGATTTATTTTTGTTTTGTTACTTTTTTTTTTATTATTTTAGTTGTACACTTGAAGAAATAAGCTTATATTTGCTTTGGCTCAATCTTGAAGAAACTATATAATAAATTGTGAAATATTTATTACCATTAGTAAAATAGTGACTTTTAAACTCTTGATAATTCAAATTTCGCTTCATTTTTTTCTGTATACATTGTGAAAATATAGATAAAATTAATACTTAGTTCTATGGTGGAAGTAATTTGCAGTAAAATTAAATGACATTATTTTAAATATTTTTTAAAAAAGACAAAAACTAACTTCTGCAGCAATTCTAGCAATTGCAATTTCTTTTATTACAATTTTTTGAAATATATTCGTAACTTTTTTGAATAATGAAACTGAAAAAAATACATAATCGTTTTTTTTGTGTTTGTTTGTTTTCCGTCAAATGTCCTATTATATATCATTCAAGTGATTGAATTTATTGGAACATATTTTCTGCATACATAATATATATGATTACGCTTTTTATTTGGAAATATAAATGTATATTGTTATTTATTCACTTTCTGTAAAATCTCTTGAAAAAATTCAAGCTATAATTCAAAATCAAATTCTAACATTGTCTTATTTGTAATGAATCATTTTGACTCCATCTATTACTCATCATTTGCCAGTCTTATAAGAACGATGCAATCGAAATGATGATTTGTAGTTATATAAAAATAAAATAGGACAAGTATACAAGTGATGTTATTATAAAATATTTTGAAATTTGGTTTTTATTTGTAGTTATAATATGCATTAAAATACAAAGAAGTAAATTTTAAAAAAAAACTTACATTTGGTCAACATGCTAAAATAATAACTTATATTTATTATGATTTATACTACGGATTGGTTAAATATTTTGAAGTTTTATACATATAAAGACGATTATTATTAAGAATGTCTGTATTTTAAAAATATATAATTTTGATACTTGCACAACTTCAAATCATGTCTGCTGTGGAAGGAATAACAAGAGATCAGTTGGAGCATGTGCAAAAGGAATTAGACTATTAGTTAGTGTATCACAAAACAAAAGATCAACTGCATTAAAGGATTAAACTTGGACAATTTTGCTTTTTAAGTGTTCAATAACCAAAGTTATATACATTAGTCTTTACGGATAAGATTGTATGCTTTTTTTTTTTTTTGTTGGTGTAAATTTTCATATTTGTCATAAGTTAAACATAAACTCAATTTTTTTTTATTAAATTTTGTTCTTACAAATATGCATGCATATGAGGCTGTAATTAAACATTCTTTCTAAATTGTTCAGAAATACTGTATTTATAGTAAAATTTTCAAGCTTTTTTAAAAACGTGTTTATATGTAATATATGATAATGAGAAATATATATTTTAAATATGAATTAGTCTGGTCAAAGTTTGTAAACAAATTTGGATACTTTTTTTTTTTTTTTTGACTTTCTAAGAAACATTTTACCATTGTTTTTTTTTTTATAACATTTATAATTTTGTTGAATAAAAAAAAAACCTGTTTTTTATTTCAAGTAGAATTTTTTTTTTTTTTATATCATGAAAATATATTTTATTTTGTTTGTCTTGTCATTTATCATCTCAATATGATAACAGTCAACCCTTAAGCTATTAACAATCTCAATTTGTAGTCACGACAACTTTCTTTAACAATAAAGGTGACTACAGGTTGAGATTGTTAATAGCTTAAGGATTGATTATTATCATCTTCATTTGAAACCTTGAGTAAATTGGCTTTATTGTCTTAGTTATCATCTCAATAATAATCTTTTTATTTCTTGTTACCTTGAAAAATATTTGATGTGAGACCATCATTTTATTTGTGATAATTGGGGAAAAAATTAGAAAATACTTCATGATGATACTTTTCAGCAAATGTTCTATTGGCAATATGTAATTTGGATTTCTCACCTATAGAAATCTCCTAAATATTTATTAAACAGTTATGGAACAGAACTTAAACAATATCATGTAATTATTTATTTTATTTTTTAAAAAAATTGCTACTTTTAATGTACTGTCTTGCTAAGAATAAATTTGAGTATATTAAAAAAAATTTCCTACTATTATTAATTTAACTAAGAGCTTCATTTTTAGAAGCATTGGACGCCTTTCATAATAGTTTATATTTAAAAAAAGAAAACATAATAGAGCTCTGCTGCTGTTATACTTTATTGCTTATTCTGTTTTAAGAAAATGTTTATATTTTACTTTTTGTTACTATATATTATATTTATTTAGAGTACTGTATTCATTTAGTTTAAAAAGTGATCGATATTAATTATCTTAATTGCAGAAATTGTTTGGTCACAATTATACAAAAGTATTTTTGATTATTGTGGATTTCTTTATATGTAATTATTTACAATAATTGTTCTTAGCCATTGAAGCTCAGTTACTGATGCTTCTGTATTATGAAACTAAGTGAATTTAAACAAATTGTATTTTTTCTTTTTTTTTTATTGTTGTTATTGTTAATAAAAATAACATGGTTATATTTTTAATTTAAACAGCAGGAGTCTCCAAAATAATGTAGATTATTTTATTGCTTTTTTTTTTTGAAAATATGAAATGAAATATTTATATATGCAATATGATTTGCTAAATGACCATTTATATTGAAGATGGGTAGTTGGGAAATTTTTACTCATATTTTCAACTTTGTAAAATCCATAGTGAGACTGATTTATATGTATTCATCTTAAATGACAGAATAGGATCGGGATTTTTTTTTTGTTTACTGACCCATCATCTAACAGAATTCATTTTGGTCATGTGATTTATATTTTTATCATTTGTACATAAATATTTTTAAAATAACCTAAAGTCATGTTTATTGCTATCCTTTTTTTTTTTTTAATTAAAATATAATTATATTTTTCTTTTTAGTTAAAATTTGAAAAATAAAGTAATTTAAAAGATGTCTTTTTATATATATAAATAATTTATACATTGATATACATTTTTAGTGTATGTATATATATATATTTACATAATTTTGGCTAAATGTTTTGATTGTTTAAAATAAATTAAAAAAAAAAACACAAACTAATTGGATGTTTTCTCCAATAATACCAGCTTATTGATATGTGGTAAGGTATGATGTTTTAAAATATTTCATACCTTGACAGGCAATACATTTTAAAAAATATATATTTCTTACTCTTATTCTAAAAATATGTAAATATTTTCTTTTTATAACTTCTTTTAAAATAACAGTATTTTCAATCTCTCTTCAGCCATCCACTCTACTTCATGCATCTGATACACATGTATGATCATATGTAACGGTTGTTTGAAATAGAGTAAATAGCTGAAGGGAGTTTGAAAGTCTGTTCAAATGCCCTACATTACACCCAGATTCCAAGTATGTAAAATATACATGTATTTAAAATGTAATAATATTTTCATAACTTTACCCCACCCCACCCCCGACTTTTGTCTCAGATATGGTCATTTTTCCTTTCTCATTTTTAAAATTCTATTTCATACAAAACAATAGATGTTTTATGTTTTTTAATTCATACTTCTTTGACAGACAAAGTAAGCATATTATGAAAAATTTGTATTAACCAATTTTTAAAATATCTATGTAATTGTTAATCTATTTTACAAATATCTTATATCTACACTGTTTGTTTTTTCATATTAGCTATTCTCATTCTTTCACTTTTATTCCAACTTTGTGGAAGTTGGGTTAGGAAAATATTAGCTGTAGATTAATTTTTTTCTTTTCTGAATTGTAAGACATAATTTATAACATACATGATATATATAGTTAGGTATTTTTTAATATATAGTAAGATTTTTTAATTTCTAATTACTTTATTTGATTTTTAATGCAAAATATATACATGTTTATATAACTTTCATCTCACATGTGAAATGTTCAATAATATTAATCTGCTACTTTTTTGGCATGAACATATATTTATACTACAAAAGTTAAGTGGTCAGCATTTTTGGTCTTTTTTAAAACAATTAATGATAATTTAAGTATTAATAAGAAGGGTGTGTGTGAATATGATGTTGGAGGAAGAATAATCCAATTGGAGTATTGTTTGTAAGAACTATTCCATGCAAATAAAACTTTTCAAAGTTTAAAATTATGAATAGATATGTGAAATATTAAAATTGAAGTTTTGAAATCTGTTGCAAGAAATAAAATCATTAAAAAATGTAGTTGTATGACTGAATTGAATAATGAAAAGGTAAAGAGTGATAATAATAGTGAAAAAATTTCTATTCAGGTAATGATAATGATGTATTGGAGAATATATAATTTCTGATAAAAATGAGAATTTTAAAAATGATACAAAGTAGAAAATAGAATTGATGAAGTATAGTTTATTACAAGTAAATAATAAGAGTAAAAATTAATTGGAAAGGTGTCTAATAATGAGGCAAAGTTTATATAAAACGATAAATTGTAAAAGAAATGAGATAGAAGAGGTTTTAAATTGTAAATAAAATAATTTGATGAGAAATATTTAATTTTAAAATTATTAAAATTTATTTTATGAAGTTTTAAATTATATGTGTGTGACTATATATGGAATATGGTAGGAAGATTTGAAAATAATGATGTCATTTATATAAATCAATAGCTACCGATTTTGGTGGACTATTTTATATGTATCTAAATATATAGTTGTTGATGGAGTTATTTCAAAAATAGTATCAGTAGTAGGGATAACTCAAACATCAAAAATACAGAAAATAATATTGATTTCAATAATTACATTCAAAGCAAAGAATAAAATATATTAGCAATCTAGCTAGATCCCATGAGTAAAAAGCAAATATTTATATATATATGATATATCTTGCTTTGTACTATACATCTATGATATTCTTGATTATTAATAAAATATCATTTTTTTTTATTAAACTAAGCTTCCATGTCCATAAAATCGCTTAATATTATTTATTCCCTTCTAATTACACATATATTTCCAAGCTAGCTTGAGTAGAATAAGAGACTCATGTAATATAAATAGTAATACAATATATGTAGTTTAATAAATCAATTATCAACAAGCATACACTATTAATAGACAGATTTAATAATAGTTCATAAAATGTGGTTATTTAAAGGATCAAACAATATTTTAAAATTTTAGATAAAAAACATATTTCTAACAAAGTTTATGATATTCTTTATTATCTTGCTCATTTTTATCTAAGAATTGATAGAAAAATATTCTTTTTTTTTTAATCTAGCATCTGTGTGAAATATTTTATTTATATATATATAGACTGGACTAAAACTATAAAGATTTTTAAAATAAAAGCTAATTAAGAAATTATTTTTAAAAAAAAAACATGACTTAATGCAAATACTTCATATATAAAAATTTGTAACAAGAAAATTTTAAAATAATTAATAAAACTTGAATCTTCTTTTGAATATTAGAATGTCAGATTTAAATGAATCTATAGCTATAAATAATTTAAAATGTCCCTTTTTTTTTTAAAGTCTGTGGAAATAAGGATTTATATCCAATTTTGTAGATATTCTTAATGATTGTTTTAATCCTAAGCTTCCATTTTAATAAAGTTTAGATGTCTGTTGCATGTAGAAAAAGCATGATGAGGAATATCTAATCTTTCAAAAGAGTTGATTCACATCTTTTGTCTATTGCAGTACGATGTGACTTTAATTAAACACTATGCAGAGAATAGTACAACTTAGCTGTTCTCTAATTTTGTATCAATTGGCTAAATGAAATAACTACACACTGAAATAGTAAAATTTGTTATGCCTTTTATAAATCCTGAAAAACATTTAAATCTGAAAAACAATTTATTTCTTTTTTTCTTTTCTTTTTTTAGAAAATTATTTTGTTTTTCAACTCAACTAGATCATTTTGTAATCAGCATTTTTTTTTTTTTACACAATATACAGTCCTTCATCAGTGATAAAGGATTTTCCAAAAAAAATATAATTTATTTATTTATTTTTTTCAAATTAAAATTACTTAAAGAAATATTTGATATAAAATTTAAACACAAGCAAATTTATTTTTTAATCTTTTGATCTTACCAAATCTTTATTAGAAATTTTCTTTTTTGCTGTTTAAATAAATAAACTCATTCAGATAATCAAAATGTTATATATATATATATATAATTTCTGATTGAAAAGAACTAGTTTTAATTATGACGTGTTGGATGTTCTTGGCAATATTCTTGTATATGACTATATAACAAGTATTGAGAAAATTTATGACACCTTATGAATCTCATATTCCTTTCATTTATGAGTGCTCTTTTATTGCAGCAAATGTGAAGGTTTTATGATTCTTGGCAAAACTTCGTGTATTTGATATGATACTCCTAGCATTATATAAACCTTTAGGATCTTAAAAAATATTACTTTTAGAAGTAAATAAATCATTGATATTGTGGGTATTATATGGCATCTTACAAAACTTCCTGTATTTGATTTTATAGTACTTGTTATGTGTGATAACTTTTATGGGGTTTATCATGGAATAAGTTTTATCTATTTCAAACTGTGATTTCTTTCTATAGGTTATAATGTACAGCTTTTGTATCAAATTTATCTTTATGCATAACTTCAATAATATCCATGTTACTTTTCTATAATCATATTATTATTCAATTATCTTATGATAAACTTGGATCATTTGTAAGACATTCTAGAGAAGTGTGATATTGATTGGTTTTATTCAGAAGATCTAGCTGATAATAGAATACAATAGAAAATTATAATTACACAAAATCTTTTTAAAAATATAGACTTAAAAATATCTTTATTTTATCCTAGTATTGTAATAATCGTAGTTATTTGCAAATGGATATCTTAAACAATTATTGTTTTCTTAATCCATTATTGCCTTAAAAATCATATTTTCTATTCATCAAAACATAATTTTGCTGTACTTTCATGTTTGCTTGCATGACCATTTCTGGTTTGGTTCTTTATCAAAAAAAAATCAAATTTTTCAGGTTTTTTTTTTTTTTTTACGAATTACAAAAATTAATATTTTTTCTCATTAGTTTTCTTCATTTTTTCAATTACTTTCGATTTCTAGCATTAAAATCTTTTATGATAAGCTGTAAGTTGAAAAACTAATCTCACATTCTGATATATAAATTTCCATTATGTTCTTTCATTTTATATTTATAATTAATCCTATTCCAGTAGTACTTCTAATATTTGTACAAGACCACTTTTTAAATCAATTGTCCATTGTTTTGAGATTATAATCTCTTAATGTTTCATTTAATATTAGATGATTCTTTCAATTCATGCAGTCTTCCTTCACTTGAAAGTGATTCATAGTTGTAAATGGCTGAATAAAAATATTGAAAAGGCTGCCCAAGCCCCTCAGTTACAAGCTACAATCTTGGGTAGTGATTTTACAGTCTTCAGGAATCTAAGCTCATAATTTCTATTTGTAAATGTATAAGAGAATCAGCATTGATTATATCCTTAAACAATCCTAACTGTGTCATAATTACAAACTATCAAGCATGTGGAGAATAAAAACTCATGTTCTGGGTAGCCAATTAGCTCATATTGTTGATGCATCCTGGGAACAGTTCATTCATCTTTTCATGAATAAATATGTAGTAATAACAAGTAAAATGATGAGACCATATTGATTAAGCATTAGTAATGTTTTTAGATTTAGTAAGTGCACATTATTTTATTAAAGATATAGTTAGTATTGGGACAGGAGGTAACATATTAGCTTGCCTGATATCATTAAAATATTTACAGATAATAAACATTAATGAAATGTTACATAGAATTTTTGGAACTTGGAAAATGCTTAGTAAGTAGATCAAATAAAATTGAATAATGGTAATAAGTGGAAAAAATAATAGATTAAAATAAATATATGAAAATAAGGTACTTGAGTACTAACTAAGCTATGACGTACTACACAGGCCGCCGGTAGATAAGATCAACGATCAACCAAAACAATGTCATAGCAACTGAAACATTGGCATGATAATTTCAGAATTAAACTATCTTAATAAATTTAGATCATTGTGTGTTCCATTGAAAAAAGCTATGTTTTGTTTGGACTATAGTTTTATGCAATGTTAATAATGACTTTTTATAAAGATATTCTAATAGATCTTAAATTTGGAAATCCATATTTTATATTTATATAAATTTGCATATGTTGTCCATCTGCATGACAAAGTGGTTTCTTTTTTATAATCTAAAGATGAGTGCACTCTTAGAATAAATTTAAAGTTTTGAGAAAATCACAAAGCAAAGAATCGGAAAAATTGTGAAAAATATATTGGAAAAGATTGGAAAGAAAATGTAGTAGAAGATAATCTTAAAGAAGGTTATGTATACTTAAAGCAATAAAAAAAATGGTTTAAAAGTGGTCTGATATGTAGATTCTGCTTTTTTACATAATTATGATTATTGATGTAATTGAACAGTATGTATGTCAGAAATATTAACTGTATTCACGGGATAGGTATATAACAAAAAGTTCATTCTTCAATTAAAGTTGAGACATTTATGCTTTATGGTAGTCTTTTTGATTACCATTAGCACATATTTATTAATTATCAGATGAACACAATTATAGATGAATAAAATATTAGAATAAAACTCAGAAAAGTTTTTGAAAGCCAGAATATACTTCAAGAAATTGTAACTTCTACTAAAGCTAAACTTGAAATGCTGAAAATTAACTATGGAATACTATGTGAACGGATGTGTATCGAAAGTAGCTGTTCCATTGAAAAACAATTAGAACTAAAATACAATGTCTAAAATAGCAGATTATGTACGAAAATATACATGAAGGCTATTGAGCAAAGAGAAAAAAATAAAATTTAAAGCTGTCCATATGATGATAAATAATCTTATAAGTCAATGTAGTGCAATAATTTATGTGTATTGTTTGGAAACTAATCTTACTATTAAAAAAAAGATTTAATTCTGGCAGAATAATTAGTTGGTCTGAGCATTTTAAATTTAATATTTCACAAATCTAGTTTCTATATTAAGACTGTTTAAGGTTGGGCCAGTAAATCCTGAAAGCAAAAAATAATACCAATTGAAATTATTGGTCTATGCAACCTAAGAATTATTACTGCGTTGAATGTATTTGGAAAAGTATTATTAAGATGTATTTTTTTTCTAAAAATAATAATTCAACAATATTATTATTTAAATACAAATCCATGAAAGTTAGGTTGAATGTGCAATTAAGATAGCATTGTGGTAAAATTCAAGACAACATATTTTTTACTCCAGACACCAATTATGGATTTAGTGAGAACTTATCAATGAGATCAAACTATAAATGAAGACTGAAGAATAAATCCTTAGAAAAATCAAAATCTAGGAAAATTTCTTAATGTTTCCACAGTACCAATATTGAAAACAATATGATGTATAGTTTTGTATTTAAATATTCATCACAAATTAATATAGTCATTCTTCAGAAAAAGACAAAAAAAGTTTATTGATTATGTTGCTTTGCATTGGTTTTCCAATTTGCTAAATTTGTCATCTTTCTTTCCAATGCTAAAAACTTTTCTTCATAGAAAATTAAATACCATGCATTGTGGTACAGATAATTGTTATTAAGCTCTAGGATAATCTAAAGGAGTGAAGATAAAGGAAAGGAATGGATAAAGAAGAATAAATTGAATGAAAAGATATCTAAAAAATCCTAAATAACATTAATAAATGTAAAATTAATTAGTAGTATTTGTTTTCTCCATTATTGCACATCAAATTTTATACAGGAATATTAAACTTATATGCAGCATTAAAAAAAAAAAATCAACAAAATTGAATTGAGTTTTACATAATATAACAGATACAAAATCTTCTTTTATTAACAAAAAATTGTATTTTTTTTTTTACATTTATGAATTATGTATAGCGAATTTTAGGGTGCAGTTAATGGAACTCCTAATCATTGATATAATATGACTAAATAATAAATAGACATATTCTCTTTTCAGAAGAAAAATATAAAATATCTTTTTCTTATAGTAAAAGTCATGAGTTAGCATTGATACATAATATCAGACAAATATACCCAGTTTGATGAATTTCACTTATATAGTCTTAATATTCATGACAACTCTTCTATAATATAATAGTAAATTTTGCATCTTCTTGGCAGGTGTTTTATTTTCACGACAAGTATTGAGTCAAGAGTAAAAAACTGATATTGTAATGGTCGACATTAGCATAATCACCCTCACGGTGACTTAAACCATCACAACTCACTCCAACCTACATACTTTTTTTAGGCTCTGTGATCAAGGAGAGGTAGAGACTTCAAATTAGATTACAACTATATGACTTCCCCATGGCAAAACAAGACACCCAATGCAATGTATATATAAAATACAAACATTTTATTAGTATTAAAATTACAAACATAAACAAAAGAAATGACTACCACTTAATTAGTTTGCTACACTTATAAGATCATGGAATTACATTAATTGGTGATCTCATGTAAAAGTTTCAATGTATAACGGATATATAAATAAGGAACCTCAGATGATGAACACATTTGATCTTTGGGGCAGATATACCTCAAGCAGGTACATAATTAATAAAGCAAGGTAAATTTAACTAGAAAATATGGTTAAATAGATAAATGCATAACTCATTATCATGACCAATAAATGCTGAAATATCAAGCTCTAACATACATAAGGAAGGCAGTACTGAGTTGCTAAAGTAATAAACAAATGAGATAGATTGGGATATGATCGCCTCTGAGATGTTATATCCAAGTCTTATAATAAGCAACAACGGGAATATATTCACTTGCGAAGTTAAGTCCAAATTTTATAGAATAAACGGATCATGGAATGAGCATCTTCATATAATCCTGAATAACATTAACAGGCAGGAACGATCATAACAAGAAATGATAAGACACGGTCTGAAAATGAAAGGAATGTTCCTGCATTTGTGGAGAACTTAGACAAACAACCCGTCAAATTAAATCTTCCGAAAGCAGAGATATATGCCTGCTGAAGAAATGCAATAAAATAATCATTATATTAAATAACCCAGTAATGTCAAATTTATAAAATAACTATTTGGACTAAATCTATATAAAATAAAACGTAAATGGTCATGTCCTCAGTTTATAATAGCTGACATCTATTATATAGGCTAAATCAAGGCCCATGCAGTCATTTTATATAATAAAATACAGTATTTCGGATAAAATTTATTCCCTGCTTAATTAGAGATCTGCCCCATAGGTGTTACATATATATGGAATTGTTAATATGATATCCTATGATGATAATATATTAAATTGTGTTAAAAGTTTTAAAGAATTAAATGTATCATATATTTCATTATTTATAACATAAGTTTCAAAGAATTGGAAACCACATATCTGCAGTATATATATAGTTTGTCCCTTTTTAAAACAAAACAGTTTCATTAAGATTAAATTTTATTTTTAAAAAATAGTTGTTTATAAATCACATATATGCAGTATAGATATATAATTGTCCCTTCCTAAAACAAAAATAAAGTTTTCTTTTACCACTGAATTTTAAAAAGTTATATATAAACCATTATAATTGTGTTAATGGCTAAATGATATTTGAAAGAACCGACTTTAAACAGACAAGTTTAAAATCACAAATAGAAAAAACAAAATGGAATCAGAGAGAGGGGGATTTTAAATATCTTATTTAATTACTGGACTTTTCTTTAAATAACATCAAATATTTTAATCATTGAAATATTTTACTAAATTTACCTCTGTCTGATTTTTAAACAAGTCTAGCAAATTTAAGAAAGATTGAGTATATATTGCAATAGTTTATCTTCCTTACTATGTATAATTAATTAACCATGTGTTAAGAAAATATTTAAATAATGCAATAAGACATCTAAATAATATAGTAAGAAACATAATGATTAGTATATAATTTATGGAAGCAAAGAAAGTGGCATATTAAAGAGACTTTAATTGTTTACTGGTAGCATTGATGGCATAGTATGTCAGCAATTTGGGTGGTCAAATGTAGGCATGGACATGATCGGCCTAGCATTCTATAGTACAAGGAAACTTCATACTTAGCTTCTTGGCAATGGCCAGAGAAATAGCAATGATCTACTTACTCATAATTTGATGTAATTTAACAGCTTAAAACTTTACAATAATTTCCAGTTTACAATAACTAAACTGTATAAGAAGTTTACTATTACTCCTCCAGAAGTTTACAATAACTAAAATTCTTCTTTTGCCCTATATATGTACACCTGGGTCTCTTTTTACGCAGATTTATTTAATGTGATTTTGAAGTTACGCAATTCACGTTTCTTCAGAAGTCGAACTCCGATAATGCGCTATTACTTTAAATAATAAATTTTGCGCACTTACATCATATTGAAAGTAATAGCACATTATTGGAATTCGACTTTCATCTTAGTAATTTCAATATTTTCGGTGCTTTATAATAGTAAGATTTTATGCAATAATGAAATTAAAATCATGATTTCCACATTTTATGTATACAACACATTAAATTTTACAAGATTATAATGTAAATTTGTTCAAACATTGTGCGTGTTAATTTTGCATTTTAAATCACATTCTGTTTTTGCTTTTTAAAAAAGAACAATCAATTATTAATCATTTAGTGTCCGCAAAGTTTATTTTTAATTATTTTCTTATTAATGACACTAATCATGAACGTGCTCTTAAATTCAAATGAGAGCTGACTGGTTGTATGTCTGGATATCGTGAGCTTCATAAACAATTAATAAAATCATCATCTCAAAGATTAATTACTAATTACGTTGTCACCAGAAAACCATTAACACGATATGAGAGTGAAGTTGGCACTAATTGTATTTCCTCTTGTGAAGAATCTGATTTTTTACCAGTTTGCAAACGAACCTGTTTATCGGCAAGTAGCGATAATAATTAAAACGTGTATAAAAAAATGTCAATTACTGTTCTGTAAATTATGCATAAAAATATATTTTGAATAAAATTAAATATTATAGTTAAAAAAAAGTTTGTCTTGTATCAATTTTTTTCAAATTTGAAATTTTTTATTAGTCATATTTTATTTCCTTATTTTTTTTTGCATGAATTTTAAAGTAATTTTATGTTGGTGCTTCACTTTTACGCAATTTTTGAAAAATCACAGTCCATATCCCCCCCCCTTTTTTTTTCAAGGTAAGTTACGTCTATTTTTGCGTGATTTCGTTTGCGCGTGTTTTCTGAGGAACCTATATCGCGTAAAACGAGACCCAGGTGTATATCTCAAAACAGCCATTGGCTGTTCTCCAAATTAATTAATTTAAACTTAAAGAAAATTCTTTTTTTTTATTATATAAAAAGAATCTTACTGATTATAATGCTAATGCAATTTAATTTTGAAATTTTACTAACTGCATTTTTAATTAAATCCTGAATGTCTTTTGATTTAATCTAATCCCCAGTAAGTATACATATTTCTTGCCACCTTTTATTGTAATGACATTGCTACAGTAAATATAAATTTTAAAATTAGAATTTAGTACCTACATTCTTTTAATATCAATTGGTATTTTAATTAATTAGAAAGTTAAACTTTCTTTGCTGATTTGAACCCCCATCTTTTTTCACACCAACTCATAATTAAATTTTGTAATAAAATTTATATTTTTATACATTATATTCTTTTTAAAATGCCTTAATAATTTTTAATTTAATAGCAAATATATATATGAAGCATATATATATATATGACCACTTCATAGCCTTGCAGTCAAAGTTAAACAAACAAAAAAAAAATCTTTGCCCCTGTAGTCAATGATTATTAAGCAAAATAATGTTAGTATATATATATATGGTTTAGTAGATGATTATATAGGTTATCAAATACAATTCTAAAATAGATTTATACAGTTTATCTAAAAGAAAAAAAAGTTCCAAGTTTTTTTTAATTTATTCTTAGGTCTGGAGATCTGCTTGGTACAGTTTGAGACATCTGGAGTTATAAGAACCTTTTATACCTTGGTGCTCTTCCAGAATGAAAAATTCTCTGCATTTTCTTCTTATAATAACTGAGTCATCATAGAGGGGAAAATTTTTTTATACTTATTCTTGCTGCTCATATTCTGGTTCATCTTTATCTTCCTCATTTTCTGGTGAAAGAAGAAGAGTTCTCTTAACCTTTCTAGATGAGATATTTCTTAAATGCACACAATTGCTAACTTCTCTAACTGTGCTGCAAGTTCTGATTGATGTTTCTTGTATTTTGCTTCTGCAGACATTTCATTCCATAACTTATTCTCTAATACAGTTTCTATTTTAGGCTCACATTGAACAAGTCCAGACAGTTAATATTCATTTTTCTTTCTTACATCACTCTTGAAAATATCTATCATTCTTTTTATAGGGATGATCTTTGTCAATATTTTCTGTTGATATTATAAAAGACAACTATGCTAGTACTTGTTGGTAAGACACAACCTTTTATGTGAGATGATTCTATTGGACTGAATTCAGGTCACACTGCAAAGATATGTCATTGCTATACCGTACAGTAATTTTTATTTCCTGACAAATGATTTATCACATTATAAGTATCTTTGTAAAAAGTGCTCCCAAAAAAAATATTTAGCAGTGGACTTGAACATTTTTTGAAATTATTAGTTTCTACAGATATAAAATCAATTTCATTGAGTCCAAAATCTTATTTTTTTCTGGTTGTGGTAAGCTTACTCTTTTAAAATCTGATACAATATTTTCCATTAGATTGGTTTTTTGAAGTAAATTTCTTTTATTTAAAACATCTTTATTTATACTAAAATTAACTGCTATACAGTCATTTATACTTTTGAATATCATCTTTAATTATTTCACCAACTTCTTTTGAATCACTATTACTTATTTCTGATATATTCATGTTATACTTAGAGTGAGTTTCATATAATATAGACTATCTCAAAAACAGATTACTGTAATTTAGTAAAGGAACAGGTTCATGGCTATAATTAGTAGCTTCAACGTTTTGCTCTCGACTTAATGCATTTACAACAGATGTGGCAGAAGTACAGCTCAAAATTTATCAAATTCATTATCAGGATGATTGCTATTCTCAATTCTGGCAACTGGTTCTTGACCTTGTTCATCAAATGTTCTATCATCTCTAATGTCATGAGGTACTGAAGAAGAAACATGGGATTGCTAAGGGATAAAGCTGTATTTTCAGAATAATCAACCTGCCTTTTCTTTATACTAAAATATGTTTCAATAGATGATTCTGTTTCGTGGGGTGGTTGTCTTCTAAAGGGAGTTTCTTCATAATCATGTTCATGCTTTTACCTCTGATTCCAAACTACTTGATCATCTTAAACCTATTTTCTGAGTTGATATATATTGCTCTTGCTTCTTCATAGCATCACAGATAGCACCTATGAGTCTTCTCCATTTGTTCTATGTGCTCCATTTTTATGATTGCCTTGTTATTTGTTCCAATATTTGAGAGAACATACTCTTCTTTGACTTTCTTTTTCTGTGATGACCTGATCCTGTGGATAGATGACTTTATCAGGTTCTTTGAAAGTGATTTGTGGGATTAGTATTTGAAAGAAATCTTCCAGTTGAACACTAATATCAGCTTCCATGCCATTTGATTCAATATCTTCTATCTCTTCACTAATATCAGCTTCAATGTCCTTTAATTCACTGTCTGCATGAATATCCATTTCCAAGTTTGTTTGTTTTCTCATCCTTGGTGTTCGCCTCAAGATGTCGCTATTTCTAGGTAAATTTCTAGAAATATACCATTTCACTGGCCTTCACCCAACAAAAGAGGAAATTTTCTACGTTATAAATGCAGAAAAGTCCTCATGTTATGTTGGACGGAGGAGGTGACGGTGACAGAAGCCAACAACAAATGAGACTTCTTTCTACGATAAAACAGAAAGAGTTCCCGACGGCTGCCATAGTAGTTGATTTTGTTCATCATTTTCTCCTAATAGTAGAATATCTATTTTCTCTGTAGTTTCGTGTGAGAGTGTGTGTATTTGAAGCAGTCGTAGTTTTTTAAAATTTATGACGTCTTTTTTTTTAATGTGTTGTAACTTACTTTACTGTTGTAAGTTTAGTAATAATGTCCTGAAGATTCCATTACAAATGGGTAACCCTCAAAAATTGCTTTTCAGGGTGCGAAACAGAAAAAAAATTAAGGATCATGTGAAAGTACCGTTTTCATGAGAATTCGTCCGTGACAAGTTACTTTTGCTATACTGTATATATATATGCACAAACAAAAACAACCCAGTGTCTAATTATTAGGAATGTTGTCCAAAAAAAGAAAATTAGTTGGGTGTTATTATTTTATTTTTTTTGTTACATTTATTATTTCAAAATAAGTCTAAAGTTTTACCGTTTAGTTTTTATATCTACACACTAAAAAAAACAACCCAGTTCCTGCTTAATTACTGTCTTAAAAAAAAAGAAAGCAAATTCAACGGGGTTTGGTTTTTTTCAATGGAGTATTTGAATTACGGTATTTTTTTTATATATACAAGATTTACCAAAAAAAAAAAAGAAACCCACTTTCTGATTAATTACTGTCAAAAGAAATGCAAATTAGTCAGCTATCATTTTTAAATTTAGTATTTCAATAATGGTACCCTTTTTATATAGACAGAGTTAACAAAAACAACCCACTTTCTGATTCATTACTTCCCCCCCCCTCCAAAAAAAAGAAAATGGAAATTAGTCAGGTATCATTTTTCAATTGCATCTTTCAATGACAGTCCTTCCTAATAGTAGTCGGGTATCAATTCTAAATTGTAGTATATAAATGATATTACTTTTGATAGATTTAGAATTATGTCTTGCTTTTTTAATAAAAATAATTGATTTTTACTCTTGGCCAAAAATACCATAACTTTAAAAAAACACACACGTAAAGTCCAACAAAAAAAATGAGAAAAAACCCCGTAACTTTAAAGACACACAAACTCAAAAACAATCTAAGATTAATAAACATTGACTTATTATGTCTTGCTTTTGAATCAAATGATTGATTTACTCTTGCAAAAAAAAAGTACCATAACTTTAAAAAGACACACATAAAGTCCCCAAAAAAAATATTAGAAAAAGCCCCGTAACTAAAAAGTTAGAAAAACACCGTAACTTTAAAAAGACACACACAAACTCAAAAAACAAGATAAGATTAATAAACATTTACAAAAATGAAAAAACTAACATCATATAATAGTATTAGTAGAATATTTTATTACAAATCTAAGAAATCAGATCTTTTTAGATCAAATCGATCATTTAGGTCGGGCCCCGGAATCATTATATGTATATGTTTTCGATTAGCATCAATGCCATCTCTAGGCAAATACCAAGGTTCCAATATTTGAGACAACATACTCTGCTTTGTCTTTCTTTTTCTGTGATGACCTGATCCTGTTGATAGATGACTTTATCAGGTTCTTTGGAAGTGATTTGTGGGATTAGTATTTGAAAGAAATCTTCCAGTTGAACACTAATATCAGCTTCCATGCCATTTGATTCAATATCTTCTTCTATCTCTTCACTAATATCAGCTTCAATGTCCTTTAATTCACTGTCTGCATGAATATCCATTTCCAAGTTTTTTCTATTAATAATTTTTTTTGTTTTAAAATTGTCCATTTCCTTGAACCATACTCCAATAAAGCTGTCATTAATGGAACTCCCTGTTTTCTTTTATTTCTAAAGTCCTGGGTTGCTAGCATACTACAGGTTTCATCTCCAATGAAAAATCTGATTCCACTTCTAAAAAAATTTCTTTTCCTTTCTTTTTTTACATAAATATAAGTTAAGTCCCTAATGTGGTTGAAAAATGTTTTCTCTTTCTTCGCTTCACCCTTACACAAATATAAAGCATTGGTATCCAAAATACCACAACAAAATCATATTAAAAGCATAATTATAACTTTTAAAAATTAATAATTTTGGGTCATTTAAATATCAGGGTTCATGGTTTAAATTCAAGCCCCAGATTGGGTGCCACATTTATTAGAAAATGTATATACTGGTCAACATTAGAAAAATCATCCTCAGAATAATTTAAACCACAACACATTCCAACCTACATACTTCATTTGTAGGTTCAGTGATCAAGGAGAAGTAGAGACTTAAAATTAGATTACAACTATATGATTTCCCTGCGGCAAAATGATATCCAATGCAATGTATATATAAAATACAAATACTTTATTAGTATTAAAATTTACAAACAAAAAAAAATCACTACCACTTAATTAGGCTGCTAGACTTATAAGATTGTAGAATTACATTAATTGGTGGTTACATACGTAAAAGTTGGACCTCAGATGATGAACACATTTGATCTTTGGGGCAAATATCCCTCAAGCAGGTACATAATAAATAAAGCAAGGTAAAATTTAACCAGAAAATATGGTTAAATAGATAAATGCATAACTCATGATCATGACTAATAAATGCTGAAATATCAAGCTTTAACATACATAAGGAATTAGGAAGGTGGTACTGAGTTGCTAAAGTAATAAACAAATAATGAGGTAGACTGGAATATGATCGCCTCTGCGATATCATCCAAGTCTTATAATAAGCAATGATGGGAATATATTCACTTTTGGGAAGTTAAATCCAAATTTTATAGAGTAAACGGGTCATGGAATGAAGGATCATATAACCCTGAATAACTCATTAACAGGCAGGAACAATCCACTGCACTGGTAACAAGAAATGATAAGACACTGGGTCTGAAATGAAAGGAATGTTCCCATATTTGCATGGAAATTAAACAACCCGTCAAATTAAATCTTTCAAAGCAGGGATATATGCCTGCTGAAGAAATGCAATAAAATAAACATGAAATTAAACAACCCAGTAATGCCAAATTTATAAAACAATAACTAAATCTTTCAAAGCAGGGATATATGCCTGCTGAAGAAATGCAATAAAATAAACATGAAATTAAACAACCCAGTAATGCCAAATTTATAAAACAATAACTATTAGGACTTAAATTTAAATCTATAAAATGAAAAGTAAATGGTCATGTCATCAGTTTATAATATGTGGACATCTATTATATAGGCTAAATCAAGGCCAACAGTTATTTTATATAAATAAAATATTTCTGATAAAATGTATTCTCTGCTTAATTAGAAATCCACCCCATAGGTCTTACATATATATGGAATTGATGATACAATAGCCTGTGATGATAATATTAAATTGTGTTGAAAGTTTTAAAGAATTGAACTATTGTACCATATATTTCATTATTTATAACATAGGTTTCATAGAATTGGAAACCGTGTATCTGCAGTATATATATAGCTTGTCCCTTTTAAAACAGAAAAAAAAGTTTTGTAAGATTAAATTTTATTTTAAAAAAACTGAAAGTTGTTTAGAAATCTCATATATGCAGTATATGTATATATAATTCTTCCTTCCTAAAACAGAAAAATAAAGTCTTCTTTTAATACTCTATTTTAATTTTAAAAAGTTATATATACCATTATAATTGCATTAATGGCTAAATGATATTTTAAAAGAACCAATTTTAAACAGACAAGTTTAAAATTATAAATAAAATAAAAATTTGAATCAGAGAGGGTGGGGTTAAATATCTTATTTTTATTTAATTACTGGACTTTTCTTTAAATAACATCAAATATTTTAGTCATTGAAATATTTTACTAAATTTTCTTCCATTCTGATTCTTAAACAATAAGTCTAGCAAATTTAAAAAAGATTGTGTATATATTGCATATAGTCTTCCTTAGTACATATAATTAATTAAGCATGCATAAAAAATATTTAAATAATGCAATGACATCTAAATAATATGGTAAGAAACATATAATGATTAATATATAATTTATGGAAGCAAAGAAAGTAGCATATTAAAGAGGCTTTAATTGTTTACCGATAGCATTATACACTAGGAATTGCCCTTTTGACAGTGATGGCATAGTACGTCAGCAATTTGGATGGTCAATTGTAGGCAAGGACTTGATCAGCTTAGCATTCTGTAGTATGAAAGAAACTCCATACTGAGCTTCTTAACAATGGCCAGAGAAATTGTGGCAATCTATTCACTCATAGCTTGATGTAATTTAACAGCTTAAAACTTTACAATAACTCTTCCAGAAGTTTACAATAACTAAACTCTACAAGAAGTTTACTATCACTCCTCCAGAAGTTTACAAGAATTAAAATTCTTCTTTTGTTCTATATATATATATCTTAAAACAAAGCCATCAGCTGTTCTCCAACTTAATTAATTAATTTAAACTTCAAGAAAATTCTTTTCTTTGTTATCTAAAAAGAATCTTACCTATTATAATCTTAATGCAATTTAATTTTTAATGAAATTCTGAATTATCTTTTGATTTAATCTAATCCCCAGTAAGTATACATATTTCTCATCACCTTTTATTGTAATGGCAATGCTACACTAAATATAAATTCTAAAATTAGAATTGGGTACTTACATTCTTTTAATGTCAATTGGTATTTTAATTAATTAGAAAGGTCAACTTTCTTTGGTGATTTGAACCCCCATCTTTTTTCACACTTACCAACTCATAATTAAATTTCATAATAGAATTTACATTTTTATACATTATATATTTTTTTAAATGTCTTAATATTTTTTAACTTAACAGCAAATACATACATGAAGCACATATATACACACATGTATGTATGACTGCTTCAATATAGAACTGCAATTTCTAGTTAAATAATTTTTGTTTTATATTTCATATTATCTTTAATGTCAACAATTGGCTAATCTTGAACTTACAAAAATGACTATCAGAAAAGAATAGGTGTATAACTGTGAATATTTCAAATGTCACATTCAATAGACCTCCACATCTGCAGAAAACTAATTCTGCAAGAAAAGAGATCCCAAAAAGTGTAACAGAATCAAATAGCAAAATAATAAAACACCACAATTCCAGCTTATGTAGTGCTACTCAATAACATTACTTTTTCTCACCATACTTGTTATCTACCTAATGCAAACTTGCACAACTAATAGATGTCAGATGGTATGGTATTAAATCCTTGTTAAATATTCCCAGGTTAGTTTCATAGTTGTGGCTTTCCTCCGTGAGTAGCTTGGAAGTAGTGCACCTGACCTTTGTGGTCTAAAGCACTTTTTCTTTAGCAGCCATCCTGTTTTACTATCAAGCTGTCAGTAAAATTGAAAACATTGATGTTTTTAATCTAAACCAACTTGCTTCTTAAGTAGTCAGTTTTAAGCTATGGGCAATCCTTGTGTCAGGATTACTATAAGACCCATAAAACATTCTGGTCCCAACTTAAAAATGCTATTCAATAGAAAATTTGATTTCTTCTCATGTTTATGCCATCTAGTGTAAATGATTTGATCAATAGATGCCAGACAATACAGCTTATTAAATCTCTATCCAGGTGTACTGGTCCCAGAGCCAAAACTTACTGATGAAGGTTATATGACAGAAACTAGAGTAGTGATATTGGATAAGACAAAACAAAATAAGGATTAAAAGAGCACTACCATTTGGCATCTGTTGATTACTCAAACATGGGAGAAAAAGAATTTGCTACTGTACAGCATTATATAAGCTGCTGTGAGGATGTTTTATTGTTTTTATGCCAATCCTGTTCAAAGAGTAGAGAGGCCTATAGTTATTTTAAAATGTAAGGTTTATACTTCGCTTCAATAAAAATAATAGATTAATTCATGCTAATACATAGCTGAAGAGAAAAAAATTTTCCCACTTAAAATAAAATAAGGCTGAGCTCTTTTGAAACTTACATTATTTTTGTATTCATAGGTGGGGTAAATTGTGGAGTGAGAGTAAGTATATATATTACAGAAATTCAAATTTATGTAAAATTAATGTTGATACATATTAGAGTGTATTTCTGGAGAGGGGTAAGGATTAATCTTTATGATTAATAGCGTAAGTGGAATTGCCTGTATATTATGCTTGCCTAATTTTTTGCTTTGAGTCTCAATATACTGACTGGATGCTGAAGACAGTGAATAAATGCCCAGTTAATTTTTGATGCTCAAAAAAGGCAGCTGAAATCCAATTTGATAGCTTCCCTCATATGTGTATTGGTGCTGTGAGAATCATGTAGTCAAAGATGCCTAAAATTCACCAAAATAAATAAAAGTACACCTGATGTGTGGTCATTTAATTACATAAGCAGTGCAAAGGGTGAGCTCAGGTTCAATTTGTCCTTTGAGTTATTTAGAACTCTATGGGAGGAAGGAGGTGCGAAAAATGAGGCAATACATAAGTGCAAATATTTTCTTGAATGTTTTGGTGAGGGAGCAAATATATGGGAAAAGAAAAAATGGACTGTCATTGGAGAGGGGGGGAGTTAGAATTAATCTTTCTGTAAAAGTTTTTTTTAGGAGGTTGTGTTTAAATCTGACATATATTAGGTCATTGGTGTATACTATGTTAGTTTTATGGGAAGTCATATTTGCATAAAGATTGATTGCAAAATAGAAATGATGAAAGGCCTTCTAGCTTGCAGGCTTGAGGTGTGATGGATTCTGGGTGTGTGAAGTAAAGGTTTAATGTGCATGGAGTAGTCCAGGTCAAGAGACTTCCTGTATAATACTAAATCAAGGTATATGAGACATTGTGAGGCTTCCCCTTCCATAGTGAAGCATAGTGCAGATTAGCTTTGAAGATTCTCTTTGATTTCTTGGATTGTTGGTTCTGGATAAGGCCTGATATATTTTTGATATTTGGTGGTGACTATCTTTTCAAAGTGGTTAACATATAAACTGGAGATGACTCCACACAGAGGAGTCCCAAAGGCCAACTGTCAGAAATTTTGTAGTTGTGGCCATTGAAAGTAGCTATAATGTAATTCAGCCAAGAAGGAAATGTAATAATAAAGTTTATGTGTGGCTGGGAGTTGTTCATTCTATTTGGATCATTTTTAATGATATTGGTGGATAACACCCTATTAATACAACCATAAAGTTCTGTAATGTCAGAGAGGCTTTTTTATTTAATGGATTGGATTTAAACACAATCTCCTAAACCACAGATCACTTTTATAGAAAGATTAATTCTAACCCAAACCCCCTCCAATGAGAGACCATGGTTTTTCTCCCATATATTCTCAACCTCACCAAAATATTCAAGAAAATATTTTCACCTACATATTGCCTAGCTTTCCACACACACACTTCTCCCCTTCCTCCAATAAACTTCTAAGTGACTCAGAGGACAAAGTTGAACTTGAGCTCACCCCTTGCACTATTTATAGAATTCAATGCCTTCACACTGGGTACAATTATTTATTTTGGTGTAACATGGGGTGTCTTTGGTTACATGAGGGTTACAGCACCAATACACATATAAGAAGGCATCTACTAAACCAGAATGCAGCTATCTTCTTTGAGCATCAAAAATTAGCCAGGCATTTATTCACTCCGTCTTCAGCAACCATTCAGTTTATTGAGAGAGACAACTCAAGCAAAAAATTAGGGAAGCATACTACCTAGGCAATTCCACTCATGCTATTAATTGTAAAAAAAAATTCATTCTTTCCCCACTCCTGAAAGTGGACTCTGATATTTATCAACACTCACAAATTTTACATAAATTTGAATTTCCACAACACTATATATATATATATATATATATGTAAAATAAATAAAAATATCCGTTAATTAAAAATATATATTGTAATTATAATTGAAAAATATTTTTAACGGTTTATAAACAATTCAAACAATCTTTAAACCACTGCCTCAACTGCTATTAAATTCAAAAACTAAAAGCGGAGCAAACGCATCAATTCAATTCCAATTATTTAAGTTGACTTGTCGATTTACAAATGTGTTTTATTCCTGTTTATAAAAATTTCCTCTTAAAAAATTAAATTTATGTTTACATGTTTTTCATGATCAAGAAAGAAGAGGATATTAAATCCATTATTTTATTTTTTCACGCATATAACAATTCGTGTTCCTTCAATTTAAAGATTGAAGGAACAGATTAAGCGTGTAAAAAATAAAAATAATGGTATTCTTGATCATGAAAAAAATTAATTTGAATAATTGATAACTATTGATACCTTTCCGCTTTTTTTGAATTAAAGTGTTTATAAACCGTTTAAAAATATTATTTCAATTATAATTACAATATATATATATATATATACTTATGCACACTCCATGACTTCAGAATTTACCCCAGCTATGAATATTGTAACTCTCAAAAGTGCTGTCTTATTTTGTTACTTTAACTGGAAAAAAAAACTTCTCTTCAGCTACATATTAGCACACAATTTAATCTAGTTATTAAAAAACTAAAGACATCATTATATGTAGATACTAAATTGATTTCAAATCTATATAATTATACAAGAAAGTTAACATAGAATAAAAGCAATATGTTTTTTTTTTCAATTGGGGCTGACAACTTGATGGTAAAACAAAAAAATAAAAGATGTCTGCTAGAAGAAAAATGAATTAGATCCAAAAGATACAGATGCATTACTCTCAGATCCAAACTACTTCATTGATGAAAGCCATACACTAGAAACTAATCTGGATATATTTGATAGGCAGTAGTTGATAGATTTATAAGCACTACCATCTGTACCGAGTTGAACTTATGCCATCTTTATTAAAATATTCTTATAATGTATTATTAAATGATATTAATGATTAATACATAAACAAAACATTCAATTTGCCAAGATGGACTTGTAGCAGCCATAACCTGGAGAGAAGTTATTTTAAAACTTAATCTCCCAACAATAAAAAAAGGACAAAATAACAGACAATTATATACATATGAGAATACTTGGCCTTAGTTTCTATTAATCACTAATTAATGTTTCCTCAAGCAATATATTTATAGACATCAGCATTTTCTGACTCCACATGCCAATCCTATGCTTGCAAAAGAATTATATTGAAGGGATTTAATGAGAATAATAATGTATTACTTAATGCTCAGCCAGTAGCTAGCTCATTTAAGGTGGGTAGTCCTTAGACTGATAGAGATGTGTTAGTTTGGGGCAATATGCATTAACTTGTTTAATAAAGAATGCATACAAACATTTTAATAAGATAAGATATTTTATGGTAATATCTCCACCCTAAAACTCAATATATATTTATTTATATTATTCTATTTATTTCTATACTTAGTGCTTTCAAAGGAATGATGCCTTCATTTTCAAAGTTATAGATAGATAGTTCTAATAATGATGTTCAATTTATTTTTAAACCAACAAATGCAAATTATTCAAATCAGGTCTGCCATTTCTTCGAGATTGCGTAAAACTTGACTCTTTTATTTAACGAGTTTTCGTCTAAATTAACTAAATGAATAACTATGAAATAACGAAAAAAAAAATGATAGTGCTCAATCATTTAATGGAAATACAAGCACAAATATATATTTTGACAGCTTAAATTCTTATTGATTACACAGATTAAATATTTATTTTTACAAGTTATTTTTAGGATTTAATAGAAATAATTACAGGCTATACTATGAAATTAATAATGTGCACACTATACATTTGAAATAAATAGTTACATTTGGGTCCCTGGGAAATTTAGATTGTCCGTATTCATGAACTAAAGTAAGATTACTCAATAATATAGTGCCCATAAAAATTTGTCCATAAAGAAAGTCTTTGCTTTTAACTTCTGATGTAATGAAATTGAATCCAAATGTTTGACGTAGCGAAAATGTATGGATGTGGATTCCTGAAGTTCAAACAATTATAGGATCATGGAGCTGTTTCGATTTTCTTGGTGGAGCAGTGAGATGAAAACTCAGTATGTCTACAGTTTCATACTACCATACTCATGGTGGCTAGCATATATATCTTACTTGCAGCATCATAGGTCAGAAAAATTGACAGTAATCACAATAACAGCATAAAATTTCTAATAAACACAAAAATATGAATCGAAAGTCCCCTCCTTTATTCTGATTTGGCTATATATATACTTTTTATTTTTCTAGGATGTTCTTTTTCTCCTCAAGCATTATTTCCAATCACTCTTCCAAAAGTTCTACATTTTAAACCTTATCCTACATGATCTCATTAGTCCAGGACATTACGATTTAAGATCCGTTTTCCTTTGTCTTCAGATTTTCTCTCACAAAAAAAAAGCTTTTAGCAAGTTTTTATTAGATTCAAAGTTTCGTTAAAACATTTTTAAAAAAATAACTTTCAACAGGATTTACATTAAAAGCATTCCATAGATGAAAAGAAAAGCTGTTTCGTTCTACATATTTTTATCTCATTAAAACAAAATTAGATATGACAAAAATTATATACACAATATTTTTCTAGAAAATTCTTTTACACATTATATTCTTTTGAATATATACATGCACATACTCCATCAAAACAAAATGAACACAAGATTTCCCTTAAGATTGCTTTGGTTAATTCATTCAATCAAATAAATCTGGCCCCTGTTACAATACCCCCCCCCCCATTTGGAAGCCTTCAAAAACAGTCTACGTGTTTGGATAGTTCAAACTTAAGCAACAATACAAAAAAAATCATATAATAATCTTTTAATACCTTTCTCATTGAAACCTTTAAATTTTATTCAACTACTTTCTGCATCCTGCAACTCTAAATTCAAAGGAGAAAACTGAACCCACAACCTGATAATACACTATGGGTTTGACCTCCAACAACAAGCACATGATGAGTTGAGCACACTATACAGCCAACTCTTCACCGACTTAAATTTGGTCAAAAGATCCCCCCAAAAATAGTAATATAAACATAAGAAGTCTCCTTACCACATTCTGCTGCTTATGAGTGTGGAAAATTTAAGAACAAGTCCAGACTCTTATTATGAGATTCCAGGATAAATATGTATCACCCAAGACCCTGTTCACTTCTGGAGTCTTTTGGGTGGGGCAATATCTGAATACCATGTTCTTCTTAAAGGCTTTAGATCCATGGCAGAAATTTTTCCATCTGCAATATGGAAGATTATGTAGGTTCTCATTCTAAGTCAACCATATCCAGAAACAGGAGCTGCCATACATGGTAAACAACATACCACACACTCATCTAACAGCCAAGCCCCAAGCATCCATTATCAAAATTTAGAGTCCGCTCCCATCCCTAAGCTCCACAGCCATAACTTATCTAATTCTATGAACTCAAACAATAAAAAAAAAAAACTTATATTTCATTATCTATTAGACTTTATATACCTGCCCATACAATAAATACTAAACATGCAACCAAGATAAAAACTAATTTCATAATATATACATTTATCCATTTTTTTCCTTTTTTGTTTCTTTACTTTGATTGGCTTATTGGTCATTTTTTGGCATTGATGAATGCAACCTTTTTTCCTTTTGAATTCCTGAAATCTTGATTCCATTTTTTGGATCTAACTCTTCTAATTTTTTCAGTCTCCATCATGCTCATTTCCCCTTCCTTTTCTATCTTCTGTTGGTCCATTTTCTTCTGTGACTGAGTACTCATCTACCTCCTTTTTCCCTCTCAATGCTATTTCATACTAGCACTTTTTTTGTATCTTACTTATAGAATCATAGGTCAGAAAAATTTGACAGCAATCACAATAACAGAATAAAATTCTCGTCAACAAAAAAATATGAATCAGAAGATCTCTCCTTTATTCTGATTTGGCTATATATATCTTTTTATTTTTCTAGAATGTTCTTTTTGTCCTCAAGCATTATTTTCCATTACTCTTCCAAAAGTTTTACATTTTAAATCTTATCCTGCGTGATCTCATTAGTCCAGGACATTACAATTTTAGACACGTTTTCCTTTGTCTTCAGATTTTCTCTCATAAAAGAAAAGCTTTTAGCGAGTTTTTATTAGATTCAAAGTTTCTTAAAACATTTTTAAAAAAATAACTTTCAACAGGATTTACATTAAGTTCCATATACGAAAACAAAAATTAGATGTAATAAAAATTATATACACTAAATATTTTTCTAGAAAATTATTTTACACATTATATTTTTTTGAATATATATGCACTGTAACGGTATGCATTCTC
This sequence comes from Epiperipatus broadwayi, assembly GCA_028023455.1. Classification (NCBI taxonomy): domain Eukaryota; kingdom Metazoa; phylum Onychophora; class Udeonychophora; order Euonychophora; family Peripatidae; genus Epiperipatus; species Epiperipatus broadwayi. The sequence goes on from JAQFVV010006204.1 coordinate 665,979, forward strand.
TCAACAAAATAAGTTAAGGCGGTCACATCTCACTATAGTCAGATTTAAGGTTTTCATATAGGATGCCATGAATGATGTGATTTAATTTTGATATAAAATTATATCTGTTCCCAACAAATATTTTATTATTAATAAATTATTATATCTAAACCACATCAAATCAATTTTCACCTTAATTGTCTTAACCGTTATGTTCAGATTTCGAACTCAGGGAAGTTTAACAATTTACTCTCTTCAGGGGTTCCTATTAATATTCTAAAGTAATATTAACAACAAATCTCACCAACTCTTTAAATTAAATAAAACAAAATTGAAGACTTCATTTAATTTAATATAAAAAACATAATTATTTATTTAACACTTAAATAACTTAAATTTTACAATATATAAAAAATTATTTATATATCTACCTCCTTATATTAAAAATATAAATATTCTGTTTACTTACGGTAGATATATTTTCTAACCTATAACACTACATGATTTTACAATGCACATGTGGGTCTCTTTTTACGAGGACTTATGATTTTTAATTGTAATTAACAATTTAAAAATTACTTACGGCAACTTGAAATTAATGTGATGTAAAATGAAATTTGATTTTAAACGAAATTGAAAATTAAAAAATTAAAGACAAAAATAAGAATTTAATTTTTAGTTGTTAGTTTTAATTAAATTTTTCCCAGCAGTGGTGAATAAATGTTTTTTTATTATCATAAGTCTAAGTTCATAAACTATTAATAAAATCATCGTCTCAAAGATTAATTACTAATTACGTTGTCAACAGAAAACCATTAACACAACATGAGAGTGAACTTGGCGCTAGTTGTATTTCCTCTTGTCAGAATCTGATTTTTTACCAGCTTGCAAACGAACGTGTTTTTGACAAATAACGATAATAATTAAAACGTGTATAAAAAAATGTAAATTACTGTACTGTAAATTATGCATAAAAATATATTATTTTGAATGAAATTAAATATTATAGTTAAAAAAAGTTTGTCTTGTATCAATTTTTTTCAAATTTGAAATTTTTTATTAGTCATATTTTATTTCCTTATTTTTTTTTGCACGAATTTTAAAGTAATTTTACATTGGTGCTTTGCTTTTACACGAATTTTGAAAAATCACAGACCACATCCCCCCTTTTTCAATGTAAGTTACGTCTATTTTGCGCGATTTCATTTGTGTGTTTTCTGAGGAACCTATCTATTGCGTAAAACGAGACCCAAGTGTATATAAAATATAAGTATCCAAATATTAAGACTTATATTAACACGATTCTATAATAATTAGATTATACAAATAATAATCCAATCATTTATATATAATATTTTCATTCGTTAAAATGATTGTACATAACTTATATTTATTAATATAAAAATATATATTTCACAGCAATGTTAATCATTTCTTCACTTATCATACATTACAGTTATTAGACTATTTGGATTAGTATAAACAATGTAGGGTCATGTCATAAAAAATAATAGTATGTGAATTTAAAAATAATTTCATCTCTTACCTCCAAGTTCACTTTATCCCTTTCCCATATTAATATTTCTTAACTTATATCTAAATCTTTATTAATCATAAATAGAAATAAAAATATTTTAAATTATTAATTTGCTCTTATTATTCGTTTCTTTAATAAAAATGAATACGATAATAAAGGAAATGAAATTAATCTTTCCCAATTATAATTTCTAAAAACTTAAATGGTATTTATAAAAGTTAATACAATAGTCTCAGATATCCCTGGAATCCGCGAATGAAAATCCTTCGAAGATGCAATTTTTAATTCCTTCATTGTTAGACATTACAGAAAATAATAGGATATCCTAAGTTGACATTTAGTTTCCTCTTTGTATGTAGATTTCATCTTCTTAATACCCAGTTTCTTTACTAACAATTATGATTCCATTTTGAAGATCGAACTTTTATATAATTTTAAGGCATTCAGCAAAAGATGTTATTCACACATATATATTTGACTAGGCAAGTGCATTTTATATATCCTACAATAAATAAGTGTTCTACTCACTCTGCATTTTCCTTATAATGTAAAGTATATAAAATTTAGTTGAAGTTTTGATAAACATGTTCTTTTTTTTAAAATGAAGTTTACATTTTAGAACATGTAATTAGAACGATTTTTATAGAACACGAAAATATATTCAAATTACTTTCTTTAAATAAATATTAGAAATTTCTTCTAATAAATATTAAATCATTCAAAATATAGATTTTATCTTACACTGTTCTTTTAAATCAAACATACTATAAGTTTTTGTGAGGATATAGCTGAAAAAATAGAATCCTTAGTCTTCTAATAAAAATAGAATAGAATTAATATTTTATAACGAGCTGCATGAGCTTGAGGAAGCATACGCATTCCACATTGTTACAATACAATTCGATATTAAAACACTAAGTTAATTTCATTTCCTTTAATTTGATAAATTATGTGAACCCAGAGGTCATTCATTATCATGTCAACTGTTTTTTTTTTCAACTTTTTTTTTCATTTTAAAGAATGAAAAATACTAACTTACTAAATTATATATTTATTTTCATAAATATAATAAAAATTCAAATATAATGTATACATATTGATTATATGTATACACACATACTCCATCAAAACAAAATGAGCACAAGATCCCCCTTAAGACTGCTTTGGTTAATTCATTCAATCAAATATGTACATCAAAATATATCTACATTATTAGATCATTAATAAAACTGTATCCACTTTTATTGTTAAAAGATTGCCTTGACAACAGTTTGAAACTATTAATTGTTATTGATATTCGGATTGTATAAATAATGACTGGTTTAGTGCTATTTTCTCTACACTCACATGGGGTAAGGGTTGGTTTCTAATCACTTTCAATATCTTGTGGAGGGGTGTAATAATAAACATATGACAAAAGACTTGTGGAAAAGTAATATGAATCCCAAGATCACATTCATCAGTTGGAACTGATCACATTCTCTTCCATGCATCTTTATCATTGTTCAATATTGTAATGGTCAGACTAGGATATTTCACAAGTTTTATATTTTCTCTATTTATTTGATGTGATGCATTGTGACTCCTCCTTATACAGAGTCAGGAATCTCTCAGCAACTATGCTCAGAGAATCTCTTAGTCACTTTGACTTCTCTTTCCATTCCCCATTCTAAGTTTTCCCATATTTTTCTCTATCCTGCTCCATCCCATTTCCACAACATAATCTTTATCAACTCCATGGCCTTCATATCTAAATCCCCCTTATCTTTTCCCAAACCCAGCATAAAAACCAATAACCCACTTTCTGTATAATCACTTTGATTATATTTGTTCTTCCACAACTTCAATATTTGTACCCTTTCTGCTTTCAAGCATTTACATTGAATTAACAGATGCCTAATATTTTCTATGCCTTCCTTACATAATTTACAGAATCACCCATATTTTTCCATTTATGTGTATATTCCCTTGTAGCTAAAAATACTGTTCGAGCCTTAAACAGTAAACTACTTTCCTTGCTATTATCATAAATTAACTTGCACCCAATGTTCTGTTTACTTATATATATATATATATATATATATATATATATATATATATATATATATATATATATATATATATATATATATATATATATATATATATATTGTGCCATTACAATTTAGTCAATAGCTAAATTGGTAGTAATGTGCATGAAAGAAAATGTGGAACAAAAATCATCATCACATTTTTATATAGTAAAGGAAGCTGTAGGGCACCCAAGTTTAAACCCTACAAGATCCAGTTCTAAAAGCTTAAGACAGAAAGAGAGTGGGGCAACAGTTGTATTATTTAGTTGTTTGTGTGTTGATAAAAAACTCAAAAAGAGTAGTATACACAGTTAGTTATTCAATACTTAATTTTTTTTTGTTAAAAAAATAGAGTAATAACACATATATAGGCAGTGTGTGTGAGAGCTATTTAATTACCATTGTATATTTCAAATATTAAACTCTCTTCAAAGCTAACCTACATTTGCTAAATTCTAATATATTATTTTTATCTGTCTATTTTTGTTTTTCTATGATTGTAATATTATGATTTCAAAATGATTATAGTTTGGGGTTTGGAAGTTAAGGATTTAGTTTTAAATATTAAAATTATAATTTCTAAAAAACATTTAGATTGTTGTAATAGGCCAGCTTTATAAACGATGTGAATGGCAGTGTGTGAGTGTATGGCATAAATAAATTACATTTACACATATTAAAAACATTAAAGAAAAAGAAAAACAATTCTGTTAGATTATTTTTTTTACTTGCTCAAAGGTTTTGCTATAAAGGTTTCTTGTTTGTATCTGTATTTCTCAAGACTCAGAAATCCAGCTAGAAATCTTCAAAGAGAAGAGATTGAATATTATAGTAGTGTGAATTTTAACAGCCAAGTAAGACAAGAAATGCTTGGGACCATTTTTTCTTCAAAACAAGACTAGTCTGAAAAATCAAGGTAGTGTGATTTTTAAATATGTTTCCAGAGAAAGTTATACTAGGAATCTAATTAAACAAGTTAGCTAAAAAAATAAATTATAAAAACCAGTCTCGGAAAAATCAGTAAGAGATTTTAAAAATATTGAAACTAAGAGACAAGTGTTTGATTCATCAGATATCAATTTTAAAATCTTTTTTTTAATATAAAGTTTTTGAAGATTAAAATATAAGGATGTCAGGCTAGGAAAAATATATGGGTCATCTTGGGCTTTTCTGGCCTCCAGAGCTAGCGCATTATATAGGAAGAAACAAAAAAAATAATAAAAAAGTCTTGTCTGAATTTAAAATATTATACACCTGATGACTGAAAGAAATGCGATATTTTCAGTAAGAGAAAAGATTCACCTGCATTTGAAAGCTGAAGAAAAATGAGTAATCTACTGATAAATATTAAATCATCTAGTACAAATTGAATTATCTACTACAAATTGAATCCAGTGACTGAGTTTAAACCCAAGAAAAAGTATAAACCTGAAGACAACTGATATACTTCATCAATTAAAAGAATCATGCTTAACAGGAAGGGAAGAAAAGTTCCAGTGCCAATATGATTCCCATTAAAGCAAATAACTTCAGTAGAATTATCACCATCAAATAATTATACACTTAGAGATGGTTCCAAAGAAACACGGAAATTGTTGCTGCCAAAGTATAGACATTAAACAAGATAAAATTGAATCATTGGAAGTTGCTACCAAAGAATAGAACTGGTAATATGATTTTTTTATATATATTTTCTTTACGATATCAGACTTAGTAAAACTTTAGCAATAAAGTTGTATATTTTCGTTTGTTATCTCAGAACTTTTAAAACAGCTAAGATCGATTGAAACCAAGAATTTTTTACTAGTGATAATCATAAGCTTCATTAATGATTTTATATGTACTAAAATTAATATTGTCTATTAACCTAAAGTTATGAAATGTTATTGATATGTAAAATATTATTCTTGTTTTTTTTGTATTATTATTTTGGTTTTAAATAATCTTTGTTTTCATGGGGATAAACACGCCCATTCATAATAATACTTTTTGCATATAAGTAATTGTGTGTGAATGTAAAGTAAGAGGCGGTATTAAAATATTGGATTATTTGTGTTTCAAGTTAAAGTATAGCATTTCAGAGCTTAGAAGGGAGGGGGAGAAAAGGGTACTTTAAAACTTGTTTCTAAAAAACTTGCTCTTTCCAATTTTACTAACATTTATTTTTAATCATTCAACTTTACATATTAAATTATAAAGGTATGTGTGCAAAAGAGAAAAGAGAAAAAAAATAGTTTTTTTTTTAGATATTTTCTGGTGGAGTGAAAATCTTAGCAAATTTGACATCCAATTTTATATACATTATACCAGTTACGGGAAAGGGGGAAGAATTTAAAATTAATGTTATGATTTTAAAACAGTCCATTATGATTATTGTTGTTATTGTTAATATCAATTTTCATGAAGATATAGAAATTTTTATGTATACATTAGAAATACAGTAATAAATGTTAATTTGTTTTATTAAATGAGGCGTATTATTCATTAAGAGTATTTTTTATTTGTGATCATTCATCATCAAGGTGAATATTAGCTATTTAAGTTCCAATTAGATATACTAAGATTAGCCACTAATTATTAATTTCTGAAACTAAATTTTATGATTAGGCTTAGTCCTAAAGCTGTGGTTGAAACCATTATTGTTATCATTGTCATCATCATCATCATCATCATCGTGTTTTACTTAATGAGAGAGATAAATGGTTAAAGGCCATAAATAAAGTGATTTCATGGTATTTAGTTGACATTCATGAATAATTGTAATAACCACCATTCCAACATCTATATCATGCAAGGGTCAGTGAATTGCCATCCTAAATTAATAATATAATCTGAGTTAGTAAAACTTATAAAAAAATATTGAAACGCATTTATTATGTTAAGATCTAAAAAATGATTTCTGTCTAATGAATTTTATATACTCCACTTTAGTTTAAAGATGTTTTATGTTTACCTAAATCTTATTGCATACAGTGACATGGGTCTAAAAGTAAAATCCTCCATTTTTATTAGAAATAAAATGGGTCTAAAAGCAAAATCCTCCATTTTTATTAGAAATAAAGTACCAAAAATGGATTCAAACCTGGTACATGTGAAAAGGTTATAAGATATAACTGTGTCTAGGTTCAGATAATCTAGTGGTGCCCTGCTAGACCATCTTCACTTGTTATTTATTTAAATATGCACTTGACATCAAGCCAAGAGATGAAAGTGAATAAAATCTACCATCTGTATATCTGAGATATTTTATTGAGTTACCAGTGTACTCACCCACTTGATGTTATTTCCTGAATTGTAGTAGTTTGTTCTTAATAATTGTTTATAGTTTCTACTTGTTTATTGATGATACAATGCCTGCCTAACTAGGGTTTGAAATAGGCCATACACCTTAAATGACTAGTCTCCAGGCATTATTGTTTCTAATTAAAGATATTATATCTTTGAAAATCTTAGGTAGAAATTGCTGAATTAAGCCACCGATATTTTTTATTTATAATTAATATTTACTTGAGTATTGAAAGCATTAAATTTCAATGCCTATTTCTCATATATAAAGGTAAATCCTTATGATCACCATTTTTAGTTACAATGGACTCCCAACTGGGGCATGATATGTCACCATATACCTGAGAAAAATGGTCTATAGAATGATGGGAGATGTGTGGTTAAAAAGAGAGAAATTTTTTTTAGTAAAATTTTTTTTTTTTTTCAGTGAAAATTTTTTTGTCTTACAAAATTGTCTTAGCCATACAGTCTTTTAGATTTGTGTGTGATGATGTTTAATATGATTTAACTTTTCATTGATGATGATAAAATGGGTACAGCCATAAAACAGCTTAGTTTTGTTTTTCTCAATTTTGAAAATAGATATGTATATCACAACTTAAGACAGTGGTGAAATAATTTTTTAAATATTAGAATGATTTATTGCCAGATAGGATAGGCATAGTAATAGTGATGAATTATGGGATAGTAGTCTCATGTGTGTTTGGGGAGTTCATTTTGTAGAAAAGTCTATGATTTTGGAGGTTGGATTGGATATTTGATCATTGGAGTTTGGTTGGTTAGATTGCAGTTTTGATGATGAGTGGAGAGTTTTGTCATTGCCTTGAGAATGCTATGTATTCATGTAACCCATGAATGATCAAACCCATTCACTGCTCCAACCCAATTTATAAGTTATCTTTATTTTATCATGAAGCAGTTAACAGCAGTCCTGCCATGATATCAGCCTATAAGTCTCCAAGAGAGAGAGCATGGCATAGTTTTCCAATCCAGTTTATAAGTTATGTTATTCTTATTTTATCATGAAGCAGTTAACAGCAGTCCTGCCATGATATCAGCCTATAAGTCTCCAAGACAGAGAGCAAGGCTTAGTTTTCTGTAACCTATAATAAGCAGGGCATCCTTTGATACTTGCCACGTAAGACTCCAAGAGAGAGAGCAAGGCATAGTTTATCTATTTTAGCCCCTAAGACTTAAAAATACTTATTTTATTGCAAGAGTTTGCATCATTCAATCAAGGGTTGTGGTAGTTAATAGTGATCAAATTGGGATGATCTTCTAAGTGCTCATGATACATTGTGTGATTATAGTGCTGTGACTGAATTCTTTTATTTATCTCATGATTGTGAACTGCTAATCATTCTGGTGACTGTCAGTATCTATCAGATCTCTGGGGGAATAAATGGATATATAATTTGGGCTATTACAGACAGACATGCACTATATAGATTATTGTTGTGTGATTCATTGAATGAGGAATATTAAATAATTTTTTTTGTATTTGTAATGCATAATAGAGCAGGGTGAAAAGCAAATCAGTCGATCAGTCAGAAATAGGTGTCAGACAAAGAAAGGATGTGTAGGTTTTTGGTGGTCAGGGAAGCACAGATGAGATATATATTGAATATATTGAAGATTTGATAAAATGAATAAAAGTGAAATGGAAATGATGGAAGAGATGATGTCATGTTTGATCCAAAGTTTCGAACAAAGGATAGATCGTCTAATAGAAGATGGGAAAAAAAGTATAGAAAATGTAGGACAGGGGATAGGTCAATCTGTAGAGAAAAGTGTAGAAAGTTTAAGAGATGAGGATAAGAGGAGTGAAGATGAATTAAAAGAAAAGAACAATAGCTCTGTTGAAAACAACAGGAAAATTCCTATGGCTTTGGGAAATAAAATAGAGAAACATGGGAAAAGTGCCTCAATTCCTGGAAATGATAATCTTTATAAAGAAGAGGATGGAGAGGTTGTAATAAGATTAGAAGTTACCATAAAAGTAAAGAGGATAGTAACAAGTACTGAAGAGTTTCAGATTCGAATAAAGAAGGAAGCACTATCAGGTATAAAATTAACCAGACTGATGAAAGATCGTATGCATCAAAACTTACTAGAAGATTATAAAAATCCAAAAAAAGATAAGGGAAGTCTGGAACAAAAGATATGTCATTTTGTGAAAAGATGGGTAGAAAGTCTAAGAGAGGATAGTAAAAAGGGTATAATAGAAGATAGTCAAAGATCAGAAGATAATGCTGAATCCTTTTTAGAAGATAAAGCAGGAGAGGTGTGAGAATATGTTAGAATTGTAAAACAGGTAGTCAGAGCTTACCAGTGTTAAAAGATAAGCTAGATAGCCAGACTACTGATAATAGGGAAAGGAATGAGAAATTGGATGAAGAAATAAATAAACCGGCTAGTACATTGATAGAGGATAATTCCCAAAAAGTAGAAAGGCCAATAGAAGCCATAAACCCAAATCTCTCAGTAAAAAGATTACATGAGGTGATGACCAAAGAGCAGATTAGGATAGATCTATGAAGTAAATAGGAGAAAAGAGCAGATTAGGATAGATCTATGAAGTAAAGAAGGAGAAGAGAGTGGGAGGAAAAACTCCACACACCAGATAATGTGATAAAGTTAAGAGAGGCAATAGGGGAGATGAAACCAGATATTTTAGAAAGAGAACAAAAGTTTCAACAGTCTATAGTTCTCAATCTATTAACCAACCAGCATGTGTAGTTTCAAAAATCTGTCTTCGTAAATAGATTAGAGATCTTACATATGGTACAGAGAATCAATCTCTCTAGAAAATTTAAATGCTCTGAAAAAGTTAAAAGTAAATTATATCTGGTACAGAGAGTCAATCTCTCTGAAAAATTTAACTGTCCATTATGTATCGTACAGAGAATCAATCTCTCTGAAAAATTTAAATGCTCTGAAAAAGTTAAAAGTAAATTATATTTGGTACAGAGAGTCAATCTCTCTGAAAAGTTTAAATGTCCATTACATATGGTACAGAGAATCAATGTCTCTAGAAAATAGAAGTGTGCCTTATATATGGTACAGAGAGTCAACCTTTCTAAAAAATTTAAAAATAAATTATATGTGGCCCAAAGAGTCAATCTCTCTGGAAGATTTAAGGATGAATTATATATGGTACAGAGAGTCAATCTTTCTGGAAAGTTATAAGATATAGTATGTATGGTATAGAGAACCAATCTCTCTGAAAATTTTAAAGTTATGTTATGTCTGGTATCAAGAGTCCATATTTCTAGGTGGATTCTATAATCAGAGGTTACCTAAAATAAATCCTCCAGACTTATATTGTGTCCAGTAAAAATGAAAAATAAAGATCTCAAAAATGGACTGAATATACATTTGCAATTTTATGCAGACCGCAATATGATGCACAAAAGGGAAAAGCCCAGAGTAAAACTCAAGAGCTAAATTAGAGTGGTCCTGATATAATAATTTCATGTTAGCAACCCCCAAAGAAACAATTTTAAAAGTTTCTGCATTTGTACGAAGGGCCATTCCAAATGACCAAGAAAATAGGAGAGAATGCTTTTATGCTTGCTACTCTTGATGGGAATAAGGGAACCTATAATGCTAGGAGTTTGATCCCTTATACTTCAGCAGAGTAGCTTGGCAAAGATCTCCAAATAAATCACATTTAAGTTTTCTAATGAAAAGGGGATTTGGTAGGCATCTAGATGATGTTTTCCAGTAGTTAGAATTTTTTTTTTTATATTATTATAGTTATTATTATTAGTGTTATTTTATTAGTTATGATTTTCTTATTAGATATAGTTAAAGCAAAGGTGCTGATGATTTTATTTGAGGGGGGGGGGAATGTTGTGCCATTACAATTTAGTCATTAGCTAAATTTGTAGTAATGTGCATGAAAGAAAATGTGGAACAAAAATCATCACATTTTTATATAGTAAAGGAAGCTGTAGGGCACCCAAGTTTAAACCCTACAAGATCCAGTTCTAAAAGCTTAAGACAGAAAGAGAGTGGGGCAACAGTTATATTCTTTATTTGTTTGTGTGTTGATAAAAAAAAAAAACTCAAAAATAGTAGTCACATATAGTTATTCAATATTTAATTTTTTTTGTTAAAAAATAGAGTAATAACACATATATAGGAAGTGTGTGTGTGAGAGCTATTTAATTACCATTGTATATTTCAAATATTAAACTCTCTTCAAAGCTAACCTACATTTGCTAAATTCTAATATATTATTTTTATCTGTCTATTTTTGTTTTTCTATGATTGTAATATTATGATTTCAAAATGATTATAGTTTGGGGTTTGGAAGTTAAGGATTTAGTTTTAAATATTAAAATTATAATTTCTAAAAAACATTTAGATTGTTGTAATAGGCCAGCTTTATAAACAATGTGAATGGCAGTATGTGTGTGTGAGGGTATGACATAAATAAATTACATTTACACATATTAAAAACATTAAAGAAAAAGAAAAACAATTCTGTTAGATTATTTTTTTTTACTTCCTCAAAAATTTTGATATAAAGGTTTCTTGTTTGTATCTGTATTTCTCAAGACTCAGAAATCCAACTAGAAATCTTCAAAGAGAAGAGATTGAATATTATAGTAGTGCGAATTTTAACAGCCAAGTGAGACAAGAAACGCTTGGGACAATTTTTTCTTCAAAACAAGATTAGTCTGAAAAATCAAGGTAGTGTGATTTTTAAATATGTTTCCAGAGAAAGTTACACTAGGAATCTAATTAAACAAGTTAGCTAAAAAAATAAACTATAAAAACCAGTCTGGGAAAAATCAATGAGATTTTAAAAATATTGAAACAAAGAGACAAGCATTTGATTCATCAGATATCAATTTTAAAATCTTTTTTTTTATATATATAAAGTTTTTGAAGATTAAAATATAAGGATGTCGGGCTAGGAAAAATGTCATCTTGGGCTTTTCTGCCCCCCCCCCCCGAGCTAGCACATCATATAGGAAGAAACAAAAAAATAAAATAATAAGTCTTGTCTGAAATTAAAATATTATACACCTGATGACTGAAAGAAATGTGATATTTTCAGTAAGAGAAGATTCACCTGCATTTGAAAGCTGAAGAAAAATGAGTAATCTACTGATAAATATTAAATCACCTAGTACAAATTGAATCCAGTGACTGAGTTTAAACCCAAGAAAAAGTATAAACCTGAAGACAACTGATATACTTCATCAATTAAAAGAATCATGCTTAACAGGAAGGGAAGAAAAGTTCCAGTGCCAATACAATTCCCATTAAAGCAAATAACCTCAGTAGAATCATCACCATCAAATAATTATACACTTAAAGAGATGGTTCCAAAGAAACACGGAAATTGTTGCTGCCAAAGTATAGACATTAAACAAGATAAATTTGAATCATTGGAAGTCGCTACCAAAGAATAGAACTGGTAATATGAATTTTTTTATATATATATTTTCTTTATGATATCAGAGACTTAGTAAAACTTTAGCAATAAAGTTGTATATTTTCGTTTGTTATCTCAGAACTTTTAAAACAGCTAAGATCGATTGAAACCAAGAATTTCTTACTAGTGATAACCATAAGCTTCATTAATGATTTTATATGTACTAAAATTATGATTGTCTATTAACCTAAAGTTATGAAATGTTATTGATATGTAAAATATTATTTTTTTTTTTTTGTATTATTATTTTGGTTTTAAATAATCTTTTAGTTTTCATGGGGATAAACACGCACATACATAATAATACTTGTTGCATATATGTAATTGTGTGTGAATGTAAAATAAGAGGCAGTATTAAAATATTGGATTATTTGTGTTTTAAGTTAAAGTATAGCATTTCAGAGCTTAGAAGGGAGGGGGAGAAAAAGGTACTTTAAAACTTGTTTCTAAAAAACTTGCTCTTTCCAATTTTACTAACATTTATTTTTAATCATTCTACTTTACATGTTAGATTATAAAGGTATGTGTGCAAAAGAGAAAAGAAAAAAGAGTGTTTATTTTTTTTTGAGATATTTTCTGGTGGAGTGAGAATCTTAGCAAATTTGACATCCAATTTAATATACATTATACCAGTTATGGGAAAGGGGGAAGAATTTAAAATTAATGTTATGATTTTAAAACAGTCGATTATGATTATTGTTGTTATTGTTAATATCAATTTTCATGTAGATATAGAAATTTTTATGTATACGTTAGAAATGCAGTAATAAATGTTAATTTGTTTTATTAAACGAGGCGTATATATTTCATTAAGAGTATTTTTTTTATTAGTTGTGATCATTCATCATCAAGGTGAATATTAGCTATTTAAGTTCCAATTAGATATACTAAGATTAGCCACTAATTATTAATTTCTGAAACTAAATTTTATGATTAGGCTTAGTCCTAAAGCTGTGGTTGAAACCATTATCGTTATCATTGTCATCATCATCATCATCACGTTTTACTTAATGAGATAGATAAATGTTTAAAGGCCATAAATAAATAGTGATTTCATGGTATTTAGTTGACATTTGTGAATAATTGTAATAACCACCATTCCATCATCTATATCATGCAAGGATGAGTGAATTGCCATCCTAAATTAATAATATAATCTGAGCTAGTAAAACTTATAAAAAAATATTGAAACGCATTTATTATGTTAAGATCTAAGAAATGATTTCTGTCTAATGAATTTTATATACTCCACTTTAGTTTAAAGATGTTTTATGTTTACCTAAATGTTATTGCATACAGTGATATGGGTCTAAAAGCAAAATCCTCCATTTTTATTAGAAATAAAGTACCAAAAAGGGATTCAAACCCGGTACATGTGAAAAGGTTATAAGATATAACTGTGTCTAGGTTCAGATAATCTAGTGGTGCCCTGCTAGACCATATTCACTTGTTATTTATTTAAATATGCACTTGACATCAAGCCAAGAGATGAAAGTGAATAAAATCTACCGTCTGTATACCTGAGAAGATATTTTATTGAGTTACCAGTGTACTCACCCACTTGATGTTATTTCCTGAATTATAGTAGTTTGTTCTTAATAATTGTTTATAGTTTCTACTTGTTTATTGATGATACAATGCCTGCCTAACTAGGGTTTGAAATAGGCCAGACACCTTAAATGACTAGTCTCCAGGCATTATTGTTTCTAATTAAAGATATTATATCTTTGAAAATCTTAGGTAGAAATTGCTGAATTAAGCCACCGATATTTTTTATTTATAATTAATATTTACTTGAGTATTGAAAGCATTAAATTTCAATGCCTATTTCTCATATATAAGGGTAAATCCTTATGATCACCGTTTTTAGTTACAATATAATCTTTTTACTCTCCATACTCTCTCCAACTCCCTATTCTTTATTAATGCGTCTATTCTGCTATCCCATTCCTTACCACTATAACACTTAATAATTCTCCTAACACAATCATCCCACCTTTGTACAAGTATACTGATATAAATTCTTTATCCAAATCTTCTGCATACTGCATTGCCTTTCTCACCCATCTTGTTGCCTGCCCTTTACTCATAACCCAATTAAATACTATTTTGGCTATTCCTTTATTATCCATAAACTGCAATCTAATGAACATTTTCGTTTTGCTTTTTGCATACCTCATATAAAAACTTGACCATCCAATTTCTCCTCGAATTGCCTCCCTTTGCTGTCCACACAATTTATTTATATAAATTACATAGGTCCCACCTGGCTTTAAACATCAAAAAAATAAACTAATACATGTATATTTAAAACTATTTTATTCCATATAATAATGCAACCATTACACAGTCCCATTTATAATGCTGGGCTAAATCATGAACATAAGTTTGCTCCTGATGAATGATGGTCGACCACACAATCTTACATAAACAAGGTAATAGATCATGTCATAATAATTTATTTACAAATGTACCTATTAATTGATATGCCATTTATTTTCTTTAATGAAATTAACAAATCACATAACAGTAATTTATTTAGAAAGTATAAACATTAATTGATATGCAATTTATTTCTTTATCAAAGCCCTTTAATCTTTACACATCATAGTATCAATATATTCATAGATAATGTAACGCATATATAAATACAAACATTTCTTTGATTCACGTCTCCTAGTACTTACACATATTTGTGCTCTATATGGAATAGATATCAATGCTATTTTTATCACAATAATAATAAAGAATGCTTTTTTTAAGATCCTAATCCTAAACATAACCACTTATGTAATAATAATTATAAATGGATGGCTTTTTGGTCCTAATTCTAACTGAATACACCTTCTCCTTCTATATAATAAAAATGGCAAACCTAATTTAATACAATTTATACAAGGATTTTTTCTGAGATTGATTCCTAACTCATTAAACTGATAGAAATGCACTCTCCCATAAGGATGCAAATATATGCAAACTATTAAAGATTGAACAAACAACTGCACATATATAAATCCATTTACATAAAAATCAATTTTCAGTAATCAAATATAAGTTTAACTGTGAATGAATGAGACTAATGGAAATAATTACATCACTAACCATGGTTATTTGAAAACTTAGGCAGTTTTACTTCTTTCTAACAAATATTAAAGTCCATTTAGGCTGCCTTATATATTATTTAAAATACAGACATAAAATAGATTGTGTCAAAAAATATAGCCTTCCTAATTTCTAGATGCCATTTTAAAAAGTGCTAATTCTTCATTTCAGCTAAAGTTATTCAAAATATCATTCAAAAGTAAACCAGATTAGATGTAGCTGTTTAGTAAGTGTCCTTTTTTATTCACAAGAAATAGTGAAAATCATTGATTTGAATGAAGTAGTATTCCCTTCTGATCAAGAGAAAAGAAAAACTGATTTTATATCAAAACTTAGTTTCTTTCATGAACCTTGTTTTAGTTCTTTTTAAAAAAAAAAATACAAAAATTTGCATATCATTTTGCTTAGAAGAAAAAAAAATTCTAATTATTTTATTATTAAAATGAATAATAGATAATTCATTTCAATATATATAGATGGGGAATTACTACAGTTTAATTGATGTGTCAAATTTACCGCCTTCATAACTTTGATACAAATCACTTAATGGAAGTATATTAATAATTTAGTATCTTTCTTTAAGTTGAATTAAGATAATCATGAAACTCTGATTAGTATACAATCAATTTCTATTTTCAGTCATGAATTTCTGCCCTAATGAACAAGTTTACAACCTTATCCTGACTGTAAATATAAAAGATAATGATTATTCATACATTCATTGTCTTCAAAAAAAAATCATGTTTCAGTTAAGAACCAGCAGGCCATTAAGAAACAAAAAGAATGGCATTTCTTAATCTTAAACACAGAAGTAAAAGTCAGTAAATTGCTGTGTATTAAATTTATTATTAATAAAATGGAAGAAAAATTGTACAAACTCAGGAAATTAAAACAAAAAAAAATGAGAAAAGATTGTTTCCAATTCTATAATTAAAATATATTCAAAAAGGATAGTCTTAATCTTCTTACAAAATGAAGAGAATATTATTAATTTCAATAGCATATAAATAACTTACTACTACCTTGAATATGTAACATTTAAGAGAAGTATAAAAATACAAGGATCTTGATTAACAAAATTCAACTATCGCCAATCATTCAGTCTTTGAAATGTTATAATATTAATAAAATATCTGTAATAAAAGAGCAACTGCAAAGGATAAGTCAGCAAATAAAAGGGTGACTGCATACTATCTAGGAATCTTATTCCAATCTTTGCCAAGTATAGCATCTGAGAAGGTGATGAACTGATATTCTACGGAAGATACAGAAGTCATCTTCAATGTAGAGTAAGAAAGCAAATGGAAATCTTAAATGCTTCCACAATATAATCATTTTGGAAACATATGGATACAATTGGGTAGTCATACAATTATAAATAGTCATAATATAGAGCAATGTGTGGAATTTCATTCACGCTATATATATATATATAATGAATTGCTAGTATTGTTCTCACAGTAATCAGTGAATATTTAATAACAAAATCAGATTTGTAATGATTTTAATTATTACTCATTTTGTTTATGTGTTGAAGTTATACTATATATGTGACATTAAATAATTTGCAAGCAGCTGAGATGTTATAATTACCAGTCTGATTTGCCACACTGCAACTTTTGGAAAAAGCATCTGACATATTCATCAAAGAATTTTGTACCCGGTTTTAACAATCAAAAAAATAGCTGGCAAAAAAGAGAATCAAACTGTCTTGTTAATATGACAAATCAGTTGATATGTGTTCAGTAAAATACAGCAATTAACAGTCTGGTTATGAGATTTTTGCAGGACAAAAAAGGACTGAAATCACTAACCATATGTGTGAGCCTATAAAACCAAAAAAATTTCTCTTATGGATTTTGAATGCATATTTCAATCTACTAACCTCAAGGCATATACTCTTATTGCACTTTAAAAATAGAAACAGATCAGGGAGGAAATTCTCACGTGTTTAATACACAAATGAGGGAAGTACCCCCTACAGCAACTTGTAAGGGATATGATGAGTGAAAGATTGAGATAGCATCCTCTTATTGATAATGATTTAATAAAGAAGTAATCAAGGAAATATATGGCACATAAAATAATCCTAGACCAAACTAGGGAATTTCAACATCGTTACCCTAAAGATCAAGGGAAGGAAAAAATCATTCCATTTACGAGATTTAATATATATATATATTAAAAATATGGACTTTTACATTGTAAAGCAAATATTACTAGTCCAAATCTGTGAGGAAAGTATAAGAATGGAAATTGATAGAAACTCAGGGATATCATTGATATCAATAAAAGAATTGGATAAAATAAAAAAGTTTCATAAATTAATTAAACATTCTTCAAAATGCAATATATAATGGAAACGAAATAAAAATTCACAGTAAAATTATTTAATTAATGGTATTGTTCTAAAGGAAATTAACTCTATATTAGGAAAAAAATAGTTCTATTAGAAACATTATTAGAAATTAGCCTTTTAAGTGTATTACGTAATTCCTTAGCCTGTTTAAGACAAAGCAGGGAGAGATTAAGAACCGATTTTATGGAATAAGATTTTAAAACAAATGCCAAAACAATTATTTATAAAGCACCCAAATTATCATTCATACAATGAGAAAAGATTGGAGGGTCTGAAAGAATTAGTCAAAAAGAGAGTATTTAAACATATAGAAAAGTGGACTGGCCTATTGTAGTAATCATGAAGGAGCAGATGGAAAATTCATACTTGCGGCTATTACCATTATACGTAAATGAAAGTGCTTAGCTAACACTTATTAAATACAAGAAAAATTCAAGCACCGATATATTTTTCATTGCATTTTGCAAAACTGGATTTAAATCTGACATTTTATTAAATTCCCATCAGGAAAAAAATAATCAAAACTTTTGATGCTAATCACATATATTATGCCATTCTGTTGTAATCATACCTTTTGGAATAATATTAATGTATTTATTTCAGGCAGGATTATTATCATATTCCAAGACACAAAAAGAATCATTTCTTACCTTTATCAATCTTCTTGTCATAGTATGGATGCTTTTCTCAATAACCATGAATCATAAACACTTCTAAGCATATTTTTAAAATGTAAACAATGCAAGATCATTTGAGCCTTCACATATTGTATTGGCTAAACATTTAGTAATCATGATTACAATTTAAGTTCCAAAAAAATTACACAATTCAACATATAGATGCATTATCAAAAATCCCATATAGATCACAACCAAAGAAACCAGATAACATCTACATAGAAGTATTATAGGCAAGTGTGTCAACCAGTAGCAAAAGTAGTAAATTAAATCAAAAGATATTATAAATGATTCAAATTAATAAGCAGAGATTGGTTATCTAAATGTCAAAAAATATTACTATTTCATGAATATACAAAATCTCAATCTAGACAAAGATGCATATTAAATAGTAACAAAGCATTGATACTATCAATGGAATGTGAAAAAATACTTAAATTGCTTATCATGGTTATTCAGTGATAGAAACTATCTCTGGAAGCCAAATATCAGCACTGAAATTGAAAGCCACATAAATAATTGTAAATTACACCAATTCAAAGCTAAATTACCATATTAATATTATAGTCTCAGAACCAGCCGTGACAATGAATCCATATCAATCCTGCTGAATATTTCAAAAACCATACTCTTAATGATAGACTCAAATTGTAAAAATCATGAGCAGAAAGGAAACAATAATTGAAATATTCTCATAGCAAAATTTACTGTTGTTTTAGATATTTATAGTAATGGGGGGGAGGGGGCAGATATATAATTATACCTCTTTATCATCTAGAATCTAATGAATTGGTGCAATCATAATAAATTTAAACAAACAGTAAATATAACTGATTTGCCACAAGTACAGGAAGTTGTTTGCACAACTTTATTCCAATAACATTCCACATCTTCCATTGAAAGCTATAAAATACTGGCTGAATTCTTACTGAGTAGGAGATTAAAAAATTAATTAAACTAATGCTATCAAAATTTCATTTTGACAAATATTGTTGAAATGAAACACTATGAATGAAATAATTTTAAAACAGAAGGAAAAGTTTTGACCAACTCTTTATAGATTATAGATATCATTTAAAATTCTTTAAGCAAATAGCAGAAGTATAGATAAAAGATGGAATGCAGTGGAAAAGACAAACACTTTCATTATAAATCATGTGAAGATTGGAAAGAGACTAAGGATAGAGAAAATATATCAAGCAGATTCAAGGTTTAAGTTGTCAGTCTGAATCAACCGAAAGCAGATCGTTGTAGTAACAGATGCAGAGATTCAATCAAATGTGAAATCCAGTAGTCAATTCTAAGAAAGAACCAAGAATTAAGAAAGATCAACAAATCTAGGAGTATGATGAAGAGATTAATATGAAGTAAATCAATATCAATGGCAGGGAATAAAATAAGGATAAAATCATTTTAATTCATTTAACTTTAGAAAAACAAAGTGATTTAAAAAGATTAGAAAAGATTGTTTACCAAATCTGAGATAGAATATATTTAGAAAGAATGACTTCAATTTCAGCATGTAGAGGAATTTTGTAGATAATAAAAAAAATTAAATTAAAATTAATATAGTCTTTGGAATGTGAATTTGAAATACAATTTTAAAAAATCTATGATTAAAAGATCATTCCAGTGAAAAACAGATAGACCAAAAAATAAAGGACTGATGCATTTAACACAGGCAATTATTCCAACCTTTGCCAAATACAAGTACTGCAGAAATGTGCTGATAAAATCATTTAACGAAATGATCATTGGCAAACAAGAAATGAGATATGGGAAATATTTAACATTAATTAATTGTAAGATCATAAGTTGTCAAGCATATTATATTATATTGTATTTAATTCATGCTACTCCTTGTTTCTGACAAGTCAGTGAATAATATGAAATCAGAGAATATGATCTCATATATATATATTATTTATATTTATCTAATGTCAGTAGTCTACATATCACATTTAATGATTTTTAAAAAAAGTGAGTTTTATTGAGCTGTTTTATTAAGAATCATGCTATATATTGGACAAAGCAACTGGCCCAATTTCACAAAATCTAAATATCAGAAAAGGGAAATGTACTTAATATATTTTCAGTCAGGTGGGCAATTAGAGGTCCAACATAAATTTATGATTCTGGCCCCTAAGTAAGAATTCTGAAAAACAATGTAACAGACTAATGAGTTTGATATTAAGAATCAAAATGGCACCAAATCAGGTGATGAAAAAGGCTTTTAATGTATATAAAAAAATTTAATATTTATATAGCTGTTGTAAAGAATTTATTATTTTCTGATATTAAGAATATAATCAATTAGATATTGTATAACCAACATATGCAGAAATACTTCCTCATGAATAAAATTGAAGAAATTAAAACTAGAGTAATAGTTCTATTATACTTTGTAGGACAGAAAGTATTCAAAATTATTAACCATTTATGTGAACCTATTGAAGTAATCTTGTATAAAAAGATATATAATTAAATTCAATGCACATTTTAACCTATCATCCTCAAATCATAGTTACATTTTTAAATAGATCTCAGAATTCTATGAGTATGATATAGCATTTAAGGACCTGGCAAAAAATTGCATGTGATGCTTTTCTAAAAACACTTTACAGCGATTTCTCTGGGGTGTGATGAATGAAAGGTTGAGATAGCTGCTCCTAGCTGGTAATGATTCATCATAAAGAAATGATCAAAAAAGATATGGCAAATGGCGTAGTCCAAGTTTAGGAAAATTCACAATTATTACATTCAAAAAATTAATCATTCAAAAAATGATCATGAAGTTAGTCAGCCAAAACTTCATGAAGATAAAATAAAAATGTTACTGCTGTGGAAAATTGATCATATAGCCCAGAATTATAAAATGAAATTCCAAATAGTGCATAGACTCTTGGTTAAAGACCAACTACCAATTATATGTCAGCAGTTAAGGGAAGGAAAAAAGAAAAAATCTTCAGTCATGAGGCAAAGAGTACAAAAGATTTACAGCAGTTTCAGGCTTCTCATTAATGCTGATAAAAGATTGGAAAGATTTAATATTTCATTCCGCAAAATGAAAAATGTCAATGGGAGTGAAATAAAAATTTTCAGTATTTTCCCAAAATTTTTTTAACATTTGTAATGTTTATTCAAATTAAAGGCAAAATTAGAGCTCTGACATTACATATTATTTTAAGGGAAATTAATACTAAAATAAGCTTCACCCATTAAGAGTAATATTAGTGTAGTTAAAAAGAGCAACATCAAAAGAAATACTAAAAACATATTGTGGAGTGTGTTTAAGACAAGACAGAGAGATTACAACCCTGTGAAGTTAGATTTTAAAGAAAATGCCAAATCAATTATTTATTGGGCATGGAAAAAATCATTCATTCAATGAGACAAGACTGAGGAAATCATGATGGAATTAGTTAAAAAGTGAATATTAATACCTATGGAAGAGTTGGATTTGCCTATTGTGGTAATCATAAAGAAAAGATGAGAAAATCTGTGCTTATGTCTATCAACATCCTATGAATATTTCCCATAATGAATGCAAAAGCCAAAATTGAAGCATTTCACCAAATTTCTATTAGCAAAGTACCACCAAAACTCTTACTACTAATCACAGACATGAGGATGTTCTACTGAAATCATTTACTCTTTGGAATAACAATATATCACTGATTGTTTTTCAGGGCAAGATCAATACTGAATTCCAAAGAAAGTAAGAAATCATTCATTATTTTGAATGACATTTGTATGCTTGTGAATTGAAATTATTACTAACAAATGTTCAAAGATTTAGAAACATTAAAGAAATTCCTCATCAATTATTTTAAGAATTTTCTATAAAAATAATCCACCCATTATACAAATTCCTTTAAAAAAAGGTCAGAAATGGATCTAAGACAAAAACTAAAAAAACATGTTTATATAACAAAAGCTCTATTAAACTTGAGCAAACTTCTTATAAATTCTGAAAGCAATCTGGATCTTTATGAATATACAGAACTAGGGAAATCTGAAACCATTTAACAGACAAAAGAACGGCCAATAGCTTATGAACATACTTTGTCAGAAAAAGACTTGGCTATAGTATGGAAAAAAGAAATTTCTATAAGTATCTGTAGATTAAGTATCTTAATAATCAGGTATCATAAATCACTTCTGAATAAGTTTTTAATCTTTTAAATTTTTTTTAGATTTTTTAAATTACGCATATTTGTTGAATAAACTTTTGTCAGAATACGACTACAATCTAAATTACAAAAAGAGAAAAACAATGAAACATACAGAAATGTTGTCAAAAATTTCCAATAGATCAAAACTAATTAACAAGATTATTTGTGTAACACATTGTAATTAAGTATGCTAAACAGTAAAAAGTAGAAAATTGAATTGAGTCATACTTGATATGAAAAATTAATCAAAATAGATGTGTAGATTGAGCAATGGCCAACTAAATGCCCATAAATATTGCCATAATTTTTTTGAATTAAAAAAAATTTTCATCATATGCAAAGAATGCAAATATTAAATAGTGACAGATTCCTGATATCATCTATGGAATGAGAATAAAGAATACTTAAATCACTTCATCATGTTCTCCAAGAAATAGTAAGAGTGAAAGCATCAGCAGTGAGTAAATAACAGCATTGAAATTTAAAAAAATTGTAAATTACACCAATCAATAAAAAAATATTTCATCGTAGCCTTAGCCAAACAAACCATGGCAATGGATCCACATCAGACATGCTGGATTATTCAAAAGCCATAAATTCCAATAATTAGAATATCAGCTAATAAAAAATATGAAGAAAACAATTATCAAATTACTATTTTACCAATCAATGCTTGAATGAATGAAGCTGAACACAATGAATTATATAAACAAGAGAGCTGATAATACTAAATCAACAGCAACTAAGCAAAAATCAATGCAACAAAAACAGAGATCCAACAAAATGAAAATACAGCAGTCAATGTCCAGAATAATTGATTATCAAAAGATATTAAAATCCCTAAAATATTTTAAAAATTGTATGTAAAGCATGATTTTTCTGAAGAAAGGAGAATTAATATGAATTAAATCAATATTCAGAAAAGATTGTTTCCAATTCTGGAAGTAGAATATATTTAGAAAGAATATTTTTTATACAACATGGAGTTTTATAGGTAAATAAAAGCATCCAAATAAAATTAAACTAAAATATATACATCTGACTTTTGGAATGTTTTAATATTTTAAATCTAATTAAAAATAACTCTCATTAAAGGATTAATCCTGAAAAGAAAAATATAGGCTTGCAAATAAAAAATTGCACATTATCCAACTTGGCACAATTGCTGCAGTCTTTGGATAGTACAGCTACATTAAAGTTGAGAACTGACTTCCTATAAAAAAAATTACCAAATGCTATGGAGGAAATGGTATAGGTATCATCTATTTTAAAATGTGAAAAAGTAGCATCATCTATATTATCAATTATACAGATACTGAATTGCTATTTGCTGTTCTCATAATAATTGGCAAATATTTAATATCAAATAAGACTAATAATTTCACGTGTATATCTATTTAGCTACATTCTACATATCACATTAAATAATTTACTAGTAATTAAGCTTTTATTGTCAAACATTGTCTATCTGGCCTACAGAATAAGGCTGAATGTTTTCAAAACATTAACAAGACAAATTCTGCAAATCAAACAAAACATAAATTTACCATGCTAGTTGACAAAACAGTAACTACTCTCCCCATACAATAGTGCCATTTACTATAATCTATAGTACCAATGGATGCCAGTAAGGTTTGTGCATTTAAGCCTAATGCCTACTTATCCAATATCCCCAGACTAATTTCTAGCTTATGGCTTTAATCAGCGAGATGCACTATCCTTTTGACAACTACTGATTACTATAGCTTGCAGTAAATGGCACTACTGTATGGAAAAAGCTGCTATTTTTAATAAGCTTGTGCAAGAAAATGAAATAGTGCTCATGTCTTGCTAGCTGATGTGTTAGCGAACTGCCCGACCTTTTACTTATATTACAAATAATCACAAGGCAGTCCCAATGATAAGAACATAAGGAATTGACATTAGATATTTATCCTTACTACCTCAATGAAAAATTAAATCTCCAAATTAATAGCAAATTCTTCTTCATAATTATTTGTCAATTTCATTAATCTGAAGGTTTATAAAATTATAACAAGATCCACGTGCACCAGTACTCTGGGAAAATTTTCATAATTCTTCTTGTGATTTTTTTTTTTTATAATCGTGCTACAAAGGCAACACTTGATTTTCCTTGGTGAATCGTTTCCCATGCTGACCCATAATTGGTCTCTGGAATAGTAATGTGTCGTCCATGGTATCCTGAATCGTTTCCCATGCTGATCCGTAATGGTTGTCTAGAGTAGTAACGTGTCGTCCATGGTATCCTGAATCGTTTCCCATGCTGATCCATAATGGTTGTCTAGAGTAGTAACGTGTCGTCCATTGTAAATCATCTGACCAAACGATTTGCTTATTAGCTAGATCGAGCATGCACTATGCAGATATGTATTTTACTTATTTTATACTAATTTATATTTTTTAAAATCAAACTGAAAGACCCACACCTTCCTTACTACAACTTTTAAAGTTTATACCATGTACTAGGAATAAAAAGGACCGACTATTTTTCTAGTATATATGCTTAAAGAACTTTTAATTAGAATACATTTCTTAATATTTTATTCCTTCGTTTTCAATATTTTATTAAAAAAATTCCTAGAGGGAAAATATTTTTAATTCACTGAATTTTTATTATTTGGTATTTTTTTTAATTGCAAAGAACATAATGTAATGACAAAAATCCGGCTGAGAACAGTTTTAAGACATTCTTTTAGAATTAACCAATCCGAAATTAACGTCTGTGGTATTAATAAGAAAATGAGTTTAATTCGTTAGTATTAATATATTAAGCAAATGGTAATTGATGTTTAGTCGAATATCAATAGCATTCATAATTTGAAAAAAGGTCTTTGAGATTGCTTTAATTTCTAATAAGTTTTATAGTTTATGCAAGCTTTTAATGCCTTGAAACATT
Source organism: Epiperipatus broadwayi (assembly GCA_028023455.1). Lineage (NCBI taxonomy): Eukaryota > Metazoa > Onychophora > Udeonychophora > Euonychophora > Peripatidae > Epiperipatus > Epiperipatus broadwayi. The sequence goes on from JAQFVV010006204.1 coordinate 691,534, forward strand.
CTCGCGGTTTTCAGTTAAGGTAACGTTAATGCTTACGTTGCAAATATGTTTTAATGTTTATTATAAGCCTTTAAAATATTGTTATAGTTTTAAAAATGTATTCTTTCTGTCAGTTTTATTTATACATTTCTTATCTTAACTTTGTAAATTTAAATTTTATTATGAGTGGACGGTAAATTAAAAAAAATGTAATTGTCAAAAAAAATAACTTTGAGATAATCACTACGGCTATTTTTTCTAATGGAATTACATTATTTTATCCGTTTGAGAATTAATTTTGAATTATTTACTAATATGGAAACATCGTTTCTATTGTGAGATAATTTACAAATATTTAGTTAAAAATAAATTACCAAGTGACTTGTTATCCGTAATTTTTAAGAATGATTTGTAAATTACTCATTAAAAATATATTCTTTTTTTTTCTGTTCAACAATAATTTATAATAATATGTAAAATTTTCCCCGTCTTTTTTTCTTAAAAAAAGATGATTAAAATGTCTAGTTTATATATGAGTAGTTAATTATTAACTGTATAAGGTACCCTACATTTGAAAATTTTTGCAAAATAATACTAAATTATGGTTGAAAATTTATTTCATATTTTAAACAGGCTTGGAATTTTTTGATGTATTACATGATTGATAGTCATCTAAATTAGATACCCCATTATTAATTGGCTAGCGAATGAAGCTAGGAATTTGTAAACTCTTATTCATTATTTCTCAATAGAAAATATTAGAGAGGCTTCTCCCTAAATACAAGGGAAGAAAGCACACAAATATCAGGATTTGAATCATTTTTTTTTTTTTTTTGAATTTCATGAAATTGCAGTAGTGGAAACAAAAATTAACATGCAAAAGTTAAACATTAAAAAAATAACATTTATTTTATTGGTATGATGTTTAGTAGCTTGCATAAAAATAAAAAGAATTGTGAATGAATGCCTATTTTTAAATGGAAATAGTTGGAGCACACTGGAAATCCCGTTCCAAAAAAAATATTGAAACTAATTGTTGTCTTTTAATGCAAAAATCACATAAAGTAAGTTCATCATCATCATCAACCATATTATCAATCCACTGTAGGATGAAAGTGTTTCCAAGTTCAATTCTTCTATCTCTAGTCTTTTCTCTACAACACCCTTGCACACTTTCTTATTTTATCCATCCATCTCATGGTCTCTTTCTGGGTCTTTTACAATCTCTTGGAATTCAGTTTAACATTTCAATTGTCCATTTATTATCATCTCTTCTAGCAATATGTCCAACCCAACTCCACATCAGACTTTTATTTCTTTCAACGATGTCAGTAACCTATTTGTTCTCTTAACTCATTTATTGCATTTTTGATCTCTTCTTGTTACTCCTAACATGCATCTCTCCATACTTCTTTGAGTGGTCTGAAGTCTATTGCTCTTCTATTAAGTGTCCAAGTCTCAGATCCATAAGTAAGAAGTGATAAAACACATTTATTAAAAACCTTCCCTTTCAAACACAGATATATTTCCTTTTAATACTAAATTATTTTTACCAAAGCACTCCAACCAAGTTTAACTCTATGATTAATTTCATCCATTATGTTTCCATCTGTAATAATAATCTGACCAAGGTATTCATAGGTGTTAATTCTAATTCATCATAATCAATCTTTATTTTCATCTTTTGAGGAAATCCATTGAACATTACTTTAGTTTTTTTAACATTTATCTTTGGTCCTATTTTCATCTGATAATTCCTGCAACATTTCCTGCAGCTCTAAAGCATTATTTGCAAAAACAAGTACATCATCTGCAAAATCTAAATGATTTAAATAGTCTCCATTTTCTTTTACTCCTTTAGCTTTCCATTTTAATCTATAAAATACTTTCAGCACTGCTGTAAAAAGTTTGGAGATATGGAGTCATCCAGTCATACCTTTCTCAATGTTAACCTTACTAGTATCATTATGTAATCTAATTATTGCTGATGATCCAATGCTTTAATCACTGAAGAAATGCTTATAGAATTAAATGCCTTTCATAATTACAAATGCAAAGCATAATGGCAACTCATATTCATTGGTCCTTTCTATAACTTCTCTCAATACTTGGATATGATCTGTTGTACTAAAATCACTTTTAAATCCAACTTGTTTTGGTTGGTTGAAATCCAATGTTCTCTGTAGATGAGTTGTAATTATCTTGGTATAAAAATTTTGTATAAAACTGATAAATGTCTGATAGATCTGTAATTTTAATATCTTCTGTATCACCTTTTTTAAATATTAATACTGCATTCTTCCAATCATCTGGTACTTCTTTATCATTTAGATATTTGGTGTATAACTTTGCCAAAAAAAATTTATATTTCTTCACCTGCTACTTTTAATATATTGATTATAATCCCATCATTATCTGGAGCTTTTCGCTTCATAAATTTAATTGCATATCTCACTTCTTCATTTAAAATCATGGGTAATTCAGAAGATATTATAGATGTAAAAGATACTTGTTCTTTATTACTAGATAATTCTTGATAGAACTCTTCTGCCCATTTCATGATGTCATCTCTCTTTTTAGTAATAGTTCCATCTTTTTTTTCTTATTGCATATATGTTTCCTACCAATCCCAAAATGTTTTACACTTTTGAGACTTATTCTCTTCTACAGCTTTCTTTGCTAATTCACAATTATACTTTCTTATATCATTATCAATTCTTTTTCACACCATTTTACAAAATTTGAGGTATTCAATCCTTAATGCATCATTTTTATATATCTTTATATTCCTTCTTTTCTTCATAAATTCTCTAATCTTAGTAGAAATTTTATTGGTCAATTACTGCTTTTTTCTGCCAACTATCTTTGTTGCAGTTTTTAAAAGAGTATCTTAATTTCCTATTAATTTTATTCAAATCTGAATCTTGTTCAAAATCTACTAATACTTGAAAATGATTTGCAAGTTCTAATTTAAATTCATTCTGAAGATTAGGAATGTAAACTAAATATTGTTTTTCTTAATATTTTTTGTCTCTAGTTTTGTATTAACATGTATCTTACATTTTACTAATCAACATTGCTTCCTGTGTTTTCTGTTAGCAAAATACCAATTCTGTACCTTCATTTGGATGCTTTCAGGTTCCTTTTAATATTTTTCTCAAAATAAGAATTCATATTGTAAAGTTTTTCTTTTTCTGCAAACACCACAGGTCTATGTTCTCTCTCATTGCTATTACCGTAACCAAATTTAACTACAGCACTTCCATTTTTTATTTATTTATCAACTCTAGCATTAAAGTTTTCCATAACAATTTTAAAATATTGTTTAGTCTGATCATGTACATCCATATAAAAATCTACTTCATCACTATGAGAACTTGTTGGAGCATAAACCTGAATCATTTGTATTTGGTATCTGCTATTAAGTTTAATAACTAATCTTGCTATTCTGTCCAATACTCCATCAATTTCCACAATGTTGTTTTTCCACTTTTTATTTATAATGAATCCTAAGTCAATATTTGTGTCTTTGTAGTAGAGTACATGTCCCATTTAATATGAGATAGTTTTTCCAGTATTTGGTATCTGCTATTAAGTTTAATAACTAATCTTGCTATTCTGTCCAATACTCCATCAATTTCCACAATGTTGTTCTTCCACTTTTTATTTATAATGAATCCTAAGTCAATATTTGTGTCTTTGTAGTAGAGTACATGTCCCATTTAATATGAGATAGTTTTTCCAGTATTTGGTATCTGCTATTAAGTTTAATAACTAATCTTGCTATTCTGTCCAATATTCCATCAATTTCCACAATGTTGTTCTTCCACTTTTTATTTATAATGAATCCTAAGTCAATATTTGTGTCTTTGTAGTAGAGTACATGTCCCATTTAATATGAGATAGTTTTTCCAATTCTTGCAATCTTCCTTTACTTGAAAGTGATCTGCAGTTATAAGTACCTAATAAAAAGTCGTCATCAAATGGCAGCTTGAGTCTGCAATCAGGGGCTTCTTAGAATCCTCCTCCTTCATACACCAATTGCTCAATGTCTTGTCTAGTGACTTTACAGCTTCCTGGGAATAAGGGCCATGATTTATTTTTGTCTGTCATGATTGTATATATCTATTTAAAAAATTTTTTTCATTCACACCCACATTGATTCTGCCTTATCAGGCAACTACAAAGAAAGTCTATGGTGTTTCTTGATATTAACTTCAGAGGTAAAAAGCCAATAAACTCACCCCATTGGCTAATGCGTGTTGGTGAGCAGTCCAACTAGGTTCATATACTGTATGAATAATCACAAAATAATGACAAGAACGTCTGGAGTGGACATTAGGAATTTGCATTGCTCAGTTCCTTTAAGGCCTATAAGAGGAATCAAAGGGTTTTCTTTCAGTTAACATCAAACTCCTTTCTATAGCCAAAAAAATAAGTTAATAGCATATATATTTATTTGTTTTTTTCTTAACAATAGTTCTCTATTCTCATTAAGATTTGAAAACTTAATTTTTTTTCTTTTGAATGGTTTGAAAGTACACTGAATATTCACAATAATTAGAGAAAAGGAAAAAAGTGCCCTTTTAAAATTTTATAATTGTTAAATTTGTAATAATAACTTGATGCTTTTTTTTTTTTATGTTTTAAGTTGAGAGTTTAAGTGTTACAATATATTTTAAATGATTTTTCATCTCTGCAATGTTAATGTAAGTGTAATTGAATTAAAGCAGGCTTGAGCAAGCATAAGAAATGGTGATTATGTGATGAAAGTGAATTGTTTTCTTCTTATTTTTTCATTTTCTTTTACATTATTATTTTTAATCAATGAGATTAATATGGTGCCTAATTGTCGTGAATCTCTCATGCTGTAAGTTTTCTCTGCACAAACTATGACTCAAGGATTGTCTATTTGTGTATATTTTCTTCCTTTAATTGTATGCATAGCAGTTCTAATTTTTAAGAGTTGCGATGACTATACTCATTTATGAGTAACTGCTAATAATGATGATTTTAGAATTGCAGTACAAAGAAGAAAAGCACTTTGTAACATATTAAATTCCTTTGTGATGTGCCAAGTTTGATTAATCGTCATATTAAATTTTTTTTTTCTCATTTTTTATTAATGCTTTTTTTATGTGTGGGTTATCATTACTACCATTGACAGCTTACTGCAAAACAAAAGACTTCTCCAATAAAGATCTTTCCTGAACTTATTAATCCAAAAAACTATTATTTCATTTCATTTGAATATAAATCTTTTCCAGTAACTTGTTTGTTTTTGATATTGATCTTTTCATATTATGTGGCAACTCATTTTCGTTAGGTTTTTTTTATTTTTACAATATAGTGGTTGTGCTCTATCTTCTATACTTGGGTTCATAACTTTCATCACATATGAATTCAGCACTGTAACAACACTGTGTAATATTTAAAACTCATATGAATTTAGTACAACTATCTTAACATATATATATCCATAAAATATTTTAATTTAAAAATTAGTATAGAGTACAGATTCTCAATCCTTTTCCTAGTCAGTATCGATTTTATTTTTTATATATGTGGCCTTCTAATAAGGTACTGTATTTTTCAACATATTTTTATTGAAAATATTTTTCAAAATAAATATATATATATTTAGAATTAGGAGAAAAATTATTTTGTGTCTTTCTCCTAAGTTTGTAATACTTAAAAATAGTATATTTATAAAAAGTAAAATATATTTTTAACAAAGAACAAAAAAAATTCTTTCAAGTTCAAAGAAAAACTTAATTAACTGATATTAGTGATATGCAAAAAAAAGATGCAGAATCTGCTTTTTAACCTATAAACATTAGATTACAATTACTTGAATGGACAGAGACCATATCTTACAGCAAATAGAAGCAAAAATAATCGCTTATAGTATCAATTTCATATGTTGGATACATGCAATGCTGCTTATCTAGTATATACTTGGAGCATGAGATCAGCAAAAATACAGAATACTTTATAATACTCAAATCCTTATTTTTTTTTTTTTACTTTTAATAACTTGTTTTTAGAATTAAAAAACTGCCATAAACTATGTTTTTTTTTCACTTAAGTGAGAACGATTTAATTACCTTAAATTAGGAAGAATTGAAATAAAATTTCTGAATTTTTTTGTTTTTATGGGAAAAATTTCTTTACCCACAATTTTAACCTTTTTTAAAAAAAAAAAGCATTCTTCTATAGATAATTAAAGATACTATGTTGTGGATTCACGCTGAAAAATTAATTTTCCCTATATGTGACCTTCACTTTGAATAGTATACATAGTGAGAAATATTTTTTAGCAAATTCATTACACAAGTATCTTTAGAGACAAAATAAAAAAAACAATATTTTATGTTTCTGCCAAATAAATTTGCACTTTTAAAAATATAATATAAAAATAATATGTACTTTGGAAAAAAGTACACATGAAGAACGCATAAAAAATTAATATTAAATATCTAAAACTAAGAATAGAAAAATGCTATTTTACCATATAATGTCTATCAATAATTCTGCGCTAACATGCTTGTTAGAGAAGTTTAATTTTGTAAAAATTATGTTTATCTGCGCTAAGCGCTTTCGAAGTTCTAGACTTCATAGCTGAGTGCAGACGATCGTAATGAGGAGGCGTATTCTAATTTATGCAAATTAGTTAGCTGTTAATTGTGTCGTAGGTCTTGGCATTTTATTTTGTTTAGATTAATTTGTCCATCTTTTTGAAATGGTGAAACATTTGTCTTTTTTGTTTATTGAATGAGGTAGGCTTCTTTTATTTACGCCTATGGTCATTTCTCTCTCTACATTTTATTATGGGATTGGTTCGAATCTTTGTCCAGTAGTCTTTTCATGCTCCAAGAGTGCTGATGTGGTCTTTTTATTATTCATTGTCCTTTTATACATGTAAATATGTTGCGATGCTCTATTTGTGATGGTTGTTTTTGTTTCCCTATGCACCCAGCCTAAGTGCATTGGATTTGATATACAACTTAAGGCAAAATCCACCGAAATGATCTTTCTGTACTTGCACATTAGAAGGCTCTTAATTATATGTATCAGCTAGGAATAATGGCTAAAATAAATATATAATGTCCTATATTGGATTACAGTCATTCAACATATAAAAGTCAAATTACTGCAGAATATATAAAAAATACTTAATGTGTGTCACGTAGATTTTTTACATGACTGCCATGCCATATGAATGGATCTAAAGAAATTTTAAAGATTTACATTTTCAAAATTAAATATAATTTGTGTAACATTATAACTATTAAAGAAATCATTTTATAGAATAATCTAGATAAAATTATTATAAGCCATATAATCATAATAATTAATAGGAATGCTGATTTTTAAACATAATTAGTACTATTAAAATTACACATATAGGTATTTGTGCACAGATGTTTTATAAATATTTGATATGATGATAACTGATTTTTAAATGTAAGAAATACCGACAATATTTAAATGATGTTAAATTTCTGTAATTTCTAACATATGAAACACATTGCTAGCTATTGCTATATGAACTAGAAAATTAAAATTCAGTTTTTTATAAATTTTTAATTTTCATATTTTTGTTCTCTATTTTTCTTGAATGAATCAGCTGATTTTGAAACAGCATTTTCTGACTGCATCAGTAATATCAGTCTATGATAAATTGATTCAGTTGCTTATTTATTACTCTCAATTTTTCCTATAATGTTTTGTATCATTTGTAATCATGTGTTTCATTTTAGAATTTAAAATCCATCTATTCATAATTATCTTTATCAGTTCAGCCACATCTTGCTGCTTAATTATTTCATATACTATATCATCTTTTTGTTCGATTGATCAAAAGATAAAATTTATCTTTGTATATTGTTGATCTTAATTCTATCTAATTTTTTTAAAATTAAAACACGATGTTTTAACTTTGCCTAGATTTTTTTCTTTAAACTTTATTTTTTAAAAGCTTTTTCTTTAAGAACCAAAACATTTTTTATATGAAATATGGATATATAAATTGTAAATATTTTGGAAATTATTCTTGATTGATATAGTATCATTGTTTGAATTTAGGCTACAAAGTATTAGCTTTTTGGAATTTTTTTAATGTGTTGGTTCGCTGGTTTTTTTTTTTGGTATATTTAGACCATTCAATAACAAATTTGTTTTAAAAAGTTGTATTTTATTTTATGTAAAATAAACATAAAGCATATTGAATGCTTTTTTTAAAAAAATGTTATAAATTTTTGAATATTTAGGAAATACAAAATCAATAAATATATCATTTCTATTTATGAGTAAAAAAAAACAATACCTTGAAAAGTATATATATATTTTATATTGTAATAAAAAAACCCACAAGGAATTGAATATAGTTTTACATATATTAAAAGAAAATCTTTAAATTAAGTGAGACAGTGATGCTTAATAGAAATAATGGAGGCTCAGTTTTGGAATTTTATTATGTTCAAAGAAATATAATGTTGGAATCATTGTAGTGCTGTTAGCTAGTTATTATAAATATTATATGACAATTTAATGTTATCATTTGCAGTAACTTGTAAATGGAAAATAATAGAAGGACAAAGAAAATACAACAGTTGCTTTGTGATATATATATAGATCGTTCTGGGACCACAAATGCTCGCAAATTCTCTCATGTTGATCCTTTAATTTATTTGATATTTTTGCTCTAATTTTTAATTTTTTTTGACATCAATTGTTTTTTTTTTTTAACGATATTAATACTTTAGCTAATGGTAATTCTGTATTGCATTCTATTTTTAATTATATTCTAATTTTTTTTTTTAACAGATTAATTTAAAATATATAATGCACTTTTCTTTTACGACTAATTTATCAGTATTTATGCTTACTCGCTATATTCAGAAAACCTTAATATTATATTAATTTTGTATTTATTAAGGCTTAGCACTTCCGAGGGCAAAGCATTTCCTTATATTTGTAGCATTAATGTATACGTAATAGTTTATATCCCTACATAAGCCATTACTTTATTCAAATTTACGCAAATTATATTGTCCATTTCTTAGAGAAGGGGAAGCATGATTTCTTCCTGTTTATAGCATTTAGGTTGTTAGCTATATGCCAAGCCTCTTTAATTTTTGCTTGGAGTTATTTCATTTGATGCATGCGATGTTGGTGGCTGTTGACCCAAATGTGTGGTCCTTTGCATGTTGATGCTGACGAAGATCAATTATGTTCAGGATTATTTATGGTTCATTTGTAGAGATATCTGTGTTTCGATGTCTTTGTAGAGAGACATATGTGTGATTTACCATAACAGATAGCCCTGCAGCATGCCTGGGGGCATACAGTTTTATATATGGTGTGTAATGGTGATAAGCCTTGGATACTGCCAAAAATATAAAGTTTGCTCACAAACACGTCGAGTAAGCTACCATACTCCTCCCACAATAAATAGGCTTATAAATAATTCTGAGACTACACAATGAGCAAACTTCACGCACCTTATATAAAATTGCATGCTTCCAGGCAGAGTGCAGAACTATCTATTATGGTGAATTACATGCATGGGTCTCTATAAAGCTAGCTATACAAACGAGCCATAAATAATCCTAAACACAAGTCATTTTTCTTCTTCGAGCACCAACATGTAATGGGCCATATATTTGAGCCCTTAGCCACTGACATCATATGCATCAAGCGAAATGATTCCAAATGGAAAATTAAAGATGCTTGGCATATAGCTAACAACTTTAACGCTATAAGTAGGAAGGAATCATGCTTCCTCCTCTCTAAGAAATGGACAATATAATTTGCATAAATTTAAATAAACTTATAGCCTATATAGAGATATAAATATGAGAACATCATTTTGTTCTTAAAAGCACTAGCCTCAATAAGTACATAGTATAATATTAAGCTTTTCTGAATGTACTAAGTAAGCACAAATATTGCTAGATTAATTTAATGAAATTCCCTTACAATATTAGCTTCAGTACCATCACATCCAGCAGTCTCAAAAACAAACTGATATGTTTTGTGATTTTTCCAATTTTCAGAATATTGTAAAGAATCTAATGAAAATTTGCTAATGTCTTTGTTACTTTATTAGATTATCCCTGTAACATTTTTATATAATAAATTTTGCAGAATATCATATGCAGTTGCAACAAATTTAAATACCCTTTTTTAATTTGTTAAATGTAGATGCTTTCAAGATTTTTAAATTGATTCACATTTTTAAGTTGATAATTATCCAATTAAAGTTGTAGAATTTTTGTTTTAGTCCTTAACTGGTTGATAAAGTTTTTAAGTTGTTTTTTTTAAACAATATTTGAACTAATATGAATAACTCGACCATCATTTATTAAATCTAGAAGCCATCAAAATGACATTCTTAATTTTGCTTTTAATCAATTTAAAAAACACCATAAAATTTATATATTAATGCCTGATTCATGAAATGACCTATAAACTATTCCTAAAAACCATTGTTATAAAAGTGGAAACAAAATTAGAGTTAGGACATGAATTTTCATTTCAAATGTTTCAAATTTTCTCCGAGAAACAATAAAGCTTCTTTTTGCTATATAATATAAACTGTTGTGGACAACCGTTTATTTTTTGACATCATTATATAGTCAGTTAACTGAGTCAAATGCACTGTTCATATATATAAACTATACAAGTCACTTTTTGTTTGCAATAAAACCAAGGTGACAAAAGTTATATCAGTAGTTCTCTAATTTTTTTTTTTTTACCATGCTAAGACTTTGATAACCCCACTCATTTGTGATGATGGTGTTTTAGTTATATTTTATATTGGATTATTTCCATCATCTAATATGAGTATTAAATGTCTTTAGAAAAATTTAACTTTATTTAAATATTCCAAATAACAGTTGAATGTATTTGGAATATTTAAATAAAGTTAAATTTTTCTAAAGACATTCAATACTTATATTAGATGATGGAAATAGTCCAATATAAAAATACACTCATTTATGACTAGAAACAACTTATTTAATAAAATCCTTAGAATTTTTGCTGTAGTGGATACAATTAATTAATTAATCATATAATTATTATAGCATTTTTCCCTCTATTTTTTATATTGTTTGTAAATTGGAACAAAAGAAGCCTTAGGATCTAATAATATAACTCCATGAATCTGCATAATCCTAAAAAAAATTTTAATACTTTAGAAACTAACATTACAAAGAACTGTTTTAATTTAATTGAACTAGATATTTCTCCAAATTCTAATGCTTCAATAGATGCATGTATTATTAAATATAGTCATCTGAATTCTATTTGAAATAAAAATTATTGCAGAAAACTAGCCACTGGTTTAACAGCATATATGACATCATTTTACTATCCATGTGTTATTTTAATACTTCAAAAAAAAAAAAAAATCATCTTCCTTGAAGTCTCATAGAATGCAATGTTGCTTACTTTTTTATCAGTCTTTAAACTTCTGCCATTAAATCCTTATATTGCCTTTTTTTAAAAAAAAAGATTTCTATCCACACTGCATTCCTGAAAAATATCCAATGTCTCATCTAATTATAAAAATGAAAATCTGAATTGCCACTTTTAGTGTTTAATAGTTGCTGAAATTTATCACAATAAATTTTCTATTTATATGGTTGAGCTACAATAATTTTTTCTTAATGAACTTCATTTGAAACTTGGGTCATACTAATTATGATTTGTCTCAACAACATGCAATTGTAAGAGCTTATTGAAACAGACCTACAGTTTTACTCTTCTTTTCAAATATATATAATTCTTTATCAAAATTTAAGGAGTCAAACTCTGGAGTTAATAGGTGTTAAAAATAATAATAGATTATTTTTTTAGAATTTAATATCTTAACTAATGATGGTCAGACTGATTATCCAGCCATATTTTCTGCCCATCTTTCCCATCAAACATCTCAAAATACAGAGAAGCTCTATCTTTTGCCATTATAGATGCTATTTATTATTTTAAAAAAAATATCTACCATACTGCAGATTAAGGTACCATCTCTAAAAAGAGAAACATCTATAGATTGGGTTCAAATCCCTCTCTAGCTTCTTAGATGTTAACTCCTCATTTACCTATTACTAGTTTAAAAGAAAACATGGTAATGTGTCACAAGGCATGAGTGAGAGAGAAAAATGAATAGTTATAACAACATAACACCAAATTGATTTACAATATTTACACCTTATGTAGTACTTAGGGATGAATCCAACATGTGTGTGTGTATATATATACACACACAGAAGTATGCCTACACACAATACAAAACAATCTTATAATTCTTATATATGTATGTTGTGGATTTAATCATAATTCTTATTTAATTATGATAATACAAATGAAGATTAACAATATATATCAATTAATAGATAAATATATCTCAGTTATAAAAAAAAAAATATTGATTACATAAGAAATCAGTTTTATATTATATTTGCTTTAGTGTTCGCAAAGGGGACAAAAATTATTACTTCATGAAGAGATAAAAAAAAAATTAATACATATTTAAAAAGAAAATGCTAAAATTATTAACTGCATATATTATATATATATTATTAAAAGCCTTTTAATTTAAATAAAATTTATTTTACCATAGCATCAGATTTTAATTTAACACTTCATTAAATTCTAGGTTTGAACTTTTTAAAAAAAGAATTAATCCATAAGACATTTTAAGATATAATGCTTTATTAGATATATTTTGTTGAATAATTCTCTGGATAATGTGTTCATGAATAGGCAGGAAGCAGTAAAATGAAAGATGTCGGGTAATAAAAATTCTTTATCTTAGTAAAAGGAAGACATTTCTAAAAGTGGAATTTGAAGGAAACTACATAATTTTAGGTTTAACCAGTGCACTAATTAAAGTTTTACTCTTTGACAATGAGATTTTCAGCTATTGCATAGTTTTCCATTTTTGATAAACTTTACAAATTATTGCTGTCATTCTAATTGGCTTAATTTTATAATGTTATACAGTTATTTATTATTGAAAATAATCCAATAGTTCTTCACAATGAGGATATTAAAGTTCTCTTAAAGAAGAAAATTTTCTTCGAAAAACTTTCTTTTTCTCAACACAAAAAAGAAAAAAATAGTAACTTCTCTCCCATGTTTTTCTTTATGAATGCTAAGATACACATAACAAATCTGGGTACTTTTATTTATTATTACATTAATTTAAACAAATAAAAATATATAAAAGAACAATTATCTTATTTTCTTTTTTAAAAAAATATGACTGTTAAGTGTGTAATTTAAAAAAAAAAAACTTGTAGGGTCTGATCAGCTTTTTTTCTAAAAGATGTCTGAATCAATACAATTATAAATTACAATTAATGTGACAAGTTTTTGAGGATTGATGCATCCAAGTTTCTTTTTAGGAATATTCATACTAGTCAATCAATATGTTGTTCAAAAATTCCAGTTCATTCAAGCTTATTGAACGAAATTATATTTCCTAATAACTTTGGCCGTTTGTTTCCTTATCAATTTGTGAATTATCAAATTTCCCCCCAAAAAAACCATCATATCGATGCATCTTCGGTTCATTATAAATATTTTATCATCTATTGTTTCTACAAAATAATTTAATTTTTTAATGTCAAGGAGTACTTTTTTTCATAAACAGTGTCCAGTATTAAAAAACCTCCCTTTTTTTTTAATGATGATAAAAGTATAATATTAATCTTGATTTGTTTAGTATTAATCTGCCTCCCTCCCCATCTCCTATACAAAGCTGTTTTCCAGGATTCATTTTACAGTTAATAAAATTTACTTCATGTATTCTCCATAATTTTACTTTATTTATATTGGCTTATATATTTAACTTTTCAAAGAAGACTACTGGCTGCTGAAAAACATTATTTAAAAAGTATTTAGGGACTTTCTGGTTTTCAAGATTTGTAATTTTACCTGTAAATAAACTTTATAAGTTGTCCTCATTGTTTAAAGGAAAAAAGTTTGCTTATGAAATACAGTCATTATTTTAAACAATCTTTTAATGAATCCATGTATTATTTTAAAATCTATTCAGTGGTTTTTCAGTGTATTTATTCACTTAATACCTATACTATGCATAAAATTGAACATACACTTCAGATTTGCTTCATATTTCAAAGTAGTGTTAAATATGCATACATTAAAACTCATGCTAAAAAGTTAAATGTTTATTGAAAAATACAATGTAATAATGAAATTTTCACTTTAAAATAAATTATGAAAAGTCACATATATTATTAGAAAATTAACATTGAATGATTCAAGGAATTGTAGATAAATTTAAATGTAAGACAATAGTATGAAATAAAAGTGATAGAATTTTGAAAACTCATGCAAACAATGATGAAAGATAGTTTTAAAATTACTAGAAAATTAATTAAATTAATGATTTCAGTAGTTATATTATTTAGTTGTTGAATAAATTAATGATTTCAGTAGTTATATTATTTAGTTGTTGAATATACTTTCTCCTACAAGTATGATTTAATTCCAAAGTCATCTTAAAGTATCTATACATAGACCTATATATTTGTAAATCTTAACTTTTTTGTTTATATTATTTTTGTTTACTCATACTCTCTTTCTGGATGTGCATCTCCAATAGATTTACTAAGATACAAAATTTGCAATAAATCTTGATATATAATATTTTGCTATAGATTTTGTAGCATATATAAAACTGTCTATCATTTTAAAAAGTTTCCAAACTCTTATCTCCTATATTTCACCATCACACAAATTTATATGCAATCTGTTGAACCATTGGGTAGATGATTTTTTTCAAGATGTGCTTTTTTTTTGCACTTGTTTTTGATATAAACAATAATCACTGAGCAGGGATAAGGTAGTTCAGTTACAAGCAGTCACATTTTATAGTTTATTAAAATGAAATGTATGTCCAATTTTATGAGTGTTGTAAATATGAAATGAATGAATACAAGTAAAACATTTAATGTAGTTTGGAGAATATATGGAATCAATAAAAAAAAAAATGTTTGCAATAATGAATGTATTTTTCAATAACACTTTTTTCCCCCATGTGTCATAGCATCAGCTGGGAAGCGAACCCGCTAACCCAGGACAACTGCTTGTAAAGCAGCCGTCGCTGACCTCTCGACCACCAATGCTTGACATTTTTCAATAACTTTTCCTTTGAACAGTTATAATAGCTTGTAATGTTAAAATTACATGTATGCATTCAATTTTGTATATATATGTATGGGTAACGCTCCTACAGCATGGCATCGTACTACACGATTTTTCCTCCAACACAAGATAAATTGTAGAAACTCTTGTATAACACACCACTTATGACATGGTTTCACTCTTAATATGATCAGAAATTTGCAGAAACCCTCATATAACACTGTATTTCTACTATTAAATGTGTGTAATAGCTGTAAACCTTGTATATCTATAAGAAGAAATCTATAATCTTTAAGATTACTTAATATGTCATCTCTTGGATATTGTTTATATGAGATTTTATTCCGTAATCTTTAATTACATCCATTTCCATAGTAATTCCATATTCGGAATCAAATTCATTCATTCACTTTTTGAAAGTTTTTTCCCAATGAACTGGTGTTTCATACTGTTAAAATGCTTTTTTAAAGACTTTATAAAATTATTTTTTGTATATGTTTTAAAATAACAAAGCATAAATCTACAAATTTGAATACAAAATTTATTCAAATTATATTTAAATAACAAGACTTTATAAAATTATTTTTTGTATAATGAAGCAGTCGGATCTAAGTTCGATCCTAGCTTCATGATATCTCATATGCAGCCCACTTCTAACCATGAATTTCCGATTCAATGGGGCTTTATATATAAAAAAAATAGTATTATACAAAAATATGTTAAAACCAACTAGTTTAATATTTAAACAAATCAATATTATAAATCATGATAAAATTATTAGTTTAATATTTAAACAAATCAATATTATAAATCATGCATGAAAACACATATATTATAATTGCGTGGATTGTGTGTATATATTTATAAATATTTAAATATATATATTCGTTATAAAGTTTCATTGCGTTGGAATGTTTTATTTTACTTTTAAACAGTTTGTTCAAATTTTAGTGATTAAAAGCTACATTCTTTCGATAAGCTTTCAGATTGTCCTTCTCCAAAGACAATGGGGAAAGTTTTATTAATTAGCAAAAAGATAATAATTTAAAATGTAAGGACGGTTCCTGATTAAAATCGTTTTTCAAAGTTAATGAATTTGAAAGTCTTATCGAAGGAATGTATCTAAAATCAATTGATAAAAATTGTAACTTTGATAAAGCAAGAAGCATTAGCCTTAAGGCATAGAGAATCAGAAATAGGAGGGAAAGCAGAGGACAGTATAAATAGCCCGTAAAAGTTTGGAGAGGGAGAATTCATATTTGTTTTGAAAGAAGTGCTGCTAGAAGCTACGTGTGTTTTAAAATTTATAAATCTTTATAGTGTCTCCATCATGGTGAGGGGCTAAACTTCGGAAATCTGACCACTGGGCCCAAAGTCCCCAGAAGATCTTCAATGTGGCTGCAAAACTAAACCTTTCCATACCACTCGTGCTGCTAAAACCTAAAAGAATCCATATTTGTTTTGAAAAAAACTGCTGCTAGAAGCTACGTGTGTTTAAAATTATAAATCTTTATAGTGTCTTCATCATAGTGAGGGGCTAAACTTCGGGAATCTGACCACTAGGCCCGAAGTCCCAGAAGATCTTCAATGTGGCTGCAAAACTAAACCTTTCCACACCACAATCGTGCTGCTAAAACCTAAAAAAATCCATCAAAATGCTATTCAATTAATTTACAAAATGCGCGCCTACGTTTCAACCAAATCGGAATCTGCTGTGTAAACTCGGGAACCAGCTGAGGAAGAAATGGTAATATCTCTTTTAAATGAACCGCAACTTTCTGGCCAGTCTCCAAACTTTATTTTACACTACCTTTAAATTAAGTACTGTTAAAAGTTCTTCTCATTTCTTAATGTATTAATGCTATCTTAAATTATGTAGTAATTCTCTATCTTAATCTCTAGTCTTTAAAAATTAGTATTATGTTAACTTTTTTCTTATGATGGCGGTTCGTTTATCTAACTATTATATATATTGAATAATTATTAATGTTATTTATTTTTATTATATGCCAGTATCAACTCGATAATAATTCCTTTCATTACACTCACCTCATTCAAATAATGATTCAAGTTTTATAGTAATTTTTCCCACTAGAACTAATTTAGTACAGTTCTATAAATTATCGAGTTGAAGGATTTATTAAATGTTGATATTTTTACTAACGGCTGATAATGATATTGGCCATTTTCTAACCTACGCTCCCAGCTACTTTATTGAGTTCACACCACCCACCTCTCTCCACTCTATCTAATAACACTGATACACCTAAACACATATATGCTGAAAAGATAGATAATCATCAATATACGTATTTCATGCTAAACCAGCAATCATCAGTTGGTCCAGACTATCATCTTTACACACATATATAGTATAAGTGCTCAGATATATATTAAGATAGACTATCCTCATAGTTTAATGGACAGGCTTCAATCCACTCCACACTCCAACTCTTCAACCGTACATCCAATTGAAAATCTGATGATGGAATGCTCAAAGGCCACCCTGAGGCCGAGATTATTGTCACACCCATGTTGATCTAAGGTCAATCTGAACCCCAAATGTACAGGACATAATCCATTTAATACATATGCAAGGTTGGGCAGATATCTCTATAATGTAATAACTGAAACACAGGCTTGTTATAAACCTGTGGCTATATATATGTAATATAGGGTATAGGAGCACAGACTTTCACACCACCCACCTCTCTCCACTCTATCTAATAACACTGATACACCTAAACACATATATGCTGAAAAGATAAATAATCACCAATATACATATTTCATGCTAAACCAGCAATCATCAGTTGGTCCAGACTATCATCTTTACACACATATATAGTATAAGTGCTCAGATATATATTAAGATAGACTATCCTCATAGTTTAATGGACAGGCTTCAATCCACTCCACACTCCAACTCTTCAACCGTCCATCCAATTGAAAATCTCGGCCTCAGAGTGGCCTTTGAGCATTCCATCATCAGATTTTTTATTTATCTTTTCAGCATATATGTGTTTAGGTGTATCAGTGTTATTAGATAGAGTGAAGAGAGGTGGGTGGTGTGAAAGTCTGTGCTCCTATACCCTATATTACATATATATAGCCACAGGTATATAACAAGCCTGTGTTTCAGTTATTACATTATAGAGATGTCTGCCCATCCTTGCATATGTATTAAATGGATTATGTCCTGTACATTTGGGGTTCAGATTGACCTTAGGTCAACATGGGTGTGACAATAATCTCGGCCTCAGGGTGGCCTTTGAGCATTCCATCATCAGATTTTCAATTGGATGGACGGTTGAAGAGTTGGAGTGTGGAGTGGATTGAAGCCTGTCCATTAAATTATGAGGATAGTCTATCTTAATATATATCTGAGCACTTATACTATATATGTGTGTAAAGATGATAGTCTGGACCAACTGATGATTGCTGGTTTAGCATGAAATACATATATTGGTGATTATTTATCTTTTCAGCATATATGTTTAGGTGTATCAGTGTTATTAGATAGAGTGGAGAGAGGTGGGTGGTGTGAAAGTCTGTGCTCCTATACCCTATATTACATATATATAGCCACAGGTACATAACAAGCCTGTGTTTCAGTTATTTATTGAGTTCATAAGATTGATTTATTCACAGTTATAATGTTAAAATATTTTATTAAAGGTTGATAAAGAAAAGTAAATGAATATATTCTAATTCAAATTTTACACTTTCTATTAATATTCAGGGAGGGCATGAGATTTAGTGTATAATTAATATAAATTTCTAATTGCATTGAGTACCTTTTGATTAAAGCACGTTTGACTTCAATTTAACTTGTTCAGGTCATCACATAGAGCATTCTTTATATAAAATGGGTTTTATTATTTAAACACAATGATTACAAAGTCATCATTATCCGAACATTGCTGACGCGAGCCATCTGCTTCGTAGGCTTGTCCTCAGTGATATCATTATTAATTTAATCACATAGGAAGAAAGCACTTCCTCGCTCGTATTATATTTGGAACACCAAAGGTTCGCGGCTATGACCCGGCCTGGTTTCGCTGTGTTCCATGGATCCTTCATAGGGCATACAAGACTTGTCAAATACAAGCCGCCCTGCTATTTTCTCAAATCACCAACAAGCCATTATCGTCCATGTTCATTTTTATAGCTCATAAGTCGTCAGCTCCGTTATTTCTCAGTTCAAATCGTGATGAATTGATTTTATTAAAGTTGAACAAATTCATATTTATTTATAATTAAGTAAGTCTTCTATTAAATATTAAAGTTGTGCCCTAAATACGTATCTTGCTCTTTGTGAATTGATTTACGAGTGTGAAAATGAATCTCACATTCTTTCTTTTAGAATTAGACTAATAATTTCTGTCAAAGTCGAATACCTTTATTTTCTTGTCGGGGCATAGACACGTATAAACCTACTTTCAATATAACACAGAATTCTTCCAACAAAATCAAAGAATGGCTATGGGCTCACCATTGTCTCCCCTGATTAGCAGTATTTACATGGAAGAACTTGACACCACAGCCATAAAAAGTACTCCTTATCAACCTAAAGTTTGGCTTCGCTATGTGGATGATACATTTGTTGTATGGCCGCATGGTGAAGCATTGCTGCAAACTTTCTGGACACACATCAACAACATATCCCCTTCAATTAAATTCACAATAGAACCAGAACAAGAACAAAAATTGGCATTCTTAGATGATCTTGTGACAAGACTGCCTCATGGCAAAATCATCGCACCCGCCTTGCAAGCAAGTGGTTGGTTGTAGACGGGTGTGGGTTCGCGTCCCGGCTGATGCTATGACATATGAAAAAAAAAAAAACTACAGTTTACCGAAAACCTACACATACAGGAAAATACCTAGCCTCTACATCTAATCACACCAGAAACACAAAACATGGAGTTATACTATCATGGGGGAAGAGAGCAAAAGAAGTTTGTTCAGAAACTGGCGATTTGGAAAAAGAAAAGATCTATATAGAACAAACTCTTAAGAAAAATGGTTATCCGTCAGCTGTTATTAAGAAAACATTAAATAGTCAACAAAAAGAACCATCAAGAGAAAAGACAATTATTGGTACTGTAGTGTATCCATACATTCCAAAAATAGCAGACAAATTAAGGAAAATCTGCAATCAGTATAACATCAGAACAGCTTTCCAGAGCCATACCACTCTATGAGGAATTCTAACATTTACAAAGCCTAAACTTGAAATGCTGCAAAGAAAAAACTGCATCTATGAAATACCATGTGAATGTGGAAGAATATATATTGGTGAAACCAGCCGTCCCATTCAAAAGCGCTTGCAAGAACATAAACTGATGATTAGAAGAGAAAAACAGATGTGTCTAAGGTAGCAGACCATGTATGGACCAATGAACATACGTTCGATTGGGAAAATACAAAAATATTGGACAAAGAAGAAAAGGTACAAAGAAGAAAATTTAAAGAAGCTGCTCACATGACAATGGCAAAAAATCCCATAAGCCAACCTAGTATGACTATACATAATGTATGGAAACCACTAATCAACTTTGCTCTGAGGAAAAAGTGGAGAAATCAGGAGGAACCTCATAGATAAGTATATGAAATTACTACATATTGTTGCCTTTGGCAGGATGGCTCAGTTGGTTAGAGCATTAGCTTAAAATTCAATTATCAAGATTCTAAGGGCCCAGGTTCGAATCTCATGCTAGCACTGTCACTGGTCAGGCCAAGCCAGCAACACCTGAAGAAGAGGGGAGAAAAATACCTCTTGAAACGTTGTGTATATACTAACCTGTTTGCTGTTATATTACTAACAGTTAGTGCATATACTAACCTGTTTGCTGTGATATTACTAACAGTTGGTGCATATACTAACCTGTTTGCTGTGATATTATTAACAGTTGAATGCATTTGGAATATTTAACTAAAAATTAAACTTTTCTAAAGACATTCAACACACATATTAGATGATGGAAATAGTCCAATATAAAAATACAGCTAGAACACCATCATCATAAACCTTCAGAAAAACACGTATAATCTTCCTATAATATTGTGCAATACTTATTGGCATATAATAAGGACTGCCATTCTTATTGTAAATTATAAATTCCGTTTAAAGACTAGAGGTAATCTATATAATCATAATCTAAAAGTTGAACAAAATATTTATTATTATTAAACATTTTATTAACACATTTGGTTTTTTAACTTTCTTTCTTATTCAATAATTATTTTAATATTAATGCTCACTGTCTGTATTGGCAACCCGAACATATATATATGAGTTGACTTAGAAATATCCTTAGTTATTTTATTATACTTTGTTAAGAGTCAGATCAGGGGTCTCATTAATCATCATCATCCATTGAGCTAGTTCTTGGCGCATAGTCATGTACCGTCGACTTAGGTCATCCATTGATTTGATCTGAGCTCATGAGTTGGGTTTGAATCCAGTTTGGTTCGACTGAGTTTGAATCCGACTTCGCGGTTGGGTCTTGTTGGTGTGGGTGGTTTTTCGACCAGTACAATATGTTTTAAAATAATAAAGCATAAATCTACAAATTTGAATACAAAATTTATTCAAATTATGTTTAAATAAAGTTTAACACTTCTTCCTATTCATCTATTTTTTATATAATAATCAATATTTGAATACCTGTTTTAAAATGAATATTTTAAAATAATGTTTTCTTTTGTATATATATAATTTAATACTGTTTCATTAAATACACATACCTTAAATAGTTTAATGTCCTACTTGTTGATGTTTAAAGATTATGCAGTAAATAAAATTTTTTAGTAAATAAATTTATCAATACATACTTTATTTTATTATTGTTATCACCATAAAACTCTTTATATACTTTTATTAATATATCACTAACGTAATATATATGTCATTAGTTTTATTGTATCATCTTTAGACAAAGAAAAACCTATATTAATCTTAAAAATTTTGTCAAGAGATAAGTAAAATAGATTTTTGGAATTGAAACCAAGCTAATGAATTTTTCCTTTTTTTTTTTTATAGATAACATTACCAGGTTTAAATGCAAATCCCACTACTGCAGTATGTACTGTATTTAGAAATCTAAATTACAGACTCTGGATGCACAATACATAGGTATATATACATACAAAAAATACAATTAAAATTTCATCACATCAACAAATACATATAATTGGGGAAATATTCAAATTTTATCAAAACTTAAATACACATTATTTTGCATATTTTGTTTTTCAAATACATAGTTTGTGAATCACAGAAAATGTTATTTTAAAAAATTCTAGTATTTATGATTTTGAAGGAACTTTTATTAAGCTTTTTGGGGTATGTGCTTAAGAGTATCTTTATTTTTAAGACTAATTTTTGGAAAATTAAATTTCATTCCCAAATTATGTCTGATAAAAATAAAAAGACATTTTAAGAGAAAATTTATTTCTCTGAATGTAAAAATACAAATTTTGAATCATCTTATAAAAGGAGAAAAAGCATCACATATTGCAAAAACTCTGAATTTAAATGAAATAATTTATATGTAAGAAAAATATAAAGCAAATGTGAAGTGCTGTTATTAAAAGATCTTTGATATCTGCAAAATCTTAGATTGTCACCATATGCCAATAATTGAGAAAATGAAAATGGCACTCAGCATTTGGCTTAATGATAGCTGCTAAAAATGGGATTCCATTAGATAACAATATCATTAATCAAAAAGCTCTTAAAATTTACAAAGATAGATTTTTGTCAATCCAGATTTTGTGGTAAGTAAAGGTTGGTTTGAAAATTTCAAAAAATGCTTTGCAATTCGTAGCATAAGAAAGAATTCAAGGTGAATCTGCATCTGTTATGAAACAGGCAAAACTCTCCATACAGTAGTTCTACTCAGTGCAAGCCAGAGAAATCAATGTATGCCAGAAGGCTTGTGCATAAAATCCCTATCTAGTGCCTACTCATCCAATATCCCCAGACTAGTTTCTAGTTTGTGGCTTTTGTCAGTGAGGAGCCTTGGATCTGAGAGCACTGCACCTAGATATTAGGATCTAATGCAACCCTCCAGCAGCCACTTTTTTATCTCGACTACAAAACTATGAGAGTAAAATTGAAAACACAATATTTTCAATCTAAACTCATTAGCTTATATGGTCATATGGGTCTGAACTCAGTTCAGTACCCATACATTTTGATGTCTTTGGTTCTTTAATAACATAGCCACCACTATCCTATTAGGCAGGATTGGTATTAAACCACTAAACATCACATGATCACCATTTCTTATGCTTGCTCATAACTGTTATTAAAACAGGCAAAACTCTCCCTACAGTAGTGCTACTCAGTGTAAGCCAGAGTAATCTATGGATTTTATGCACAAGCCTTCTGGCATCTATTGATTACTCTGGCTTGTACTGAGAGGCACTACTGTATGGAGAGTTTTGCCTGTTTTAATAACAATTATGAGCAAGCATAAGAAATGGATATCATGCATCTGCTATGAAGTTGCCAGGATATATCCAGAAAAAATTACAAAAGAGCAAAGATACACATCACATCAAGATTTTATGACAATGAAACTGGATTTTGTTAAAAAAAAAATACCCTAATAGGACATGCACCTGGATTTAAGTTATGTAAAAATTATATAATGCTAGTTTTATGTAGTAATGCACCAGGAGATTTTATGACAAAACCCATATTTGTTCATAGATTTTCAAATCCTTATGCACTTGGAGGCTTAAATAAAAACATCTTATTGGTATATTGGAAAGCAAATTCAAAAGCTTGGGTAACTGGGGATTTATTTAGAGATTGGTTTTTAAAATATTTTGTGCCAGAGGTTGAAAATTATTTAAAGAAGAAGAATTTGGACTTCAGATTCTGTTACTATTAGATAATACTCCAGGTCACCCACAAGATTTGAGTCATTCCAACATCCAAGTAATGTTTCTACAACTAAACCCTACTTCATTGTTCTAGCCATTGGATCAAGTTATTATTTATACCTTTAAAATTTTACTACATTAGAAGATCATTACAATGGATTTTAAATGGTGTAATGGAAGCTTAAAAGCAATTTTCAATTAAGCATTGTATCAAAATCATATCCTTATCACTGAAAGAGCCAAAAACATCAATGTTAAATGCATGCTGGAAAATAATTTGGCCATCAGCAGTTGAAATAGAAAACGAGCTTGAATAATCGGAAAATGAAATTGGTGGCATATTAGAACTTGCTAAATTGATCAGAGATGGTGGTTTTGAGGAATGGCTATTCAGAACATTCAAAATTTATTATGGAAGAAGAAATAGATGAAACATTGTAAATCAAGTCCATTCTGAGAAGAATAGCTGTGATGAAGATTGTGAAGTTAAATATTACCATTAAAAAAATTATGGGAAGGTGTAAGGTTAGATAAAAATCTGCAATAATTTTTCTTGTATGTAGACCTATCTGAAAGAAGTCAAAAATTCAAAAGGGAGCTGCAAGATTGCCTATCTCCATACCAGGAAATCTACAATGATGTTATAAGAACTAGCAAACAAAACAAAATTATAATTTTTTTTAAAAATGGCAGAAGACGTAACTGATGAAAAGGATTTAATGAATGAAAATGATATCATTCGAGGGGGAAATGTTTACATTTGTTTATACTGAGCAGTGATGAAGAAAATTATTAAACTAAAGTTATTAAAATGAAAATAGTTAGTTTGTTTCTTTTCATTTTGTGCTATACATACATATGTTAATATTTTTAATAAAAATGAAATTGCTTATATGGATTTTTAAAAAAAAAAGTTGTTTTCAATAAATTTTTGCCCCCCCCCCCCAATAGTATTGTCCTGGGGCTCATATAACACAGTTTCGCACAACACAGCATTTTCTAGGACTCTTATCTACATAGTTATACAATGATTATCTGTATAATGAAAATTTAATTCAGACTATTTAAAATTATTTCAGTCTTCTACTCACATCCAAATAATCTGACTTGTACTCCATTTTATGTAGGTCAATACATTTTTAACAAAAGAAATTAAAGGATGTATTTTATTCTTTCAAATGTTATTCTAAGAAAATATAAGTTTATACTGTTACTCCAGTACATTCTCATTTAGAAGCAAGAACTACTGGAATATTGCCAGAGCATTCTTCAAATAAAAAGTATGTATTATGCACACGAAACATCTACAATTTATTAATGCAATAAATATGTCTTAATTATAATCCTCAAAATATAAAAAAAATATCAAGGCTCTTTACTGGGCACTGTTTAGAATAAAGAGAAAAGTGCATTTCAGTGTTAAAAAATAAAATTGTTTGTATGAGGGTCAATGGATAATTAAATTTCCATAATGAAAACAAGTGTGCATAACAATTATAGCAGGGAATAACTATTTTATAGATATTGTCGACTCGTCAGGAAATTCAAATCAGAATATTTGGCAGAATCCTATCTAATAGTAACAAGAAATAATGATTTAAAAGGTTTGTGCATTCAGCTATGACAGATAATCCTAACATTTCATGCATGCGTGATTTAGTAGAAAACCTTAAAATTGTATAGTTCCAAATCTGAAAGAACATACTGTCAATATTAAATATTTTTGAAATACCCATTTCAAATACTTTCTTTTCTTCATTGTTCCAGCTGAAACCTGTTGAAATAGTGTAATGAATTATCTAGATGCTTACGTTAAAGACTGACTTAAAAATTTGAGAAAATAATTATAATAAAATTGACAGTAATATGCAATCTGTCTTTTTATTAAAAATATCTTAAATTCATAATACTTACATGTCAAATAATCAGCATTTTGGCTTTTACTGTAAAATGTTTCTGAATTTCTAGCATTTGTTTTTCAAAGTTTTGTGTTTTTGGTACGAAAGTAAGACATTTCTGAGAACATGACACAAAAAGATAAAGAAATTGTAGTGAATTTCTCCACTAATACACTTAAAATATATCATTTGCCAAACATTCTATTAAACAAATTGTAATATATTTGGGGGAGGAAAAAAAAGGTTGACATTTCAAAATGTATTTTAAAAAATGATAATAAATTTGGAGTGGTGAAATTACTAGCATTTCTTCTATCCGATATAAACTTCAGTAATTTTGGTAAGTTAACTGAATATTTTGAAAAGAAATAGGACTAAAGACTGCATTTTTAAAAAAAAAAAATATTTGCATCATACAGAATACTATGAAGTTTTCATTGGAAAAATGAGCGTGTAATAGTTCATCCTTTTTTTTTTTTTGCATATGTAAGATACTATCACTGATATAAAATCTGATGTGACCATTTGATTCATGATGTTACAATATTTTGGACTTTGAATAACAATTATTGAGTTTATAATTAAACAAGTGTACAAATGATTATGAATTGAAAGGCTATTATGAGAATTATAAAAACTTAATTTCTGTCATCATGAAGAAAAACATGATATGAAAAGTGACTTTTTTTTCTTAAGGAAAAGCAGCTTGTAATGATGTAGATAGTATCACAAAGTGCATGACTACCAAAATAAGTCATCATTATTCATATAAAAATGTTGTATTAAATGCATTTTATTTGTATAATTTTGCAAAAAAAAAAAAATTGTTAAAGGAATTGAAATTTTTTTTTTTTATAGACAAAATTGAACAAAGATATAATCATAAGAACAAGAATTAATCACAGATTTATACCAATAAAATACTCGTTGGTTTCTGAAGTATCAGATTCCTCAATGATATTAATTACTACTTTAAGATTAAAAAAAAAAAATGACCGCCACTTTAAAATAAAAATTATATTGCATTGTTGTATGGAATTAAATGATGGATTGGAACAATTTTAGAATGCTCTGAAAGTTTCAGTGACTGACATACATTCTTGTGGGCAAAAAGAGCATATGAAAATCATTTTCTCTCCGAGCTATTGCAGGAATAAATTATATTGCATCTGAAAAAAATTAATCTACTGAATTACTTATTTAAAAATTTTAAGGTGAATTAATTCCATTGGTTTAATTTTGACTGTTAAAAATATTAATAGCTTTTTTTTTTTTTTTTCAAGATAGTTTTTTTTTTAATGACCATATTATTATTGGTATTTGCGAAAATATTTTTTTTAAATGATAAATATACTATGTGAAGAACATATATATTACTATTATAGTAATATTTCAATTGTAATTGAAATCAATATCTTTTGAAAATAAATTTGTAAATACACAATTTAATCAATAAAAAAAAATACAGCACCAAAATTTTTTATGTTCTCTGAAAACAATTTTCCCAAAGGTGATTGATTGGTTTAGCATATAAAAAAAAAAAATTCAACTAAAAATTACATTGATCTATGATTTGAAATTATATTTATGACTTATTATTTAATGTATGAACTTCCTTAAATTAGTATCCTAGAAGTATTTATTTTTTGATCATTGGTTCGTAATCTAGTGGTGCACATTTAATTAGTCAGTGTTCGGTAATAGATATCCTATGAGTATAATAGTAATTTTTTTAATTGCAATAAAGTTATCTTTTGAATTTTTTAAAGTACACATTGTTTCGTAAAAAAAGTATAGCCCCCCCCCCCTTTAATAACTCTTTATAGTAATTAATTTTTGAAAGTAAAACTCACTTTACATGTAAAAAAAAAAGTATGTAAGATTCTGCTTTGACATTATATAACACATTCTTATATAAAAGTTCAAAATTTTTTTTCCCTATATGTCATAGCATTGGCCGGCCGGGAGACGAACCCGCAACAACCGTCTGCAACCAACTTCTTGCTTGCAAGGCGGCTGCACTAACCTCTCGGCTAACAACGCTTGACATAAAAGTTCAAATTGTTATCAGAATTTTACAATTTGAATCATTAGCTCCCCAGTTAAAGATAAATGTTAGCATTGGTTCAAAATAGCATGCATTGGGTGAAAATGACAAATTTTTACACATTTGTATCTCAGCCAATATTAAACAAAATATTTTTTAAATTTCAATTTGACAGTTTTACAACCATATCTAGAGTAAAATTTTAAAAAATCTTATAATGGAGCAACAACTTTTTAAATTTATGTATTCATGTGGAATTACTCTATTGTAAGAATAGGTTCGTGGAATGCTGAAGCTTTAAGAATATGATGTATTTATTTATAGAAATAACTATTGAGAATAAAAAGGATTATTTTGAAGATTGAAGTAGTCATTATGAGTAGCTACTATTTTATGTCTTAGAATAAAAGTGGGATTTATAAGAAGCATTGGTTTGGCTGAAATAATTTAATGAGATTTGGTGAGTATTCATATGTAGCTGCTGATTGAAATAGAAGATTGAAAAAGTTGTATAATGATAATGGGAAATTAGAAAGTAGTGGAACAGGAAAAGGAAAAGAATTCTGATGAAGTAAGTAAACTGTGGTTAGGAATAAAGAATACTAAAGATGAAAAATTGTTTTTATAAAGTGTGTTGTATGAGTTAAAAATCATAAGATTTACAGTCATTTCCAAATGATGAGAATAGATTTCAGTTAAATATATTTTAGTTCAAAGATAGATTCCTATAAGTTCTTATAGTAAAGACAATAGATTATGAGAGAAATAATAATGTAAAAAGCTTGAATTGGTGATGAATAAAATACTAAAACTGGAAAAAAAAAATTCATAGAAAATAATAGCATATATTAAAATCTTTACTGTGAATTGAGACAATGGCTAAAAGGGACATATATGGAGCTAAGAAGAATTATGAAGATGATACACATTACAATAAAACATTTTGCATGGATAGTCACTATAGTGAAACATTAATTGAACATCTCAATATCACATTTATTAGAAACAAAAGAGAAATCATTAAAAATGGAAAGATATAAGCAATTTACATGAAATAAATAAATACGCCTTCCTCTATTGGGGAGGGGGGGCATGTAGATAAAGAAAAATAGGTTGCGCAATGAAAATGGAAAAGGTAAGTTGCTTGAAATGAAAACTAATAATGCACAAGGGTTGATGAAATTCCAAGTGGAATTAAAAGCTATGAGAGAAAAAAATCTTTGGAGAATTTAGTTGAAATTTGTAATATATAAAGACAATATAATAAAATATGATAACTTTAGAATATTTAATCATAGCAGAAACTAAAATACTGTATTAAACATATTTCTAATTTATTAAAAAAACCTTGCAAATAGCATTATAGAAGTATTTTTTATATCGGATTTGCTAGTAATATAGTTAAATCACTAAATATCACATGATCATGTCATATGCTTGCTCATAACTTATTAAAACAGGCAGAACTATCCATACAGTAATGCAGTGCCTATTCATCCAATATCCTCTGACTAGTTTGTGGCTTGTGGCCTTCATCAGTGAGGAGTCTTGGATCTGAGAGTGATCTCAGAATCTAATGCAACCCTCCAGCAGCCACCTTTTATCTTGACTGCAAAACAAAATTAAAAACAATATTTTCAATCTAAGTTCATTAGCTTATATAGTCATATAGGTCTGAACTCAGTTGAGTACCCCTTACATTTTGGTGTCTGGTTCTTTTATAACCATAGCTACCACTATCCTATTAGGCAGGATTGGCATTAAACCACTAAACACATGATCACTTTCTTATGCTTGCTCATAACTTATTAAAACAGGCAAAGCTCCATACAGTAGTGCCACTCAGTGCAAGCCAGAGGAATCAGTGGAGTGGGACTACTGTATGGACAGTTTGCCTGTTTTAATAAGTTATGAGAAAGCATAAGAAATGGTGATCATGTGATGTTTAGTGGATTAATGCCAATCCTGCCTAATAGGATAGTGGTGGCTAAAGTTATTAAAGAACCCAAGACACTGAAATGTATGGGTACTGATCTGAGTTCAAACCTATATGGTGATCATGTGATGTTTAGTGGTTTAATGCCAATCCTGCCTAATAGGATAGTGGTGGCTATGGTTATTAAAGAACCTAAGACTGAAATGTATGGGTACTGAACTGAGTTCAAACCTATATGACTATAAGCTAATGACCTTAGATTGAAAATATTGTTTTCAATTTTATTCTCAGTTTTGTAATTGAGATAAAAGGTGGCTGCTGGAGGTTGCATTAGATCCTGGGATCTAGGTGCAGTGCTCTCAGATCCAAGGCTCCTCGGTGACGAAGGCCACAAGCCAGAAACTAGTCTGGGAATATTGGATGAGTAGGCACTAGATAGGGATTTTATGCACAAGCCTTCTGGCATCCATTGATTACTACTGTATGGAGAGTTTTGCCTGTTTTAATGTTATGAGCAAAGCATAGGAAAGGGTGATCATGTGATGTTTAGTGGTGTAATGCCAGTCCTGCCTAATAGGATAGTGGTGGCTATGATTATTAAAGAACCAAAGACCCTAAAATGTGTGAATACTGAATTGAGTTTAGACCTGTATGACTATATAAGCTAATGAGCTTGGATTGAAAATATTGTTTTCAATTTTATTCTCATAGTTTTGTAGTTAAGTAGAGATAAAAGGTAATTGCTGGAGGATTGCATTAGATACCGAGATCTAGGTGCAGTGCTCTCTGATCCAAGGCGTCTCACTGACGAAGGCCACAAGCCAGAAACTAGTCTGGAGATATTGGATGAATAGGCACTGGATAGGGATTTTTATGCAGAAGCCTTCTGGCATCCATTGATTACTCTGGCTAGCACTGAATGACACTACTTTATGGAGAGTTTTGCCTGTTTAGTAATATAGTTATTCAGCTTAATAAAATGTTACGTAAAGATTGAGAGATTTTGTAGAAAGATGTGGGTGAAAGTAAAATCAATACAATAATAGTAGGTAGAAAAAAGTATTTAAAAGATGTAATTATAAAGTTGCTGCTGAAAGTATCAAACAGAATTTATAAGAGAATGGCAGTGCTTAAACAGGCTTTTAATAAAGTTAAATTTTATTTTGTGATGCATTGGAATTATATTTTAAGAATTGGTTAAATGTTTTTGGAGTGTAGTAACTACATGGACATTTAAAAAGAAGTTTTTTAGAGATGTGGATTTGTATAAGAATGGAAAAATAATTTTGAACAACAAGATTAGTAAAAATTATGAAAAATATTTTTTTTATTAAGGAATTTATGAAGAGATTAGATTTGTTTCAAAAAAGAGAAATATATATGATTTAATCTATAGAAGATAAAAAGAAACCTAATTCATGATCTTAAGAAGGAAAGTTATGAATATTTGATAGGTAGACCAAAGGATTTTAAAAAAGCTTGGAGAAGATGATTGGTTGGATGTGCAATTGTTTTTTAACAAATAATTGTGATTATATTAATAAAACTAATGAAAGATGTCACAGTTTTCTTATGTCCATAGTCTGGTGGTTGAATTTGGGTGCTATTTAAAAATTATTTCAGGAGCTGAAAATTTCCATGCAAGGTCAGGATTTTTTTTTTTTTTTAGGTAAACATTCTATAATTAGCCATTCAGCTAAACCCATTATCAGCAATTTTCAAGCCTGATAATATCTTTTATTCTCCTTTGGGGATGAGAAAATCTTTGTTCTGCAGAATGCTATTTAAAGCTATATAATCCATTACTGCAACTGATAATAATTTTACAAATACAATACTGTAATAAATTTTTGTTTGGTTGGTGGTTTAGGATAAATTTTCAAACAGGTTTAATATATTTTTGTCAAATGGATTTGTTTCAAATTTTGTACAAGAGTTAGAAATCAATCACATTATAACAGGGGTCCCCAACCCTTTGCCCGCAGACCATTTTATGTGTGCCCGCCGCTATCCGAACACGATAAAAAATTATTTATCTGATACAAATAAATTTAATTTTTAAAATTTCTTATAAATTATTGTATTATATTGTAATCAAATTGTAGGGCATACTATACTTTTACAGTTTAAAAATATAAACGTTAATTATATGTTAAAATTTTATTTTTGAAATATTTTTTTGTACATTATGTGTATTATTAAGAATATCCAACTATAAATTTACATTGAAAAAATAAATGGTGCTCGCCACCTGGTTGAAAAAATAAATGGTGCCCGCCACTTGGCAGGTATTATAGAATGTGCTCTTAAGTGCAAAAAGGTTGGGGACCCCTGCATTATAATATAATGAAATATTTTTAGGGTTGTCTGGTAGTTTATATAAACCAAAATTGTTCACAAGTCAAATTTCAAACATATTTCCAGTAAGTTTTCAATGATGTGCATGAGAGAAGTATATTTAAAAAATTGAAATAAAAACAAATCCTACCTTTTCTTGATTATAAAAGATTTTTTTAAAAAAATGTTTTTTTTATATATGCAATAATATTGGAATCAATTTTTTTTTATAAAGGAAATTTTATTAATAGAATATTTTATACAAATATTAAAATATGCATAGAAGAAATTTACGTTATATAATATTTAATATGCTATATATGAAAACGCAGGCAAAACAATTGGTGCTTCAAGGCAGGTGAATAATGATTTAAACTTGAAGAAAATAATGTCTTATGTAGGTGTGGTTATAACTTAATTTACAATATATACACTATAATTGCATCAAAGAATGAATTTGCTTTGGACACTAGTAATATTGTGCATTTACAAGTCAGAAAAATATACACCCAAATTTTGTTTTGTAGTTTCTGCTGGTAAGAATTTGAAAGCATTTAAGTACATTTTAAACCATTCTTTATCACTTTTTAATGGTCATTGCATTTATTGTCATCAAATACAATATAATAGCAAGCAATCCATATGGTTCTAGGAACTGTTTTTTAATATGTGATTTTCTTTCAAATTCTTCATTTTAATTAAAATTGGGTTACTACCTAAAAGATCACAATACTAAAAAGTTAAAAATAATATACGTAAAAAATATTTTATAATAAATGCTTTTATTTATCATGCACTACAAAGCAAAAGTAATTGTTTTTTCAATCACAATTGAGGTTTTTATATTTAACTTAAAATCAAAGAGTGGATTGTTCAGAAATTAATTTGTAATATCCCATGCTTTTAATTTAAGCTAAATATAAAAACCCTAATTATGGTTGAACAAAATTATTTTTGGGATTTTAGTGCACAATAAATAAAAGCATTTATTATAAAATATTTTTTATATATACTATTAAAGACATTTAATTCAGAAACTCCGTTTGTTTAGAATAAATTTTATAATCGATATTTAACAAACTTCTATCAAATGGATTTCTTTAAAATTTTGTATATATGTTAGAAATAGTTGGCACTGCAATATGACAATGAAATATTTCAGAGTGGTCCATTGGTTTGTTTACTACAAAAGTGTTAGTGGACTGAATTTTAAGCACATTAATATTGATTCAGTAATACCCACAATAAAGTGGTCTATTTTTTAAATACTTATTTTTAAAAAAAAAGAAATTATATTTAAAAGTATTAAACAATTAAAATAGAAATAAATAAACTTCAATGATTATAAAAATTGTTACTTTTAAAATAAATGAATATTTTCACTTTATTATAAAAGTTTTTTTAAAAAAACTCTTTAACAAAATATTTGAATAGATTTTTAATGTTCCCCCAATTTCTTTTAAAATGGTACACTATTGTGACAATTTGTTTTAAATAGAAATAATTATAAAAATATCCACATACTAAAAAATATATAAAAAATATTTTATAATAAATGCTTATATTTACTGTGCGAATACCAAAAAGTTAAAAAAAAATACAGTAAAAACATTTTTTAATAAACACTTTTATTTGCTGTTCATTAAAAAACCAAAAAAATAGTTTCTTCAATCATAATTGAGGTTTGTATATTTAACTTGAAATAAAAGTGTGGGGTGTCCAGAAATTAATGGATTCAATCACTATTTTTTATATAAATAATTGAATTAATTAATTTCTGGTCACCCCAAACTTTTATTTCAAATTAATTATAAAATCCTCAATTGTGGATGAACAAATCAATTTTTCAGCAAAAATTTAGTGCACAGTAAATGAAAGCATTTACTATCAAATATTTTTTGTATCTATTACTATAAACAATTATCATTAACTATTACCTGGCTATACTTAATTTTGAAAAATATTAAAGTTATTTCCAATAATTTTATAGATATTATATTAAAAATTGCTTCTTCAAATTAATAGCATGCTTTTAATAAAGTCAGACTCAAAATGCATAACTCCTCACTTATTTGAGACCTAATTTAGTATTTGAATTGGATAAAGAACCTTTTTTACAAAAAGGTATCTGCAATAAACTAATTTGGATATCTGATTCTCACAAAATAAATGTTTTACATGTTTATAGAAAATTAATAATTTAAGGTTGTCAAAAGCTATGAATATATAAAGACCTTTGGAAAGCTTTGTGACATCCTATCACGTATGCAGCTAGAAATTTAAATCTGAACCAAATGGAACTTGGAGATTTTATTTTATTAGGCAATTATTAACAATGTATATTTCCTAACAATAAGCCTATCAAATTAATGAATTTTTTGTTTTTTCAAGTTGGGTGTTTCATTATTACTCATAAATTTATAAAATGTAAATAAAGCTTTATTAAAATAAAATGCTAATAGTGTTAAAGATTTTTTTTTTTTTTATTTCTAGGTAAAGATTGAATAAAACTGGTTTGTTTAATCTTGAACCGTGTTACGTGTTCCAAGCTATGGCTGAATATTTAGCTTCAATATTTGGCACTGAAAAGGATAAGGTTAATTGTTCATTTTACTATAAAATTGGTGCCTGTAGACATGGTGATCGTTGTTCTCGAATTCATAATAAACCAACTTTTAGTCAAACTGTCCTTCTTCAAAATATGTATCATAATCCATTAAATTCTGCCAAAACTGCTGACGGGTCTCATTTAGCGAATATCACAGATGCAGAAGTACAGGAACATTTCGAAAACTTTTTTGAAGATGTGTTTGTTGAATTAGAGGATAAGTATGGTGAAATTGAAGAAATGAATGTGTGTGATAATCTTGGGGACCATCTGGTAGGAAATGTTTATATCAAATTTCGTTACGAAGAAGATGCGGAAAAGGCTGTAGCTGATTTGAATAATAGATGGTATGATCGCAAGCCAATTTACGCAGAACTCTCTCCTGTAACAGATTTTCGTGAAGCATGTTGTAGACAGTATGAAATGGGTGAGTGTACACGTGGAGCCTTCTGCAACTTTATGCATTTGAAACCAATATCGCGTGAGTTACGTAGGCAGTTATATTTGCGTTCTCGAAACAAACGTCGATCACATTCTCATTCTCCTGAACCAAAAGCAAAAAGATCAAAAAGTCGGGAACGGCGACGATCTAGAAGCCGTGATCGTCATCGATCACGATCTCGAGATAGGGAAATTCGCAGTGGCCGATATTAATCCCCCCCCCCAGGCATACAATTTGTTTTTCTTAAAACACAGGAAGGACTTATTACAACTAAGTTCTATATTTGCTGATGGAGTTGTTAATGTCTTAATTTTCCATTTTAAAAGGGATAATTTGGCGTAAAAAGAAATAAATATACCAAATTTGGTAATGAGTCACTTTTAGAAACTTTCTGTTAGAATGTTTTTCAAAATATTCTTTTATTAGATTAGTTATCTTTTTACTACGTAGCTTTATCAGAATCTGTAGGTGGCCATGCTTATCAGAGGCAGTATCTGCTTCTGAGAAGATTGTTCAAAATTATAACTGATTTCTTTAAAGAAGACATTGTTTTCTAATGTTGTGATTTCTATTCCAATAAAATTTTATATTAAAACAAAGTGTTTTTTTTTTATTAACCAATTTCCGTATAATGATTAAAATATTCATTTTATATATTTACTATTATATCAATATCAGAAGGATAGCTTTTTAAAAAAAAAATTTGAATTTTTTTTTTTAATTACATCATTTATTCTTTTACAAATATTAGTGAACTTTTTTTTTTTTATCATTTTTGTCACAAATTTTTCTGAAAGTATCTTGAAAATTAAATTAATTAACAGTGATTTATTT
This sequence comes from Epiperipatus broadwayi, assembly GCA_028023455.1. NCBI lineage: Eukaryota > Metazoa > Onychophora > Udeonychophora > Euonychophora > Peripatidae > Epiperipatus > Epiperipatus broadwayi. The sequence continues at coordinate 727,699 of JAQFVV010006204.1, forward strand.
TATATCTATTGTACAATGGCAAACCTAAAATGAAAATATGAGCATATAAGAATGTTAGAATTACTTAGTAAACATTACAAAGAGACTTGCAAATTAAATTTCCAATCAATCTCTATAAAACCTTAGAATACAATATTATTGTATTGATATTTTGGTTGTTTTCTATTTCCTCATGCCAGCCGTTTGATGGCGTTGATGCTAATCAAAAACACATACATATGACGATTCCGGGCCGGGTCTGTGATTCTATATAAATATCGGCTTTTTTAGTTTTTGTAATAAGAAATTAGAGGAACTAATAGTAAATAATATTACTATTTTTTAAAAAAGAGAGAAATTCACATTAAATTTTTAAATGATACCCGAACAATTGATGTTTTTTGGACAGTAATTAATCATAAAATGGGTTGTTTTTGTTTGTGTGTATCTGTCAAAAGTTAACTGGATTTTTAAATCTAAAATAAGATGCAATTATACATTTTTTTTCAATTTGCACAAAATTGCTACATTCATGCTAAATTTACAAATGATACCTGACTAATTTGCTTTTTTTTTGTTTTTGGACAGTAATTCATCAGAAGTGGGGGGGGGGGGGGGTTTGTAAATATTGTGTATATATAAAAAGTACCGTAATTCAAATACTACATTTAAAAATCAAACCCCGATTAATTTGCTTTCTTTTTTTTTGAATAGTAATTAGAAACTGGATTGTTTTTGTTAGTGTATAGATATAAAAACTATCTTATTTAAATAGTAAATGTAAAAAAAATAATACCTAACTAATTTTCTGTTGTTTTTTTTTTTTGGACAAGTAATTACTAATAATCAGACACTGGGTTTTTGTTTGTCATGGACAAATTCTCGCACAAACGTTACTTTTCACGTGATCCTCGAAATACTGCCGTTCCGTACCCTTAAAAGCAATTTTTGAGGGTTACCCATTCGTAATGGAACCTTCAGGCCATTGATAATAAAGTTACAACATAGAGCACTTGAAAAAAAAACTTTTGTAATAAAAATTTAAATAATTACGACGGGCTAAAATCCACACACATCAAAGTATAGAGAAAATAGACATTCTAGCATTACAATAAAGTTAATAACACAACCAACTACTGCAGCCAATAAAGGCATTTGTCTGTGCTTTTAGCATAGAAAAAAGCCAGACCGGCAGGGACTCTGTTTTATCGTAGAAAGAAGCCTCTTAGGTTGGCTGAGGCCGCCGTGAGCACCCTTTCTGTTTTATCGTAGAAAGAAGCCACTTAGGTTGGGTGTAGGCCTCTGAAACAGTATATTTCTAGGAATTGATCTAGAAATAGCACCGTCATTCAGCTGACACTGGGGAATAGAAAACAACCAATATTTTTGGTATCTAATTTATTCATATCATCTTAAAGGTCCTTGTGCTATTATATAGATGGCAATTTTCCAAGCAAATCAGGTCTCATCCCCCCACCCCCACTTTTTTTTTTAGATACCAGCCTATCGTAATATCTTATATTGGTCAATAAATGTGTATTTTTAGCTGGGAATAAAGTATAGTGATAACTTAGAATAATCAATTTAATGTCAAAGCACTTGCCAATTAAGAACAATACAAAAAAATAGTTATTCAACCTTTTTCATTAGCAGATAAGGGATGGTTACTCTCCCCTCCCTTTTTTTTAACTCGTGCTTACTGGTCTAATGTGTATGCTTTTTTTTATATATACGATAACTGAAAATAAGGTATATAAATGTTATAACAAGCTTTATTATTAAGTTGAATCATTCGATTGAAAATTGTGGTTAAATTACTTTTATACTAAAGTTAAGGCATTGTGTACAATTCAAATATTATCGGGAATTAAACTTATTGACTTATACTATAGCATAATTCAAAGCTGCACAAATTGATTTAATCTTTTTTATGATATTTTTTTTTTAATTTAAAAAAGCCTACTAACCCAAGGTTATAATATTCCTTCTAAGCAGTATGAATTAGCTTTCTATATATATTTATATTAATTTAATTGCTTTAAATAGTTGGGGAAATAATTTGTTCTGCATATAATAGATAGATAGAATTAATAATTATTAAAATAATTTAAGGCAGAATTTTGCATTAAGTTTTGTCATCTCTTTGAAACAATCTGTTTTTTGTTTTTTTTTAATTTTCTATTTTTTTCACCCCTAGTAGTGAAAAGAACTCTTGAGGAAGATTGTTTGACAATCAAAACTAACAGCTATTTTGGAAGTTAAGGTATAATAAAATATTGCATTGCACTATGTGCATAGCAGAATCTGTTTTCATATTATTAGTTTATGTTATTTATTCTAATTATTTTGTGAATTTTAATGGCATAATTTTTATTTCATTTTGTATTTGATGGCCATTGTAAAAATATTGATCACATTGCGTGAACAAATTCATTTGCATTATTAATGTAAAAATTTGTACAATAAGAAACTTTACATATGTTGTTTTTTTTATAAAAATATAATGTTTTATATAAGTGCATATATTTTTATTGTAATTGTCCTCATTTAATCCATCAACCAAAGAAATGTTTGTTTTTGTAAAAACTTTTTTTATATAATCATAACAGAACATTCTCGTAAAAAAAAAACTATATGGTATTGAAGACATAATTTGCCTGAAATTTATACCAAATGATATATATTTATCACTGATATAGTTAAAGTAATAAATTGACAATATAAATTTGTCACTGATGTAGTTAAAGTTTTGACTAATTTATTTGGAAAAATCCACAAATACGAATTGCTGCAATTTTAAAAAATAAAATATATCTTTAGTAATGAAGTCTTGAAATATTTATTTCTACTATATTTAAAAAGTGCATTTAAAAAATGTATTAGTATTATGTTTTATGCTGAAAAACATTAAATTTGACATTCAAAAATAATAAACTTAAATTATTCCATCTTATGATTGTCAACATTTATTTTAAAACTCAAATATTTTATTTATATGCTTTATTTATTAATATATTAAGATGTTATAAATATTTTATATGCACTAAATTGGCATTGATTATTTGTATTAAAGGAATGCAAAGAATTATGATGAGTTTATGCAAAGATGATTTTAAAAATAATCAAAACATTTTAATAACAGTAAATAAAATTATTCTTTTTTATTCTCTATGCATTGATTATTAACCTAATATCTTCATTTAAAAAAACTTAAAAAGTCTTTAAGTTAAAATTAATATATTAAAAGTGTACATAAAAATTAGAATTATGTATTACAAATATTAAATAAAACATAATTTAAGATAAATATTTGTACAACTATAATTAAAATATTTTTTATATCTGTTAGTAAAATATTTTATAATTTGTGAAAAAGACTGCTAAATAGTCAAAACTATAATGAAATAAAAATATTTGGAGAAAATAATGTTGCATTATATAAAATGGAAAGAAAAAAAAGGTGTTATTAAATATCCCAATATTTCATAGAACAAATAATTTTAAGAAAAGCTTGATTAATTGTTACTACAAATTTTTTATATCTGAAATTCCCTGACTATTATTAGAACTGAGGGATTCTAAAATGAATAGAATTGAGGATGATTTTTCAGAAGTTTAACACTATTTGTATAAATTAGGCTTGTGAAATAGTCATCTGAACCAGTTTATGCTAATAAATCTTTACTATAGATAAAATAGTAAAAACTGAATATGATGTGCCGATGGTCATCTATTGGAAACAAAAAATTGCAGTATTTGCTTTATTTATATAATAAAAACAATGGATAACAAAATGTTTTGTAATCTTTGAAAAAATATTTGTGACATTGAACAATAGAAATATTCTTGTGTTTAGAATTATTGAGTGATATTTATATGAGTAATGAAACTTTTTTGTATTATTTAAATATTGCTTTAAAATGTTAAATAAGATTTTTAATAAAATTTCCAAGGGAGAATTTTCTTTTAAGTTTTCACAATTGTCGTAATAATATGATAAGCAAATGTTGTTATTGCTTTATCCCATGACTCTATTGCTTAGTTACTCAATCTGTTTTTGGACAGAGAACTTAATAAATATTACTGTTATAAGTAAGTATTGTAAATATAATGAAAGTATTACCTTTTATTACAAAAATTGAAATTAGCCTTACTTCAATGGAAGTTACTTTTTTTTTTTTATTGTATGACTAATTTGATTATTTTTTGTAGTAGCCCTTATGAATCTTACTATTTAATGCTTATACATATTTGACATTTTCTATAATTAAATTGTGTATTAAACTTTTAGCTGTTTTTAATATTGTAACAATAGTTATTTTATAGTTGTTCACTATGTGATGGTATATTATTGTTTTATAAATAATAGTAGAAATATGCTTTTAGGAATATCTAATGTAATATTATTTTTCATATGACTAGCAGTAATAACGAAGTACGTTATATTTTTAAAAGATTCAGAAAATGAGAATTATGATTATTTTTATATTGTAACTAATAAATAAAATGATTTACTTTATTTTTTCAAAATCTTGGACTGATATTTATAGATACAAAATCAACTGATTTTAATATTTATTTCATTGTGCAACAGTGATTGTTTCTAGAAATCTATGAATCAAGAAATATCTTGAAATCCAAAGGTTAGTACTTATTATATATTTTATTTAGTTTTGGAGATAAATTGTTACAGCAAATTAAAATAACCAAAAAAGCCCAATTCCATCAAATTGGCCAGCCTGAAATTTTATTTTCCCGTCATTTGAAATCAGTTTAGGAATCTTTTAGTCTTAGCTCAATGATGTCATTCAGCTATGTTTGGAGCAAAATTAGTCAGGTAGATAATTTTTAAATTTATAGCATTCAGATTTGGTAATAATTTAAATTGTAATGTAATACCAATACTTTGTAAATGTAGTATAAAATTCCTCTTTTTTTTTTCATCTCACCTTTCCAGAAACCTTTTTCTTTTGTTAGCCATTCATAACATTGACCTATCTAATCAGAGCAATGTACAAGTGTTAAAATTATAGCAGTGAGCTTGATTCAAAAGGTTTGCAGTGACTTGGATTATTATGCACATGACATGTTGAAGAAATTAATACTATATTATTGGAAATAATAAATGAAGTTAGAAATGACATGGAATATCAAACTTAATACATTTGTAAAATATAATTTGGACTTCATAGTTGCTATAGAAAATATTGATGTATTAATTACTAATGTATATCTTAATGATGTAAATTCTATTTAAAATTTATGATGTATCTTTAAATATTAAAATGCTAAAACAAAACAAGAAATAGCAAATTAACACTGACAAAGTTGAAATATTATTTCGTAATTGTATCTTACTGCCTATCTGTTTGGCCAAAAAAAATACATACTTGTCTAATATTTTATTGTCATTTAAAAAATTATTTAATGGAAAAATAAATTAACTCCAGAAAACTTAAATAGATTGATCTTCATTTCTAAAAACTCTTTAGAAATTGAGCCCAATAAACTCAATTCCCATTAAAGATGCTTTTGTAATCTTAGTGGTGGTTTTTTTTTGCAAGCTATAACAAATTTTAAATTTAATGGTTTTATGTTTCTGAACTTGTCAAATACCATTTGAAGTGTATATACTTTTCAGAGTAAAGTCTGCTCTATATTATGTGATTTGGTATTTTATTTGTGTGTTTTCTTAAGAATATATCTTTTTACCTTCAATTTTTTATATTAGTATGTTTTATGTGAGATAAAAGATTACTGTAGAATGATGATCTTTCCAAAAATAGTATCAGACAAATGAGAGAGTGTTACTTTTCTATTTTCAGATTTTAGTAATTTTTCCTCCAATAATTGAATGCTAACTGGTCAATTATTTAAAGAAAAAAATGCTAAGTCTGTTTAATCCTGAAAATTTTTTAAGTTTTAACTGGTCAGGACTCTAACCCTAATCTGAAAATATATCTAGCAGATGTATTATGTCAAGAGGTTCCTCATGCTTTATATATCTTTTTTATTTATTTTTTCTTTATAAAATTTGATGTCAATATTTCTATTGACTTAATATCCTTGACATTACAATGGCTGATTATTACAGCGATTACAGTATCTAATTTTTTAAAAGTTTAACTAAATCAATGTACAGTGTTTTCAAAAGTAAGTTTAAAATATACTTTGCAAATAAAACACAGAAATTATTTATTGTGGTTCTTTGTTATCATCATCATGACCAGCTTATTTTTTAAAATAATTAAAAGTATATTCTCAGATATAGTGATTTCTCTTAAATTTAGTTAAACATATAACTATTACATATATTTTTTCCCAAATAAATAGATGTGATTATATATATAATAGATTCCAGCATATGTAAAAAAATTTTTTACTTATAATGTTTGTACTGCTTATCCCACTTATGCACTTAAAAATTATTAAAACAAGCTTCAGGTTGTATTAAAAATAAATGTGATTAATGCTTACTAATGTGTTATAAATACCTCAATCTTCATGAAACATTCAACTGTAGTATTGAAAGATTGCATAATTGAATAATTAAGATAGGGGTTTAGAATATTGAAAATACATGATCTAGAATTATTTGAAAAATTATTAATTATATTGAACTTCAATTGTCTAATATTAAAAAATTTGTCATTTCTTTTTCTTGTCTATTCGTAGAAGAATGGCAGTCTTTGCAGCTTAAGGTTCATATATTGCAGCCAGCTCTGACACTACTGGTATTTGAACATTATATGAACTCCTCAGCAATAAAATCCTTAATTACTTTTATATCATACCCATATATTTTATTATAAACAAAAATTTTATTTAAAAAAAAAAAAAAAACTAACAGTTTTTTGAAAGAACAAAGTCTTTTAACATTTTTCTCACAAGATTTTGTTTTGCCATAGTGGTGATCCAGCAAATGTTTAATTGCTATCTCAAATTTGCTAGCTTTCTGGGTCATTTTATTTTTTAGATATTTATTACACAACAAATATTTTAACATTTTTAATGCTGAAATGAAGGATATTTTTAGAACAGTTATAAATATAGAATCTTTTATTTAAAAACTAAGTATTTGAATTGTTGCCCATTTACACATTTATGTTTAATTTTAAAGTTTTGCAGCAATCTCTTGTTTAAAATTATTGTAAATAAACTATTAAACTGAAATTTCTGCATAATTGTAAATTTATAAATCATGCCTAAGTAATTAAGTTTTTGTTGATGTTGTGAGAGGGACACAAATCATTTAATTCGGTGTTTTTAACTTTTTTTTGGTAGTAGTACGTTAGATTCTTTTAAGTCCAAAATTAGTATAGTAAAAATGAAATTTAATACTTCTAAAAGATTGAACACATTAAATTAGAAGATATATGTAAAATCTTGAAATGGCTAACAAATAGCTCCCTATTGCTTCACAATTAGATTTGACCTAAAACTATTCATCATATCAATCTACTTTAAGATGAAAGTTTTTTTAATTTAATTCACTTTATCCAATTCATATCTTCATATTAATCTAATAAACTTTCTTATCAATTTATCTCTTGGTCACTTTATAATCTCATTCTCTTGCCTTCTAGTTTAGAGCTTTAGTTACCTTCTTATAGACATTTCACTGTTAGTGATATCAGTTATATTTGTTATTTCTTGTACTTCATTTTCAGTTTTTCTTCATTAATCCCAAAATAATTCCATACTTTATTATGTACATACAATTTTATTAACTTATTTTCAAGTGTAGTTGTATTTTCTTTATAACATTTCCCCGAAATTTCTTAAAATTTAATTCTGTGAATAATTAGATTCATTTAATTATTATGACTAATCAATCTTTTTTTTTTTTTTTGAAAAAGTTATTGAATTTGATTTTTTTAAAAAAAAAAACAACTTAAAATACTATATATACATATTTTAGAATTTTTTTATATTTAATTTGCATATGAAATTATTTGACAGCTTAACTATTAACAAAACAAATGAACATGCACACTTTCTAACTAGGAGATAGATTCACTAGTTCTTTTATTAAATCCTTCAATTCAGCCACTATAATCATAGATTCAAGTCATTAACTACATAGTTCATGTTTTGTGTTTGTTCACAATTATAGATAAATGGTTATTAAATTCTATTTATGAAACAGTAAAAGCACATTAACCATGAGTTATCCAGAGTTCTATTGATGAAACTAATATTATGTCTAATGCAAGTCTTATGTAGTGAAACTATTTTGAATTACTGGTATCTGATCTGCATAACAGCTTTTATATATTTTCTGTGAAGCAACTTCTCTTGTGATATCTGGTGGAGGAATATGTGAAAGAGCAGGAAGTCACTACAAAAGATAGACTTGTGTGTAGCAGTAATGTTTCTCACGGTAATATTTAATTAAATATCCAGAAATGCATGAAGTTTTTTTCCAAACAGGAGCCCACTATTTATCAAAGAATATACTAGTGGTGAAGAAGCTTTCTGTAAAGGATTTGTATCACAATCCCAAATAGTACGAACTTGCTTTCCAAAGAAATTATTCCTAGAAATGAGAATAAGACTATGATCCCAAGTTATTCTTAAATAGCATGGGGTAGGATGTTTGAATCTATTATTGCAAAAAAGTTATATTCTAATTGTGATATAATTCTCTGTTTAGATAAAGAAGATATTAACTTAATTGAATTAAGAATAAGATGTCAAACTTTGAAAAAAGATTTTCAATCTTTTCATATACTTATTGACAAAATTGGTTATTTCAGGAAAAGGTCTCTCAGAAGTCATTGACATATCCGCATAGATGAATTTTCTGTATCTGAAAAATCAATAAATATATAAAATTAAGTAAATGAGAACTGAACCTTATATTGCAATTATAATTTATGTCGCTTAAATTTTTTTATTGGAGAGCAACATTTTGTCAAATTAATGATTGTTCTTCATGTAAAGATTTTGAATTCAAAATTATAATCTGAGATTAGATCAATAAAGATAATACCAGTTTTTAATTTAGTTTAAAAGTCATTTCATTGTGAATTGTATTAAAAATAAAACTAATTAACAATGACTTGCCTAATCTAAAATCAGTCTGCTCTAGAGATAGATCGCTTTCTAACTGTTGGCAAAATTAATTGGATAATTATTGGATTTGATTTTAGGATTAGTTTTGCTTTCTGTAATTATAATGTTATTGAATAATTTTGCCAATCATACTTTCATTTTAGGTCCTAAATTTTTTAGAAACTCAGAAATAATGCTATCTAGAGGTCTTGGTGCATGATGTTTAGATCTACCCATTCAAAATGTGAACAACCTACCTGATCCTTGTTTATATAATCCCAAAATGATTATGAAAATGAAATCTACAAATACAGAAGATAGAAAAAATTGGAAAAGGAGGATAGAGCCACTTTGTATTAGAGGGTTTCAAATATATATAAAAATTATCTTAATGAAGATTGCATCATTTGGACTGTTTGAATAGAAATTGTATACTTTTAAAATATTTGAAACAAAAGTAGTTATATTTAGAATACTTTTTATCAATAATCAATGTAAATCCAAGAATTTTCAAAAAATAAGTATTATTAAAAGAATATTGACTCTCCTGATCAATAGATTCAGGACAAACTATGGTTGTACTCTAAATGGAATTTTTATCAATTAGTGATTTAAATAAATGTGAGCAAATACAACCTATAATCCATATAGTTAAGGACTATCAAATTTATAACTACAGTGGTGGGATTGAAAGACTTAAAGCCTCTAGTGAATTTACCTCCTGGTTTAAATCTTTACAGAATTTTTTTAAGATCTGTTAATAATCAATTATTTAAAAACAAATTCATACACTAAATAATAAATATATATATAAGGGTACTTGTATTTCAAATATAAATAGTAAGATATAATTACATTTTTCCCAAACAAAAGTACAGTATTCCAATTTAATCTCCAAGACTAGTGCTAGATATCTTTCTAAGATTGTTATTTTATACCTGAAAATTATTTAGGATATAATCTTTGATAGATGAGTAAAATAATTCAAATTACAATACAAAATTATTTCCCATTAGTATGAATTAGAATTATGTTTAATCTAGTGTTGTAGAAGATTATATTAAAATGTTATGGTTCCCTATTGTTTAGATGAAAATACCATCTTTATTGATTCGGGAATAAAATCCCAATTTTTGATAAACATTTCAAAATTTTCTATATATTTACAAAGTCAAAGCACAGTAAATAAATTTCTTGCATTCTGTTGTTAGAAGATCAATATGGAATATATTAAATTATATGAAGGAATCAAGCTGTGGAAAACTTCAATAAATTTTTGTGCTTATTACAATTTTCATTAGTATCTTCAATTTTTTTATTGGAGAGGATTTTGTCAAGCTATCTTCCTATACTTAAGGATTTCAGAGTCATTTAGACCATTTTTCCAAACAAAATCGTAAGCTGAGATTAGATTAGTAAATATAGCACCAATTTTTAATTTATTTTTAAATTCCTTTTCAGTTAAGAGTTAGTTAAAAAAATAAAAGTTCACATTAGCTTTAATTTGATTTTATTCTAGATAATTCACAGCATCGTCATAATTATTTTTTCAAACAATTTGTACAGAATCCATAATAATGATAGTCTTTTTTGAGTCGTTGGTAGATTTATTAGATTTTTAAATCACTATGGCTTTGTTTTCTTGCTAAATCTTTAGAATAGTTTCTATATTATGTTACTGAATAATCATGCAAAATGTTTTCACTTTATATCCTTTAAGAAGCTCTAGAGGTATGATAATTGTTCTTGGAACCTTTTAGACAATCAAGTTCACAAATGTTTATTGGTTTTATTAGATTGGTAAAAGGAGTTTATTTTCTGCTTTAAGCTTTTTTCTTATTCTCATTAGAGTGATAGTGGTAGTTCTTTTAGAGATGTTTTACAACCACTGATCAGAAATCTCATCTGCATTGCAACTCGTGACCTTGATTATAATGCTATATTTTAATTAGATAGTCAAAGGCCCTTGTTTCATGCAGTTGTGACAAATCAAGGGACAAGTTTCTGAGAGGGTGGGTAGGGAGAGAAAATATTTAAAATTAAACTTTCTTTACACCTGACATTTTCAATTATATCTTAATTTGCTTTGACTCTCATACCAGTTCTGAATTTACAGATCTTATTTGCAAATTTTTCTGTCAATGAAATGTTTGTCTCAGATCTGCTGTGGATATGGGTACAATTCAGCATGGAATTCTCTATCCAAAAGAAGAGTTCCAATATCATGAGAATACTGATACTTATAAAAGTAACTAGGTCATTTAATTAAACTCATAAAATTTTGTATTTTTCTATAGCCTCCATCCTTTTTAACATTATCCAGGGTTGTTCAGTAAATTAAATATTGTCTATAAAGAGCATTACTTGTTTTATTCTAGCCATGAATTGTTTTGGATATCCTCAAAACTTGAATCCTTTGGTAATTCTTGTTATAAATTTGTTAAATCTATCTTAGCAAGAGAAAATAAGTGAAATTCCATTAATTTTCTATAGTTTTCTTATATGGGTGTCATTTCCAAAAGTGATACTTGTAGAATCGAATGTTAATAGTAAAGTGGTGCGTGTATGCTTTTTTCATTTTCTTTAATTGTCGCCATCTTTTCCCTTAAATTCTAACTTTTCCTAGGACTCGCATAAATAATCTGTGCACATGGGTGTGTGCAATTGTATAATAAAGTAGAAATGACAAAGTAAACTTAGGGAAGGGAAAGTAAAATTTCAAATTAAATAAATAATTATTTAAAGTAAATAAAACGAAAAGATTGGTTAATGGAAATAATCCATTAAGTAAGTAAAAGTTGGTGCCTTATTCAAAATCAGCAAAATAGCAACTTTATGGCAAGAATGCGTCTAAAAGGTGTTAAATGTAAAAATAAAAACAAAAGCAGGAAAGAATCAGAAGTCAAAACAAGGAAAAATTAATGGAAAAGATGAAAATCCATTAAATCATCTCATGATAGTTAAGAGCTCCCCAAGGCACTTCAAAAGAATATATAAACTCTTAAAATGTATTGTTAAAGATCTGTCATCATTTTAACAGAAGTGCATATTAAGTTACATGCCAGAATGGGCAAGTAATTCAACATGGGCTTCTCCAGTGTCACTATAGGGAAAGAGCAGCATCTAGAGATGAACTCCAGCATGATGCAGAGATGTCCTTCCCATCCTCCAAATGCTGATACATAAAGACTTAGTTACCTGCCATACCAATAACCCATTCCCATGATGGAAGAAATGTTTCACAAGACCATCAACATATAGCATCCATTACAAATAGACTTAGACTTTCGCAATTCAAGTGCTTGATCAACTTCATGAAACTGCTGGTAAAATCTTATAAATTATTAGTATTCCAACTATAAAATATGTTTAATCATTTTTTAACTGAAATTTAAAAATCTATGTTTACATATTTTTACTTGTAAGAATTGGGCGATGGAGCGATTAATTTAATAAAATGTAAACACTACCTTGCATGTCTCTTCATGTTGTCTCAAGGAACATCATAGAACGAGTATAAGCCAAGAGTGGAAATTATTGAAATAAGTTTTATAATACATTAATTTTTAGTCCCGTCCCCCTTTTGTTTTTCTTTACGATTGCAAAGAAAAACTAGTGAATGATGACTAATAATATTATTTTAGGGGTTTTTTTTTGACAAATATATTTGCTTAGGTGTGTCCCGTATTGAAATTATAATAAATAAAATCCTTGTTTTGTTTTTTCTTCTTTAACATATGTTTCTCCATGGGTAAATATTTTTATTATTTTACGAGTAGCAATCCATGTTCTCAAAAGATATATGTATGTAATGTCACTCTCTGTAAAACTAAAAGCGAACCAGTTTTGAGATGACTGTAGATAGACACTGACAGTGTGGAATGTCTCATTGTGGGTGTCTGAGGAAAGAAAAGTGCTTAAATAAGTATTATTTATTCACTAACATGTATATTTAATTTAGAAACCGTATGCAATCTTTATTTCCATCTCAAGATGAAATCTTCTTACTGAAATTATTGAAAAGCATATAGGACAGTATTTAACATTTCATTATGTATATTTGAAAGGAAAATCAATCCCTTTCAGATACTTCACTCTTTTTTTTTTTAAATTAATGCAAGGTGTTTGATTTCATTTAAAGTTATTTATTCTAAAAGTTGACAACAAGGCTTTATTTTCATCTAAAATCTATAAATTGAATTATCGAGAAGAAAAATCGGACCAGTTTGTTTTGAGAGATTGGTAAAAATTCCTTACAAATCTGCGATTGCTGTACCATTTGAGCTATTTGCACTAGAAGTCATTCATTTTGCAAGTTGGTTGATATAAAAATGCCCCTACTATGTTTAGAAACACTATCAAAACCTAGTGTGAAGCCAGGAATTTAAGATGGGTATTAATAGGAAAAAGAATCTGTTGTGCAAAGACATCGTGCTATAGAATTGATAACTAAAAAATCTTGATTTCTTTCCCTTTTTGTTAAGTTGAAATAATTTTATTATGTTTTCTAGTTAAAATGAATACTGATATTTAGTTGCCACATCATTATTTTTGATTATGAGAACCTCACTTCTTTGGGCCTGGCACAACAATATTTCATAATATAACTAAAGTTTACATTCATATCTTTGATATGTGCTTTCATAATTTTCTTTAACTTGGAGTTTATTAAGGTGAAGTCTACTTTTCATGTGATGAAATTAGTTCACACTAATGCATTCTACTTGTGTGATTAATGAGCTGCAGAAAGAATGTTTACATAGACGCTAAATATTACTCTTTACTGAAAGAGATTGAAATTTATAATTCAAAGAAGTTTTAAGTAAACCTCATTAAAAAAGCAAATATAACATGTTTTTGAAAGCAGGCTAACAAATAGACAATTTTAACTTAATATTCACTGAAACCATATATTACTTGGATAATAAAGTTACTAATGCTCAAGACTATATTGGTTTAAAAATATAAATACATGAAAACAATCCACACCTAAATAATACCAAGAATCCCAATTGTTTGTTGTCAAGGCAATCCTTTTTTATTACGATAAAGTTGGATATTCACCTTTATCTATGATCTAATATGTTTATATGGACACTAAAGATTGAGACTTGTTTGAAAGAGATTGAAATTTATAATTCAAAGGAACTTACATAAACCTTGTTAATTCATAACTGAGTTCATCAAAATAATTAATACTAGTCTAAGGTCAGGTCTTTATTGCTAGAAAAATGTGTGATTAGTTTCTAAACTTCAGAAAGTTTGAGAATGAAATTGTTAGCTTGAATAATGTAATAGGAATGAAAAGTATTCGCTAGAAAGATATATTAAGAAAGTTCAATAGACACTAATCTAAGGATCAGCTTAGTACTGATATCTATTAATTTTTCATGCTTATGCTAATGACACATGTACTAAAAAAAAAAAATTTCTAATTATTCCAGTCAGTTTTCCATGAACCTTGTAGCACATACCAAGTAAAAAGATTGGTATTATTACAAATGTTAAAAAATATGCCTTACACTTAGAACTCTATACGTATTGCCACTCAGTGCAAGCCAGAGTAATCAATGGATGCCAGAAGGCTTGTGCATAAAATTCCCATCTAGTACCTACTCGTCCAATATCCCCAGACTAGTTTCTGGTTTGTGGCCTTCGTCAATGAGGAGCTTTGGATCTGAGAGCACTGTACCTAGATCTTGGGATCTAATGCAATCCTCCAGCAGCCATCTTTTACCTCTACTTAACTACAAAACTATGAGTCTTAAATTGGAAACACTATATTTTCAATCCAAGCTCATTGACAAAGGCCACAAGGCAGAAACTAGTCGTAGGATATTGGATGAGTAGGCAGCACTAGATGGGGATTTTATGCACAAGCCTTCTGGCTTGCACTAAGTGGCAATATGTATAGAGTTTTGCCTGTTTTAATAATAGTTATAAGCAAGCATAAGAAATGGTGATCATGTGATGTTTATTGGCTTAGAAAATCTAATTTTATAATAATCCAAAACAGTATCTACAGTTCTTAATGCATTCCATGATGGATTTTTAGCATTAAGAATTAAGCTCATTATGAATTTCTGATATCATAAGTTCAGATTCATTGTGGCTATCAGCTTCTTTTTGATGTAGTTATGATGAATTTTAAAAATTGTTCAATCCATCATTTGAGCAGTTTCTTTGTTGGTCAATTTTCCCAATATTATTTCCAAAAATGTCTATATAATAATTGATTTCATTTCCCACGGCCACAGAAGACACACATACATTGCCTTTTTCTTATGCCATCAGTGGAATCTCTGCTATATGTATATACTGAATTGTGTTGGCTATCATAGACTATTTTTAAAAAAAAGTTATAATAGCAATAACAACCAAGTTATTTTAGCTTGTTATTGAGAGAATTTATGAATATCCTGCATTATTATTTTTTATTTTATAAAAATTAATGAAAGATTTTAAATTATATAGTGTTTAATATTTCTCTACTCACTTAGTCAGATGATAGTATTGGACATTTTTATTTAGAAATGGAATAATTAAATATATATGTTTTATGACTGTGTATTTTTTTGTTTGTTTGTTTAAACTATGTTTATTAATATCATAACATTACTTTATACTGAATCTTGAATATTAGATGGTACAATAAAATAATAAACAATTCATTTAATTTTTTTATCTTATAATAAAACAAAAGCATCTCTCTACTCTAGTGCCACCTATAATGAGATTGAGTAATAAGTGATTACCAAAAATGCTTTATCATTTGGTAATTATTGATTACTTTGGTAATCACTGATTACTCAATCTTAATGTAGATGGCACTGAAGTTAGATATTTACTCCTATTTTATTAATATATTGTCACTAAAACCATCAAGTGTTTTAATTCTTCGTTACAATGCTCTTTATGAGACTTTTGTGATCACAAAATCATATTTTCTAGATTGCTTTATATATATATGTATACGCTGATATATATAAAAAATTAAAAATAGCTCACTAAAAGGAAAAAGCCTTTTCAATATCTTTCATAGAAAAAACTGCAGAAGACAATATTCACCAATCCAAACAATTATAGATGTTGAAGTGAGGCTTTATGATTTTCTTTCATGGTTTTTTTTTTCTAGCTAATAGTAACTATATATCCATTTTCTAAATAGTAATTGGATAATTAACTAAAGTGTCTACAGGCTAAGTATCTGAAAGAAAATTTCTAAGTTTGTTTGAAACCTGAAAAAATACATTTCACCTGAATTCAAACCCCAAATTACAAGCAGTGGATTTTCTAAACACAATACAAAATTTCTTCCATACATTTGTGTAATAGATATTCAAATAAATAATGCAGTGTTTGTTTTTGTCAAGATGTCAATTTTTTTTTTAAAAAAAAAATGATTATAAGTACTATAATGTATTCTTACATATCAAGAATGTCATACAAACCAAAGAAAAAGTGCAATCAATAAAATATTAGAACAACTTTCCAAAGCCAAGCCATTTTGTGAAAAATCTTTACAAACATAATCTTGATTGCTGAAAATAAAAATCGTATTCATAAAATCCCATGTGAATGTGGAGAAAATATATATTGATGAAATTAGCCATCCCATAAAAAGACAATTAAGAAAACCCAAAACAGTGTTAAGAGAAGCAAATACAGATTTTCCAAAAGTAGCAGGTCATGTGTGTGCCTCATCAAAGAAGACATACAGAAAGATCATTATTGATAAACTGTCAGTCTTCCAGTTTGCAAAGAAGGGGAGCTTGACTGCAGAAGCCATCATTCGGTTTCACCTCGTAGTGTATCATGTATGCAGGAATAAAATGGTCCGGCCAGTTGTTGTCCAACTCGACTTTGCCGGTGCTTTTGACTGTGTGCGGATCAATGTGTTACTCAGTGTACTGGAGAAACTCCAACTGCCCCAGGCATATCTCCAAATGATCAAGAATCTTCTACAGAATAGAGGGGTCTTTCTCTCACTGGATTGCCGCGTGGCTCCAGGATTTCAGCCCTGTTTCAATACCACAGGGCTCACCACTGAGTGCCCTCCTCTTCATGGCTTACCTTAACCCATTGCTGTTATGCATTTAGGCATCCCTTGAGGGAATTGCCATTCCTTTGCTGAGAGAGAGGCCATGTATCCTACATGGATAATGTGACCATGTTTCTCTTGTCACCAGATGAGGTCGGTAGGCTGGAGGAACTCTTGGACCAATTTGGTTCTGAATTGGGTCTAAAAGTTAATGAAGCAAAATCGGCCATGTGGACGATCAGAACCGGAAAACATCCAGGGGAGATTCCGAGCACCACCCCATCCCCAGAAGTTTCTCGGCTTTAGCCTGGCCTCCCCTCCTAGCATCATGAGAAGGGAGCTGGAGGAAAATATTTTCACAAAGGTTAAGAACACAGTGACATCCTTAACCAAGGTCCCACTTTCCTTGTTGGGGAAGGTCGTGCTATTAAACGCAGCTGTGCTACCCAAAATCACTTATTTTCTGGTTGCCTTTCCCCTACTAAGATCTTTATAAAAAAGGTGGAGACTCAGTGTAGGAGGCTTTGCTGGGGGGGAGTGAGGATGGCAATGATTGGCCTCAACTCCCTTCAAAAACCTAAATCTCAAAATGGGCTCGGACTCCTTCAATCAACACCTTAATCCAGAAAGCCCACAATATTTTAACCAAACTTTTTCAGGATAATCCAAGCATGGAGAGCCTGCTACCGATAAATGAGGTCAAACCCACTGATCCCCCCCAAGAAAGGGTAACATTTGTTATAGCAACAGGTCACACTTGTGACTAAAAATGTAACAATGTCCAATTCCCTTTTTGATGGGAAGCTTTCCTATTGGGACCCTCATGCTCTAATCAAGGGCAGCAGTCCCATCACTGAGACTAGATTCCAGCTAGGGATCAAGCGGTTTGCAAGGTTAAAGTTCTGGAAGCGAAACTAGTAATTTTATAATTAAAAGTTAACCTTGAGCCCCTACCAACTGCTGCATTCCTACACCACAAGTGGAGGTATAAAATGGATCCGGTGTGTCCACTGTGCAAGAAAACTGATGAAACAATTTACCACATTCTTCAGGAATGTGATACCTAGAATAAACTACGCTATTCAACACTGCAAAAGACCACAGATAAAGACTGGCTCTGGGTGGATACGGCGAAAGCTTTTAAAAAAGGCTCTTTTGGCATTATTAGATTGGCAACTTATGTTAACTTTGTCATCTGGTTGGCATGAAATAGAATAACTTTTGAAAAAGGAATAGATTACAATATTGAGTTGTTGTACTTCAAATTGCCAAATGATGCCAAGGACCATGACAAGAAGACATGCCAGCCATGGCTAACTGAACAGACTTGGAACCAGGTTAATGCCTAGTATAGTGTATACCTTATATACTAAATAAATCGATATATTAGTGACTAGAAATTAAGGACCATAAAATATCAGGATGATAAATCCTAGGAAAGAAGGTCACTAAGGTTGAACAAATTAATAGAAGTTTAGGAACACATAGAAGGGAAAGTGACAGCCTTATAAGTGGTATGCCATGCAAACCAAGAAGTAAGCATATATATATATAAAGACATTTATAACAGAACTGTGAATGCTTAAATGGTGAAATAGACTTGTACAATTGGACAATCCAAGGACAATATTTCCACTGCAACTGAAGTGGTTGCCTTGTTTCTTTCAAGCTTATGCCTTCCAAATAGTCATGAGGCACCAATAGAGGTGTTTTGAAAGTTTAACATTGCAGTTAATTTAACAAAATTTTGAATAACTAATGGAGAGATGGACGTGTATAATTTAACAATTTTGTGAACAATAATTTAAGCATAAGAAGTTGGGTTTATGTGTATGAGTCCAGAAGGGCAGGTGAATTTTGTGTCACTGCACATCTAGAACCATAAAAACCTGCTCACCTATCCATATGTTTATACTTGAATGTTTAAAAATCATATGCACTGAATCAATTGTATGGGTGCAGATGCACTTGACACGCACCGACACTCCCTAAATTTGTTTGTAACAATTCTTGTTGATTGCATTGTAATATCCAAACTTATGCCTCTTGAATTGTCTTGAGGCACACATAAAGGCGTTTGAAAGTAAAGAAGCTACTCATGTGACAATGGTAAATTATTCTGTTAATTTAGTATAATAAACTATAATATTTGGAAAACATTTGTTAACTTTGTTTTTAAGGAGAAAATTGAGAAATCAGGAAGAACCTCACAGATAAGTATATAAAATTTATACTGACCTTTTTTTGGCAGAATAATCTAACTGGTTGGAGTATACTTTAAATTTGGTATTTACAAATGTAAAAGTCTGGTTCAGTTGTTCTAGACCAGGGGTCCCCAACCCTATGCCTGCGGGCACCATGGCGCCAGCAGACCATTTCACGTGTGTTCGCCGCTATCCGAATACGATAAAAAATTATTTATCTGATATAAATAAATTTAATTTTTAAAATTTCTTATAAATTATTGTATTATATTGTAATCAAATTGTAGGGCATACTATACTTTTACAGCGTAAAAATATAAATGTTAATTATATGTTAAAATTTTATTTTTGAAATAAATATTTTTTTGTGCATTATGTGTATTAACAATATCCAACTATAATTTTACATTGAAAAAATAAATGGTGCCCGCCACCTGGCCCGTATTATAGAATGTGCTCTTAAGTGCAAAAAGGTTGGGGACCCCTGTTCTAGACTGTCAATAGTTAGATTAGCAATACCTGAAGGAGATAGGAGAAAAATACCATTTGAAATATTATGTTCCATTTAGTAGTTGAATGTATTTAGAAAAATAAAGGTTCAATTTGTATAAAAACATTTAATAATTCAACTAGATGGTAGAAGTCGTCCAACTATCCTATTATCAATCTTCACTCAAATTACAAAGGAATTTTTTTGAAATTCAGTAAAATAGAATGTCTTTAATGTTCTGATTTTATTATTTCAGTCATTAATTTTTTGTACATGTTTTAAATATTTTATTCATTATATTTCAATACATATATATTATAAAATTTAACAATGATATAAGAAAATAGAATACTGTACTTAAAAAAAAAGACCCCAACTATTAACCCCCCTCCTTCAGTAATTTGACTACTTTTCGTTTTTTTTTTTTTTTGGTACTGTCATTATCTTAAATATTTAACAAATAATTTTACAAATGAGTTTAAAGTTTTTGTATCAACTAAAAGTTGCATTGTTATTAAGTAAAATACAACATCTACTGTTGCCTTGTGAATTATCACACTTATTGTCCACAAAATATCCTAGTTTTGTTTCAACCCAGCAAAATTTTTCTGAGGGATTATAAGCCAAGCATTGACCTCCTTCTTCTTCACAAGATTTTGCAGTACCAACATCTGTAAAAAAAAAAAAATAGTATGCTTAAATTAATTTATCAAATTAATAAAATGATAAATTAAAAGAAATATCTATTAACAAAATTATTTTTTCTCTACCACAATTTCATTATTTTCTATTTAAACTAAAGAGTCAAGCGTTATTAAAAATATTTCATAGATAAATAATGTTATTATCAGTAAGTCTAAATTATTATTTAAAAAAACAAATTACAGGTGTAAAAATAAGCAAAGGGAATATCCTTTTCTTAACACTGTAAAAACATTGCACTAGATGACGTCAGCTAATAGTGTAATTAGATTTTTAGATTATCAATGATAGAAAGCTGATAAATGCTCCAATAAAGTAAGGTCACGATGTTAGATCTGATTGAGGATCGATAAAAGCAAATGCTAAATTAGATCTGTTGTATTAGGCCGATTGGATAAAATACATGTGTATGTAAAATATTTGATTTATAATTATAATAAAGGGATGGATTGCATTTAAACATTGAAGGAATAAACTATCAAACTTACTATTGGGAGAAAAAAAATGCTAAGAAAGGGAGGAGGGGATTAGGTTTTAGAATAAAATCGCTTTAAAAAATAAAGAGACGAAAATGTGTATAAGAAAATCAAGAGATTAATGAAATTGGGAAAGTTAAAGTATATAAAAGAACACAGTAAATAAGAATATTAAAATTGAGTTCTTAAATATGTAAGCAGGGCGAAAAATTATGAAATGGAAGAAACTGAGTGAAGATAAATTAGATTTAATGTAGGAACATATCCACCTAGGGAATAAAGAAGAATCGATTTTGAAGAATTTTTGTGATAACGTTAAAACAGAACAAATGTTATTTTAAAAAAAGGAATAGGTGAAAACAGAACAAATGTTATTTTAAAAAAAGGAATTTTCTGGATGTGAAAATTGTATCATAAATGTATTCTATTGGAATAGAAGAGAAAATAATTTTGGAAATAAAAATATTAGTGTATTATAGAAAATATATACATTTTAAAAAATATAACAACTAACATGATTTTGCGGTAAAATAGAAAATGTTATTTTAATGAAAATCGATGCCCTGAGTCTAAAAATGAAGTCAATTTCTTCATTTCACATCTAGTTATGGCACAATTCTGTATTTATTTAATACGTACAGCCTAAGATGTAACATTGAGATATGCATGTCTCATTGTAAGACAATTATATAACTTTAGTTGTGATTGTATGAATTTAATTATTTAGTGTATATAGCAATCATGATTGTTATATTGTAGTTGAGTTTTGCCTGGTACATTCACATCAAACTTCCTCCAGATATGCAATAAAAAGAATACAAAAGAAGCTTGGATATAAATAAGAAGTCAGATATTTCTCCCAAACTATATAAACAGAAGTGTTTTAAACCCCAGCCCTATCTTATTCAGATGGAAATGTTGGGCTGGCATTCGTTTTTAAGATTATCTATTACATTTAAGACACGACCCAACAAGTTTGCATTCTATGTCTTTTAATTTCATTAGTGAGTGTGTGTGCATTATTGTGAATATAAAAACCATATTTATTCATAAAATTTTTATTATAAGTATTTTAAGAACACCATTCAAAGGCAGTGTCTATAAAGCCCTCCAGAGAGTACTCAAAAACTAAAAAAAAAAAAAAACAAGTTCTAGGGAAAAGGGCAAGCAAAGTGGGAAATTCTAATGAACATTTCAAAGGAGTGTAATGTAAGTTTTCAACTCATATACCTGTTACTTTGCTTGTTAAGTTGTTTTTCTTGTAAGTTATATCTTTCTTCACTGCATATGTAATTTTGTACTAAAAAAGCAAGATGTAAGGATGAAATTGGAAAATTTCTGAAAAAAAAAATTGTTTTAAATGCCAAAACACATATTCATATCTGTAGAAGTCCTTCATGAAATCTCAGGCACTTAATATCTTCTCTGAACAGCATTTTGAAACACCTTTAGGTGTATGATTTAGGCATAACAATTTTAATATATTATTGGGTTTATACATGTTTAACTCCATTAAAAAATAATTTCCCCATGTGTATATATATGCTACAGGTAACATTTTTTCCTTAAATATTCTTCATTATATTCTAAATAAAATTATGTATGGATAATGTAGGACTAGTTATTATACACACTTCTTCAGTTTCATCATCTTAAACATAAGAAAAAGTAACATTCAAACTATCTTAATACTTACAAAGCAGCTTTAACTTGGGATCAATGTAGAAAAAAATAAGACTGCATGTTGTACACTAACATTTATATGTAATATATTCAATTCAATCAATACTTAATAATTGAAATTTTTAAGTAATGACAAAATAACGTTTTGCATTATTGCAAATTAACCATGTGATACAGTAAAATAAAATGCATTTTCTTAAATTTAGAACAATGAAATTAGTAAAATTACATATTTTGATTTTCACTGCAGAAAAAAAGTTTTTATTTGCAGGCTAATAAAGGATCACTTTTATTTAAAATAAAAATGGGAAACTTATAAGTTACATAAAATAGTATCTTAAAAATAACCAATTTAATAAAAGATATAATTTTATGTGGTCAATCAATGTGCAAAAACTATTCTGTTGATTACGTCATAATAGAGAAAGAAGAAACTGAGATGTATCAAAAAACTGGAGGATGAAAGCGGAGATCCAAGTAATAGTAACTTTTTATTAATAAAAATTAAGAATAAGCAGATATAAATAAACTTAAAAAACATAAATGGAATTAAATAATCCAAGCTAAATTTAAATAATGTTATTAAGTAATGAAAAAGAAAATGATGACTATATCAAATTATGGCGTAATAAAGTTAAGAAATTCAGGAGTTTTCTTCACACCTCTATGCCATCTACGTTAAGCTTTAGTAACTAGTAGATGCCAGATGATAGTTCTTCATAAATGCCTATCCAGTACTTTCCTAATAGGGATTTATTAAGCACTATCATCTGGCATCTATTAATTATTAAAGCTTCCAGTAGGTGGCATAAAGGTGTGAATAAAAAATTATGCTGCTGAAACAACAATAAATAAGTTGAAATCATGAGATAGAGTTACAAAAAAGCAGCTAATAAATATATGATGGAAATAAAAAAATGGAGAATAAATATATTTGAAAAAGACAAATGATTCTCAAGATGTGCATTTTTTGTTAAATCAGCATTCATCAATTGACCATTATAATTTCCAAGCTTTAATAATTAAGAACCATTTATTGTTCGTTCCTTCTATAAAATTGCATTATAGTGTTATTTATCTATTTTGATTAATATGTATATTTGTTCTCACAGCAGATAATCATTCCTTTATGGAAATGAATTGGCTGAGAATTCTCTTGATATGATCATGCCAAGGTGGACATATCTGTCATATCTCAGAAAATCTTCACTGTTGTCATTAATATTATTATTATCAGGGCAGACAAATTTCCTGCTTGATAGTAATAAGTTTGTTATCACATGACCTCATCATATGTTCAGTATTTGTCAATATCAAATTATTGTACTTTGATTTACAAATGCCAAACTTTCTATTCACAACTTTGACACCACCAATACCTTAATTATTATTAATCATTTTTAAACTGGAGATTATTCCTGTCCAGATATAAACTTTAAACTTGATGTGTGGGTGCACACATGTATCATTGTCATTATTAGCAGTTAATTGCAAACAAGTGTAGCCATTTTAACTTCAGAAGAAAAAAAAGTGATTTTTGTTACAACTATATAAGCTAATGCGTGAAAGTCAAATATATTAACACCTTTCAATCTGTTTATTAAACATTAAACCACCAAACATCACATGATCACCATTCTTTATGCTTACACAGTTTGTTTACACAGAGACTAAACTCTTCATAAATAGCGCCACTCAGTGCCAGCCAGAGTAATCAATGGATGCAAGAAGGTTTGTTAGCTAATAATACGGTTAGCTAATAAGATGTGGCTGCTAGAGGGTTGCATTAGATCGTAAGATTTAGGTGCAGTGCTCTCAGATCCAAGGTTCTTCACTGATTAAAGCCACAATCTAGAAACTAGTCTGGGGATATTGGATGAGTAGGCACAAGATAGGGATTTATGCACAAACCTTCTTGCATCCATTGATTACTCTGGCTTGCACTGATTGGTGCTACTTTATGGAGAGTTTAGCCTCTGTGTTTATTAAACATTACAAGAAGTCTTATAATAAAATTTTCTTTCAGAAAAACTTCATTATCTTATCTAACTGTAGATTTTCAATGTATTCAATCCTCAGCTATACAGTCCAATAAATATAATCAATATTGCACAACCTGTGTTTTTGAATTAGTATTTATAATATAAATATGATTTTCCATCACTAAAGTTATGTTACCATCCTCAGCTATATAGTCTAATAAATATAATCAATATTGCACATCCTCAGTGTTTTTGAATTAGTATTTATAATATAAATATATCTTCATCATTAAAGTTATGTTACCATCCAGTTCAATGAGGATGTGTTTTAACAGTAACAGATTTAATATATTTAAAAAATTCAATAACATTTTGATTGGTCCACAGTTTTGCCATTCATATCAGAACAATATGGATCATTCTTAAATACAAAATTTTTCCTGTAATTTTACTTTATATAATAAACATGATATCCATTTTTCACTTTCGTACAAGAAATTTGACAAGTCAAGTGTTGGTGGTCGAGTGATCAGCACAGCTGCCTTACAAGCAGTTGTCCCAGGTTCGCGGGCTCACTTCCTGACCAATGCTATGACATATGAGAAAAAGAAAAAAGAAATTTGACAAAAACAGTCCTACAAGCAATTGATTGGTTATCATAGTTACATACAATAATGAAATTCCTTATCTATTCACTTGTGAAATACATGTGTTTCATATTGGAAATCTGAGTTGCATATGCACATTTAATTCTACCTTTCTTTTTAGCTACTTAAACTGATCTACATTTTAACGTTTATAATTTATCAAATCAAAAGTTTTGAAGATTTTTGTCATCGGCTGATAAAGCACCTGAATTTTTTTGAAAATTAATTTAAATACTAGGTCAAGTTTTTTTTATAGCTGATATTAAAAAAAAAATCTAGCTCATTCTATAAATCATTTTCTGATTTGGTAAAAATAGCATAATAATAAAGATATTGTAAATCTAAAATCCCAAAGAAGATCTATTGTATGTACACTATACTTCTTAAAAAAATTCCATGTCTCAGTAATGTGATAAAATAAGAACTCTAATTGGGAATTTTATTGTCTAAAAGTCTTGCATTGGTGATCGAGAGGTCAGCACGACTGCCTTGCATTTGCAGGCAGTTGCCCGGGTTGCGGGTTCGCGTCCCGGCCAATGCTATGACATTTAAAAAAAAAAAGCTATTGAAATTCACTATTTCTACAGTTGATTTTAAAAAGTGAACAAATGTTTTGCAAATATGCTTGATAGAGGATCTTTTTTAAAAAAATATAATTATCATTTTGATTTTGAAGCATACATATCTATGACCAGTCCTACAATATTTAATCTATATATATTGTAACCAGTTGGGTTACATAGCACACAATAATATAGTGTGTGTGCATATATATATAAAGTAATGGAAAAGTAAAAATAAACACAGACAAAAATTGTAGTAGCTATTTTCTACATTCACTGAAATAAAAATAATAAATAAAGGATTAAATAACTCTGGATTTAAAATATTTTATTATAAAATTAAATATTTAAAAAAAGGTCTGATAAATAAAAATTAATATTTTTATTCTGATTTTGAAATTTTAAAAATAAGCATGTTTTCTGATAATTATAAAAATGTCTATTTTTGAAATCTTTTAATTAATTGGTATCAAAGTAAAAACATGTATATAGATCACACCTTTGTTCAAATTCCAAAGAATTAAAGTTAATTGAAAACAGTCACTATGTTTTTATCACCTGACTCAACCAAGATTATAAACAGGACTGATAAAAAATATCAGTCACTTTGGCTTTAATATTTTTGAGAAGTGGTTGGCTGAAGAGCTTTGTGTAAGAGTTGGTAATTGTAGCAGAGAATGGCAACAGTAAAGCTAGCTGCAGAGATGGCTAGTATACAGAGAACTGCCATGAGGATGTAAGAATATTAGGAAGTAGTTGCTCCTCAGTTCAATAGTGGAGTTTGAATTCATGGAGGAAAATGACCAACTTTGTGTTGAAATTCATAGCCTTAAAAGTGTTCTGGAAGACAGCCTGCTGATCTGAAGCTTACCAAATCCATATCTAAGTAGAACCAACTGCATAAGGGAGAAAGCCAACCGTATCTGAATTATATACTTTTACCTGATGATGACAATTGCCTGGATTGACAAAAAAACCTAGCTTGCCCACAAAAAACACCAGCTGAATAAAGTAGTTATATATATGCTGCTGCATCTATATGCAGAGAAGCACAGATAAACTTGTATACAAAAGTGAATTGTTTTTAAATAATTCATTTGAAAGACATTTTAAGTCTATATTTTTAAATTTAAAGACATTTATAATTAGTTAAGGGGTAACCTAATAAAAAGCTTTCTAACCTCTCGAAAATTGACTATACTTTTTTTTAAAAGAATAAAATAAAGCTATAATAGAATTTGATAAACTGATTTTTTTTAATATTGATATGGTACGTATGTAAATTTTATGTATATTCAAAATAAAATTATTAATTATAAAAATTATTATTTATTGTTCGACAAAATTCAATTTATTAATAATCTGTGCAATTCTATATACATGTTTTAGTAAACCTAGCATAAGTATTTATATTATTTAAAATATAATTTAAAAGCTTAATTATGTATTATTGTAGAACAAGTTAAATATGTTCAAAAATTTCACACACATGCATGTATGTGTGCATATATCTGTCAATTGTATTGTAAATACCAATGCTTGTCAAGTATAACACATATATAAAATTTAATCATTTTTTATCATTATTAAATGTCAATTGAAATATATTCATCTAATTGTAAAATGTGCAGCTGTGCACATATATATGTGTGTTATATGTAAACCACCATATAATAACTTGAATTTTATATGTTAATCAAAAATTGTAGAGTCATATTCTAAGATTTTAATTTCAATTTTTTTATTTTTAATATTAATAAACTTGTATTCAACTATTAAAAATTGTATTGCATCATCTCTTGGTCACATAACAGTAATAGAGCTTGTGTTTTCTGAGCTAGATTCGTGCAAAGGATGAATATATAAATAGGGATGTATAGTGCTTTTGGGCATCCAGAGATGATCAATCATCATCCTGGTTGGTGCAAAAGAGAATATTCTTTAAAGCCCATGCACTACTTTTAATTTTAGTTTAGACTTATTAAAAATTTAAGTTTATAGTTGGCCAGTACCTTAATGGTACTTAAGTGGCCAGAGCATTGATGATGATCAGCATATTTTAATATCCCAGCATTATTGCTATATATTTTAATGGATTATCACTCAAATTTGTGCATCCAAATGTTTAAATAATTGCCCCAAGCTGGTAAAGGCTAAACAGTTAGCCTGGTCTACAGAAAACCCATTTCCAATCCAGTCACAAGATTGATTGTTGATTTATTGTACTGATTTATTTTAATTGTTGATCATTCATGACAATGAATGGTGTTTTAAATAGTACTCATACTTACTTAGACTGATTTTTTACTTTTTGATAATGCTGTTTGATGTATGATTGAAGTTATAATTATACTTATAGTTGCTCTATGGAGTTAACTGCTTTCTTCTAATCTAACTAGCTGATATCTCAGAGATCTATTGATTTCATGCTCCCCTTAAATATATCTTACTTATATATACTTTGGTAAAGTATTGATATTTCATTTTAAATTGACTTGGGGTTGATGATGATTTGCCATCACCCCAGGTTCATTTCCTACCACCCCATCCCATTACAATATATATATTGATATGAAGAATTTCACAGTTTACAAGATATAAATAATATATTTTGCAGATCCATCTGCATATGATTTTGATTACAAATATATTGTCATTTCGATATAGTTATAATCAAAATCATAGATGAGCCCACAAAAGATATCATTTATATATATATTCTCCATAAGATGACATTTGGGGATGCATTTTTATTTTTTCTTTGTCAAAATAAAGTATTCATAATATTCAATCCATATAATGTGCAAAAACTCAATAACACCAAACTATTAGAGTTCATAGTTTCCAATATCTTTGAATCATAATTTATCATTTCTGGCAACAAGAGCATTAAAGTTTGCATTAAACCAAATTGAAATCTTTTAATAGTATTTAAATATATATATTACAATGGGATGGGGAATTAATAGGGATGAAACTAGGGTGATGGAAAAATCATCATCATCCCAAAATAAATAATAAATATAAATTTAACATTTACAAAAGTATAATGTTTAAGTAAGATATTAAAGTAATGTTTAATATTAAAAAAATATTAGTAATGTTATATAAGAATATGAGAGAGATTACTCTATGAGATCAGCCCAGTTAACTCACTAAAGTAACTATAAGTATAATTAAATAAATTCACCAGCACTAAAAATAAGTAATAATCATCCATCATTATGAATGATCAATTATAAAATAAATCAACAGTCAATCTGGTGACTGGATTTGAAATGGGTCTACTATAGACTAAATCAACTATTCAGCCTTTGCCAGCTTGGGTAATTATTTAAACATTAATTTGGATGTACAAACTAAATGCTCATTCATCAGAATACATAATCAAATAAAGATATTAAACCATGCTGATCATCATCAATGCTCTGCCCACTTAGTACCATTAATGTACTGGCCAACTATAAACTTAAATTCTAATAGGGACTAAAATAAATAAATAGTAGTGCATGAACTTTAAAGGATATACTCTTAGTGCCAACCCAGGATTATTCATCATCATTGATGGGAAAATCTTCATTATTACTGGATGCCCATAAACACATATATATCTCCTTTTATATATCAGACCATTATGCATGAATCTAGCTCAAAAAACATAAGCTCTATATCTGTTATTGTGATCAAAAGATGATACAACATATAATATTCTAAAATACATTTAGAATCCAGTTCATTGGAATAATTTTAACAATTGAATACAAGTTTATTAATAACAATTAAAAAAATAATATTAGATCTTTAGGATATGGCCATACACACATAAGACTTCAGATTTTGATTGATATACAAAAAAAAAACTATCACACTGTGATTTTCAATATCTCTTAATGGGTTTACATAAAATGCATATATACATATATATCCACACAGATGTGCAGTATTATATAAAATTAACATACTTGAATGGTCATAAAAATGATTAAAATTCACACATACGTATGTTCTGCATTAATATATGCACACAGATATGTGGCATAATAATTTCCAAACATATTTGAATTGTCATAAAATAAAATAAAAATTAAATCTCATAGTAGGTTTACTTAGACATATATATATATCATCACACAGATGTACAGTACAATAATTGATTAACATAGAAATAAAATTCATCTATCATATCTGAATTTATCAAAATAATAAAATTATTAAAAATACCTCATAACTAATTCCATTTGAAAAATATACATAAAAGTCACACATATGTGTGTATCTATAAAAATATAGATAACATGAATTAAACTTATTAATTAGTCTCTTTTAGTCAATAAAACTATTTTCTTTTTTCTTCTTTTTTTAAAAATAATAAAATCAGTGATGATAGAATTATTGTTGATTGATTAATTATAACCATCCTGAAATTTAGATTTTAAGAGTTTCTTTTTTTTCCCCAACAAATGATTTAAAGATATTGTTCCCTCTCTCTCTCTCTATATATATGTACTATTACAGTTAACTCTTAATTATAATGTCTTTAAATGTAAAATACGAATTTTAAATGTATCCTTTTTTTCTTCTTCAATAAATGATTTAAAATAATATCGTTCTCAACTATATATCTCACTTTTAAAATGTCATTTTAAACCAGAGAAATTTTAAATTCTCATTATATATAAAAGTACTCATTACCAGTTGTATATATGTTTACCTATGCTCTGCATATAACTGAAACAGCATACAATTAATTCTTCATTAACTGATGGTTTCTCTTGTTGGGGGCCAGTTCAGAATTGTCATCAGGAAAGATATAATTCAGGAAACTGTTGGTATATAGTAATCTCCCTTCTATCTAAGATTGAATAGACTTCAGGTAAGCAAACTATTTTCTAGAACACATTTGTGGCAATGACATTGGAAATTGATCCATTTCCTTCCAAGTGAATTCAAACTTCACCACCATGAACTAGTAGCTGCTGCTATATCCACTGTCCTGCCTTCAATTATTTCATAGTCATTTTCTAATTCTGGAAAACTGCTACACCAACTATTCTGGCCAACTAACTTTTGAAACTATCAAACTACCCCCTACTCTTTTTTCCCAAACCTTTTATAGGCAGAGTGGGGTGACAAAAACACTAATTAAAAATTGTTTTTATCTTTTTAATCTTTTCAAATAACTTTTAATTAAAAGCTATTTTTGGAATTTTTATCAAAGTATAATCTACAAAGGTTTTTAAAAATAGATAATAGAAATATTTACAATTATCAGTTCTATTTTAACATAAAACATGCTTGTTTTTAAATTTCAAAATCAGAATACAATATTAATTAGACCTTTTTAACTTCAAAATTATTTAATCTTTTACTATGATTATTTTATTCCAGAAAATGTAGAGAATATTTACAAAATTATTTTTGTCAGTGTTTATTTCTACTTTTCCTTTCAACTTTTATATATATCTGTGCACACACACTATGTTATTATGTTCATATAACACAACTGTCACTATATATATATAAATTTTAATATGATGTTGGAGCATTAAACATTAGTACAATATGCAGAGGTTCCATTGCACAAATCTATTTTAAATATTAATCTTTCATCAACACATCTAGGAATTCTATGGATAGATAGTATTAAGTTAGACCTCATTATGAATCATTCATTGAATGATCAGATTTTCCAAAAATAAACCCACTTGTAACTATTTTCCTATCAATTAAATTTTCCTTTTTGTTTAAGCTGAGCTTTACCAAGAAATAACTTAAACCTCAGCATTTTCTTAGCTGCATGTACTGTAACATTACATTGAGATCTTGATAGTCCTGAATAAGCAGTGTTCATATTCTCTGTTTTTATATTTCTAAATGTATTTATATATGCACCATAATAATATAAGACATTAATGCTTATGATAGAACTCCAATACTGAGATGCTAATATCAATTATATTAATAATGATCCAATATTATTACTTGGTGATAGTAGTTTAACACCCAATTACTTGCCTTCATCCAGAGAACTTAACATATATGAATCATACACATGCACACTGTGCAAATCTAAAATAGTCTATTGCAACATAAAGACTTTTCCTTCATACTCCATTTACAAATCTATTTAACTACTGATTGGTGAGCTCTTCAGCAATTTTCCTTCATTATTGTTTTCTAAATAAGAATACTTAGATATGTAATTAAGAATCCTGTAGATGGATTACCAGCTGAGCTATTTATGATTCAGCTAGTTGGAAAATTTATAAACTTGTTTACAAGGTCACAAATTTTACCTGGATTCAAAATCAAGTCTTAGTCACTGTAGTCAGATGTGCTAATCACTATACTACAAGATTTTTCATAGATGTTGTATATCCTATTATTATCTTGGGGAAAATATACTTTTGAAAAAAGTGTATTAAATATTGAGGAATAAAATATATGCAGTTTATATAATTTTAGTAACTATATCGACATATTCTTTATTAATTAGTAGACAAAAAATAACTCTTCAACTGAGAATTACATAAGTGAATATCAGATAAACACTTATTAGAAGACTTCTAAAAATTAATGACAAATTTCATTTGGATTCATATAAGCTCCTTTTTTTTCTATGATACAAATTAATAAGCTACTTAACCATAAATAGTAGTCAATAACAATTTTAATATATCAGATAAATAAAAGCAAAGAACTAACTTTTCAGAGTGATATATTATATACTTAGACTAATCATAGTCTAGTAGTAACAATTTATGTAGATAAAAAAGAGCAGAGGAAACTAATGCATTCCATAGAAATAATGATGACTCAATATTAATAGCCGAACTGCAATCATATAAAAAAGATTTTGTCGGTCATTATTTCATTTAAACAGGCAAAACTCTCTATACATATTGTCACTCAGTGCAAGCCAGAGTAATCACTGGATGCCAGAAGGCTTGTGCATAAAATCCCCATCTAGTGCCTACTCATCCAATATTCCCAGACTAGTTTCTGGCATTTATTGATTACTCTGGCTTGCATTGAGTTTTGCCTGTTTGAATAATAATTATAAGCAAGCATAAACAATGGTGATCATGTGATGTTTATTGGCTTATTATTCCATTATGAATCATCTTCATATAATTTTCTCAAATTCTTCCATATGATTGGAAATTGGTTGAACCAAACTAAAGTAGGCTACATGAAGTCTACCTCTCCCCCCAGATATTATTGAAATGGAAATTCAAAAAATGCCCAAGTATGATTGAGATAGTTACCATTCATGTTCATTCCAAAGTATCATTAAAAAACATATCACAATTCCCTTCAAAGATAAAATCTTCATAACTTTTGAGTTAATGAGAATTTTCTGCAAGACCGTCATTACATTGCACTAGTTGAGTTTGATATAATAATCACCAATCAATAGAAATTGTAGATTATATGTTTGATGTTAGATTTAGTAATCAGATGTTGTGCTTCAGAAAAAGAATATACAATATGTCAGCGGCATTCAGTATAGCAATATTCTATTTTTTTTTAAAAACAATTGTGACAACTTTCAAATAAAAAAGCAAAGCAATTGGATAAAATAGTTGAGAAGGTAAATTTAAACATTTTATTATTATTAATATGTTTACATATTTTTGAAATCACTAGCGAAATCGTAAATTGATCTATGTAGAAGAAAAATTCATATAACTTCTTTTTAGAGAATTAATATCACATATTCAATGATATTAGCTGAGTTCTATATGAATTAGTCTATACACAGATGAAGGAATTTGTCTTCAAGTTAACAAAAAAACATTTTCAAATTTTTGATGAAAGACTTTAGTATAAGATAGTTTGTTACACAAATTTTTGTATTTAATTTAGTTGTAAATAAATATATGGTTTATCTGGCATGGCTTCCATCAAATTATATAAAAAATGGTATAGATTATCTACATAATCATTATCTACATAATGTGATAAACTAGAACAGTTTTAAATGCTATATTACTGAACAAAGATGTCTCAACAAATCTTAAAAAATTTTGAAAAGCAGATACTATTCATTAAGATTGTCAACTGCTGTTTAGTGTTTTACATATATATATATATTTACTTCTCTCTTTTTCTCCTCAGAAAAAATATTCATATATGAATGTATGTATAACTTAATTAAATGCACAAAGCAAAACTAAAAATTATAATAAATTCTAGCCTATATATCTCTCACATAGTTGATGTAGTTATTTTTGTTGTATTTTCACTTCTAGGACCATCTGATGGTTTGATAAGATAATGGTCTTTTTTTATTATTTAATTTTTATAAGTGCCAAAAGAGAAAAAAATCAAAATCTCTATCGGGGGTCCTATATCTCCAGATCAATTGGTTTCGAGCTTGTCGCTCACTTCAGTGGAGTGTTGGCCTCAAGAAACTAGATCTAAAATACTAACTCAAAAGACAGCACTTATAAAACACGTTTCTATCAATTTGAAAGCATGAAATTATCAGACACGTAAATAAATGTCTTTAAATCCAGTCTTACAAAATAGAATAAAAACTTTATTAGAGCTATTGGTAAGCTCCATCTAGTGATCATAAAATGCAAGCTTAAAAGCAAGTTACGAAATTTATGACTTGTTTTATTATATATATACACACATACATTGATTAGCATTAGTTCCATACCAAAAAAAAAAGCCTTTTAAAAAGAAAACTTTATGATATACAATACTAGTAACAATACCTATATCACTAAGCACACAACTTTTACATATATTTAAAGTTATAGATATAGTGATAAAATATTGAAAAAGATATTACCTAAACAGCACTTGATATGAAAAGGTTGTGTTTCACAATAGTTATCAATTACTTTAAACTGGCAAGTGTCGGATATATTGTAGGAATTAAAACATCTTCCTCCAGAGGATTTGCAAGGATTTTCATCATACAAATCTGAAATTAGAATTATCGATCCAAATTAATATTTTTCTATTCAACTGATAAAAGCCTTTGATGCATACTAATGCTTTTATACATTTATGTAATATATACTTACCGTATACATATTAAGATTTTATTTCACTACTATTATGAAACAATAAACTTTTAAATATGTCATAATATGTTTATTTTTTTTAAGTTTTCTTTGAAATTTATAACAGAGACCAAACTCTCTATATAGTAGTGCTACCCAGAGCAAGTCAGAGTAATCAATGGATGCAAGAACGTTTGTGCACAAAATCCTTATCTAGTGTCTACTCATCCAATATCCCAGACTAGTTTCTAGTTTGTGACTTTCATCAATGAGGAACCTTGGATCTGAAAGCACTGCAGCTAAATCTTAGGATGAGTAAGCATTAGATAGGGATTTTATGTACAAACCTGCTTGCTTCATTGATTACTCTGGCTTACATTGGGTATCACTACTGTATGGAGAGTTTTGCCTGTGTTATGATAGTTTATGTAAGTATATGGAATAGTGATTGTGTGATATTAAATAAGTTAGTGTCACTAAGATGGTATGTGTAATATTTGAGCCTGATTTTGTATATATATCGAATACACACATAAATAAAAACTATAATATAAAATTAAACATAATATATGTTTTATTTATAACTGCTATTCAATAATATTTATTAAACAACAATGGATTCATATAATGATTCATTTTAGTTTATAGTAAGTAAACAAAGTAACACACAACTTTCTTATCTTATTTTCACTATCTACTTTAGGCTTTCTAAAATGTATAATTGTTGGCTTAACATATTACGATATTTAAATTTCAGGTTATTAGCTTGCTAATATAAGTAAAGTAGGTTTCTAACAGTACATGTGCGTGTGAAAATCTGAATCCAATTCTCTTCCCTGATGGAAGATTAATCACCAAAACATATAATGTGATATGGCTACTCCTTTATCAAAGTCAGAAATGTCTCAGCCAATATGCCCCCCAAAAAAACCTGTTAGCCATCTTCCCTCTCCATTCCCCCATCTTAAGTTTTTCCCATATTTTTCTCTATCCTACTCTATCTCACTTCCACATTATCATCTTTGTCCACTCCAGAGCCTTTGTATCTATATTCCCTTTATCTTTTTCCAACGCTAGCATAAAGACCAAGAATACCCTTTTTGTATAATCACTTGGTCTATATTTATTCTCTCTCACAACTTCATTATTTATACCCTTTCTGCTTGTAAGCATTTACATTACTTTCTATGCCTGCCTTACATAAACTAGACTAAATCCCCCAAATTTCACCATCTATGTGTATGCTCCCTTGTTGCTAATGAATCTGTTCGAACCTTAAACAATAAACTATTTTCCCTGCTATTATCTTAAATTAACTTACTTCCAACATTCTGTTTCCTTCTAGACATATTTTAAAAAAAATTTATTCTCCATACTAGTTCTACAGCTCTCTATTTTTTTATTAATGTATCTATTCTTCTATCTCACTCTTTGCCACCTCAACAATCCTAACACAATCATCCCTATCCAAATCTTTTGCATACCAAGCTACCTTTTTCACCCATCTGGTTGCCTGCCCTTTACTCATAATGTAATTAAACACTATTTTGGCTATTCTTTTACTATTCATAAATTGCAATCTACTGAACATTTTCGTTTTGCATCTCTCATATAAAAACTTGATCATCCTATTTGCCTCCTTTGCCACCCACACATCTGCATCTAATGCCTATCTTCCTACTTCTTTTTGTACTTTTTCTAGATAATCTAACACCTCTTTGCTAACACATAACACATTGTTAGGTTAACCCTGCTACTGCCACTCCCATATAATTCTTGCTACATCATATTTATTATATGAAAATACTGTTAATTTCTTTATCAGTCCCTTTCTTTTATCTGCTTCATTTATCAATTTTTTCTCCTATTCATTCAATAAATTACTCTGATTACTTAAGATGATTCCCAAATAGTTGTACATATTCACCACATTTAACTTTGCATTCCCCAAGAAAAATTATTTCTCTTTCCCAGCATTTTCACTAAATTTGATACCAAAGACTTTACCCATCCCTGTGCAAGTTTTCAGTACAGTTTCCATATCTTCCCTAGTTTCTGTGCATAAGAAAATAACCATCAGCAAATAAAAGACCTGATAATATATACCTTCCCTTACTATCTAATAATGGTATCTCTACCTCTCTTCCTAATCTTTCTACTGTCCTCTCCATTTCTCTCAAATATAACAAAACAAAATAAGTGACATAGGGCATCATTGCCATAGTTCCATACCATTTTTAACTCTAGCTGATTCTATATTTACTAATTGATATATATAATAATTATTTTTATTCACACAATCTCTTAATACGATCCACTAAAGCTCCATGCATTCTTAAAATTGATTAAGCTTACCTATAATCCATTTCTATTCACTCTATCATATGCCTTCTCTATATTTATAAAGACCATATATAACTGCCTATCTATATTCCTACTTACATCTATAAGTTGTGTGACCACAAAAAAGCTATCTCTTATATGCCTATCCATTGTAAAATCTCCTTGCATTTTTCCCACTACTATTTTCTTCCATCTATTTTCCACCTTTCCAGCCACGATATATGCAAAAATTTTTAACAACACCTATATTACCACTATCGGTCTATAATTATTTATTTTTCTATGGTCCTTACCTTTTCTTTAAATAATAGCCTCACTCTTGTATTATTCCAGCCATCTGGAAATTCTGTCTTCTGCACCATCTTATGCAAACAAACTTTGCCCTATTTCCAAAATTCATCACCATTTTTGCTGCCCATCCATTTAAATCTCTTGTGTTTCCACTTTTCAACTTCCTGCCTCATTCAACTCATTTTCTTAAAACTAAAATTTCCATACTATGTTCTTTTATTATTATTATCATTCTATCCTTCACATCCAATATCTTTTCTATATCTATTATAGACTTATTTAAGATTATCTTCAATTCCTTTCATGAACTATACTCTTTCTCATCATTCAGTAATATTATTTATCTCTCCTCTACATTTCTTCTTTTAATATATTTCCAAAATTTTTTACTCCCATTTCTTCCACTTTTATTAATAACTTACATTAATTTACTACTTAATTTAATTCTCTCTCTATAATTATCTATTTTAGCCAACTTCTTATTTAAATAGTTTTCCCATTTAATATTAACATCTTTTTCACTTTCTTTGTTCTTAATAGCACATTTATATTCTCTAATGCTTCCCTCTTTTCTTTTACACTTTTATTAATTCTCCCTTTTCTATTACTTCTGTTTTTCTGAATACTCTTACTTAAAACTCTTTTTGTCACTTTTTCTATTTCTCCACACCAATCCTTACATTGATTTCCAACAAACTCTTCCATAATTTCTTCTATTTTTAGTTTATATTTTTATTTTTTATCATTCACTCTCCATCCATATCTTTCATTTTCCTTTCCATTTTCATTATTACTTTCCATCACATTACTAACTATTTCTATTATAAAGAAATTATGATTACTATTACATACTCTCTTTTCATTATCAAAAACTTTAATTTTCCATATTTTATTCATTCCCTCTTCATCTACTAATGCATAATCTATTGTGTGAAATATATTATTTCTAGACCATGTGTATTGCTTTTCATAAATATTTGATAAATTTCCAATGCTCAAAATTCACTCTCTGACAAAAAATTTTCAGAAGCTGTCCATTCTTGTTATCCAAGTCATCAATTTCTTCAATATGTCCATTCATAACCCATATAACAATTATTTTCTTCCCCCTTTTTTTTTTGAAATTCTGTATATCCTTAAATAAGGATTCATATATGCTATTGTTCCATTCCATTATAGTTTGACTATCTCCAGTAACCATATACCCTATAGCAACCATCCATTCTTGTCTTCCTAACTTTATCTCAAACCATAAATGTTCTTGACATTTTACAATATTTTTTTTGACATAACTCCTATACCATTACCCCCTTTTTTTTTCTTTTCTATTTATATTCTGCCATATCAAATTTCCACAGTGTATGTTGTTCTTTTTTTAAATGTTTCCACTACAGCTAATACCTCAAACCCTTCATTTTTAATTGCTTTGCCTAATTCCAACCACTTTTCTACTCTCCTACCACCACATTCAAATATCCAATTTTTTCAATTTCTTCCTTTCTTTCTGCTCTTTTATAAATTCTTTTGACTCTTCCTTCTCTATTATATTTGTAATTAGTTTATCATTAGTTTAACAGACCCATTCCCTTTCCCCATCTACACATATCTATATAAACTACCATTTGTTTATTTTTTACATCCCATCCATTCTTAATCTTTTTTTTTTTTTTTGCTAATACTGTAATTTAAAACCCTACCCCTCTTGCAATGCAAGGTTATGACATCCTTTATTGGAATCAAGAAATCTCTCTGCCACTACACCC
Source organism: Epiperipatus broadwayi (assembly GCA_028023455.1). Taxonomy (NCBI): domain Eukaryota; kingdom Metazoa; phylum Onychophora; class Udeonychophora; order Euonychophora; family Peripatidae; genus Epiperipatus; species Epiperipatus broadwayi. Next base: position 766,943 of record JAQFVV010006204.1, read on the forward strand.
AGAAAAAACTGATAGCGCCTTACCCCCTTTTTCCATTACCCACCCTAAGTTTTTCCCATATTCTTCTCTATCCTGCTCATCATCTTTGTCCACTCTATTGCCTTTATATCTAGATCCCCCTTTTCCAAACCCAATATAAAAATGAAGAACCCTCTTTCTGTATAATCACTTTGTTTATATTTATTCTCCCACAACTTAATTATTTGTACCTTTCTTCTTGTAAACATTTACATTCAATTAATAAATGCCTAAAATTTTCCATGCCTTCCTTACATAATTTGCAGACTAAATCACCCACATTCCTCCATTTCATACCATTTACACCTTTCTTAAACACTTTATCAATACTCTTTATTTATATCAAAGGTGTAAATGGTATGATGTTAAAATAGAAATCAATACATAGGAAAAGGAAGAAGTAGAAAATTGTATTACTTCCATAAGAAGTGAAAACACTGAAGAAGTTGGGTTTTGGAAGTAAGATTGTGAAGAGCTCTGATGGTGATTGCAGGACAGTTGAAACTGTTAGTTCGATATAAATAAAAAGTATTGATAAAGTGTTTAAGAAAGGTGTAAATGGTATGATATGTTAAAGTAGAAATCAATACATAGGAAAAGGAAGAAATAGAAAATTATATTATTCCCCCATTTGTGTGTATATTCCGTTGTTGCTAATGATCCTGTTTGAGCCTTAAACAATAAACTACTTCCCTTGCTATTATCACAAATTAATTCACACCCAATATTCTGTTTACACACACATATATATATAAAAACTCTTTTTACTCTCCATACAATGTTCTCCCTCTCTCCAACTCCCTATTTTTTATTAATAGAACTATTCTTCTATTCCATTCTTTGCAACTATAATTCTTAACAATTCTTTTAACACAATGACCCCATCTTTTATACAAGTATATTGACATAAAGTTTTTATCTAAATCTTCTGCATACTGTACTACCTTTCTCACCCATCTTGTGGCCTGTTCTTTACTTGTAACCCAATTAAATACTATTTTGGCTATTCTCTTACTATTCATAAATTGCAATCTACCAAATATTTTTATTTTGCTTTTTGCATCTCTCATATAAAAACTTGACTATCCCATTTCACATTGAATTGCCTCTTTTGTCATCTATACATCTGTATCTAATGCATGTCTTCCTATTTCTCTGTAATTTTTCTAAATAATCTAACACCCCTTTACTAACACATAATGCATCATTACCATAAGTTAACCCTGCTACTGCCACTCCCTTCCATACAATCATATTTAATATATAAAAACATTGTTAATTTCTTTTATCAGTCCCTTTCCTTTTTCTGTTTCATTTATCAGTTTTTTCTCCCATCCATTGAAAAAATTTCTCTGATTATTTAAGATGATTCCCAAATAGTTATAACTATTCACCACATTTATCTTTATATCCCCCAATAAAAATTCTTTCTTTTCTCTTTCCCCAGCATTTATCATCATCACTTTTGATTTTTCTTTACTAAATTTAATCCCAATATCTTTAAACCACCCTTGCACACAGCACAACTTCCATATCTTCCCTACTATCTGAGCACAACAAGATATCATCAGCAAATAAAAGACTTGTTAATATATACACTCCCTTGCATCTAATAATGGTATCTTTACCTCGTCTTTCTATTGCTCTCTCCATTTCTCTCAAATATAACAAAAACAAAATAGGTGACATAGACATCCTTGCTTTGGTCCCACTCCATTTTTAACTCTGATTCTGTTTCCTATTTGATATGTATTGTAACATATCATACCATTTACACATTTCTTAAACACTTAATCAATACTCTTTATTTATATTAAACTAACAGTTTCAACTGTCTTGCTATCACCATCAGAGCTACAATATTCAAATATATAATTAATACACTTATACACATATTCATATACATAATTAAATACACAATATAAACAAAAATAAATATACATTTTAATCTGACAATTATATATAATCATTTCCCATTTTATTACTTTACTCTTAAAATAATTCTATCAATATTTATTTATATCTTTTTATTTTATATCACTTTATTTTATTTTTAAAAAAATATTATTTATTATAATTATTAACTTTAACATTTATTCTACTATTCAATATATACTATTGTCATTTTACTTATATTATAAATCAACTTCAAATCTTTCTTTTTTTTATTAAATATTTTATAATTATCAATTAACTTTTCCCCCATTCCAAATTATTTTTTTTTACATTACAAAAATCACCTCACAATTCTACTTCCAAAACCCAACTGACAAAATTTCAAAATTTGTACACTTGTTTTAACACTCTCTCTATTGTCATTTTCTTCAACTTTATTCTTTTAACCTTTTTCAAATTCAAACTATTATTAAAAATAATTGTTTATAAAATTATTGTTTTTACCCCAAATTCCCTATTAAGATTTTGTTTTATATTCTTAATTAAGATTGCCTCTTTAATTTTCTTATTCCTTCTATTGTTTGTTATTATTATGTTAAAATAGAAAACAATACATAGGGAAAGGAAGAAGTAGAAAATTATATGTATTATAATTACTTTCATACAATCTCTTTATAAGATCTACTAAAGCTCCATTCACTCCCAAATTTACTAAACTTACCCATAATCTATTTCTATTTACTTGATCATATGCCTTCCCTATATCTATAAAGACCATATATAACTATCTACCTGACATATCCATAAGATGTGTGACTATAAATAAACTATCTTCTATATGCCTATCTGATCTAAAATCTCTTTGCATTTCTCCCACAGTATTATTTTTATCCATCCACTTTGCCACCGTTCCAGCCACCATATATGCAAAAACTTTATATAACACTAACGTTACTGCTATCAATATATAATAGTATAACTTTCTATGATTCTTACACTTTCCTTTAAATAGTAGCCTTTACTCTTGAATTATTCCAGCTATCTGGAAATTATCTCTTCTGCGCCATCTTGTTAAAATATGATTAATAGATTTAATTTTGTCCTATTCCCTAAATTCATCATCATTTCTGCTGCATCTAAACCTCTTGCCTTTCCATTTTTCAATATCTTCCTTGCCTCATGTTTGTTATCTATCCTTCACATCCAACATCTTTTCTATATCCATTACGTACTTATTTAAGATTGTCTCTAATTCTCTACAGCTACACTTTTATTTCTCATCATTTAGTAATACTATTCTCTCTTCCCTACATTCCTTCTTTTAATATATTTCCAAAACTTTTTACTCCCATCTCTACTACTTTTATTATATAGGGTATAGGAGCACAGACTTTCACATGAGCCACCACTCACCACCACTCTATCTCATACCACTATACACTTGAACACATATATATTGAAAAGATAAATAATCACCAATATATGTATTTCATGCTAAACTAGCAATCATCAGTTGGTCCAGATTATCATCTCTACACATATATGCAATAAGTGCTCAAACATATATTAAGATAGCCAATCTTCATACTTTAATGGACAGGCTTCAACCCAATCCACCCTTCAACCATCCTATAATTTATTATTTAATTTTATTCTCTCTATATAATTATCTATTTTAGCCAAATTTTTATTTAAATAGTTTTCCCATCTAATATTAACATCTTTTTCACTTTCTTTGTTTTTAATAGCACATTTATATTCTCTGCATGCTTTTTTCCTCTCTTTTGCATTTTTACTAATTCTCACTTTTCTATTACTTTTACTCTTCTGAATATTCTTACCTAAAATATTATTTGCCACTTTTTCTACTTCACCACACCAGTCTTTATATTCATCTCCAACAAACTCTTCTATGATTTCTTCTACTTTTATTTTATATTATTCTAACTTACTCTTCTCATTCATTTTCCATCCACATCCTTCACTAGCCTTTCTACTTTTATTACATTTTCAATCACATTATTAACCATTTCTATTATAAAGAAATTATGATCACTATTACATACTCTCTCTTGCTTATCAAACACTTTAATTTTCCATACTTTATTCATTCCCTCTTTCTCTACTAATACATAATCTATTGTGCAAAATATATTATTTCTAGACCATGTGTATTCTCCCTCATAAATATATGATAAATTTCCAATGCTCAAATTCACTCTCTAACAAAAAAATTTTCAAAAGCTGTTCATTTTTGTTATCCACATTATCAATTTCTTCAATATGCCCATTCATATTCCTTATAATCATTATTTTCTTCCCCCTTTTTTTGAAACTTTGTATATTCTTAATTAGACATTCATATATGCTACTGTTCCCACTCTATTATAGTTTGACTATCTCCAATGGCCATATACACTATAGCTACCATTCATTCTTGTCTTCCTAACCTTATCTCAAACCACAACCGTTCTTGACACTTAACAGTATTTAAATATTTTTTTTGACATAATTCCTATACCACCAGCCCTTTTTTCTTTTCTATTTATACCCTGCCATACCAAATCTTCCAGTGTATGCTCTTCTCTTAGATTGGTTTCCACTATTGCTAATACCTCAAGACCTTTGCTTTTAACTGCTTTGTTTTATTCTTGCGACTTTTCCAGTCTCCTACCACCTTGCATATTCAAATATCCAATTTTAACAATTACTTTCTTTCTTACTACCCTTTTATACATTTTTTTGACTCTTTCTTCTCTATTATATTTGTAATTATCTTGTTTATCATCAGTTTTACAGAACCATTCCCTCTCCACATCATCATTTATGTGTAACTCAGTTATTCTTTGTTTCTTACATTCCATCCATTCTTAACTTTCTTTTTGATAATACTGTAATTTAAAAACCTACTCCCCTTTATAAATTTCCTGAACTATAATATTTTTCATAAATCAAACTGCCTAATGCTTCACTTCCTTGTTTTTCTAAGTGTAATCCATCTTTACTATATAACTCCCTCTTACTAATAAAAAAATCCCACACATCCACAAATAAAATATTTCTTTCACATAATTTTTTCAATCTCTTATTTACAGAATACTCCTTATCTAACATATATTTATTGTTGAATCTTGGTAGTAATCCAACTACTCCTACTCTTCCTTTAACTTTATTCAAATTACAAATAAATTCTTTGTATTCATCCATTACTCTTTCCGATGATTCCGACAAATTATTTGTCCTAGCATAACATAAACATCTCTATTCCCATTTCTTTACCTTATCTGTAACATCCCTAATTCTAACTCCAGGCAAATATATTCTTACATACCTATTTCTGTTTTCCCTTGCAATCTCATCTCCACATCCAATTATTGAACCCCCTATCAAGCCTGTCTCATAGTTTACTTTCCCTACTTCATCCATACTTCTGGACTTCCTTAGTTACCTCTTTCTTATTGTTTCTATTCATTAATTACTTGAGCTGCTCACACTTGGGGTCTAATGCTTTTAATTTTACTTCTACATCCGTTACATCTTCCTCTATCTTACTTATTCTTTGCCTAACTACTTCCATTGCACTACTTATCATCCATATCTCTTGTCACTCCACTAAAGATATACTCTATTCTATCTTCCTTATGTATTTCATTTCTCCTGATTTTTCTTTAAACTATCTACACTTAGAAACCATTTTTTATTTCTTTTATCGCATTTATACATGATCTACACAACCATACACCTTTTACATCCTTTCTAATCTTATTTAAATATTTCAAATGGAAAACCTTATCACATATGGTACACTTTACCAAGGTACACCTAATTTCCTTCTAACCATCATACTTACATTGTGGGATACATCCATATTTCCTTATTTTTCAATTCACTTACTCTATATTTAAATTTGACTTTTCTACCATTCTTCAAACCTCTTTATACAAAAAGAAAACACTTTTTTTAAATGGTGATTGATCAACAAGTGCTCCCCTAACCTTACATCTCAAACATTATCCTCTTTCTTAAATAAATCACTCTCTTACTTAAATTGAAAATTTTTTTAATAGCAAACCTAAAATCCGACTAATCTTACATATGACATAGTTTTAAAGCCTACTTGCAATAAACACACACACACACAAAATATTTTTTCCTTTTATACTTAAAATGTCAGCGTATCAAATCACTTTCCAAACAATAGCAATATTTTTCTCAATCTTTCCAAATCCAATTAAATCTATCTATCTGTGCTTCAATTCTCTTTTCTCATCCACTCCCTAAGCAAATATTTTCCAGTAATAGAAAAATTTCCAGCTGATATTAAAATATATATAAAACTTTAACATTCTCACAAGAAAAGGCAATATTGGAAAATTCACACACTTTTATATCCAAACATAACTCTAGTGACTAATAAGAAGACTTAAATATTAGACTTGGAGCCAAAATATTTTGATTTTATGCTAAAAATAAATATGTGGTCATTGCCTACATTATATTTTGGAGGTATAAGAGAAATCTTATCAACACTGAAGTTATATTTCAATTATGTTTCAAGGAAGATCAAAAACATCTATTTTTTAAGGGTAGTAGCCTACAACATTGGTTTTCGAAGCATATTCCATGGCACACTGGTATTCCATGGAAAAAAATTGTAGAAATAATAAGATAGTTCTGTGCTACTGCAGCCATACATTTTTTGCATGATTAGATGTATAAACATGCTGTGACTGCCTGTATGCAGTATGATTAGTGTCTGTATAACCTGGTACAATGCCTATATGTGGTTGTTCTAATTATCTGAATTTATACTGTCTGTTTTTCATTTTCAAATGGTCAAGATGTAATAATATCTTTGTAATTTTGAATTTTTGTATGTTAATGTTCTGCATGAAAAATATTAAATGAAATATATTCTGCAATTCTTCAAAGATTGAGAACTACTGACTTGCAAGATTCCTGGTCATACATCACAAAAATACTTTGAAAAAATAGTAGTACAATTCAATCGATCATCAACTCTTTTCGAAAAGCTTACTTTGCCAAAATAAGAATCATCACATTTATACTTAATACTCTGTGGTGCACAAGATGCTTATTTCTTTACAACAGTGATACAAGAAGACATATTTGAAAACAAACTAGACACAATTAAACAGAGAGACAAAAAAATTACTCCAGATATATTTGCAGCTATATGTCACTTATTAATCACCGCTCTAATTTGTAAGGAATGTTCTAACTATAATTTCTCAATATTGTTTTTTATTGTATTCATCACAGCTTTGTATGTTTAATAATATGTAGTGTTTTATTTTTTCTAATTTTAATTATTAGTAAATATGTCACAATCTGCATATTATTTGTTTTTGGGTTTTTTTCTATTGTATTATACTAAGTTTTTATCAATAAAATTCCTTTTGAAACAAATAAATAAATATATACAAGGATGTATCAAAAATACTGGACATTTTCATCTAACTTATATATTATGACATGAAACAAACTTTAGTTACATTTCCAAAACAGAATAATAGAAAAGAATTTAACCTTTATAAAAGTAATTTGATACCATTTATGTTTGATTTCTTAGTATTTTGTAGCTGAAAAAATTATTTCCAGAAAATTATTTTTTTTAACATTAATACTCTTATTACAAGATCTGTGAATTTGTTAATAGCATTAAATAGTCTTTATTTAAAAAATAACACAGCTTTTCATGATGCAGTTAAATTACATAAGTCCATCGACAAACTTTTGCAAAAACAGCATAAACTTAGATAAATGACAATTTATTATAAACATGATGAATCTACTTCACAATGATAACACTGCAACATGTGAAGGTTGCTACTGCTAGCTGTCTGGTGGTTGGCCTATAGGTCTCTGCTGTAATATCACCCTGAGAAGTTTTACACTAGCAGTAAAGCAGAACAAATTAATTATTCTATAGTTAGGAGTTTTAATATGTTTAAAGATATGATATCTTGATTTATGGCTTATCAACATTTGACAAATTTTAAAACAATTGTGACTAGTCTTTGATGAAGTATTGATTATTAAGATTATAATAATAAGTTTAAATTTATGATATTGGAATAATAAATAGTTATATTGTATTACACTGAATTTGTAAATTTTTTGTGTTCTTATTGTGATATTAATAATAGGGGATAAAACATTTCTGAAAACCCATTTGATGTAGCATAAACCCAATACAAACATACTAAAAAATATTCTAAATCTTATTTCTAAAAGATGATTTTTGACATTTTTTTAATATACTGTGCTTATGCATAGATCTGACTTTGAATGATCATTAGAAAAGCAATAAAGATTTCAGATTACATAATAAAACATGAAGAGAAATATATTAAAAATAGCAATGATAGATTGAAAAAATTAATAGGTGAGAGAATCAAAAATTAAAATAGAGATGGATTAGACTAAAATAGATCATGGTAGATGAATAACCAAAGTTTTAAACTGAACTTTAAAATATTATAAGAAATCTAGAAATTTTGCTGTGGTAATGTAGAGGTAAACACCCCTTATTTGAAATGGATCTTGATAATGGTTGAAAATTATAATAAAATTTTTATTATATATGTATTTGTACGACAATATTAATCCAATTCCATGATTTTTATATTCATGGTTTCACTTATTCTCAGTTGAAAAAATACTCAAAAAATCAAAACTTTTAATAAAAAATACATTTTATTTTCTCTATTTTGATTTTTTAAATTCTCAATGCATAATATGATATCTGTACCTATCTACATATAGTATACTAGAATAGATGTGATTTGGCTTTATGAGTCTGTCACATGTCAAAGTGTGACAAAACAGGTGACTATTTTTATGTGTGAGATCAAACTCCCAATATGCAACGGAGCAGATTAGATTTTGTTTATGTTTTTCTTAAAGCTAACTGGGAATAGAATAAACCTTATTCATATGAATCAGCACAACTTAGATTTCAGATGATATAGTATTATTATTTGCCATCAATTAGTGCAAAAGTCTCCATACAGTAGTGCCACCAAGTGCAAGCCAGAGTAATCAATGGATACATTAGGTAACCTTACTGTATGAAGAGTTTTGCCTCTGTTATAACAGCTTGTGTAAGTATTGGGAATGATGATCATGTGATGTTTAGTGGATCAATTATAGTGGCATAATATTTTTAATTTTTATTTGCAAATTTGTTAAACCTTAGACTATATAACAATCATGTTACTTTTGCCCAAGCAACAGGGAATAAAGGTGCAAAATGATGTTAATTCTACACTTCTTATCACAATATATCTAGATATTTTTAGTCAGTAACCCATATCAACTTACATTTTATATGAGGTACCATTAACATATAAAATTAAATATTTTAATTATAAAATTTATACATTTTTATAATATATAGATGTTCTTAATTTAACCTCCACACCACATTTTTTTAAAAACATATTAAAAGACAAATGACTCCCAAGATTCATTTCATGCTGAACCAGCATTCATCAATTGGTTCAGATTACTGTCTCTTACATGAGCGCATATAAAAAAGAAACAACTTAATTTGTCTCAAATCACCTAATTTAGAAAAAAAAAATCAGATAACACCCGATTAATAAATATTTTTCTAAATAGTATACTAATTAATTATCTAAATCAACAATTGACAAACTACATATACATTCATAAATATTAAATAAAAGAGAGTAATTAATCAAGCGTCGGTGGCCTAGTGGTTAGCATAGCTGCCTTCCAAACAGCTGGTCTGGGTTCGCTTTCCCGGTCAACGCATTTGACATAAGAAAAAAAAAGAGTAATTAGATTAAATTTTATCTCTGTTTGTACACTCAAACCCTTTTTAAAAATGTATGAATAATAACAATATTAGTAATAAAATTATTAGTAATTACAGTTTTCGCCACTATAGTGAATGTATTTTTTTTTAATAATGTCAAGTAAATATAACAACTTATTATGTTACAAATTCACATATTAAAATGTATATATGTGTAAAATGTAAATGTGTGTTAAACTTTCCTGTTTTATCTAATATTATTGTCATGTGTCCACAATTTTGAATTATGTTTTTTTAACAAAACATTCATTAAAATGCCAGATTTTCACAATAGATAATTACCATCATTGTAGACATTAATTTCAAAGAGATTATTTCGTAATCCTTTGTTATAATACTTTCAATTTAATATCTTATTTCCTGCATGAAAGACAAATTGATTTTCCATTTAAACAAATATACAATTATTTATAATCGTCATAAGTATTCTTTTTTTTTTATTTAAAAAAAAATGATGATTATGAGATTCATTGTGTGTATCTATTTTAAATATAAAATCATCATGTCATTTATGGCTCTTTAGACACATTTTTAAAATTAATATTGAAAAGCAATATTATCGATATTCACTGAGGAATCTTTTTTTTTTATAAGGGGGCAGGTGTTCAATAAACAGAAATTATTACTTCATACTTTCTGAAAATAAAAGTTTTTAAAACTATTCTAACTATTATAGAAAAACCTGTTCCCCTATTTCTTCTTATTTTAGAACTTCATTGCTAACAATTAATTGTGTCCTTACATGCGTTAATTACATATGTGAATAAGCTGACATAAATAAGAGAATATTTTTACTTAAGTGATTTTTCGAGATGAATTAACTAAGTTCTTTTAAAATTTGTACCTATTGTCTCTACTTCTAATCTTATTAAATAACTAGATATTTATAATGCACTTATATCCAAAGCTGTTCTCACATGCAATTTCAATTGTTTTCACACACAGAGAGATAAAGAATATTCGTACTGTTAGATAGTCATAAGTTTTAAAAAATATGAGTTATAAATTAAGAGTCGAAGAAGCAATTCTTAATCTATGGTTATTTAAATTATTTAGTTAATATATGCATTAATATGCTGATAAATTTATTATATATGCATGCGTAAGATTTAAAATACAGGTATTTTCATACCTGGAACTTAATTGTAAATATTGTGTCAGTAGTATGAGATAGCCATATAATTCTATAATTAAAAATCACTTCTTTTCTTTTCAAAAACTTTATTTGATGTATATATATATATATCCACTTATTTCCAACGTTTCGACTATCTTTACTCTATAGTCATTTTCAAGGATCTAGAAAAAACATTACATTATAAACAAACTTCACATAATAAAAACAAAAATAATCAAAAAACAATATAAAGCATATAAACCCCATAAAATTTAAAAATAAATAAAATACATTAAAATCAATTAAATTAAAAACACAAAACATACACCACACTTACTTGACTCCCTTCTCAAAAAACTTTCCCTTTTTAATTTTTTATCCAAAAAACCAATTGTTACAATAAAAAAACTTATTTCCTTTTTCTATCTTATGAGATAGTGTGGATAGCTGAAGGTTGCTTGAAAGTCTGAGTTCAAATCCCCTATATTTATATATGCATGCTTGATCTTTTTTAAAAAATAAAATTATATCACCTTAATAGATGTATATCCTACCACAATATATATAATATCTGTATAAATGAAAACAAATATTTATAGACAATAAGTAAATCTCAATAGCTGATTAACACTTGATAATATTAAATACTAAATAAGACTACAGAAACTTCATTCTCAACTCCATATAATATTAAAATAAATAAATTATCTCCCATAAAGTAGTATTTCATTATATTAAGTTTCATTAATTTTTATATTAGTTAAATATATTGTTTTTTGATTAATAAAAATTTTATTTTCATCTTTTTTTTAAAATTACTTTTCATGTTTTTGAAATCTTTTCCTTATCCAAGTTGAAAACAAATCCCTTATCGTGTTATATTTCATGATCATGAAATGCAAATGGTTTATGCATTATTTATTTTATATGACTTAACTCTATTATAGAGTAGTTGATGCTCTGTAAATTTTTTATTTTTCAATATGTATTGGGGTTCTGCACTATATGATGACTCACATTCACAATTTTATGTATTATGTTATATTTTTATTCATTAATTATGCCTTTAGCATTATTAAATAGTCTATTTATATTTATGGCATAAAATATAAAACATTATAATGCTCAGAACAAAGATCTTTTATCTTTTTATTATTGCCTCCAACATTATATTGCAAATTTTACTTAAGATAAATATGATTTTTCATTTAGAAATGAAAAAACTATCTAAAATATTAGCCCTTATATACATAAAATAGTGTTATTGGAATATGATGTTCATTGCACTAGAAATATTTTGAAGATCGTCTACTTATTGAATAAATATATACATTTTTATTTGTCAATAAAGGTGAATATCACATGATCACCACCTCTTATGCTAGCACATAACTGTTATAAAATAGGCAAAACTCTCCATACACTGACGAAGGCCACAAGCCAGAAACTACTCTGGGGATATTGGATGAGTAGGCACTAGATGGGGATTTTATGCATAAGCCTTCTGGCATCCATTGATTATTCTGGTTGGCACTACTGTATGGAGAGTTTTGCCTGTTTAATAAAGATGAATATCTACTCATATCTATCTATCTGTTTTTCTGCTTGCCTGCCCACCTACTTACCATCTACATGCTTATCTATCTGTAAATCCATGCATTCATTCATACATAAACCAACCTACCTACCTACCTACCCGCCCGCCCGCCCACCCACCTACTCACCCACCTACCTACCTACCCACCCACCCACCTGTCCACCCACCTGCCTACCCACCTACCTACCTACCCACCCACCTACCTATCTACCTACCTACCCACCCACCCACCTACCTACCTATCCACCCACCTACCTACCTATCCACCCACCTACCTACCCACCCACCCACCTACCTACCTACCTACTTACCTATCTATCTATCTATCTATCTATCTATTTACTACTGAAAAGACTTCAAGGAATTTGCAAATGGATTTCAATATTGTATAATACAGAAGACAATAATAAAAGAATAAAGGATATTTATGTCAAATAAAAATAGGCTAGTTAATAATATTAAAAGCATAATTAATAAAGAACAATATATATATAATTAAGTGCATTTGTAGATTATTATCATGTATTGGGAAATTTTGATGTACATTGAAAAAGATATTTAAAGAATATCAATTGCTATATGATGAAATGAATAATGTACAAACATCTTTTGTATTTATTGACCATAAATTAAATATATAATAGAGAGCTTGCTTTTAACTTGGATAAAATAAATATTTTACATGAAAAGAGAAATATATATATATTGTACCGCTAGGTAAAGTACATATTTGTAATAATTCTTGTCTAAAAAATTATTAAAATAAAAATTCTCATAAATAATTCAAGAAGCTTTAAACTTGATTAATAAATAATAAAATCAATAAGTTGTCCATAAATAACTGAATTAAAATATCTCATTAGAAAAGAAAAAAAAAGAAAATCTAAAAAAGTTTAAAGAGTTATTCATATAAATGTCATTTATTAGTAAAAGTTACAATTAATTAATTAGAAGGGGGTAGAAAATGTAACTTAGAAAAGCTAAAGGTAGTTGAATTTCAAGTAATTAAAAGTTAAAGTTATTTGTTTAAAAGTTAAAGCAGTTTAAAATCTTGTACATAAAATTAAAAATATCTCTTTTCATTTAATTTAAAGAAAAGAAAGTCTCTTCCTGTAATTTAAAAGAAATAAAAATATATGTCTGTAAATAGTGAGATTTTAAATATAAAGAAATATAGTAAAATGTGTGCCTGTTAATAAAATAGAATATGAAAGTTGAATATTAAAAGAATAAATGAAAATGTATAAGTTAAAAGAAATTCCCTCAAATATTGTAAATACTTGGAAGCTACATAAAAGAAATGAATTAGCAATGGCTACCTATTAAAAGCAGGATTAATTAATTAATTAAAATCTTATCAAAAATTTAATTGAAAGCAGTGGACAAATTTTCAACAATGGATATAGCTGGTGGGTATAGAAACTAATTTTAAAAAATGATAACAGGTCTTCACATAAATTGACAGTTTTTCATCATTCAATCAGTTTACAATCAGTTTTTACAGTCAGCCTTGTCATGTATCCAAAGTCAGTGTTTTTTCATGACAAATGCAGTGTTAACAGTTGTTGGAAGCATATGTCCAGCTACAGCCTTAGTCCGATGGAACATCAGCAATCTGCCCGATAAAAGTGATGCCTGTTTTATAGTTTGAAACTGCCAGAGATCCACAAAAACCTCAAATCCAACTGGTTGGAAAAACTCACGTGAAGCAGCAAACAGCAAGAATTCAATATCCAAAATCCTATAGGTAATAAAAAACATTTTCATATTCCATTTCTGATGTTAATGTAGCCATTGCTAATCTTGAAGCCTCCCAGAGTCAGTTAATAAATGAACTCTATAACTGCATAAAATGAACTATTGATGTGCATGTTTTGAATGCTTGTAATTATTTTAATGCTGAATTATATTACTATTGTATATCTTATCATAATATGTGTGTGCCTGAGATATTATAAATCATTGTTTATATTTAATTGAGAAAATTTTATAAAAGTAGTTTAAAAAATCATAATAATAAGTATTTAGTTAAAATAAATTATCTTTAAAACTTAATATTTTGTCGGTTATTTTTTTTACCACTAATTAAAGCAGTAATGTATTATTATTATTCTTTTGATTGAGCTAGTTGGAATTTCTTAGACACTGAATTAGTTTGCCATTGTTCAAAGTGCATTATTTACTTTGGTAATTAACTGGCGCCTGGAGTTTACTCTGAAACAAAAAAGTGCTTTGAATGACAGGTGTTGAATTTTGCAGCCAAGAAGATCTGTGTCCTTGAAATGTAGCCTGAGTTATGTACCTTATATATAGCTCTTACTTGGTCACAGGTATCCTCTGGGTATTATGCTTCTCTGCTTAAGGGGCCGGTGTGGAGCAATAGTTAAATTGCATTGGTGTAGATCGAATTAGTAAATAATTGTATCTTTTTTTTTTGTATAAAAGTAAATCTTATAAATTTTGCTTTCACAAGTTTAGATTATATTTAAAGAGTTCAAAGTTCATGCTAAATATTGTTCCTCATTCGATCTAATTACCCCACCTGGTTCAAAATATATAAAAGAAATATTTTTTACTAATACAGAAAATAATTTACCCGACAAGAATCTAATGCAAAAATTTATAAGGCTTGCGAAATTTTATGGGAGACAATTTATTTCTTTGAATATTAATTTCAGTCAAAAATGAATTTGGTGAAGTAACTAAAAATGTGTCCGTAGATTTATTTCATGTTTAAAATTGCAAAATGTTGAATTAGTACCACAGTTTAGTTATTCATAACATCTACATATGTTATAGATATTTTCAATATGTTTAAACATATGCATGTACACACAGTTAAATACATGTGTGTTTAAAATGCATATTATAATATGGTTCTTTACTATTTGCATTTTTGGAATCCATAATATGGCTTGAAGTTGAAAATTATGGATATGGAACAACTTCTGTACCGTGGTTTTTTGTTGTTTTTTTTGCAATAATTAAAGGTTCTCACTAAATATCAATGCAATTCGTAAAATATAATAAAGAAGTTATATATAATTAGCCATGTTTATATTGTAGTAAAATTCATTTTATATATTTAGAAACCTATTTAAAGCCAAAATTAATAATAAATAATTAAATCAAAATTGTTACTACAATTTTTCATCCAAGCAGCAGGAACCTTTTTTTGACAATAGATCTTTTCTTTGTATAGATTTGAATTATATCTGATGTAAAACCTATTGGTGCTTATGTATTATACCATCATCCAAGCTTAGCCACCTGTTTTTTTTTAATTACACATTTTCAGGGACTTACAAGTATTCATTTATGTTTATTTTTCTCAATGTTATTTTGCCAAATATGTGTTACTTGTTAAGTTTAAAACATATAAATAAATCGATAATAAATCCCCATTATGTTTTAAAAAATATTAATAAATTTACTAGAGATTCTATTCACAATATTTAATTATTATTTTTTATTTATATATTATAACATATAAACACTAACATGTTCCAAATATTATCATGATTTTTTTACGTTCAGCATAAGATTGTCTTCCTACTTTTATGTTCAATGTCTTTGGTTTTTTCACTAACATTTTTACACAATGATTAAAATTTGCAATCTTCCATAGACAGAAGACCATGCAATGGAGTATTTCCAAAGGTATGGAATTTATGTGGCAGCAGCTGCGCAAAGGAGATGCAATTGTGACAATTTTGCAGGCCATTAGGGATTTCAGGCGGCAGAAATGCCACATTTGTTATTTTGTTTATTGCAGTTTAAATTATTAAATTTATTTTAATTACAATTAATTGCCATGCTTTTGTGAAATTCCTTTTATTTTTATAATAAAAGCAGGATGGTAAATATTAAATACAACAGCTTCTAGTTAGCCATATTATTTGCAATATTTATTGGAGGCCCTGAAATGTATAATTAAAAAAAACCCAGATTGCCAAGCTTGGGTGATAGAATAATATATAAGTATCAATTTATTTAGAGAATAAGCCATGCAAACTGCAATTAGATTCATCAACTCTTTTTTTTTTTTGACAAGCATTGAGTAAGTTTGATTATCTTAGCAGATGAGGGTTTCAAATTCTATGAAAAGAGAAGCAAAATATAATGATTTGATTTATTTTAGTGAACATAATTTTGTATTTTGAATATATAACAATTTCTCTCAAAGCTATAAATACACATGTTATTATAATATTGCTAAATTACAATATCTAAATTACTTATACATATTTTCAAATTCATTATATCAATTATATATAAAAAATTAAGTAATATTTACTAAGGCTGTAACCTTTAGGAATAAGCGTCTGAAATTTTTCAGACGCTTATTCCTAAAGGTTACAGCCTTAGTAAATATTACTTAATATAATAATGTGCGTTTAATAAAATTTATAATTATAAAAAATTATTAAATTTATTTACTTTTAATTGTGCCCAAACACTTAATTTAAATTATTTTTAATTTTAAATTTTAATAATAAAATTAATTTTAAAATCACATTTGAATTAAGTAAATGTAATACTTTTTTTATATAATAATAATCATTATATATATATATAATTGATATTATTTTGTATATGTGAAAGAACTTTTCTATTTATAATCATAACAGACAAAACTAAATTATGACTCTTATTGTCAGGAGGCTGTAAAATCATCAGCTAAGGTGGCAGTTAGTGCCTTAAAGCAGAGGATGCTGAGAATCCTGTATTTGTGGTCCCAGGTTGCATTTGATGATGACCTTTTATTTAGATACATATAACTGTAGATGACTTTAAAGCAAAGGAATATTGTATGAACTAGAACTATCTAATATTAAATGGAACATTTTTGGACTTGGTAAAATTAGAAGAAAAAGTGAAGAAACATTTGATTTAAAAAGTTGACATGTACTATACTACAAAAGCAGAAACATTGGAAATACAAGTGGAGTAGAATTCATTGTAAATAAAAGTGGAAGAATAACATTGTGGAGATTGATGGTATAACAGATAGAATGGCAAGATAAGTTATTCAATTTATATCAAATACAAATAATTCAGGTGTCTCATTGTGGTGAGATTTTTATATGGATGTACAAAAGGCTTTTTATCAGACCAAATAACATTTTAAAATAGTCATGAGATTTTAATGCTAGAATTGATAAATGATTAAAAAATGAAAATGCTGAGAGAAACTTTGCTTATGATGATAGAAATGAGAAAGGATACAGACTTTTTGAAGTTAGCAGAAAAAGAACAACTATATACTATGAATTATTTCTTTGAAAAAAATGCTAAATGGAAATGGCATTCAAATGAGGTACAGCAGAATGTGGTTGATTTTGAGTAAAAGAAATATATATTTCAAGATTGTAATATGCCTAATAAATTTTATACAGAACGTGATCAACGATTAATGAAGTGTAAAATACATGTTATTGCAGAACTACAGAGACAAAAATTATTTTAAAAAACAGTACAGTATTTGTTAATTAATATTCCTAACTTTCAAAAACACTCTAATGAATTTAAATTAAAACTTATAATTAACAAATTTTAAAGATGGTTCAGATTTAAATGAAATTAATAGAAAGATTACCAATAAATTGTTAAGAACTACAACAAAGAAAGTTGATATAAGGAAGTACCAATTTACCAGTAAATTTTCCACCAAGACAAGACAATTTATGAAGTAAAGAAGGAATATGAAAATTTATAAAAATGGCCCATTAAGAAGAAATGAATATCTAAAGTTTTGTTAAATGATATGAAAAATATATTAATAATGAGATAAGAAAAAAATACAACTGTGAATTAGCAAGGAAAGCTATGAAAAAAATAGAAGTCTCAAAAGCATAATACAATATCTTGGTATTTATAAAAAAATTATTTCTGCAATAAGAAGAAAAAATGAACTATTACTAAAAAAAAAATAAGACTTCATGAAATGTGTGGAAAAATTCTATAAAGAATTATATATATATAGCAATAAAGAACAAAATAAAAAGTATCTCTTACAATTACTACATCTTCTGAATTATCCAACATTCTAAATAAAGAAGTGAGACATGCAATTAAATCTAAGAAGAAGGGGAAAGCTCTAAGTAATAATGGAATTATAATCGATATTTTAAAATAAACAGGTGAAGAAATAGAATTGTTGGCAAAGTTATATACTAAATGTTTAAATGCTACATATATACCATATAATTGCAAGAATTCAATACTAATATTAATATTTAAAAAAGATGAGAAAGAAAATATTAAAAATTACAAACCTATCAGTCTTTTATCAATTCTATACACATTTCTTACCAAAATAATTACAATTGGTCTACAGACAACTTTGGATTTTAGTCGACCAAAAGAACAAGCCAGATTTAAAAATGGTTTTAATACTATATATCACATACAAATATTGAGAGAAGTTATAGAAAGAACTAAGGTAATGTTCTGATTATTTATCAAGTGCACAGGATGTCTGTAATTAGAAAGAGAAAGACTCTAACGTTTTTTACATGCATCTTAAATGTTTGTATAATAGAAAAATGATGTAGTTTTTGATTATATAGGGACCTCTTAAACCTCAACACAAGATAGGGACTTTATAAAGACAAGAGCAACCATCTTATCTTTAACCTAAATTCTTAATTATATAGACTAATCTGAAGCATCTTGATATAAGTTGCAATTATGCTTTGGATTAATAGATTATGAAAAGGTATTTGATTATACAAGCATTTCTACAGTAATTAAAGCATTGGATTGTTAAGATATAGACCCAAAACAATGTCATCTCATGAAGAATATTTATCAAAATGCAGCAGCAATAATTAGACTACGTAATGATATCAAGAAGATTAACATAGAGAATGGTGTACAATATGGTGAATCCATATCTCCAAAATATTTTATAACAGTTTTACCAGAAGTATTTTGTGCATTAAAATGTAAAAATAAATAGATATTACTTAAATTATCTAGATTTTGCATACGATGTGATTGTTTTTTCAAATAATGTTTCACAACTTCAGAAAATGTTGTAAAAAGTGTCAGATGAAGATAAAAAGGTATGATTAAATATAAATGCTAAAAATAGTAAAGAGAATGAAGTATATATACGTGTTTAAAATGGAAGGTTTTTCATAAATATATTTTATCATTTCTTACTTTTGGATCTGAGAGTAGAATACTTAGCAGAAGAGTAATACAGCTATTTCAGACCACTCAACAAAATATAGAGAGATGTCTGTTAGGAGTAGCAAAGGATTAAAAACAAAATACATGGGTAAGAAAACAAACAGGTATTATTGTCAGGTATTATGAACATTTTGTTGGAGGAGATGATAATATATGGATAGTTAAAATCTTAAACTGAATCCCAAGAGATTGTAAAAAAACATAGAAAGAGGCCACATGAGATAAAAGGATGAAATAAGGAAGTGTGCTGAGTGATGTGGAGAAGAGAGTTTTTAGATTGAAGAAATTGAATTAAGAGATCTTCATCCTCTAGTAGTCTGATAATGGTTGAAAATGTGATGATGATGTATATTACATATATATATATATATATGTATACACAATTTAACAAAGGCAAAACTCTCCATACAGTAGTGCCACCCTGTGCTAACCAGAGTAATAAATAGATGCCAGAAGGCTTGTGCAAAAAATCCCTATCTAGTGCCTACTCATCCAATATCCCCAGACTACTTTCTAAGATCTAGGTAGCAGTGCTCTCAGATCCAAAGCTCCTCACTGATGATGGCCACAAGCCAGAAACTAGTCTGGGGATATTGGATGAGTAGGCACTAGATAGGGATTTTATGCACAAGCCTTCTGGTATCTATTGATTACTCTGGTTAGCACAGGGTGGCACTACTGTATGGAGAGTTTTGCCTTTGTTTACAACAATTATGTGCTAGTATGAGATGGTGATCATGTGATGTTTAGTGGTTATACACAATTTACATTGAGTGTGTATATATATATATATAGTAATATTACAATAATATTAGTATTTATATGTATTAGTGAATTTATAATTTTGAAGAAGATTGTTGTACAGTTAAAATTGTTATTTGGATTGGAAAATTATATTTGCAAAAAAGATATGTTAAACATTATTGCCATTTATATTAGAATTAATGTAATCAATGCAGAAAAGACAGGGGAAGAAAATGAAAAATATTTTATAAATATTATAATGATTATTATTGCAATACACTTTTATATCTTGTAGAAACATTGTTGTTAATGCAGAAATTAAATGTCAGTCTATGAGAGTCATGTAATGCTTTGCTTAAAAGTAAAAATTAACTGTTGCTAAAATATTTCAAAGAAAGATATACCTTTTATAACTACAAAATTATATTATTTGTATAAAAGAATAATTTATAAATTATATTTTTGCAATGTTATAACCAAAGTAATAAAACAGAATTGTATTTACGATATATATATATATTAAAACAGCTAATTTAAAATGATAGTTTAGAAGGAATTTGAACTCAGACTTTCAAGCTTCCTACCGTATAGAAATATATTTGTATTTAAGATGACACATTTTATGTATTTTTTAAAAATGAAAGAAAACAAAATAACTTATATTATTTAATTATTTTTCCTGAAGATAATTATTTTACATAATTTTAGTATGATGAGTAAAGAATGGTTATTAAAATAATATATTTTTTAACTTGACTATGGATAGATAACCTGATCATAAGAAGTATGGGAGTAGATGTATGAATGTGGAATAAATGGAGATAAACACACACACAAACTGAATATTTATTTGTTTTATTGTAAAAAAATATATTAATATTACGGACAATTAATCTTGGTAATAAATATTTAAAAAATGGAAAGAAATCATTATGATTAATTATTATTATTTTAAAAGAAAAGTATTAATTTGTAAAATTTTATTATTTTAATTTTTGTTTATTATAATTAGTTTTGTTTAAAAAACACTATGTTGAACACAGAAATATAAAGAGATTTTCTTGAATTTAATAATCTGATAGATAGAAAACTGATAAAGAAGCAATCTAAGATTTTAAATGAAAGCTAGCCGAAAAGTTTTTGTCTTCAGAATTTAATTAAAGCAGAGAAGAAGATTAGAGCTCTGATGAAGACTGCTGGACAGTCGAAACTGTAAGGAAAATAAAGAAGTTTAAAAAAATGGTTTGCATTGAAGTGTATATGAAAGAAGTGTTATAAGCAATTTATAATAAAACAAGGATCTATTTATTTATTTTGGAACTTAGAAAATAAAAAATAAATAAAAAAAAGAGTTACTTCTAAACAAAAAAAAAAAAAAGGTAGAGATTTATTTCACTCAATGGCCAGAATTCCAGGAAGCTGGATTAATGGAGTAATGGATTAGCTTAAAGTTTATATCTCTCACCTTATAGTTCATTTAATGATGTTTCTATTATAGAAGTGAAGCATGAAATATCCAGATTCATTAGTCCAAATAATCAATATACTTTAATCATCAAATGGGTCCCCGAAAAAAAGCCATCATGCTTGATAAGACAGACTAAACAATTATTTTCTATAGTCATTTTACAATGTAGTGATTCAAATGGTACTATTGTCATATTAATAATTTTTTTGGTTCATTTCGAAGTATTTATAATGGAAAATTTAAAGCATCTAGAAATAACAATTCACATATTTTGTTTAATAGTTATCAAACTTTAAAAATATATATTCAATTTAAAGTATATTTTTTTCGCAAAAAGTATTGATAGAAAAATATTTTATTGATATATTCATACACACACATTTGAATATCTATAAGTTTTCAAAACAAATAAAAGAAAGATAAATATATTTATAATTGGATATTGTTTATGGTTTTTAAAATAAGTATAGATAAATGAAAGACAAAATATATACTTATAAATATCAATAAAATAGACTTTATTTTGTAAAAATGAGTAGATATTTTTACTTTATTTTATATAGATTGGTAACAGATTTTGCTGGTTATGACTTTGCAGTTTGAATATACATTTTTATTCGAGGGATGAGATCTCAGTTTTTATGCATTAAGTAAATGTATTAAGCCAATAAACATCACTTGACCACCACTTCTTATGCTGTCGAAGGCCACAAGCCAGAAATTAGTCTAGGGATATTGGATAAACAGGCACTAGATGGGGATTTTATGCACAAGCCTTCTGACATCCATTGATTACTCTAGCTTGCTGTGTGTGGCAATACGTATAGTGAGTTTTGCCTGTTTTAAATGTATTATTGTGGATGAAATGTAAGCTTAAAGAAATATGTATTTTACTTACGATGATGATGATGTAGTGAGTGCAATAAAGTTGTTAACAAATACAGCAGAATTTTATATAAAAGCAAGATGAGTATATTTTGTTAATATAAGGATATTTTCCAGTTAAGAGAATAAAATTAAATGGCATGACAGAGCAAATATAGAATATTTAAGAGATACCTTCATTTTTGTAGTTAACAAGAAATTTTAGTCAAGCATTGGTGGCCATGGAGTCAGCACAGCTGCCTTACAAGCAGTTGTCCCGGGTTTGCGAGTTCGCTTCCCGGACGATGCTTTGACACAAAAAAACAAGAGATCTTATGATTATTAACATTAGTTTGTAATTTTAAATGGTATTTGCTTCCCTTTTCTTTATTTATTGTAATATTTATAAACTTGTTAATGAGTGGTAAGAAAAGGTAAAATAATTTAAATTTTAAATTTATATTGTGCTAAGCATGCTTTCGGCAGAATACTGCCAGAATCATGCTTAGTGCAATATAAATTTTAAATTTAAATTATTTTACCTTTTCTTAACACTCGTTTATAGTAAGTTTATAAATATAACATTAGTTTGATATAATTATATAAAATTTCTGCTCAGGTTCATAATTGAAACGTGATAAATCAACATAAATTATAGATGTGAAGCAAGCACACATGATGATAGTAACTGGTATGTGTGGTCAAAATGTTACTGCTTTGCAAATATTTAAAGTTTATTTTACATTTGTGTATAGATTTATTTCTAACCAATATAAATAATTTTCAATATATTTATTTATCCATTTATTTTTGCAAAAGAATAGAGAAATACAATTGTAAGAAAAGAAACTATAATTAGTCAATTTTAGGATAAGTAAAATGTGTAGAATATTCTACACACCAGGTATTCATTTTTTGTTTCAATGTTAATTTAATTTTGTATTATATTTTATTCATATATATCTGGAAATGGTCTCAATTTTATTTATGCATTTATTTCACTTTGAATCTAAAGCATGTCTGTGATATACACCCTGTAACATTCAGAATCGTATGATTAGCCAACAAGATTCAGAGACCTAGCAAAAGTACTTCCAACCCCGTATGTTGGGGGTTGGGGGGGGGGGGGAACATTCCTTTTTCCCCTTTTTCCTTCCAAATCCCCCCCTTCCACCCCCCCCCCCGTGGTTCTTTGGTGGTTTTTTTTTTTTTTTCGGTGGGGTGGGGGGGGAAAAAGGAACCCTTTATTCACACCTCTCCTGTCGTCCACTAATTATTTTTTTTTCCCAACATTCACCAAATATTATATAATATTTAAATATTATTATTATTTTTTCTTAGTTTTTTAATAATACATATTATTTTATCATATATATATAGATGAGGGGGTGATGGGGGACAGGGGAAGGAAATAAAAAGGTATAGATATATAAATTTTTATATAATTAAAAATATAATTAAAAATCTTTGGTTTTTTAAAAAAAAAAAAAAAAAAAAATAAAAAAAAAAAAAAAAAAAAAAAAAAAAAAAAATAAAAAGGGGTTTGAGGGAAAATTAAAAAGGGGGGGGGGGTGGGGGGGGAAAAAAAAAAAAAAAAAAAAAAAAAAAAAAAAAATAAAAAAAAAAAAAAAAAAAAAGGGAAAAAAAAAAAAAAAAAAAAAAAAAAAAAAAAAAAAAAAAAAAAAAAAAAAAAAAATAAAAAAAAAAAAAAAAAAAAAAAAAAAAAAAAAAAAAAAAAAAAAAAAAAAAAAAATAAAAAAATAAGAAAAAAATATAAAAAGGAAGGGTGAGATTAGAAAAAAAAAACAAAAAAGATATCATGACATAATATTTAATATTTATAATATAATTTTCTTCTTCTTCCTTTTCCTATGTATTGATTTCTACTTTTACATATCATACCATTTACAACTTTCTTAAACACGTTTGCCAGTTAGGTAAAGAGCTCTGATGATGACTGCAGGACAGCTGAAACTGTTAGAATAAAGTTTTGATATAAAAAATAGTATTAATAAAGTGTTTAAGAAAGTTGTAAATGGTATGACATTTAATATTTGTCTCACGACTGGTAGTACAAGGGTGTTGACTTTAAGATAATAAAGCAAAGTAGGGAGAGGTAGCATGAATATACAATGAGTAAGCAACCTGACTTGCATGACACTTGTAATTTAGAAATATTTGTAAGTTGGGATGGATTGTAATCCATTTTCAAATAATAGACCTTTTACTTATCGTTAAAATTTGGCTCCCATTCTTAGAGCACCTATCTCTATGTGCACTCTTTTGACCACAACAATATACTAATATAAAATAAATATAATCCATTAAATTATTTATTGTATATAAATGAATAAATAATGCTAATAAAAGATCATACAATGACAAATATATTATTTAATATGAAAAGCTTTTTTAAACAATTTTTCATTATCCTCGTCACACACATATTATATGTATAATATAATAAACAGTGTTATGTGTGGGTGGAAGTGTGTAATTGTAATATCACTTAATATAATAATATTTAGATAATATAGTAGTTAATAAATAAATTTGACACTTCTACTAAAAGAATAAATATTATAAAGTTAATTTCCAGCTAATTCATGTGCATCCATCATTAAATTATTTTAATTAAAAATCTATTAACAGTAATTGGATATGAAATAACTCGATGCTAGCTCTTGTAACACAGAACACCCGTTCTTTTATAAGATGTTAATTTATATATTAATGAATGACTTATATAAATGTACACACATATTCACAAACTTACATATAATATTTCTTTTAAGAGAAATATGATTTTACATATTAATCTATGGATTATAGATATATATTCAAACTTACATACCTAAACAACATCCAATACTTTGTGGTTCATTATTACACCATACTTCTGCTGGTTCCAGAGGACTATGGCATGTTTGATTTATAGATACCAGGCATTTACCACCATTTTTGGTGCAATTGTTTCCTCCTATAGGATGGTTCCCTTAAAATGAAAATAAACCAGTATTATTAGATTCAATAGACATCAGTTATAAATAATAAATTTAATAAGGATAATGTTAATACTAATAAAAATAAATGTATTCATATTGATCATCATCAGTGGGAGTTTATAATCAGTTATCATCTTTTTAACAGAATTCTTAATTTTAAAGCTATATTATAAAATTTAATGAATTCATTATATCATCAATATGTTAATTTAATGTTTTTAAATATACATGCATACTGCCACTTAGAATGAATATCTTCACATTATGTTATGGCTTTTTTATTAATAATAATTATATTTTGTATTTTAAAATAATATAATATATTTAATAAATTGTTTTTCTCTTCACCAGTAAAAATTGTAATTATAAATATGCAACTTTTTTCGCATACGTTAGTGAAGCTATAATTATACTATACAATAATGTGTAATATGTCTGCTTAGTGCTTTCAAGATTTGATGTTCAAATCTCATACTCATAAAGACTGTTGTAATTTATTGTACACATATGCAAATGAGTTGGAATTTTTAATTAGTTAGTCCATTGTTTGGAGAGAGCAAAGCATGCCTCTCTTCTGTTAATATAGTGTTTGTAATGTAAAAAAAAATCTCTAACACTGCAAAAATTTAAATCTATATCAATTTTCTCCTAATTCACACTTAAGTAAGTAACAAGACACACATTATTTCTTGATACTTATTAATCTGTAATTGAAGCCATTTTTCTAATGAATGTTATAACTGCAGCTGCTTGCAGTCACCGTCAATTTTTTTCATCAAACTGTATAGAAACATCTTCATACACTGCTTGTTTTTGTCAAAATATTATTACTTTCAACACTTCAACAATGGCAAAGACAATCTAGTTCTCTGAATCTTACAATATTATTTCAGTGATCAATTTTCTTCCACATCAATCTGATAATATTATCCACGTCTAACTTCATATCATTATTATCAGCCAGTTACTAAAATATGAATCTCATATGCCAAACTAGATCCTATTTTCATATTTTTCTGTCTCTTATTTTATTTTACAAATATTCTTAAATATATATTTTTCTTAAGGTTTGTGATGATGGAGTTTTACATGTAGTCATATGTTGTGTTGCACTATTTCCATTATCTAGTTCAATTGTTAAACATTTAAAAAATATTCAAGTTTTATACTTTTCTAAATATATTCACCTTTTAGTTTTATATATATATACTTTCCATTCTTGACTAATTAACCAAACATTATTAATAACTTTTCAGCATCCCTTTATTTACTAGATCGCTGGTCAATGCAAAATGACCACTTGCAATAGCAATACCAAATAAGTATATAGCTAAACAGATCTACCAAGTTTCTAAACAAGAGAATTTATATTATAGTATTTCTGAAAATACCACATTTAAATATATTACAAATATTTCATTTAAATTCTTCATTTGCATGGGTTTTAGAATGAGTAAGAAATGGACTCTATTAAAGAATTAGACCATATATAAATGAGACTTTTATATCTGGATTCTAATGAATTTCACTAAATGGTCATTTTGCATTGACTAAGCAATCTAGTAAGTATCAGAGAGTTGAAAAGTTTATTGGTAGTGCTGTAAATTCTAGTTTTTCTGGAGTGCACAAACTTGCATTCAATTTTTACAAAATACAACAGGTAGCATTTTGTTAACTTGGCAAGATCAGAAATTATATATAATGTTGAAAAATGTTATATTGACAACAGTTTGAAATTGTTGATTGTTGTTGATATTGTGATTGTCTAAGTGATGACTGGTTTTTAATAATTACTTATATATATATGTGTGTGTGTGTGTGTTGTAAATTGGTAATTATGTATCAGTAATAATTAGTATAATGATACAATGCTTAATTAATATTATTTTTCTTTCTTCAGACATACTGATTTAAGGTAACACTGAATTACTAGGTTGTTATGCTAAATATAATAGTCAATAGAAATTTTACCTATGTATATAAGGCCATTCTGATTTCTCCATTTTTTATTTTTAAGGACAAGATTTCCAAATAGTATGGACTGTCCCAATACATTGACTTATGGGATTATCTGCCATTCTCATGGGAGCAGCTTCCTTAAATTTTAATCTTTTTATTTTTTCCTCTCTGTCCAATATCAATAATATCTCTCCAATTAATTTGATAATAGAAAAAGAACAGATTACTAGATGTTTTGTGACAATATTATTTCGTGAAATAATCAAAAATTACTACTTAACAAAGAACCATAGAGTTATTTGGAATTATCCTATAATAAGCTGACATAAATATTCATTTTTCTACTTTTTCACAACAATACTTTGTCCACTTTACTTAAACTCACAATGGAATTAGGAAAAAATATATAGGCATTTTTAGAGCCTCTTGTGATAAGATTCCCTCAAGAAAAAAAAAATCAAGATTATTATTTACAGAAAACACACACACAAACGAATGTATTTAGCATATACATTCAATCCTGAGAAAAATACAAAAAGTTGAATTAACTATTGCTAGGGAATAAGGTAAAAAAAATTTGTTCAGAAGAACAATCTTGCATGAAGAATGGTTATCCATTAGTTATCATTAAAAAAAATCTTAAAGTAGGCACAGAAAAGAAACATCAAAAGAAAAAACAATAATAGGCATTGCCATGTATTTTTACATATCCGGGATAGCAGATAAAGTAAAAAAAAGGTTAATCAATATATCAAACAGCCATTAAAATCTAATGCATTTCAAAGAATTCTACAAAAACTAAACTTAAAATGATGGGAAAAAAGAAAACAAATTGCATCTATGAAATATCATGTAAATGAGAAATGTATAACAATGAAAAATGATTAAAAGAGCCTAAAACAATAGCTAGGAAAACAAGATAGATGCATTTAAAGTAGCAAATTGTGCATGTACCAATGAGTATATGTTTTACTGGGAAATCACAAAAATATTAAATAAAGAGGAAAAGTTAAAAAATAAAGTTATTTACAAGACAATGGCAAATAATCTTTTAAGTCAGTTTAGAGTGGCAATTTATATTATAATATTTTGAAACAGCTTACTAGCCTTGTTCTTAAAAGCAAAAATCAAGAGGAAAATTATAAAATTTCTACTAAACATTACTTAACTAACATTTTATATTTAAGAGTGTAATATTTTCATGTTCTATATTTCATTATATCAATATAATTGAAAAGTGTATTCAGAAGCAAGTTCATTGGTATAATAACATGAAAATAATAAAATATACATGGTTATTATTTTTAAATATATGTATATTTAAATAAATGAAGCTTTATGATAATAATAATTGAACTAAATAATATTCTAATTATTTTTTTAAAAAAAACAACAAACTATTTATTTAATATATTAATAAATACTTACCTTCACGCATTTCAGAATCATCGTGGGTATGCTTGTTTGCAGTAAGATCTCTGTGACTCTCCTCAAAATGAATATTATCCTCATTGTTTAGATTGACATCTCTTTGAATATCCCCCAAATTAAAACTGTTAGGTTGTGACTCAAATTGATCTGTAAGCATTAGACATAATTAATTTTTAATTTTTTTAAAATATCTTATTATGTACACATAAATCATATGTATGTGAACAAACTAAAAATAAATTGAATTTTGTGCTCAAAATCGGAGCTGTTTTAATATAAGGTGTAATGGATGACAGGAACTACCTAAGATATACAAACTTTTTTTTTCATACATACATTTTTTTTTTCTTTCAATAGAAAAAAAATATTAGTGCAAATAAAGGTGTCCAAAATATACAAACAACTTTTCAAAATAAAAACCAATAAATAACTATTTACAGTTCAATATGTCATTACTTATTTTATCTGTAGAAAATGATATTTTAAATGAATTAGTTCTGCATAATACAACAAAAAAAAACAAATTTGCTTCAGAAAAAGTATGGAAAATTGTAATGCTTTTGAAGTTGTATAAATTATATTTGAATAAATGGCTTTAAATTAAATAATTGATACATTTTTATTATTTGTATTTTTATATTGGACTATATAAAAATACAGCTAGAACACCATCATCACAAACCTTCAGAAAAACATTTTTATTATTTATTTATTTATTGCATTTTATTCTTTAATTTATGTTTACATTTAAGATTAATTTAGTTTTAGTTAAATAAATCTCAATAATATATACACTCCTCATACAATTATGTAATAGTGGCCCATGGAACTACCAATAAGTGGTATTGGTAGCTTCGTTATTCTCTCAAAATTCAAAAACATCTTACCAAAATATGTAGTCCCTAAAGTTAATGACATCTATATGAGGTATGTAGTAAACAAAGGGTGAGCTGGACTTTAAAATAAATGTGAAACCAATCCAAGTGAGAGGAGTCATCTATCCCAAGTCTAAAGTTCCATTTGAACTCAAACTTTCAGGCCTGAAAAGTTCTTACACAGAAACAAAAAGTTATACAAATAAGAGACTGATAGAAAAATCAAGATCAAGTTTTATTATATTAAGGATTTAACAGATATTGGATATATAACAAACTAATAAAAACAATTGAATTTTTTTTTAATAACATTAACACAATTGCTGCTGATGATGATGATAATGATGATGATGATGTTAATAATAATAATAATAATAATAATAATAATAATAATAATAATAATAATAATAATAATAATAATAATAATAATAATAATAATAATAATTCATCTATACCATGGATAAGCCTGCCTTACATCCCTCATATTGCAATAAACCTTCAAAAAAAACTATGCAGACAGATTCAGTTAGCTTCAGATCCATTTAACAACCATAAGACAGAAAACATTTTGAACATGCTTCCCAGATCATGATAAAGTTTCATGCCCTGCCCCATTTTGTAGCTCTATGTATTACAATGAATCTTGTGCTAACATACCAACAAGAGTTATCCAGTATATATATTCATATAATAAAGCTAAATTAAATTTGCGAATACAAATCGATCTTTTTTGATCATGAGCTGGCTATGGAACACACCTTTTCTCCCTCCAATGTAAGAACAATATATGCAGAGAGGGATATCAGGAAAGAAACATATAAAGAGACTTAGGCTATTGCAAAGGATCCTCATTTCATCAAGTGAAAACAGTCCTGTGTCCCATTTAAACAAAAAACTAAAACTTCTAACTTACATACAGGGCCTGATTTATATATTAGCTTTTATTACTATATATGCATATTTTTAATGATGCAGTTCTAGTCAGCTCTATAATTGTGACAGCAATCTGCCAGAAGCTGGCTCAGTGCTTTTAAAACTTTCTTATTAGTTTTATTTTATCTTTTCATATTCATTTTAATTAAATCGTTTTATTTTAAATATAAACTTACTTAACTTTTATTTTTATAAATACTCTATCAAAAACATCAGAAAAATTGCAGATTATTCCCACAGCATGTTTCAACTCAACTTGAATTTCATTCAGATGGCCTAAGTGGCTATTTCCTTATTGACTTCAAGTACTAATTATTAAATATGTAAGTAAAAATAATATCTGGAATCATCAGTATTACAATGGATAATGGCTTGGACTACTTAATGAGATTGTTTCATATTGTGATAATGAATTTCTTTTTCTGATGTCTTTATCCATATGATTACAAAAGTAAAAGTTAGGGAGGTTGTATTTAAAATAATTAATACTAATGCATATATTTAATGATATAATATTTGATATACTTAATTTTTAATTGAGAAATAATTGTGCAGTATATTGATATATATATAAAATAAAATAATAAATTTAATGGTTTACAAAAACTATTACAAACAATCCTTAAATCTGCATAAGTAATTTTGGTTAATTTCTTAAACCTGCCTCAACCGCCATTAAATTAAAAAAAAAAGCGGAAGCAAATGTTATCAATTCACATCCCATGAATCTCGTATTTTAATGTTAGCAGCTTGTCGATTTATTAAATGCATTTTATTCCTGTTTATAAAAATTGCCTCTTTAATTTTTCTTTTACTATGGTTTCTCTCTTCATGAAGAATTTTCACATTTTCAAAATCAAATTTAAATTTATATTTACATGTTTTTTCATGATCAAAGAAAATTGAAGGAGACATTAAATCACTATTATTTTTACTTTTTACATGCTTATATAACAATTAAGCATCACATGATCACTATCACTTATACTAGCTCATAATTGTTTATAAACAAAGCAAAACTCTCCATACAGTAGTGCCACCCTATGCCAACCAGAGTAATCAATGAATGCCAGAAGGCTTGTGCATAAAATCCCTATCTAATGCCTACTCATCCAATATCTCCAGACTAATTTCTGGCTTGTGGCCATCGTCTGTGAGGAGCTTTGGATCTGAGAGCATGGCACCTAGATATTACGATCT
This sequence comes from Epiperipatus broadwayi, assembly GCA_028023455.1. Lineage (NCBI taxonomy): Eukaryota > Metazoa > Onychophora > Udeonychophora > Euonychophora > Peripatidae > Epiperipatus > Epiperipatus broadwayi. The sequence continues at coordinate 799,117 of JAQFVV010006204.1, forward strand.
AATGCAACCCTCCAGCACCCACCTTTTATCTCTACTTAACTACAAAACTATGAGAACAAAATTTGAAAACACAAAAATATTTTCAATCTAAGCTAAATAGCTTATATAGCCATATGGGTCAGAACTCAGTTCAGCACTCATACATTTTGGTGTCTTTGGCTCTTTAACAACTATCGCTACCACTATCCTATTAGGCAGAATTGGTGTTAAGCCATTAAGCATCACATGATCACCAACGCTTATACTAGCAATAATTGTTTATAAACAAAGCAAAATTCTCCATACAGTAGTGCCACCCAGAGTAATCAATGAATGCCAGAAGGCTTGTGCATAAAATCCCTATTTAATGTCTACTCATCCAATATCCCCAGACTAGTTTCTGGCTTATGGCCTTCATCAGAGAGGAGCCTTGGATCTGAGAGCACTGCACCTAGATCTTAGGATCTAATGCAACCCTCCAGCAGCCACCTTTTATCTCTACTTAACTACAAAACTATGAGAATGAAATTTTAAAACACAAAAATATTTTCAATCTAAGCTCAATAGCTTATATAGTCATATGGATCTGAACTCAGCTCAGCACCCGTACATTTTGGTGTCTTTGGCTCTTTAACAACCATTGATTACTCTGGTTGGCACAGGGCGGCACTGCTGTATGGAGAGTTTTTCTTTGTTTATAAACAATTATGTGCTAATATGAGAGATAGTGACCATGTGATGCTTAATGGTTTAACACCAATCCTGCCTAATAGGATAGTGGTGGCTATGGTTGTTAAAGAGCCAAAGACACCAAAATGTATGGATGCTGAACTGAGTTCAGACCCATATGACTATATAAGCTATTGAGCTTAGATTGAAAATATTTGTGTTTTCAATTTCATTCTCATAGCTTTGTAGTTAAGTAGAGATAAAAGGTGGATGCTGGAGGGTTGCGTGAGATCCTAAGATCTAGGTGCAGTGCTCTCAGATCCAAAGCTCTTCACTGACAATGGCCACAAGCCAGAAACTAGTCTGGGGATATTGGATGAGTAGGCATTAGATAGGGATTTTATGCACAAGCCTTTTTGGCATTCATTGATTATTCTGTTTGGCACAGGGTGGCACTACTGTGTTTATAAACTATTATGTGCTAGTATAAGAGATAGTGACCATGTGATGCTTAATGGTTTAACACCAATCCTGCCTAATAGGATAGTGGTGGCTATGGTTGTTAAAGAGTCAAAGACACCAAAATGTATGGGTGCTGAACTGAGTTCAGACCCATACGACTATATAAGCTATTGAGCTTATATTGAAAATATTTTTGTGTTTTCAATTTTGTTCTCATAGTTTTGTAATTAAGTAGAGATAAAAGGTGGGTGCTGGAGGGTTGCATTAGATCCAAAGCTCCTCACTGACAATGGCCACAAGCCAGAAGCTAGTCGGGGATATTATATAAATATCACATGATCACCATTTCTTATGCTTGCTTATAACTGTTATTAAAACAGGCAAGACTCTCTATATGTATTGCCACTCAGTGTAAGCCAGAGTAATCAATGGATGCCAGAAGGCATTAGATCATAAGATCTAGGTGCAATGCTCTCAGATCCAAGGTTCCTCACTGACGAAGGCCACAAGTCAAAAACTAGTCTGGGGATATTGGATGAGTAGGCACTAGATGGGGATTTTATGCACAAGCCTTCTGGCATTCATTGATTACTCTGGTTGGCACAGGGTGGCACTACTGTATGGAGAGTTTTGTTTTGTTTATAAACAATTATGTGCTAGTATAAGAGATAGTGATCATGTGATGCTTAATGATTTAACACCAATCCTGCCTAATAAGATAGTGGTGGCTATGGTTGTTAAAGAGCCAAAGACACCAAAATGTATGGGTGCTGAACTGAGTTCAGACCCATATGACTATATAAGCTATTGAGCTTAGATTGAAAATATTTTTGTCAATTTCATTCTCATAGTTTTGTAGTTAAGTAGAGATAAAAGGTTGGTGCTGGAGGGTTGCATTAGATCCTAAGATCTAGGTGCAGTGCTCTCAGATTCAAAGCTCCTTACTGACGATGGCCACAATCCATAAACTAGTCTGGGGATATTGGATGAGTAGGCATTAGATAGGGATTTTATGCACAAGCCTTCTGGCATTCATTGATTACTCTGGTTGGCACAGGGTGGCACTACTATATGGAGAGTTTTGCTTTGTTTATAAACAATTATGTGCTAGTATGAGATAGTGATCATATGATGCTTAATGGTTTAACACCAATCCTGCCTAATGGGATAGTGGTGGCTATGGTTGTTAAAGAGCCAAAGACACCAAAATGTATGGGTGCTGAACTGAGTTCAGACCCATATGACTATATAAGCTATTGATTAGATTGAAAATATTTTTGTGTTTTCATTCTCATAGTTTTGTAGTTCTAGAGATAAAAGGTGGGTGCTGGAGGGTTGCATTAGATCCTAAGATCTAGGTGCAGTGCTCTCAGATCCAAAGCTCCTCACTGATGATGGCCACAAGCCAGAAACTAGGCTGGGGATATTGGATGAGTAGGCATTAGATAGGGATTTTATGCACAAGCCTTCTGGCATTCATTGATTACTCTGGTTGGCACAGAGTGGCACTACTGTATGGAGTTTTGCTTTGTTTATAAACAATTATGTGCTAGTAAATTTGATATATGACATTACTTTTCTGCTTGACAAGTATGACATCCTCAGAAATGGAATAAATCAGCAATACTTTATGTCAAATTAAAAAAAGTTATAATGATTTAAAGGAAATGAAGATTAAGAGTAAACAATGGTAATCTATTCCATTTATTTCAAATCCACAAGTGAAATTTTTAAGGATATATATAAGAATGTGTTTAATGTTTCATTCTACATTCCAAACAATATTAATAGATCAATCAATAATTCTAAGGGTGTCATACCTGTCAAGCAGAAAAGTAATGTCATATATCAAATTTTTTGTGATTGTATCCTATCATATATAGGTGAATCTAGATGCAGTATTGAGAAGAGATTGAGGGAGCATGAATTGTTATATAAGCATGTAAAAAGTAAAAATAATGGTGATTTAATGTCTCCTTCAGTTTTCTTTGATCATGAAAAAACAAGTAAATATAAATTTTAATTTGATTTTGAAAATGTGAAAATTCTTCATGAAGAGAGAAACCGTAGTAAAAGAAAAATTAAAGAGGCAATTTTTATAAACAGGAATAAAATGCATTTAATAAATCGACAAGCTGCTAACATTAAAATACGAGATTCATGGGATTTGAATTGATAACGTTTGCTTCCGTTTTTTTTTTTAATTTAATGGCAGTTGAGGCAGGTTTAAGAAATTAACCGAAAGTACTTCTGTGGATTTAAGGATTGTTTGTAATAGTTTGTAAACCGTTAAATTTATTATTTTAATTATAATTACAATTTTGTTTTTTAATTAACGGACATTTTATTTATTTTACATATATATATATATGTTTGAAAAAATGAGGCTTACAAGGTGAAATGATTTTAAATAGCTTTCAAGTAACTATTTAATAATTTGTTTTATTAGACATCCTCAGAATATAGCTTATATAGAATAAGATTATTGATGTATTATTGTAAAAATATTTTTTATATTAAAGTTTAATTCTTGGGAGCCACACATATTTTGCATACATAGCAATGACATATCACACAAGAATTACACTTGAAACTATACACCATTCATTACTTTTACTTACACAATAAAAATTGTCTGAAAATTTGTGATAACATTTATAATTATATTTTGGAGTACTTCCATCTAATTGAATTCCAAGAGCAATTTTTTTTATTCTACTCTAAAGTTTGAGTACTCAGTATTCAATGCAACTTGAGATATGTAATACTATAATATCTCCTCTCCAAACTGCTTTCTAGCTTTTGTCTTTATTACTGAGGACTAGAATTTAAAGCTGAATAACATAATTAAGCATTTGTAGTAAGCCCATAGATGGTGGATATTATACTATACCATTTGGTGACTATTAGCTACTCAAATTTACAATAGATGGTTTTCTAGAGTAAGATGATGTTGCTGTTGGTATCGAATTGTTAATTATTTTTACAATAAAATCTAACTTTTTTTATATCCTTCCAAATATTTGTAATAATATACAGGTTACTCCACAATACTACTTAAAGCAAAATGTTCTATACTAAGCTATATATTATTACTATTTAATGTTTTTAGAATAGGGTAAAGTTGAATTTGTCTTAAAACATTTAACAATACAACTAGACGATGAAAATAGACCAATGCAAAACTACATATACTGCTTATAATTTGGAATTATTCAAAATCATTTAGTTATTTAAAAACTAATAGACTGGAGACGTTATGGATGTAATAACTTGGACCACCTGAATGAGACTGATTTATTCAAAAGAAAACTGGATTGCACTTTCTGGTATATCTGGCCGTGTGTTTACAGAAAACATTCATGATGATCAAAATTATTTACATCATAAGCTTTAAAGATTCTATTATTGCAAGGACTCTAATTATTTACAGGCACAGAATGCACACTTCATATATGCCAATTTATACTTACAGGATATTCTGCAAAAAAAAAAAGTAGCAAGACCTTCTTATGTGAAACTTTCTTTTCTGGAATCCATGTTGTTTGTGTTTATGGCTTAATTTATATCCTCAGTGCTTCCTATAGAATTCAGTTTCTTAACATCTGATATATTTCTTCCTGTAAAAAGCCCATATCAGGAAAACTTGTCTCATATTTTGAAATCCATGTTTATATTACAGATGGTTTCTGCATTTGAATTTTGAGTTATCATTATCTGATGAACAGTCAGAAATTGGTCTCCTGAAACTGTACTGTTAACCTTCAGCCCCTGGATCAAATCTAGCCCTTAAAATTGTTCAATATAGACCATGGACATTTTTGAAATATATATATATAATGGCCCAGTATAAAACTTCTATATAGACCATGGACATTTTTGAAATATATATATATAATGGCCCAGTATAAAACTTCTATTTAAACATGCTTGCATTGTGAAAAGATTGAATTAAGAGTTAAATAAAATAAAATATTTATTTTCTCAACATTTTTTTTCTCTCTTCAATCTTTATAATAGTTCTAATTCATATTCATTCTATCAGAAATACAGTATTCTAACAAATTTTCTATATTGTATGGTCTATCTGACTATGTATTTAATCTATGTTGTTGAGGATTCCACTACAAAAATATTATTCATTATTTAATAATTTCTAGTCTAAATCAATAATAAGGGGTTTTGATATACTTCCATTAGTTAGTTTGTGTCAAAGTTGTGAAGGCAGAAAATTTGACACTTATTATGTTAAACTGCTATCCATATATGCTGAGTGATTGTGGTCTAAACCATGCTAGTTCAGCGTGAGTGCATTTCAAGGATCATACATCTTTTTCACATCTTTGGTCATATGTTTATAATTACATCCCTCTACAAGGTGTTAAAAGTGAATAAAAATCAGTCCTATCTTGCATAAGAGTGGGGTGATGATGATTTCACTACAAAAATATTATTCTTATATATATATTGTAATATTGTATACAGTAATCAACTCTGACCATGCCAATATTACAAGCTTCTTAAATTTAGAATTTAATGCGGAAGTAATATTTAATTTTCCCATGTTTTATTATTATTTAATAATAACAATAACAATAACAATGGATATTTGATTTATTAAAACATTCTCTTTACCACATGATAATATGAGAATTTTCAAACATTTTTTTTAAAATGTAATATTTGAAATATATTATAATTTGTTAAGAGTTGTAAAAGAGAAAATATAAAATCAAATAAATAACTTCTTTTGTTCTCTCACTTTGGTAATTATAATGAATTACCAGTTTAATTTTAGTTTTTGAAAAAGTACTAAGGAAAAAAAATTATCTTCCGTAAATTACTTAACAATTTTTAATTTTAATTTACAAGAGAAATAAATAAATAAAGTTTTAAAAAAAAGAAAAAAAATGTTTCAACATTTGTTAAACTTTTGTTTTAATTGATTAGAGTTGTTTTCCTCTTCTTTTCTCTTTATTTCTCTCCAAAATAATAAACAATGTTTACCAAATCAAGCATAATTAAAGAATTATCTTATTTTTTAATATAATTTTAAAAAAACTAATTAAAGAGCAATTTCAAAACTATGATTGGACTTTTTTGATTAAAAAAAAGTAAAACAACTAAACAATTATTTTTGTAAAAATAAATCTAATTGGTCAGTGTTTAATTTGGTCATGTAGTATACAGGATTGTAATTGGTAGGGGACAAAATTGTTCCAAAATATCAGGAGGGGATAAATCAGTACACTTGTTTCTTGTAAAAAGAGGTCAGTCTTAATCTAGTTGCTGAAGAAGACAGTAGAAGTAATTCTTAATCAAACTATTGAGGAAAGCACTCATTCCTGACTTATCTGCTGAAGAAAGCAGATGTTTGTGAAAAAATGTTCTCTAAGATGAAGTTGAAAATAAATATGTGCTATGTTTAGCTAAAGCTAAATATCATCTATCTTCCATGTAATCTGCTTCATTGAAAAAAATATAAAAGAAAGTACCCCTGAAATCTGCAACAAGCCTTGTCTCCAACCAAGAAAATAAATGTTTCTATTTTTACATGTTAACCTAACCTGAAAAATTATTAGAAAGAAAAATGGATAAATTCTTTCTGTGAGTTAGCCTGAAAATATGGTGTGGCAGAAATGGATAAATTAATAGGGTGCATTAAATTAGATATATGTGTTAATGAAGAACTTTTATAAGCCTGGAATGGTGCTTTCAAAAACAAGACAAACATGGAAAAATGTAAATTATAACTGTTTAAGAAGGGCTCCAAAGAAAAATAAATCCATTGTAAAAAGATACTTTTAAATTTATAAAAGTTTTAAAATTAAGTAATAATTGGTATTAAAAATGTTATTAAATATTTTTGTTTCATGGAAACGTATTTTATTCATTTATTTCCTCTCCAAAATTATACAATGTGTTAAACTATTTCTTATCTGATTATGAAGTTGTTTTTTAACTTTTGTTATTTAACAGGAAATAACTTAATGAATTAAAAGTTTATTAATTTCATGAATAAAAATCAACTAGTTAATCATATTTTTTATGAAATTATATTTTTTGATAAAAATGTTAAAAACATTCTATATTAATGTCTTTATTCCTTCAGCTAGCTATTCTATAAATTAGTAGTGTGTGATATGATTTCATTATAGTCATGTTTTAGAGATTTTTAAATTATCCTAGTAAAATTTATTTAAAGTAGAGTTAGCTGTTATATTTCTCTTGTTCACAGTTACAGTCTCTAGAATCTTGTCTTTGTGTTATCTCTAGAGAACATAATGGTTATTTATAGTTATGTAGAGGTTTATGTTGGTGTTTTGATCATTCAGATAATTTTCTGAATGGTGTAAAAGTATCTTCTTTAAAGTCCATTCAGTGCAATTTGTTTTATGAAAAAATTAGTTTATAGTTGAATGGTACCATGTGACCAGAGAATTGATGATGATTAGCAAGTATCAGCATTTTTTATTATGAGTGACATATTAGCACTTAAGTATATGCATCCAGATTATTGTTATATTTTGTCCCAAGTTTGGAAGTGGCTAGATAAGTAACCTGTTTTTGTGGTGTATCTTTTAAATCCAGCCACAAGGCTTGACTGTTGATGATTTGACTGTTTTTGTTTAATGTTGGGCAATTTTTAGTTTATTACTTATCATTAGTATAACTACTTGTATTCAACTAGTAAATAATTTCCTTATTTTCTGAGCTAATATAATACATGACTGTTCCATGCTGGATCTCCTTTATCCTTTTATATTCCTTCCTTTTATATTTTTTTATATTGGGAAATGATGATGTTTTGCCATAACCTTATGTACACCCCTTAAGCTCCTTTTATATTTGGGTCCATTCTATGGAGATGATGATGTGTTTCCCATTATTCCATATTTACCTCTTCTTTCCATATCATTACAATATATATATTTTAATCTTTTTTTTTTGATAGAAATAATTGTTTATTTTATTCTGCTTATCTGCAATTAAGTTCATCTTAATTTTGTACAAATTTTTTTATCTGTCTAATCTTTTTGAAAATCATATTGACCTAATATTTCTTAAGTTATCTTATTTCTTTTAATTAACTTTGTTATAGTTTGATTTTTATTATTTGCTGAACTGTTTAATAATTTTAATGTCCTTCCAATGTTTTCTTATCTACTTTCTTAATAATACTTTTAATAAATTAATATATGTTTATAGAAAAATAAAGGCCTAATTTAAAGAAAACAAATGATCAATATATATAAAAATTATAAAATCTAAATTAAGTTGTGGTTAATCAATCTTTTTTTAACAATATATTGTAAAAAAAAAAATACAGGTATTGTTGAATAAATTGATAAGAAAATGTTGGGAGAAAGTTGCAACAATTTAACCAATCAAACAGCGACAGACTTAATAGTTTATAGTTAATAAATGTTAAATGACGTGATTATTACTTGAAGAATTGACAAATAAGTCAAATTTGTAGAAAATAAAGAAAGATAAACTTAATTACAAAGAAGCAGGTTGAAACAATTATTTCTAATAAAAAAGATAAATAACTGAAAGTAATCTAAAAATATGTAAAAGAGATTAAAAATAAAAAATCATTATACTATTAATATAAAATAAAAAAAGAAAACGTTAATATAATTATTTTCATAGTAGTAATATATGTACTTAATATTGTATTTCTTCCATAATTCATTTGTTTCCATTTTTTCATCAAATTTACATTTATATTTTATTTTTCCTGGTAATTTAGGATACATAAATTGATAACCATAAAATATAGTGAAAATGTATGATACAATATTCACATAAATGCTGTATCATTCACATAAAATACAAGAATGTATATAAATAAATGGATGAAATATTTTTTTATGATATTTACAGTTTGATTAAATATTTCAGAATTTCAAATTAACTGTTCTAAAGGATGATTTCATTAACATGTGAACAGAAAAAATACTAATTAAAAATCAAGTGCTAGTAGATTTTTTATTACTCTCAGATTCTTTTTGTTAAGGTGGATCTTTGTAATGGTAATAAAATCATTAAGTAAGCCATAGCAGAATGAATTCTTCAACATATGCCAGAGGAACAAAAAAGATGACACTATTGACCAACATTAAATAACTGTCTGGGTTGGCTATGGATTAGCTAATTGAAAATGAATCCTAAGTCAAATTAGAATGCTTTATGTTTTAGATAGCTCAGGTTCTAATGCAGATCATGTGTATACCTTGACAGCATATTTGGCTGCTTTATTTAATAACATGGATTCTACTTTATTTAAAATTTCCTAGCTTTTATACTAAAATTTAGACAATTGTGTAGAACAAATCTCTTGCAATTTTGCTTGTGCATAGAAAATGAATAGAAATTAAGATGTTGCAAAGTTAACTTCTTTTGTATCATTAGAGAGAGACATAACAAGAGTATTATAAAGAAAAAATCTTAATGGGTAGCTAAGGATAAATCTAGGTCAACAAAAATGGTTACTTACTAAAATATAAACTACGCAAATGGAATTATATTTTAAAATTATCAGAAGACACTCAACACAGATGGGTCAAAAACCAGATGAAATGCAATTAGAAATTCAATATTTACAATCATATTAAGTCCAGAAACTAGAGCTACTATGAAACTAATGAGCAGAACTACGAAGACCTTAAAAAATAAAAATTAAAAATTAGCTACAAGCCAGTATACCAAAGAATAAATTGTCCACAAAATCAGAAACAACGAAATTGCATGAAGCCATGACGATACCAAAATAGATCAAGAACCCTAGAATAAGTACGAGAGTAGGGATATATTGTACTGTCTTGAAGTAATAAAAGTTCTGGATGGGATTCAAAATGTATTAGAAGTTTTCTTACCATTAAACAAAGCAAAGCAAAACTCCATATAGTAGTGCCACCTGTGCTAAACAGAGTAATCAGTGGATATTCGATGAGTAGGCATTAGATAGGGATTTTATGCACAAGCCTTCTGACATCCATTGATTACTCTGTTTAGCACAGGTGGCACTACTATATGGAGTTTTGCTTTGCTTTGTTTATAAACAATTATGTGCTAGTATTGGAGATGTGATCATGTGATGCTTGCTGTTTTCTTACCATTCAATAACCTGTAGAATTTGGATGGAAATGACCACCAGCTCTGTGATGTTCTTATTATGTAAATAAAATTTTTACTATCATTGATTTGTGGACTTTTTTTTTTAACTATTCTGGTCAAGTGCAGATAAAATATATTACGATAACCAAATTCACTACTTCTTTTATTTTGCTGTAATATCTTATATCAATGCAATTTATCCACTCTACTTTGAACACTTTTTAGCAAAACCCTTTATTGTACATCAGATCTATGACATAATGACCAAAATAAAATATATAACTATATAAATAATACCATAAAAATGTAAACAATAAAATTAATATATAAAAAAAACATAAAATATAACAAAACATAATAAAACTGAAATAAATATAATCAAACCCAAATAAAATAGCCCAGATAATAGAAAATAAAATATAAATTATATACAATCCAGTTAATATAAAATATATAAATTATACATAGTCACATATATAATTTATATTTATATTGTATTTTATATTAACTGGTTATTTTATTTGGATTTTATTATATTTATTTCAGTTTTATTATGTTTTTGGTATATTTTAAGTTTTTTTATTTTTTATTATTTACATTTTTTATGGTATTATTCATATGTGTGTATTTTATTTTATTATATCATAGCTCTGAAGAAGACTGCTGGACAGTCGAAATAAAAGATTGTGTATGCATATATGTACAATAAAGGATTTTGCTAAAAAGAGTTCAAAGTAGGGTGATTAAATTGCATTTATAGGTTCAGTAGTCAAGTAATATATTAGAGCAGTACACTTAAGTTTTTCCAACTCTGTCGCAAGTAATGTAGATTAGACTTTGCACTCTATAAGTGCCAGGATGTCAACAATTTCCAGAGATATAAACACAGTTTATGATGTGTTTGGCTGACACCATAATTTTAGCTTTTTTCATTCCTCAATTCAATTTACTTTCCATTGCTTTTTCGATAGTTTTATATTCCGGATATGCTATTGGCGATGGAAAGATGTTTGGAAATTTGCTAGCATAGCGTTACTAGCGCCGCCTCTGCCAAAAGCAAAATCCCGAAAAAGCTAAAAATACGCACATACAATAAAAGCAATCGAATAAAATCAAAGATATCTAAATAACATTATATGTAATCTGTTATGATTTATAAAAAAAATGAAGATACTCTTTTTCTCTACTAGTCATGTTTTAAGTGCGATTTTACCGTTACCTAATCTTTAATTATTATTTTACCTGGAAATGGGTTTAAATTCTTAATTAATAAAAGTTGAATAATATTACAAATTTAGAAGTGTAAAACTTAATTTTCAAATTAGTTATAAATGTATTTTTTTTTATTATACACTTCAATCGAAGATAAGGTAAATAACATCCAAATTTTAAAAAAGACAAAAGAACGAGTTCCACTGATTTACGTTAATTTCATTACAATAATGGCGTAATAATTCAAATTTACACCCTATTAATATTTTGCTTTGATGACTAAAAAGATAGTTAATAAATATAGGATATTTTATTACATAGTGGATTAAGAATGTAATATTTTGTTTTAATAATCTCTCAAGATATTCTATTAGCTTTAATTACATCCGAATAATATAATCAAATCAATTTACCTGAAGTTCCTTCTTTTCTATTTTCCAGTGGATTGCAGAGCACGAAAATGCATTGATGAAATATTAAAAACTGATATAAAATAATCATTTTTTGTCAGTTTTAATATATATAAATGGATGTTATCTCCCAACTACTAACTCAAACGAACTACCTTGTTTACATTAAATCAACTCCACCGAGAGACGAAGTGGTCATACAAATCAAATTTGACAATAACTTTAAACAGGAAATGTATATCACATGTAGAGCTTTTTTAAAACTGTCTTTTTGACTGATATTGTCTTAAATAAAACTAAATATTCGGTCAGTGAATTAAAAAATTCTATTTGTAAAAAGTAACGCGATTTTTATATATACTTAAAAATAAATAAGCGTTCGACCTAAAATTTACATATTTATTTTAAATATTTTTCCTATTATTACGTATTAAATTTATTTAATTCAACCCCAGTAAGAATCTAGACGTGCTAGGAAATTGAATAAGTTTTTTTAATTTTTTCTTTGTAGTGACTATTTATAAAAACCTGTATTTTTTTATATCAATTTTGTCAGATTTCTGTTTTCAATTAAGATTTTCTATTTATAAAATGATAATATAATATATTGGGAATATGAGCACAGTCACACCACTTTCCACACTATCTCATAACACTGATACACTTGAACACATATATGTTGAAAAGATAAATAATCACCAATATGCTAAACCAGCAATCATCAGTTGGTCCAGATTACCATCTCTACACATATGTGCTATAAGTGCTCAGATATATGTTAAGATAGCCAAACCTCATACTTTAATGGACAGACTTCAATCTACTCCAACTCTTCAACCCTCCTTCCAATTGAAAATCTGATGATGGAATGCTCAAAGGCCACCCTGAGGCCGAGATTCTTGTCACACCCATGTTGACCTAAAGTCAATCTGATCCCTCATGTACAGGATATAATCCATTTAGTACATATACAGGGGATGGGCCGACATCTCTACTTATGTAATAATTGAAACACACAGGCTTATTATATACCTGTGTCTATATATAATATATATATAGGGAATATGAGCACATATATTACATATATACATATATTATATATATAGACACAGGTAGATAATAAGCCTGTGTGTTTCAGTTAAAATGATAATATATATTCAAATGTAAATCACGCATACTAAATATAGAATTGCCACATTTTGCGAAGTTAGAAGATGAAAAGACAATTGAAAAATGGAAATGTAATTTATTTCAGAAGGACAAATATTGAGAACATAAGTGAAGTGGGATACATTATAAATAAGAAATGAAAGAACAATATAATGGAAATTGACAGTATATCAGATATAGTGTCACCGTTAATTATTCACAAATATTGGAAGGAATGGGATTCATTAAATTTAAAAAATTAGTAAAGATTGATGTTATATCAGATAGAATATCAAGATTAATTATTCAATTTAATGGAATATCAAATATAGACAAAGTTTATGCCTCCATTAAGACAAAGAAGTCGAGGACTTTATATAGATGTACAAAATGGTTTTTGATCACGTGAAATAACATTTTAAAATTATCACGTGAAATTTTAATACTAGAAATGGAAAATGATTAAAAAATAAAAATGCTGTGACTAAATTTAAATATACAAACAGAAATGAAAGAGGACATAGATTTGTGCAATTTTCAGCAAAAGAAAAACTATATATTCTGAATTCCTTTTTTGAGAAAAATATCAGTCATTTACAGTAGAATTAGCTTATATTTTGACTAACAAAGTATATATTTGAGATTGTAATGTTTTTAATAGATTCAACAATAATAATCATTGCTTAGTGACATATAGAGTAAATATTAAGGCAAAATTAAACAACAACAAAAAAAGTAATTAACAGTTGATTTTTTTTAAATTTCAGAATCATACCCATAAATTCAGAAATTGCAAATCATTTTAAAATATTAACAGAAATTGGAAAATGTTTCGGAACTGATTGAGATCAATGATATGATAATCGATACTCTACTAAGAATTGCTACACAAATGATACAAAAAAGCAGCAGTTTGTCAGTATACTTTTAGAGAAGACAATATATGAAGAAAAAAGACAATAAGAAAATATTTTTAAATGATTCATTAAGAAGAATTAAATAACTGAAATTCTGTAAAAACAGTACAAAAAAAAATTAATAATGATATAAGAAAATATAATTGTAAATTAGCCAGGAAAAGCTATAAAAGAGAACAAAACTCAAAAGTATAAAACAATATCTTGGGTATTAGAATGAAAATTGTTTCAGCAGTAAGAAAAAAGGATTACTAAAAAGAAAGATGACATGAAATATGAGTTTCCAAAAGAAACACAAGAAAACTAAATAACCTCTATAATTTCAACAAATCCTACATTGCCAATCTTTTTAGAAGTGAGATAGCTCCAGGAAATACTGTAATTATTATTAATATATTTAAAACAAGCACGAGAAGAAATAGAAAAATCATTGAACAATAATAGAAAAATGCCATAATAATTTTGATTCTTAAGAAGTATGAGATTAAACCACTAAATATCACATGATTACCATTTACTATGCTTACACAAGCTGTTAAAACAGTGACAAATTCTTCATACAATAATAGGATTCAGTGCACAAATCTTCTTGCATTCTCTAATTACTATGGCTTGCAATGGATGACACTACTGTACAGAAAGCTTATCATTAGATAGGGCATGTTCTATAAATGAGAGATTGAAAACATTATGCAAGAGAAATAATGTTATATTCGTGGATGTGAGGGGTTTTTTTGTTAGTAAGAGGAAGTTATATAGTAAATATGGATTGCACTTAGCAAAACAAGGAAGTGAAGCATTAGGTGTTTTGATTTATGAAAAATATTATAGTTCAGGAAACTTATAAAGAAGGTAGGGTTTTAAATTACCATATTATCAAAAAGAAGAGTAAGAATGGATGAAAATGTAAGAATTAAAAAATGGTAGCTTTTTTAGATTAAATGTAGATGGAATGGGTCTAAAATTAATGATAAATAAGCTAATTGCAAATATAATAGAGAAGAAAGAGTCAAAAGAATTTATAAAAGGGTAGTAAGAAAAGAAGTTGTTAAAATTGGATATTTGAATATGCAAGGAAGTAGGAAACCAGAGAAGTGGCTGGAATTAAACAAAGTAGTTAAAAATGAAGAGCTTTAGGTATTAGCATAGTGGAAACATATTTGAGAGAAGAACCTACACTGGAAGATTTGGTATGGCAGAGTATAAATAGAAAAGATAAAAGGGCGGTGGTATAGTAGTTACGCCAAAAAAATATTTAAATACTGTGTCAAGAAATATTTGTGGTTTGAGATAAGGTTAGGAAGATATGGTGGCTATAATGTATATGACCACGGAGATAATCAAACTATAATGGAGTGGAACAGTAGCATGTATGAATGCCTAGATAAGAATATACAGAGTTTCAAAAAATGGGGAAGGAAATAATGGTTATGGGGGATATGAATGGCCATATTGAAGAAATTGATGAGGTGGATAACAAGAATGGACAGCTTTTGAAAATTTTTTTATCAGAGAGTGAATTTTTTGAAATGTTATCAAATATTTATGAAGGACAATATACTTTAGTCTAGAAATAATATATTTCACACAATAGATTATGTATTAGTAGAGAAAGGGGGAATGAATAAAATACAGAAAATTAAAGTGTTTGATAATGAAAAGAGAATATGTAATAGTAGTAATCATAATTTCTTTCTAATAGAAATGGTTAGTAATGTGATGGAAAATAATAATAAAAGTAGAAAGGATAGTGAAAGATGTTGATGGAGAATGAATGATAAGCTAGAAGAATATTAAATAAAAATAGAAGAAATCATGGAAGAGTTTGTTGGGGGTAAATATAAGGACTGGTGTGGTGAAGTAGAAAAAATGGCAAATAGGAGTGAGAATATTTCAGAAAAATTAAAGTAACAGAAAAGTGAGAATTAGTAAAAGAGAAGGAAAAAGCATGCAGAGAATATAAGTGTGGTATTAAAAACAAAGAAAAGTAAAAAAGATGTTAATATTAAATGGAAAAAATATTTTTTAAAAAAGAAGTTGGCTAAAATAGTTAATTGTAGAGAAAATGAAATTAAATATTAAATTATTGGAGGGTATTAACAAAAGTGGAAGAGACGGGAGTAAAAAAAAATTGGAAATATATTAAAAAGAATGTAAGGGAGAGAGAAATAGTATTACTAAATGATGAAGAAAAGAGTGGTCTAAAAAAGATTAGAGACTACTTTAAATAAGTATGTAATGGATATAGAAAAAATGTTAGATGTGAAGAACAGAGATATAAAATACATAAAAGCATATAGTAATGGAAATATTAGGTCTACAAAAAAATGAATTGAATGAGGCAGGGAAGAAATTGAAAATGGAGAGGCAAGAGGTTTAGATGCATGGGCAACAAATAGGACAAAATTAAATATATTATCATGTTTTAATAAAATGGCACAGAAGAGAGAATTTCTAGATAGCTGGAATAATACAAGAATAAGGCTATTATTTACAGGAAAGGGTAAGAACCATAGAATGTTAAACAATTGTGGGAATGTCAGTGTTATATGAAGTTTTTGCATAGTATCTGGAAGGTAGCAAAGTGGATGGAAGAAAAAAACATAGTAGAAGAAATGCAAGGGGGTTTTCAATTGAATAGGCATATAGGAGATCATTTATTTGTAGTCATGCTACTTATAGATACGAGTAGGAATACAGGTGGACAATTATATATGGTTTTTATAGAGAAGGCATATGATAGAGTGAATAGATATAGGTTATTGGTAAGTTTAGTCAATTTTTTTCGTGGATCCTATTAAAAGATTGTATGAAAATGATTATTATATGTATCAATTAGGAAATATAGAATCAGTTAGAGTTAAAAGTGTGGTGGGACTAAGGCAAGGATGCCCTATGACATCCATTTTGTTTTTGTTATATTTGAGAAAAATTGAGAGAACAATAAAAAGATTAGGAAGAGGGGTAGAGAATCCATTAATAGATGGCAAGGGAGTGTATATATTATCAGGTCTTTTATTTATTGATGATATCTTCTTGTGCATACAAAGTAGGGAAGATATGAAAGTTATGCTGAAGACATCCACAAGAATAGGTAAAGAGATGGAGATTAAATTTAGTAAAGAAAAATCAAAAGTTATAATAATAAATGCCGGGGAAAGAGAAGAGAAAGAATTTTCATTGGGGGACATAAAGTTAAATGTAGTGAATAGATATAACTATTTGAAACTCATCTTAAATAATTAGAGAAATTGCTTGGATGAATGGGGAAAAAAAAAGATAAATGAATCAAAGAAAAGAAAGGGATTGATAAAGAAATTATCAGTGTTTTCATATAATAAATATGATATAGCTAGAATTATATGGGAGTGGCAGTAGCAGTGTTAACTTATGGTAAGGATGCATTATCTATTAGTAAAAGGGGTGTTAGATTACTTAGAAAAAGCACAAAGAATCAACGAAAAGAAAGGGATTGATAAAGAAATTATCAGTGTTTTCATATAATAAATATGATATAGCTAGAATTATATGGGAGTGGCAGTAGCAGTGTTAACTTATGGTAAGGATGCATTATCTATTAGTAAAAGGGGTGTTAGATTACTTAGAAAAAGCACAAAGAGAAGTAGGAAGACATGGATTAGATGTAGATATGTGGACAGCAAAGGAAGCAATTCAAGGAGAAATGGAATGGTGAAGTTTTTATATGAGAGATGCAAAAAGCTAAATGAAAGTGTTCAGTAAATTTCAATGTATTAATTTATAATAATAAAAAAATAGCCAAAATTAGTATTTAATTGGGTTACGAGTAAAGGACAGGCAACAAAATGAGTGAGAAAGTTAGTATGGTATGCAGATTTGGATAAAGACTTTGTCAATTTACTTATATAAAACATGGGATGATTGTGTTAGAATTGTTGAGTGTTATAGTGGCAAGGAATGCGATAGAAGAATAGATGCATTAATAAAAAATAGGGAGTTGGAGAGTAAAAAGAGTTTAAATATATACAAACGTAAACAGAATATTGTGTGTGGGTTAATTTATGATAATAGCAAGGAAAATAGTTTACTGTTTAAGGTTCATACAGGATTGTTAGCAACAAAAGAATATACACATAAATGGAGAAATGTGGGTGATTTAGTCTGCAAATTATGTAAGGAAGGCATGGAAAATATTACGCATCTGTTAATTGAAGGTAAATGCTTACAAGCACAAAGGGAGTTGTGGGAGAATAAATATAAAACAAAGTGATTATACAGGAAGTGTTTTCTTAGTTGTTATCCTGGGTTTGGAAAAAGATATGGGGGTTCAGATATAAAGGCCATGGAGTGGACAAAGATAATGTTGTGGAAATATGATGGAACAGGATAGATAAAAAATATGGGAAAAACTTAGAGTGGTGAATGGAAAAGGAAGATAAGATGGCTAACAGGTTTTTCTGGGTATAGTGGCTGAGAGATTCCTGATTCTGAGAAAGGAGAAGTCACAGTGTATCGCATCGTCATTATTTAAGAAATATGGGACAAAAATTATTATAGATAATAGACATCATGCTTTTATTAGATCTACATATGTTCTTTATTAAGATGATTAACAACTTGGCTACAGTGAACTTTGAACTCAAACCAACCAATGAACAAGTTGGATTTAAAAGTAGTTTTAATATAGTGGATAATATTTAAGCATTAAGAGAAAGAAATAATGAATCTGAGTTCTCATTATGCATTAGATTTGTAGATTATAAAAAGTCAGTGACTCAATAAGTAATTCCAATACAATTAAAGCTTTGAACTATCAAGTTATAGATCTCGGATATTCTAAAAAAATATTTATCACAATGCAATTATAATCATTAGATTATATGGTGATATTAAGAAACTTAACATTTATAAGATAGGAAAGCAAGGCCACTTATAATTCAAACCTTTTTAGAGCAGTTTTACAATAAATATTTATTGATTAAAATGGCAAGCTAAGGATATAAAATAAATGGAGATTATTTAACTTATCTAGACTTTTTACAAGCAATACTTCAGGAGTTTCAATAAAATGTTACGGGAGTTAACAGACGAAACCAGTCCCTACTTTGCGTGGGAGTGGTTTAGTGAAAGTTATCTACAAAAATATTATTCATTATTGAATAGTCTAATGAATAACTAATAAAAATTATTAATACACTTCCAACAAGTGCTTTATGTCAAAGTTGTGATGGCAGCAAGTTTGACTCTTCTCAATTAAACTCTAGTAATTTGCTATCCATACATATTGAGCAATGATTAAGATATGTGTATGAGATTGTGGGCTGGACCAACTGATGAATGCTGGTTCAGCACAAAATGTGCCATTTGGGGTTCATAGATCTTTTTCACATGTCTTTGGTCATATTTTTATAATTACACCCTTCACAAGATGTTAAAAGCAGATAGAAAACAGTCCCTGCCTTGCATGAGAGTGGTGTGGTGAAAGTTATACTACAGAAATATTATTCGTTATTGGATAATCTAATGAATGACTAATAAAAATTATTAATTAAAGTATTTTTTAATTCATTATTCCATTATATTGTAACAAAACAATGCTTGGATTCATTGTACAAAATGCACAAATATTCCACTATTTTTAGTAAGGTAATCATTTAGTAGGTGCTGAGGGACATTTATTGACAATTAGGGAAGTCATGGAATTACCGGTGAAAGTACCAAGTGACAAAATGATTAAAAAATTTAATTAAACAAATAAATAATAAGTAACAAAAAAACAAATTAGTTTACGAATATGAATTTATTTTTACAAAGCAATCTTATATATAAAATCCATATTTTCTCTGTTATCTGATTAGTGAATGTATGAATGTTTGTCCAATATCATGTGTTAAATTCACGACCACAATATTTATGCGACATCATTAATAAAAAACACTTAAAAAAAAGCAGAACATGTGCTTTTAACTAGAGATATTGTATATATTTCACAGTAAAAGTTCCCAACCAGCTTCAGAAACAGTTACAAATTCAGTTCGTAATTTGGCATTAAGGCACTCCATGCTTTCATGATCTGTCAATCCCCTAAGATAATTCAGATGAATGACATACTCAGCAAATTTATTGAAATAACATATATTTACATTAAATCTTAAAAAAAAAATTGTTGCAACAATCAATTAAAAAAAAATTTACAAATATTATATTTAATAAAAAAAATTACAAAAATGATGGGTCCAAAGGCTGGCATTTTTGTATTCCCACATTAATAAATGGGAACTATTAATAAAGCTAAAAACTATTACGTTTGTTCGCGACGATGTCAAAAAATTGGACAAAAAAAAATTACATTTTTTATTAACCCAATATAGTGAGTTTTGCCTGTTTTTATATTTTTTTATTCAGAGGGCATTCCAGAAAATATATAGTTGCATTGTAATGCTGTCAAATATAATAAATATATTTAAAAAATAAATTTTAATTTAGCTTTATTAAAATTTGGAAATTTATTTATATAATATTAAAATATTTTGTTTATTTTACATTAAATCTAAAAAAATTTGTCAAAGCAGCCAATTATTACAAAAACAATAGGCTGAAAGCCCAGAGTGTTTGTATACCGCCATAATGATAGTCTTTCAGACCAGCATACAATTCTCACATTTAAAATTTTTTGTTTAATTTATATTTAATTTTTTAAAAAAATTGATAAATCAACCGATTAAAAATGGTTTAAGGCCAGATTCATCTGTTATTGATATAAAACTTGCATAGTTTTGAGTAGTATATCCCCCCTAACAATATTTATTTGTATTAAGATGTGGTTATTTATAATACAAATGTAATAGCGAGAAGTTTGATTCAGTTTTTTTTTCTAAAAATAATATGAAACTTCTTACTATCTTTGTAAATATCTCTAATTTCAAGTAATTTATTATTTTTAAATTTACATGAAATAAATAACTTTTATTTGAAAACAAAATAAAACAATTATTTGACAATATTTATCTGTCAATAAGATACATTTTTAATTTACCATTTCTTATTGTTTGACTATTCTTTGACTTTCTAGCAGATGTCTTCTGAATTATAATTGACAAATGTTTTACATTATACACCCACACATACATACACATGTATTTATATTAAATACAGGGATTTGAATTTAGGATTTTCCAGTCTATATTCATCCTCCCACTCAAGCATCTGAAACACATGACCACATATATGCAAAAAATATGAATGATCCCCAATATACATATTTCATGCAGAACCAACATTCATCATTTATATTTATATACTACTGTATATAGATATTTAAGCATATAGATGCACATTTTTTTAAAAATCTCTATACAAAAAGTTGTTTCTTTTTTATCTATTATTTAAATACACACATCTACGTACATGTACCTATGTGCCTACATTTGTATTTCACATCTACATCGTACATATCTATAACTATAATCTTAAAAAAAATCAACTAATTGTAATATCTGATAAAGGATTATGATTAAGCAGGTATTCAACCAGTATTAGCATTTACTATCTATATAAATGCATATGAATGTCAATGAACATGAAGGATTGTATTTTCAAGTATTAATATGTAAATATATCTATAGATACTAAAATAGTGTACAGTCTAACAGCTTTATTAATCTTGTCATTGCAAAAAATAAAAACTAATGGATAAAAAATAAAATACTCTTATTTATTTTTGAAATCACAGATACATTAAATAAAATAAAATAAATAATACATTTTACAATAAAAATAATTTATTTACCAAAACAATATCAATTATTTACCAAAAAATAAAATACATCAATGACACATCAAATGTACCAAAATTATATTTGACAATAAAAATTCAAACTAGTTTTCTTTTTATCTTTCTCTATTGGATTAACTTTTTAAAATATTTAGTATTTATTATATAATCCAATGAATCATTCTCTATCATATTGATATCCAATAATGTCACCATTTAATGCTGCTATACTTAAATGAATTCTTCTGTGTTTTTGGATTAGATTACTATATTAAGAATACAATTTGTCCACCTTATTTTGAACACTTTTTAGCAAAAAAAAATTGCACTGTATATATCTGCAGTCCTCTTCAGAGCTATGATATAATAACAAATAAAATATATAACTATGTAAATAATATAAAAAATGTAAACAATTAATAAAAATAATAATAATAAAAAATACAACAAAACATAATAAAACTGAAATAAATTAAATACAGGAAGGCCTCAATTAATGCTGTTAATTGATACATGCAATATAGCGCAGTTTGAAACCGTATTAATCGAGGAACAAAAACTATAGGAAAAATGGTAATTGGTTCCAATAAATTTTTTTGTCAGCACTTTTTTCAATTATCGATATATTAATGATGATTTCCATGTTTCAAATAAATAATAAAATATGAATAAATAATAAAACGACATAAATTTAAATGCTTTTTTTAATGTATAATTGAACAAAAAAACATACTGTATGTATTTTTAAAGATTTTATTTTTTATTATCAAAAATTGCAATATTGATATCTGCACTGGTTTCTTCTTTGGCTTCTTCTCTTCATACATTTCTTTGTAGCATCGAATTGTAATGTTGATATTTTCTTTCAAGTCACTGTAGAGACTAAGCGCTTTGGCTTGAATTTCCATTTGACTTAGAGGATTTCTTTTTTGATTTAAATCTTCAAACCATATCGATAACAGCCATTCCATATCTACCATTAGACTGCTTCTGTTTTTAGTTATTGATATAGATAAATAAGATGTTCTAGCTATACCATGCGGTTTATATTGATCTTTCTTTTTAATAATTTGTCGGATGATTCGTTCATTCCTTTTTCATGGCCTGTTCTAGCAAAGGAAGCACCTTCTTCATGAAGCTTTATTATATCAAGTTTTTGTTCTAATGTTAACCACTTACGTGTTATTTCCAGAACTTTTTCTTTTCACACTCATGGTTGTTTATAAAAGGAGTGATTATAATTTTTTAAAAACTGAAAATGATGAATAACACAATTTTTAGTGGATTATTGTTCTATTGCTTTAATACCATACTATAGTAAAACCATACTAATCAAAGAGGCATTCCTGTATAATCAAAACTAAATAAAATAATCTAGTGATATAAAATAAAATATATAACATGAAATATAAAATTAGTATAAATTATGTGTATTCCTGTTTGTATATATACATATTCATAAACAATTATTAATTTAAATATATTTTTTCTTTTTATTATTTTTAATAATCCTCTAATTATTTCTATTTCCTATAAATTTAAACTTTAATTTTATTATCACCACTAAGCATCACATGATCACAATTCCTATACTAGCACATTAATTGTTGATAAACAGAGCAAAACTCTCCATACAGTATTGCCACTTGTGCTAAACAGAGTAATCAATGGATGCCAGAAGGCTTGTGCATAAAATCCCTATCTAATGCCTACTCATCCAATATCCCCAGACTAGTTTCTGGCTTGTGGCCTTCGTCAGTGAGGAGCTTTGGATCTGAGAACACTGCATCTAGATCTTAGGATCTAATGCAACCCTCTAGCAACCACCTCTTATCTCTACTTAACTACAAAACTATGAGAATGAAATTGAAAACAAAAAAAATATTTTCAATCTAAGCTCAATAGCTTATATAGTCATATGGGTCTGAACTCAGTTCAGCACCCATACATTTTGGTGTCTTTGGCTCTTTTACAACCATAGCCACCACTATCCTATTAGACAGGATTGGTGTTAAGCCATTAAGCATCACATGATCACATTTCCTATACTAGCACATTAATTGTTGATAAACAGAGCAAAACTCCCCATACAGTATTGCCACCTGTGCTAAACAGAGTAAAAAAGGCCACAAGCCAGAAACTAGTCTGGAAATATTGGATGAGTAGGCATTAGATAGGGATTTTATGCACAAGCCTTCTGGCATCCATTGATTACTCTGTTTAGCACAGGTGGCAATACTGTACGGAGAGTTTTGCTCTGTTTATCAACAATTAATGTGCTAGTATAGGAAATGTGATCATGTGATGCTTAATGGTTTAACACCAATCCTGCCTAATAGGATAGTGGTGGCTATGGTTGTAAAAGAGCCAAAGACACCAAAATGTATGGGTGCTGAACTGAGTTCAGACCCATATGACTATATAAGCTATTGAGCTTAGATTGAAAATATTTTTTGTGTTTTCAATTTCATTCTCATAGTTTTGTAGTTAAGTAGAGATAAAAGGTGGTTGCTAGAGGGTTGCATTAGATCCTAAGATCTAAATGCTGTGCTCTCAGATCCAAAGCTCCTCACTGACGAAGGCCACAAGCCAGAAACTAGTCTGGGGATATTGGATGAGTAGGCATTAGATAGGGATTTTATGCACAAGCCTTCTGGCATCCATTGATTTCTCTGTTTAGCACAGGTGGCAATACTGTATGGAGAGTTTTGCTCTGTTTATTATCACCACATTAATAAAATACTTATTTTATTTTTATTTAATTCTCAGTTCAACCTTAATTAATTTGCTAAGAATATTCTTTTTAATTTTTAAATCATATAATATTTATTATTTTCGGAAAATTAAAAAGAATATTAGTAGTAAATAAATTAAGGTTGAACTGAGTTAAAGTAAAATAACTATTTTATAAATGTGGGGATAATAAAATTATAGTTTAAAAGGAATAGAAATAATTGGAGGATTATTAAAAATAATAAAAAATAATATATTTAAATTAATAGTTGTTCCTGAATATATATATAAGCAGGAATACATATGTATAATTTATATTAATTTTATATTTCATGTTGTATATTTTATTTAATATTACCTGGATTATTTTATTTGATTTTTGATTATATTTAATTTATTTCAGTTTTATTTTTATATAGTTATTTATTTTAATTTGTCATTACATCATAGCTCTGAAGAAAACTTCAGGGTAGTTGAAATCTAAGATTGTGTATACACAATAGCATCCTTAAAATCGATCAACTGGATGCCTGGCCCTGGAAGCTAGTAGGCCCCTGCACCCGCACCGAGCTATCTTATTTTAATCACCATCACAATATATATCTGATACATTAATGAAATAGACTGAGAGACTGATATTTGATGCAAGTTCTTATACATAAAGCTAAAACTTAGTTTTGAAATGAAGAGCATCAAATTTCCAAACGCCTCACTTTTTTATTTATTTTGGGGACCCACTCTATATTTGTGCCTAGGGCCTTAAAATCCAAAGGGCGGCGCTAAGTGTACATATATACAATAAAAAATTTTTTTTGCCAAAAGATGTTCGAAATAAGGTGAACAAATTACATTTATATAAGATATTACAGCAAAATAAAGGAAGTGGTGAATTTAAGAATAGTTAAAGAAAAGCTAAGAAATGTGGAGAGGGGTAATAAGATTTCACATTTTAAACATTCAGAGGAAAGCAAAAAAATTTTGAGAATAAAATAGGCAGCAAAGGGAAGTGACAAGTCCAGAAAAAATTATTGGACAATATTAAATCTATCAAATGATTAAAAATCTAGCCTGCATAAGATATCACTCGATTAAATAATGTGACAATCAAACCTTGAGTTTTGAATTTTTGACTGTTTTTGATACTATTCTTCCAATTCTTCACTTAGTTTTTTTTTCTTAAACTTGGATATTGTAATCTTCTCATTAGTAATACACACCAAAGAATTTTGTCTCGGAGTGAAATTAATAGGATTTTAAGGCTTTATACACGTAGCATATATATAAAGATCAAAGTCTTTCACAAAAGCTATTCTCTGGTATTTTATTATCCCTCTACAAAAAAAAAAAAATGTTAAAAAGTATGTATTTATAAGTGAATGCTAAATTTTGCATATTTCATAAAAATCTATCTGAAATATCGAGAATTGCGGATTACTTTCCTCATTTTACTTCACATGCAAATTTGTACATAATTTCCAAATAGTATTTTATAGACAAATTTTAAGACTTTCTTCTCTGCATTATCCGTCCTATTATTATTTGATGAAAAACGTGGAATCTCATTTATTACTAAACAACAATGTTATATTTTTACTTTTACTACCATCTTTATGTTGATTGGTTGATTCTCAGCCAAGCGTTGTCACTTTTCGAATAAAACATCTTTACGTTGTACGATGATATGTTGCAATTTTTATTGGTTATAATTAATTTATAAGAAATATCACAATCTAACACGATTGCACAATTTTACTTTTACTAATAAAATTATAATTATGTTTTTTATTTATTTTTTTCAATAGTTTAATTTTTATTTTCAAAAAATTAGTTTTATAGGAAGGCTAAAAAGGTAAACAAATTCCGAGAATTTATAATGGCGAACACGCGTTTGCATTTAAAAAAAAATATTAAAAAACAAATTCGGAAATGTTTGCTTTAGCTAATAGCCAGCTATTGTTTTTTGCGCTTTTTCTTTCATCATGTATTTGAAATTTATTTTATATCATTATTTATTTCTAGAGTGGATTATCCATTCTGTATTATCTATAGGTAAGAATATTTTCTTTATTGCAGCGGAATGTAATTCACACCTGTTTGAAATAGAATAAATTTATTGTAATTTATTCATTCGATTATTTTACTAGTCACTTAAATTTTGAATAATAGAATATATATTTTCTTTCTTGTGGAAATAATGTTTTTATTACACTTGTTATATATAATAATTTAATTTGTAGTGGAGTTTAATGTCTATATATCATTTGGAATTTAATTTAAAAAAACATTGTTTCTTTTTATATTGATTATTATTGCTTTAATTAGAAACGATGCATGTTTAATTTGCAATTTTTACATGATTATTATATATAATTAAAAAATTAATTGGTCTTTTAAATTTCTGATAATCCATTTTGAAAGTGATGAGTGTACTTCAAGAAAACTTTTGATCAAATTAATTGTCCACCCCCATCCTTTCCTGTTTTTTTTCCTATTATGGCATAATCTACAATTTAATCCATTTGACTCTTATGTCTCCTAAAATTCAAACCAACCATCAGTCACAATCGATTTACTGTTTTAATTGTTTATAAGTACAATGAAGTGATATTTCAATAACAATGCATCATAATTAACTATTATTAATTAGTAGACATTTAATTTTTGAAAGATTTCAAAATTGATTGAAAATATCCTTTTTAAATATGATTTGCGCCTCTCCCTCCCTTTGTAGTGAACTAAAATGATTTTAATAGTCTTTACTTTCTAGAAATATAAAACAAAATTTTAAAACCAGTCTTTTTTAGAGCGTTTCATCTCCATAGTCTGTTGAAAAATCTTAAAAACTCCATGACTCTTTGGAAATTACCTGAGTAATCGTAGTAATGGCATTAAATATAGTAGTTTAAAGATAGATTTCTAATAATATGCAGAGAAGTAAAAAAAATACGTTTAATTTATTACCAAACAATTTGTCTATAAATCATATTTAGATTATGGTTTGTATTTGAATGTAAAGTTGTTTATAATGCACAATCTTAATATTCATGGAAAGCCATCTAAAATATATTTTAAATTTATAATTAAAAATGAAATAACATATGCTAACATATGTTTGCTATAAGCCTGGCTTTTATATGTAAGATTAAATATTAAAATATAAATTCCTATTTTTATTGTTACTAGTTCAAATCTGTTCTAATAATATTTTTTAATATATATTTCAAATATAACGTATGTATAGATACAGATGTAAAATAATTTCTCCTGATAAGTCTCTGATAAATTATCAAATTTGTTATTTGATTTTATTTATGTAATTCAAAATTTTTTTGTGAAGTAATGTGTAAATGATTTAGCTTCAAAATAGTGTCTTTTTTCACAATTAAAAAATATGACTCATTTTCATAATTTCAGAAATTTCAAATATAATTTTTTTTTCTAAACTGAGAAATTTTTTTCACAATTAAACAAATCCATCTTTCTTAATCTCTGTAATATTGCTTGTTTTATTTTTCGTAATCA
Organism: Epiperipatus broadwayi; assembly: GCA_028023455.1. NCBI lineage: Eukaryota > Metazoa > Onychophora > Udeonychophora > Euonychophora > Peripatidae > Epiperipatus > Epiperipatus broadwayi. The sequence goes on from JAQFVV010006204.1 coordinate 827,046, forward strand.
GTCTGACAGTTTTGACTGACTAGCAATCTTCTTAGAGCTAAAATTTATATAAATGCATGAATGCATAAAATAGTTCATTACATAATCTTTTTATATCTTATTACATAAATACATACATCAAATATACTACATCTATATATATTATACAGAAACTTTTTTCATGATAATGAATGATAATAAATAAATAATCAAATGATTTATTGATTGGAAATTCATAAGAAATTTAAGCAGAGGAAGTAATATAGCTAGGATGCGATGCAGGAATTTTGAGCTTCAGGGTTTGCAACTCTATCATTGCACTAAAACACTTATGTCATATGATAGAAGTTGTCATTTTGAGCAAAATAGGTATTTTTTTTCAAATGTTTTGAATATTAAATAGTTGTCTACCAAATTATCATCTTCAAAAGTCATAGATTCAAAACTGAATGATATATAATATTTTTTTTATTAGTTTTGTCTTAACAAGTGGTATAGAATAAAAGGAGAGAACTATGTAGGTGTTTTGATTAGCACTATGGTGACTTTATTTTTCATTAAGAAAAACTCAGTAGTTTAAAGAATTCAGAATATTAATGATATTAATCACTCAACTCATAATAAAATTGCATTTTTTAGTTTAATAAATAAATGTTTAAAAGAAGAACCCTTATAAACTGTTAAAGTATTTATATTTTTTAACATTTTATTAGAATCATTAAAAGCATCAATAATAGATAGTTCCACTTTACTATAATCAAGTAAAAATTATAATTATAGATTATTAAGAGATGGATTATGAAATTGTATTCCCTTAATTAATCTGATCTCCTGTGTCTGAAATATTGCTACAATAAAATGCTTTATAATAATCATTTTAGAATTTATTGCCCATATGATATTTATCTATATGCTTTACATATATAATATTTTCAGAGGTTTATTGAAAAAAATTTTTTTTGTCTTATTTATCAGATGTCATGAGAATATTTTTTTTTTTTTTTAATTAAAAATTTATATATATATTTTAATGAAACCTTTTTTTTTGTAGAAATGAGAATTAGTTTTTGTAACCATGACTTACCTCCGAGAATATTTGTGTATTTTTATGATTTGAATTTTTTAATATATAATTATTTTTGTAGGTTGCTCATAAAAGCCAATGCCTGTCTTATTTGACTAATTTTTGTCTGTGAAGATAGATTATAATAAGAAATTATAACTTCATTTCTACCTTTTATATATAAGTTTACAAATGTTAAATATAAAATAGCCATTACATTTAGGTGGTTAGCCTTAGAATTTGAATAATATCATAAAATATTTTGTTGAATGCACAAAATACTTTTATCCTTAAATAATATAGCATTGTGAATTCATCACTATAAAGAAGTGGTTGAAATATAGGCCAAAAAGTTGGATTGGGTCATGAGATAAAATTAGTGGTAATGTTGACAGAGCTGGAAAAAAGAACAACTACAGTTTATAATCAAAATAAAAGAGGAAATAGCTATAAAGAATTGATATAGTTGTCAAAATAAATTTAGAAGTGATGTAGATGGTGCTATGTTTTGGAAGATCTGGTAACAGCCAAGAGAAAATATTTGGAAGATTTAACTGAGCAAATAAACTCTAAAGAAATGTCTGGAATAAAAAGCAAATATAGAACAAACCTAAATTTGGGGGGAAAAAATGTAATCTCTGAAGACACTGTGAAATACGCACAGATTAGAAAAAATAAAAGAGATAATATCAAGGGAAGATAAAAACTAAAAAAATTTAAGCAAAATAGTAGAGAAACTTAAAAATATATAGAGAAGAATTAATCTAAGATCCCATCAAAATTGTAACAGTTTTACTTGAAATTATCTGACTTAGTGCATGTAAGATAAGAAATACATTGTTGAATTATTCATATGACTTTTTTCATTGATATATCTGCTATATAGGATTTGGATTTAGTGAAAGAAAGAAATATTTCCAACACTCTTATTATCATTTCAAGAATAAGTCAAGGTAGACATCTTGACAAATAATTTATGTATGTAAGCATTAAAGGAAAGAAGAATTTGGATCTCAGTTTAGTGCTCATATATTCAAAGTTTTATTAAGCTTTGTATTTAAGGAACTTCTCAGAGAACTATTGTATGTTTATAAGGTAAACAGGCAAAAACTCTCCATATAGTAGTGCCACCTTTGTGATCATGTGATGTTTATGTTTATATGGTCTGAAATGTTTACTATTGTTTACAGTTTATAAATTGTACTTTTAAATGGGAGATTTTCCACATCATGAATAATTAATGACTGAGTGTATTTGATGTTTATGATGATTGCATGACATGCATATATATATATTATCAGATGAAAATAGAGTTATTTATCTTAAATCAAAGTATGTTTTTATATGTAGACATTTCTTGCATAAAATTTTTAAATATACTCAAATTTAAATTTATACCAATTCTTTTTTAATTATTCTCTAATAATATTTGTAAATTAATGTTAGTAAGTCAGAATTTGGATTAATTTGGCTTAAAAGTCAAAATAAATATTTCTGTCTTAATCGCTAACTCTTTCATTCATAAAAATGTATATCGTATTAATTAAAATTTGTAAAACTAAGTTTAAAGATCATCTATTAATTAAGTAAATTTTGTGTATCATTAATATCATTTTATAATTACTATCTGAATAATTTACTGTATTTTAATTAATTTATTATGTTTGATTTTATTGTTTTTGTTATCAATTGTTTAATAAAGTTTTATTTTACTATTTTTATGCATCCATTAAGTTAATATTAAAGGAAAAAAGTATTCTATGAAATAATTAAATGATTGGTAATAATAAATGTAGTGTGGATATAAGTAAGGATAACAATAATTCTTTTGTATGGAAAAGAAAAATACATATTTTTTTTATTTACTATTTAATTTATATTGATGTGTTTTGATGATTCTGATTATAATTGAAAATTAGAAGTATACATGGTACCTTAAGAGTTAATTATAAATAAAATATTATGTAAGTTTTGTGGAGTATACCCACTATTTTGATGATGTGTAATAGCTTTTTATTCTTATTCTTCTATGCCTACCAGCACGTAAAAGGGCATATAAAGAAAGTTATGAAAATACACAATCATTTATTGGAATTGACAGTCCAAAATATATACTTATTATTTATGATTATTCTCATTGTTAATGTTGTAAAATATTTTATATTATATATATGACTATATGCACACACCAGTGATGAAGAATGATTTTTTTAGGAACAGAATCACACTACACAATTTTTTTTTTTATTATAATGTTTTTATTTTATTTGCTGGAACAATTTTTACATAATAGCTAATATATACATATTATGTACATCTAGAAAAATATGGAACTCTCTTATTTGTAAATCAGATTGTGACTAATTTAAGTATAGAGAATACATTATCAAGATATTTTTATTTTCTAAATGCTTTTAACATTCTTAAATTTTAACTATTAATTACATTTTAGCATTGTATGAACTTCTTATAATCAATGAATAATGTGATGGTCAAATTCATTATTTGTCTTATATAAAGACAGTTCAACTGTTGGTAAAAAAAAATTTGAAAGTTAACAGAAATTCCATACAAAATATAATGAGTTTGAAATGTTCATTCTTTTTTGTTTGGCAAGATAGTTTAGAAAAAAATTTGGTACTTTCTTATCTGTTAACCAGACCATGACTAGTTTAAGTATAGATAATACATTATTAAGATATTTTTATCTTCCAAATGCTTTTAACATTCTTAAGTTTTAACTTTACATTTTAGCATTGTTTGAACTTCTTATAATCAACAAATAATGCAATGGTCAAACTCATTATTTGTCTTATATAAAAACAATTCAACTATTGGTAAAAAAATTGAAAATCAACAGAAATTCCATACAAAAAATAATGAGTTTGAATAGTTTCTTTTTTTTTTTTTTATGTTTAGCAAAATAGTTTAGAGAATTTTTTTTTATGTTTGGCAAAATAGTTTATATACACTAAAGCAGTGGTCTTCAACCTTTTCACACCTGTGGACCGGCAAAAATAAGGATAAGATTTCACAGACCGGCAGAAGTCTACAGATAAATTTTCTTAAAGATTTAAACTGCTTAGCCTTAGATGAGTATAATTGTTATAACTGACCAAAACAACACACTAGTTACTGTGAATTGTAATGATGTTGCTTACCTTCACATGCTGAACACTCTTTCTCGAATTGCGTAGACATCCTGCTACAGAAAGCAATACATTCTCATTAATGTGCCTGCATTGCTACATTTATTGTTTCATTGTTAAAACATGCAAAAATAAAATGTTATTCACTTGAATGTCGGGAAATATCACAGCTAGTATAATTACATGACAATGATTATGATAAATGTAATATCTGTATTTAATGTTAAATATACAAGCCATATATGGAGTTTGTATAATAAAAAACTTTTTTTTTTTTAAATTTTGAATCTGGTATTATTTTAATCTCATTTTTACCCAATTAAAAAAAAGAAACAGAATGAAAAGTTGTTTTGGTAAAGTGTCACATAGAAATAAAACAATCATTATAAAGATGTCATTTTGCTAAAAAAAAAAAAAAAAAAAAGATAATAGATTTATGTTCTCGATGAAGGGAAATCATCATCAATGATCTATCTCCATTTTGTGAAGTTTACAATTTCAAAAAGAAATGTTACACACAAAATAAAAAGATGATACAAATGCAATAAAAAATTTTGCTATATGTGACCAATAAATGAGCTGACGCAATACAGAAATGCCTATTAGGTATAGAAATTGACGTGCAAGAAGTGGTGCAATTATCATAAGATTGACACTTTGTTTTTAAAGATTGCATTTTCAGATAAATTCCTTTGATTATTATTTAGTAATTATAGTATTATCTAATAATTTAAATAAAATTTTGATTTATAATTAATTTTATTTAAGCAATTGCAATTAAAAAATAAATAAAATTTGTTTATATTAATTAAAAGTTTAAAATCTTATTATTTTGTTATTACAAACTTTCCTGCCAGTCTAGCGCGGACCGGCAGAAAATTTCTGCAGACCGACGCCGGTCCGCGGACCAAGAGTTGAAGACCACTGCACTAAAGTATTTATTGTTCTTACTACACTTTTGTATGTGCAACTTGTTGGATCGATTTTGTGAGGTTGAATATGTACATATTTTAGTGAATTTTTAAAATTGAATTTTAATTAAAGCTTTTGAGTTTTTTTAGTGAATTTTTCTACAGAAAGACTCATTTCATTCAATATATGAAACCTTCATCCCTGGCGCACACACACCCTCAAAGGGCTATATGTCTTTGACCTTTCTCACTTACTGTTTAAATATATATATATATATTGCATAGTATTTTATTGTAAAGTAATCGTAAAGGAATAATAAATCATATGAGTGATATTTAAATTAATAAATAATAATGAACTTGCTGAGGCAGCACTTTAAAAAAAGAATTAATAATGGTATGTCATCATCATCATTTTCAACCACTGCAGAATGGTCTCTCTAAGTTCAATCCATCTCCTCTTATCTCTAGCCTCTCTTCTCCACATCACCCCAGCACACTTTCTTTTCCATCCATCTCATATGTGATCTTTTCCTAGGTTTAATGCTAGTATATAAGTTTATTTATATATTTAATATATATTTATACGTGTGTGCACAACTGTTTTATCAAAAAAAAAAAAGATTATAATATATGTCTATGTTAATATAATTTTTTTAAAAAGAGATTTGAAATTTTAATTTTTAATTAATGTTATTTCACTAAAAAAAGATTAATAGTTAAAAGTGACTGTCTATGTCATATATATTTTAAATTACAAATGAGCTTGAATATGTGGAAAGTTGAATGTTAGTTTATTAATATTTTACAATCCAGATAAATATTTAAAATGTTTACATTTAGAATCTTTACACTTAAAATATTTTTTAAAAAAAATATGCACAAGTGTTTAGTTAAAAAAAAAAAAGCTTGTTTAGAGCTAATTAGCATGCTTTAAATTTTACATATTTGTAAGTGCAAGCTATATATAAGTCATGTGACATCTGACTTTTTATTATTACTATTATTGTTTAATATATTTGTCAAAACAAAAGTAAGTTCTATGTTAAGGGATTTATCACAGATTGATACTGAATATTTAATTTAGTTGTCCTGGTTTCAATTAGTAAGGAGGGAATAGTCTAATAGCAGATGAGTAACTTTTTAATCTTTTTTAAATATAATCATGATTTCATTAGAGTAGAAAAATTCTCTGGAATTTTCTGGTTTATTTTATCATTTTGTGCATATAATTGAGCTGTATGCAGATAAACATAATGTCAACAATGTTAATGTATGGCTATGAAATAAATTAATTAAATTTGTTACAAAAGTTTTACTTATATGATGTGTGAATGAATATAAATGTTGTATAACAAGATATATGATTGATATAATAAAAAACACATTGTTGTATATTTATCCTGTATAAAACACTTCTCTTTCTCTTACATTAAATACTAAATATGTAAATGAAAGAGACGTTTACTATATATAATTATAATGTTTCTCCACTAACCATTGATTACTCTGGCTAGCCCTGAATGGTGCTACTATGTGGAAAGTGTTGCATTACATAACTTATTACATTATAAATTTTTTACTGGAGAAAAATGCTAAGCAGATAATAAACATGGAAGCATCCAAATGAAAGTGTAGCAGAATTAGAATATATTTTGACTCACAGAAATTAGGAAGTTATCATCAATTAATGAAATGTAATATAGATTAATACAAAAATAGAGAGATGAAAACTATTGAGAAAGGCAGTTTAACTATTGATATTCTTAACCTTCAGAAATACTTGATGAATTTAAATTAAAAATTCTAAATCAGTTTAAAATATTGATAGACTTTAAAGGTGGTTCAGAGTTGAATAAAATCAAAAAGAGGATAACTGATACTGTATTAAAAAGTGCAAAAAAGATTTAAAAAAAAATAGAAATTTATTATTAATTTTTTTTTACTAAGACAAAACTAAAGTAAGAAGAAAAGAATAAATACAAATGTTTTTAAAAATGATCTATTAAGAAGAATTTAATATTAAGATGTTTGTAAAAATAATACAAAAAAACGTTACTAATGATATAAGAAATTATAACTGTGAATTAGATAGGAAAGTATTGTAGAAGAGAATAAAAATGTAAAACAACATTTTGATATTGGAAGCAAAGTTGTTTCAGAAAAAGGAAGGAAAAATGGGATTATTTCTAAAAAGAGAAATAACATTATGAAATGTGTAGAAGAATTCTATAAAGGATTATGTAGTAATAAAAAACAAGAAAACAAGTACACCTGGGTCTCGTTTTACGCAATAGATAGGTTCCTCAGAAAACACGTGCAAACGAAATCGCGCAAAAATAGACGTAACTTACATTGAAAAAAGGGGATGCGGTCTGTGATTTTTTAAAATTCGCGTAAAAGCAAAGCACTAACGTAAAATTATTTTAAAATTTTCTCAAAAAAAAAAAATAAGGAAATAAAATATGACTAATAAAAAATTGCAAATTTGAAAAAAATTGATAAAAGACAAACTTTTTTTAACTATAATATTTAATTTTATTTAAAATAATATATTTTTATGCATAATTTACAGTACACTAATTTACATTTTTTTATACATGTTTTAATTATTATTGCTATTTGCCGAAAAATATGTTCGTTTGTAAACTGGTAAAAAATCAAATTTTTCACAAGAGGAAATACAACTTCACACTCATGTTGTATCAATGGTTTTCTGGTGACAACGTAATTAGTAATTAATCTTTGAGTCGATGATTTTATTAATTGTTTATGAAGCTCATGATATCCAGACATACAACCATTTAGCTCTCGTTGGAATTTAAGAGCACGTTAATGATTAGTGTCATTAATAAGAAAATAATAATTGATTACGTTCTTTTTTAAAAAGCAAAAACAGAATGTGATTTAAAATGCAAAATTAACACGCACAATGTTTGAACAAATTTAGATTATAATCTTGTAAAATTTAAAGTGTGTATACATCAAATGTGGAAATCATGATTTTAATTTCATTATTGTATAAAATCTTACTACTATAAAGCACTGAAAATATTGAAATTACTAAGATGAAAGTCGAATACTAATAATGTGCTATATTACTTTCAATATAATGTAAGTGCGCAAAATTTATTATTTAAAGTAATGCACATTATCGGAGGTCGACTTCCGGTGAAACATGAATCGCGTAACTTCAAAATCATGTTAAATAAGTCCGCGTAAAAAGAGACCCAGGTGTATATGCTACAATTATTACATCTTGTGAATTGCCAAGTATTTTAAAATGAAGAGATGAGATATGCAATTAAATCTATGAAGAAGAGAAATATTCCACAAAATAGTGAAATTAGTCAAAGTAAGAGTCATAGATCACATGACCCTATTCTCTTAAGCTTGTAAGTTATAAACAATGAGGATTGCCAATTCCTCAACAAGCTTTGTGATAAATGCTTAGCCAGAGCCAGCATTTAAAATATCTGTCAGGAACCCCCCCCAAACATCTGACCATGGTTTCGTGCTTTGGCACTCCTCAGAGAGGTGCCAGGGTACCCCCCAAACCCCTGACTATGGTTTCATGCTTTGGCACTCCCCAGAGAGGTGCCAGGGTACCCTGGCACCTCTCTGAGGAATGCCAAAGCATGAAAACATAGTCAGGAGTTTGGAGGGAGGGGGTTCATGACAGAGATATTTTACATGCTGGCTCTGGTTAAGCATTTATCACAAAGCTTGTTGAGGAATTAGCAATCCTCATTGTTTAATGAAATTAGTACTGATATTTTAAAACAAGCAAACAGAGAAATTGAAAAATTGTTGGCAAATCTTATATGTCAAATGGAATGCAGTAATAATATTAATATTTAAAAAAACCTGATAAAGAAAATATGGATGAAGTTACAGATCTATTAGTTCTATAACAAAATCTATACCAAAAGTAATTAAAACTTGTCTGTAATATTTGGATTCTAACCGATAAAAAAAACAACAACTGGATTTAAAAATTATCTTGGCACAATGATTCACATCAGTTATAAAAAGAACCAGTGAATATGAGTTACCATTATGTTTTGAATTTGGAGATTATGACAAGACATTTGATTCTAAAAGTAGTTTTACAATGATTAAAGCTTCAAATTATCAAGATATAGACTCTGGATCTTATTATATTCTGAAGAATGTTTATCTTATTACAACAGTAATGATTAAATTATACAGTCGTAATAAGATTAACATTGAAAAAGTTTTTACAGAAGTTATATAAGAAGTATTTTGTGGATTAAAACGGGAAGATAAAGTTGTAAAAGTAAATGGAGATTATTTAAGTCTTATTGATTTTGCAAATAATATTGTTTTTGCAAATATGCTTCAGAGCTTCAGAAAATCTTGCAAGAGTAATCAGTTGAAAGTAAGAAAATAAAACTAAATGTAAATGCTAAAAAAGCAATATTTAATAGATTTTCTCAGAAGAAGAAAATAAAGATCGATAATCATGACTTTGAAGAAATTAATAACTACAAATATGTTAGTTTTTAGTCAGTTTATTAATACACATGGAAGTTTAATAGACAAAATTAATCATATAGTTAAAATTGAATACTTTTGGTAGGAAAAGACAGTGTTAAAATGAAATATGCTCATGTGTTTCAATAGAGAGTATTTTTAAGTGTATCTGATTTATGCATTCTTAGTTATGGGATCTGAGACTTGGATACTAAACAGAAGTATAATATGAGAATTCAGACCACTCACTGAAATATGGAGAGATGCATGTTAAGAGTAACAAGAAGAGATCAGCTACAAAATACAAGGGTGAGAGAACAAACAAGTGTTAATGACATTAAAAGAATTGTCAGAAGAGATAATAATAGATGGATAGGCGAATTTTAAATTCCAAGAGATTCTAACATGTGAGATATTTAACTTTGCCTAATATGTTTTTAATGGCAGCATAACTAGATAATAATGTATTGTATGCCTTTTACAATATTTTATGGGGAACTTTGCAATTTATATAATATAGAGAATGTATTCATGACTTTTAGATAATAGGTTTCAATGGATCTTATTAAGAATCTAAATTTTTTTTGTTGGATATAATGATTTATTATTGATAACTTAGAAGTTACTCTAGTTTAATTCATATTATTATTTTATTTTACTATAAAAGAAAGTGTTTGAAGCTATAGAATTAAAGTATAGATTATTCTTGATTTTTAAACATTTTTATTTAAGTTAAAAATTGTTTGTTTGGATGGTTGGTTTTTTATTTGGTAAATTTTGAAATCAAGATTTAATAAATTTATATCAAATAGAATTTATTCAAATTTTATATGTGTTATAAATTTATGGCAAAACAATATGAAACTAAAATAATTTAGATAAATTCTCTAGTTTCTTAAACCTAGAAGGATTGGTGGATCAAATTTTAAATATTTTGATATCAAATTTTAAATATATTTATATCAGTTCAATAAGTTTTCATTAGATGCGCGCAAAATAATGGTATATATATTTTAAAAAGTTTATATTAAAAAGTGTTTTAATGATCTTTTAAAATTGAAATAAAAAGAAACATTGATTATAAAAGTTTTCTTTTTTAAAAAGTATATGAAATTTTTTTATTTTCACTTAAAAATTTAAAAAAAAAGTTTTCCAAATAAACAAATTATATTAATCCACTAAACAAACATCACATGATCACCATTCTTTATGCTTTCAACAAACTGTTTACACAGAGACTAAAGTTCCACACCGTAGCGCTGCTCAATGCAAGGCAGAGTAATCATCATCCCCGGACTAGTTTCTAGCTTGTGGTTTTCATCAGTGAGGAGTCTTGGATCTGAATGCACTGCACTTAGATCTTAAGATCTAATGCAATCCTCCGGCAGCCACCTTTTAACCTTATTAGCTAACTATAAAGCTTTGAGTCCAAAGTGAAAACCAATAATGTTTTCAATTCAAACTCATTAGCTAGTATGCTTGTATAGATCTGAACTCAATTCAGCATCCGTACTTGTTGGTGTCTTTGGTTTTTTAATAACCATAGTCACTATAATCCTATTGGGCAGGATTGAAATTAAACCACTAAACATCACATGATCACCATTATTTATGCGTACACAAGCTATTTACAGAGACTAAATTCTCCATAAAATATTGCCATTCAGTGCAAGTCAGAGTAATCAATGGATGCAAGGTTTGTGCATAAAATCTCTATATAATGCATACTTATCCAATATCCCCAGATTAAAAACAATGAGGATTGCCAATTCCTCAACAAGCTTTGTGATAAATGCTTAGCTAGAGAAAGCATTTAAAATATCTCTGTCAGGACCTCCACCCCAAACCTCTGACCATGGTTTCATGCTCTGGCACTCCTCAGAGAGGTTCTAGGGTAGGTTCAGACACTAGATCTAAAAATACTAACCCAAACCCAGCATTTAACTAAAAGTTATCTATTGAGTGGAAAATCTGAAATTTTCAGACACCATACCATATATTAGTAGTCTTAGCAATATAACATTGCATATGACTTAAGGCAGAGACTATAAATAGTCAAAATAAGAGTCATAGATCACATAACCCTATTCTCTTAAGCTTGTAAGTTATAAACAATGAGGATTGCCAATTCCTCAACAAGCTTTGTGATAAATGCTTAGCTAGAGAAAGCATTTAAAATATCTCTGTCAGCCTCCCTCCCAGACCTCTGACCATGGTTTTGTACTTTGGAACTCCTCAGAGAGGTGCGAGCATAGTTTCAGACACTAGGTGTAAAAACACTAACCCAAAGCCAGCATTTAACTAAAAGTTATTTATTGAATAGAAAATCAATCCTCATTGTTTATAACTTTCAACCTTAAGAGTATAGGGTCATGTGATCTGTGACTTATTTTGACTATTTATAGTCTCTGCCTTAAGTCTTATGCAATGTTATATTGCTAAGACTACTAATATATGGCATGGCTGAAGATCTCTCAGCCCCATATAGCTATTTGAGTTGGATAGCTGGGTTTGAAGACTAGGTGTCTGAAAATTTCAGATTTTCCACTCAAAAGCTAACTTTTAGTTAAATGCTGGCATTGGGTTAGTGTTTTTAGATCTAGTGTCTGAACCTACCCTAGCACCTCTCTGAGGAGTGCCAGAGCATGAAGCCATGGTCAGAGGTTTGGAGGGGGATCCTGACAGAGATATTTTAAATGCTTTCTCTAGCTAAGCATTTATCATAAAGCTTGTTGAGGAATTGGCAATCCTCATTGTTTATAACTTACAAGCTTAAGAGTATAGGGCCATGTGATCTATGATTCTTATTTTGACTATTTATAGTCTCTTCCTTAAGTCTTGTGCAATGTTATATTGCTAAGACTACTAATATATAGTATGACTGAAGATCTCTCTGCCCCATATGGCTATTGAGTTGGATAGCTGGGTTTGAAGACATGTAGGTGTCTGAAAATTTCAGATTTTCCACTCAATAGATAACTTTTAGTTAAATGCTGGCTTTGGGTTAGTGTTTTTAGATCTAGTGTCTGAACCTATCCTAGCACCTCTTTGGGGAGTGCCAGAGCATGAAACCATGGCCAGAGGTTGGGGGGGGGGCTGACAGATATTTTAAATGCTTTCTCTAGCTAAGCATTTATTACAAATTGTGAAAGAACATTTGAAAGATGCTTACCATTATTTTATTCATACTTCGCATTGCTGACTGTGCTTTCTTTGTCTAAATTTCACATATGTTTAATCCAAATGGCCACCATGACATCTAGAAGGTAATGGACTGTTGATATTTCTCACTTTACTGTAAATTTTGTTTACAATCATAATGTAACTTTCTATACATCTGATAACTGACTATAAACACAGTTATCATAATTGTGTTAAGTTTGAATAATTCTCTATAAAATTTATAAATCTTTAATCTGTTATTACCTCGTAAATTTTATACCCTAATTATTTTCTATTTTCATGTGGCAAAACTTATTTTCATCTGATTTTAAACTATGTATTTTCTATTGATGTTAATTTTAATATGCTAACGACTCAATCTAGAGAACTTTACCATTTCAGCCACTATCCCAATATTATGGGATGCTTAAATACTTAAATGTAAGATTTCTTACTAAACAAAAAGTTTGCTCTATGTGCTTAATGGCGGACTATTAAACTTATATTATGGGATATGATAAAACATCTTTTTCCTCTATCTAACACTATTGATTTTAAATACATTTTATGTTCTATCAAATAAATTTTGATGATGAATTCATTCTAATAATTACTCATTTGCTTATCACACCATTGAGCATTGTAATTTGTTTTATAATTTATTTATCATTTGAGTATACTTGGGCTTGTTAAATAGAGGAAATAATATTTTCCCATCTTTTTGTTTGACATTCTAATTTGCCAAGGTCATATATGTATCTTTCTGAATGGGTTAATATTTCATCATGGCAGTACGCATGATATTATTATTACTTTAGTTAGGGTTTTAATTTCTGTCATAGATACAAGCAGACTCTTATAAATGATAAAGCCGCTCAATCCAAAGACGGACCTGAATTCCATTTCTAACGCTATCATTGTAGTCAGCATCTTAAGTTCTCTTTATTATGTTATGCCCTGTATTATCTATAAGTTGTGATGTAGTGATCTTTGTAAACCATTCCCTTTGATTATCATTAGAATATTTTAGAAGTGTCATAGTAAAACCTATTTAAGCTATCCACCCTCTTATTTGGATGGGCCTAAATGTGCTCATGGATTATAGAATTGTTAAACCAAACTGTTCAGTCAAGTACACAAATGAATGCTGATTCCTGTCAGATAATTAATAAATATTATGTTAATAAAATAGTTTCTCTTAATGTATCAAGTTATTTAATTATTGTATCAAAGCGTAAGCTTTCCTTTGGAGGTTATTTTATAAATGTCTCTTCTATGTAATCATAAATTAATGATCATCACCTCTGTTTGGTCTATCATAGTGTTAACAGCATTAATCTGTTAAATTTTATTTGTAATTTTCATTAGCATATTAAGCCACATTCCCAGAACATATGTCAATTACCACTTATATGTGTAAGTTAGCACTTGCATATTTCCTTGTGCCAGTGAATTTATTTCTGCAATGTATTATAAATCATGCCATCTGTCTATACACAAATTATTAACCGCGTGAAATCTGTGCTATGTTACTTTATATAAATAAACTTGTTTATGTTCATTAAATTGTTCTTTGTTAATAATTACTCATACGTTCGTATCTCCTCATTTGAATCTCACTCGTTCATTATCTTAATAATAGAATTTTTAGAAATTATAACCGATTATTTTAAATGATATTTATCCTGGGGTTATGCTCTGTTCTTGCTCATCATTATGGATGGATACTATATTATAATTCATGCTTTCCTTATCATGCTAGCTGTTGCAATTTATTTAAATTATACATTTCCCTACACTCAAGATATCTGTTTGAGTTAAGATTTGAGTCATTATTTAAAATAATTACCCTGTAGATCTCATGTTGTTCCACTGTGTCTCCGGGACTGAAATGAATAAATTTCATCTGTTATCATCAGAAGTGTTGTTCATAATGTTATAGGTTTAGAGAAGGGCAAATAGGGCAGAATCCATGGTTGCTCCTGACCTGAGTATCTTGGGCATGAGTCGATTTAGGGTACTTTTGCTTAGATTCTAAACCTTTTTAGATACACAAGATGTACAATATAGAACTAGTAGAATGCTCACTGCTGGATCTACTGGCTTAATTTCAGCTACATCTTCATGGGAACTAATTTTTTATAACTCTCCAAACACCAACTCTGATAGCCAATTGCTTCACAAAAAAATTAAGACAAGAACTGCCTTCAAAAAAATTACTATCCAAACTTTGCAGCTGGCCAATTTGGCCACTGTTTTTCAAAATATTAAAACCAGACTGAACTTATAGTTTTATCAGTAATTTTTATAAGAGCATCTAAGGTGATAAAAACACCTTAATTGAAAACATTTTTTTTATCTTTTCAAAAAGATCACTAATCCTTTCAAAAGCAACTTTGAAATTTTACCAAAGGTGTGATCTAGATGTTTTTTAAAAATAGATAATTTGCCAATTAATTAAAAGATTTAAAAAATATTATACTTGTTTTTAAATTCAAAATCAGAATTACAAATAATATTTATTACAAATAATATTTATTAGACCTTTTTAACTGTTTAATTTATAATAAAATTATATTTTAAATTCATAATTATTTAATCTTTTACTTACTTCAGGAAAATATAGAATAATATCTACAAAATTTTTATCTGTTTGTCTACTTTTCCTTTATTTTATATATATGCACACATAAATATGTTGCTGTGTGCCATGTAACCTAACCAGGTACAATATATATATATATATATATATGTTAATGTAAATGTTACATATATATTTTTTCATTCTCATTTAATTTATAGTAAGTAGCATGATATTTGTGTGTTTAATTAGTCATTAAAAAGTTCTCTCTCCCTTTTCTATCTTTGAATAAATGTTAAATAATAGTAATCTCCCGCAACTTTACTCAATCTTCTATCTTTTATTTATGAATTACCCACTAAGCACAAATAATCACTCTAAAATTTAGGGCAAAAAGATCCTCAAACTAGTTTTAATTACTGGTCACTTTGATTCAGAAATACTAGCCACACTAAGCTATTAAGTAGCCGCCTTCCATTTTTATTATGCTCTTTAAGTTAATGGTTGAATTATCAAACACTCTATGATTTTTAATCCAAATACACTTGCCTTTAGCTATAGGATAGTGTGACGTAAAAAAACTTTCAATTTAACTTTATATATATATAAAATGTAAAGATATTTACATTTAGCTTTTAATTGAATTCTTAAAATGTAAACTTGTTAAAGAAATGTTAGGTAAATACAGCTAGAAAGATTGTTTTTTTTTTTTTTGCATTCAAAATGAGGCCATCAGTTTAAATGGCTTAGTACAAGTATAAAATGACTTACAAATGTCTGTAAATGCAGACAATGCTTCTTACAAAGATGTACAATATTCAAGTCTAAGATCGATTTTGCACGACTATCTGATATTTTTATTTACTTATGCTTACATAAGAGATTTATAATAGTATAAAATGAGGTAGAATAATATTCTCATATTAGAGCTTATCTCTAAAAGCACAGATTTATTCAGTGGACACTAGATGGAGGTACAATCAGTTTTGTATTGTCAGTGTTACTTATGGTCATGACTTAAATAATGTTATACTGTAATAACTTTTAAAGTAATGAATTATGCATTTTATATGCCAAATTTTTTTATTACTTCTAAACCAAATAGAGATGAGTAGTTCTTTGCTTATCAGAAAACCAAGACAATTTTATAAAAAAAAAAAGAAGAAATGGCATTGCAAAATATATTCTTTTTGGGTATGTTTAAAATTATTGTTTCTTACTTTTCAAATAATATATATTTCAACAGATTTAGATTATGATGTATTTATGAAATATTTAAAATATATATATTTGAAGTAGAAAAAAAGCAAAATTTGGTTCAGGGTAGTAATAAGTGCAAGATGACCATATTATTGATAGAATATATTTGTTTTTATTTGAATAACATCAAATATTTATTATTGTAAGGAATCGTCAAGGGAATTTAAGTTGTTTATATTTAGTGAGAAATCATGGTAACACACTTATTTTTGTGTAATACCTTCAAGGCAGTGATGTGTTTTTCATTTATGATTCATACATTGACACTTATCAAACTGACTCAAGTTAATCTAGAATTTTATTTTCCAGTTAAAACTAATTAAATACTCAATTATGTAATGATATTGAAAGCTAGCTATGTTGACTAGTGGTTAGTTATTGGGAAAAAATGTAAGATGTTTTGGTAATTTATAAGCTATATGGAGGGGAAAAATTCAAAGTTCCACTTTAAATTTAAATCCAGATTCTGGGCTTTGTACAATAAATACTATAGTAGTTGTTGTTTTTTTTAATTTGTGTTGCAGGGATAATATCATGAACCAGTAATTATTTTTTTGTGGCTATGTGAAGTTTGATATGATTCACAATACCATAGTGATTTGGGCTTAATTTTTACTCACTAATATATGCTATAAAAATGATTATCCTTACAAGTATAATTATTTTTTTAGAATAATAAGAAGGTACATGATCACACTTATATCGCATATCCCTCACCATTGTTTTTGCTCAGTTTTTTGGACTACATTTAAATAGTTTTATTCCCAAATTTTGTTATCAAATATTGTATCTTGTTACTGACTTGTTAATGTATAAAATATAATAATGTAAACTGTTTGAACAAGTAAAAGTTATTTTAAAAATAGTATTATTATGTCTTAGAATACATTTCCTTGCAGAAGAAGTCCTAAATATAACTTGAACTATGCAAACTTGTCATTTTAGCAATGACATTTTAAATATAGTTATAGCATCTAAATGTTAAAATAAAGTAGATAAGATTTTTTTTTACAAATATAATTTGTATAGAAACTATTTTTTAAACTGTATTGATCTTTTTCACTGTTAACAAATATTGTTAAGATAATGAGTATTAAAATTCTTAGTAAATTAATTATACTATTCTGTAGCTAGATTAAAGATTATTTGATCTAATCAGGCACAAATAAGTAAACTTGTTATTACAATAAGTTTAAGTAAACTTTAACATATGTAGTTTATTTATACATTGTAAACATTTTATAAGGAATTATTAATATTTATATTTAAAGATGTTGTAAATAATGTTTTTTTTTTTTTGTCAAAAAAATTAGTGTTTATAAATCATCCACCCTATAAGAAGTATTAATCATTTTTTTATTTATAGAGCTGTCCATAAATGTCTTGTGGTGATTAGCAAGCAGCTAAAAAAAAAAAACCTTTGCTTTAATTAAGTAGATTAAACACATTTATCAGGTTTTTAATAAACAGATGTGACTGAAAAAAATTGAAACGAGCCTTCTGAATGGAATTTATAACTGATATATTAATTTTTTTAAACTTAACTAACACAGTGTAACAGTAGCTGGGTTTAAACCCTTTTACAAGGGGGTTAAATAGGATCCACCAACTGCCCTAGATAGACATGAGTCCAATAAATTGACTTCAATGTGTGACTATATATATGAGGAGTGATGTATAATATGTAGGGAGATAGATTTTGAAATCTTTTTTTTTAAAAAAAAAAAAAAGAAAAAATATGTATACTTATTTGTTTCGGAATATATTTAAAAATATGTTGTTATTAAAAAAAATTGAGAAATACAGTTATATGCAAATATATAATTTTTTTATTATTAATTGTTTCAAATGTACATTTTTTTGTGTGTTATCATATCTTACTTTAATGAGGGTAACAAAAAGACTTTGCTATATATACCTCTAGGCAATTTTTTGTTATATTACTTAACCACTTTAAATTCCAAGAAACCATAACCGAATGTACCATGGACAAAGATACCAAAAATAAAAATGTTCAAAGCATTCCAGAGAAAGAGAGATAGAAATGCTGATAAACTGTTTTTGGGAGATCAATAGAGAATAGACAAATTGTTTAATTAGAAAGCCGGAGCCAGACAGAATAGGAGACATTTTGAGAAAGAAATGTTATATTAATTTTTTTTTGATATATTAATTTGTACAGCTATACTCTTGTTTTGAAATGAAATACTGAACTTCTTTGAATTGACTCATTCGTGTAGAAAATGTATTTTAGAAGATCAACTTATAAAATGTAAACACTTATAATGTTGGGGTAAAAACCAGATAACATGTAAGGCGATCACCCTACGCTAGAAGTACATAGCTGTTCCTGTTCACTACCTGCCCATACGAGAACCCTAAGGAACTTATAGATACACTGCATAAAATAACCTAAAGAGGAAAGGAAAAGTGTTGAACCTAATATGCCAAGCAAGCTTCTATAAAAGATTTACTAATTGTCGTTATTCTTTGCTTCCAATTAATACCACAAAATGGATGCTCATGCCCAACTTATGCCCATATCAGATATCTTTCTTACTTCAAAACAAAAAATATAATTTCTTTTGGATCATTAACTCAGAACGACATAACTTATGTAAGTAAACTTAATCTTAAGCCAATAAACATCACATGACTACCTCCTATTATGTTTGTGTATAACTGTTGGTAAAACAGGCAAAACTCACTATATATATATTGCCACACACAACAAGCTAAAGTAATCAATGGATGTCAGAAGGCTTGTGCATAAAATCCCCATCTAGTGCCTACTCATCTAGTTTCTGGCTTATGGCCTTCGTCAGTGAGGAACCTTGGATCTGGGGATTTTATGCACAAGCCTTCTGGCATCCATTGATTACTCTAGCTTGCTGTGTGTGGCAATATATATAGTGAGTATTACCTGTTTTAACAACAGTTATACACAAGCATAAGAGGAGGTAGTCATGTGATGTTTATTGGCTTAAAACCAATCCTGCCTAATAGGATAGTGGTGGCTATGGTTATTAAAGAACCAAAGACACCATTGTATGGGTACTGAACTGGGTTCAGACCCATATGACTATATAAGATAATGGGCTTGGATTGAAAAAATTAAGGTGTTTTCAATTTAAGACTCATAGTTTTGTAGTTAAATGGAGATAAAAGGTGGTTGCTAGAGGGTTGGTTGCATTAGACCCTAACATCTAGATGCAGTGCTCTCAGATACAAGGCTTCTCACTGATGAAGGCCATAAGCCAGAAACTAGTCT
The DNA here is from genome assembly GCA_028023455.1 of Epiperipatus broadwayi. NCBI lineage: Eukaryota > Metazoa > Onychophora > Udeonychophora > Euonychophora > Peripatidae > Epiperipatus > Epiperipatus broadwayi. The sequence continues at coordinate 846,919 of JAQFVV010006204.1, forward strand.
GGGGATATTGGATGAGTAGGCACTAGATGAGGATTTTATGCACAAGCCTTCTGGCATCCATTGATTACTCTAGCTTGCTGTGTGTGGCAATATATATAGTGAGTTTTGCCTGTTTTAAACTTAATCTTATTAAAATCCCAGGTTCCCGAAGGTAACTATAACTTTCTTTGCATTAAATAAACTTAGAATTGCCTATTGTTACCCTCAAAATGCTTATTCACTGTTAAAATATTAATTTAATCTGTAACGTATAATTGTGTTATTTTTTTTATCCTACTCATTATTTATGTGATCTATTATATTTAGTAAAATTTGTTTTTTCTTTTATGTTAAATTTTAATATGTGAATTATATATATATTTTCTTTATCTTATGAATATTTGATTTAATAAACTAATAATAAAATTATATACGTACTTTGATTCTGAAATTATTTATAGACCATTAATGAATAGATTTATCGTTTATATGCCTATTTCTTTACCTGTCAAAATGCCTTGCAAAACTAGCTAAATACGTCTTATACGAATAGACACATATTAAATATTTTTTTAAACTCAAACCTTATGTTTAATGAAGAAATTTGATCTATTATTAATGTAATAAATGTTTAAAGGTAGGGGATTCAAAGCAGCTAAATTTTAAATTAGGCGTGCTCAAATTTGAGAAATATAGAAAGAAAGAGATTCAAATATGCAGATTTCTCCATTATACATCCATTCATCCGATAGGTTAACATTCAAAAATGAACTTATATATCATGAAATGAAATGATAAAGTAAAAGTACTGCATCATTAAAAAATATTAAACCTCCATTTTAAATCCTATTCATAAGACAAAAAAATATTTAAAAATGTTTGATTCCTGTAATCCCATTAACATAATTTTTTAAGAATATTTTGAAGAGGGAAAAAGATTGCTAACATTTCAAAAATTACTTTAAAAATTACAATATTTTCATTAATTTTCCTTTATAAAAATGCCACAAGCTTCCTGGAAAAGCTAATGAATTTTGATCTTTGGATTCAAATTCTGGGTAAACAGAAACAGAAAAGATAGAGGATTAAAATCTGTGTAGTTAATAAAACATATTGGAATTGTGCATTGATATGCATGACAAATTTATCTTTATCTTTGAATATCTTAAATTTGATTATATATTCTAGATAGTAATTACGATCTTTCATCAACAATTTTGGATTATCTACTGTAAAAATAAATAAATAAGATAACTAGAAAAGTATAATTTCAGTAAATAATGGAGTGAAGCCCACAAAGATATCTTCTGGCCAGAATTTATATATGGTGGACATTGTTTTCCGAGAAATCCAATGATAGTAGATGTCTATTTTCTTTTCAGAATGTCTAAATATGACCATCTTTATTAGATAGTAACTGAGATTTTTTTTTTTTTTTTTTGATCAATAGTTTTGGACAAACAAAAGATGTACACACACATAAGATATTAAAGCATTCAAAAAAGTGCAATTTTTTTGAATAGCAGAATCATATTCATAAAGATATTTTCTAAAATTGAATTTTCTAAGTAACTGGCAAAGTGTCTACTGAATATATGAATGTCTGCATGTGATAAGTCATTTCTGTGAAGACTGGAGTCATGCCTGCAATGCAAATCTGAATTTAAACGTGATATTTTTATTTTATTGACAATCCACTTATTGTTAATTTTAAAATACATTAAATACATTAATGTTTTTAAATAAAATGGCAATATATGGTGAAGTGTTTATGGAGGGATATGTGTATGTGTCTGCATATATCTATATATATATGTGTGCATATGTTAGTTTTTTATGTTAATTATAGTGTTGTTTTATTAGTTAATACTTTATATTGTTAACTTAATCTGCTTCTTAATGTGCTATGTTTTAAAATGAACTTAGAATGTATTTTATTTTTCTGTTATATATAAATTTTTGGGAGCTATAAGAAATTAAGTTAATTTTTTAAAACTTTTATATATAAATATTGTTATGCATATAACTACTCATATTACCTTTTTAGCTTCATTAGAATCCAGATTATCATATTATGAAATTTTGACAACTGATGCAATAGCGCATAAAATAATCAAAAGAGGCATCCAGCCAAGCAATCACCGGTATAACTCTATTAATGAGTTAAATGTAAAAATGTTAGGACGGTGAGTTATTTTATCTTATAATTAATAAGTATTTAATATTTTATTTTCACATTTATATTTTACATTTTATATCTGATGGAGAGCTTTGATTAAAATTCTTCATTCTTTTAAGAAGATTAAGTCAATGCTATTGTTGACATTTGTAAATAAGAGCTCTTGCAGTTATATTTGTAAACTGTATTACTCTATCAAAGTAATAAGTCTGTTTGACTGTCGAGAGAATTGTTAAACTTATAGTACATATCAGGGGTGACCAAACTTTTAGACATTGGGGGTGACTTTTTGGTGAAAATGTAATTGGGGATAACTATGTTTGTTCAGGACTTCGAACTGGAAATTAAAAACAATTTGCACCATCTATCGTCCATTTTTAGTCACATTTTAGTTATTTTGTGCTTATTTTATCATAAATTTGGAGCTTTATTGGGATTTAAATTTTAATTCCAAAAAAATTCGCTATTGGCAGTATTTTTCATTAAAAAATGATTTCTGATTGCAGTCTATTATACAGAGTCCTGCCTCTTTTTTTATAAAGTATTGCAAAGCACTGATTGTCAACTTTGGCTATTGTTCTCCAGGCGTTTCTAACTGTCAAAGTCAGAAATCAAACCAAAATGTTATATGCATTCATAATAGGTTTTGAACATAAATAAATATATTTCTTGTAATTTATTACATTTGTAATTAAGTTTTTATGTTAATTTACCTAAATATAAAGTTTGATTCGAAAATTTTTAAATTTTACAAGAAGAATAATCAAGGAAAAATGAAAAGCGCTTGACCGCTATTCAAGACAAGTGAATAATGACCGCTATTGCTTTTGTAATAGATTTTGAACATAAATATATTTCTCATAATTTATTTAAATATAAACTTTGATTCAAAATTTTTTAAATTTTACAAGAAAAAATAAATGAATAACATTGACCACTATTTGCATATTAATGACTTTCAGTGATAGCTAGCAAAACGCAACTGTTTTTCATAAATATTTATGGATATTATGATATACTTTTTACACTATATTGACTAATAATATGTCTAGATTTAGATTTTTATTTAAAATATTTAATTTTAGACGAAGAAAGGACAACAGAAATGAATAATCAGCTATCGTAATTTCTAAGACACAAGAAATCATTGGCGTTTTCACATAATGATTGGTTGAAATATAATTCCTTTGTTTTACTTCAGGCTATTTTTTATGTTTTTTTTTTTCAGTTATTAATACTGTTTTTTGTTACATTTAACCAATTTGAGTGTAACATAATTCAATTTTTAGATGCTAAATTAAAACAATTCTGATTATTGTACATTAATATATTTCAGAAAGGAAACTGGCTAGATTTCTATTTAACAAATCAAATCACTCAAATTTTTCTTAATCTGCTCAATAAGAAAATTCATCAGACAAAAGGTTAAATTATCTCAGCTTCTCTAGTATTATAATTTATCCATGTTGCTTTATAAAATATTTATTAAATTACAATTTTAAATTACTTATAAATGATTATTTTCTAAAGCTAGTCCTGAATTTTAAAAAAAAAATTCAAGAATAAAAAAGAAAATTATTATTTTAGAATTATATTAAAATAAATTAAATTTGGTGGAAATTTTACAAAAAAAAGAAATTATGTAGTCAACTTCCAGAGATCTTGCAATCGATGTCTTGGACACCCCTGGTATACTATATTGTCATTTCTTCATGTATTTGTACTTACACTGGATGTGTTGTCTTATGCATATTAAATGGCATTCTGTCTTATCTAATAATGATAACAATTCTGTTTCATAGTAAAAGTTCTTTTTATATTTTTTATCAAAGTAATGATGGTCAAACAAAGTTGTGGATTAAGAATATATAAAAAATGTATTTGGTCACATAAAATAGTTCTTATGTTTTTATTTATATATCTTATCTTAAAGGTGTTCTCACTTTGCAATATAATTTATTAAATTTACAACAATTAGAAAAAATATTATCTTTAGGCAAGATTAACATGACAGAATGTTATCTAAAAAGGATTAAGTAAGATAATTCATGACAAAAAAAAAAAGAAAAAACGTATTAATAGAATAACATTTTAATTAAGCAGAATACAAGAAAAGAATGAAAAGGAAATTAAAGTATTTTTTTTTAATTCATAGAAGAATCAAATCATATTTAACTGATGATTTATTCAAATAAGCTAGAAAATCTTGATTATTATAATTAATGCAATGGAGAATATGAATGACTAAAGAAACCGGGCTAATTGTTATAAAACTCATATTGCCATCTCATTTGTTGTAACTACTGTTGTCACAGTTATATTTACTTTTTTTTAACTTCATCAATGATTCCATAGTAATAGATATAGTGTCTTAACTATAAACTTAAAACATATAGAAAAATATTATGGACATTAGTCTGAAATTGAAATGATTTGTATATGAATAAAAATAACTATTAATAAATATTAGTTCTGCCAAATAATTAAGTTATTTTAAGTTAGGTAAATATTAAGTGAATTAAGTATTGATACCAATATGTTAATACGTATATCAATTATGTTAATATTTTTACAAATTAAATTACTTTTGCCATGATTTTTGTTTACTAATTATATATGTAATTTTCCAGAATAATATTGAAATAATTTACTAATACATATTTGTAATTTTTTTAAATTTTGTTTTATTTTTAAATTCTTATATGAATTTAAAAGCAATATACATATAAATACATGAACTAATTAAAGGAAAAATAATAAAAAACAACACACAATTACTTCTCTATAAAACTGCTTTTATAGAGAAGTAATTGTGTGTTGTTTTTTATTATATATATTATATTTTTAATGGATGGTTAGATGGGAATATTTAATAAGTGCAGTTTTCCATGTGTAATTATTTAATTAGAAAGCTCTTTACTTAGGTCAGTAATCAATCAAAGTTAACTACTCTAGGTCAAGCTGTCAGACTGTATTCTCCTTTTTATTACAATAGTTTGACAGTTTTACTTTCTCTCTTATAAGACCTGGAACAATTATTTTGATTGCAATAATTTGACAGGTTTATTTTCTCTCTTATAAAGCATGGAGCAGTTAAGCTTGATTGGCTACTGTCTTGAGTAAAGAGCTCTCTAATTAAATAATTATAAATGGAAAACTCCATGCATTAAATATATATATACTAGCTGTACGTGTGTTTTTACTCATGATAGTAGAATAAAATAATATAATGCAATGTGTATCTGTTTCTATGGCTTCTTTTTTTATAAACTATTTAACGTCTTGAGTGGCGGTAGTGTGATAGCCACTAGCAGCAGCTGATTCTAGAAATTTTGTTTTCTTTTTAAAATTGGGGGAAAACTATACACACAACATTTACAAAAATCCCAGAAGTCGCTGCTGTTTATTTCCTTTTTAAAATGGCATATCGCATGTTAAAATTAGACAAAATTTGAATTTTTTTATTAATATTTTTATTAATAGGTTCATTTAATTTTTTTTTTTTCTGCTCAGTTTACTGGACTGCACAAAAGAGACAAAGGCAGAATTTTTTTATCAGCCAGACTCATTACTAAAATGGATTAAAAGTGTGCCAATGATTCTAATTTCAAGGCCTTTATTCTGATAAAAAACATAGTTGGAATATCAATCATAAATATTCAATTTTAATTTTTTAATTATTTGAATAGTATTTTACATTTTTTCTAATTTTTTGATAAATGGTATAATTTATTAATGTATTTGTGTTTGTATTGCTAGTCTGTGTAGTATATAAATTATACAGTATATTAATTATATTTGTATTCAAATATAACAAAAGTGGTTTATGTACAATGTAATTTTGGGGCTCTGATCAAAGTTTGAGGCCAACTTATTTTATAGATATAATGATTCTCAAAAGGTTTAATAATTTATTAGGGTGTTTATATTTGTATTAGTGTGTTTGTACTTGCATGTCTGTTTTGTATAACAAGTAATGATTTTTATGTATAAAATTAAGGTATTATAGAGCAGTGCATTAAGTCAAATAATTTTTTTTTTTACTTTTGGGACAATCCCACAATCGTGTGTAGAGAGAGACATGACCTTAAAAGAAAAATCAAAGAGGCGTTCTTCATCTCATGAGACAATGATGCCATAAATAGGAAGGGCACGTGCTATGCTTTATCGAAGAAATGGAATTAGCATATTTGCATATCATTAAACGTAGTAACAAGCTATGATTATGAAGGCAAGATCCTTTGAAAGTGCTCAGCTCATTTGTTTTTAGATATCTATTTTATATTAACACTTTATAGCTTGTGGGAACAGTTGCACTGCACACGCACACATGCTAGAGCAGTGCATTGTAAATTTTAAGACTGATTATGAGATGTACAGAAAGGTTGCAATTGATAAAGCAATCACAAAATTTACTGGACATTTTTATCATGTGAAAATATAAACCCTTAAACCGTTATATTTCAAATACTGTGTGCATGGTGATAGCCACTAAGGTTATGTATATACTATATGGAATTGTATGCAGGAAAAGCATCAAATCCTGATTCTTGCCTATGCCTTGGGTACTCATGCCGTGGAGTTAGTAGTTTTGCCACATCTTGCATCACATTATTTTCAAGTCTATAGTTAGCAAACAAGCTATATACAAATAAATTATATCTCTGTGGGACAATAAATATAATGAGTTAGTATCACTGGTGTGCATAAAGAATATAAACATCACTGGTGTACACCAAAAATATAAAATGAGTTTAGATGAAACTCATTTTATCATTGACGCAGACAGTAGTCTACAATTTCTAGTTTTGGATAGACAAGAAGTCAATTGCTATGATGACAAGTGCATATCTACCTTCTGGAAATTATTTATTTTGTATCTTTTATTAGGATGAATCTTCTTCTTATAGACACTTTGAGATTTGTTAACTTTTGGGGTACAACATAAAAATGAAGAATTCTTATGTAACTATTTAATTTATGTTAGTCTCATAAATGTTTCACTACAGAACTCTTGAACTATCGTATGATCTCTTAAGATGGACCTTCAATTAAGCAAAGATTATTAACCTTTATTGCTTTTAAATATTTATATTGGATAAACCATTTAGGCTTTAACATAGCCAAGTAAAGCAATACATGACTGCTTGTTCAAATTTATAATGTGTCTACTCATGCTTGTTTTCTTTGTAGTAATCATCATAAATTTTAGGCTTTCATAATAAAGAATTGCTTTTTGCTCATTCCTTTAGATAAATTGCATTGCTGGGTTATTTATATAGATATTTTTAAATTTGTATCTTTGTTCTGCAAGCAGATAATCATTCCTTTATGGAAATGGATTAGGTGAGTACTCTGGATATGGCCACACCAAAACGGATGTATCTCATATTTACATACTTGGATAATCTTCACTGTCCTTAATATTATTAACAGTGCAGTTGAATTTTCTGCTTGATAGCAATAAGTTTGTTACTGATTGTAGGAGCAAATGATCATTCCTACTTCATATTACCCTCTTATCCAATGAAATTTCTGGGTATAGTTTTGCCAAGGTGGGTGTACTCCATCTCTGTTTCATCATCAGATATACTTTTCTGTTTTTGATAACCTAACACCATGCTCTTGTGTATTAAATCCTGAACTGGCAAACCTGCAATCAATCACAATTTTTAGTCCATTGCAGTTATCTATTAAATGATTGTGAATTTAATATAGTTAAATAAATACTTCTATCTTAACCCTGCATGATTATTCATTGATTTATAATTAAATCCATCATAGAATGTGCATCCCAGAGGTTATTAAGACATATAAAGTCTATAGTCTCTCTATTGTATGTAAATTAGTGATAATTAAGCTGCTTAGTCATTAATTTTTATTTTAACATGTAAGAAATCCAATATAATCTTAGGTTTAAATCTAGGCATATGAACTTTTATTTCACTTTTGTTTTTTATTATAGTTACTAATAAACCTATATACATGTAACCTCTTGCATTTGTGGCTTGTTTACTACAAATAGTATTTTTTTAGTTTTAAAGGTCTCTTGTATCTATCTGACCTCAGCGGGATATAAGAATTAAAGCATATATGCTAACATCCAATGCAATAATCATATGGAAATTATCCTGGGGCATGGCATAGTTTACGAGATTTGACTTTGTATCGTTTGTGATAGTGTTTATATCGATGTCACATACAGACATGTGAATTAGTGATCATTGCTTTGTTCCTAAAGTTAATTTTACTGCCTATACAAATCTGACCATTACAATATATAAAGGATAGCTTGATAATATAAAAATAAAGGATAGAGAAAAAATATTTTTTAATAATATAAAACAGTGTCCTTTTATTTGTTTATTGTAAGTTAATATTTTATAGAAGATAAATAATGGGGGCCTATGCATTTTTTCCCTTATATTTAGTTTGTTTTTATTATCATATCTATATTAACATTTTAGTTAATTAATGGAGCTTAATATATTTAAAATCAAGCAAATACTCATGCCATTTATTACTATTTTTTACAGTTAAATATATCTAAAACTTACTATATCATGTTAGAATATACTTAAAGAAAAATGGTTAAAGTTTATAAAATTCAGTATATCCATGGCATTTTAAAATTTTTTTTTTCACATGTTGAATGTATTTAGGCTGATATCTGTAAAAGTTTATCAATTTTATTATTGTAATTGATCTAAATTGTCATTAAATATGTGGTGCAAATGCAGTTTTAATTAATTTAAAACATATTTATAAAATCAAATTTTACTTTGCTTCTTCAAAAACTTTATTTTTCTTTAAAAAAATTTTAACTCTGTAATTTTGAATCAATGCTGCTCTCTTTTTTGTTTTTTATGATGTCATTTGAAAACAATTACAATATAGATTTTCCATGCAAATTACAAAAATTTTAAAAACAATCAAAGCAAAAATTTATATGCTAGTAAAATTCTACACAAAAAAAGGAAAGAATATCAGGCAAGATTCTTTAAGATTGGTACAATATTTGTTTAATTGTAAAGTCACAAACAATGTTTTGCATTTACATAGTAATATAGATATATCAGTTCAAGTGTTTAAACAAAAAAAAGGGAATTATTCTCTGAATAATTTTTGTTTTAATGCTTTTAAGTTGTAGATGAAAATTTAATTAGAAGATGGAAATTGTGATTGTAACTAGCTAAAATTAAATCGAATGTGATAGAAATATTGGCTAAGCTATGTTCAATCAATAATTACTTTTTGAAAGGAATGATTTATTAATCTTAAATAAATTAATTGTAATATTGATATTTGCAGTGATTACTTTACTATCAATTCTAAATAACTCATTTATTGTATAAATATCTATTAATCTCCATTGACTAACAATAATTCTTATTCATATTTAAATTAAATTAATTTTTTTAATTTATCGTTCTTTGATTGCTTATTTATATATCTGCTAAATCTTTAATCATAGTATCTTGAATTCCCAGAAATGGAATTTTTAAAATATAATTGTATGTGAGGTCATGTTCATTTTTCTCCATGTTATCAATATGGTTTTCACTTGCCTACTTTGACTTTAGGTAATGCACACATGATTAATTATCATTGGTTCCTCCATCAAAAGTTCTCAGTATGCTGCATAACTAGCATTCTAAGAAATTGTATGATATTAAATCGTTCATAGTCATCATGATATCATATTACACATAGGAAGTTAAATAAAAGAGCATATTGTGAAGGCTGCAATATATAATCCAGTGTGGCAACATTATAGTGCTGTCACATAAATGATGTATCAATATGAAGAGCCACAAAATTGATCTGTGACTTTAAGGCTCACAGTGTAAAAAAACATCTGTAAGAAAAAGTTATCCAAGTTGTAATATCCGCACTTATGACTGTGCCAAGGTTATATCTGCAAGTCATACTGTGCGGTCAGCGAATAACGTTATACAATTCCCACACTGTTCTTTTCCAATGAAGCTCTCCAATGAATTGGTCTGCCACGAAGCTCTCCAAACGAATTGGTCTGCAACGAAGCTCTCCAACGAATTGGTCTGCAACGAAACTCAGCCACGGATGCTCTCCAATGAATGGTCTGCACCAACTGCTCTCCCATGAATGGTCTGCAAGCGGATGCTCTCCAAATGAATGGTCTGCAACTTGCTACTGCGTGACTGCTCTCTACTACTCTCTATATTACACTGCTCGATGTTCTCCCAATATGGCTGCTAATAACTGTCTTCTTCTGTGTAGTTGTTACACCGTCTTTTATTGCTTGCTGATAACTGTAGCAATTAATCCTTGTCCAATCAGATAACGTCTTTTATCCAGAAATATTTGCAATAAGCAAATATCTCTTGGAATTATCATCTGCCATTATGTTACTTAACTTCCTCCATTATCAGCGCGCAATCTACAAACACTCGAACAAATTCTAGTTTTTCTGGAGTGCACAAGCATGTCCATTTTTACAAACACTACACAAGTGAAAGTGAAAATTTGAGGGGACGAATAAGAAAAAGCCTAACAAAAAAGGGAAGTAATAACAGTAATGAACTTAATAAACAAAAATACAAAAGTCATGACTAGAGAAAGTGCTTAATTATTTAGGAATAGGTGGCACTCGTACTGTAAAGTGGCCATAGTTTGAATTATTTATTTAAACTTCCAAAACATCACATGATCACCATGTCTTATGCTTACACAATCTGTTAAAACACTAATAATTCTCCATATAGTAGTAATACCCAGTGCAAGCTATAATAATCAATGGATACTAGAAGTTTTGTGCATCAAAATATCTATTTCCTAATCATCCAATATGCCCAAAGTAGTTTCTAACTTGTGGGTTTCATCAGTGAGGAGCATTGGATAGGAGAGCACTGCACTTAAATCTTTGGATCTAATGCATCCCCCAACAGCCACCTTTTATAGTTAACTATAAAGCTATGAGCCCAAAGTGAAAACAATGATGCTTTTAATCCAAGCTAATTTGATTGTATAGTCATATAAATTTGAACTCAGTTCAGTATATATTAGTTTTGATGTTTTTGATTTTTTTAATAACCATAGTCACCAGCATTCTTTGATCAGGATGGGTAATAAACCATAATTACTGCACAAAGAGAGTTACTACTGCTTTAACAAACTGTGAAAGCATAAGAAATGGGGATCATCTGATGTTTAAGTGGTTTAATATCTATCCTTGCCATAAGATGTTAGTGATTATGGCTATTAAAAAAATAAGAGGCACTAAAATTTATAGATACTGAACTGGGTTCAGATTTTGATGACTATACAAGCAAATTAGCTTGGATTGAAAACATTGTTTTTATTTTGGACTCATAGTTTTATAGTTAAGTGAAAAGGTAAATGATAACTGCTGAAGGGTTGCATTAGTTCCAAAGATCTAAGTGCAGTGCTCTCTGATCCAAAGAAGCTCAATGATGAAAAACACAAGCTAGAAATTAAGGAGATATTGGATAAGTATGCACTAGATAGGGACTATGATGTACAAATCTAGTATCTTTTTATTACTATGGCTTGCAGTAGGTGACACTAGAGTTGCTACTGTTTTAATTATTTATTTATTGTAACATTAAAAGTTATAGAATTCCAATATTTTGCTTTATATAGTCACTAGTTATATAGTCACTAGTTTAAGTGTTTATACAAAAAAAAAAAAAGGAATTATTTTCCAAATAATTTATTTTATTTCTAAAGAAGGTGGTTATTATTGGATCATAAATGGGAACTTAAAATAAAAATTGTCATTTGCAGTTGCAAACATTTTGAAATTTAAAATTAAGTAAAATGTAGAAGAAATATTGATAGGCTATTATTAAAATAATAATCACACTGCAAAATAATATTTGTTAATTTTAAATATATTTTTATTTTAATTTGTTATTGATATTGAAATTAATAATGATTGCTTTACCATTATAGGAACATAATACTTTCATTGTATTTTTTTTATCTATGTTGACTAACAGTGATTCATATTTGAATCAAATATGAACTTTTTAAATCAACAATCACTGATTGTTTATTTCTATATCTATTATATTCTAGGTCACAGTGGTTTGTGCTTCCCTGAACTGGACTTCTGGGAAAAGTACAGTATTATGTGTGTGTGTATGTGATCAGATTCATTTCTTACCATAGTAAAGCTGGTGATCATAAGAACAAATAATTTTTTTGATCTTAACGTTTAGCAATTTGCATCTGGTTATTCATTATTCACATCTACACAGGAAATCCTCAATATGCTGCAAAATTGGAGACCTAAGAAAGACTTGATATCTAAATATATGGAACCACTGATATAAATAACAGATTATTATGAAATAAATGTAAGGTATTATCTGTATCCTAATAGCAGAATAATGAGAATTGAATTGTTTTCTATTCTTGTTTACCATCTTGCTAAAAATATCTAGATACCTATTTTTGATCAGTATTAGATGTAATTGAATTGTTCATGTGCTAGTTATCTGAATGAAAAATCCTAAGCCTAATTTGAACCTTAAAAACATAAATTTTCTCAGATTTGAACTTTAGATTGAATGTATGACTGATAGGTGTTCTACCAGTACATACATCACAAGACTCTTTCATATATATATAGTAGGATGACTTTCAGATTTTATATATAACTGTAAATAATAATAAGTACCTTACCAACAATATTTCTTACTGCATTATAAGATTATGCTACTAGCTCAAGAAAGTCTCTAAGTTGCAAATAGATTCTTTTTCTTTTTTTGAGCTGTTTCTCTCAATTTTATGTTATTTTTTTTATCAATTTGGTTTTACTTTACTGACTTAAATCATTTAAGATGACATAGGGCTCAGATGTGAGATTTTCATGCCATCAGGCATTGCTTTGCATGGACTATGACATTAATATTGCAATTATATTTTCATCATTAACTTGCATTCACAGCATCGCACAGCACTGCAATTCTAATATTTTTGTTTATATGAAATATGTCTGAGGTATGTAAAATATGCAAAATTCTTGGCATTGTGAATCCTGTAATGGTGGCAAGTTTAGATTATAATCTTTAGTTTTGATCTTATGTGAGATAATATAATCAAAACTGAGTTATTTTGGAAATAGATTTGGTGCTGAATTTGCACTTGGAAAATTACTATTGCTTGGGTAGTCTTATTTGGGAATCTATTTGACTCCTGAAAATGTGACCTGATACCATGCTGGACTGCATTCTTATTTAATCAGTAGGAATGTTTGTGATATTAATAGTATGGTAGAAAGTATGAAATAGTGATACTAATAAAGTTAATTTAATATTTTTTAAAATAGTTTTGTGGAATGCATGAAGTTTTTCTCAATGTGGATTCTTCAAAACTAGAACAATGAACAGTAGGTGTAACTAGGGAAATACCAATATTTTAAGACAGTTTTTCTTAATAAAAATTCATCTTGTAGAGGAAGGAAATTTAACTGAACAGAGAAATAGCTATGCATTTTTTTTGAAGAAGAGTTCAACAAATGAAAATAGATTATTTTCCTAGAGGAATCACTGAAAGACTATATATATTAAAAATGGATTTGTGAAATGGTATTAATCCTTCTCCAATTTTAGATTCATAAAATTCAAAAAATGAACATTTTTTTCCTTTTTATATATATATTAAAGAGTGCTATTTCTCAATAGCAATAAATACTAAATTTTAATTTTGGAGGCTTTGATGCACATGCTTTGTAGAAAAAGTAAACTATGATTCAAAATTAGTGATAATGATATTGGTTCTATTAAAAAGCTTTAGTTTTATATAAATCTATAAGAAATAAAAGTAATAATGATTTAATAAACAGCCTGTTTTCCTTGGTTATGAAAAAAACAACAACCTAATTTTGCTTTCAATTTTGATCTGGAAAATACTAGAATTCTTTAGGAAGAAAGAAACAATAATAAAATAAAAATCAAAGATGCAATTTTGATAAATACAAACGATATCTTTAAATGATACATGGGTTGACCACCATGGTCTCTTAATTTATGTAGAAAATTACTATAAAAGAACTGGATGTATAGTAAATGCTATCAAGAAAGTGGATGTATCCACACTCAAAAATAATGCATCTTATGGATTATAATTCAGAATCTGAATGTGAATGAAGTTGATATACATAAGCATTTGTAGACATAAATTGTTGGAGAGATAATTAATTAGAATTTCTAAAATTAAAATAATAATTGCATTTAAATTGATTCTATCTCAAATATCTTGTTAGGAAATTTGATGTTTGTTGTTTAAAAGAAATTGCTCTTCATATTACAGTAGTACCACTCAGAGCCAACCAAAGTAATCAATGGATGCCAGAAGTTTTGCCTGTTTTAATAACAGTAATGTGCTAGCATAAGAAATAGTGATCATGTGATGTTTAATAGTTTATTCATGTTGTGCAAGGAAATATTGTTACAGATAATTAGAAAATAAGAGGCATTTGAAATGAAAACAGATATTAAATGTGGATGTCTATTTGCTCCGACTTTATTATTTGACTGGTTTTTGGATCAATTTATAGATATTTTTTGAAGTAGGCATTAAATGCAATATAGATTTAATAGTGAGATTTTTAAAATTTGAATATGTAAAATCAAATACTCTATATATGCTTAATCTTCTTGGCTCTTAGATTCACAATGTACTGATAATTGTGCTATTCTGCCATATATATATAAATCTTCAGTAATTTTCGGCTCAGATGGTTATTGGCTTGAGATTATAGATGAGTTTAAATTTTGACATCTTTTTTGTCTAGAAAGCAGACAATGAATGTTGATGTAAAATCCATAGTCGAAAATATTGTATTTAATTAGCTAAAATGTAGAGTATTTCATCATAAGAACTTAACTGTTTCAAATAAATTAATTGTGTATATATGGCTGTTATTCTACCATATTCATTATATTGGTGAAAGATGAATTTTTTATTGACCTAACCTAAAGTCATTGGAAAATTTCATTTACATATGCTCCATAATATTCTTAAAATATATTAGCAAGATTATAAGACAAGTAGACATGTTCTTTAGCTTGTTGAATGTGTTAACATAGAACTTATGTTTGTAAGAGCACTTTCTTCATTGGATTGGACCTATAAAACATATGAAAAGTAATAGTTTTCCCTAAAATTGCCTGTCATTTTTGTTAGAAAAGCAAATTAATTTGTATTATAAATTCTTTAAAATATGGCATACCTAAACATGAACTACATTGGAGTGCTGAAATTTGGATATGTATGTTAATGATTTTCAAAAAGATTTGGTGTTGCAGAATTAATTAAAAATCAGTATTCCAAAATGTTAAATCATCAGGCTACTGAACTAAGATTGATATAAGTAGAAGTATTTGACTTTTTGGATTAGTTTATGTAGTTATTGAAAAACTCATTTTTATTTTTATTTTGCTGGAGTTAGGACAACAACACACATTTACAAATGACTGCTATGTATCTGGCTTCTCTAGCGAAAAGCAGGATCAGCTACTGTTAAAATAACTTTTTCCTTAGCCAGCATTGGAAACATATTAGACAACTAATTACAAACAAGATAAGAAAAAGGATAACAACTTTGAAATGACTGTTTGTAAATGATTAACAGGCAAAAGATGTATAGTTAGTAAAAAACTTTGTGAACAATCATGTTCAATATTAAATTATATAATAACTAAGGTTTCAAAAACTAGTAATAATAAATAGTGAACAACTCGGACCACATTAATGTGAATAAACTCATTAAAGATTTGAAAGTATATTTTACTCTGTGTCAAAGGTTTAATGAATTTATGTGTACGCTGTGTATGAATATAGTTTTTAGATTCATCCACGAATGTTGCCACTTCGTATTGGTGTTAGAGCGCCTATATGGTTTTTCTGGATTTGTCTTCACTCACTGGATAGTAAGATGGGCTCAATAATTACTGATAGATATAAAAAGTGGACTACCATTAATACTGTTTAGCAGCAGCAATTGAGCCACTCCCACTGTTCAGATAATGGAATATATGATTCAACCAGGATGTCTGTGTTAAATTTTTAATAATAAGTAACTACACATATGGATGAGCATGAAAACTATATTCAATTCTTTTGACTATAAATTTTTTTATTTTAACACAATCACAGATTGCACACCTATATATTTATATACAGTGAATTCATATATTAGACTACTAATTCTGTCAAAAATTTGCAAGTAAATGAATTGACTTTCAGACATGAAGATTAATTGTGAATAATCAATAATATCTATTCAAAGAAGAGTACTTTGTATTAAATTATAGAATAATACAATTCATCAATAGCTTGAACGTTTTCTAGATGAACAGAATCCTTGCTGCTCTATAGGTGGATATTTATTCATCAAACTTCAGTGCTTTTTCAGATATAATATTATTTTCTATTGTATTATTTTTTTTTATTTCTCTTCAATTTTCATGAGCTTCTCTTTTCATTGATCATCTCGTTTCATTAATTATGGCAATGAGAAAATTCTCAACATTAAGTAAGCGATGGGAAAAGTTTAGTAAACAGAAAATATTTAGTTATGATGTTAAATGTGTCATTCATAAGGATTTATCTGCAACTAAATTATACTGTCTTATTTTCGAGTCCTATGCTTACAAAAATTGATTAGATTAATATCCTTCACAAATTGCTCATTTAACTAATAAAAATAATTGTAACATTATTAGTTGTAATTATGGAAAATATGAAGGTAGCAATGAGAGTAATTAAAAGAAATACTTTATTCCCCCCCCCAAATAATAGGTATGGAGACTGTGAAATTTGTTTAGTTGATTTCTTTAAGACTTTGACATAGAACAGTTTTTGTAGCTAAAGAGTTCTCAAGGATAAGCAGTGATAAAGTTTTTATTATTGCCGTTCATTTTATAATGTGAGGAAATTTAATTGAACAGAAAGAGGGATTTTTTTTTTTGAGATAGTTGATGGTAGTTTGTGGAATGAAGGAGACAGCATAATGTATTAACTGAGAAGTCTAATATATCTTCTATTTTTAGAATTTTTTGATATAACTAAAAAAAAAACTATTAGTGTTAAAAATTGGTTTGCTTAACACTTTTGTTGCCCAATTTATAAGTATATTTGAATTTCAGATTAGACTGTTCATGTAATGACAGTTTTTATTCTTCGTTCAATTGTATAATTCCATTAATACTTACAAAAGACCATTTTTTTTGGAAATTTTAAGCACATTCAAAAAAACTAATATCTTATAGGCAATGATGGAGTTGGATGTCTCCAATCTAAAAGCATCTTATTATAAGCATTTACAAGGTGCACATTACTGGAAGATCATTAACCAAAATTAAAGTGATAAAGTATTAAAACATAGGTCTCATTCTAAATATACTGGGAAATTTGATGTTTATTGTTTAGAAGCAATTGCTACTCATATTTTCTATAGTTTCTAAACATTAAAATTGCTAATTCTGTTTTAAAAACTGATAATGTTATTGAAACAAGAAAATATCTGTAAGTCTTTTCTTGACTTCATAGAAAAAATATCTGATTCACTGATAGTAATTGTATTATTAGTGATCTAAATATTTAAAGGAATATGGATTTTTGAAAATATTTTGTAGATTTAAAAGTTCCCTAACTAATAAGAAGTCTTAAGAATGATTGGTACATTAAAACTGCAAAGAAGATAAAGTTATTTGCAGATTGTTGTCACTTTAAATCTTTTTTTGATGAGGGATTTAACAAATAATCATAATCCTATTAAGCTAATAAGATGACATTCTTATATAATAATAACATTTTGACAGGCAGAATATTTTGATAATCTTTTCAGTAATATAAAAAAGAGAGAGAGAGAGAGAGAAATATTCAACTTGCAGAAGTTAAAACAGCTGTTTGTAATCTTAAGAGTCAAAAAGTTGAGAATTCTGATGGAATTCTTAGAAAAATTAAGAATATGATCTTGATAAATTAATTTCAAAACTTTTAGATTTATTTTTTAGAAACACATGAATCTATCTATCTATATATGTATAAATATATCCTATTGTTCCAATTTATAAAAATTAAGGAAATAGAAAAGTTATCAGTAATTTTTAAGGAATACCATTGATAATAAAAGTAACTATATTTATATTACATAGATTTGTTCCTGTCTTGAATGAGTGTCTAGCAGAAATTCAATGCAGTTTTATTTAAAGATAAGTTATTATGTACAGTAGAATCATATACAAAGTTCATTATACAATATAAATATATGTATATAGTTTTTTTTACTATTATATTTAAAAAAAAAAAAAAAGCAATTGAATTGTTTATTGCTTATGAGTTGTTAAGAAGTTTAAGCATTAAAAGTTGCAGAACTGATCTGCAATTCATAAATTTTGAATTCCAAAGTCTGCTCTTTATCATTGTACAAAACATGCAGGATTAAGGTTACATTTGTAAACTTAAATATATGTTTATTTCATAAAATAAATTTTAAATAAATGTTCAAGTATTATTAAAGAAATATTCAATAAAATTATAAAACTTTATATACCTGAGTTTATTATCTAGTTATATTAGTAATAATTAATCTTAAAGGTATCATTTTCAACCATTATCAATCCACTGAAGGATGAAGACTCTCCAAATTCAATCCATCTTCTCAAATCTCTAGTCTCTTTTCTTCACATCACCTCAGCACATTTCCTTATTTCATTCATCCATCTCACAATGTGGTCTCTTTCTAGGTCTTTTATAATGGAATCCCTTTTTAGATTTCAATTGTCCACTTATTATCATAAAATTATGAAATTCTTAGTTATTATAACAAATGATGACAGCAAATTATTACAGTTATAGATAATATACTGAGAGTTCATACATTATTTAATAACAACAATAAACTCAAATCCTACATTGCATAATAGCAATGACTTATTTGATAGTCATAAAATAGATTAATATAGACATATTACAATATTTATTAGTAAGTCAGTAAAACACTGTTGATAATAAACATTAAACAAACTCATGTCTTCATATTGGAATAATATTTTATTTGGGCTTAAAAGTTGATAAATATTGAAAGCACTGCATAGCTTATTGACATTTTATGATTATTTTATCAAGTATTGCAAATGCTTTATTGAGGACCTAAATATTATTAGAAACATGGATTTTAGAATTGCTATCATTTTCTTTTTACTTTGTCATTAAGTGAATAAAATTGAAAAGTTCGTTATCATTTATGATGATTGGAAATTAGATAAATATTTTTCTTTAGAATTGGAAATTGTTGATTATGCTTTTTTTCTTTTGTTTTGAGAAACATTAGATTGCACATTTTTATTATAAATGACTTTGGTACTTAAATTATTAAATGGAGATTGTTAATTGCAATATTTATATATATATGTGTACTCCAATCAAATAATATTTTTTTTATTAAGACATGTATTAATATCATTATAGGTTTTAAGAGCAGTGAAGAGCATTAGAGACATTAATCGAATGCTTGTTTGTTTTTTAGAATTAAATCAATGAAATATATATATATTTTATCGCAAAGAATTAAAATGAAAAGTTTTCCTTTGGAAACTGTATTATCATGTATAAGATGGTATTTTCATATTAGGTTTCAGAACAAAAAAATAAAATATTTATCTTCTAGGTAATAACAACTTAATATCTAATTAATAATTGAATGTTTATATGGTTTGGAGGAGGGGATGCTCTAAACTTATATAATTTCTCAAAGGTCTGAAATTTTTTAAAAGTGAATTCAAACTTGGGATCGTGCTAGATGAATGTGTCAATCACAACACTGTGAGTTTATATATATTAATCACGCTTGATTTTTCTCACAAAAAATGTATTATTAATTAGTGTTATTGAAATAACGTTTAAGTGTAGATATTCTGCATAAATATATATTATATATTCCATATGTTTAGTGTAACTAATTTTATATATATATACACAGACAGGTTACTTCAATCTAAACGCAAAGATTTTATTTGTTGTTGTGAGTAGATAAAGTGTTTTTGTTTTTTTAAAGGAATTTTCGGCTGTTTCTTAGTCCAAGTAAAGATCTTTTATCTTCTCATTTTAAAATTTATTCTGTGGATGGAAAAGGAAATGAGCATGTTGAACCTATAGATGTTAACTCTTTTTATACAGGAAGAGTATTTGGTAAGTAAATTGGAAATTTTAATAATAATTGTAATAATAAAATTAATAATAATAGTTACTAGTAATACTTGGTCAATTAAATTGTCTGCTACTTTAGTTCTGTTCGAATTTTTATGTTGTTATTGTTTTTACAGATAATTAATTGCTAAAAAGAATATCTATTAGAAGAGTTAGATCTTCTTTAAGATAAGTTATTTTTAGAGCTATTGTTTTAAAATATATTACACAATGTTTTGAGTAATATTACTCTCCACTCTTCTTCAAGTGTTGCTGGCCTGATCAATGACAATATTAGTATAGGAGTTGAATTTACACCTTTAGATTCTCAAATATTGAATTTTTTTAAGACAACACTCTAACCAACTGAGCTACTTAAGACAATACGACTCAAAACATTGTATTGTTTTTTTTAAAAAAAATTACTTTCTCTTCTAGTATTAAAGGCAATGCATACTTTGTTAATATAGAGCAATGGTTTTCATTCTGGAGTATGAACCAGACAGGGCATGTGAAATAAATTGAGTAATGACAGGAAAATATACTACATCTATTAATTAATATGATATAGTTTTTTTCTGTGTGTGCAATCAGTGATGTATTTGCAGTACTTGAATTAATTGTATGCTTTGAGTTTTGAATACAAATATTGTGTACTGTTTACTTTAATATTCCGCTGCTTTTTAGCTCAATTATTAAGCTATTTATTTTAATTTACAACATATAAATTTGAAATAACAACAGTTATATTAATTATAAATATTTTGCTAATATAAAAGGTACAGTTTAAGGAAACAGACTGATAATGATATTCAAGTGAAAAAAAGGTTAGGCAATGCTGCTTTAGAAAGTTAGTTTTTTTTTAGCTCATCTGCTAATTCATATTCTCTTAATAAGTCTAATTATAAATTTTATTAAACGCCCATTATTATATTAAGTAATAATTTACTAAGGCTGTAACCTTAGAAATAAGCGTCTGAAAAATACGAAGGTAGGGACCTCTATAGGTCTTAAAACACAAGCTTACGCTATGAAGACTCTCTTTTCTTCATAGTGTAAGCTTGTGTTTTAAGACCTATAGAGGTCCCTACCTTCATATTTTTCAGACGCTTATTTCTAAGGTTGCAGCCTTAGTAAATTATTACTTAATAAGTCTACTAAACTGAGTTTGCAAAATAATATTACAACTGATAATCAGATTCTACCTTGGCAAGACTATTCCATTCTCTAGTGCTATAGAATTATCTATAATATTTAAAAATACTTTGAATTCTAACTCAGAAATAGAAATAGGGAAAAATAATGTATCTGAAGAAAATGTAGCAGATTTTTTTTTAATTGATTGTGAAGAATTAAATAATTCAAATTCAATAAAACTCAACATTACTTAAAATAAAGCCCTCAAGAATATATAAACGCAAGTTTACAAGATGTTTCTGTAAATTTACTAATAATAAAACCTGATTATTCTTACAATGGATATTAATATATCAGTTCTTCATTGATCCATTCTGTAGTTATTTAAATGAGAGGAAATTGTTGAATTGTTTTGTAAAATCTTAAACCACTTTAATAATCATTATTTTTGAAAAGTATATCATGTTCTAGTGATAAAATCTAAGTCATTTGTTACATAGGTATGAATAAGTCAACTGTTCTGGTAGTCTATAGTAAATAATTTCCACATCAATTTCTTAACTTTGAAAAAACATCAAATTTCAAATATCTTTTAGAAAATATGTAATTAATGTTTAAAAAATTAAGAATCTTGCTAAATAAATCGATAAATGTTCAAATTAAACAAAATTAAAAAAAAATATATAGACACTATATATTAATTAATTGTATAGATTTTAAAATGCACCTTATATGGAAACAAATTCCTAAGAGATTAATTAATTGTATAGATATTAAAACTTAGATTATACAGAAATAAATTCCTAATTAATTAATTGCATAGATCTTAAAACTTATCTTATATGGAAATAAATTCCTAAGAGAAATTTATTTCTACTGTAACAAACACTGAATCTATAACTCCAGAAAAGATAAGAAAAACAAAAGAAGAGGGTGGATATAAAAATCTAGAAAAAAAGGACTGTGAACTTTTTCTCTGTGGCAGCTGCTACTGTCACTGTGTCTATGAGTTGAAGAGCAGTGAAGATCATTATCGATGGACTTCATTCCCACGATCTTGGCTCCTGCAAGTTAACAAGCCGATTAGGACTTTTAGCAGACTGTCTCAGTCTTAGTATTATTTTGAACACCTCAAGAGGCTCTTCAAAGGTTGTGTTATAAAGACTATAGATGTTAGTGAAGGTAAAATGATTACCTAAACTATATAAACACTATTTGTTATTCAGCAGTTAACTTGTGGAATTAGGCTCGCTCAAGTGCAGACTGTATATTTATGTTGAAGATCTGTTTAGTAACTTTTAATTGTTATTGCTAAATATATATATATATAAGTGTGTGTGTGTGTGTTGTTGTCTGTCAAGTTAAAATGGATAGGCTTCAATCTACTCCAACCTCCAATTCTTCAGCCGTCTATATCATTGAAAATCTGATGATGGGATGCCCAAATCCTATGCTGTTGCCAATATTATTGTTATATATGAGGGGTCAGAGTGACTTGAGGTCAACATGTGCATTGCATGGGATTTGGGCATTCCAGCATCAAATTTTCAATGATATGGATGACATAAGAGTTGGAGGAGCACTGATTATATATATGTGTGTGGGAGATGATGATCTGATCCAACTGATGAGTGCTGATTCAACACAAAATAAGTATATTGGTGATTATTTATCTTTTCTACATGTGTGTGGTCGTGTGAATCAGGGGTATAAGATAGTGTGGATAGTTAAAAGGTGCTTTAAAGTCTGTGTTCAAATCCCATATATTCACAACTTTTTATACATTTTCTGTGAGCATCTTCTCTTCTGATATCTAGTGGGGAATATGAAAAATGGCAAGAAATCATTGCTGAAGAAATAGATTTGGATATAGCAGTAAAATATTTACAGCAAAATAAAGGAAGTGGTGAATTTGGTAATATTCACTAATACAATATGCTAATACTAAAAAAGCTGCCTATATAAGTCCAATAGTGCCAGCCTATTTTTCAAAGAAGTTATTTCTAAAAATTATTTTAGTTTTGGCCTTTGGTAAATGAAAATAATAAATTATACTGATGTGTGTAATGTACAGACAATATTTAAAATATTAAGGCTGTACATAAATCGATAAAACTTTTTCATCTTTAATAAAATTTTCTTAATTCAATGCAGTTCCCTTTTTTTATCTTTGCATATAGGTTCTCATCAAAATACAGAATTATGTTTGCAATGTAATTATAATGCTTTATTTAATGTTTAAAAAAAAATGGCTATAACAGTTAATAATGGATATAATTCTCAAAGAAAGTTCCAATCAGCAGATATCATTGCAAGCACACAGACACACATATTTTATCTTGTGAAGATGTTTGAAATTAAGCATTTTATTTGTATTATTTAAATTGTAACTATTTAATCTTTTAGTAAAAACTTGAAATTATAATTTAATTTTAGCATACCTATCTTTAATATTATTCTTACTTAAATTATGTAACCCAAATAAAATATTATGTTAGGGAAAATTCTAATAGATTAAGCATAAGTCAATTCATACTGAACATTTATTATTCTATAATAATTTGCAAGTCTAATTTCAGTTCTAAATATTTAATAAATTCTATTATATCTGAGATGTGATTTCTCCATTGGTTAATCTCTAGTAAATTTGGTCTGGCAAAATAAAAAACATTCGTATATATTTTGTTCTACTTTTCATACCATTATAAATAAGTCAGTAAATAAATTTTAAAATGTAAAATGTCAGTAAGAAGTGTTGATCATATATAGTACTGATCCAAATGTGTCTAGGGTATATAGAATGTGACATTATGTTTATAAATGAAGATAAAGTAAATAATGGGAGAAATAGATATAGTAATTGAATGATGAAGTTAGAGAATTGTGAACATTAAAATATTGATTGTAAATGAATAGGGAGATTATTATTAATGATAGAAATGATTAACTTAATGTTATATATTTATTCCATTGAAAGTCATCAGATTTGCAGTGCCCTAGTATAGAATCAGCCAATTCATTTGATTATTCCTATCAAGCCCACTTATGGCATAGTTATTGTCTAGATAGCTGCACATTTATGCATCATAGATATACATGTATGACATCTATAATTAGAATATCAAATATTAATCCCTTATAGGCAATTGTTACCATGTTTTATGATATCTGTGTCATTATTTCCTTTCTAATACACAGTATGCTAGATTGGTATCATCAAAGCAATTTCCAGCAAATAGTTATTGAGGCTTGTCTCAATGACAAAATCTAGACATTTGTTTATTTCTTTTAAATTATGTCTAAAATAATGCTGACGAACATTCATTGAATTAACAATAATAATATTATTTTAACACAACAATTATTAAATACTTTATAGTGTACAATACAATATTTAAACAAATTATCTTAACCTATACTCACATCTTTTTTTTTACATTGTCACAGTGGTGTATTCATTGGATAATTTGTTTTATGTTTATTATTAGTTCATCTTTTGACATTATTATGTTTTATACTTAATGATTTTTGTTTTAAAGTGTGTGTTTGTTGGGTATTAGAGTATTTGCTATTTTATTCTTATGTATTTTAATTAAGTTTTAATTAATTAAGTATTTGGAAATTAATTTTTTGTAATTTTCTTTGATTGAAATTAGGGAAATAATAAAATAGGATCTGAGACTTGGTAAATTTATTTACTTAAGTGTTAAAATTTCATTCCAATATCAGCCTTTCAAGCTAATTGAGCACGCGCCTTTGATAGTGTTAAATAAATGAATACTCTCTTCTTCATTCAAGATATAGCATTTATGCAGGAATAAAAAGAATCCCTCTTATTCCTTTGACTCAAATTCTTTTATATGAGCAAATCTGAAGAACTTCTGAAGAGAGCGTGAGTATATTCTCACTTTAAATTACTATTTACGATGTTTTTTGACTGAATGACGCCGGTGTAATTACTTAGAATTTACTAGTTTCAGTAAGAATGACATCTAGTAAATTCTAAGTAATTACATCGGCGTCATTCAGTCAAAAAACATCATAAATAGTAATTTAAAGTGAGAATATAATCACGCTCTCTTCAGAAGTTCTTCAGATTTGCTCATATAAAAGAATTTGAGTCGTAGGAATAAGAGGGATTCTTTTTATTCCTGCATAAATGCTATATCTTGAATGAAGAAGAGAGTATTCATTTATTTAACACTATCAAAGGTGCGTGCTCAATTAGCTTGAAAGGCTGATATTGGAATGAAATACAATTGCAAGCACGGCGCTAGATAAAATATTTGCTTAAGTGTTAAAAGTATATTAATATTTTTCCAAGTTGTTGTAGAATTAATTTGAATAAAAATAAATTATCTAAAGACAGAATATTAGTTATGGATTTGCAAAATATAATTTTAAATAATTTAATTAAAGATCATTTTATTTACTTATTTTTCTCTTTCACTTTCTTTGCATATCATCATATAATCATATATATTGCTTATAACACTTCTTTCATATACACTTTAAAGCAAAGAAGATAGAGCTCTGATGAAGACTGCTGGACAGTCGAAACTGTAAGGAAAATAAAGAAGTTTTTAAGAAAATTTGTTGCATTAAAGTGCATATGAAAGAAGTGTTATAAGCAATATATATGATCATTTTATTTAGTTATATAGAAGTTTAAAAGAATATGTTTAAATTATGTAAAATTAAATGTGTGTTTTGAAAATAATTTAGGTTTAAATTTATATTAAGAAATATGATGGGAAATTGAAATGATTGTTGTTTAAATATCATCATTATTAATCCACAACAGAATAAGGCCTCTTGAAGTTCAATCCATCTCCAATCTCTAGCCTCTTTTTTTCACATAACCCTAACATACTTCCTTATTTTATCCATTCATCTCTTGGAATCCAGTTTAAGATTTCATCTGTGCCTATTATCAACTCTTCTAGAAATATGTCCAGCCTAATTCCACTCCACTCTCTTAATTCTTACAATGATGTCAGTAACATCTCTTTGTTTTTCCACCCATCTATTTCATTTTCAGTTTCTTCTTGTTACTCTTAACATAAATCTCTCCATACTTCATTGAGTGATCTGAAGTCTCTGTATTGCTCTTCTATTAAGTGTTTTCAAATATAATAATATATTTAAATGTAAATAAAATTTATTTGAAAATAATAAGAATGATACTAGAAATAAAATTGTAACTTATTTTGCTGATTCTAATTGGTGATGAAAATGATTTAAAAATTCTTACTAATTATCCTAATTTTGTGCTCTTTTGTGGTAGTAGTGTTTGTATTGATATTGCTACTATAGAAATAATGTGTGAAAGATGAAGAGAAAAGTGATCTTTGGATAATTTTAAATATGTTTAAACAGGAAAGAATTTGTAATTAGGCCTACTGAGATTAGAAATCTCAAGTCTAAATAAATAGCTAATAATGTATATGTAATATAAGTAGAAAAATGAAGAAATTTTGTTATTGATAATGAAGCTAGTTTTAGAGAAAAAGTTTTTAAAAAGATCTAGAAAACAGTAAATATATTAGTCTAGGTAAAGGTTCTGGAAATAGTATTAAAAAAAATATTATAATGAGAATTATGTGAAATTTAAAACTTTTAAAGAGATCAGATTATTATTAAAATTTTAATCAATAAATTTTCTTAATCATCAGGATGTTTGTGAATGTAAAATTGCATAAAAATCCATTAACATTTATTTTTGATTTTTCTGGAAATGTGCAATTAAAACTTTGTCTCATTAATAATTAAAAATTAATTTGTGTCTCATCTTTATTTGAGATTTTTGACAAGATTAATAAATCTAAGATGGAATGTAATTGGATATTTAATCATATATATATATACAGTATATATATATTAGTCAGTAAATAAATTAAGTGTAATTGATGTGCTTATTTCAGTATCGACGAATAAGGAATTTGTTGGGAAAAATGAAGATTTAATTTGTTTTTGATATTAGGAGATTATGTATTAAATAAATAATCAAACTGTTAATTGTTCAGGAGTTCATAAGTAGTTTGAGACAATTTGAACTCCAAAGTTCTCTATTCTACCACTGCATCAAATTATGCAGGCCAAAGTATTATTAAAACAGGCAAAACTCTCCATATAATACTGCCATTCTGCAAGCTAGAGTAATCAGTGGATGCCAGAAGGCTTGTGCATAAAATCTCCATCTAGTGCCTACTCATCCAATATCCCCAGACTAATTTCTGGCTTGTGGCTTTCGTCAGTGAGAAGCCTGGGGATATTGGATGAGTAGGCACTAGATGGGGATTTTATGCACAAGCCTTCTGGCATCCATTGATTACTCTGGCTTGCAGAGTGGCAATACTGTATGGAGAGTTTTGCCTGTTTTAATAACAGTTATAAGCAAGCATAAGAAAAGGTGATCATTTGATGTTTATTGGTCAAAGTATTATTATTATAGAGATATCAAATGATAGCATATGCATTTATAAAATAAAGTTATTAAAAATTTAATGTATTTGAAGTGTAATAAGACCTATATCCTCTCGTTTATATATATAATTGAACAGGAAGTGATTAAAGCTTCTGATGAGTTATATACATAAATAAACTCTTCCAAAGACAGATGATACTATCCATCTTTTTAGCATTTGTTTTTGTATATGCTTAGTTACTTACATAATTTATGTACATACATCGGAAACTGCAGTTACTTCCTATTCAATTACATATAATCTGAGTTATTTATTCATTATTTACATATAAATATAAACCAAACCATGACAATTTTATCATAATTCACTTTGATAACTATCTTCATTATATGTAACAATCCCCTTGAATTTATATTGTTGCAATCCATGTCTGATTTTTCACCAAACATTTTCTCATTTTTCAAATATACATTGATTTTTGTAGACTTAATTTTTGTTTCTAAGCATTTTACTTATAATAATAGATTTATATAAATTAGAGAAGTATTAATAATATTCATTAAGGCTGTAGTCTCAATCCCATGCTATTAATAGTAGGTTTTATTATTTCTTTTTTTACTGTTTATATTAATTATTTAGAGGAAATGATTATAAATTTGATGATTAAAATTGTTTAGATATGTGATAGTTTGGAAGAGTTGTTAAATAAATGTAATGATTTTGATTCTTATATAAAATATACTACAGAAAGAGCTGATTTTGTTCAATTAAAACTTTTAAGTTCATTAATAATAGGAGATTTAAAAGAAGGTGTTTTGTTTTGTAGTCTCATAGTTAAAAATAAGGATCCAAGATCTATAATTAGAAAAAAAAGTTATTTTATTAAAAAAATATAATTCTGAAGTTATTAATTGGTACTTATTACTGTTTTAGACCATACAAGCCACCTGATGGTGCTTTACACTTAATTTAATGAAAATTTTATGCAATCTTAAGAATCATTGGAACATTATGTGGAATTGTGGATAGAGAGTAGATTTATAAATGTATGTGGTTTTAAATTAATTTATATTTGAGAAGTCTAATTTGATAGTGAAATCAATTGCTATTTAGTGAATTTTTGATTATTTTGGAGTATAATTTTAAATGGAAGTAATTTGTTTTATGTTTATTGCTAGTTTAACTTTTGGCATTATTATATTATTTATTTATATATATGTATGTACACACAAATAGTAAATATTTTTTGATTAGGTGAAGTTTCATCAAGTGTGCGGGCACATTTAGATGGCGATATATTAACGGCAACTATTACAGTACCTGATGATGTATATGTTATAGAGGTGATATTTTTTCTCCCCAAATTTATTTAAATTTAGTTAATAATTATTTTAGATGTATGTAATATATATATATACAGTGAGATTCTTGTTGATTACATTTTTATTTAATATGAATTTCAGAATCACTATCAAATATAGAGAAAAAGTATTTTCAGTTTTTTTAAATTGTATCTATTTTACATGAGTAAGCTCAGAAAATAAATAAATAAAATATTTCAAGTGATTTAAAAATATAGCTATCTTCTGAGCTTGAAAGAGAAATTTGAACTTTTAGTAAATTTATTTGCAAATAATATATTTTTTTCAATAGTAATGTGAAATTAAAAAAAAGAAATTATTTGTATTTTTACCAATGTTCATTTTCTCTGTAAATTTTTACCCTACTGCTACTCAAAATGCTTCCAATAAAAAGTTGTTCTTCTTTTTATCAAGAGCTTAATGCTTATCTTCTAATAAAATCTTTAATTATTGCTTTTTTTAAATAACAATTTGTAAATAAGTTTTCTTAATATATTTTTTTATCTTTTAACTATATATATATATTGAATTAAATATTTTCATGGATTATTATTATAATAAAGAGAAGAAATAAGAAGATTATGTTTAAATAAACAGAGATAACTTTTGTCTTTTGAGATGTTGCCAGGAAACTATCAATTACAACTAACTGACAATCTCTCTGAGGCTAAAACCACCAACAAAAGAGATATAGATTAATGGAGAAACTTATTGAGCCTCAGAGAGATTGCCAATTAGTTCTAATTGATAGTTCCCTGGCAACATCAAAAGGCAAAGGTATCTGTTTACATGGATATAATTTTCTTATTTCGATTCTTTATTATAATAACAATCCATGAAAATATTTGATTCAACATATACAAAAATATTATTTACAGAATATCAGGAAAGATGTTATTATTTTACATTCTCACACTTATAAGAAATAGGGTTTTGGAGTTTAAATCCATTTAATAGCTTGGGTTTGAAGCAAAAGATGACTTCCTTTTATTTAAAAAAAATACATAAGAAAGTGCTATTATAGATTAATGGAGAAAATTGTTTAGCCTCAGAAAGATCGCTAATTAGTAATAATTGATAGTTTTACTAGCATCATCAAAAGTTACACTTTATTTCAGTGGATATTTTAATATCATACATTTGAATCAAAGCATCATTAGGCTAATTATTATTGGACCACAGGTTGAGTCACCAAATTCTTTATGTAACCTATTAACACAGAATTTCTATTGAGATGAAAGTGAAGAATGCAATTGAGACAATGCTGTTGAGACTGCATAAGTGTGTTTGTGCAGTGAAGACATCTACACCTAAAAGAAACTAGAAAAAATTTATTACCTCATCCATTTTATTAATAGCTAACAAGAACTAATGTACTAGTTTATTCAATTATGTGTAATTCTAATTGTTATAGTGTCAACAATATCTCAGTTATTTTCAAATTCTTTAATGATATTATACATACACTAAATGTATCACTTTGTATAAGATAAATAAATAATTTTTCTCATAAAACTTTGTGTTTTGTATACATGTTATTTCACTTAAGTTACACATGTTTAACTCAGCTAGTTGTCTCAGGGTTCTTAATAAGTTTGTAAATAATGATTGTTCTAGATAAAATTAGGAGTAGTAATTTTAAAATGATATGTCATTGATATGATCAAAGGATAGCAAAGAGAGTTTATTGTATTCCATAATATCTCAATAAGTTTTTAATTTTCAAAGGGAAACAAAATGGGAAATGGTGCAGATGAATCCAATAAAGATTATTATATTTTAAATAAAGTGTAAGTATGACCATATTTATTTAGAAAAACACATAGATGGTGATGATGACTTTCAATAAACGACAAACAACTATATAATAAAATATAACAATTTATTAATTATAAAACAATTGTAAAATATTCAACAACAAACGTAATTATAACAATAACAAGTTCTCTAAAGATTTCAGATCATATCAGTGAATGTTATCAAATGAAGGAATGTGAAAAACAGATCACTGTATTGGACAAGGTTGTATAATATTTTCCCACAATCTCAAACATTAACTATAGGTAAGATATAATAATGTTTTACTGCATTCTTATTTACCTTAACAAATAATAATAATAATTCAAGCAGCAGCAACAACATACAATTATCAGTAATGGAATTATTGCTTAACCCTTTTAGTAGCAAATAAAGTATTTAACCAAATTATAATATTGTTATTATTCAAATATAATTTCATAAGACCTGTCTATCATGACTTACTAGGCTTTCTAGATTCTATTATATTTTAAACTTCAAAATAATGTTAGGAGTCTGTCTCGAGTAACTAATAATTTTTATGATGGTCAATATCATAAGAGTACTTTAATATATTGCTTAGTATTCATTTAATCAGATGAATGTTTCTTGGGTAAATAGGAAAGTTAACCCTTTATAGTTACTCCACTCTTGATTAAGATAACTTTGTTGCAAAAACCTGAGATTAGAATATCAATGAAACTTGTAACAAGTTAACTATTTAACTTAGCCATAGTAGATTATACCTTAGTTTAGAACTTAGTACAATGGATCGCCAATATAATATAACTGCAAACATATGTTTATACCAAGGCATTACCTGTACCTTCTTATACCAGTGGCTTTCTGGAGAATTTTATTTGAAATTGCAAAACTAATAATAATTTTAACACTAAAATAATTAAACAAATATTATAATTTCACAATACCCATTAGCTGATAGTCCATGGTTTTTATATGTCTATGAAAATTTATTTAGGCACATTTAAATATTCCAAATCTGTTAGCACTTAATCTATGTGAGAACATAATTGATTTTTGAGGATGATTTTTCCCAAAAATTTTTAACAGATCACAATTATTTATTAATATTCCAGCATATCTTGTCGTAGTAATTAATCCATTTATGGATATAACTTGTGTTTATTTATAACAACTCTGACATATTTATGGAGATATTATATTAGTGAATGTTAATTATTGATTCTTAAAGCTTACATTATACTGTAGTATCATACACCAACTAATCCATTGATTAAAGTGGCATTAACCGAATAACCAAGGATTTTGATAGCTTTCACAAATATAAGATGTAGAAATGTAATATTCCATAGGTTCGAGTGAGTTGATAATATTCAGCTATAATTCTGGTTGTTTAGCTACTATAAAACCAAGTGAAATCATTAATCGAACAACTCCAATTGATTTAATAAGACTAGTTTGCAGGTTTGGGTAGTTTTTTTCCTGCACCAATGCAAAATTAATATTACTTTAATCCATAATTTTGTTATGAATTTTATCATGCTCCATATAATTCTGAGATAGTTTAGCCAATATCACTTTCAGCAAACTAATTTACTTTTAGAGAAGAGATAAATGATTTTTTTCTTTTGCAGTGTGATCTCAAGTAATAACATTCCTTAAGCGATTTCATCAATGAATGAAAATATTAAATTTTTTTTCTTATAAGTAGTATTAAATGATTTTGGTTGCTAATATTCCTTAATTTTTTCATTTAGGATGATAAGAAACATTTGCCAATTTGGCAAATGTCCAGCTAATTTACTCTATTCAGCCATGTTGTTGAAGGCTAATAAAATGGCCGATTCTAGATTTGAAACTTATGTGGTTCTGCATATACAGTGATTTAAACAAAACTCTATAAATTTGGGGTGGTGGTAGTCTTTATAAGTTCCTACTTGTATGGGGGAGTTTTGTCTTGGTTGCTATGATATGATGTGAAGCAGGCAATTCTTAAAAGGTTTACAGATTTTAAAGTATCAATTTTGAGTCAGAAAGTTTAAAATAATGATTAAATATTATTTTCAACATTACAACCTTATACACATTCACCATAAAAATAAATAACTATTCATTTTATAAATAAATAATAAATTATTAAAATAATTATTTTATTTATTAAATTTTAAAGTTCTCAACTTTAAATTAATAATTTAGTTATCCAATATTAATATCAAATCCATTTAATCATTTTATGATTACTATTATTAAATTGACCACATTCTAACATGAACTTTCTTGCAGGAACACCTACACATTTAAACATAATGATAAAATTTTCTTTTCTAGTTAAGTATAATATTGGTATGTCTGACTTTCGTAATAGGATTATTATTGTACTAATACTGTCTTAAATACCATATTTTGTTGTAGTTAATCTAGTATATTCTATCATGTGTATTTTTCTTATAGTATTAGTTTTGTGTATGTGTGATTTTTATTTTTATTTATTTTAATAAAAAATTATTTAAATATACTTTAAAAGAAAGAAAAATTTAGATGCACATATTCAGGTATGCTATAATCGATAATGTCTGTCCAGAAGCATCGTGGATATTGTTATTAATCTATTACATTAGGTAGTATTATATCATCTGAATATCACTTCTTAAATTTATTATTGATCACAACAATATAGTAATAGGAATGGGAAATGGTTCTATTTAATAAGCCAATAAAAAAATTTAATTTATGGCTATGCTTATTAATTCAAATGTTAAAATATACGGTTGCAATATATATATTATCATTATTCAATGAAATAAATTTTAAAATGTTCATTTTATATATATATGCCAATATATAAAAATATATGTGCAGTTTTGTTTAAATATTACTGACATTCTTTTTTATGGGAATCCGCTTTTACTTTTATGAATTCACTTTTGGTGTTCTTTCCCTAGAATTAATTGATTGCAATCAATGAGGATTTCTTGTATATTTATACATGTATAGGAATTAGACAAAATAACATAAATATCTATAATATTACTAGAAAATTGTTATATCTCAGCTCACTGTATTTGTTTTACATTTTTGAAACTAATATATTTTTATTTTACTTATTGAACTCTAAGAAGATGATAAAATGTATCTGACAGGAGATTGATGTTTTTGTGCAATTCTTTGAGACAAATATCTAAAAGATTCTGATTAATTATAGTATCAAAATCTCTTGAATTGTTTAAGGTTTCAAAATTGAAAGTTTCAAGGTTGATGTCTAACATTCACTAAAGATTGAAATGAAGCTTCTTTGAATTATTGCTTACTAAGAAAAATCAATATAGTCTTTATGAGAGATTACAGATATAAACATGCTAGAACAAATTTCTGCAGAAGACAATATATATCCGACATTCTTTTGTATATTATAAATGATTCTTTACAATGGCTGACTAAAATGCTGTATTGCAAACACTTTTCTGATACACATGTTTTGATTAGAAGCAATAATATCTCTAGCATAAGAACTGGAGAATAAGTAACTGGTATGTCATATAATGATTAATCATCATTTAAAATTTTCCCAATCTCTGGACAATTACCTATGACCACTAAAACCAACATATTAGCTGCCTTTTCTCAGCTATGAATTGTGATAGAATTGTCAAGGTTTGGAGGCTATATCATGAAATTCTTTTGATCTGATAATTATCTTTCATTCATCCATTATGGCTGCAGACTAAAGAAAAATTTTGGGGAACTTAATCCCTCTATAATGGAAATACTACTCTCAATTAATCTTATTATTTTCCAAGATAATTATGAAAAGTCTTTATTGGTAGATATTGGTTTGAAAAAAATAGAGCACTATTCATGACTTCTATTTTCTCATGTCATCTGATTTAAATATTGATCTTGTAAGAGCTATTTTAAAATGAGTGAAAGATCAATGTCCACTGATATATCTCAAAGAAGTTGAGACTTCTTTTTATATGTAATGGCTCACTGTTGCTTTAGATATTCATGGTTTGGTATAATGATAAAGTGGTTTTAGAACTCAACATCCATGGATAATGTCCAACCCTGTCATTTCGGCTTTTTATGAATTTCTGAACAATCAAACCTTTTGATTATATTTCACTTTATTCTTTAAAATGTTTTATAATTCCATCCCATATAGAATATCAACAGTTTTTGATTCAAATAATGACCTTGCATCAATGTTTATATGTTTTTTTTATATCTATATGCTGTATACATTAGTATATTATTGATCAAAAGATCTTTACTTTAGGTCAACTTCACTTCTCTATTCTCTACGTTTTTCTTTTTTTCCAATTAGACAAAGATATTTTATCTTGGTAACTACCTTTTATTGCACCTAATTATTTATATTTTAATACATCATAGAGGCAAAACTCTCGATACAGTAGCACTACTCAGTGCAAACCAGACTAATCAGTGGATGCAGGAAGATTTGTGCATAAAATCCCTATCTAGTGCCTACTCATCCAATATTCCCAGACTAGTTTCTAGCTTGTGACTTTCATCAGCGATGAGCCATGGATCTGAGAGCACTGCACCTAGATCTTAAGATCTAATGCAACCCTCCAGCAACCATCTTTTACTTTTTTTTTTAGCTAACTATAAAGCTTTGAGTCCAAAATGAAAATACAATAATGTTTTCAAGCTAAGTTCATCAGCTTGTACAGTTGTATAGATATTGAACTCAGTTGATTACTCTGGTTTGCACTGAGTGGCGCTACTGTATGGAGAGTTTTGCCTCTGTGAAAAACAGATTGTGTAAGCCTAAAGAATGGTGATCATGTGATGTTGATGGTTTATTTTAAAACATGTTTAATCCACTTTTTTTTATAAATACACTTACATATCCATGTGTGTCTATGTGAGCATTACTTAATCTTATCAAATAACGAGTATTATTGAAGATAGCAAAAGCATAACACAAAAATAGTGTCAAAGCAGTACCAGATTTTTTTGAGATAGTTTGGTTTCTAATCTTTGAAATATCATTACAAAATTAAATAATTTGGAAATATCCCTACCATAACTTTTGAGCTTGCTTTATACCTCTGCATTAGGGATTTGTCTTTCTTTTTTTTTTAAAAAAAAAGTGGTAGTTTTTAATAA
The DNA here is from genome assembly GCA_028023455.1 of Epiperipatus broadwayi. Classification (NCBI taxonomy): domain Eukaryota; kingdom Metazoa; phylum Onychophora; class Udeonychophora; order Euonychophora; family Peripatidae; genus Epiperipatus; species Epiperipatus broadwayi. Next base: position 883,116 of record JAQFVV010006204.1, read on the forward strand.
ATTAAAAAAGTTAAATTTTTAAAGTTATATTACTATTATGATTTTAAACTAAAAAAAAATTACATAGATATTATTTAAGTTCAAAATAATATTCAAAGCAAATTTAGAACTTTCTTTTTCACAATAAATTTGTAAAGACTAATTTTCAGCTTTATTTCTAATTTAAAAAAAACAGAGAATATTTATTTTAATTACATATGTGGTCCATATTATCAAAATAGTTTTTGGTAGAAAAAATATCTACATAATCACCAGGAGTTGCACAAAGTAATAACTCCTTTATTTATATGGTGTAGTATGGTCATTTGTTTAAGAAATCCTTTTTTAATATATAGCATGGAATATTATACTTGAACAAAAGTCAATCTTTAAAGAGATGTCAATCAAAGCTATTGATTTTCACAAATTTTTGTAAGATCACATATACAGCATTAATATTTGTAAGTCCATTGTTTTTATCAGTGCATCTGAACTTTTGCTATACTACTCTGATCTGGACCAATTGGTGGTTGATAGTTCAGCATGAAATATGCATCTTGGTGATTAGTTATCTTTTTCACATCCTTGAATCATATGTATCCATAATGTATGTTAAAATAGAAGTTTAAAATCTATTTATATATATATGAAGTTAAGCTTAAGTATCTGAAAAGCAAAATATGTATATATGAAGTTAAATAGTAACATGTGTTATATGACTTAGTTAAAAAAGTGTATATTCCTAATGTATTTATAGTGTGAGAGGTTGGTCTAACTTCTGAGCTGATGGATGATAAAATTGAGCTAAAGGTGAATGATGTAATGATAACATCAAGTTTTATTTACATTATTAAAAACATGATTTATTGTAAATAATATGTTTTTAAATACATACACCAAATTTTTCCAATTCATTATAGAAACTGCTATTATAATTTTCTATTTTATTTTAAAAAAGTTGCTTTTATCCAACATCACAAGATATATAGAAAATATATATGAAATATAAGATTTGCTATTTCTAAACTGATTGTCATTTTAATTGAATGAAAATAAGAATAATTTTGAAATCTGATTTGTTTTGATAAGTTACTTACCATGTTGAAAGTACTGAAATGCAAAATGTTATAATTTTTGCAGTTTAAAATTTTGGAATTTTTTTATAATTAATATTTTTCAAAAACAAGAATAGAAAAAGAGGTTTTTGTTGAAAGGATTAAAAGGTTATTGACTAAATAAATTGTAACTGCTATCACTTTGATTATTAGAGCTCATAATTTATTGTGAATTAGTAGCTTAACGTGTAGAATTCGCAATTATTTTTGATATTAATTTTTCATTTTATTAAAAATGTCTCTTTTTTATATAAATGTGAAAAGAATTTAAAATTTCACTTTAAATATGCATGCAATTTATTAATATTTTTTAAATTATTTTTTTGTTTGTTTGTTTGCTTGGTATTTATCTCATTTTTATAATATAAATGTACTAAATTGTAACATATATATATTTATATAGCAGTCAAGCTATATATATCAATTATCAATTTTAAAAGCAAAAATTTGTTGTTTACTTGATATTATGCATTTGTGAATCTATTCATATTATATGCGATTAAAACTATAACATATCTATATTTATGTAAACCCAAACATATATCATATAGATCTTTTCAGAGAAGCATTTTATATCAAAAATGGTATGAAACTTTGTTTTTTTGTGTTATATTAATAAATAAAATATTTAATTTGGCTTTTATGCATGTTTATAATAGCTTTTAAATTGTAATATACATATGTACATATATTTATTATTTCATTAAAATTATTATATTGGAAAACATTAATTTTTTTTAGCCCTTGTGGCACCATTTACCTAATGAAACAGATAAGATGTTGGCTTACAAAGGATCAGATATTAAGTATAAATTTAATTCAGAAAATCATACTGAAGGTCATGGGTAAGGAAATAAATATATGTGTGTGTAAATATGCATGTATGTTCTGTACTTGTTCTCTTTTAGCACAATTTATTCTTACTTCTTATAACATTAAGTTATATATGTGCACCTGATACAGCTAAATGTATGAAACAATGAGCAAAATAATATTACTAAACTATAAAAAACAAATTTAGCTCTATTTATATATTTTATAGATATTAAACTTAGCAGATAATATATAAGAAAATATCTTGAAGAAAAAACCTGTCTCACAACTACTTATAAAGGAATAGTGGCAGAGAAGACATTATTCACTAGGTTAATTATTTCCCAGATGGTGTGGATTTGGGTTTTTTTCTCCTTTGTTTTATCCAATACTTACATGGCATGTTTAGCTGTGTTGGCTATGGGTCGTAGAAAAATCATAAGTCTAATTAGAAACTAAAAAAATTTCAATTTTATAAAACCAGATTTGAACTCAGGTGTAAAAGAAAGAAAAAATATTTTCAAATATATTTTTTTTTCTCTCTCTCTCTCTCTTCAGTAGTTTTATTTATTTTTTTTGGAAAGCAAAAAAAAATCAACATATAAATAATTAAGATTTTTAGCTTTGAAGTATTGTATAAATAAAATGTTATGTTTTTCAAGTAATTAAAAGAAAAAACAATTTGGGATTTTTATCTGGAAGTGCAGTTTCTGTCATTTAATTAAATAGAATTTGTTTTTGTTTTGGAAAAAAAAAATGAGGTAATCTTTTTGTAAAATGTAAATCAATTAGTCAAGGGATAATCCTGTCATTTCTGAGAAAAACATGATTGGATGGAAGATTGATATCAGGACTAATTTTCAAAAAAACATAAGATAATGTAGGCAATGGATTTCAGTAACAGTTTAGCTGTGGGAATATGAACAATGAGAAGTTCAACTTGATAATCTGAAGTTAAATTGATCTTGCTCTTAGCTATTTTTTGAAAGAATGATATTTGAAAAGCAGAATAACATAATGAAGCTTACAAGAACCATGTGCTAAGTAAGCTTTTGCTAAAAGCTGAGCACTACTGACCCATCCAAGTTAACTAAAAATAATGTACAAGAAAGAAAATACTTTTGAAGAAACTTTCAACTATATATTGATTTATCCAAAATCATAACTGTGTTAGCCTATGTTATTCTGAAATGAAATAATTCTTAAAATTGAAATCTAGAGCTACAACAAGAAAAGGAAGAGATTTTAAATGGTAATAAAAATATTAAATTTAAATCTGGAACTACAAAAGAAGAAAAAATGGAAAAACTGAAAAATAGTTGTTGAACCAAAACATGGAATGGCAAAGAAAAAAAACCCCTGAAACCAAAATATTAATCAATTTTTACAAGAAGAGACATTTGATAAATCAACTATAAAAGGACTAAGAATAAAAACAAAATATATTGGTAATGAGGTATGGTAGTGTGCACATTTACATGTATAAATATTTTATAGGGGAAATAGTGAATCATTTGTTGAAAAGATATTTTTGTCCATTAGATTAGTATGTGAGGTATCCCCATTTTCAAAAGAAACAGGGAGGAAAGTTGTGAAATATTATTTAGGATTTGATTATTATAGTGAAATGTTGTGGAATATTGTTTAAGGTTTGATTATTATAGTGAAATAATCCTTCTAGATTAAATATAAATTAATTCAGAAGAATAAGATGGGAATATGTGTTATATAAAATATATATTGCATCTAATTATGTGTAAAACTTTAGGTTTGCCATATTGTCATCTTGTAAATTTTTTATTCTTAATTTATTGGTTAAATTTCATTAAATAATTATTAAAAAATATAATAGTTTTTGAAATTATTTTTTTAATGTCTTTCTTTTTCTAGATATCTTTTGTGGCCATTACCAATGTGTGTGGCTGATTTGATCATAGAATTGTGCTTTAAAGATTTATAGGTTTCCCCAGTAAAGTTGTTTAGTATTAAAATATATAAAGTTTACATTTTGTGTTTTTTCTTGTTCACAATAGTTAGGGTCCTTGCAATCCAAAATAACAGTGTTTATAATATATATGTGTGGTTATCTGTGTGTGTGTGTGTGTGTGGACATCCATATAGTTTTTACATGGATGGCACAAGATAAAGATCATTTTTAAAGTTCACATGCCTTGTTTTACTTTATAGATTTGATTAGTTTATTGAGGGCCTATACATTTGTGATATCTGATGGTCCAGAGCATTGATCCAGTAATTTTATTATTTTTTAATGTTTATTTTGTAGATATTTTTATTACTTAAATGAATATGGAGTTGAAATATTGACAATGAGTTTTATAATGTCCTCCAAGTTTGGCATTGGCTAGAGGATGATTCATCTGGATTTTATAGAGTACATATTTTAATTCCACTCACAAGGGATAGCTATTAAGTCTTGATGATTGTTACTGGTGGTGTTATGTTGGTATTATGTTTATAACTTTAGTTATTACTTAATATTTCCAATCCTGATTTTTATTCTTTGCTTATTGATTGTGATGGAATATTTTGGGAATGATGATTCTCATTTCTCTGTTTTATCCTACTGATACCATTACAAATCTGTGTGTATATATATATTTATATAGCAATACATTATTACACAATTTACATGTAACTGAATTTAACAGATATAAACACATATATGGCTACAGATTATATATTGTTTATATGCCACTGAAATTAGTGGAAAATGTGGTTAACTAGTATCCTAGTAATGCCAGTGGTGATTATAATAACCATCCAAATTACAAATACTTATATTAATTTAAGAAATCAGAATAAAAACAAAAAGGAGGATGTATTAGTTTTATAGCTAGATTTCTATGAGTGAATCACAAATATATATATTGTAATGGTCAGAAAGTATAGTTGCTTTAACTCGATCCAGAGACATAGGTAAAGGGGTTCAAATCTCACCTACCCCTCTAGATCCTAACTAGGTGACTCACTCCCTTAACCTCACAACAGTTAATTTTCTAATGCAACCCAGTGGCCAAGTAGAGACAAAAACTCTTAGGAATCCTAGCATGTGATGATCAAGTTTACACATATACAATAATGAACATATACAACTTGGTTACTATTATAAATTATAGTTTATTGTTAGCATAAGGTTATTTGATGGAATTATTTACAATAACAAGAAAGTATCCACTTATGTATCTAAGATTTAATTGTACTTAGATATTTGAAATAAAAGGAAAACAAAACATTTAAAATGCATTATTAAACATGGGGATAAATTTGACTAAGTAGAAAGGAAATGCAGAAATTGATCTATGATGTGAGAACATGGCAAAGTTAACATGCTTAAATTAATTAAATGAACCGGAGACTGAATAGAACACAGCCTCATTTATACTAAAATATAACGAATCTTTTCATAGCAACACACAGATCATATATCAACAGGCATAATTATAAAATAAAAGGGTAAGATAGAATAATCAATGAATATAATATATATTTAAATGCGTGTCTCTAAAATATAGCAAAATCTTCATCATGACACCAATTTGATCAATGGATAGCTACTTTTCGTCTATTGATTATTAGAGAAAGGAACCTGTTCGCCTAAGCATGACCCAGGTTCAGGAATGAAGTGTTTTGTGATAGCTTAATGTCCATTTTCTTCTCACTGCCTCTTTAACAGGATTCATTATTCCAGGCAATTGGATATGTCTAATATTCATGAGTTGGTTGGATGAAATAATTCGAAAAATGCAATAAAAAAGTGTAGAGACACTATATATCACAAAGTAACGTGCGGTCAAACAATTGTAAATATTAAAGCCTTATTAACATTAATGTATATATGATCCTATATATTACTATGCTAGAAAATTTGTTATACAGTAATACCCCCCCCCTCACTTCAAAGCAATAAAAATAAACATATGCACGCATTATATCAGCATTTATTCTTAGCCTGATTAATCAATAATTATCATTATTTAGCTAATTTATGCACATAGATTTGACGAATATTGAATAGATAATTCTATGAAAAAGATCACCCTGTACCCCTCTATTACAAATACTAAATAATAGATGCTTATATATACTGCATCTCCCAATATGTATTTATTTAATAAGCATTTAGTTTGGTTAAGTATACATGTGTATAATAATAATTGTGAGGTACTTTTCTAAAAAAAAAAAATCAAATTAAATAAATGCATATATATATATATGATACGAACATCTTTCTTAGTCTAATTATAAAATGAATATAGAGTTTAGTTAAATTAAATGACAATGTATTCTTTTCTCGCTCCTTTAAAACATTTAGTAAAAAAAAAACTGCAGAGGTGGAGGGAATTCTTTCGAAAAATCAAAATAATTTTTACAAATTATTGAGAAACGACATTCGTCTTTTATTATAGTGGGTTGTAAAATAAAATAAAAGTTTTAACTTATTTAAAATATTTCACAGCTCCTCCCTTTATATATATTCCTCATTACCAATGAAATAATAAATACAAAAAAGAAAATCTTGTTAATTTTATATATATGCTAACGACACATAAAAACAAAAACAGAATTAGTTGATCATTAGAATACATAACTTAATCTTTTTTAAATATATGTAAAGTACAAATATATATTAAGTGGAACAATAATATATTTAAAAAAATGATAAAGATAAAAAGTTACCGGTTACTCATACGCACTTATATATATATGAAATGAATTAAGCTTTATATGGATGGTGAATTAAGAGTTCATTTTTAGAGGCTTCATGATGCAGTTATTATTTCTTGATGGCTGTTATGGTCTACATCAGATGTTTGTACTCCTGTTTCCATTTAAATAGGTCTTTCTTTCTGGTAGCAAAGGTAGGCGTTTATCAGGCATGATTCTTCAGTCTTTTGCTGGGCTTCATCTCTAGGATTCCCTCCGAAGATGGACAAGGAGGGCAGAGGAAAACTTTTCTATTCAAGCAATACTTGTACAGACATTTATGAATCGGTCCAGACTTTAGCACAAGAAGATGATGATTTTTTGAACAAAGAAGAATTTTAGTATTTATACCTTTTCCCTCCCATTAATTAATTAATTGCAGTCTACAAATGCTTTCATTGTTTACCAGTTCTTAAAAGCATCATATGGTTTTACACTACACCTAAACCTCACTTAGCGATTGTCTACTTAGCGATATTTCACAATAGCGATCATCATCAATTTGTACCCACTACTTCGATTTACAATCAATTATTCACTACAATAATTGGAAAATATTTAAAAAAAATTTTTTGGCAGCCATCTTGAATTTTGTGACACTGATGATATCAGAGAATAGGTATTTTAAAGTCATTTTACCCAAAAGCAAAAGTACATTACAGTAATACATATACACATACAATATTTTATTCATAAAACTCAATGTTAGTGCTGCATTCAGTATTTTGATTATAGAACGTCTAAACTTAAAATATAATTAATGAATCTATAATACTATATACTGTAGTATATTTTATTTTTGTAAATTTTAGCATTGGCCAAACATTAATTTGTCCATAATGTTGTTTTCAAATGTAATTAATAATGATATCAGCACAAATAATATTAAACAATTTGCATGAAAATAAATACAATATACAGTATTTTTTTTATTTTAATACCAATAAAATGCTACCACATTTATAAAGCCACAAACTCAACTTGTTTACCTCAGAATACTATTTTCTTTTCTTTCTATTTTATTTTAATACGTATTTATTTTCATACAAGTTGTTTAACCCAGCAACGATATGGGGAATCAAAATAAGTAATTACTGTACTTAATAATTAAACCTGAATAATTAAAATATACATAGGTAATATGCCTTTGGAAATATATTCAATTACAATTAGAATAATTTTTATTTTTAGGAACCGACCAATTTTTTCCCATAGACCCCCATTATAAATACATATCTGTATACGATATTCTTGCTTAATGATGAGTTTTGGAGGACCAATTGCCATCGCTAAGGGGGATAAAGGTGTATTGTTAAACAAATGATTTTATATTACCTTGTTTTTCTTAATGGATCTTAAGTTAAAATTCTTTTACTTAATCTATTTTGTGCATCAGCTGATTTCTTTATTTACTGAAATTTGCTAATGAAATAATTTATTTTACTTTAAGCTCTTTCTATGATTTCTAACTTCTATAAATTTAAATTTCCTTTATAATTTACAATTTATTTTAATATTATATACACATATATTTTTAATCATTTATTTAGTATCCATTCACTGTGATTGGCTTTATGGTCTGTAGTTAAATAAATAGTGAATGGTGAAGCACACATATATATGGCTATATATATATATATGGCTATATATATATAAGTCTTGCTTTGCATGAAATTACTATACATTATTTTTTCAAATAATACTCTAAAGGCACCAGCTATTACTTGGGTCTTCCAAAGAATATCCACTTCTTATTTGATTAGAAGCACAATACCTACTGATACCTATATAATATTCAATAGTCAACAGGTATAATCACTATGATATTAATAATAAATAATAATAATTTTGATTTCCAAAATATAATTATTTATTAGATAAAATTAATAATTCTTTTGAGTTGTATAAACAAGCAAGATCAAGTTTAAATGAGATTTTGGTTTTTATAATATTTTTCCAAAGTAGTTGAAAAACAAGATGATTTCTTTTTAATTGATTCAATTTGAATATATACATAGAGATCTTTATTATTTGTATTATATTCTGAAATTTTTAAATTGAAATTGATAAAAGTAATTGATATTCCAAAACTAATTAGTAATTTTGTCTATGTGCATTGTAATGGTCTGGGCTTCCCACTAGAGGAGGGGGAACACATCTCACTATGGTCGGGCCTAGGGTCTTCTGGTAGGAGGCTGTGAATGATGTAATGAAGTACCTAACCTATGATCATATCTACCTCCAATGGGCTAGCTCTAAGTTTACACATTAAATTTAGATACAATTTGGGCTAGTTCATCCATATCTTACACCTTTTTCGGATTCTGTTATGCCTCAGTATTCAAACTCAGAGAGAAATCTGCCTTTGACTCTCTTCAGGGGTGAATTTACTCTGTATAGCAACTACTGCACCTCTATATAGGTTCCAATTGATTTAAAGATCCATCCAAATTTATCATTGTATTACTATATAAAAATGAGATGTGTGTGTATGTATATATATCCGGTTATAAATTGATGAATGAATGTATAAATGATTTTGATAAACTAGAGACCAGTTTAATTTAAGTCAAATTAACGTTTATTTAAATAACAAAACAAAAATTCAAAACTTTTTAACATGATAAAATAGATATAATTGTGTGTGTCAGGGATGTATTTCTACCATATCAACAATTAAATGTTTTCACTGTTCGAACCCTTACCCATGGTAGAGATACATAACAAGGCAATAATTATTTACAAAGCAAATAAAAATAATAAAAATTTAAAAAATCATTATTAAATCGACCACAAAGCTGACTAGCTTATTTACAATATTATATAAATGTATGTGTAATAATCTCATCAGCCAGTTCCAGTTATTGATATTCCATCTTTATTGGGGACCCACTTACCTATGTATGGTTTCCTATGGTTGATAGAAAAGAACATCCGTACAAGAAGGGTTGTCATTTATACCGAATAACTAAATATAAATGATTATTAATTAACAATAAAAAGAAACAAGTAACATGAACTCTGTCCTGTAGTAAGTGTATGTGTTTAATATGGAATAATATCAAAAAATCTTACCTTATTCCAAATCACAATGATGATGATTAAATGTCAAGTCACTGTGGAGGGAAAGCTGACCTAAACTTTATTTAATATAAAAAAAAGTTTGTCTAACTTAATAATCCCCCCCCCCTCCTTCACTTTGTTGCTTTCACTCATAATGGACTGTTCCAAGTATAGGCACATTTAAGCTTCCAAGTGTGGAGATAAATAAAACTAGAATTTTCAATCATATATAAAAAAATAATACATTATAAATTAAAACTTTCTCTAAGTCATCTTGTTAATGTCCATGAGTTTGGCAATAAGTTCTTTTATGTATACAGTCTATCTCTTTTTAGATCATTCTTCAGTAAGTCACTGATCAGTCTCTAGAATTCCTTGGCAATGCACTTGAAATTATGTTGTTTCCATTTTCTGCAGTTGCTTTTCTTCTCAATCCATTTAGATATTTAGTGAAGGATATTTGATGTTTCTTCAGGCATTATACAGTCAAGTAGATTAAGTCATTGCACTTCTATGGTTGGACAGTAGCACTCCAGTCCTATGGCAATGTTAATTTAGCCAGAATACATTGCACAGCAGTTTATAACAGATTCAATTTTTCTTGATTTGCTATTTGTCATTTAATTGCTTATATAAGAAAAAATTACTTTATTATGTATATAAATGCTGACGAATAATAGTGCAGTGTTTATTTTTAAATATCAATTTAAAATCAGTTCAGTCCTTTTGTCAAATCATATGAGTTTATCAAACTTTTCTCTATTTAAATGTCAATTGCAATTTTTTATAGTTTTGTGCTGCGAAAATTATATGGATAATATGAATATTGTAACAAGTCATCCATCTTCTCTTGTATTCAAACATTCGAATCTTAAAATGCTGGCTTTTACAGTTACTGCATCATTTGAAAAGTAACAAAAGATTTCTTTAACTGTTTTTTTTTTACTTTTCCTTAAATAAGATAAATTAATTCATTATGACAATTGTTTAATTCGGTACTTAATAAAACAAACATTTATCGTGTATATATATGTATTTTTACAAAAAAAATTGATAGTGCATATTCAACTATATGATAGTTAAGCTTATCTTTTAAATGGGTTTGTGTGGATAAATAAACGCTCATTTCAATAGGATTGTAAGCTACCCTTACATCACATATATGTTGATTGTATGCGTATATATATGTATGTGTCCAAAAAAAATTGATAGTGCATATTCAACTATGTGATAGTTAAGCTTATCTTTTAAATGGGTTTGTGTGGATAAATAAAGACTCATTTCAATAGGATTTTAAGCTACCCTTACAGCACATATGCATGTATTTAGCATATAGAGATATATTACAAGAAAATATTAAAATTTTGTTATAATTACAGAAGTTAAATATAGTAGCAAATTCAAATGAAAATTGTATTATAGCTATATAAATATAGGTTACAGATTTACCCAAATAAATTACAAAATGTTTTCTATATAAAGTCCAAATATATACATGGTTATTTCTGATGCTTTAAATTTTTAATGTTCAACTTTAATTTGATTTAATTATTTGCCAGCATGAGTTCAATAATTTTCCATCGTAACTAATTAACAGTTCATGAGCTTCAATAATTCTTTTTATGATGGAGGCACATTATTCCTAGGTAAAGGTATAGCAATGAGATAGCTATCCTCTAGACATTGAATAGCCAGTTCATTCTTTAGTCTTATTTAGCTTTGGTCCAGTGATTTATTCAGAGTATGAGACCACTATTTTACTAGATCATTTTAACTTTTTATTTCCATTTTAACTATTACCTTTATTTAAATGTAATTCCAACTGATTGTAATAATGTAATTTTTTCTGCTTTTTATAAGTTTACTTGAAAAACATATTTAATCTACCAAACAAAACAATAGATATTTTTTCACATCTTTTTTTGGTTGGATATTTTACAAAATCACTAATTAATATATGTGATAAATCTGCCTAATTTTTACATTCTTTAAATTTTATTTAAAAATGTGAAATTCTAGTTTAAAAATACCCTTAATAAAATATTTGAAACTATTTGTTTTCTTTTTGCAATTTATTAAGCAAAAAAAAAAGTAATACTAAGTTTAATATGAGCAGGTATAATTTTTATGTCTTGAATTTGCCAAAAGCTAAATCAAAAATTCTTTTTAACCATTATTTTTTGCTTTTAAAAATAAATATCTAGAGATATATAAATATCATAATATATAATAAAAAATTTTTTTACAGATATTTTGTGAAAGAAATAACTCTTATTAAATAATTATTAACTGAAAAGATTTCTTGATAAAAGTCATAAATTACTTGATAATAAATTTTAATTATTTTTTGGATAAAATTTGTAATATCTTATTATTTCTTAAGTAAAAAAAATATTTTTTAAACATATAACATGTAAGCTTGTGTTTGTGCATTTATATGTGTTTATTTCTCCTTGGAATATATTAAAAATAAAATTTTCTAGATGATAGAAAAATCATTGCTTGAAGAATATCATTATTCAGAAAGTATTGTTAAAATTAAAATAATGTTCATATGATATTAACTGTATTAATAAAATAGGCTAATAATTCAGTAAATTATTAAATACATTATGTTTTTGATTTAGAAGCAGTTAATTCATTTAAAAATGCTTTTAATATTAAAGGTGTATGGGATGTAAGTAGAATTGTGAATAATGTTTTGTATAAATATGTTGCTATCTTGCAATCTTTTAGCGGTATATTTTAGAGTTTACTTTCTTGGCTAGTCTGGTTGTGTTGTGAATTTGGGGTAATTTTGATTATTTTATTGACTAGTTTCGTTTTTAGCTTTTAATGTTTATATATAAACATGTAGCTGAATAATTTATGGAAATAATCATGCTTTATAGTTTGATGGTATTGATAGAATAAAATTTATCAAAATTACAATTGTGCCATAACATTTTAAGCATTTCAGTGTTTAATATATATATATGTGTGTGTGTGTGTGTAAGTTTATTAATAAAATTTATAAAATTGCATTAATGAGATGGCAGACAATATCAATAACTATTTTAGAAAAAATGGTAGCAAAAACTTTATCTACAAAATAGTGTTTCTGGATGTAAACTCTAGTAATCAACAGATACTAGAAGGTTGTAAATTTTAATCCCTATTCAGAGCCAGGCCAACCAATATCCTCATACTAGTTGCTAGCTTATGGCTTTCATCAATGAGGATCTTTGGATCTGGGAGCAGTGCACATGGATCTTTGGAGGATCTAAAGCACTTACCCAGAACCCCCACTATTTATCTTTTTTTGGTTATCTATAATGCTATCAGCCCAAGCTGAAAATGCAATAATGTTTCCAATTCATGATAATTTGCTTATATAATCATAGAATTCAATCCAAGATAATTTGCCTATATAATCATACAGATCAGAGTCTGTATTACTATATAGTCAACAAAGGTGGATACTGAAGGGGTGCATTAGATCCAAAAATGAGATGACATTGAATAAGGATTAAAATGCATATTCTAGCATTTATGATTGCTAGAGTGTTTATAAGTTGGCACTATTGTGTAGGGAAAAAAATTGCTACTATTTTAACAGCTTTTGTAAATATAAAGAAATGGTGGCCATGTGATGAAACTATCACAGAGAGTGATCAAGTGTTACTATCTAGTTATCTCTACCTTTGGTTAAGAATATTTATACTTAAGATCAAATGGCCTATAACCAACTTAGATAAACATTCATAATTGGTCTCTAAATGGATATCTAGCTAATCTTAGCAAGTTATCCATAAATGAAAAAGTAATCAAATTCACACCACTCAGTATTTGGCAAGCATGATGAATAATATATTTATAATTTTCTATGAAGGGATGTTAGAAAGATTTATCCATGTTTAAAGAATCTATATTCATGTGTATTATTTATTAAGCATTTTTAAAATTAAAATATATACGTGTTTATTAACTATTTTTAATATATATATTTTCTTAGTCCTGAATTTTGTGCTTCCATTAAAGAAGGTAAGAGGTTACTAAAAATGTACTGTAAAATAATTACTTTTGAAAATAATTTAAAATCTTTATTCATCTATCTACCTACCCAGCTGCCTATATAAACAATCTGTCTTATCTATCTGTCTGATTATCTGTTTTTCTATCTGCCTATTTATATGTATCTTTCCATTTGCCTGGTATCTGTTTCTATTTATCTCTCTTTATTTATGTCTATTTCTGCTTCTTTATCTCTAGCTACCTATATATTTCTATTTATTTATCTAACTATTTGTCTTTTACCTATCTATTTATTTACTTATCTATCTATTAACATTTATAACTCTTATCTATTTATTTATCTATTTATCTCTATTTTTTATAATATATCAATTTTTTATACTAATTTGTATGTATAATATAAATAAAATGTCCATTAATTATAACAATATTGTAATTATAATAAATATAATGCTAATAAACAATCTTTCAATCCGCAGATTCAATCTGCGGATTGAAAGACTGTTTATATTAATTTACCGTTATATTTATTATTTTTATTATATATATAACATCTATATTAAATATATACATTGTGCTTCTATTTCAATGTTACATATTTAGCCTGTATTCTTCCCATCCCTCTTCTATGTATTTAAATGGACATATTAAGGTCCTACATATGAGGGGTCAGACTGATTTAAGATCAAAATGGATATGACTATAATATTGGCATCATCAAGGACTTTGAGCATTCCATCATCAGATTTTCAATGATATGGGTTGGCTGAAGAGTTGTGAGTGGAGAGGATTGAAGCTTGTCCATTAAAGTGTATAGATTTGCTATCTTAATATTAACTGAGCACTGATTATATATGTGTGTGGTAGATGATGATCCGGACCAACTGATGAGTGCTGGTTTAGCATGAAATACATTCATTGGAAATTGTTTATCTTTTTCACATGTATGTGATCATAAGTATCAGGTTTATTGGATAGAGTAGATGACTAGGGAGCTTGAAAATCTGGGTTCAAATCCCTTTTGATTAATCTGTATAGTAAGAGTTGTAGAAAAAAGTATTGATTATTTAAGAAGCTGTTTCAACAATAAAAAGGTAAATGAGTAAGAAATTTATGAGAGTTACAAAATTAAACAGGTTTTAATAATAAAATCTGATTATTTTATGTATTATTGAAATTGAAGTTAAAAAAAAAAACACTTGTGAAGATAACTGCATGTGAAGCATGAAATTGAACTATTAGGAAAAGAAAAATCAATTAGAGAATTTTTATTAAAAGTTTTGGAGGAAATCATCATAGAAGTCAGATAGATAAAGATAAGATTAATAAGAACAAATTGGAAAGAAAATAGTTATTGAAGAAATTAGGAAACAGATTGGATATGATTTTAGAGATTGAGGAATAATGAAAAATATGTTAAAGGAAAAATAAAATAATGAAGTGAAAAAAAAAAAGATAAGCATTTTAAGGATAGGTGAGGGATGAATATACTGTGGCCACATGCTGATACACCAAATTTAATGATTGACATGCATGAGAGGATGATTGAGGTATTGTGATCATTACTGAACCTTAATGTGAAGCACTAATTATATAATGAATAACTAGTAATGGGTGCTGAATATATATGCAATTGGATTTTTACTGCCAGTTAAATAATGGTCAAAGATGGAACTTTCCCAAACTTTTATAAGGCAAGTAATGTAATATAATATATAATTATTAAAATTAACTCAGTAAAATGTTTATTCCATCCTGTTGATAATTGTGCTCTCAATAATGGTAGACAACATGAACACAAAATTATATTCTTCCTATAATATAATAGTTTAAATATCTAGATGACAATGGGAACAGTAATGATGATAAACAATTTTCTATAAACTACCCCAATCATTATCAATAAAGATATTAATCAGCCAAGTAATTCTATTAATATTACATTTAACTCTCTCTTATTGGACTCAACTTTTATTTCTAAATAATTTAACTTACATTACCCATAAGAATAACACAGTCTGGGTTCATATTGATTATGAGAGACGTATTTGTACACTTATGATCAAATAAGTCATTTTATCTCATCATCATTTACCGAATATGTTATTAAATTACAAAAATATAAAATTCACAACCACATGTATCTACTATTTAGTGAAAAATACAAATGTAGTAAACACATGGTTGTATTAAACGTGCATCATCTGACCTTACTAGTAGCATCTTTTTAAAAAAATAATACCATGTACATATTTTCATGGAGCTAATTCATAATATCAATTTGAAATATCAACTTTTATGTGAAGATATTTTAATGAAATGAAATGGAAGCCATTCAGAAAATGCATCTTTATTTAAGTGGTCAGACCAAATCATCATAGTATTTAGGATTGAAAATCTTTTTGATTTAAATGGGCCTGGCTACATCACTTATAATAACAGGGTATTAATGGAATCCATTTACTCAATCATCTTTGTATTAATTTTTTGCAACCCAAATCACGAGCAAATATTGTGGCCAGTAATGTACTAATTTTATCATATTATGCTACATCAAGGGCTATTTCTGCACTCATTTAGAATTTCAATGTTTTAAAAATGCTTCAACTGAAGAAAATATTAGATCAGAACAATCCATACAAGAAAATGATTTGTCTAAAATAAAATCCATTGCTATGCAGCAATAGTACACATCTTGTGATATCTAACAACATATTTTTCATTTTACAGGACTCTTTTAAATCCAATTAGCAAACAGCTTTAGTGGTATTGAAATGCCATGGTTGGGAACAACTAATAAATTTAATGTGGTGATTAATGTGATAATTGAATCTTCACTTACAACTAAAACAACATCAATTGCTAATTTTAATAATAAATAAATTTACAAGAAATGGCATTTGAAATTTAGTAAATAATATCCTATATAGCAGGGATGGTCAACTTTTGTGTTCATAAGATCTATTTTTTATTTTAAAAATGTGTTGCGATCGACTTGTTGTCATAGGCATAGTCTAAGTGGAGGGAGGTGTGAAATACATACTATTTTTATATATCTACCTACATAAAAAATACAATTATTTAACGGGCCAAAAAACTCATGAGTAATTATTAATAATATTTATTAATTCAAATTAGCTACATTAAGTCAAGAGTAAAAATATTATTTTCAATAATGTTACGACTTAATGGACTTCACCTATCTAGAATTGAAAAAAAATTAGAACAAAAACTAAAATAACAAAAAAACTTGAAAATCTTGACTTAATTTGTTTCACTCATGTCTTGCCAGATTGGCCTCGCAATCGACCGTTGGATCACGATCGACTTGTTGGCCATCTCGCTATATAGGTTGAATATATTAGCAACAACTGTGTGATTAAAGTGCTTTGTGGATAATTGTCTTTTGGCATATTAATAATTCTGAAAACAAAGATCTTTTTTAATTTGTCCTGTTTTTTTTTTTTTTTGGCAGTTCTTATTTATCTATAAAACTTCCAGTTCAAGGATTAGGCTATTAATAAGTGCAAAAATTCCATTTAAACAATAAAATTAAATACATTTACCTGTTAATTTATGCTACATACCCGATGAAGCTTTTTTTTTTTTATGGATTTTAATTGTACTTGTGCATTACATCTCCTGCATTGAAATTAATTTCTATTCATCTAGATTTACAGTTATTTTTTTCATTGTACCCACTGACTGTATTTAGTCTCATTGATGGATATGGATCTTCATTGATTAATTTATTTTTCTTATCCATATCCAGTTTAAATTCATCTACATGTGTTATATCAAACTAGCATGTTCATATGTATCTGTAGTTTTATTATCAAATGAGTATATCCTCACTGATTTTAAGTTAATATTAGCAATAATTTTTATATTAGCCAAGAAACAGCTAAGATTGTTAATCAACTTTTCCTGACTATGATTAATTAAAATACTGATAACAACAATAAAAAATAATAATAAATGAAAAAAAAAGGTATAAAATGCGTATTCTCATGTGACAAATTCAGTTCTCACAGACACATTGATGAAGACTGAATAAGATTCCATTATAACTTTGAATGATCATTTTATGTGTGGATTTTTTTTAAGCATCTTATATTGTTTTGGACAGATTGTGAGAAGTTCTTCTCACAAAAGACGTTTTTTTGCTTACATCAAATTAAGAAATTAGAATGAATAAGATTTATATCATTCATCCTATAAATAATATATTAAATGTTACAGCAATATATGATTTAACAAAATATTTTTTTTATTTCTTACAACTTTTTTTTAATATTTATTTTGCTCATATCACATCACTTGTTATATATTTTTTAGTATGTGAACAAAAATATCTTATCAAAACAGATTAGGTTTCTAAGAGTTTTTTTATCATTACTGTTAATGATTATATATAGATTAACAGTGTTTTCTTGACTAATGGGTTATTGTATACTGACTAGTTTGTAAATATTTTATTAACAAAGTTGTATACATATATATGTGTGCAATCTACTCAGTATAGGCAGTGTGAATCAGTCTAGAAATAATAATATGAAGAAAACGGGGAACTTAATCTACTGTAAAATCAACATGCTAATTTGCATTTCAATGAAGTCTAACATTATGTAAATTAAGAAAGTTAATAAAAATGCCTGAAGAACTTCTAATGGTGTTAGAGAAGTAGTAATATGAAGAAGGAGTAATCAGAAGCATTGAGTTGAAAGCAGATTAGTGCAACTAAGAGTAGACTGAAAACTGATTGTGCAGTTGTAGACAAATATTAGCAGTAGAAAAAAATTCCAATTATAATATAATTTGATTAACTTAAGAGATGTGTGTGAGAAATAAGGTGCTTACTTTAGTAATAATTAGAATGGTCAATGTAATATGTAACTTAAAAGAAACAGAGATATTGTGTGACACTGTCAATACTTGTAATATTATATATGATATTTATCTTCTGAGATATGAACTGTTACATGATCGAGATATTGTTGTCAACTAGAAAATTGCCAGTTGATTTACTAATCCTATCTATTAGTATTATTGTTATTCAGAGTAAATAAACTCTTCAAATTATTTATTAAACTTTATTGTTCATCTTATTAATTTATTTATATAATTGTACAATTGCTGGTTTTTTATTTGGCCCCAAACATAATATAGATTAAATGAATCTCTTTTAAATTAAAATCTTTATTAATATATATATATTAACAAGTAATGAAAATAACTTTTGGATATATTTTGATGGAGTATTTTTATTTATATACTAAAAATATATAATAAGTAATGTAACATTAATATGAGCAAAGTAAAAAAGTTGTAAGAAATGAAAAAATGTAACTTGGAATATTCTTTTGTTGAATGGTATATTGCTTTAATGTTAAATCATTATGTACAAAATTACAAATTATATTATTTATTCTATGATTTCTTAGGTTACTATAAGCAAAAAAAAATGTTGAAATTTATTAAATAAATCAATAAAAAAATTTTAAATATATTTTCTTTATAGTATTTTAATACGGGGAAAAAATTTACTACAAAATTGCTAAAATTGTTTGAAACATTGTTCTTTCACCTTTAAAATCATTGCATGAAATGGATACATTTATTTTGAAAATCAGATTTTTAGAAAAAGGTAAAATAGAAAATATTCATGTATTTAATTACTAGAATTTAAATTATGTGTTATACAGTTATTAATATGATTTTTTAATTTTTATTTTTCAATATAATCTAACATTGTTATTCCTATGTACTGTGCATTTCATTAGAAATCACTAAGAATCTCTTCCATTTTTAGAGAAGGGGTAATAAATTGCCACAGATAAATCCAATGTAGCTTTTATATAGAACACAAAAAAATGTTTATTTTTAATGAGGATTGTTTGGTAAGCCAACAGCTTTTAAATGAGCTAAATTTTTACTTTCTTAATTGACACAATATCGATGGCATTATCTGGCAGCTGGACTTAAATACCCATGTCATTATCTGGTAGCTGGACTTAAACACCCATGACTAGATTGCAACACACAGGAAACTTATATTAAAAGTCTATCTAACAGCACCTCATATATCATTATAAAAATTTATTTTACTTTAGAATTAATAGGACATAGTGTGTATTAATTAACTGTTGAGTAAATTGAAGTATCCTTAAAAGTTTACATGCATTTTAATTTACTAACAAATAATATACCTTTTTTATATGTTATCAAATATCAAATTATTTTATTAAAATAATTTTGACAATAAATTAAATGGATAGTACTGCATTATTTTTAATTTATAAACATTTCTAGTAAAATTGATAACATTATATATGTATTTACAATTATATGCTCTATAATGGAGGTGAAGTCTGGCTTTCTGTTGCATACTGTTAGTATCTAAGTGCTCTGCATGAGTAACATTTAATATTTGAGTCTTGTGGTGCACTAGTGGCACATTTTTTGACATGACTTGGACTTGAATCTTGGCTAGGTGAAATTATTGGGATTTTTCAGGTTCTAATTTAAGATTTTTTCTTTTGAATGGATGTCCCTTTGCTAATCCAGCTAATTATCTAATATTAGTCAGTAAATGTATCTAGATAATTTTAGTTAGAGATCAAAGGAATGCTGGAAATTACTCAAATTATCATCTCTCAGCAATTGTAAAACCTAATGAAAAATGTCTTCTTTATCATTGTTCTTTTAAGATGTGATTGATGTTGGAGAAATCTTTGCTTTGTATTGGATTATTTAAAGGCTGTTTTGTCAGAATTGTAAATCAATTTTAAGCTTTTTAAAATTTTTTTGTTTACTTTGAACTCATATTTATAGTTAATGATTATTAAGTTCTCTTTAGCTATTGGTAGTCTGAATGTTATTTTTAGGGTTATTAGCCATTTTAGTGTTGACAGTTTTCCCTAATATAAAGGGGTCTCTAGATTTTCATGTTTTTATTGTGGCTTGATTGGAAGACATCTATATATTGCATTTCTTCCAAGACTGTGGCTATGTGTATATAAATATGAAGTTTATCTTTTTATGTGACTTCATTGCAATAAATTTATTAATGAATTTAGAACTTTTTAAATAAACTATTGAAAAATTTTCGCAATTAGCAAAGCAAACATCATCTGAGATATTAAAGAACATATTCACTTATTATAAATGAATGTTAAAGATAAATTTGAAAAATTATGTTAATATTTCAAGTTTTAATATTACAAATAAATAATGAATTATTATAAAGTGAAAAAATTATATTCTAGCAAAAATAGAAAATTGGTATATTTTTATGACATCATGGATAATAATTAATAGATATTTAGAAGAGACTTGAACTCAGTTTGTCAAGTTCCTTATATGTATCCACTCCATCTTATACAACTGATACACATGACCACATACATGTGAAAAAGATAAATGATCTCCAATATATATATTTCATGCTGAACCAGTACTCATCAGACATTTATATAAAAAAAAAAAGCATTCTGATTATCAAAAAAAAGAGAGAAAATTAAAAACCAAAAAGCTAAAGATTTTTGTTTTGATTGTTTAAATCAATCCATGACTACAAATTTTTTCACATTTATCATGTAATAGTTTCAATTATATATATTATAACCTGAAAAGAAAGAATGAATGCCATCCGAACATGCCAAAATATCAAGAGACAATATTTGTAATAATAGCCACAATGCTTCTTCAAGATGATCACTCGCTACCTTACAATGGATCAAAAGCCAAAATAAGTAGTGTGCAAAATAATAAATACTACAGGCTAAGCTCAGAGGAATTTTACCACATTTGCATATGCTACAATAAAAAGAGCCATATGGGTATGAATAACAATAAATAAATATTATCAATATAATGTGTAACATTTAATAAATTTTAGGAGGAGGAGAACTATCATACTTATTTTTACAAATTACAGAGATGCTCTTAATATTGAAAGCATGCATCAAATTGTTTAGGCATATATTAAATTTTCTTTTAAACAATTTTCACCTCCATTACAACACATCTAATAACCATCATCAGCATTTCATTACTATGATTAGATCCACTTACCATATCTTTTGATAAAGAATAATAGGTTTCTTATTGTAACGTTTTTCGTTTTGCTAGGCCTTTACACGCTAATATAAACTGCGCGTGAGTTGATCAAGCTATGTCAAAAAAAGAAGAAAGTTGTATTTCTATTCTAAAAACACAGCTATTTTTCCTGATCAACTTCAGCCTATTAATTGTTACGAATTGTGCTATTGACAAAATCAACTTTTAATTTTATTTACTATGGGCGCCAGAATTCCTAAGAATCCACTGAAATATGTCGCCAGCACCTCTCGCAAGTTGTAAAACAAAAAAAAAATAAAAAGATTTTTATTATATTTTTTTTTAAGGGGCAGTAATTCTACCGTAATGAGAATTAATGATTTTTACGATTATTAGTCCTGGGCGTATTGAAACATATTGACAAAGGTAACTTACGTTTAAATCTTATTACACTAAAAATAAATTTAATAATAAAAAATAATAACTATTATTAATAACGCACAAATGAGAATTGATATTAGAAATATTTTTAATTTTGACAAACTAAAATACTTCATGTTAAGTAGCTAATTAATACCTTGGAGAGAACACATTTAATTCAGGTGGGAAATATCCAGAAAATATAAATATCAGTTAAAATAAACAAAAAGTTCTTGGTTAAATAAGAGTCTCTCATATAGAAAAATTAAAGTCACTATCAGGATTCTTTTATACGTATATTTTTACGAGTAGTTTTAAATAGTTAACTTTGTCACAATCAGGATAAGTATTCTTACCGGTAAGTTTCATGAATTCAGTAGTAGAATGAGCTCGGCCTTTTGGTTATTATTTGATCTTGTGGTCCATTCTCCTAGTCGGTCACGAAACCTTTTCTGGTATACATCTTCAGGCATGATGTCTTCAGAAGCTCCGGTTCACTCCGACATGCCGAATTACTTCAGCGTAGAGCGATCTTGGATATATTATTGTTATCCAAGACCAACTAGAGAAACCAACAAACAAGATGTCCTTCAAACTGATCTCTGCCCTTTATACTCTCTAGAGGCCCAGTTTTCTGACTTCTGCGCATATCTTTTGTTTGTCAAAATATCCGTTGATAATCTTATATATTCTTTATAAAATTTATGTTACAAAGTCTCTATTTTTTTCAGTATAATTCTGCCATCTTTAATTAGTTGAAATATTTTTACTTTCTCTTATCTAGATTGGTAATTTGTGTCTTTTGTTCTCTCCAATTGTAACTTTTATTTCTAATTACATAAAAAAAACCCGAAAGAATAATTTAACTTTCATTGTACGTTATTTTTTTTAAAAAAAAATCTAAATTTACTTTTATTTTTTAGCTTCTACCAAATGCCAATATATTTGCAACGTATATAAATAAACGTTACATTATATTTTGTGCCACATTGTTTATTAAAACGATTTCTTTCACAAAACAATTTTTTTAGTATTCATTTATGTAATATTAAAATCTCAGGATTCTTTAATTAAATATTTATAATATTAAAAAAAATATTATTTTCTTTCATTTGAGAATTATTAGGCAATGAATGGAATTCTAATAAAAATATGAGGGGATATACTCTTACCCATAAGACACAATGAGTGGATAATGAATTTTATGGCCACTGAGGATATCCTACTTAATTTCTCTTTATGAGTTGAAGATAAATAATTTAAGCATTTAATCAACTATACTATTATGTATAAAGTAAATAATAATTTTGTCACAAAAGCAGTTTTCTTTTTATAAATGCAATTGATTAAAATGATCATTTAAAATTAAGAAAACAAATATATAATTTATTTCTTAGATACTTTCTTTGCATCTACAAACCATTTGAACAAAGCGATTACTATATTCAAATTTGTGTTCATGTACTTTTAATGACCAACTTAAATATAATTGTGTAATAAGTTTTATAACATCAAGATTTCTGTATAATGTGTGTTAATGATGATATAAATACTATAAGACATACTTAACAATAAAAACATTTATTTTGACAATAAAGACAATTAAATAAATAACAATTTTGGAAATCTATAATATTTCAAAGCAAACTACTCAGACACTATGCTATACAATTCACTTCATTAGAGAAATACTTCTTAAAGTTTACAGATAATAATAAAAATAAATGTAAAGATTAAATAATTGACTATTATTAACTTTCTACTTTTTTTCCTATGTATTGATTTCTATTATAACATATCATACCATTTACATACTCTTATACACTTTATCAATACTTTTATTTGTATTACACTAACAGTTTCGACTGTCCTGCAGTCATCATCAGAGTTCTTGTTGAGTTGGGTTTTGGTAATAGAATCAACAAGAACTCTGATGATGACTGCAGGACTGTCGAAACTGTTAGTGTAATACAAATAAAAATATTGATAAAGTGTATAAGAAGGTGTAAATGGTATGATATATTATTAACTTTGTCTGACTAATGAAATTTTTTCTTAATATTATACATAAGTTATATTATTATGTCCTACCAATGAGTATATTTAAATACTAAGCATACCAATCCAGTGATAAAATAAATGTTAGAAGTGATGTATATTACTTATTGAGGCCCAAAAATACATTTAATTTCTAAATTAATATCAGTTTTATGCTTTGCAATACTGGCAAAGCACAGAAAAAAAACAGATCTACACATTAAAACCATGCATGACCTACAGTCAGATTTTCAAGAATGCAGCAGAAGAAAAGATGATGTTCTTCAGAACAAAATAATATCAATTGCCAAAAATAGTCATGGTGCTATACCACATATGGCTTCATACAAGATATACATGATATACATCTGAGAGGTAAAGGCAATGAACTTAAATGATGGCATGAAAAGAAAATACCTATATTTTAAGGCAATAATTATGTTAGGACTTTTCTCTGAACTTAAGGAAAATGAGAATGAACCATCAAAATATATTAGTTACAATAATAGCTACATTAAATAAAGCATTTATGCTTAAATATGAGATATGAATGATATAAACCATGGAATATATCATAAGAGAGACAGACAGACAGCTAAATTTCTTTATAAAATATTTGCCAGCAAAACAGATTCACCAAAAAGACACAGCTATGATCTCTTGGAAAAATATAATGAAATAAATATTCACAAGAGGATGACATAGCCATGATGTTTGGGGTAACATAATGGCAAGATATAATAAAACAAGAGAGGGACTAATAGTACAATCTTCTAAATAAATATAATAATTGATGTGTAAAACTGACAAAAATTATTTGCTCAATCTGACTTAATAAAAACATGGCCTGAAATAAGTAATAAGAATACACATTTTCACTGGTTCTGTATAAACTCATACATACAAATAAGTAAATAAATTACTCATGGTGGGACAAGTAACACTTTAAAATTATATAGTATCATAAAATACAAATATTCTATGAACTTCTGTATATTACAGTTTACAAATAATGCATAAAAATATGTCTAACAAAAATGCATAATATAAACAAAATAAAATACATGGGAAATTACAATAACAAAATAAAATTTTAAAATTATACTCAGTTTATCAAAATACATAATTAAAAGTCCTTCATCCTGGAGGTTCTACTATTCAACAGGATACCATCTTTGCAATTACCATTCTACAAATAAAAATTTCTCCTTTTGTTGTAAAACAGCAAATTTAAAATTATATGTATAGCATTCAAAATATTTCCTATAAGCAACAGATTTCCTAATGAACATGAGCACACAATACAATTAATGGCCATTCAGTTTTTTTTATGGACATTCAGTTTTTTCATGAAGAATATTTAATTAGAGCACCAATTATATTTTGAATAATATATTATTTTATTCATTCCTTGGAAAATATAATTATTGATGAATATACAGAAGCATAAATATTCTTTTGATATAACATAGGTTTCATTATAGAGCAGATTAAAAAAATTATTAATTATACTAATGATAACAATAATGACAAAATATATAAATAAATTTAATTGCATAATAACCTTGAATAATAATATACTAAAAACATTTTATATTTCTTTTATAGAGTATATGATTGTTCCAGTTATTTAGTATAGACCATAGTTAAATAAAAATGTTAGCAATGAATCTTTTATTATTATCATAGAATATTAATTTTAAAGTAAATGGTCAGATAGTAATTTTCAGATGAAAAAGTAAATCAATAATTTTAATTTTTCAGAGTTAGGAAATATTTTCCTATCTCTAGTCTGAAATAAATGTATGACAAAAATTTTCATGAGTGTATGTTTTAATTCTATCACTAAGATAACAATAAGTAAAATGTCATTTCAAAATTCAAATGGATAATTTATTAAATTCCATTTATCAATAAATAGGTTCTGCCATTCAGAATTCAAATAGTTTATTCATGGAAAGATGAATTATTCTGAAGAAAATCATTATGTAAAGATATGACAATATTAAAATAAATATATTTTAAATATACATTGCTGAAGAATAAATTTTTTTAAATCTTTTAATGAATTTCTTATTCTTTTCAGCATCTTCTAATATTTAAAATAATATATTTTAAAACTATTAAAATTTTTTAGGACATACTAAAAGAACACAGTTTTTAACAGTCTTAATATTATTGCATAAAGAATGTTGAACTGATAATACAGTCTATTATGAATAAAGAAATAAGAATGAAAAAAATTCTTATATAAGCATAGTGACCATAAAATAATCCTTTGAAGTACCAATTTTACATAAAAATAATTTACTAATTGTTGAAAAATAATTATTTAGACTTCCCACTATGTTTAAAAGCAATATAGATTTCAGATTTCTTAGTAAACTTTAGCCTAGAATTTTAGCACCTGAATGAAAATTAAATTAGCAATACATGTTTAACTTTTAAATAAAATAAAAATTTGTTATAAGCAAATTAAACTAAATAAAATTAATTATTAATCAAACAAATTTTAGCCGGTAAAAGTTATGAAAGTAAGAAGTAACAAGTAAGTAAGCAAGCATTTGCAAGTCTTTATTTTTTATACTCCAGATGTGACTGATTTTGATGATTAAAAATTGACATTTAAATCATTCCTACTTGACCTAATTCATTACAGTTCAAAAATTAATTAGTGTCCTGGGAAACAAGGCTAAAAATACACTCATTTACATAACTGTCTAGACAGTAATTAAAAAGAATGTTACATTTGAAGACAATTATTTACAATATTAAAAATTATTACAATAAAGATAAAACAATATATAATAAATTACATTATTTTTAACAAAACATCAATTTATATTACTCTTTCTAATAATATTACATACTACTTAATAAGTCCAAGTTCCCAGAATATTTAAAGACTTTTAAATAAAGAAATTTAAGCATAATTTTTTAATATTGCAAACGAGAAAGTGAAAGATAAAATTTATATGTAAATATACTCACACACATTGACTAATGCTTGTTTATTCAAAATTAATAGCATTTAATAATAAATTAATTTTTTATATTTTTAATTAATTAAGCTAAAACTTAATTTCGCTAACTGAATCTTTATTACAATTAGTATAAATAAAAATACACCTTTTATTAGCAAATGATTTAAATAAAAATGCATTTTTAAACGCAAGTAATTTAAATACTATATTGACTTTTAACATACCAGGGTCTCTATTAAAATAGTTTTATCTCTTAATCGCTCTTAATATTAATTTTTATTGTACAGGGTATCCCTAATTAAAGCAATTTGACATCATTTACAATTACAGATGGGTTTAAAGTACTGCAGTAAAAATATAAAAATGATTTTTAAAACAAGATTTATAAAAGTTTTTAAAAGTGATTTGAAGGATAATTTAACATTGACATATTGAGCCCTGATAAATTGGCTTATAGTATAAATTAACTTATTGAAATGCAGCAGATGTCCACTTAAGGTCTTTTCTTTCAATTAGCAAAAGTTTGTTTTAATTAAATCAAAGTGGTAGTCCGAATGTCGACAGGGAGATTAACAATAGAAATTAATTAAAATTTTGTTGAATTCCTTTAGACATTCGGATAGGATTGATTACAGCTGATAAGTGAGCAAAGTTTGGAATATTTTTGTAATGCTCCAGGGCAGTTGTATTGTGCAATTTCACTATATATAGGAGGGTTTTCTTTTGTTCTTCATTCTAGTAATATTCCAGCAAATATTCTAGCAAGATTCCTAGTATTCTAGTATTATTCTGTTGTAGCAAGATTTCTAATATATATTTGTTCTGAGATTTTCTAGCTACGTGCCTGCAAACTTAAGTATTTGAAGCCGAGTTTTCATCTTCAAATAAATTTTACCATGTTCTACAATACCACTTGAAATATCTATGAATCACCCAACCTTTAAAATTGCTAGCTTTGAAATGACAAGAGTAGAGCTGGCAAGAAGGCTATTTTCCCTTCAGGAATGGCCGGCCACTGCTCTATACCATCTAATGCTGTCACATAGGAAACCCTGACACTGCTGCTGCTGCTGAAATGTGAACAATACCAGATTTTTCTGCTGAGTCATATAAAACCTGCAAATCAATCTACCTGCAAATGCTTCTCCAGAGGTAACCCCAACATTAACCCAAGAGCTCTTGTGATTCTCTCCTATAATTAATACACTATAGCTATTTAAATTGTCTTCCATTTTACTTTACTTTATCATGTATTCCTTTAAAATGTTCTAATATAATCAGTAATTTTGCTCTCTATCCTTGGGTCAATATTTTATATTTATTAATCTTTCTCTTTATTTTATTATGATAGTGTGCCAGAATAGTCTTTGACCGAGTGAATTATTCCCTTTGTTGAAAGCAAGACGCTGATATTAAGGCATTTTAAAATTATAAATAGTTCCCATTTTTATTATCTTGTGAATCACTCGTTCGAGGGCTATTCTAATCTTGGTCAATATGTGTAATAATTATATAGTTTAAAATCCACATTTATCGATTTTAACCTAATATGAGAGTATGTGCGAGGTCAGTGATTAAATGTGTCACAAATGCATGATTGTGTAAATAAATCGATGCTTTCTTTTCAAACCCGCAAGCATGCATTTTCCTATTTTAAAATATATTCTGCTTTAATTTCATAGTTCGTAATTGAGGTCGAGAATGGGCGGACTCTCTTTAAATAATTATTGGAGAATTGATTAGGCATTTTCTCAATCTAAATAAATCCTTTTTGTATGCTTTATATATGTTAGCCGAGTATTGCCAGAAAGTGTATTGGTTGTCGAGACCGCTTTGTTTATCTCCAAGGGCTTTAAACAGCCAAGACCATTTCCAATTTCACTTTCTGCAGTTCCCAGGCAGAGTGTGTCTTCGAATGTCACACCTAGGAATTAGACGCAGCCTTCACCCAGTCGCTAAGTTTTGGATAAGTCCAGACTTCGGCTGTCCGTGACAGCACATTACTACGGATCAATGGTGAGACGCCCTCCGTAGTCATTTCACATATTCACTATAATTTTGCTTATTTATATTTTACAAAGCATCCGTGATTTAAATGTATCACACCCTCCATCCTTTAATAAATACCTTATTGGCAATACCGACCTCCCAATATAACTGTAATTATAATTATAAAATAAATGCCTTGATCACATCCCCACTTTATCGCTTAATAAGCTTTGGTCCATGCTATTCTCAAAATCAAGAAATATTATATTAAACCTTAATGTTCAAATGTTTTATTAAACTTTTATAATTTACTCAAAGCACCTCGCACATCTTCCCATCTCTTTTAAGCACATTATCGTAATACTATATTAGCCCGAGGTATAGACTATGTATTACTTAACAACCTTTTAATGTAATTTTTATGGAATGTTATGCTAACAGCCATTTTAATAAGCGTCCCTGTCTCATATAAGCAGACAGTGTGCATTATATATATATTTCTTGCTATATAAATAAATCTTTTAAATCTTATAAAACTAATTTTGATCTTTTATTTTATTGATCCCTATCATTGTCTCGGTCTATATATCTATTTTATACATTTCTTTTGCACTATCCATAGACGTTAATTAGTAACCCAACTTATCTCGTAGTGTAGTCTCTTTGTTTCTCCCTGATCACCAGGCACCAGTAAAGGGATATATTATTAGTAGCATCAGATGCGTTATCACGTAGGTGGCGCTGTGGAATTTAGATTTTAGATTCAAACTTAGTATATCTAGAAGGGAACCCTCCTAGAGTGTTCAATTTCGTATTTGGGGTTTGAATTCTGCAGTGTGTTAGCTAGATAGACGAATCTGACCATTACAATATAATGTTCATTGATTAGCCAGGGGTGCTGCCCAATAGTGAGAGTTTTGATTCTGCTATACTGCATCAAAAGCCTGCTCAACTGTGTCTAAGAAAAGAAACTAATTCATAGAAAGAAAATAATAAAATCTTTTCATTAGCAAACATTAAAAACGTTTTGCTAATTTATCATTATATATATTGTATATAAATGTTCCCCATAGAATTATTTAGATAGCACATTGAAATTACTGTACACACACATGTATACTTTTCTTTTGCTAAGGTTATTTTAGATAAATCGGAATATGAATTTTTGAATTTTGAAATTTAAAAAAAAATAAAGATACATTTAAGGAATATTATTTTGATATATGAATCTAAATTAATTCACAAATTATTATATGTATATATTTCAAATGTTTAGATTTACATGATGAAGATCAAGAATTATTTTTCAAATATCCTAATCATTCTGACACAAATGTCAGAGATGAACGTCCCAAAAGACAAGTTGCTGATTCACTACGCAATACAAGACAAAAATGTTCACTTCTGCTTGTTGCTGATTACCGTTTTTATCGACAGCTGGGTGGAAGTGATACAAAAAAAACAGCTAATTACCTGGTAGGACAATTTTTTTTATTTTTGTAGATCTCTGAATTGCATGTAAATTATATATGAGTAATGAAAAACTGGAGAAAACATAAATTGAAAACACAGTGTTTTAAACACATACACATATATATTTATAAACCTTTTATTATTGTGGCGCATCACTTCTATAATTATAATTAAAATGTGGCCAACTTTTGATACATTTAGTCCAAAATAAGTTTTATTACTAAATAAAAATTACATATTCCATGTTTTAAATTGTAACTGCAAAAGCATAATAATGTTTTTTTTTTTTTTTAAATGTATATTTAAACATTTTATAAGAAGATTTACCAATTGATCTTTTAAAATAACTTCTATTATATATGTTGTGTGCAGGCATAGCCAACCATGTGCACCCATGCCTATTAGCTTTGCCAATTGTCAATCATAAGATGGAGCAGAACCAATTATATTTGAATAACAAGAGAGAGATGATTTAGACTAATAACATAGTTTATTAACTTGTATTTACAAATACACAATTAGTAATGTCCTAAAAGGCATACAAAATAATAAAAAATCAGGGCAACCTGTAAAAGACAAACGCACTTTCAAAGGCAGGAAACTCCAGTTCATTTAACCAGTTTTGGGGCTTTATATACCTTTATTTTCTGTTGTTCTTCAGGAGTGCTAGCATTCATACCATGTATTGTCTAATTTTTAGCTAACATAACCAATCATACATGGACAGTTCAAGTGCTCAACATTCATAAGGTTGGAATGATCATGTATGATTTGACTAGACCTAAAATTGACTATATATGGTTTGGTTTTATTTGGGTAATTTTAATTATGTAATACTAAAGTTAAATGAGCATGCCCTTACAATATTTGCTACACATTTGAATACAAAAATAATTTATTTTATTACATAAATACAACTGTAATCTTATTAATACAAACAATAATATTATACAAAATGTCTGTATTTTCTATGATTTGCGCTAAAGACACATAAACACACAAAGCTGACTTTTTAAAAAAATTATTTATATTTGCAAGTGTGGCTGAACGCTTTCAAGAGTGACACAGCTCTCATAGTCATAGCCATATTGTAACTAATGAAACTAATAATGCAAATTTATGCAAATGAGTTTATTTATTCCATTTCTTGAATATATTGTAGCACGTGTCTTTTCTGTTGAAGACGTGATTGTGCCTAGCAATAAAATAAGCCTCTTTGACTTTTCTTTTTAAGTCATGGCGGTCTCTACATATAATCATAGGGTCAATCAGTTTGCAATCGTGCCCTGCTGAAATGTGATGCTGGGTGAAAACTGAGTTACAAATTGGGTCTGAGAGTGCTTTGTTATATGAATATGCATGTTGAGACAGCCGTGTAGATAGAGCGGCTCTGGTTTCACCGATGTATGAGGCCTGGCAATTTGCCAAAGGGCAGGCAATATTGTACACCACTTGAGATGTCTGTGAGGGTGGTAATCTTGGTGTTATTGATTAACTTGTTGAAGTTGGGGGGAGGGGGGTATGAAAGCACAAGTGGTATTTTTTGTTGAAAATAGTACAAAGTTTTTTATGTATCTTTGGAAAATATGGAAGTAAAAAGCCTTTGTTTATCAAGATTAGCCGTATTATTGTTTATCTTAGAATAAAATTGCCTAATTTTCTTGTCAATGAGACTTTGTTTAAATCCAACATTCAATAAGTCATCTCTGTATGAGAACAAGTTAGCTTTTCTGTCTGCCTCAAACTTACATAGCTGCATATTTCTATATAGGAAAGAAGTCAAACCAGAGAGCTTTTGATTAGTTGGTGAGTAGGAGAGAAGGTGAGAGTTTTTATAGTTCAAGTATGTGGGCTCTCGGTGTACCAGTAATAATATCACATAAATTCATAGATGACTATTATTTATTAAATACAACATTAACTCAATTACAATATATATAATATAGGGAATTTGAGCACAGACTTTCAAGTTCCCTTCAGCTATCTACTCTATTTTATCAACTAAAAATATGTGCTTCAGCACTCTCAGCAATATGTATTTTGTTTTGCACCTAACAATCATAATCATATATATTAATGCTAAAACAGCATACTTTATTTATAAATACCCATATTACATAAATACTTTAACTACAGAAATTATTAATACTACTTAAATTTACTTAATATCTAAAGATAAGCCCATAAATTACTAGTTGATAGTGGATGTGCTAACAATATAATTATAAGACAAGAAACATATAATATTTGGAATACACTTTCCAAATATGTATAAATATTGTGATATTTTCTTACTCTCTATAACATTATCTTATTCTCTATAATGTAAATGTAACATATATATTTTTGTAATAAACTAGAATCTGCTTAAAGTTATTAATTAATAAGTCAAGTCTACTTTAATCAAATTTATATATAAAGGAACATTCTAGTGTTAGCTCTGTTGGTTGCTACTAACCATTTACTTTATTTTCTTTTTTAAACTATCTGAATGCTGGTCTCACTAAACTAATTTAAAATTGGATAGTCTTCAGAGATATTAATATACCTGTTATAATATTATATTTATTATTTTCAAAAATTTAAATAATCATGAGGAGGATTTGCGAGAGCCCAACTATTGATTTTAATTCAATATTTTTCTTTTAAATAAACTTAACTGCAGAGTTTAACCACAACAAATCACTCTTTTTTTCTTTTTTTTTTGACTTTAAACCTTAAACTATTATACTAATATATAATGTAATTTACATTCTTAACCATAATTAACATATTATTTGTTAGTAAAATAACAAGTAAATTTATTACTCTTAATTGATGTTTTATGAACTTTTTATTTTATTTCTATTTGTATTATAACATTTAAATATGAACACAGAAGCAGAAAAAGTAGATGTTACAGAATATTATAGAGGATTACTGAGAAATGAATTTATCTTTTAAAAACAATAACAGTAATGTTTCAGATATTTAGTACACTTTAAACTGTTTCACATATTTCAATTATAATTATTGTAGATTTTTGTTATTATTTGAACACCAAATGATTGCAATATATATTCTAAATTTAATTTTTAGATCAGTCTGATAGATCGTGTCAATGATATCTTTGAAAATACTGAATGGAAAGATGGCACCAGTCAGATTGGAATTAGGAATATGGGGTTTGTAATTAAAAAAATTCTTGTTCACAATAGTACAACTCAAGTTCGAGATGGTAGGGAACATTATAACATGGAAAAAAGTGATAATTGGATTATCAAGCATCTTTTGGAGGTAAATATTATATATATGTGAAGAACATATTAAATAATAATAAGCAATTTATTTTCCATGTAAAATAATTGAGTTTAAGCTAACCAATTGTATTCTTAAGTCTCTAATTTGTAACTGTTACATTATATGTATATTAGATATATGATCCAACTAAAGGAAAAATATAATAAAAAACACACAATTACTTCTCTATAAAGCTGCTTTAATATTTCAACCAGCAGACTGGTTTTCATCAGAAAACACAGCAAAATGCCTATTTCCAGAATTTAAACACTAAAATATTACAAACAGTTACGTATCAGATAACAAAACTAATTCCTATAGGCTAAAAATCTTTACAAAACTTTGTAAAAAAAAATATTTACAAAACTTGGTACAAAAAATACAAAAATACTCTTTCACAAAACTTTCACAAAAAAGTTTTTTGTGAAAGAGTGTTTTTGACTAAAATACTTTTGCAAAATATATTTCTTTTAATTTGGATCTTCTCGGAATGTTTTTCAAAACATATTAAAAGTTTTTAATGTATGTTCAATTTTAATGATCTCGCATTTATTTGAAAAACAACTTTTAATTCTCTATAGTTTACTTTGAAAACACTTTTAATTACTTCTGATCTATTCTAAAAACAATTTAAATGATTTGGTTAATTAATGTTTCAGAATAAAATTTGATCTTTAAAATATTGCATATTCTGTAAACCTCAATTCAAAAAATTTCTAAAAATTGTTATCATAAATTAATATTAGTATAATGAATCCAAAACCTTTGATTTTATATATTTATATTTGTAGTTATATAAAAACTGAAGCTTTTTACATTTGCAAGGATCCCCCCCCCCCTTTTTTTTTTTTTGCCTATATTGATTTTTATTACTCATTATTTCATTCATTTTTGAAAAATAAATAGCTAGTTAAACCTTATCAAAATATATATCGATTTGGACATATACATTTGTCTTAAACAATATTTATTTTATAAAGCGCATTGAAAGGCTGCAAACTTCTCGTGCTTATTATAATTATAATACTTATCTGACAGCCAATCAGATGTTATGATGGCTGAAAGCATGAGAGGTTTGCAGCCTTTCAATTTAATTTGTCTTAATTGAATAACTATCTGTTTTTTATTCTTTTATTTATTTATTAATATGTGAAAAAATAGTGATATATATTTATTTAAAACTGTATTATCTTTCTAATTTCTTAGCTATTTTCAATTTAAATCAGTTAGGATTTACCTACCTGCTTTGTAACCTAATTCATGGGTTTTATAATGTACAATAAATAAATTACAATATTAACTTTTAAAACATTGAATAATAAATAAATTGCAAAAGTATGCTTTTAATTACAATAATTGAAGGCATGCTTCTGCACTTTATTTTTGTGAAATGTTACCATAATTTACTTATTTATTATGTATATTTTTTGTATTTTATATTGTTGTTATGAGTATATATTAAATTAAGCATTTCATGGATTTATTATGATATAAACAAAGGGTTATATCCATATAAACAACAGAGATAACTTAAGTAAAACATCAATTATTAATTGACAGTCCTGATACTAAATTGTTTCTAGTAATGTATAATAACTCTTTTATTCTGAGTTTAATTAGAAGAAAAAGTTATCTCTAGTTGTTTACTTAGATGTAATCTCTCGATTTTCTTTGTTTACTTAATAATAAATTCATGAAAATATTTAACATATACAGTTCTTTGAGAAAGATAAAAATGTTATTTAGAGGATGTTAAAAGATGTGAGTCCTCTGAAACTTATACTTATAAAAATAGCTATCTGGGTTTTTAAAATCCTTATAACAACTTGAGATAGTAGTAAAAGTGAATCTTCTTTTTCTTTAATTAATCTCACAACAAAAGAACTATTATAGAGTTACTAAAAAAACCTGTTCAACCTCAGATTTCTTAGAAACATTAAAGATGAAAGTTATCTAGTTGTTTACATGGATATAAACCTCAATTTCCTTTGTTTACATCATAATAAATCCCTGAAAATATTTAATTTAACATATACAACTTCCTGGAGAAGTTGAAGTATTACTTACAGGATTTTAAAGAAGATATGAGTCTTCTGAATCCTCATATCAATCAAAATAGCTATCTGATTTGTATCTAATTCAAAGAACGCTTATAAAAAATATATAAATATTTCAATTATATAAGCCTTTGATTTTATGATTATTTTTTTTAACTTCAAAAAGAAGGCATAATACATTGTAGATAACAAAAATACTTTTTCAATAGTATCTTTTTTTTTTTTTTTATCAGTATCATGTTGAAAGATCAATTTTATTAAAAGCTATGAAAATTTAATTAAAATATTTAATTCTGTCTATATATTCATTAATTTTTTATTTCGTTATTAATTATTTTTTATATTGAAATTGGTTGTTAATTCAGACCATAGATAGCTACTTCTATGACTTGCATTAGTTGAAAGCACCTAGTTATTTAAAATTACTTTTTATTAAAGCTTTTCTCTGTAGTGGGCGTTTATGAATTTACATTAATTAAGCTAAAGCTCTCTACTATCATTACAAAATTATTTTTATAGTGAATCATGTAGTTTCTTAAATTACTGATAAAAATAATGCTAACATTGTCAAAAGTAATAACATAGTTAACTAGATATGATCCTTGTAGTGTTTTGTAAAATGGCAGACATGTTTGTGCACTCCAGAAAAAACTAGAATTTATTCGTAAGGCTGTTTTTAGATTGCGCTCTGATAGCTGAGGAATTTAATTAGTGCATTGACGTAATGGCGATCGACAATTCCTAGAAATATTTGCTAATTACAAATGTTTCTAGATAAGAGATGTTACTTATTGGTCAGTGCATTGATTGATCATTGCAGTTGTCAGAGAGCAATAAGAAGACTGGGTAACATCAAGCAGTGTAACATAGAGAGCAGTCAAGCAGTACTGAGTAAGCAGTATTTAAGTAAGAGATATCTCGCATCAGTGCTGGCGGTTAATGATCAGCGCCCAGTGGAAATGTAGTTCATGGGTGTAGCTGAAAGAGACCGCAGCGGAGATATTGAGAGCATTCATTGGAGAGCTTCGTTGCAGACCAATTCGTTGGAGAGCTTCGTTGCAGACCAATTCGTTTGGAGAGCTTCGTGGCAGACCAATTCGTTGGAGAGCATTCATTGCAGACCAATTCAGCGGAGAGATTGCAGACCAATTCGTTGGAGAGCTTTGTTGCAGACCAATTCGTTGGAGAGCATTCATTGCAGACCAATTCGTTGGAGAGCTTCATTGCAGATCGATTCGTTGGAGAGCACTCATTGGAAAAGAACAGCGTGGGAATTGTATAATGTTATTGGCTGACCGCACAGTATGACTTGCAGGTATAACATTGGCACAGTTGTAAGTGCGGATTTAACAATCCTCAAATAGCATGATCATATTGTATAATTTACTATTTGTTTATTAAGGAAAGAACATATTTTATTAAATTATTTGTTTATTGTTTAAACTATATGTAATTAGAAAGTTAACCTTTATAATCTTAAGCAATCCAGTTTTTATTTAAAAAGATATTATTAAAGGAAAGGGTAGAGACTTTATGTATTAGCTGTGGCCCTATATTTTCAAAAATAATTTATTAATAACATTCAACATATTAAATAATATTGCTAACTTTAATGTTAACTTGTTGATAGCAATATTATTTCTCACTTCTCCTTATGTTTTTTTTTTTTTAAAAAAATTTAAAAAGTGTATAAAGTTATATGTCTTTTAATTGTGATTACGTATAGAATGAGGTTAATTGGTTTTCTAAAGTGCTTTATAGACAAATCATGTATGAAAAACAGGCAATAATAATGCTTTACTATGACAAAATATTTAACTCATTATCCAGATTTAATACATAAAATAACGTTTAAATCTGATATAAAAAAATGCAAAGCCTAAAATTGGAAAAAAAGCATTTTACAGTACATTATTAAAAAAAAAGGGGGTATAAACTCATGTTCATATATAGTATATAGTAAACATTTCAGTTGATCTTTTTTAAAAATATATATATATATAATTTTATGGGCTTCATTTTAAAATTTCAATTCTATTGAATTGAAACAAATAACTGCTACTTCCATTGAATTATGCTTAACTAATAATCAAATGTCAATAAACTATGTAAAGAATGGAATGATGCCACCCATTCTTTTAGCACTGTTATTATTTAACTTTAGTTTAATGACATTATTATAAATCAAAGAGTGAATCTGTATATGAGTTTGATTTACATATAGCATAAATACTTTGAAATCACTATTTAATTATTCAGAGTTGTGATGAATTATGATTCATTATTATTTACCAGTGGAAGCCTGAAAGTGCTTCTTGAACAGATGGTTGAAAGGATTCAACAAATAAAGACATAATGAGAGCATACACATCAATCAATCTAATCAGATGATAAGGAAAGTGAAGAAAAATGTTTAACAAACACCTAAGTTTTAATGAAATACAGAATTAATGAGAAGCCAAAAAAAAGAAAGAAGAAATGAATACCTGATCAATTTCCAAAGATAGTGAACTAATTTTTAAAAACTGGACAATGTTTTGGGGATAGTGAATAAAAGCTCCAATACAGCATTTGTACAGTCTCAACAGGTATTTTATCTTTAATGAGTTATAGTGCACAGCCATTTCCAGAAAGCTTTTCAAGAATGGAATTCCTTATTTAATAAATCAAAATGCCACCAAGGTTATAATAATACATTATTCAGTAGTTTTTGGGATGAGGATTACCAGGATGGAATATGGGCATTACATATCTTTTTTTAGAAAACAAGTTGCTAGACTTAGAGATTTAACCACATACTCCCTATAAGAAATTCAAATTTCTTGGATTATTGAACAAAATTTTCCAAGCAAAATAGGCACAGATTATAAGATGATTAAGCAAATTTCACAATTCTTGACACAAAGGATCTAAGTACCCAGCTAGTAGAAGATTCAAAAAAGAAGGAAACAGGTTTTCCATCAAATCAAGCAAGGGCATCATTCATGAAAAAAGAGGGTCACATTACAAATATCAGAGGAAAACATAGAATAAAAGATAAGTCCACTATGATTTAAATGGAAAAAAGCATAGAGATACTGAAAACTCTGAAAAGATCTGAAATTTTTAAATGCACTGGAAATGAGATGAAATATCAATTATATCACCTATAATGAAAACCAACTCCACTGTTCATAACCATATTATAGTATTCTTATATTATTGAAGGTTTAAGCCACTGAACTGTTTTGTGCTTTGCTGATATGTTTTGGTTCATCATGCAATGCCAGAAATGATGGACCTTAGACTCAATGTCAGTGTCCAAAGAAGGCCACCACACATATGATCTTGCTAGCATCTTCATTCTGATGAACAGGTTGAGCACTTGGGATCATCCAGCCAGAGGAATGGCTACTCTTGATCCCCAGATAATGCAGCTATTTTGAATTGAGAGTTCTACCCTTTGAGTCCAGTAGACTAGATGCAACTCATTAGGTTTTTTATTTGGCTAACCTTTGACAAGCTACTGTTTGTCTAACTCAATTTCCGATAAAGACAAAATCTAACAACCCCACTGGAGGGAAATTTCTATCTTTATTACTAAGAATAACCACTCTCATTTGATTTTACAAAGTTTTATTAATATGCTAATAACATTTGCAGTCAACTTTTTTTTGAATAATGACAAAATCTAATGACCTGCAGGGGGAAGATTTTGTAGTTTAAAACTTTTTTCCAGCCATGAGGAAATTTTTTTTATTTTATTTTGACAACTACACCAAATCTGTTGTTAGTCACAATTATACATATAAACACAAACTATTATACATATGTTTTACAATACATTTATTAGTGAAAGAAACTGTTCCAGCACATTTAGACATAATATATTTATTAGTAGTTTTTAGATACAAACATACACTTGATTCACAGTTGTTATTCATAAATAGCTATGCTACTGTTGGTGGGGTATAGTTTCCAGTTATAGAATGAACTGCTGAAGAAGGGATTGTAGTGCCTTATAGATTTCTACCCACTTCCAGCTTATGACAGTTTGCCTTGAATCGGCTTTGGTTCTGGCAGTTTCCAGTCTTAACGTGGACTTGCCTTGCTGCATAACTGTTAGCTTAAATAGTTATAATATGGAAAATGATCACTGCTGTTCAGGCTAGCAGGAGTTTTTTTCGACCATATAGGGAGGACCAGACTACTGTTATTCAGGTTTAACAGTTGTTCTCTGACTTTACCTTCAAAAAGGGTGACTATTTATTGCCAGAGCCCCAACCTTCATGCCATTGGCTATGCGTTATCTCTTTATATACATCTTGGTTAGTGGCAATGAATACTCAATCCAATCACAATAAGGAATCTGGACTAGTCCATTATTTGAAGACAAGATATGACAACATGGCTAGTAGAAAAACAGCAAGCCAAAAAAAGAGAGTAATAACTTATTATACTGATATACTTATCCACTTCATTAAGAGATATTATAATTTTCGTAATACAGATGAATTATAATAATACTTAGAAATCCTATTTGTTGTAATAATTAATAATTCTACTAGTGCCTTTGGCTTTAATTTGTCAAATGACCATGAATTACTTTTTATTTCTTCTGATTTCTAATCTACCACTTTTCAATCCATAGCTTTAGTTCAATGAATTATTTAAATAACCCAAATAGCTCAAAGTTGAATTGGAAAAATGATTACTCATTACCATTTTTATTTCTATTAATATTAAGTCATTTGCTTACATTATTTTTGTTGATTAGTAAAATACGTTGTTATCTAATTTAATCTGTTAAAATGCTTGCTTTTTTTTCATGGCTAATTACAGATAAAAACATTAATTATTTATTTGATTTATATAAATTCAAATATTTTATGATTTAGATTAACAATTTTAATTTTTACACAATTTTACTAGATTTATTCTGATCACAAATATAGTTATGAAGTCATATATTTGTTTTACTTTTTCAAATTTTTGATATCATAAAATCTAATATTTGAAAATAACAAGCAAAACAATTTTCTTTTATTTTTGATAGAAATAATATCTCAAAATGGACAAATATTATTTGATTATTTTAGATTCACATGATTATTTTAAATGTTCTTGAAATAATTATTGAAAGATAAGAATCAAGAAAAATCATTCTTTTGCATTCATACATATACTATAAAACTGCAATATTGCACACATTTATTTTACAATTGAACAATATTTAAGCTTTGAGAATATGTAGTAATGTTGAACCTTTTACAAAAATCTTAATCATTATTTTTTTCCTCACATTTTATAATGTCATTAAAACATATCCGTCATATTAAAGCTGGGTTTAAACACCAACATGACTAATAGTATATTATTTTAATGTTATCATAGAAATATTTTTATCTCAATGAATGTTATTAAGCTAGATCACAACATATTAACCTTTTACATCTCGTAAATAAGTTTCTTAGGAAAATATGGTCATTGTGGTATATATATATATAATTTATTTGTTAAAATTATTTCTTTGTAAACATGGTTAGACTTTGTATATATTTTATGTTATTACATGTTATTGGAAATAAAAGTCTTTAATAATAATGGAATATTTTAAAAATAAAAACATATAATAATTTTTAGGTTTTCAGCCGTGAAGAAGAGCACAGGAATTATTGTTTAGCACATCTTTTTACAGATCAAAAATTTGAAGGAGGTATTTTGGGATTGGCCTATGTTGGTTCTCCACGACGCAATTCTGTGGGTGGAATTTGCACTCCAGGTAATTAATTTATATCATAATTCTTGTTAATATGGTTTAACTCTCCATACTGTAGTGCCATTCAGTGTAAGCCAGAGTAATCAATGGATTCAGGAAGGTTTGTGCATAAAATCCCTATCTAATACCTTCTCATCCAATATCCCCAAATTAGATTCTAGCTTGTGGCTTTCATCAGTGAGGAACCTTGGATCTGAGAGCACTGCCTGCATCCATTGATTACTTTGGCTTGCACTGAGTGGCATTACTGTACGGAGAGTTTTGCCTTTATGAAAAACAGCTTGTGCAAGCATAAAGAATGGTGATCATGTGATAATATGGTTTAAGTTGAAAATATATTTATCCATTTTATAACTATTTAGAAAAAGAAAAGAAACAGCATTTAGTAAAAAAATCCTCAAATTATGTAAATATAACATACTTTTCATATTTAAAGACATTTTGAATATTTAAAAATTTACAGTTATTTGTAACAACTATTTTTTTTTTTTGCTTAATTTAACATAGTGTTAAATTTTTAATTAATTTATTTTTATTCAGTAGCGATATGTAACATTACTTATAATTATTGTAATAGTTTATTTAGATATGTATTTATGGCAGAATTTTTTTTTATTCACTAATATGCTGCTTTAAAATAATTGGACCTTCAAATGTCTAGTTTAAATTTTCAACCATAGTGTTTGTAGTATAGGCATGTGATTATAACAAGCCTCTAAGAATCTTAATTTTGATTCT
The DNA here is from genome assembly GCA_028023455.1 of Epiperipatus broadwayi. NCBI lineage: Eukaryota > Metazoa > Onychophora > Udeonychophora > Euonychophora > Peripatidae > Epiperipatus > Epiperipatus broadwayi. The sequence continues at coordinate 925,621 of JAQFVV010006204.1, forward strand.
TTAATTCCTGTATAATTTTATACTTATGTAAATATTACTTTTTGTTGTTGCAGCTGCTCATTGATTAAATTTATTATTATTAATTCTTGACATTTTTTTACTGCTAAACATTTTTAACATCATCGTTGAATGACCTCTACAACTGGAAAACTAATGTTAATTATAAGCAAGTTACATACATGGAAGAATTTGAAATATAAGTTCACATTTTCTATTAAAAATCTTTACTCTAATATATAAATTGATTGTAACAAAAATCACTAGATGACAGCAAATTATTTTATTTTCATTGACATCCCTCACATTGAGAAGCCAATTTTATGTAATGAAAATATGAATGGCAAATAATTCTGATGGCCTAGTTATTTTTCATAAATATTGCCATTAGGTTTATTTTAATTTTATTAAACAAAAATAAAATAATCTATTTTATAGAATGTCATAGCAATATAATTCCAACTGTTAATAACAGAAATAATCAACTATGCACATGGACATAATATGCAAATAATATTTGTATCCCAATCTAATTCAACATGGGAACAAGAGTTATCAAGATTTTGAAATACCGAGAATAAAGAAATACTTCAAGTTAAGCAATTAATTAACTAAAATAATAAAAATTAATACTTAAATTATTTTTTTATACTTTTTATATATATATTAAGAAGAATTGGGATTAATATTCAAATAGTGATAGAAGAATAAGCATGTGATTTAAATGCTGATTTTGTTAAAATGAACTTCTCCTTAATATTATTATTATTTTTTTCCCCTTAATATTAAGAGTAAAATTTTTTGCTAATTGCTCAAATTGAATCTGTTAATAAATGTAAAGACATTTCTATAAATCATTTATTGCCATAATAGATAAAGATTTACATCAAAATTATAATGAGAAATTTGTAATGTAGTGAAAATAAATTATTTACAAGAAAATTAACTGCTTAGACTTATTTATAATTAATACTATCATTTCAAACATCAAAACTAGAATTAAGTTATATGTCCATTTAATGTTTTCCTTTTTTTATCCTTCTTGATGTAATTTAGCAGTAGACAGCAAGATATAATTTCAAAATCTAATGATAATCAATTGACAAAGATACTTTTTGTCTAATGATCCTGTGTTTATTGAAACTTTCTTTTAAAGTAATTTCTTTGTGAATGTATTCAAACTTAGAAACTACCTATGTTGTACTTTTATATTGGACTATTTCCATCATCTAATATGTGTATTGAGTGTCTTTAGAAAAAAATAATTTTATTTAAATATTCCAAATACATTCAACTGTTAGTAATAGTACATCAAACAGGTTAGTATATGCACAATGTTTCAAAAGGTATTATTCTCCCCTCTTCTTCATGTGTTGCTTGCCTGACTAGTGACAGTACTAGCATGGGATTTTAACCTGGGTCCTTAGATTCTTGATTATTGAATTTTAAGGTAATGCTCTAACCAACTGAGCTATCTGGTCAGGCCAGCAACACATGAAGGAGAGGGGAGAATAATACCTTTTGAAACATTGTGCATATACTAACTTGTTTGATATGCTATTACTAGCAGTTGAATGTATTTGGAATATTTAAATAAAGTTAAATTTTTCTAAAGACATTCAATACACATATTAGATGATGGAAATAGTCCAATATAAAAATACTAAAACAGGCAAAACTCTCTACATACATATTGTCACTAGAAATAGTGATCATGTGATAAAAATACTACAAGAACATCATCATCACAAACCTTCAGGAAAACACTAGAAACTACCTAGTATGTAATTATAGTGTTAATAAGAAAAGTTAGACTATTGTTTGATTGTGAAAAGATTCAACCATTCAGACCCTTAGTTCACCTGTGGAATGGAAATAATTTATGAAATAAATATCAAAGTGAAGGTTTTCAGGAGCAGAAGATTTATTATACTTCATGGAAACTTTCAGCAATTACAAAAATGTTGGTAATTATATACTTTAATATTTTACATAGTTGTTTCTAAATGTTTCCATGATTTATAATATATATCAAGAGGAGTCTATTTTGATATCTTTTTCACGGTTCAATAGTTTATTAGAGTATCAAATGACATTTTAAGAATGCTTTGAAATTATTTGATTGATACATATTTGATTGGTTTATTTATATATATATATATTAGAAGGGACTTCAATTCATACTTTCAACATGACCACATACATGTGAAAAAGATAAATGATCACCAATATATGTATTTTATGCTGAACCAGCACTCATCAGTTGGTCTAGCATGAATGTGTCTATGGTCATGTGTATCAGTTGTATAATATAGAGTGCATAGCTGCAAAAAGCTTAAAAGTCTGAGTTCAAATCTTTTCTAATTACATTTAGTTTAGTATATTTGAATATTATATATATATATATGTCAATATAAATTTATAAATAACAACATATACATACTTTAATTATATGAGAAAAAATTTATATTTATTTAATTGTAGAGTATTACAAAGATGGCTATGTTCTGAATCTTAACACGGGTCTTAGTAGTTCCAGGAATCATTACAATCAAGTGGTAATTACCCGAGAGGCTGATTTAGTAACAGCTCATGGTAAGAAATGTTTTTTCAAAACAGAATAAATGTGTGTATATTATTATTCTTTACAAATATATGAAAGTGATTTATCGTTTATTATTTCCTCTTTTGTTAAAAATAAGGACAAATTATTTTCAGTATATTCAACATAAAAATAAAATTTACACAAATTATTACTTATTAGGTTTGACATTGATACCAGATTTTCATTTATCACATTCAGGTGGTTGAAAATAAGATGCTGGATTTTATAATTACTAGAATTCAAATTTCTATAGATATAATATTTATGTGGTATTAATATGTTTCATGATCCTTCCTGTTTGAATTGAAATGGAGGAGAAGAAATTATTGAAGAAGAAATACATATTATTCAGTCTTTTAAATTTTTTATAAAAAAATTACTTTGAGTTGTTGATTGGAAAAGAAAAGAGAAGAGATTAATTAGTAAAAATTGATTGTTGTTTTGATTTATTATTTTAATCATTGCTAATTAAAATTTTTATTTTTCTATAAAATAATCTATACAATATTTTAAAGATTTATATTGTTATTAATAAAATAAATTTTTAAAGTGATTCAAAAAATAAATAAATGCATGCTATTAATACTAAAATAAAAGACAACATAAAATGGAACAAAAAAAGAGAAATTTGTCAAGCATTGTTAGCCAAGAGGTCAGCGCAGCTGCCTTGCAGACAAGCAGTTGGTTGCAGATGGTTGTTGCGGGTTCACCTCCCGGCCGATGCTATGACATATGGAAGAAAAAGAAAGAGAAATTTTAAATGTAATGATAAAAATAAAAATAGTACTGACAAATTAATAAAATGATATAATGCAATAGAATCTATATGTAACAAACATGTTTAACTGTAGTAAAATTGAATTTAATTAAACCCAAAAAATTAATATTATTTAATTATTTTAATGACTTAATTGAGAATGACATAATGCAATAGAATCTAAATGTGAAAAGTCTGTCTAAACTGAATTTAATTAAACACAGCAAACGAGTAAATACATAGTTACACATTTGAGGTACTGGAAATTGACATAGCATTTAAATTAATTAGAATATTTACTTGTATTATGATCATAAAAGGATACAAATCTAAATAATATAAATCAAAAAATTATATGTTTTTACTATTCAAAATAAATAACCATTATACATACTAGCATCAAAACTGTAAAGGACTAGCAAGTTTTTTTGCTGAAAAGTGAAATGTGTAAGATTTTTGAAATTCAATATTATAATAAAACAATGTATTATATAACATATTGATAATTGGGTACTTTGGAATTTTTAATGTTTCATGTAAATGTTATGCTTTGACAATTTTAAGCATGGGCAAATATGAAAATCTCAATGAAAAGCATAATTATTTGAGAATTTTTGCAGTCAATAAAATTTGATATATGAACTTAGAATAATTTTTAATCTTAATCTACGTGTTTAAAGGTTGTTTTAAATTTGTACAATATAAATTTATTCACAGAGCATTTAAATTTGAATATTTTACTACAAAAATTCACAAACCAGATTCCTAAAGATTCATTTTTTTAACAAACTTGTAAACAATGACCACTTTTTCATATCTATTCCAATCTATTGGTCAGTTTGTTAAAAAAATATTCTTTAAGAATCTGATATCTGAATTGTGGTAACATATTCAAATTTAGGTGCTCCATGAGTCAGTTTATATTTTCAATTGAAATTTGTTTATGGGCTGATTAAAATTATTAAGATTTTTATTTGTAAAATATGTACTTAGTGTGTCTGAGCTAATGTTAAGTAAGCAAATGCAATTTTATGTAATTAATGTTAACAATTTTTGAATAAAAACATATGTATATGTATAAATTAAATTTTATATTAGTTTTTAATAATGAATTTATTATATTTTAATTGTTGCTGTGTTCTTAAAATGCTGCTGAATTTTAGAACTAGGTAAGAAAATACTGTTTTTATTATTATAGAATTTTTTAAAGACATATTTATGACATATTTTTTTATATTCTACATCCATATTTATGTGTGGGAAGTAGTACATAAATTTTGGCATACATACACTTCTATATTTTAATATTTATTATTCCCCTTTTTAATTTGATAATCAATTGTATATAAGTGAATATAATTTTCAAATTCTCATATGTGTGTGCAGAAAAAGCTAAATCACATAGTAATTTTCTCTTTTAAATCGAGTTTTTTTGAATAGTCTAAATTGTTGAACAGTGTTTTTTTCTTAGAGGTATTAAAAATTGGACAATTTTTATTAATTAATTAATAAAAAAATAAATTCAGTCTTTTCTTTTCAAAATGATGCATATACTGATAAATATCATTTAAAACGTATTTCTCTGCACTTTTTTTTTAAAAAACTATATATTTCCATTTACCCAATGTTTCATCTATATTTTATAGTTATTATTAAAGATAATTGCAAAGAAATCAAGTCATATATAATATATTGTAACGTGATAAAAATGATGGTGCTGGGAAAATGATCAATCTAATCTGAATAAAACATAGCCCAATCAGTGGTCACCATTTGTAATGGAATATTGATTTTAATATGGGATGATAATATAAAAAAACTTTACTATGTCTCAGAATTGAGATTTAGCTTAAATGTGGAATGCCACTTTATAACAGCCATAAAGTTGATTTGGCATTTTGTAATAATTGCCACATGTACATGATCATCATCAGCTAGCATTGGGTAGCTACTTTGTCACAATATTAATGGATTTTCTATCTCACTACCTCTCTACATTTGTTCAGTCAATATTGGTCATAAAGAAGTGCCCTTAAGATTTATATTATTTATTACAGATCAAAACATGCATTAACAAATAGTAGCTCTGTTATAATCTGTGTAAAATTATATAGCTCAGTTGTTGATCACATTAGGCAATAACAATATTTCCCATGCATAATTATTTAGATTATCCACTACACTATCATAAAATACCAACAGTCTCTATTAAAATCTAATTTATTCAGATTGTATTTAAAACAAAGTAAAGCAAATGAGATCATCACCTCAGACATCAACAAATCTATTCACAATTTCAAAGTAAGCAGCAAAACCATACACCATCACCCTAAACAATGATGTATGCTTAAGATATCTATTTGATTGATAACTGAATAAACTAAATTCGAATCAATAAATAACTAAATTCTGATGTACTCTGCTGATCTAATATTATTTATAGTTATACAAATTTACTTTAATCTTTAATGACATTCTATTTAAATCAACTAATTTCTAAATAATTATAATTACATTTTGAAAACGTTTTCTAAACTACACAATATTTATAATGTTTAAATAAAATAAACCTTTACTCAGTTTTATACTTATTTTAATAAAACATTAAATATAATATAAACATTTCATTCATATCCTACATTAGATTGACATGCAAATTATTGCTTCAGTTATATTCTAAAATGAAACACTCCACAAGAACTGATTATCAATAAATTCCATTAGATAATTTCACATTTTACAGTACCCAATCACATTATATGCAATATACCATAGGTTTCTATTGGATATTTACTGACTTACAATCACTGATATTATTGATCTACTTAAATCTCCACTCAATCGATTATAAAAATGAATTTTATAACAATTAAAGTATATATGATGATAATTGGCAGTTATCCAAGCCAAAGATAATATTCACTTATACTAGTTAATGAAATTTATGATCCCCACTTCAAAGAAATTGAAGAAGTAATTAAGACAGATCATTCTGACTAATGACAGAACAAAATGTATTAGGATTTTTGTAACCGGACAAGATAAGCAAATAAATAATCAACTCTGAACTAATGAAATTATTTCTACTATTAATATTGACTTAGATAAGTAAACAAATATTTAAATGCAGTAATAAATATAAAATTTATACCTAATCGGATTTAATAATAATGTATAAAATATACATATATCTAATTCTATTTCACTTACCAAAATGGGTTTGATCTTAGATCAAACTTTAAGTACCAAAATTACCTTGCACGTTTAAAAGAAAAATAATCAGACAGATTCACTGGATTTTAAATCAATTCTAAATTTATTGGTTTATAATAGTAATAAAAAAAAATTATAACAGAATAAAACAAGTGATATCTGCAATAGACTAATATAGTAGCCAGTTAAAAAAAATAATTCTATTTTTTCTTTAGTATATAAATAATTGATAGTCTATTACTGTATAGAATCAATAAAAATAATAATAAGATATGTATTTATGAAACTCATAAGTGTGTTGTATGACAATAAGTCTATATAAATGGAAGGAGAGATTTTTAAATATCTTACTGAGACTTTAAATAGCATAGACTATGATAAAAAAAAATCATATGATCAAATAAAAATTGGTCTCTATTTATTTATTAATATAATTTCTAAATAACTAAACTGGCCTAAAAAAAAATCATTATATTTAAACCTCATTTGCATATAAACATCCCTGAGTTAAATCTCAAATATACATAAAAAAAAATTTTTTAAACACTTGAAAACATTGGTCATATTAACCCATATCATCAGATAAAAGTTTAAATAATAATAATATACATGAATCTCTCTGACACTTCATTATGTGAATCTTACAATAACCCATATATATATTACTTAATCCTAGGTTTTAAAATAAAATCTAAACAAATGTAAAACATTCTTTTCTTTTTAACAAAGCAACAAAAAAAATACATATGCATAGAAATCATACCATCGAAATGAAAGTCTGACCATTTTCACTCCTAGTTCATTGATCTTCTGGTTCCTGATTTCTGAACCTTATGTGTAGAGATGATTTTCCTTTAAGTAGAGAAGACAAGCATGGATAATAATTTTCACGGACTTGAATCCAATTATTTTCGCATTTAAATTCTGATATTTTCTTTTAAACATCTAAATGTATCCAAGCATTTGAAACAATAGGTACTTAGTCGATGCAAAATACATAGCACTGGCTTTATTTCCTTTTACATTGGTAATCATGAATAAGGAGAAATTTTATTCATTGCCAAAAATTCAGCCATATTCAAGAGAATAATAAATGCTAACCTTTTCTTTCCAGATTAAGAAAGTGAAATTTAGATTGCTTGATATTATACATAAGTTAATCGATCTTGGGAAATCTATTGATCTGAAATATGATATCCATGTACACATAATTGGGGTTGATGGAATTCTAAATTTTTTTGACAGTAGAATTTTTTTTTCTTTATAGCTGACTTGCATATTTTTGATGATTTTTGTTTCGTTGTTTTACATTTTGTCGTATCCCCAGGAACTTCATCAACGAACTTGCCCCAATCGGATGGGAAGATAATTAAAATTTATTCTTTCATAGTTTTAGAAATTAACCACTTAAACAACAAAATTTGATAAATTTTTAAAGACAGATATAAATGTAACTGTTTCAGACAATGACACAATTACAAGAACTCAAATTACAGTGTCTCCGTTCTATTTGTTAGATACTTTTACTGACATTACTGTTGTCACAATGACTGTTGGAAATTGCTCAAATTTCACTCGTTGATATAAAAATTGTTCAAGAAAATTTGCCTCCAATTAACAAGTGAAATGGAGATTTTAAAATAATTGGATACAGTGAAAATAAAATCCTGTTTTACAAGTTCAATATTATTTTTCATTTTAAACCAAAATAAAGAATTCATATTATAATTCTAATACATTTTAATGGATATAAATATTTTTACATATGTTTTTAATAATAATTTTTCCCTAAATTAATTTATAAACAAACATATAGAAAATATAAAACATTTAATTTTGTAATATGTATTGCTATGGTGTTTGTAATAACAGAAATTGAAATGTGTAATAATGGATAACAATATTGATTTTATTCAAGTGATCTTTTTTTATGGTTCACTTAACTATTTCCAAAATCTATTTATTTATTCACCTGTTCATAATTTTTTTGAGATTGATCACAACAGATTTAGGATTTTCTGTTAGAGTTAGCAGTAAACAATATTATTCTAAAGCATTAGGTTGCCGTGATTATCTAGTTAACATTATATTTCAAGATCTTCATTATCCACAGATCAAGTGAAATGAAAATTAAACAAGATCAACAAACTTCTTTATTTTTTTTCTGTAAACTCTGACATACAGCATTAATTTGAGTACTTACAATATATATATTATAACGATCGAAATGACAAGTGAAGATCGAATCTAACCGCAAACTACGATATCTGCTCTACGGGGCGCCATCTAGGCATTTAAACCTAGAAAAATTTATAGAGTAGGCAGATACGCGCTGTTAAGATTCCACTTTATTTAAATATTCGCATCGTTAGCCCAAGTCACTAGCTCAGTGGAGACGCAGAGATAAAAATCTATATCTTAATTTATATCTTAAATATAAATAAATAAAAGCCACTGCCAGAAATTAACACATAAAAATATTTATTTACGCACATATAAAATAACATTTAAATTTTGAGGAATAAATTCAACATTTTTGATTTTTCTATTAATCTTTAGTTTTACATTTAAGTAAATTACAACCATGAGTTTAATATTTATTTAGTGAGTCGAGTATGACTAGACTACATAGATCAGCATTTGAAAAGAAAATATTCTTCCCTGATTTAACCTTAGGCAACAAATTTCGCAATCAAACCGGCGCCAATCCATCTGATACATTTATGTATTCAATGTAGCATGAAAATACGACAACACAAAATACTATATTGTTAGGAATGTACATCTGATCAGTAAGTAGAATTAGAGAAGACATTGTCTCTCCACCAACAGTAATGTTACATCTATTGGCGAGTAGAACAATAAACATAAAACTCCATAGGAATGGACTGCGGCCCTTTGCCGTCTTACAAACCCATCCATAGGCAAACAGAAGGTGTGTGGTGTATATATATAATCCTGCCCATAGCGGATCTCATACTACATCTACAATTACACAAATATATCCAATCCATTGAACCAATTCAACTACGAAATGAATAACCTAAGATTACCCTCCCTTAATATAACTTTACAAAACTATATAGCCATTCACGCCCGACTTAAATTTAACATTTAAATATGTTCGCACAGATTATTTTTATACAATTTGTTTTATAATGTCGAGTATAGATCGGCTGCATAGATTCCACGATCAAAAACATTCCAAATTAAACACAACCGATCAAAATACAAAGTCAATTGATAACGTCAATTGCTGAGGGAATACAGGAGACCCTTTGGTGTTCATCATAAGACACCGCAGTGACATTGTTGACTTATATATTCTAATCAACTGTGAAAACCACAACATAATCAACCGCTAACGAATCTATGCAACGTCTATACCCAACTTAAATGTAATGCATTTAATAATTTCTACAATAAATATTACTACAAATAAAAATAATAAAATGGAAATGATTTTAGCAAAACTTAACTATATAAATTTAAACAATCAATTATTAATTTGAAAATCAAATAAAAGTTCATTTTAAAATTTAAATTAGCTGAATCTTTAAAAAAAACAATGACGAAAGTTCTTAATTACTTTTTTTTTGTTGTTGTTAATTTGTAAAGTTCACAGCTCATGGTAGAAGAGTCCAGGTTTCTGCTTTTAATTCCCGCGACGCCTCCATTGGAAGATAATGTTCTGGAGATGGCAATAGCTGGTTCAAGGTATCACAGTCTTTTCATTTTTTTTTTTTTTTAAATAGAGAGTATGGTATGTGCGTCCTACCACATCTCTCAAACACAAAACGCTGGAACTTCCAGAAAAAACTGTATTTCTCTTTTTATATTATCCACACGGATTCAATCAACAAAACATCACTAATCCATCACTTTCGTTAGGGTCCGAGCCAAGGCTTAGTGCTTCCATTGGTCAAGCTAATTTCTCTTTATTTTCTTATCTATCTTTCATCAGATCATTTTAATTATACAAGAGCCCAAGGCTAGCTTGCTTTTCAAACAATTTATAAACAATCATTTCCATTTACAGATTACAAGAATTAATTAATACCTGTTTTTATTTTTAAATCTTGTACTTTTTATTTTTTTTATAAAAAAGTACGTTCAAATACTTATTTATTTGTTTTTTTAAAAAAAATATTTTTAAAGTTGGGCATCTGTGCGAATGTATATACGTTTAACAAAACATTTTAATTTTAGTGCTTAGTTTTTTACTTTTATTTGCGAACTTTTAAGTTTTTATTTTAAATTAATGTAACGACATATTTATATATTGTTACAATATATATATATATGATGAAAAATGAAATAAATTTGTATAATACAATATTGATTACACATATTAATAAATGAAATACCGCTACACCCAAAATATTCTTTTTTTTAATATTAGAATGAAAATTTTTTTGGGAAGAAAGAGCCACAAAATACATTCATAATCTTTTCCATGAAAATATACATTTAAAACAAACAATTTTGACTACTATCAAATATGCTATATTTTCATGATATAATTAATGTTTGTTAGCCACAAAATAAATAATTCTATGTATATTAATGAGTTTATAATTAGTTTTCTGTCAAACCTAACTTTCGTAAAAAAAACTTATATTGTATTTGATGAAAACAGTATAAATGTTCTGATGAAAGAACTGTTATTTATTGCAGTAAACAAATTTTAAATCCAATTTTAGAAAGAAAAAACCAAAGGATAGAAAGATAAAGAGTAACACTTAAAATGAGTTTTGTGATGACTTTATAAATCAATCTGTGAAACATAATTGTTTCCATATGAGACTATTAGTCTCCTCATTTGACATTGCATGATGGGAACTTTTCTTTTTAAAAACCTTAAAGCAGTACCTAATTCCAGGTTTCAATTGCATTATAACTTCAGCTGTATCTTTTTAATGAATATTATCAATATTCTATGTCTGCAGAAAGTCTTTGATTTGTGATTTTTAATATAGGAAAGTTCTGCCTTTCCTGTGAAAACCATATTTGAGTTCACCATAAAATATTTTTTAATGAAGTCTATTTCATTAATTTGTTTTATGTGGCCAATCTACAATAATGGTAGAATGATTAGCATCATATTCAGCAGATTGTTAAATATACTGATTGGTCTTATGACCTTTTTCATTTTATTTTCAAATTTTTTTTAGAAGATTCTGAATTAGAATTCTTCCAGGAACTCAATATTTCTATAATAAGATATTCATATCTCACTTTTATATAATAAATGGGGTAGAATTATAATCCTATCTACCACTAATTTACTTGAAATCATTACATTACTGTGATGGAATACTCTTTTAATGTATTGAATATAGCAGCAGAACATTGGTTTTAATGTTGCATCTCATTCTGCTTTTGTGTCAAGATCTTTCAATCGATTCCCAATCTGATAACAATTCAAGGTATTTTTTTTTACCATTGGCTGATAAAAGTAGCCAAAGTTTTTAAACATTAAATATCAATATTGCATTGAAAACTTTAAAAGCATTCTATAGATCATTCTTTCATTTGGCAAGAAGACCATACTCATCAACATGTTATAAATCTAGAAATATTTTTGCTTTTAATTATTCATATATTAAAAACCCCACCATCATATCTATAATGTACCTGATTATTGATTTATGGAAATGCCTTCAAATTATTGCAAAATCTATTGTCTTATCTGAATCTTTGATTGTATTCAAATTAGCTCCAAACTTATATATGAAAGGGAATATTTAAAGGGTTTGATAAGCATGATACCTTCTCTGGATTAATCAATGAAAATTGGATTATCTTTTGGGGACTTGAGTAATGGCTGGAACCTTAGTTTTAAAGTATTCTCTGATTAATAAAGGCATTGTTATTTTATGAAAACTACCTACTCTCTAGACATATTAATCATTGTCATAGAAATCTAGTTAATTCTTTGCTTTTACTCTGATTATTTAAATTGTTTTTGCTTTTTGTATTTTGGACATTCAATATCATTACTATTGACCTTCTGTAGTTTCTTATTTGAACATCATTATGATAAGTTTCAGTCACAGGTCTGTCCAGATGTGAGAATTGCAAGGATAGTGACTGTCATCATTTCCTCATCATCAGATTTTCATTCCCATTAAAATTCTGATACATTTATGGATTTACTTACCTTTTCTATTTGCCAAGTAAAATAACATGAAATGTATTAAGTTCACAAATGATAAAGTATATTAGATGTACACAATGTTTGTATATATATAAATAACAATAAAAAACTATTTTATTACAATTTTTCAAACTTTTTATTTCTTCTTATAAATATATATGTAAACATTCTATCTATTTTCTTTCTTTCTTAATTGATAGATCTATGGCAAATATTGTTTATGAACAACAACAGGAATGAAAAATTTATAGAGAGATATATCTTTCATTTAGACTTTTAAATAGATGTTAGTTAGTCCATCATCCATAGGATTGATAATATTCAATACAACAATTAACTCATAAATTTAGCATAAAATATCCATTAATAAGATAATCTTTATATAACATATATAGACATAGGTATATAATAAGCCTGTGTGTTTCAGTTACGATAATCTTTAGTAACTTTGTTTATATCAAAGTTTATATTTTTACACTTATTATTGATATATACAGTAATAATCATTAATTGTGGATTATAGCAAAAAAATCATGAAACAGTTTGCTTTAGGAATGAAATCCTCATTAAAATAGTCTCCTTGCCTTTGCTTTTCATTTTAATTTCAATGGAATTTACGATTTCATGATATTCCAAAGCAATTTGTGCACTTTTGAGAGAAACTTATCTTTCAATTTACACATGTTTTAAATTACATGATAGACAATTTTTTTTATTCATTTTTATTCAACTATTATGTGACTTAAAATTATATGAAAATGTATAAGATGGAGTGGATGACTAAAAGGAGTTTGAAAGTCTAGGTTCAAATCACCTCTAATTACACCTAGCTTGTATTTATATATTAAAATGTTGTAACATTCTAAAATGTTTTTGCTTGAATATTCAATAGTGTTATCATATATTTATTTAAGCAGTTCCAGAATTTGTTTCATGTAAATGATTTTAATATTTTCCTCTTGAATATATAAATTAAGTCTTTTTTGTGCTAAACCATGTATTATTTTGTTTATTAAATTTCCTTAAGTCTTAAGATCTAAAAGTTCTTTATTAAGACCTTGACAATGATGAATGATATTTTGTCAAAGGATCATACTAAGTATTCATATTCTTATTTATAATTGTTTGTGTTATATAATATGCTAATAAATAAGGTGCTTAACACTATTATTTATTACTAGAAATATTTGTGCTCTAATAAAATATCTATTCTTGATAAATTAATAAATAAATATTTAACTCTTTTCTTAATAATTTCTGTCTTCACTTTTTTTAAATTTGTTGTATTCTTTTATTTATTTGTTTAATTTCTATTTTTCAAATTAGGATTAGTAATGTTTTTTTATTTTATTTATATAATCGTATATAAAGCACTTTATGCGCACAAATAAAAAGTTTTATAATGTATCAGTTTATTTTCTTATGTACAGATATGTGTATTATCTCATAGTATATGTCAATCATAAATTGTAACAACTAATTGGTGTCTAAATGTAAGTCAAAGCTTAATAAAGCATAAAATTTGCAATCTGTTATCAAGGCAACCATTGAATAATCAACAATAAATCCTCTGACTATAACAATAGTAAGATTTTTGTAGAAATAAAATGAGGAATTAAAACATAGTCCTTCTTTTTATTTCCCTAATCTTCTTCGAATCCTTGAATTCATGATCACACATTTATACATTGCTGTATGTGTGTGTACATTGAAACCAGAAGCATTAAAAAAAGATAAGTAAATAAATAAATAAATAGAAAATGGGTTGAACAGGCAATTAATGAATTGATCAGTAATAGAAGAATAGAAGTTTTCTCTAAGGAATGTGTGTGAACTATAAATACCTGTTAGAAAATTAGCATGTGTTTTCGTTTGCCATTAACATGCATCCAGAAGTAAAGTGGACTTCAACCCTGTAGTCATTACTCAGTAGAATCCTTGCTGAAAGTGTATAGAAAGCAGAGTAGGTGTTTAAGAGACTACCCCAGTATACATTATTATTTTTTTGTACGCCTTATGTTTCCAATTGTAAATAATGATTATTATACTAACTGTTATTATTTATAATATGATATATTATTACATATATCAAACTCCCATATGTATATAAATGTTTAAATGCTATCAATTCTAATTGTATAAATTAAAGTTAACATTATTAATTAAGAAATAACTAAATATGCTCATGTGCCTCATTTTTATTGTGTTAGATTAATAATCAATACATAGCATATATCAAATCAACACTTGCTCATAATTATAAAAATTTCTGATTAAATTCTGTTATCAAATATATTTATTTTAGAAAAGATACTTTAATAACTCTCTTTCAGTAGGTAAGATAAATTATGTTAGAGAATAATGCACAAAATTTTTTTGTTTATATAATCACCCAAAATTATATGAACTAATTCTATCAAAGTTTTCCATTTCCACCATACTGTAAAATGTAATCATTTTACTAATGCAGGAGGCCATTATTTTTGCTATAATGAATTTGTTGCATTTTAAATTAAGCTGTTTTGCTCTTCTCAACTTCTCCTACTTTACTTGTAGTTCATTCTTGCTATTCACATTTGTCTTAGTAATAGAATTAATTGCTTATAAAACCATATGTTTTTTGATCCATTTATAGTCAATAAATGCCTAAGATTATCTGCTTGAATAAATTCTGTTTGTAATATACTTGGATTTGTTAATCCATCTATTAGAACTGAACATTGCAGGTCTTTTCTCACCTCTTTTAATGTCATTAGTTTTCCTTTGATAATATCTTTTTAATTTTTAGAAGCCTAATCTTTGTATAGTAGTTCATTTTCATTCCATTATGAGTTTTTTTTAATGACTCAATAAGTTATTATTATGGCAACTTTCTATATGTAGGCAAGCATTTCCGAATATTTTACTCAATCTTTCCAAAATCAAATTAAGTCACTTCTTGAAAAATTATAATAGAATTAAGAAGTTATGAAATTTTGAATCATTAATTTTGACCTTGATTTTCTCTTTGCTTTTTACAGTCCTTAGATATTCTAATGAATGTTACAACTGATGAGTTAAATTCTTTAATTAAGCTGTAGATTTGGAGTTTTTTGTCTCATGTGCTAACAGTTTGTACTAATTTGCTATCAAATTTTTATTCTAAATTTATTAGAGTTATAACAATAAAAAAAAGAAAATAGTGTTCAACTATCAAAAAAATAGAATATGTAAATTAGCATTCGATATAAATTATACAACACATCCTGTAGCTCAAGAGTACTAGGAATTTGGCTTCAGCAACTGAAAGCATGCTCAGCCATTATTCATACAGCTATAGTTACTGAATAAAACCTCTTCTTAGCCAATGCTCAAAATCTTGAGATAAATCTAATTGTTTCATTAACAAATCAGAGAATATCCCTCCAATAAACTATATACTGAAGGGACTTTCTTTATCGATTTTGCTCTTGAACATATTTATTTAATTGACCAGCTAGGTATTAATTCCTTGGTATGTATTTCTTATTATAAAAAAGGCATCTATTCTCATCAGAATTTTTGAATATCAGTTTCTATTGTTAATTTTTTTATCCACATTCTATAATATTTCTGTATAACAATTCTCAGCTGTTTCTATTATTCTGCATATTCTCAGAACAATGTTGTCAATGTATTTTATCTATTTGTTCAATGATAATATGGCATTCCAGTTGTTTAGTTTTTTAAGTTGGTTTTATTTCTAATATTTTAATTTTTTACTTTGTTTGCTATTCATAAAGTAATGAATAATTGTTTGTGAACAATAAAATTTCTCTGTTCATAGTTGTTTAATTTTGTATACATTATACATGTCATTTCGGTTAGAATAACTTTTATTTAGCTTGCAAAAAAATGTTTTTGTTTTTTTTAAAAAAAAAAACCTTCTCTATAGTATGATTCTTTTGGGCATGTTGTCAACTATCTTCTTTTGAACTTCATTTTATAAATGTTGAAAAAATTTACAAAGATACAGCTATTTCTTTAACATAGTGAATAAAAGTCAATGGTTTAATTTTTGTGATAAAAGTGATATGAACATTGATCTAATAATTAGTTTTAATTATTATTTACAATGCAATGAAAAGTAAATTGATTAAATATTTAATTAAATCTTTAAGTGAGTGCTTGATAATTCTCTACTTATTAAAAAAAGTTCACTTGAAGTTTTATTTATCCTAATTATTATGATTCAAGCAAATCTCAATACTAAACTATGTGATATTTGGACTTGAAAAGAACTAATTGTTAGTTTTTTAAATTTTCACAATCTGAATATAGATTAATAAACAATGTAATTATTTATATTATTAATAAATAGTGTAAATAAAACAATTTTTTAAAATAATACACATTCTCATATATTCATACTTTTTTTTTTAAATGTTAATGAAATTTTTAAAACATGATTACATTTATATTTTAGGTCACAATTGGGGTTCTGAACATGATCCTGATATTCCTGAATGTTCTCCAAGCTCAACTTTAGGGGGATCATACATTATGTATACATATTCAGTGAGTGGATATGACTCTAATAATAAGGCAAGTAAAGTATAACTATTAAATTTGTATGTCATATATACTATTAGAAAAATAATCAAATATAATTTGATTTCACAGATATAGAATTTTATTTATACATAGTCATAATTTATTTTCAATGTGGAATCAAATACAATTGAAAGTGCTAAAAGTAGTATTTAACTTTCAAAATTTGCTAGGACTGTATTCCTGAATCTTTTTTTGAGTTTATCAATGTTTTATACTTGTATGCTGCTTTTTACTACATCCCACAAATAAAAATTGCTGAAATCATGTTATTAGTGTAGAGGGAACATTGCAAATATCCTTCTTTTTCTATCTATCTTTTTAGAATAACATATCTAAATAATTATGAACAGTATATTCATAATGTGGGTTTGCATTATCTTGTTGAAAATATGCTAATATTATATATCGTATGTAAAATAATATTACCCATTAAAAATATATTACATGTAATAGTTTTAAGTTATAATAGTAGTAAATAATAAACAGCAGCAGTACTTTCAATTGCATTGTAATCATTATCAACTGAGTTTTTATGAGCAAAAAGATGATGTCATGTGATTTTCCAAGAACAATGTTGATCAATATTAGTAGATTGTCTATTTATTGTGCTATCTTTAAATTGGCTTATTAGAGACATTTTTTATAAACCAATTTAAAGATAGTTTAATAAATAGACAATCCACTAATATTGATCTACATAGTTTTTAGAAAAATCATGTGACATCTGCTTTTTGCCCACTTAAATTCAGTTGATAATGATTATCCGTATAATGTCATTTATATCTTCATTAAATAATGATTACAATGTAACATGCTTTTGCTTAAATTTCTATATTGTTACTGTTTATTATTTACTATTATTATGATTTAAAATTATACTGTATATATTATAACGATCGGGGTGTATTTGAATTTGCAGTCTCATCGTATCTGCCGTACAGGGCGCCACCAGGCTATTGAACCTGGAAAATTTATATAATAGGCAGATACGCGCTGTTAAGATCTCATTTTTACATATGTATTTTATTCAGACAGCCATTAGCTCATGGAGATGTAGAGATTTAATATAACTTCTTAAAATATATTTTTATAAAAACATTTCAATAAAATAAATAAATAAGCTACTGCCAGAATTAACACACACAAAAGATTTATTGACACATATATAAATATTTAAAATATTGAGGAATAAAATTTATCTTGTTTATATTTTAATATTAATTTTTAAATTTAAATTACTATTTTAAACAATCCGCACAGATGGATTTTAATGAGTTTGTTTTATAATGTTGAGTATAGATGCACTATACGAATTCGTTCGAAAAAGAAAATATTCTATAGCCCTTATTTAACCTTAGGTCAAAAGTTCGCAGTCAAACCAATGCCAATCCATCTGATATATCGATGTATTCAATGCAGCATGAATATGACAGCACAATGCCATACTGTCAGGAATACACATCTGAATAGCATGGTTATAGAGAAGAAATTGTCTCCCGTCCAGTACAGGAATGTTACATCTGCCTGGCAAGAAGAACAATAAAAAAAGAAAACTCCATAGGAAGGGATTGCGGTCCTTTTTGCTGTTTTACTATCCCATTCCATAAGCTAAAGGGGTGATCCAAAGAGCAGGGAATACATCTGCTTCCGATGGTCATTAAGAAATGGGACTTATTTTGCCCAAGTGTGACGTATACATGATCCGGCACGTAGCGGATCTTCATATTACATTTACTAATTACACCAATATATCCAGTACATTAACCCGATTTAACCGTGAAACAACTAACTCAAGATTAACCCTCCCTTAAACTTACAAACTTAACGAATCTATATAGTTGTCCACACCCAACTTAAATTTAAATACAGTCAAATAATTTAATTAACACATAACAAAAACAAAAGAAAGAAATTGAAATGATTAATTAAACATATGCAGAAAAAAATATTAATAATTGATTTTGAATTCTTTAGATCAGATGAGAGTTCTTATTTTCAATTACTCATTGCAAATTTAGAAAAAGTTCCTATTAGATAAGCAAAAAGAGTTTATACTTTCCGGATTCTGCAGATTTAGAGGTTCATCTTCATGATCACTTAGTAGATTGTTTGTCCTTTTTTTTTAAAAACGAAGCCACTACTTGCCATTCCTTTTGGTCCATAACTGTCATAGGGAGGCCTCAGCTGGTTGTCAAGAAATTAAATCTGTTGCAGACTCCTACATCGTGAAATCTGCAATACAGCTACAGTTCATATATAGCTTAATAGTCAGCATCTCAGACAACAATTATTTTTTTAATAATAATATTTTGCCTTTTATATTTTTATTAGCCTCTTATCAGCAAATTTTCGGATTCAACGAGCAAGACGTCACTAATCCTAGAGTCTCTTTTTTGGTCCGTGCTATGGCTTAGTGCTTCCATTGGTCAAGCTAATTTTTTTTATTCTCTTATCTGACCCCTTTTAAATTATTTTAAGTGCCCCTAGGGCTAGTTTGCTTTAAAACAATCATTTAATTAAAAAAAAACAATCATTTCCATTTTCTAAGATTAAACATGATAGAAATCATTCACTTCCATTTCAAAAAATATCAATCTTTACTTTTTTTACAAAAAAAATACTTTCAAATACATTTATTTTTAAAATAGTTTTTAAAGTTTTCCATCTGTGCGATCCATATATACGTTAAACAACTTTTAATTTTCAGTTTTTAAGTTTTTCCTTTTTAATAAATCAATTTTTATTTACGATCTTTTTATTTTAATTTTAAAATAATGTAATGGCATATTATATACTGTTACAATATATATATATTATTTTTATCTATAATTTTTTTAATGAACTTTTATTTCTTTCATAGTTTCTGAAAATTAATGGTTTGCTTTTATTTCAGTGGTATTTTTAATATAATAATTTTGACTTTCCACTTTTTTGTTTTTGTTATTAAAAACACTAAAGGTGAAATTTAATAATAAAAACTATATAAAACATTAAAAAATTTTCACAGTTTTTAATATCAGAAACAAAAAAAAAGTAAATACAAAAATAATATTATATATATTTAACAATGTAAGTATTAAGAATTCATTATTGGCACATCAAAAACAAGAAAGAAATTCATAGTTTAATAGTGAGTAATTTACTTACCATACCATGACCTGTGATTTGAATCTAGTCTAGTGAACTTTGGAATTTTTTAGATCACAAGACTCTAATTAGGTCAAAGGCAGTCCACCATCCATTATTCATTGATAAACGGATATTTAGCTATATTAGTTATGAAATAAAAATCCAATATTAATCTAGGATTGGTAAATGAGTATTATTGTAAATATATCATACCATTGACACCTTCTTTGACACTTTATCAATACTTTTATTTTTATTATTTGTATTACACTAACAGTTTCGACTGTCCTGCAGTCATCATCAGAGCTACAATATTCAAATATATAATTATACAATTATTACACTATCCACATATATATATATAATTAATACACAATATAAACAAAATAATAATACATTTTAATATGATCTTTATAAATAATCATTTCCCATTTTATTATCTTATCTTCTAAATAATTTTATCAATATTTTATATTAATTTATTTTATATCACTTTATTTCATTTTTTAATATTATTTAATATAATAATTATAACTTTATCATTTATTTTACTATTTAATGCATATTATTATCATTTTCTTATATTATAAAATCAACTTCTAATCTTGTCTTATTTTTATTAAATATTTCTATCAATTAACTTTACCCACATTGCAAATTATTATTATTATTATTATTATTACAAAAAATTACTTACTTCTTGTTGATTCTATTACCAAAACCCAACTGACAAAAAAATTCAAATTTTGTATTTGTTTAACCTCCCTCTATTGTCATTTTCTTTAACTATTTTCTTTTAACCTTTTCAAATTCTAATTATTACTAACAATTTTTTATAAAATTATTGTTCTTACCCCGAAATCTCGATTAAGACTTGGTTTTATACTCTTAATCAAGATTGCTTCTTTAATTTTTCTATCCCTACTATTATTTGTGTAATTAATCATTTTTATACAATCTTTTTCAAACCTATGACCTGTTTCTAATGAATGCAAATAAACAGGTGATCTCTTATCATATTTATGCTGAATTAATCTGGTATAAATTGAGTTCTTTGTTTCTCCACATTATATTTTTACTTTTGCATGATTTGCATTCAATTTTATATACCCCATTTATATTTTTTTCTACTTTTCTTACATACTTATTATCTAATATATTAAGTATATTCTTCCTTCTTTTATTCACTATCTTAAACTTTATAACATTATTAAACTTTTTGTTAATTCTAATAATTATTCTATTCATACCTTTTACAATACTGTTATTATAAGTTTTAATACCTATATATTTATTTTTATCTATTTTATTTTTTCTACTTACTATCCCATTGTTTGTATTAAATTTGTCTTCCAATTTTCTTATATTTTCTTTTATAACTTTTTCTGGATATTCATTATCCCTAAACTCTTTAATTATTAATTCTATCTGTCTTTTATAATCTTCCTTATCTGAGCAATAATTCCTAGCTCTATATATTCTTGAATTTACACTACTTATTTTATATTTAACATCTATATTTGAATGCCAATTATTTATATTGCTATCTACATTACTTTTTTATATACAGATGTCTCTATCTTGCATTTACCATTTTTATATGATTTTTCTAACAAAATATCCAAATATGATAATTTATTATCATTTTCTTTTTCTACTGTAAATTTTATATTTTTATCCAATCTATTAATCTCCTCAAGATACATATCTATTTGCCTTTGACTCTTGTTGAAAATCAATAAATAATCATCAACATATCTTTTCATAAAAATTGGACCATTAGTATTATTAATCATTAAATCTTCCATATTTTCCATATATATTACTAAGTACCCCACTCAATGCCCCTCCTATTAGTAATCCTTTATTTTGCTTATAATATTCTCCATTAAATTCAAATGTAATATCCTTACAACAAATTCTCATTATTTCTCTCAATTTTTCTATTGGTATTTTAATTTCTTTATGTTCATCTTCTCTATATCTTTTTATTGCTAACTCTATTGCTTCTTCTACATTTATATTTGTGTACATTGATATTACATCTATTTTTACCATAGTTAACTTATAATTACTATATTCATTTATCTTATCTTTCATATCATTTATTAACTCTTTATTCCGTTTTTAATATAAAAACTACTTTTATCATTAATATATTTCTTAAGAATATTACTTGATAACCATTTAGATATTCTATCAAAATATGAATTTGTACCATTTATGACTGGTCTTAAAGGCACCCCTTCTTTAAATATTTTTGGTGCTCCATAAATTCTTGCCATAGCACAATCTTTATTACCCAAAAATGCAAATATTTTTCTATCCATTAACCCATTATTATATAATCCTTTTACTAACTCATAAATCTTCCCATTTTTTAATTTTGTATCATCTTTCTTTATTTTAATAAAATACTCCTCTTCCAACAATTTATTCATTTTACCAATGTATTCTTCTTTATTCATTAATACCAATTTATTACCTTTATCTGACTTTATAAACACTATCTTTTTCATATTTATCCCTTATTTCTTTAACCTCTTTTATTTTAATTACATTATTTAAATTATTTATCCCCTTATTCAACTTTTTATGTTTATTTTCAATATTTACTTTTTTTATTTTATATATCATATTATTCACTTCTTCTTTAAAACTTTCCATCCATAATTTATCCTTCATATCAATTAAATTATTAATATCCTTATTTTCATAATAATATATACCATAATTAGTCTCTAAATACTTTTGTGCTATTTTCTCTACTAATGCTTGCACTTCTATTATATCTTTATTTTTACATACTCCATATGGTACATATTTTATACCTTTACCTAGTATATATTTCTCTTCTTCACTTAGTTCAATATTTGTTAAGTTACAAATCTTTTGTTCACTTTTATGAAGTCCTTCTTTATAATCTTTAATTTCTTTTCCATTCTTCAATCTATCCATTTTCTTCTTATGTCTTATTATGGTATTCCTATTTATAATATCCATCTTTTCATTACATAATTTCCTAAAAATTTAAAGTGTTAAAAAGTTGTCCTTTTATTCACAAACTCTTCAATATTACTAATATCTTTATATACTCTACTTTTCATTTTATAACTTTCTTTAATATATTTCTTTAGAATTTTCTTTTCAATATTCTTTACATAATTTCTTTTATCACTTATTCTTTTCCTTAGTTTATCCAACTTTATAAAATTTGGTATAACTTCATATTTTTCACAGTCCTTTAAAAACTTTATATTATTTTTCAAATTATTTAATTTCATTACCAATTTCCATCTTTTATTAATCATTTTTACTGTATCTTCATCTTCCAATCCTCTAATATAGTCCAAGAACATTATAATATTGTGTATCTTCTCCATAATTATCTATTATACACCCAAATACTGCTTCTTTGTAATCTTTGTCTTCTGTGTTTTCACTTCTTATGGAAGTAATATAATTTTCTACTTCTTCTTCTCCTATGTATTGATTTCTATTATAACATATCATACATGACACCTTCTTTGACATTTATATGATATGTTATAATAGAAATAACATATGAGAAGAAAAGTAGAAAATTATATTACTCCATAAAGTGAAACACAGAGCAAAGTTCAAACGTATTTGGAGTGTATAATAGATAATTATGGAAGATACAAATATTAAAATGTTCTTGAGACTATATTAGAGGATTGGAAGATGAAGATACAGTAAAAATGATTAATAAAAGATGGAAATTGGTAATGAAATTAAATAATTTGAAAAATAATATAAAGTTTTTAAAGGATGTGAAAAATAGAAGTTATACCAAATTTTATAAATTGGATAAACTAAGGAAAAATAAGTGATAAAAAAATTATGTAAAAATATGAAAAAAAAAAAATATATTAAAAAAGTTATAAAATAAAAGTAAGTATATAAAGATATTAGTAATAGAAGAGTTTGAATAAAAGGACAAATTTTAGGAAGAAAATTTTAGAAAATATGTAATAAAAGATGGATATTATAAATAGAATACCATAATAAGACATAAGAAGAAATGGAAGATGAAGAATTAAGATTATAAAGAAGGACTCATAAAATGAACAAAGATTTGTAACTTAACAAATATTGAACTAAGTGAAGAAAAATATATACTAGGTAAGGTATAAAATAGACATATGGAGTATGTAAAAATAAAGATATAAAGAAGTGCAAGCATTAGAGAGAAAATAGCACAAAACTATTTAGAGCTAATTATGGTATATATTATTATGAAAATAAGGATATTAATAATTTAATGATATGAAGGATAAATATGGATGAAATTTTAAAGAAGAATGAATAATATGATATATAAAATAAAAAAGTAAATATTGAAAATAAATAAAAAGTTGAATAAGGGGATAAATAATTTAAATAAGTAATAAAATAAAGAGGTTAAGAAATAAGGGATAAATATGAAAAAGAAATAGTGTTTATAAAGTCAGATAAAGGTAATAAATTGGTATTAATGAATAAAGAAGAATACATTGGTAAAATGAATAAATTGTTGGAAGAGGAGTATTTTATTAAAATAAAGAAAGATGATACAAAATTAAAAAAGGGAAATTTATGAGTTAGTAAAAGATTATATAATAATGGGTTAATGGATAGAAAAAATATTTGCATTTTGGGTAAAAAGATATGAACAAGAATATTATAAAAGAAGGTGCTTTAAGACCAGTCATAAATGGTACAAATTCATATTTGATAGAATATCTAAATGGTTATCAAGTAATATTCTTAAGAAATATATTAATGATAAAAGTAGTTTTTATATTAAAAATAATAAAGAGTTAATAAATGATATGAAAGATAAGATAAATGAATATAGTAATTATAAGTTAACTATGGTAAAAATAGATGTAATATCAATGTACAAAATATAAATGTAGAAGAAAAATAGAGTTAGCAATAAAAAGATATAAAAGATGAACATAAAAAATTAAAATACCAATAGAAAAATTGAGAGAAATAATGAGAATTTGTTGTAAGGATATTACATTTGAATTTAATGGAGAATATTATAAGCAAAATAAAGGATTACTAATAGGAGGGATTGAGTGGGGTACTTAGTAATATATATATGGAAAATATGGAAGATTTAATGATTAATAATACTAATGGTCCAATTTTTATGAAAAGATATGTTGATGATTATTTATTGATTTTCAACAAGAGTCAAAGGCAAATAGATATGTATCTTGAGGAGATTAATAGATTGGATAAAAATATAAAATTTACAGTAAAAAAGAAAATGATAATAAATTACATATTTGGATATTTTGTTAGAAAAATCATATAAAAATGTAAACAGATAAAATCTTATATAAAAAAGTAAGTAGATAGCAATATAAATAATTGGCATTCAAATATAGATGTTAAATATAAAATAAGTAGGTAAATTCAAGAATATATAGAGCTAGGAATTTGCTCAGATAAGGAAGATTATAAAAGACAGATAGAATTAATAATTAAAGAGTTTAGGGATAATGAATCAGAAAAATTATAAAAGAAAATATAAGAAAATTGGAAGACAAATTTAATACAAACAATGGGATAGTAAGTAGAAAAAATAAAATAGATAAAAATAAATATATAGGTATTAAAACTTATAATAAAGTATTGTAAAAGGTATGAATAGAATAATTATTAGAATTACAAAAAGTTTAATAATGTTATAAAGTTTAAGATAGTGAATAAAGAAGGAAGAATATACTTAATATATTAGATAATAAGTAGTAAGAAAAGTGAAAAAATATAAATGGGGTATATAAAATTGAATGCAAATCATGCAAAAGTAAAAATATAAAAACTAATTATGTGGGAGAAACAAAGAACTCAATTTATACCAGATTAATTCAGCATAAATATGATAAGAGATCACCTATTTATTTGCATTCATTAGAAACAGGTCATAGGTTTGAAAAAGATTGTATAAAAATGATTAATTACACAAATAATAGTAGGGATAGAAAAATTAAAGAAGCAATCTTGATTAAGAGTATAAAACCAAGTCTTAATCGAGATTTCGGGGTAAGAACAATAATTTTATAAAAAATTGTTAGTAATAATTAGAATTTGAAAAGGTTAAAAGAAAATAGTTAAAGAAAATGACAATAGAGGGAGGTTAAACAAATACAAAATTTGAATTTTTTTGTCAGTTGGGTTTTGGTAATAGAATCAACAAGAAGTAAGTAATTTTTTGTAATAAAATAATAATAATAATAATTTGCAATGTGGGTAAAGTTAATTGATAGAAATATTTAATAAAAATAAGACAAGATTAGAAGTTGATTTTATAATATAAGAAAATGATAATAATATGCATTAAATAGTAAAATAAATGATAAAGTTATAATTATTATATTAAATAATATTAAAAAATGAAATAAAGTGATATAAAATAAATTAATATAAAATATTGATAAAATTATTTAGAAGATAAGATAATAAAATGGGAAATGACTATTTATAAAGATCATATTAAAATGTATTATTATTTTGTTTATATTGTGTATTAATTATATATATATATATATATGTGGATAAGTGTAATAATTGTATAATTATATATTTGAATATTGTAGCTCTGATGATGACTGCAGGACAGTCGAAACTGTTAGTGTAATACAAATAATAAAAATAAAAGTATTGATAAAGTGTCAAAGAAGGTGTCAATGGTATGATATGTTATAATAGAAATCAATACATAGGAGAAGAAGAAGTAGAAAATTATATTACTTCCATTATTGTAAATACAAAAGCATGTAATAGTAATATGTTATGGCTCAACTTACCTTTAAGTAATGGACTTATCTTCATCTTGATCAGATTCAGAATCCATTACTACAAATCAATGAATATGTATATAGATAAAATATAGCTAATGGTAGAAACAGGTCAATAGGTGAAGATGTTCAGTAAATCTGATTGCTTCCATTAAAAAAGCGTATCTGGCTAGAAAGTGGCAGTCCATTTGTAGGTCAAGCTAGACAACAACCAAATAACTGTCAGAGCTGAACAGTATTATGCATGTTCTTTTCAATATTGTAAAGCAATTATGCAAGTTCAAATTGAACTGGAAGCTGCTAGATACTAAACCTCCCATGAGGCAAATTGTCATAGGACGGCTGGAAATGTCACCATAACTGGACATGATTTACAAGCTGCCATGGCATCTGAAATCTCTTGCTTCAATAGTTTCACACTAGCTGGACATTATATCTTGTCAGTGGTAAATATATATAAATACATTTCACATATAAGTTGAATAATATTTAACAGTACTTGTGCTAGTCCATGTTTATTCTGAGTTTATATAAATACAACATAATATGATGTGGTGTTTCTTCAGTGATGTCACTAGGGTCATATTTTTATGAACACTACCTACAGTAATAGTGAAACTTTGGACTTTGTTATTTCATACTTGTTTGAATTTTTTATGCTCCAAAATATTGTGTTTTGATATTAACATGACTAATACAATGAAAAGTGACTTCTTCACTAAGTGCCATCAGATGTACAAAGCCCATTTTTTAAAATTCTAGCTGCATGCCATCCATGCGTGTTTTATCAATATTTGGATAATGTGTATATGATAGAGGCACTTTCCTAATTCTTTGTGTTGCTTTAATGAAATCTGTTCTAGACTGCATCATGTTCTAGATTTCCCTAGTTATTCCACAGTTGTTTCTTATATTAAAGCGATATATATTTTATTGAAATGTAATATTTAAGCCTATTGTAACTACTGACTCTTATATAAAATAATTTATTATTGAAATTGTTCTTTAAATCTCTTACTGCAATCGAAGTTTAAAACACCTTCATCCAAGTATGCTTTTGCTTTTCTTTGATCTAGTGTTGATCTGTTCACTATTATACATGAAAAAGTACACATATAAACATATTTTGTAATATAATCATTCACAAAATTTTGACTAATCTGGAAAATATCTATCTACATACTTAAGGGAATAGTTATATTGAAACTCCAGGCTACATTACAAAGTATATAAAGATATATGTTAGAACTAAAGAGAAAAAATTATAAATGAAGTATATGAGATAAGAGAATATTGAAAGAATTAAAAGACTGAAATGGATTAGTGCTGTAATTGAAGAGATGATAATATATGAACAACTGAAATCAAACAAGATCCAAAAAATTATAAAAGGCTTAGAAAGAGAGTCATATGTGAGATGGCTATATCAAATAAGAAAAGTTTCTGGGGTAATGTAAAACAGAGAAGCTAATGATCAGGGAAATTGGGTTAATGAGATAGAGTTTTCATTATACAGAGGATTAATAGTAATGTTTGAAAATGGTGTTCATAATTCTACATACATTATTTTTTCTATTGAAGATTTTTATAATATATAAATATATTTGGTTCTGTGTTAAATACACTTAGGTAGATGCAAAAAAAATTAACATTATACATGTTGTAAATGATACATGAAAGGGAAGATTTGTGTGTATAATATATGATCATCATCTATATGATCCCACAGTTAGGCTACCAGTGTACATAATAGTGCAAGTAATTTGAAGTTTTTATATATTTTGTAAAGAATGATGAGGACTATATTAATCAAGCTCACCTTGGATCCATCAAATCCATCATGGTAAATCCAAATGAGATATGTGTGCATATGTATATTATTGTGTAAAATAAGTATTATTCCTGATTATACAATAATCTCTAGATGGAATTAGGCTACCAGTGTACATAATCGTACAAGGAATTTGAAGTTTTTATATATTTTGTAAATCTCTAAATGGAAAAATATATATTAGAGTACTTGCTATACTGTGAACAAGGTAAAATACTCAATAGACCTCAATATCTACAAATGTTACAAATCAACTACAGAACTGTCATTGGAAACATAAACTCCTTCAACTCATAAAAGTGTGAGATTTGGCTGGGTGATTTAATTTGCTTCCTTTGCTTCACTCATTGAATTTTGGGGATTGTTTTTCTTAAATAGTACTTCTTGTTTTCCCAATTCTGTGATGGGCAATGCTAAATTGTTCCAGTTCTTTCTTGGCATTAATGATATACTGACTCATTGTTAATCTTCATATTTATAATGCTTTTACATTTTTTAATATATATTTTATTTTTCAGCCATGCTGCTTGCTACATGAGTTTAGGTTTATTTCCTTCTACCTCTAGTTTATGATGTTTAAATGTTGCATGCCCTTCTAAACCAAAATTGGTATATTTATCAGAGTCACATTTACAATTTTGTGCTGTATAACCATTTTTACCCCCACAGAAGATGCATACAGTTTTGTTCTTATGAGATTTCAGCTTAATCACTTTCTTTATGGTCACTTTTTCTTTTTCTTGGATTGCAAATTTATGACTGTTGATTACATTATGTGTCTAGAATTATTTAGACTGATAATAGAAGTATTTTGTAAATTATATGCTTTTCTTGATTATTCAAGAAGTGCTTCTTCACTAAATATCACAAGGTGACTATAATTATTAAAGAACCAAAGATATCAAAATGTATAGATGCTGAACTGGGTTCATTTTGGATCATAGCTTTATAGTTAACTAAAAAAGTCAAATATGGTTGATGGAAGGTTGCATAGGATTCCAAGATCTAGGTGCAGTGCTTTCAAATCCAAAGTTCTTCATTGATGAAAGCCACAAGCTAGAAACTAGTCTTGGGCTATTGGATGAGTAGGCACTGGATAGGGATTTTATGCACAAACCTTCTTGCATCCATTGATTACTCTGGCTTCCATTGGATGGCACTATTGTATGGAGTTTTGCATCGGATTTAAGTGCTTTTTCCAGAAAACGTATATACAATCCCTATCTTAGTCACACATTTTCTCTCCCTGAGCTGTTTCTGCATGTAAATGTAACCTAATTAAATGTCTTAAAGCTAGGGTGTTAGATCAAATTTTAAACAAAAATATAAAAGAACACAATATATATTAATGATGTAATTTGAATATTTTAATGATTTTAAAATTTGTATATACCCATCATGATGTCGACAACAATATGAAGTAAAAAATTAATTTTTGATATTTTTTTTTATAATTTCTAACTTTTTTTATTATATTTGTTCATGCCATGGATATATTGTATAATAAAATCATTTTACTCACATTGTGTATTTTTATTTCATGCTGCTGTTCATGCATAAACTCATAGGAGAAGGATTATAAGAAGGTTATATTAATAGAACATCGTTGATGTTTAGAAAAATGTTCCCTTATACTGATATGATGAAATGATAATAGTTACAGTTTAAGGAATGTTTTCAACTCAGAGAAATAGTTACCCATCAGTTTTTAAACTGCATGATTTTAGATAAGTCACAAGATCAGAAGTTAAATGAAATTTGTGATTACTTCTAAATCTACTTCAACTTCAGTCACTTTTTTTTTGAGAGTGAAAATTTTTTATTTTTTTAAATCTTTTTTATTTTTCAATCCAAACACAACTGAACTTTATCATTAAAATTAGAAGAAAAAACAAACAAACTCAGATAATAGTTCATGATAACATGATGGCAGATACTTTTTAGGTTTCTATTAATATATATTATAATGATTATTTCTGACTGAATACTCCAAATATAACAGAACATTAGGAGTGCAAAAAAATGAAAATTTAAAATTTTTGTTAATATACATTTGAATAAAAATGATTAAATTCAAATATATACAATAATTACATAATCACCATTTCTTATGCTTGCTCATAACTGTAAAATAGGCAAAACTCTCCATACAGTGGTCCCACTCAGTGCAAGGCAGAGTAATCAATGGTTGCCAGAAGGCTTATGCATAAAATCACTATCTAGTGTCTACTCATCCAATATTCCCAGACTAGTTTCTGGCTTGTGGCTTTCATCAGTGAAGAGCCTTGGATCTGAGAGGACTGCACCTAGATCTTGGATCTAATGCAACCCTCCAGCAGCCATCTTTTATCTCTACTTAACTACAAAACTATGAAAATAAAATTGAAAACACAATAATATTTTCAATCTAAGCTCATTACTGTATATAGTTATATAGTTTTAAACTCAGTTCAGTACTCATACATTTTGGTGTCTTTCCATTACCGTATATTGTCATATAGTTTTAAACTCAGTTCAGTACTCATACATTTTGGTGTCTTTCCATTACCGTATATTGTCATATAGTTTTAAACTCAGTTCAGTACTCATACATTTTGGTGTCTTTGGTTCTTTAATAACCGTAGCCACCACTATCCTATTAAGCAGGATGGGTGTTAAACCACTATGCATCACATGATCACCATTTATTAAGCTTGCTCATAACTGTGATCATGTGATGTTTAGTGGTTTAATATCAATCTAGTGTAATAGGATAGTGGTTGCTATGGTTATTAAAGAACCAAAGACACCAAAATGTAGGGGTGCTGAATTGAGTTCAGACCTATATGACTATATAAGTTAATGAGCTTAAATTGAAAATATTATGTTTTCAATTTTATTCTCACAGTTTTATAGTTAAGTAGAGATAAAACATGGCTGCTGGAGGGTTGCATTAGATCCTAAGATCTAGGTGTATTGCTCTCAGATCCAAGGCTTCTCACTGATGAAAGACACAAGCCAGAAACTAGTCGGGATATTGGATGAGTAGGCAGTAGATAGAGATTTTATGCACAAGCCTTCTGGTATCCATTGATTTACTCTGGCTTGTACTGAATGGCACTATGGTATGGAGAGTTTTTCCTGTTTTAATAACAATTATGAGCAAGCATAAGAAATGGTGATCATGTGATGTTGAGTGGTTTAATACCAATCCTGCCTAATAGGTTAGTGGTGGCTATGGTTATTAAAGAACCAAAGATACAAAAATGCATGGATACTGAACTGAGTTCAAACCTATATGACTATATAAGCTAATGGGCTTAGATTGAAAATATTATTGTCTTTTCAATTTTATTATCATAGTTTTGTAGTTAAGTAGAGATAGAAGACAGTTGCTGAAGGGTTGTATTAGATCCTAAGATATAGGTGCAGTGCTCTCAGATCCAAGGCTCCTCACTGACGAAGGCCACAAGCCAGAAACTAGTCTGGGGATATTGTATGAATAGGTACTAGATAGAGATTTTATACACAAGCCTTCTGGCATCCATTGATTACTCTGGCTTGTACTGAGTGGCTTACTGTATGGAGAGTTTTGCCTGTTTTTATATACAATAATATTAATCAAACATTTGTGATGATGATGACTTATAACTTAGCACTGACAGTTAAACTAAGTACAATTACTCTAAAAATATTTTAATTTCTTTTTCAAGTTTCAATAAATAAAAATAAAAAATGAAACTTTAAGATACCAAATCTTCTAAATAAAATAGAAAGTTTACTTATGGAAAATTTATTAACACTGGATCATTATCATTTATAAATGATTTCCATTATCCCTGCATGTTCCCCAGTGAATTGTATGATTTCTCTGTGTTGTGGATTTTAATAGTATAATGGATGTTAATAGCGTAATATTTGGAGCGAGTTCAATAAGCAAACACAAACTAAATTGATTAATAATAAATATAAGTTATTGAATACAAGTATAATTTATATACTTGGAGTTTTAGATATAATTATATAAGGGATTTGAACGCAGACTTTCAAGCTCTCTTCAATGATATGGATGGCTGAAGAGTTGGAGGATAGAATATATTGAAACCAATCCATTAAAGTTTGAATATTTGCTTTATTAATATAAACTAAGCACTGGTTATACATATATGTGTGGAAAATGATGATCTGGACCAACTGATGAGTACTGTTTCAGCATGAAATGCATATATTGGAGATTATTTATCTTTTTTACATATGTGTGGTCATGTGTATCAATTGTATGTGATAGAGCAGATAACTGAAGGGAGCTTAGAAGTCTGGGTTCAAATCCCTTATATAATAACAATAGATATATAATATTTTGCTTATGTATTTGCAGCTATTAATAAGTATAATAAATATAATACAAAATATTAAAGATAATAAAAGTGATAAATATTAGACATACTTTAAACTTAAGACCTTAGAATAATTATATTGATATGACCTTACCAAATGTAAAATTTGAAAAGTTCAAAACCATAGTTTTCTGCAGATATTGTTCTTTTATTATATTTATGAATAATTTCTAATTAGTTCATCCAGGATGATAGGTATCTTCCTTGGTCATTGTATGGAGAATACAGTAGGTCTTATGGTACAGTCCAATTCTTTCCTTATGGTATGATTAAAGAAGACAGTGACTAATTTTAGCAAACTTCAGCATTAATCTCAGGATCTGATTGAAACAATCTGGGTGTTTTGATTGGAGTGGTGATTGGCTTTCTAGCAACTCATATTAAATAGTCTTTCATGAGCTAATGTCATACTTGTCATGGTGGATCTTAGTATTGAAAAATATTTTTACCATCAGCAAAGCATGGCAATTCAAAGTACAGTGGAAAACTGTTTTAATCAATGGTTTTTTTTTTCTTCATGGGATCACTGTAACACTGCTTCGTGAGTTCAGGTTTGGAGTAGACTAGACTGTTGCAGTTATTTATTTCAGACATTTATGGTCCTATTTGTTGTTTTTCACACTTATCACTGTATTCCACAGTTGTTGTTTTTTCAAATAACATTTATTAAAACCTAGTTACAAGATTTAACATTTGTTTATTTACAATCAACATATTTATTGATAAGCATTTGATTTCTAGTTTTTCTCTTTTTTTTACACTAGCAATAGGAAGAAAGAAAAAAAATATTATCGGCTTTTAAAAATTGATCAATAACTTTCTTAATTTTATATCTCACAATTTTCAATAATATATTTAGATTTGCAATCAATTTACTATAAGAATGGGCAAATTATTTATTTGAAGCTCATTCAGAAGTCAAATCAGAAAGAAATCACAAAATACTTTATATTTTTTTAACGATTCAACCTCTTGCATGCATCAAAACTATTTTTCTTGCTTCCTTTACATAGTATAAGGTATAATTTTATTGTTTTCAACTTTACATCATACCCTTCCTTTATAAAAATATTTAATAACATACCAGTTTACTTAAATGACACGTATATTGTATCTGGTATATATGCACATACACACATGACAATTTATACATTTATTATTCAATTTATAAGGGTTTTTTTAATTAAACATTTTTTTTGATCATGTAATTTTATAATGTAACTAATTTGAACTGCTATGGATTTGTTCTGTTACACAATGTATATATGTATTGAATTGTTTAACATGCTATTAATATTTTGTGTTCCACAAAATGAAACATTAACTAAATCTTTAAATATATTTGAAAAAATTAGCTTGTGGGTTGTTATAGTTTATAAATATATTATGACCATCACAATTCATTATTTTTATTATATATATATGTCTGAATGTATTTTGGCATTCAAAATAATTTTTTTTTTTGCCAAGTAATCAGAATTTATAATAATTTTAATATTTTAAAAATAAATAAATTAAATTAGAATTGTTTATTTTATATATTTGTTACAGCTTTCTTTATTTTATTTATTTTTATTTATTTGTTTATTTATTGTAGCTTTTTTCACCATGTAGTTTACGATCTGTGAAAGCTGTTTTATTGTCCAAAGCACAATACTGTTTTTCAGGTAGTTAATTATTAGCCAATTGGTATTTATCTAAATAACTAATTAATTGTTCATTAACAAGATTAGTGTCATTTATTAAAAACTGAGATTTAAAAGTATATACAGGATCTATGTGCAGGGATAATAGTGATTTATTCATCCAGAATCCACATTTCATTTT
This sequence comes from Epiperipatus broadwayi, assembly GCA_028023455.1. Taxonomy (NCBI): domain Eukaryota; kingdom Metazoa; phylum Onychophora; class Udeonychophora; order Euonychophora; family Peripatidae; genus Epiperipatus; species Epiperipatus broadwayi. Next base: position 960,906 of record JAQFVV010006204.1, read on the forward strand.
TAAATATATATCAGTATCCAATTAAATTTAAAAAGTGATGAGAAACTCAGATGATGATGATGTTGATCATGTATGATCAGACTCAATCTGATACACCAAATCTATCATAAAGTGGTTTTAAATAAATGCATGCGTATTTGCTTAATAATAATCAAAGCATTATTCTTAGCTATATACTAGGGATGGGGAACTTCTGATCTGTATGCAAAATCCATCTCTCGAAAGCTCAATTTGGCCCAGACATTTTTACAAATGTATATAAAATGGACTGTATAAAATTTCTATTTAAACATGCACATAGTTCAAGTGCAAATGTACTTGCAAATATTGAATTAAAAGTTAAGTATAGTAAAATATTTATTTTCTCAACTATATCTTTTTCTCTCTCCAACTTTTATAATAATTCTACTTCATTCTATCAGAGGTGCATTATTCTAACAAATTACATTGTTTGGTCTATCTGACTATGGATTAAATCTATGATTCTGAGAGCATTTTGTTTTTATAGTGATTTTTACAGATGAACGTATAACTAGCAAAAATAAAACTCGAATGTTACTTCATTTTATTATTATTATTTTGAAGTTAAATTTTTTTTTTTATCAGCATGACTACAGGAATAAGATAAGAAAAAGTGACATGGAAAATCACTCATTTGAAATAAATGGATCAATGCGTATTTTTTTTAATATAAAGAAATAGTAAATCATTGTGCATGATATGTCTGGAAAGTATTTCAGTTAATAAAGAGCACATTATTAAGAGACACTATTTATCATACATTCTGACTAGGAAAATTATTGGGAAAAAGAAATATTAAAATAGAAAACTTAAAAAGGAGCTTCATCAAATAGCTGATATGTTGGCTAAAAAGTACAAACAAACCAGAAAATTCTATGAGAGCATAGGCAGAAAATTTAAAACCATTTTTTGAAGGGAGTTTATAGAAGACTGCATCCTTTCTGCTGTAGAATTAATCTGTCCAGAACATAGGTGAATCAGAAAAATTGTAATTAAATTTGGAACAGTCATTAATAATAATGATATCATTTTATTTTTAATTCACAAAAAAATTATGGCCCTCACTTAAAAGGAGAATGTTAAAATTGGCCTACCTATTAAAAGGTTACCCAGTGTTAATGACTAGAGGTAAATTAATTAATTTTTTGATCAAATACAGTAGGGTAATTTTTAAGTCAATAAATGTGTGTGGCCCAGGAATGAGATTATAAATACTTAAATGGCTCTTGGAAGAAAAAAGATTATCCACTTCTGCTATACACATATACACACACATTTATACAGAGTGTCATTTATTTTTTGGACAGTGCAACTAATTAATAAACCTACAAATACACTTATGCATGATATAAATCAATTTTAGAACTCTGTTTATGAAAATGATAACTTGCTCACCTTATGAAAACATGAGGACAGGTTATTCAATCTCAGTATCATCAATTGCATATATAGAATATTAAATTGAGAATAAAAAGCTAAGTCTAAATTTTAAAAACAAAATATTTAATTAATATAAAATTAATATCATTGGTCCATTGATGATGATGATGATGATGATGATGATGATATTTACAGATACAAACAAGTTAATTAAATAAGATATATTTATAGATGCACACTATTTTCAATTATTAATTCAAATAATTTGTTAAAATATCTAAATTTTTAAATTAATTTTAATTCATGTGTAGTGGGAAGACATCATGATTTAATATATATTTTAAAATATTGTTTAAAATATAACTGAATATATTGTGAATTTTAAACCCATATAATTTACAAATATAAACGGTTAAAATATGAATTAAAATACATAGATAAATTAGAAAAAAAGAGCTCTAAAATTTATCTTAAAATCAGTCTATATATACATTTAATATTAAAATTTAGTAAAAGCTTTTTTGTGTGGGAAAGTCCTTCAATAGGGTATTACAACTTAATTGATTAAATTATTGATAATTTAATTTTGTAGATTCTTTTATCACATAAATGAAGTCTGTTTCTTTATAACTTTGGTCGACTCCATTTATATATGTTAAAACATATGAAAATTGAACTCTAAATTTTATTTTATTTAAAATTTTGCCTGAAATCAGCCTATACATACATTTAACATTTAATGAAAAAAATTTTTTTATGGGAATTATAGCAGTATGTTATAACTTAAGTAGTAAAATCTTTGAAAATTTTTTGAGTCTTTTATCATGTTAATGAAGTCAGTTTTTTATAATATTGTCTGATTTCATTTATATATTAAAAACGTGGTGGTATTCAGATAGTAAAGAAATTATAAATCTTTTTGATTTTTAACATTAATTCTTTTACAGCTTCCTATGTGCTTGAAATATTGTAGTTAGTGATTTATGTTTGGATGAAATTGATAGATAGTATTCTTCAATTCTTATAAGGAATAGGCAGCAAATAGTACAAAAGAGTTTTTAAGCAATTGTCATTGTAGGATTGCAGTTAATAGTGACAGTGGCTAATCACTCATTTGATCCATACTTGGACAGGGCCTAATTAATTTTCATTTTAAATATCACTATAATTAATAAGAATACCACACACTAAGTTTTATATCTTCACTTTTTACTGTTGGGAAATATTAATTATTATACAAAATTGAAATTTGCTATTTCTAAAGGAAATCTAAGGTGCAGACGAAAAATATCTAAATAATAAATATATTTAATTTAAATTGCAGTAATGATCACAGAAGTTATGTAACTGGATTGGAAGGCAACTAAGAATTAAGAACGAGTAGATATCCAAATAAAGCTTGTTTTATTATAGTGAATTTTTATGAATAATAGATAAAAAGAATTAATTTTTTTCAAATTTAGACGTATTTAAATTCCCAAGCCATGTTTCAGTTTTGTTATAAATGTAATGAAAAAGGTAGGATTTCTTGCAATAACGGTGGTCGAGAGATCAGCGCAACTGCCTTGCACTAGCAGGCAGTTGCCCGGGTTGCGGGTTCGCGTCCCAGCCGATGCTATGACACTTAAAAAAAAAAAAAATAGTTTATTGCTTGGAAGTTCATAAGTTTGAGCACTGGAAATGAAATAACTGAGTCATAATCCATTGACTTGTGCCCCAGAATTCTTTACCCCACCACTATACAAAATCACACAAGATATTTTAATATTCATTTAATTGCACATAAATGTTTTATTTGATTAATAGCATCCAATTTTTCACTGCTTGTATATACTACACTATTATTAGAAATTAACTTTTATATTCATATAGTTGTCTACTATTTTATTGTAAAATATATATATTTAATATCTTATTCATATCAATAATCAAAAGTTTTCAATATTTTATCATATAATTGTCAGTAAATTTTTTCATTATAATTACACTGTTTTGTTTTATGCTTTTAGAAAGAGAAGAATCATTTTGTGGTAACTTCAAAGTTGAAAAAGGTGAAGAATGTGATGCTGGAATAATAGGCACAAGCGACAGTGATTTATGCTGTGATAAAAACTGCAAATTTAAACCAAATGTTATGTGCAGGTAAAATTCTTTGCCTGTGTATTGTATGTCTTGACACATATCCATGTTAGATTTTTTTAAAACTGATTTATATATAGTTCAAATCAAGAGTTCCCAAAGTTGTCGATATCCCCTGGGGTCGATTTGAACTTTCTAGAGGTGATAGTTTCAATAAAAAATTTGGAGGTTGATGACAGCAAAAATAGATCCCCTTACTACAGCTATTTGTTTTTACTTCAAAATATCTATGATTCCAATAGGTACATAATTAAGAAGTAAAATAATTCAGAAAAACACTTTTTTGATAAAAACATACCAAACATACAAAAGAAAAGATAAATTGTGTCATTAAAAGAATCACACATAATAATGCAAGAAAATACATGTAGCACAAGCATATCTGTGCATTGTCTTATCAAACATATCAAAGCAAGTATGGACTGAAAAACTATTTCATGTCCGCACTTGTTCATGGTGGGATAAGACAATATTTGATATTAGCAGAATCTATCAGTTTTGTACGGTCAATGCTTTCATAAAGCACTATAAATTGGTTCGTTTGATGTGACATGTACTTATTTGGGATTTGAACTTTGAATATAATTATTTATTGAGGAGCAGTACTACGAAAAAGAAAATCAGAGGACACAATTTATTTATTTGAGTTTTCGCAGAGGCTGTTGAAATTGTTTGTTAATAAAAGTTTTTATTTCTTACAATAATAATATGACTGAACCAAAAAACGAATGCAGATAGTACAGTTTGGACTATTTGAAGCTAAGATTTGTCCCATTATTATCAAACGAATATTTACCAATATGCCTCATATGCAAAAAAATCAACATATTTATAGACAGTTATTTGCAGTCAAGCAGTAATAATGGAAATGAATGATGGAGATGGTCTGTCAATGATATCTTGCAGAGATTGGATTAAAATTAGTGAAAAATTTAAAAAGAGGATAATACTTCGAGTTACAGATGTGATGTCTATAGACATAAATGACAATAAAATTGATGTTCGATGAAAAGTGGTAGTGCCTGTAAAATTAATTTCTAGTATGAAATAGCTGTCACTTTATGCAGTAAATAAAAATTTTAGTCCATTGTTAGAAAGGAATTGATTCCAACCACTGGGTATTCACATAAATGTAAATAATAACTTGTTAAACTCCAGAACTTAAAATACTGGTAATGCGGCTATAGCAAATTGGCTGTGGAAAAAAAATCTATGACTCCTCAGACTCAATTAATAATGTTAGTATCATCTATTGGCAAAAATAATAACGTTCAAAATTGAAACAAATTCCTAGCAAGAGAAAAAACATTGATACATGTCCATATATTTGAACCATCTTCTTCCATCGCATGCATAGAATGCTATGTCTCTAAATGTAAAATCAAAGAACCATGTCTTATAGTTTAATAACACCTACGCTATAAACCAGAAGAAAGCTTGCTTCTCTCTTTCCAAAAAGTGGACTTTCTAATCCAATTTGCATAATATTTGTTGCATACATTTTCTGTCATACTTACACAACCCATTTGCTATGATTATGAGAAGATAAAAACTTCTTGAAAGTGCTCAGCAAATTAATATTACAATTTGTACTTAGCTTCACTAGTGTCTGCGTTTTAGCACACTTAGACAGACATCTGGTGAAATAGTGATATTAATATCAAAGGATGTAAGAAGAGTAAAATTAGAGGATGGGTGAAAGTTGAAAAGACATGTTAAACACCTATGTCCTTGTTATGCCTTGCAAGATATTCATCTAAATAAATCCTTAGAAAAATAATTATTTTTTATTGAAGGATTTAATTATTGATTCAGACCACATTAAAATAATTGATGATAAATAGGTGTTTGAGTAGGAGGAAAATGAAGGAAGAACTACTTCAAGAGAAGAAAAAACATTATTTCTAAAACTCAATGTAAATATAAAAATAAACCTCCTGACAAGTGCACAGATATTGTAATATATTAAGTCAGTATTTCTAGAGTAGGGGGAGGAGTGAAATGTCTGTGTGTATAAAACTGCATATGTAAATAAAAGATTATTTATTTTTGTAAATATACATGGATTTCTTCACTTTAATAACATTCCCTTTATTGGAGAAAATTACTCTAAAAATTCACTTGAGAAATCGTTCCAAAAGTATACATTTAATTAGAATAGAATTTGTATGCAAATAAAGCAAGTTGCATACAAATTAGAGCTATATATATTTATCCCTCAAGTAAATGAAGAAGAGAGAGGATATTCATTTGAAGTAATAACAGGTCAGTAGTAATGAATGGTCAATGATAGACTAGTAGATTGATTACCAGTGATTAAGTCTAAAATGGAATAGTGGCAAGCAAAAGGTAATTAACTGAAGTTTAACCAAACTGCAAGAGACAAGTTAGGAATGGGGATGGTTAATATTTAACATATAAATTGTGTGTGCTGATGTAAGCACTGAAATTGCAAACTTTTAATAGTTTATTCTATATATGAAGTTTATAAATGCCCATTTGTATTTCAAGAGACAATTGATTTGAAACCACAAATATAATAATAGAATTACTCCTGGTATGAAAGAAGTCTATTTTCACCTAAGGAAAATAAATAGCATATGAATATTAATGGACTTATACCTTTTTAAGTTGCTTTATCACATTATTATTTATTAAATAAATATATATATATATTGAAATCTAGTGTTTATTTATTTAGTTCCCTGCCTTGTCTTCAGAGACCCTCAGGACACAGCACATATGTATCCTTAGAAGTATTGTGCAGAATTATTACTTGCATCAATACTATATTAATTTATTTGAAATTTAATGATTAAACAATTGGAACAAATTATACAAGGTATTTTTCTGTCTAATCAGTTTACTTTTTCTTTGTTGATGAAATTTTAATAACCTTTAAATGTCTCATCAATATTTTATTTGTGGTAGCATATTTTTAATTCTAAAAGCCTAATAAATCATTATCATGACAACTACCTATAATCAAACTAATTATATTCATGTTTTTGTGATGCCATCAGCTTTTTTTCAACATTCTGCTCAACCTCTCACAATTTAAAATAAGCCTCCATTTGAATCAATAATTAATTAATAATTTTTTAAAGAAATTTTCACTAACATTGAATCAATAATATCATTTTTGGCGATTTACTTGTTAATTATAGTTCTTGGAAGGGTTTAATGAATATAAAAATTGATAAATTAAATTTATTGATCTAGAATTTTTTTTCAAATATTACTCCTACTTATATCTTTTTTTTTTTCATCTCTAGATAAGATTATTTATTAAGAACACTATGGAAAAGAAAGGAAATTGGATATATAACTAAAATGTATAAATGATAAATTGAAAAGGTTTGTGAAAGATAAGAGGAAGAATGTTAGAGAAAGAATTTGAATAATTTAAAAAAGAGACTAGCTATAATTGAAGAAAGAAAGGCTTGGGAAGGATTGTCGATTTGATCTGTAGGATATGCATAGTGGATGCAATTGGTAATGATGATTTCAAAATTAAATGGGAAATATTGCATAGTGAATTAAAAATATAAATAATTCTTATTTGAACTTGTCTGACAAATTTTAGAAAAGAGGATAGAAGTTTTAAAGTAAAAAAAACATTATTTCTTAATAACTTAGATATTTTGTTTTATAACTTGAAATATATTGTAATGGAAGAGAAGCCTAGTCTAATAAAAAATGAGATGTGCTATATAGAATGATCAGTGCTTCCATATAAACCAATAAATTTTCACTTGATTCCATTCACTGACTTTAGCTTACATGTAATTTTCCATCAATCTAAGTTTTAGTAAGTAATAATAAACACCAAATGATAGTGCTTATTAAATCACTATCCTGTGTTGTCCTATCCAATAGCTTCAGACTAGTTTTAAGCTTATTGCTTTCATCAATAAGGAACGTTGGATTTTGGACCAGTACACCTAAACCTATAGGATCTAATGCACCTTCCTACCAGAATTATCTTTAAAGTCCAGGTGCACTGGTCCAAGATCCAAAGCTGCACTGATGAATGACATAATCTAATCTGGTGATATTGAATAGGAAAGCGCAAGATGGGATCAGCTGTATAGAGATGGTGAATAATTACACTTTAAACAAAAATGTGTAAGTTAAGGTCATGTGATGGAGTTGGGTGATATTTCATTGGTTTATACCAATCCCTTAAGGATACTATAATATATAGAAACTGAACTGGTTTCAAATCTATATAATTATACATAAATGAAAACATAGCTGATAACTTGATAGTATAGTAGAGAGGTAAAAGATATTTGCTGGAAGGAAGGTGCATTAGATCCCAAATATCCAGGTGCACTGGTCCAAGATCCAACGCTCCTCACTGATGAAAGCTGTAAGTTTGAAACTAGTCTAGGGATATTGGACAGCACAGGATAAGGATTTATTAAACACTATCATCTGACATCTATTAGTTTTTAAAGCTTACAGTAGGTAACATAATGATGTGCAGAGAAAAAAATATTAATATGGCAGCAGTCTTTTTTTTTTTAAATTTAGAATATCCTCATTTATTAATAATGTATTTTGGGTTATGTTGAAGGCAAAAAAAATTTTTTGCTTTGCTTTTTTAAGAAAAATTGATTATGGTATAGAATTTTGGGTAATAAAATGCTTACTAAATATAAAAGTTAGAAACTTATGAAACTTAAGAAAATTCATAAAGTATATTTTTAAAATGATAAAATGAAAGTTAGTGATTTAATAGTATCAAAAAAAAAAAAATCCTGCAAACTTCTTGTATTGCTTGAGAAACAGTTTATCTGAGAATCTGAAATGTATGAATATGATTGTAAAGATTCTGAAGACAATATAGATTTAAAAACAAAACAACTGAAAATAATTTCTGGCAATAGTGAGACTGCTATTACATATTCATATAAGAAATAAAGTTATTGAAAGAAGATATTCAGAATGATTTTAATTGCAATCAAATTAGGTCATTTTTATACATCAGTGGTTTGAGAAGATCAAAGTCTTTCATTTTATTCAAAAAAAGATATGATGCAGTAAGTTTTTTATTTATTTTACGATAAAAATTTGTTCTATTGCCAATTTTAGGCATTATAGAAAGTATGAGATTTTTTTAAAATATAAGAACATTATATATATATTGACAAATGTTGTTTATTAAATTTTTATTATTGAATTTTATTAAAAATAAAAAAATCTTTTTATTTTAATAAAAAATATTCATTTGTATATACTGTATATCTTTTTTTCTAGTGACAAAAATTCACCTTGCTGTTATAAGTGCAAGTTACGAAAAGCTGGAGAAGTTTGTGGAGAGAAAAGTGAAGAAAATTGCAAAGACCAAGCATTGTGCACATATCCTTAAATATAAATTTAAAATATTATAATAAAAGATAGCTTAAGATTGCGCTGTCCAAAAATGTAATAGATTAATTATATTAATATTCGCTCATATAAAATCTTTACTTTGTTTATAAATGAATTATATGGTAAAATCAGTTTATTTATAATTCATGATTAACTAAAGTTTCACCATGAAGTCTGCCATGAAATACCATTATCTGGTCACCCAGATAAACTGGTTGCATGTAAGATTAAACTTTATACTTCAGCCCTTTTCCAATTTACACAACCAAGTTTTAACAAAATTTTCAGAAAGTAATTCTGTTACACCATTAACCAGGTGACTTTTAAATATATAGAGAATACATAAGCATGCATACAAGTATAAAAGAGAATAAAATTCAATTAAATTTTAAATTAATTTTAATAACAATATTTAACTATTGGTGAGTTGTGTGATAGTATGCAGTTACAAAAAAGTTTGAGCTTCAGAGTTGATGTATTAATATATGCTAAATGCTTTTGAAAACTTGTGGTGTAGTGTATTGTGATTATATATGTGGTAGTAGAAATTTAAATTTGAGTGAAATTGTTGAGTGTTAATTAGTATTATAAAGTCTAGTAGAAATTTAAATTTGAGTGAAATTGTTGAATGTTAATTAGTATTATAAAGTCTATTCTTTGGAGAGGAGGAAGGATGAGTCTTTTCGATTAATAGCTTGGGGGAGTTAGCTATAAAGTTATGCTTCTCTAATTTTTCACCATGAGTTGTCTCTCTGTATATACTGAATAATTGCTGTGTTGGTGTGAATATATATCCAGTTAATTTTTGGTGGTCAAAAAATACTGAACTGCACTCTGGTTTGGTAGTTGCTTTCTTGTAGGTATATTGATGTTGAGATAAACTAATGGCTACTTATGCATGAGATTCACTAATCCAAGTTGAATTACACCTGATGTGGATGCATTGACTTTTATAAAGAGCACAGGGGGTGAGAGCAGGTTTTAGTTTGTCTTTCGAGTTATTTAAAAGTCTATTGAAAGAAGGTGGTGTGTGGTAAGTAAGGTAATACATAGATAAAAATACTTTCTTGTAAGTTTTAGTGACACAGAGAATATATGGGAGGAGAAATTATGGTATATAGCTAACTCCCCCCAAGCTTTATCCAAATCTTCTGCATACTGTACTACCTTTCTCACCTATATTGTTACCTTCCCTTTATTCATAACTCAATTAAATACTATTTTGGATATACTATCCATAAATTGCAATCTACTGAACATTTTCACTTTACTTTTTGCATCTTGCATATAAAAACTTGACCATCCTATTTCTCCTCCTTTGCCATCCATACATCTGCATCTTATTCACGTTTTCCTACTTCTCTTTGTACTTTTTCTAACACATCATTACCATAGGTTAAACTTGCTACTGTCATTCCCTTCCATAAAATTCTTGCTACATCATATTTATTATATGAAAACACTATTAATTTCTTTATCAGTCCCTGTCTTTTTTTTGCGTCATTTATCAATTTTTTTCGCCATTTCTCCAAACAATTCCTCTGATTATTTAAAACAATTCCCAAATAGTTATACCTATTCATCACACAACTTTATATCCCCAAGAAAAAAATTTTCTCTTCTCCTTCCCTAGCATTTACCATTATTATTTTTGATTTTTTTTTCACTAAATTTGATCCACATCTCTTTACTTACCCCTGAACAAGGCTTTAGCACAACTTCTGCATCTTCCCTACTTCTGTGTATAAGAAAATATCAGCAAATAAAAGACCTGATAATATATACACTTTCTTGCCATCTCCTAATGGTATTTCTACCTCTCTTCCTAATCTTGCTATTGCCCTTTCCATTTCTCTCAAATATAACAAAAACAAAATAGGTGACATGGGGCATCCTTGCCTCAGTTCCACTTCATTTTTAACTGATTCTATATTTTCTAATTAACACATATAATAATTATTTTCGTGAAATCTCTTAATAAGATCCACTAAAGCCCTATTCATTCTCAAATTTACTAAATTTATCCATAATCTATTTCTATTCATTTTATTTAATATGCCTTCTCTATATCTTTAAAGACCATATATAATTGCCACCTGCATTCCTACTAATTTCTATAAGTTGTGTGACTACAAATAAACTATCTCCTATATACCTATCCATTCTAAAACCTTCTTGCATTTCTCCTACTATATTATATTCTTCCATCCATTTTGTCATCCTTCTAGCCAGTATATATTATGCAAAAACTTTATACAACACCGATCTTACTGCAAACGCTCTATAATTCTCTATCTTTCTATGGTCTTTACCCTTTCTTTTAAATAATAGCCTCACTCTTGTATTATTCCAGTATCTGGAAAATCTGTCTTCTGTGCCATCTTATTAAAACATGATAATAGATTTAATTTTGCTCTATTTCCCCAAATTCATCACCATCTCTGCTGCCCATCCGTCTAAACCTCTTGCCTTCAACTTCTTCCCTTCCTCATTCAGTTCATTTTCTGTAAAACTAATATTTCCATTACTATGTGCTTTTATGATTATTATTTGTTTCCTTCACATCTAACATCTTTTCTATATCCATTTCATACTTAATTAATATTGACTCTAATTCTTCTCTAGAACTACACTATTTCTCATCATTTAGAAATACTATTTCTCTCTCCTCTACATCCCTTCTTTTAATATATTTCTAAAAATTTTTACTCCCATATCTTCATTTTATTAATATCTTCCAATAATTTGCTATTTAATTTCATTCTCTCTATATAATTATCTATTTTAGCCAACTTCTTTCAGATTGCATGGAGGTCTGGGAGTGCACTCAAGTGTTAGAATATATGGATGTATCCAGTATAATATATAATATTTACATATTTTCAAATAATTTATGAAATATTTTTAATTATAATGTAAAATTAACAGATACATATACATTATTTCAATTAATAATCATTAAATTATTCTTATCTATAATTAATATGTTTCTGAAACTAATATTTTCTATTTCAGTCAATTATTTTCTTTGATCTTAATAATACCCTGATGCGTTGCGGTGAAATTTTTTTTATGTAATAATTTGTAGGCTTTTTTTATATATTCTAATTTGCAGACTTAGTGCTTTCAGAGCCCTTGTTGCTCCATATTCATAATCTTTTCAGATTGTTAGTTATATGCAAATGTATGCAAATTGCCTCCTGTACCATCCATTTTTTAGAAATGGCAAAACAAGTATGGTGATGAAACAAGCTTCCTTAATTTTCCTTTTGATATCATTTCTTTCCGTGCATAAGATCTCAGCCTTGGAGGGCTCAAATCTGTGGTTGAGCTCTTGCTGATGGTCAGCAAATACAGAGCTGCCTTCTTTTTTTGTTATTGCTCTTGTGTATGTGTATTTGTGCTGAGCCAATCTATTGCCCACTGTGGCACGAGTTTCTCCATAATAAACCGAATCACCCCCATTTGAGGGCACACAATTTTATATACCACCTGGGGGTTTCTTCAATGTTTCTTTTATCTTTAGTATTATTAATAAGCCTATTGGTGGTTGGAGGGGTTCTGAATCCCAATTTAAATTTTTTCTGTAAAATTTTACTGAAGTTTTTTGCCACTGCAGGTATATATGGTACAGTCAGATGTTGTCTTCTTTTATATTTTGTTGAAGTCTTTTATAAAAGCCTTCAATCCTGTTGGCTATTGTTCTGTGATTAAAACCCACACTTATTAAATCCCTGATGGAGCTAGTGATGTTGTTTTTCTTGTCCAACTCTAACTTACATAGATGGTGATTACGAAATAAGAAGGCAGATAGCCTTGCGAGTTTGGGTGATTTAGGGGATTTTGCGAGTGGGTGGAGATAACTTCTAATGCACAAGGGTTTGATTATCATGGAATAGTTGAGTGCAGCATTCTCTCTTGATTTTTAAATCAAGGTACTTGACTACATTTTGCTCATCCTCATATGTGCAATTAAAAATCAAGCTAGAAAGAGTGTGGAGTTCATATAAAATATCTTTGGTTGTGTTTTCCGGTGCTGCTATAAATATGTGATCACATATCTAACGTAAATTGTTCTTGGTGCTGCACTTTGGAATTTTGGAAGCACTTGTTGTTCAAAATGATTTAAAACAATGCTGGAAACAATCCCACTTATAGGGAGACCCATTGGCCAACTGTTGTTCATTCTATACCCGTTATTTTCATATGATGCCAAAATGTTTCCATCTAGCCATTTCATAAAGTCTTCAATAAACTGTGCCTTAGGAACTGGCTAGTCTTTCTTGCTTAGCTCATGTTCTATTATTCTGATTGATAGCTGTCTGACAATGGAACCATATAGTTCTGTGATATCCACTGCTGCAATCTTGAATTCTTGAGGAATCGCTGCATTTTTGATTCTGTCCACAAATTCAAATGATGATTTAATTGTAAATGAACCAAAACTTAGATAGTCAATTAGCCATTCGTTAACCAATTTAGATGCATTAAAGTAGTGAACGCGATCAAAGTCCAACATTATCCTTAAAGGCACTCCCTGTTTATGCAGTTTTGCATTTGCGAATATTCTTGGTTGTATGGTTTGTGGATGAATAAATCCTGTAGTAATCGGCTCTGCTGAGGCCTTTGTCTTTTTGTGCCCGCAAAACCCAAGTGATAAATTTATCTCTATTGATTTTATTGTTGAACGATGTGATTGCCTCAAATTTCAATCTATGTATCTGCGTGTTTATTTTATCTTTATAATCCGCATCACTCATTAAGACAAACCTGCTGCCTTTATCTTCTTTCATGCATTTGATGTTGTTGTCATTGAGAAACTTTTTTGTATTTTATATATACTTTCCCCAGTTGCCTTCACCGCTCTTTAACCGTTTGTTTCTAATAGATTTAGTTATTGCAGTGATGACATGTTCTCTATGCGGGTTGTTAATTAACCCTGCTTCGATGTCCGCTATGAGCTCCATTTTAGGCTGCGTCCAAGATCCTCTAACAAATTTAGTTCCAAACGCTAAAGTGGACTCGACCTCCGGAGGCGGGTGAATTTTAGACAAGTTAACATAAGCTTCTCTTTTTCTTGTGTTTTTCCTGTTTGCACGCAAGAAAATTTAATTTCTTCTCAAACTTCATTGCCATTCTCCTTTCGAATCTATCACATTTATTACTAATCCACAAAGGTTCGTTGGTATTGGCTGTTATATTTAAGAGGCATTTCTTTTCTTTCTTAAGGGCATTCTTAGATCTTTTGGAAAATGATGAATTAAAAGAGTTTATTGTACTTGAAATTTGGAACACCATTTTTCTGGTATACATCTTGACATGTTCATAGAGAGTTTTAATGATTCCATATAAGATTGTTAGCAATTAAATAATGTTGTTTGTTTTATAGTACAATCAATACAGTAAGAGAGTAGATATTATAATGTATATATCAGAAATAAAAGTTTTCTAATTTTTTTTTCAATCATATTTTTATTCTGCTTCTCAGTCTATAATTCTTGAAATGATGTATAGCATCTATTTTTTGGACAGTGTGAAAATATATTCTTTAGACTTATGTCTGACTATTAACTGTTCCTCTAACTTGTGACTATTGTCTTCAATGATGAAATGTCATACTGAACTCATAAAAATAGTTGCCAATCAAAATAAAATGAATTATAAATTAAGGATAATATATTATTCTGCTGTACAGATTTAATTGGAATTGTGGAATGCATAAAGCAGTTTTAAATGTTAATTCATTAAAACTTGAGGAAAGAGGAAATTGGAGTAACATTGTAAAAAATGAGGAAGAATTAATTTAACTTAATAATTTCTAAACAATTTTCTTTATAATTGTTGTAAATTAATTGTATTAATTAAAATTTAACATTTATTAATCATTGTTATAGATGCAATAATTTTCATGAAATATTATATTGCAAGCTCAAATGGTAGTCAGTAATGAAAATGATACTGTTTTTTAGTATGACCAAATTGAACAGTGAGATTATTTGACTGAATATAAAACCATTAAGAGCCAGAGTGGATAAATTTATCATTATAAAATTATATTCAATAAAAATAATCATGTTTAATGTATCATATTATAACAAAAATGTCAATGACTCTTGATAACGTTTCTAATTTTAACAAAAATTATCAAAATCTTCAATAGCCACTATAAATATCAAAATGTAAGGGGTATAAAGAGTGTGGATATGCAACAATATGTCCAACAGTCCTGTTTACTTTTCTCAACTAATGAAATGAGATTGAATACCTAAGGTTTTGAAACCAAGATAACATGATTTAAATTTAGTCACTACATTCAAACTTACAGTTTATGTCTTTGGCATGCAATACTAGTTCAAATACAGATATTGAAAATGTTAACATAATGCTTTGTTGATATGTACAATCCTTGTCAGTATAAATTTGAGTTACCATAAAGTTGAGTTTACTAAAGTATATAGTTAATGTTGTATGATTATATAAACATGATTTTAGATTACAAACTTTTATATGTTTGACTTAGTTTGGATAGTATAAAAGAAGTCTTTACTAAATAGTTTGGTTCAAATTCAATGCTTCTCATTGAAAATCACTAGTTCCATATAGTCCAAAGATTCAGATATAGTGTGTTATCTAGTATCTATTGATTACTAAGCATCACATGATCACCATCTCTTATACTAGCATATAATTGTTATTAAACAAGGCAAAACTAGTCTGGGGATATTGGATGAGTAGGCACTAGATAGGAATTTATGCACAAGCCTTCTGGCATCCATTGATTACTCTGATTGGCACAGGGTGGCACTACTGTATAGAGAGAGTTTTGCCTTGTTTATCTATTGATTAGTTAAGTTAGAATAAATAGCTTTGAGATAGAATAAATGAAGTGAACTGCTACTTTTAACACAAAACAGGAAAATGTTTGAATCTGTGAGTTTTTTAAAATCACATCTAATTGTACTTTTTTCTTAATGTATTTACTGGTTTTTCTCCTGAATGTCCATTATCTCCACCTTTACCAGATAACAGTTCTTGCATAGAAAGGTAAGCTCATTTTGTTTTTTTTTTATAATTATTTTTTTAAACAATTATTTATATGTACTTGTATTTGTGTGTGTATATGTATAATAAATAGATAAGTTAAACAAATCTGTAATATTTACATAAAGTCAACATTCTATATATAAATTTACAACTTGATACTGCAGATATGAAGTTATTTCTTTAATATTCGTACATGAATTCTTGCATTCCACATTATTACACAATTCTTCAGATCTAAGTAGTTATTAAAAGCTTTTTGTTGTAACATAATAAATTATAAAATAATTATATATAAAAAAAGAATAACTCATTATAATTTTGTGGGTGGAATTACCACATTTCAAATAACACATTTGAAAATGAATGTTCATTGCAATATTTCCGAAAAATAGAGAAAGAGAAGATTGCAATCCATTTAATAAAAACATATATAAATTTGAAAGTTAAAAGTCACAACTTTCATTTGATAAGATATGTAAATGATTTGATTGAACTTGTAATTTATTTGAATTAAAGTATAATGTTTTCTTAAATTAATTCAGGAGTCCCCATTGTTTGAACAAAATAATCTTGCAGATTTAACATCAAATAATTCAAAAATTACATAAATTAATTCCTTAAAGATTAAAAGCTATTTATTAATTATATTTTTATGAAAGAACACTCCTCCATCCCAAAAAAAATAATTCAATTTACTAATCAGAGTTTGATTTAAAAGTAATCATTTGTTGCTATGAGATAAATCTTCTTGCAGTTAAATGTGGAAGTTTATAGATTTTAGTTTCAAAGAATTGTCTGATATATCCAGACATGAGTTTAGTAAAAATTACAATTTATGGTCTAACTTAAATGCTCAGTGGTTGTTTTGCCTAAGTCTGACCCATTTATGCTCACTAACCTTGCTACAAATAAAACTATGATACATTAGCAGTCTCAAAATATTCATTTATGGTGTAAATGGTTTCTGTATCTAATTTTTATAGATCTCATTGCAAGCCAATCTTTGGCTTTATTCTTGTTATATTGTTTGTTTTTTTTGGTAGAGGTTTTGCTAATAGATTTATTTTCTATTCTATAAAATGTAAATATAATAATGTATTAAATTATTCACTTGGCAAACTCCTCAATGATTAGATCCTTCACTTTTTTCAATAATTCATATATTAAGGCCCAATCCATTTATTATTCTAAAATGAATTAGCAAATTTGGATTTTAGTCTATTCTCACTAATAACTTATTAATTTTAATTATTACCTATGCCTAATTTCCTTTAATTAGTATCTAAGCTCAATTTCCTCTCTTTATTTAAATTATCTTTTCTAACCATCTTGATTATATCAGTATTGATTTTTATTTATGTTTCACCAATATGTCTTACTTTGTGCAGTTTTATTAACAATACAGATTTGAATGAGATAATTCATTGTCTGATAATCTCTGATCATTGTTTAATCCATTATCTGATAATTTGTGATCATTGTTTTTCTCAGGTTTGTTAATACCACTGAACTTCCTCAGTTTATATTTAATTAAACAGTGATATCAACTTTCAAACCAAAATACGAAAATTATGAGAAAATAGTGTCCATTTATTTTATTTAAAAATTGAGTGTTTTATTTATAAAGTATTAATACAATACTTTTTTAAACCACTAAACATCACATGATCACTAGTGGTTTAACACCAATCCTGCCTAATAGGATAGTGGTGGCTATGGTTGTTAAAGAGCCAAAGACACCAAAATGTATGAGTGCTGAACTGAGTTTAGACCCATATGACTATATAAACTATTGAGCTTGGATTGAAAATATTATTGTGGGTTTCAATTTCATTCTCATAGTTTTGTAGTTAAGTAGTTAAAAGGTGGCTGCTGGAGGATTGCATTAGATCCTAAGATCTAGGTGCAGTGCTCTCAGATCCAAGGCTTCTCACTGACGAAGGCAACAAGCCAGAAACTAATCTGAGGATATTGGATGAGTAGGCACTAGATAGGGATTTTATGCACAAGCCTTCTGGCATCCATTGATTACTCTGGTTGGCACAAGATGGCACTACTGTATGGAGAGTTTTGCCTTGTTTAATACTTTGTTACTCAACATAACTTTATATATATATATTTCCAAACGTATCTCAAAAGCAATATGGTTATTACTCTGGTTAAAGTAATTCTTTAGAGTAACGTACAAGTTGACTGTCAAGTGATAGGCTCAAAGTGTTTGAAAAATCTTTTTTTTTTAATATTTTAAAATAATAATATCCACGTTTTCCACTTGGGAGGTCATGTGATAGTTGAGTACCCTAGAGATAGTTGAGCTTTGATCTAGGAACTTATAATTCTTGGACCCATTGTTATTACTGCATTAAACCACACAGAAGAGAAATAAAATATTTGAATATTTAGTTACTCCGGAGATTATGTGATGTTTCTCTGGAAGATTAATTGAGAAAGGATCTTTAGCTCTGGAGTTTGATACTCTACTATTGCACTAAACTATCCATAACAAAAATAAGTAAATTATTATATGATTACTATAGTTTCTTATTCATTTATTAAATTTAAACTTGTAACAATGGTGCAAGTTTTTTTGAGAATGTTCTACTTCAAAACTAAAATACTTATTTATAACTAGATTAAGAAATAGAAGCATGTGGGAACATTTATATTAATGACATCTAAGAAGGATCTGCTAATAATGTGGAACAGGCATTAGATTACAATATAAAAAAACATAATTTTGTTTAAAAATAATTTAAATATATGTATTTGTTTGTTAAGCAATATACTGTAAACTGATAATAGCAGATATGTGTAATATAAGATAGATAAAATTGTCTTTAAATAACCATATATAAAAAAATTTCCAACATTCCTCCAGAACAGTAAAGAAAAAGGCATAAGTCATCAAATCTTGCCAGTTATTAGAGTTAGAGATTGAGTAGATTTCCATCCTTGCTTTAAACTTTTGTGCTTGATAGCTGAATGAAAAATTTTGCGTCTGATTAGAATTTGTAAAAAAAAATTTTAATCAACCAAGATTTAAACCTTCGCCAATTTTCTTGTTCATCCACCCTTTATTTTTTTGATAGTATTTTGTTGAATATTGTAAACATTGTAAATGTAAATAATAATTAAAACTTAAATGAAGTTTAGATTTTGAACACTGACCTTATCAGTCTGTAAATTGCAAAATCTCATCATTATTAAACTGGTACATTATCTCAAAGAAATTAAATTCTTCTAGATACCTGTGCGTGTACATATTTAGGAACTTTATAAAAAAAATTAATTAATTTCCATATATATAATCTCACTAAAGGATTGGGAACTTTTTTCATTAGATTGTTTTTTACAGACCTAATTTAAATACATAGTTTTAATATTTATTTTATATTTTTGAAATTCTGTACTTTCTTTTTCATCTTTATTATCTTTTTTTTTTTTTTTTTACCAATTATATAGAGGTCAATGCATGAATGGATCTTGCCTGCCTTTTTATGAAACAAAAGGCCTAAAATCTTGCATTTGTTCTAAAGGTAAGTTTTTAAATTCACTAGCATTTACACTTTTCTGTACTAATTTTATGAAACTATACTGTTAAGAACATTCATATTTAATATAATTTATTTATTTTGAAAAACAAAAAATATGACTAGTTTTTAATTGTTATATCTTAATTGATTTAACATTTGCTCTTCTGGTTAGAATTGTTCAAGATTATCCTCTATATAATATGGAATGCCGTGAGAAATAGCTATCTTCTTATTGTATAAAAATTTTTAATATTGTGAGACAAAGGGCAGATCAATAATTTATATTAGAGTATTTTAAGACTCATCTCATCCATTATATATATATTTAATTAAATATTTTCATTGATTGTTATTATAATAAAGAATAGAAGTAAAGAGATTATATGTATTGTAACAGTTATATTGGCCATGCTAAAGTTACATCATTACACTTTTGGAAAATAACAGATCTTCATTTAGTTAATTTTCCATTTGTTAAAAATAAGATATTTTAAATTCATTATGGAGATGACCCCAACAGATTTATACATATAACAAAAGCTTTGATATATAAATAAAATTGAAAAGTATTAAAATGTGAGATTTTTTTTTCTTTATCTCTCACTCTTTTTTGAGGTAGAGGGAAAAAAGCAAAATAAATTATCTATCAAGTAAAAAAGGAAAAATTTATAATTATTATTTTATTTACTTAAAGTGATAGAAATACTAAATTAAAGTAAATAGCTCATTGGGTTTTCCTGAAGATTTGTGATGATGGTGTTTTACTTGTATTTATATATTGGACTATTTCCATCATCTAATATGAGTATTGAATGTCTTTAGAAAAAATTAACTTTATTTAAATATTCCAAATACATTCAACTGTTAGTAATAGCACATCAAATAGTTAGTATATGCACAATGTTTCGATAGATATTATTCTTCCCTCTTCTTTAGGTGTTGCTGGCCTGACCAGTGACAGTACTAGCATGAGATTCGAACCTGGACCCTTAGATTCTTGGTTCTTGGCTTTTAAGGTAATGTTCTAATCAACTGATCCATCTTGCCAAGGCAACAGTCAGTATAAATTTCATATATTTATCTATGAGGTTCCTCCTGATTTCTCCACTTCTTCATAAGAGCAAAGTTGATTAGTGGTTTCCATACATTATGTATAGTCACAATGGGTTGGCTTATGGAATTTTTTGCCATTGTTATGTGAGCAGCTTCTTTAAATTTTCTTCTTTGTATCTTTTCTTCTTTATCCAATATTTTTGTATTTTTTCAATTGAACATATGTTCATTGATACATATATGGTCTGCTACCTTAGACACATCTGTTTTTTCTCTTCTAATCATCAATTTATGTTCTTGCAAGCACTTTTCTATGGGATGACTGATCCCACCAATATATGTTCTTCCACATTAACATGGTATTTCATAGATGTAGTTTTTTTCTTTTCAGCATTTCAAGTTTAGGCTTTATAGATATTAGAATTCCTCATAGAGTGTTATGGCTTTGTAAAACTGTTTTGATGTTAGACTGGTGGATTTGAGAGCTAAATGTTCACAGATTGTGACTCAAGGTTTCACTTCTGGTGTTTAAAGGTGATATGGCCCCCTGAATAGCAAATCATTTAATTATTTATTTATGACAATATTTCATTGTTTTGTTTATTTTTTTTTTTTTTTTTTGGAATTTCTTTCATAAATAACATTTTTTTCCAATAATAGTTCTATATTTATAATCTTTGAATAATATTCTTCAGTAAATTAAAAAGATATATAAATAAATCTTTCATGTAAATCAAGTTCAAGCAAAAGGTTTGCTTATGATTTCTGTTTTCAATTTTAATGTTCACATATTATGTTTTCTCAGGTTATTTTTCTAAAGCTATATATTAGCATGAAATTTCATGGTTCCATTTACTTTATCACACAATTTTATAGCAATATTTGTTTACTCAAAAATTATTTTAAAATCTACTTTTAGTTGTTTTAATAATGTCATAGCAGTATTTTGGTATGAATTATTATTTATTGTTATTTATCTTGAATTTTTTTTTGCATTACATTAAGTGAATCTTTTTTTTTTTTTCAGTTCAATTCATTAATGATAATATTGTTGGTGCTGTTATCATTTTTACTCTCATCCTTTGGATACCAGCCAGCTGTGTAGTGAATTATGTTGTAAGTAACCCAGTTTCTAAACTAATTGTAATACTTATTATGAATGAAACAGTTATTGATTTTATATTAATAATAATTAGATATGTGATCATGTGTATTGGTTGTATAAGCTGGAGTGGATGCCAAAAGAGAGCGTAAAACACTGGGTTCAAATCCCTATAATTACATCTAGCTTAAATGTATATATAATATACTTGTATTTAATATTAATAATAACAGTAACTTGCTTGGTTATGATTAATAATTCATTGCAAGACATTCTGTGATAAAACTTTATTTAATTTTGTGTGTGTGTGTGTGTACATATATCCATTAACTACTACTAATAAATGAATAAGAAAAGAAAAAAAATGCTTAGAAATGACTTTGCATTGACTACATAAATCAATCTTTGAACCACAAACACATCCAAATATAGAACATGCTGATACATTTTTCTGTCTGTTTGATTTTTTGTGATGCTGTTTATTAATTTCTTCAACAGCAAACTTTCTTCTGAAATATTCTTCAACACATGTTATTCTCTGCCATATCTTTCTGATGGAAACAATCAATGTTATACTTAAGAATTTCTTTGAAATAATCTTTATAGTTCTATTTTTCCCATGAAAACTATGCTCAAGATTACCATAAAGCATCCTTTTAGGAAGGAAGTCTTGCATTATTTTATTCATTTTATATATCTAATACAATACAGGTGTGATTTTTACAATAGTGGATTCTATGATATCATATCCATCAAGTTGAAGAACATATTGATTGGTTTTATGATCTTGACATTATATTCTAAAAAGTTTATAGGGCATTTTTAAATGAAACTTTTTAATGCTTTTGTCAAATATCACTGCCATACAATAAATTATGTAAAATAAAAGTTCTATGTACAGCTAATTTAGTTATAATAATTATTTTTCTGTGATGAAATACTGCATCTTTTAACTTATTAAGTGTAGCAGGACATTAGAGTCTATATTATACTTCAATATCTGATTTCACTTTATAAAACTACCAAGATGTGTAAATTAGTTTACATTCTCAAATTGATAGCCATCCAAGTTAAAAGTTTCTCAGGATTTTTCTTCCATCATTGGTTGGCAAAGAACATGAATTTTTTTGCACATTAATTATTAAATCAAACAGTAAATACATTCTTAAATCATCTTTTGGACAGGAAAAAATAGCACAATCAGTAGCAGCATACTATAAATCCAAGTTCTAAGAAGATGAAGTTCATATTTTTGCTTATGATGACACTCTAATCAATTAGGCTATTCTGCAATTTATCCACTCTACTTTGAATACTTTTTAGAAAAACCCTTTATTGTACATATATGCATACACAATCTTACATTTTGACTGTCCTGCAGTCTTCTTCAGAGCCACTTTTACTTTAATTTTGTAAAAGCAATTAAAGTAAAAGCGGCTCTGAAGAAGATTGTAGGCCAATTGAAACATAAGATTGTGTATGCATATATGTACAATAAAGGGCTTTACTAAAAAGTGTTCAAAATAGAGTGGAAAAATTGCATTTATATACGATATTACAGCAAAATAAAGGAAGTGGTGAATTTGATAATATTTTTGTAGGCTATTCTGTCTAAAACAATAAATAATTTGTAGAAATTTAATATACTTATCTGTGAGAGTTTTCACAATTCTCTTTTTTTTTTAAAATGAGATGAATGAATGACTTCTAAACATTATAGATTATTACATTGGATTGACTTAAAATATTATTTGTAATTGTTATGTGAGACGGTTCTTTAAATTTTCTTCTTTTTAGTTTTTCTTTTTGCTCACTATTCTTATGTTTTTTTAAATGAGCTTATATTTATTATTTATTATTTTTTCTTTTTTATTATTGTTTTATGTTTTTTAATAGTTTTTTAATAGAGTGGCTTGTTTCACCAATGTATGTTTTTCTACATTAATATAGAATTGCATTGATGTAATTTTTATTTTTCAGCACTTCGTGTTTAGGCTATGTAATGGTTAATATTCTTAGCAGTGTTCCTGGCTTTGGAAAGCTGTTTTTATATTATATTAATTGCAGATTAATTTGTCTGACAGTCCTTGTATACATAAATACATTATATGTATCATTGGGGTTTTTTTTTCTTTTTGATGTCTATTTAAAGTTTCTTAATAATTATCTAATGGATAATTATTTTCATAAGAATTGTTTTGATGTGGAATTTTTCTTTTACCATGTCACTGACTTCTAAGTGAATTTATTTTACTCTTTCCACTTTGTTTAATTTTATCATGAGCTAGTAATGTCATAAGAATATTTGAAAATGCCAATTTTTGTTCTTGATCGATTTCAGTTGTTTCATTAAGGAAATATGTTGATGTGTGTGTCAGAATGTCTGTAATAATGCTTTATCATGTGATTATACTATGTATGTGCTATTAGCATTAAAAAACCAGACTCTTGGTGGGAATGGAAGAGTATTTAGAGTGAAAGTTCAATCTCTTCAATATAACTGTTAATAGCTGTATCTTGATTTTATTGTGAGAACCCTGCATTGTATTAAGTATGTTGTTATCTTCTTCATTTAATCTTTCTAGCAGTGCTTTATCCATGGATATATTTACATTTATGAATAAACTTTCTTCATTAGAGCTTACTAAGATGCCTTTTTTTTTTTCATATTTTTGATTAATCTATTATTGTTCTAGGAATCCCTGACAAAGAATTGTATCTTGTATGCCAAAGAATTAAGAATTTTAAGAAAAAATCTTGACAAATTTTTCCATGATGATTTCTAGAATTAACATTTATATGGAAGAGCTTGCAACTTGAGCTTTCCCTATTTCAATGAATGTGTATTGTATGGCTACATAACAAAGCCTTATTACGATGGTTGTGGACACACATCAATTACACAATCTACTTCTATTAAACTTACAATAGAACTGGCATTCTTAAATGTTCTTGTGACAAAATTCTCTCATAATAAAATCAATCAGCTGTTTACAAAAAAATCATGCTAAGAAAATATTTATCATATATGTCCAACTATAATAGAAGCACAACTAGAAATATACTATTACTATAGAAAAGGCCAAAAAAAATAATCTTTTAAAAAATTTGTATTCATCAAGCTTTCATTGAGAAAACCTTAAATAGACAACAAAAAGGAATATCAAAAAAAAAAAACCAATAGGTATTTTGACCTATTAATGCATACTATGATGTTAAACAAACTGAGAAAAATCTGCAGTAAGTACAATATCAGAACAGTTTTCCAAATCCAAGCACATTATGAGGAATTTCTAATCTCTACCAAAACTATACTTTAAATGCTGAAGTATGAGAACTACTGAAGCAGTCAGTCTTAGCTTAAGATTGTGCTTCATAGTTCCATCTACTAACCTGTGTTTAAACCTTATATCCCATCCCGCTCCTTTTGTCATATATATATATATTTTATGTATATATTTGAGATGCGCGCCTAAATTTATAAATTTTAACTTTCAATAACATATTTATTATTATTAATTCTTTTTTATTAATTATTAATTCTTTTTTATTAAAGTACATAGGTGCGGCTCAAATATATATATATATAGGAGCAAAAGACTAACAAAAATATTGATTTTTTTAAAATATTTTATTATATATCATTTGTACAACTTTTTCTTTTTAAAATATTTTTTTCCTATTAAAATCTATATTTTATAAAATCCAAGATGGAAGAAGCAATAGTGAATAGTCCAAAAATAATTAAAGGGTTGGAAACACTATTGTTTTAATCTGGGGAAGGTATTTTTAATTAAAGTTTTTACTTAAAATATAATGGGATTATGATTTTTGTTTGTTATAAACATTTTTGTCAAATCTATTTCTAATCTGGAAATAGATTTGAATTTATTTTTGGACATTATCTAATGTGCATCTTTCAAAAACAATAAACAAAGGAAACTTAAGATTTTAGATCAGAGATTAGATTTTAAGCTAAAACTATGTAATTAAAAGCATTCCAGAAATACTTGAGCGGAGTATAAAATGGCCGAATTTTAAATCACCAACAGATTAGCTACTATTGAGAGAACTGTACAGTTAGCTGAATCCAAGCTGTTTTGAAATGTAAGCATAGAAAGTTCATCACCTTTCTGGCCCGTGAGGGTCATCTTCCGCTGCCGTCATATCATGCTCCCGCAGAATGAAGTAAATGCCCGACAGAGAATTGTGGAATGCTGAATAAAAGCTTGCTGTTATTTAAGAACCAATTGCCATGCATGAGCAGACTTTGAAATATGAACTCTTAAAATGGTGCAAGGTAAATTTTCAAGCCGCAAGTAAAGCTAGTCTAACTAATCTCAAACTCTATTATCAAGACTTCTTCTCCTAATGTATTATTTAACTTTATTTTTAATATAATATGTAAATTGCTCTTAAATAATTTCTATAAATTTAATCCTATCTCATATGCTCTAACTTTTTTTAATTTTGGTGCGGTCATTTATTTATTACTAAATTTTATATGTGTGTTTTTATTATTAATGTGCCAATCTAAAACAATCTGACGACTTGAATTTCTAAAATCTTTTCTTTCTTTTTAAGTAAACCTTCATGAATCAAAGTTATTAATGTCCCCTTAAAATATAACGCATTATTAATTAATACACTCGCCAGATTGTTTTTACGTCAACATTTTGTTTATGCTTTAATGTAAAAATTGTTATTTGTTTAACTCTGGATTTTCTACCCAGGGTGAATCCAGAACTCAAGCTAATTAACGCTTTGAAACCTTATTTATTTTATAAATGTTATTATTCAATTCTGAAAAGGTGACCAATTAGTTGTTTTCTATACATACTCTTAAAATATCAAATACAGTACTTATATATTCCAGTTATTGTAAAATCAACAAAGGTGGGATTGATTTATTTTAAATAGCAGAAAAAGGGGTAAATATTAATGTTTCTTTTACTAAGTAAAATCTTAACGTATATTTTATTTAGGGAAATCTCTCTCAACAAGGGTCATTCATTTTAAAGCAGTAAAACTTATTCAATGTCGTTAGTGACATTCATCATTACTGCATTACTGACATTTGGCCTATCTTCGTATATATATATATTACATGCTTCTAATCTTCTAATCTGGGGGTTGCGACAAGTTCGAACCCATAGATTTATATCTCAAACCTTTGTCTGAGGATAGTTGACCCCCCAGAATCATTCTTCGTATAAAAAGGCCTCTTGCGGTGATTCCCTAAGTCTGGGACATGCTATGCTTATCCACTTTCTTCATACAAAAAAGCCTGCATGTTGGCGATGTCCACAGCATGCCTATCCACTTCGTCTTTTGTCCAGAAGCACGACTTTTCCTGTTATTTTTGGCTATTATGTCAACACTGCAAACTTCTTCATATTATTATTTCTTTTGCTTCATGACCCAGTTTTAATGCTCTAATATTAAAATTGTGCTCTGCTCAAAATATATATAAATGCCAACTACTTCTTGTTTTATTAATTAAATTTATTCCAGTCTTATACAATCCCACCATCGTAACTTATTCCTGTATTTAAGAGTATCTATTTGCCTTGGGGAAAATAAAAGCATTCTTCTTACCAGCGCTAATTAAAAGAATTTTCATTAGGTATTTTATCATATAATCAAATATGTTTTCAAATGTATTTTATGTATTTTCACAACCGTAATGGCATGAAAATGGCTTATATTATATCTGTAATAAATCTCGGAACGCTCCCCTAAATAATGTTAGTCACCATAAAAGCGTTAATAGCAATTTTATGTAATCCTTTTAATAAATGATTGGCATCTTAATATTGGACCCACCAAAGATATGTGCTTATTTATAATATATTATTTAGCTAATAAAGAGCATATGAGAAATAATAGTGTGAATGACACTATGTAATCATGTACCGCTTGCTCATTCACGCACATACTAATGTTTGCAATTAATTTATAAATGTATGTAAACAATTTGTCACTATATTAAACTAATTTTTATTATCCAACTTGTCTGAGTAGTTCAAATTCCTTTTTTTCTCCACTTCCAAAAGTACAGCCATGCTTATATATATTTTAGTTTAGTCATAGTTAATAAATGTCTCATTGTCTTCTCCGCTTTGCTAGTGGGCCGGATTAAAATTAATTCTTATGTGTCATCACTATTATGTTATTCATTAGGTGTTTGGTCTGGGCTTAGAGAGTGGGTTCGAATCCAGGCTGGTCCTTGACTTAAATCTCAGGGTTGACTGGGTTTGAAGTACATTTTGTCAGTTCCAGCTCATGTTCAATGGATAAACATGTTTTGACCAGTACACTACATATATAAAAATACCATATGATTATAGAAAAGTGTTCATGTTCTAACAAACACAATTTTTATTTAGAAAGAGACAAAATTATTAGCAAAAAGAAAACAATTTAAAAAAAATAAAATTTATAAAAGCTGCACAAATGGCAATAATCCCATTATTCAATTAATATGGTAATCTATAGGGTATATGAGCACAGACTTTCACATGACCCACCACTCTCCACTGTATCTCATAACACTGATACACTTGAACACACATATGTCGAAAAGATAAGTAATCACCAATATATGTATTTCACGCTAAACCAGCAATCATCAGTTGGTCCAGATTACCATCTCTACATATATATACTATAAGTGCTCAGATATATATTAAGATAGCCAATCTTCATACTTTAATGGACAGACATCAATCTATTCCACACACTAACTCTTCAACCGTCCATCCAATTGAAAATCTGATGATGGAATGCTCAAAGGCCACCCTGAGGCCGAGATTCTTGTCACACCCATGTTGACCTAAGGTCAATCTGACCACTCATGTACAGGACAATCCATTTAATACATATACAAGGGATGGGCAGACGTCTCTACTATGTAATAACTGAAACAGGCTTATTATATACCTATGTCTATATATATAATATATAGAGTATATGATCACAGACTTTTACATGACCCATGTATATGCGGAGATGGTAATCTGGACCAACTGATAATTGCTGGTTTAGCATGAAATACATATATTGATGATTATTTATCTTTTTGACATATGTGTTCAAGTGTATCAGTGTCTATAGATAGAGTGGAGAGTGGTGGGTCATGTGAAAGTCTGTGCTTATATACCCTATATATTACATATATGGACACAGGAATATAATAAGCCTGTGTTTCAGTTATTATAATATGGTAATCTGTAACATTTGGAAACTTTATTAAGCTTGCCATTAAAAAATGGAAAAATTAGAACTATCATCATAGATGGATATATAAATTTTCTATTGAGTATTCTCTTTGAAAGAGTAGATTAGAGCATCACTTTAAATTCAATATTCTGAAAATAAAGGATACCTGATCATTCTCATTGCTGATTTGTCATTGGTCAGAACAAAATCATCTGACAAAAAGAAAGAAGTAAAATATCATTGACATGTATTCTATACTAATTGGTGTAATATTACTAAGAGTTGTATATATTAGGAAAAATATAAAAAAGGATTAATTTTTCTAAAAACAATTAATAATTCAACTAGATAGTGGAAATAGTTCAATGTATATCCATAAGTGTTATGGCATCACCAAAAATATTCAAGCAAATATTATAAAAATAATATATAGTACCATGTTAAATAATTTCAAAATTAGATATAAATAAAAATTTTATATGATTTATAAACACCAAGAATATAATAATGAATAAATAATTATCTCATTAATTTGTTATCTAACTATTTAGAAAACATGAGGCTTATAAAATAAGAGAGTAACAAATGACCATTAAAAGAAAAAAATGATTTTTTCATATTTAGCTTGACTAATCAGAAACTTTTCTATGGGGGGGAAAAGTGGTTTACTCAGTCAAGTTAGGGATTTGCTAATATTTTTTTCAATATTGTATGAATGGGAGTATTGTAATAATAATGGAATCTTTTAAATGAACACTTATTTTCTGATTGCAAACATTTATATGTACATACACAAAAAAACCTACCTAACTGCAAGCAGATACTAAGATAAGACAGGAAGCAACATAAATATTTAAAAGATTTTTTTACTTGGCCTCATTGATAAAGTGTTGGTCACTCTAACCATTGTCTCAATATCAATTGATTTACATATTAATGATTCAATATATATATATATTGAATAAATTAGAAATTATTAAAAGAAATAATTTTCTAGTTTACATTGTTACTACTTGGCACATGATCCAAAGTCCTGCAGAAATACAGCAAAGCTGTAATATGTAATCAATTTAATATCACTTAGGTTTAACTTTTGCATTTAATTATCATCACTTTTCATATATTAATTGCAAAAAGTATTTATATATATAATTTTAATATAGTAATTACATATATTCAAAAATTGGACTTAATATTAATTATAGTGATGATGCACGGGTGTAGTCTTTTTATTTTTAATTATTTAAATAATAATAAATAGTAAAAATCATATACAACAGCTATACATTAATAATAATTATACATAAAAAGCTTCTTTTGATGATTTCATGCTCTTTTTAAATGTTTAACTTTAACCAGTTATTACAGATAGAACACCATCTGTGAAAGAGTTTAAAAAGTTTCTTATAACTTTTTCATAGATTCAAATGAAAAAATCAAAGCATTAGAAAAATGTTTGTAATTGTAGTGCTTTTTATTTTGATTTTTTTGATCTTTCAGTAATTATTTTTGATAATATTGTAAGAACTTGAAATTAAAATAATTTTTTGTTTTAAAAATTTGGAAGGAGATTCATAAAGGAATATTTCAATTATTTGTTTATTATAAGATTTCTATACTTTTATTTTTTATGATCTTAATGAATAAATAATAATTTTTAAATTAAAATTTATTATAGATGTTTATACATATTGTACATGTATATATAATAAATATTTAAAATGCATTAAAGATTATATTTGGTTTAATTTATTTAAAACTTTAATAAATTGAAAATTTGATTTTATTCTAATTTGTCTTTAACAATATTTGTTCTCTCATGCTTTAACAATTAGTTGATTTTGTTTAGATATTTATTTATATGGCGTTACTGTATTGATGTAGAAAATTAGCAACACTCAGTGACATTTGATGAAAGTTGATATTCTTGGAATATATCTTGCACAATGATTTGTTGATTTTTAAAAGTGGTCTGATTGGCTAGAAACTTGAAAATTATTTTGTGTAATTGTATAGAAATATATATAGCATTAATTAGTATTCACTGGGAGGGATTTGGAACCAGATGCTGAGGTTATGATTGCCCTCACTATATATATTAAATTACTATTATGATGAAAAATATTATATATATAATGAAGTCTGCATGATTTAAAGAAAGTGGAAAAAATATACATAGAAAATGAATAAGTAACAATCCTGATGTATATTGAAAAAATAAGCCAATAAAAATTAGTTGGCTGGTATATGCATTATTTATCTTGATTGATATGTATTTTGAAGTGAGTATCATGTGGCTAATAAAAGTATAAACATTGGTGGCTATCAGAATATATGCATTACTATAATTAAAATAATAAAAAAGAGAGAAAAAGCAGCATTGATAAAGTATTTTATAGTATTATATAAGAAAATAAATGGAATTAAAGCAGAAATTATGATTTTTATGAAATTAGTATGAAATATTTAATAATAAGAGATGAATAAATGTTTACATATTAAAAATTTAGGCAAGTTGATGGATGAGGGTGGAGAAAGTGATAAAATTTATCTGTAAAAATAAAATGGCTTAGTAGGCTTTTAAATTAAATATATGCATATATTATGGATTAATGAAATTAGATTTTAAAAATAGCTAATGAAATGTAAATTTGGATTATAGTATTTTATAGTGCACAGATGTGATCAATTAAAAAAAAAGCATTTAGAAACTTTTTAAAACATTGATAAAAAGATTATAAAATATAAATTGGAGCAATGAAGTAATGAATGATTAGAAAGAATGGAAGAAAAACAATCTATAGTTGAGAAGAAAAAAAATGTTATTAAATATAAATGAAAGATAAACTCTTTTGAAAAAAACTATAATTAGAATTACAAACAGTATATAAAGAGGAGGATAGATAAAGGAAGAAATTATTAGATTATATTAGAGATTGAAATAATCACATTGAATTGAAGATCATAATAGAAACTAAAAAAGTAGCGATGATGGTTAAAAAGATGCTTGAACCTGTTTTTCACCAGAAGACAAATATTAAAGATAAAAATTATAGTTTAACAGTAAAAAAAACCTGTGCTACAACTGTATAACAGCATTGCATGATTAAAATATCTTTTCTTATAAATTTTTAGATAATCATTATTATGAAAATATTAATTTAAATTCATTTTATTTAGGATGTAAAACGGAAAAACCAAGACATGATATGGTATAATTCAGAAGTGAGTATAATAATAAATCTGTTTTACTTAATTATTTTTCATCATTTAAATTTGTAGATTGTTCAATATATTGAAAATATTAAAACTATGAGTAGATAAATATGCTTTTAATTTTTGTTTATAATTTTAAATTTCTGAAGCTAATGTGAATCAAAAACATCAGAATCATAAAAACAGTTTATGACTGATTTAAAGGCTGATTATAAAAAATATTGAATTGAAGAGTGTAATAGATAAAAATATCTTTCTATCAGTAGTGAATCCAGAAAAATATTATTTATGCAGGTGATGTGCATAATAGAATATATCTCTTTTTTCTACTTATTTTGGATTTTCATTTTTTTAATCCAAAAATAAAAATTAATCTTTTATCTATTTTGGATAATTATTTTGTTGTTATAATAATAATACTAATACAGAAAAATATTTTTTAATTAATAACTTATTATGATATTTTGGCTTGTAGCATTGCTTGAGTTCCCAATATAAGAAGATAGTTTTTAGTGTTGCAACTCTTTTTTCTTCAAAATATCCTCTTTTTACTATTTAATTTAAATCCCTTTTCTGCTAGTTAATATTAGGCTTTCCTTCCAGGTAAAGGATCATTTCTCTCTTTTTTTTTATAAATAACATATTTTTATTTTGGAATTTTTACATTTATCTATAAAAAGCTAATGATTTTAAGAAATATTTTTGCAGTATTCCTGCACTTGTTGTATCGGTGTTTGTCCTTGATTGTTATATTCACAAAATTTAAAGAAAAAAAGTTTTAATTCAGTGTTGATATCATATTGCACCAATCAGTAAATTAAATAATTGCTCAGGAGATAGTATGGTGCTCAATCCCAGGAAGGATTGATTCAACTTCCGATTTTAATTTTTCTATCTATCAATTTACTCCTGTACAATGCATTGCACCAGCATCAATAAAAGATCTTATTTTCTTTTTAGAGATTTTATTGAATATGTTGGTGTGATCAATAAATTTATCTTAAAATTATTGAAAATAATAGTATTTTGGTTTTGTGAATTTGAATTCGTCTATTTAATTGTAGTTTTTTTTAAAAAAAAATTTTCACAACATATGTATTGACTATCATGACTACTTTATTTAATCATAAAGGTCATTATAAAAGACTATTATCTTACAGTTATGAAAAAGAATTTAAAAGAAGTTCAATATTACATATGTACTTAAAAGTGCAGATAGTTGGATAGATCATAGATTAGGATGTATTAAAGTTAACAAGTGAATGAACTTGGATTGGAAACATTGAATTTTCAATCTTGGACCCCTAGCTTTATAGTTAACTAAATAGTTAAAAGGTGACTGCTGGAGAGTTGCTTTAGATCCTAAGATCTAGGTGCAGCGCTCTCAAAACCAAGATTCCTCCCTGATAAAAGCCACAAGCTAGAATCTAGTCTGGGGATATTCAATGAATAGGCACTAGATAGACATTTTATGCACAAACCGTCTTACATCCATTGATTACTAAAGTTTGAACTTGGTGGCTCTATTGTATGGAGAGTTTACTACTGTTAAAAAAGTATTTTCTTATTGAATAAATGGATGTCCTTTTTATATTGTAATAATAATGTAATTAGTGTATTCATTCAATATTCTGAATGTTTTTAAACATGTAAGTAGAGGGATTTGAATTTAGGATTTTTCAGTCTATATTCCTTTTTTATTCCATATCACACAATCAATACTTGTGACCAAGGGTGAGAAGATTGAAACCTGTACACCTAAGTTTAAGCAATTGCTATCTTAATGTAAGCCGAGCATTGATTGTATATATGTGTGGAATATTATGATCTGGCCCAACTGATAAGTGCTGATTCTGTATGAAATACTTATATTGGGGATCATCTATCTAGTTCACATATATGTGGTCATATGTATCTTGTGTGTGGAGTGGAGGATGAATATAGACTGAAAAATCCTAAGTCCAAATCCTTCTACTTAAATAATAATAATGCTATTTTGAACAGATGAAATAATGTAGTTTGACCATCTTTTAAATAATCATACAAAAATTTAAATGGTTACATCATACTATCAAACTCATTGACACATGAACAAAAATATTTAGGTTAATGGGGTTAAAAATGGAAAAACTGTAGATTTTTATGGAATCTCTTGAACAGTTTTAAAATATAATGGATTGATATGTTAGCTTCTAAACTATTGGAAGTTTTATAGAAATAAAGAAATTTCATGGAATTATACCACTTAGTCTTAAGAATGATTCTATTGTTTGAGTTGCCAAAAATAAAAGGAATAGAAAGGACTGTAGCAATTTTTATGGGATATATTTGTCATTAATTATAGCAAAAGTACTATCAAAAAATTTATTAAATAGATTCCTTCCAGCAATAAATGAAAATCATATAGATTTAGGGATTAGGATGTATTGATTAAGAATTTTGTTATCCAGTAAATGCAATAAAAAGTTGTTAGCAAGTCAGATGATTAGGATCTCCATTAAAAATATGTGCAGCTTCATTCTCATGCTTTGAAAATCGTAATTTTATATTGCAACATTATTATTTTATGTTGCCTCAAACCAGTTTTATTTTGGATGAACTGTAATATTCCAAAATATTTATGTAGCCAGAATTCAGTCTATATGAAAACTTTATTAAAGGATTCATTGAAAAGAGTGATATCAAAACCATTTATTATAAGTAGAGTACAATTGTAAAAATTCAGAAATTATTAAAAATTTAAAAATGAAGCACTTCACAGCTTCTTTTAAATTTATCACAATGGTTACCACTATTAAATTTGCACTTTGGGGCCATTTTAAATAAAATTTTAATTTTCCAATGTTAATGTGATTATAAAAACAGTACAAAAAAGTGATTGCCGCTATCTGTATAGGCAGGTGGGCTTGACTTTTATGGATTTATCATAGAGAGGAAATCTTTTATATTTCATCAGTATCATTTTTTATCACGAGAAGAATAAAGAAAAATACTAAGTTGTTGTTTTTTTTTAAAGAGAGAATGATTATGTAAATGCATTTGTATACATTTATTTGAGTACCCTGTAGTAAATATGTAAATGTGCTTTCTCTATTTTTTTCATAACTGCCTTATTTTGTTTTTTATTAATTATTTTTGTTGATGTCTTGATGTATAACAATTTTAAATTAAATTTTATCACACGTATTGTTATGGTCAAATGTTTCTATTAAAAATGAATCAGACAATAGATAAAATGAATAAACTATATAACATATGTTTATTAACTAACATATAAAAAACAAATAATAATTCAACAACAAAAAAATAATTTGCTTCTCACATTGGTAACATCAGAGTTATCATAAATTAAATGAGAAGTGAGAGGAGTGTTCATGGAATACTGTACTTATCAAATTATAAAACCAAATATCAAGTTTTTATAATTGTTCACAAATATAATTCTATGAGAATCTATTAGGTATTTTCCTATAAAGATTTCATGTTTAGTGTATATGAATTTCATTGTGTTTAATCCTGCTGCTATATTGATAATAGTGCTTATTATTATTTAAACTCTATAATATTATTACTTCAATATATCACATAAACAAAATATGTTTGATATTTCATAGTTCATACAAATCTAAATAAGAATGAGATCTCTAGTCATGATTTAAAAAACAATGATTAATAATGCATTGTCTAAAATAATAAATTTATTATTAGCAATAATATTATAATTTGTTATTATGTCACACATTTACTTTTTTATAAAGAGGTAAAGATAAGATATGTGTGTTAAATACATTGTTATAAACCATAATATTTAAAATATAAGGTGGATGTAACTAAAATTCTTAACATTAGGTTATAATGATATGTATCTTTTAAGAGGTCTGTCTGGAATTTAAGTGATTGCACTAATATATATGCCCTTAAAATATCATTATATAAATACACACTAATATGTAACAAACTAATCATCATAAGCCAAGATTTCCACTACAATGTATGAAATATCAAAATATAAATAAACAATTGACAATTATTTTCAACATAAAAGCAGGAATGCAGATCTGTGAGCATGCATATCATTATATCAATATAAGTAAGTAGGAATACCACATCTACATTATATTCACATTATTATTTGTAAAAGTATTATTTCAAACTTATAATAATTTTAATATCTTCGTGCCTGTTATTAATATTGATTGTACATAAAATAGAAAATCATAAACATTACAATACTGGCCAAAAAAGCAAAATTTTACTAAAATTCTTCCACAACCATGTTTTCATCTAATTGACAAATAGACCTAACATGATATATTGTAATGGGATGGGTAGATTGGAGTGGTCATATGTGGGGTGATGGCAAATCATCATCATCCCCAGTAAAATTAAATTTAAAATTTTCAAAAGTATAATATTATTAAAGTAAGGTTTTATCACAAAAATATATAAGAATTTTTATATATTCAAGAGAGAGCATGAGATCACAAAAATATATAAAAAAATTTATATATTCAAGACAGAACAAGAGATCTCTGAGAGATCAGCGAGCTAGATCAGTCAACTCCTTAGAGCAACTAATCGTATAATTATAACTTCAATCAGCATTATAATAATCAAAATAAGTATGAGCAATACTTCAAGAATCCATTCATCATCATGAATGATCAACACTAAAATAAAAATTAACAGTCAATCTGGTGACTGGAGTTGAACAATACAAAATATAAATCAACAGTCAATCTGGTGAATGGATTGAAAATGGGTCTTCTGTAGACCAGGCTAACTATTGAGTCATTGCCACCTTGTGGCACTTATTTAAACATAACTTTGGATGCACCACATAAGTGCTCATCTATCAGAATACATAATAATAAAAAATCAGAAAAACAATAAAGCTGGGACATTACAACATGCTGATCATCATCAATGCTCTGGCCACTTAGTATCATTAATGTACTGGCCATCTATAAACTTAATTTTTAATAGACTAAACTAAATAAAATGTAGTGCATGGTCTTTAAAGAATATGCCCTTTTGCGCCAACCAGGATGATGATTGATCATCTCTGGATGGCCAAAAGCACAAAAATACAACCCCATTTGTATATCAGCCATTATTGCACAAATATAGCTCAGAATAACACAAGCTCATTACCGTATGTGATCAAGAGATGATGGAAACAGATATTCTTAAAATATTTAGAACCACTGGAATAATTTTCATAAGTGAGAACAAGTTTATTAATAATAAAAATTTTAAAAAATGATATTAAAGTGTAAAATAAGGTTATACATATAAATTAAACCTGATTTTGATCAATATACAATAAAAAAATTACATTTGTGATTTACAAAATTACTATACACAATTCAAGTTATTACATTATGATTTACATTAATAATACATTAGGTTTACTTAAAACTCATTCACACACAGGCATGTGGCTTGATATAAAATGAATATCAAAATAATAAAATTATTAAAAATATATTTCATAGTTAATTCCACTTGAAAACTATACACAAAATTCATACATACATGTGCATCTATGAACATATAGATGATGTGAATTAATATTAATCTGTCACTTTTTTTCAGTCAATAAAAATATTTTTTTTTTTTTATGATAGGTTACTCTCAATTAATTAATTACATCTTTGAATCAATCTAAAAAAGATTTTTGATGTCCTCTTTTTTTTTCTTAAAATAAATTGTATCATTACTTTTAGATTTTAATTCAATTCGAGCAAAATTATTTACTTGTTATCTTTTAAAATATATAGATTTTTAAATGTCATTTTTACCAAAGAAATTATTTAAAATTTCATTCTCATTATATATAATGCTGCTCACCATTATATATACATTTATCTGTGCTTCTCTTTACGAGTTAGTCTTGGTGAGACAGGTATAGTCCAGGATTGTCATAATTAGGTAGATGTACTCAGGTATGTTGGCATTCTCCCTTCTGTCTAGGGCTTGATGAGCTTCAAGAACACACTTAACAGGCTAATTGATCCATTTTATGTTGACCCGGTCTTCAAGTGAATCAAAACTCTAGTATGTAGAACTAGTAGACTGCTCACTGCTGAATCTACTGGCTTGACTTCAGCTATATATTTTTCATATAAATACCCACATCTAACATGAAATAGAATTATAGATGTTATAAATTAATTATAAATACTCTCATAAAAAGTTTTCTTTTCCATAAACAAAATAAAGTCTTTTTTTTGACCACTGATAAAAGTTAAATCATCCAGCAAGTATATTTTATAATTTAATATTTTTTTGACATATTACTCTAAAAAAGATTTGTTTTTTTCATCAGATTTCTATTTTTTTCTTGTTTTAAAATACATTCAGCCTTTAACAGACCATTGTTAATTAATTATCATGATTTCTAGAATAATATAGAATCATCTTTAAAATTAATACAGCAGGTATATTTTTTTTCAATTTGAAAAGACCCCTGAAGCCTTTTTCTTTTAAATAAGATGGTCACGGAGTTAATCTTGACTTTTAATGTTTAATCCACACACAATTATTTGTGTTTGTTTCACTTTTAGAATGTCTCTTAATTATTAAAAAAACTTATTTAAAATTTTGTTCACGTTATATATAACGCTACTCACCATTGTACATACATTTGTGCTTCTCTTTGTGAGTTGGTCTTGGTGAGACAGGATTGTCCAGGATTGTCATAATCAGGAAGGTATACTCAGGTATATTGGCATTCTCCTTTTTGTCTAGGGATTGATGAGCTTCAGCCCAGCAAACTGTCTTCTAGAACACATTTAACAGGCTAATTGATCCAGTCTTCAAGTGAATCAAAACTCCAATATGTAGGACTAGTAGACTGTTCACTGCTGGATCTACTGGCTTGACTTCAGTTAATCTTCATGGGAGCTATTTTTTATAACTCTCCAGCTCTGCAGCTAGCTTTACTGTTGGCATTCTCTGTTACAGTTACCAACTCTTCACAAAATATTTTAGCCAACTTTGAAGCTAGCTATTTGCCAGATCTCTTTTCAAAAGCTACTATTCAGATTTTGTAGCTGGCTTATTTGGCCACTGCTTCTCAAAATATTAAAACCAGACTCTTCTGTACAGCTCTTACAAAAACCGCAAGCCAAACTGAAACTAATATTTTTTATCAGTCTTTTTATAATCTTGGTTGGGTTAGGTGATAAAAACATAGTGACTGTTTTCAATCTGTCTAATCCTTTTGAAAACAAGTTTGAAGTTTTATCAAGGTGTGATATACATATTTTTACTTAGATAGACATTTACCAACTCTTTAAAAGATTTCAAAAATAGACATTTTTATAATTATCAGAAAACATGCTTATTTTTAAATTTCAAAATCAGACTATTAATTTATTTATCATACTTTTTAAAATATTTTACTTTATAATAAAATTATGTTTTAATTCAGAGTTATTTAACCCTTTACAGTCATTATTATTACAAGAGAAATGTAGAAAATATCTATAAAAATTTATGTCTGTATTTATTTCTACTTTCCTTTTACTTTGTATCTATATGTGCATACCCACAACTATGTTACTGTGTGCCATGTAACCTAGATGGTTACAATATATAACATATATAATCAAAATTATCCCAAATTAACAACTAAATGAAAACTAGCCAAAGAAAATAAACTCTAAAACACAACCAATGGTTTCATTGTTACAAGCGGACTTCTCAAGTGTAAAGAACTATAATATAACAAATTTATTCTAAATATTACCCACAATTCCAGTTATATCCCTCACACCCTTAATATTAAAAGAATTTTTAAATAAGTTATTTGCTTCAGAATCATAAATTTTTAATAAAGATTCTTTAATTCTTTTTATTTCACACACATATATAAAATAAAATAGTTGCCCATTATTCATTTCAAAAACTAACTTCCTTTATTATCAAAGGATGTCTTTACGAGAATGGTGGCCTCAGATTCAATAAAATTACTCTTTTTAATTCACTTCTTTCATTAAAGATAAACTCTGCATTGTCAAATAATATTTTATGGCCTGCATTCATTTCATGATTATACAAAGTTGAGTTATGATATCTATTTTTAATTCTATTCTTATGAACTTTAACTCTTTCATTGAGATTTAATTTACTTTGACCTCTATAAATTTTACAACAACTACAAACACCAGGAATAGATTTGCTATCAATTGATTGTTTTGAACTATTTAATAATGAATTTGAATCAATGCCTTTTTTTCATGTCGCTTGCATACTGCTCAATAAAAAACTATTATAAAAAGTTGATTTGTTAATAGATGAAATCATGGTTGTGGAAGAATTTTAGTAAAATTTTGTTTTTTTTTGGCTAGCAGAAGGCAGTATTTAATTTTTTTTTATTATAAAATATATTAGATATACACACATCTTTAAATTGCATTATAATTTTATAAAAAGATTCTATAAATATATAAGCATTTAACAGTAATCACTTAATACATATAAAATGAAGTTCAAAAATTATTTAAATTCTGGTCATTCACACTGCCATATGATCTCATTTTTTTGTTTAGTCTAACTCTATATTCATTATTTTAATACAAACTTGTAACATTCCAAGTAAAATTGTTTGTGTATTTTAACTCTGACAATTCAATTATTTAAACAATTAAGAATTTACTCTTTTAGTTGTCAATAATAAATAAAAAAATTAAATAATATTTTAATCATAAACATTTAAAATTATTCAATTATTGTAAAATATATATTAATAAAACATTTTAAAATACATAAAACAACAATAAATAGTATATATGTTTCTATATCAAAAGTTCTTTGCAAATTATAAATATCTTATATTAAAATTTATGCACGCAGTTCATTGGTAACTTAATTAAGCACAAATAGCATTCAGTTTAAATTTAAATAAGCTTTTGGTTATAAATATTAATTATTCTTTAATTACTTATTTATGAACTCTGGTATATATTCTGGTTGTTGATTGCAAATAATTCATTCTTTTATTATTTTAATTGAATTTTATTTATAATATTCAATGTTGACAATCCCTTTTGTATGTAATCCTTTATTTGATTTGTCAAATTGATATAGAGAGTAAAATAATTCATGATATTTTGTTCCTAAGCTATTCTGGAAATTGTTCAATGAAGTTGATTTATATATCTAGAGAAGAACTTATATATTTTGTCCTGCCATTACAGTAAATTTCTTACCAGAAATTTCAATTATATCAACTTTAAAAACTGCAGACGATTTAATTTCTTATCAATTTGTAGAACCCACAGATGATAAATTTCTCTAACACAGTTTTGTAGATTAATTATTTTTAAAAATAATGCCAATTATAACACTTGGTCAATGTGTCTTTATTAAGCGTCTAATAAGTTTAGAATATTAATTATATATTGTTATTATTACCCTTTTAATAATTAAATTTAAAACTACTTTTCATAATATTAAAATATACCATATACAATATTTTAGAAATTACTCAAAATATATTTTTTATTATTAATATATAAATAATTCTAAATATTATACACATATATACATGCACATATATGCAACACAAGGTATGCCTTTTTGTTAATATTATGAGTTGTTTGCTTTTTAAAATGTATATGTTTTTTATTTGTCCTTTCCTTGCTTTGCCTAGCTTGTTTCTAAAAGTAAATACCTATGCTATACTGCACATCCCCCAATTCTATCTCTTCCAGCTATGAAATAATGAATGATTATAATCATGTGAAATGAACATATCATTTTAATATATACATATGCTCACAAATTTTTATACTGTCACAAACTTTATGAAGAATGAGATATTGAGTTTTGTTTTTTTTTTTAGTTCAGCTGCAATGTACAAGCAAACCATTTAGTTAAAAACTGAAGCAGCAGTTTAAAAATACATCATCCAGCAATAGTATTTTTATTTATCTAATCCTCAACATCTATATATAGCTGTGTGTAGTGTTATGGTTTATGATATCCTAGCAAAGACTTAGAACCAAATTACACGGCTACCACAGTCAATTTGAACTAACATATTGAAATGATATAATCATTTCACATGATTATTGTATTCATTATTTAATAGCAAAAAGGAATAGAGAATATAATGCAGAATAGATGTTTATTTTTTGGGAGATAAATTAAGCAAAGCATGATAGAAGTAGAGTAATTTAAACATAAAATGTAAATGAACACAAGACAAAAACCATATGAGATCATTGGACAATATGAATGACCTAAATTTAAATGATTTTCTGAATTTTATCTTATATGTGTTAAATGGATGTTAAATGCTTGTTATAACTTTTTCAGATTCTTATTATAAAATAATAATGTAACACTCAATTTAAACTGTTGTATGTATATGGAGATGTTAAGTTTGGGATGTGATTTTATATAATATATTTGTAAGTAACATTTAATAAGGCTATAACCTCAAGAATGTGCGTGTAAAAATGCAATAGTAGGGATCTCTACAGGTCTTAACCATAAGCTTACGTTTAGGAAGAAAAGAGCGGTATAAAATCAATAGTATTAACAAGCATATAGACATAAAATTTATTCCAAATTTGAAATTATATTAAATGTATATTGTTCTGTCTTGAAAATATAAAGAATGAATGCATATGTGAAATTTCTCCTTACTAGTATTACTATAATGATATTTATGCCTTTCCATTTATATACACTTTGACCTTTGATAAGTTGCAGTGGAGATTTTGTCATATGATGATTAGTTCATTGCATCTTAGTATGTATTAAGGATTGTATAGTTTGCTTGTTAATAAAAAAATCATCTGCAGTTTCTGGAGATAAAAAAAATAGCTATAACTAAAATATTTGAGATGGATTTTACTACAGCGACTCTTACAAGGCTGGAGCAATTTAATTGACAACAGGCATCTCATAGTTGATAAAAAAATGTTATATGGAAAGAAAAACATTTTACTTATAATTTATATAAAATGGAAGAATAATGTAAAATTAAGTGAGAATTTATTTTCATTTGCAGTTCTCTTCTAGAGTCATCTCCTGTAAGCTTGAGTAATCAATAAATAATTGATTTACTTCTGTTACATCCACATTACTGTATTATTTTCTGGCTTATAATCTTTATCAATGATGATTTAGATTTAAAGCTACTCATAAAATTATACAGTATATTCATTTAAA
Source organism: Epiperipatus broadwayi (assembly GCA_028023455.1). Taxonomy (NCBI): domain Eukaryota; kingdom Metazoa; phylum Onychophora; class Udeonychophora; order Euonychophora; family Peripatidae; genus Epiperipatus; species Epiperipatus broadwayi. Next base: position 1,004,184 of record JAQFVV010006204.1, read on the forward strand.
AATTATGTGAAGAGTTCCAATTATATACATTGATATATTGGTGTATGATACTGTCTGAGCCACTTAATATTTGGCAATAACTGTCAGACACTGGAATATATTAAATTTACAACAAATGCGGAATGCTATGGTTCTATATTAAGGCACAGCTTTGAATGCTGATACATAATTACTTAATGTTAATTTTTATAAATGTATTTAAAATTCTTTTTTTTTTTTTTTCAAATCAGAATTAGGAGAAGAAAAAGAATCAAATAGAAAGAGAATAAATAATATTACAAAGAGTAAAGAGAGGAGAGATGATAATGAAATATTTCGACTTTAAAACTGAATTGAATGAAAGTGAGGTAATAGTATTTGTGAATCAGAAATCATTAGCAGAATTAACAATATAATATGAATCTATTTTTGTAGAAAGTATTGAAAAACTTCCTGAAGCAAAAATCAACTTTTGTGAAATGAAAATGCTCTAAATTATCTATATAAATTATAATTAATATCTTTTTTGTGTGACCAAAAGTGAGCTTAAAACATTAACAAGAGGATTATTGACCACAGTGTAGCATCATTTAACACTCAATATGATGTGTTTCTCATAAAGGTTATTGCATCTGCAAAATTAATGAAAAAAACATGTCCTAATGATTATTTCATGGTCAAATTAAATAGCTGAGGAAGCTTTATGACAATAAGTTATATAAGATCAGTTATCTTCACTCTATTCTAAAGCTATCTATGTTCAGCTTTAGCAGTTATCAGATAGTATAGTACTATAAAATCCTCATCTTCAGGCTGATTGCTTTCTGGTTTTTTGCATTCATCAGTGAAGATTAGAATTTAAAGCTGGAACTATTGTATTTTATATATTTAGCAGTGTCAGAAATAAAAAAAATATCTAGGTTTCAGACTCAAGATAACTCACTTGCATAGCTATATAGATCTTATACCAGCTTAGATTTTCTGTACTTTAGACACCTCTGTTTCATGACAGCTGTAGGCTTTTTTTATCACTGTGGTTAATCACACAAGTCATGAATAATGCCAATGGTAAGATTTATGCTAACTTGAAGAGATCAAAGAATAGGGGCATCATTGGAATTATGATAGAGTGATTATAGTATTTGTTTAGAAAATTTTTATGGAAAACTGGAGATGCAGCATTTTGGATACATTTGCCTATTAGTATAACATAATCTAGAGTTTGGACTATTTTTTCTTTTGCTTCATGAAATTCTGGAATTATATTTTTGGAATAGATGGCTTTGAATATAGTGTAATAAATATATAGATGATATGTGAAAGGAATATTAGTATTTTTTTTTTTTTGTGAAATAATAATTTTAATATTTTTTAGTAAGAAAGTAAAATATTATATATTAAGACATCATCATCATTATCAGTTCCCTGCACAATGGAAGTCTCTCCAAGTTTAATCCTGTTTTTTTTCCTCTGCTTTCTAAAGTCTAATTCACATTGCATCAGAAAACTCCCTTATTTCATTTAAGCATCTCATATGTGGTTGCTTTCTAGGTATTTTATAATCTTTTGAGTACTGATTTTAAACTTCAACTTTTCCATCTATTTTCATTTTTTTTAGCAACATGTCCAGCCGAGCTCTATTTCAGTCTCTTAAATTGTTTCAATGATGTCAGTGATCATGTATTTTAATCTTTTTTTGTTATCCCTAATGTACATTTCTCCATATTTTGTTGAATCATCTGAAATCTCTGGATTGCTCTTCTATTAAGGGTCCAAGTTTCAGATTCATAATTAAGAACTGGTAAAACACATCTATTTAAAATTTCCTTTTAATATTATTTCCCCAATGGCACTCCATCCTTTGATTAATTTCATCTATTATGTTTCCATTTGTATTAATAACTTGACCAAGATATTTGTAGTTATTAACTTCTTCAAATTCATTTTTATCAATCTTTATTTTATTCTTCTGAGAATCCCTATTACTATTTTCTTACTTTCCTTTATTGAAGCATTGTTTGCAAAAACAGCCACATTATTTTCAAAATCTAGATGTCTTAAATAATTTCCTTTTACTTTTACTCCCTTAACTTACTAGTTCACAAAATACTTCTTGTAAATTTTTTTTTTTGGAAATATAGATGTACATCTTTTTCAGTATTAATCTTCTTAATATCACTATAGAATCAAGTCATTGATGTTGTATTGTGATAAATATTCTTCATGATATTTTTGCCTGTATCTTGATCCAAAGCTTTAATCACTATAGAAATGCTTTTAGAAACAAATGCCTTTCAATGTATAGATTAATTTGCTATACTAAAGTCACTTTTAAATTCAGCTTGTTCTTTTGATTAATTAGAATTCAAAGTTCAGTGGAAATGAGTTGTAATCATTTTGGTGAAGATTTTGTATAAAACTGATGTTAGATATGTAATTTCTAATATCTTCTTTATTATCTTTCTTAAATATCAATACTTACTAGATTCTTCCAATTATTTGGTTATTTGATATATAATGCATGTTTCACATCTTTGTTTAAATATGCTGTGAAATTCAGAAGATGTAATCATTGTGGGAAATATTTTGTTTTCTTGTTCTTTGTTACCATATAATTCTTTCTAGAAGTATTTTGTTACATTTTATGATGCCATCTACCATTTAAGTAATAGTTCCATCTTATTGCATAAATAACTTTTCCATCAATACCAAAATCTTGTTTCACACTTTTGAGACTTTTATTTGCTTCTATAGTTTTCCTTGCCAATTCACAATTCTATTGTTAAACATAATATTAATGGGATTTTTTTCATGTCAATTTGCAAAACTAGATATTCATTTTTTCTTAATGTGTCATTTTTTAAAATTTTCATATTCTTTTTTTTATATTTCTCTTGATTTAGTAGAAAATTTATTGTTAATTGCTTTTTTTTATTATACAAGCTATCTTTGTTGCAGTTCAGTGGAGTGTTTCTGAAAATTATGAATATCAACTGTTAATATTGACTTTCTTAATAGTTTTTGTCTCTCTAGTTTTGCATTAACATATCTTTAATCAATGATCATTTCCTGTATTGAATCTATTATGAACATTGCAATTTTGAAATATATATATTTTTGTAAGACAAAATATAATCCAATTTTGCTATATCTTCATTTGGATGCTTTCATATTCATTTCTGTTTAGCATTTTTCTCAAAAAAAGAATTCATAAATATATAGGGTTTTTTTTATTATCTACAAACTCCACAAGTCTAGGTACTTTTTCTTTTCTATCACCATAATCAAATTTACCTATAGCACTTTCAATCATTTATCAATTCTAACATTACAATCTCCCTTGAACCATTCTAAAATGTTATTTGGTTTGATTGAAAGCATTTTCTATATCCATACAAAAATCCTCTTCTTCTTCATCACAATAAAAACTTATTGAGGCATAAACTTGACCTATCTGCATTTGATATCTTCCATTATGTTGAATATCAAATGTTGCCACTCTGTCTGTTATACCACGAATCTCCACAAAATCATATTTACACTTTATTTATAATGAATCCCACTCCACTTGAAATTTCAACATTTATACTTTGTGCACTTTTCAAACCAATTATTTATTCACTCTTTCTTTTAACTTCACAAAGTCCAATAATGTCTCATTTAATATTAGTCAGGTTTTTTTTCAATTTCTGCAATCTTCTTTCACTTGAAAGTGATTTACAGTTATACATATGTAAATAAAAATTCATTATTAAATGAACAGTATAAGTCTGCATTCAGGGAATTCTTAGCAGCCCTCACCTTCACTTAACCAATTACTGTTTGGGCTGTTGCTTTTGCAACTTTCTGGGATTAACAGCTATGATTTAGATTTGTCTGTCAGAATTGTATATATATATATATATAAATAAAAGAAAATATCATTCACACACAATTATCCTATCTTCAAGAAAACAACTGATATTTCAATTAAAATTATCAGATAACTGAGAGAAAAGATTGTGCTATTCTTGATCTTAAAAAGAGATAAAAAGCCAATAAACTAATTACTAGCTGATGCATGTTGGTGAGCAGCTTATGTTCATTTGCTATATGTTAAAACAGTTGCGATGACAAAGACATATTGAGTGACCATTAGGAATTTGCTCAATTTTTTTAAGACCTCAAAGAGGCATTAATGAGTCCCCTTTGAATTAACAGCAAACTCCTTTCTGCTACCATATTAAGATGTACTGATTTTTTAAAATACAGATTGTGTTAAATGGATTACGATATGTTTTGATCACTTTTAGTTTTTATTATTATTATGTCAAGATTTGAATTTATGAAGTGAAGCTTTCCATTATTATTAATTTCTCTAACATTTGATTTAGTTATTTTAAAAGTATACATTCTAATGGCTGTTATAGTGAATAAAATTAGGAATTAGAATTATTAGCAGCATACTTTTTGAATTGCTAAAACAGCAATATAAGCCTGGGGTCATGTGATTTTCAAATCGAATTATTCCAAAGAATTGATAAAAAAAGATGTTTGTAGAGAAAGTAAGAAAATTAAAAGATTGAACTGTCATGTTTTTAAAAACAGAAAGTAATGAATATGTGTTTTAGAGTTAAAAGTAAAAATGAAAATGAATCAAGAAATTCAATAGTTAAACTTAAAAATATATATATAAGTATTTGAGGAATTTTTTTTTTGAAACAAGTATTTGAGGAATGAATTAAGAGATGGACAAGTTTGAGATATATGGTGCTGCTGATGATAATAGAACTCAGCCATAGTATATACCAAATTTATAATAATTTGTAAATTAATTTTGTACCCTGCATGATTTAGCATAGTGATAGAATAATGGACTTTGGAGCTTAAGACCTGTGGATATAGCTTTACTTCCAGTGTTGAGATCTCTTATGAACTCTTGAACTATTTGATTACTACTTATTTAATTAATTTTGTGATTAATTTAATAATTTATATATTTTATTTTTTAAGGGTAATTAATTTCTTTAGTTTTTTTTAAATTTTTAATGATTTATTATTAACAATTGACGTTTTATTTTGTTGTTTTTTTTTTTACTTAGTGGTCATATACTCATCTTGATAGCTTTACTCCATCAGTGTGTGCACGTAGATCAAATGGTAAGCTCACCTGTGATTCTAAGCATTATAGCTTTTTTTTTTTCTTTATATTAATTATTGCCCTTTTTTTTTTTCAATCTAATATACTGTAAATTTTTAATAGAATATGTATAGTACATAAATATAATTATAAATGTAGTGACAGTAATTTGAATCTTACATCTGTTCAACAAGAATTTTCTGCAGATGCTTTTAGTTTTAAGCAATAAATATAAAATGAAAGCACAGATAAACATAAGAAAAAAAATGTAGTATTTCTATTATTATTGTAAATATGTGAAATTATTTTACAAGCTTTTGAATTGGAAAATTTTATAATAACATTTTTTTTTTAACTTTTTCAAAAACAATGCTTTTTAATGCTTGAGTACCAAAAGATCTTTCTTTATTAAAACTGATCTTAAATATAAATTTTTTATTATTTATAACTGCCATTGAAAAACTTTTTTTAAATATATGTATTCATTTGATACAATTAATAGACATTTAGAAAAGTGATCCTGTTGTACGAATTGGTTGAATTAATTACAATCTTTCATATAAACTTTTCAAAAGTTAAAGAGAATTGAAAAAATGTTTGTGCACAGTTGTAGTGCCTTTTCAAAAATAGCACTTTTATTTTACAAAATCACTCCTTTTACTATCTTTTATGCAATTAATTTTCTCCATTTATCATCAATAGTAGCAGAGTTCACACATAGTTCCAGTTCCAAAATCAAAAAAGATAGACCAACAAATAATAATGTACTAAAAAAGTTTTCTGATGATTATAAACTCATCCATGTCTACATATAGAATATACTGATTCATTATTCTGTTTAATTGATATTTTGAAGTAGTGTTTTTTAACTTCTGTAGCAAACTTTTTTTTCTACAATATGTCTAGTTGTAGCTATTCATTCTATCTTTCCTCCATCATATCTTCCGAATGAAAGCAGTTCAGTATTGTTCTTCTTTAGAAGACTTTGGAATAATCATTATAGTAATATTTACTGAGGCTATAACCTCGATAATATGTGTGTAAAATGTGATAGTAGGGACCTCTACAGGTGTTTTAACCACAAGCTTATGCTATGGAAGAAAAGAGGGGAACCTGTAGAGGTCCCTACTATCGCATTTTACAAGCATATTATCGAGGTTATAGCCTCAGTAAATATTACTTACGTAATCAATGTGCATTTAATAAATTTATAATAATCATTATAATATATATGGAATTTGTTTTTTTTCACAAAAACTACAATCAAGTTCACTATAAAATATATTTATAGGAAGTCTTGTACTGTTTATTCATTTACCATGTTAAATGCATTGAAGGTGTGATTTTACAATAGTGACTCTATAGTAATAGATCCAGCAAACTGAAAAATAAGTCTATTGGTTCCTAGGATCTTATCATCATGTTTTAGAATTTTGCAGAATATTCTTAATTCAAATATTTCTAATGTCTTTATATTAAATTAATATGTTTTAGAATTTTGCAGAATATTCTTAATTCAAATATTTCTAATGTCTTTATATTAAATTAATATGAAATCCATATAATTAGGTAAAATATCTTTTATATATAATTAATTTAGATGCAATAACCATCACATGATCACCATTTCTTATGCTTGCTTATAACCGTTATTAAAACAGGCAAAACTCTCCATACAGTATTGACACTTTAGTGCAAGCCCGAGTAATCAATGGATGCCAGAAGCCTTGTGCATAAAATCTCCATCTAGTGCCTACTCATCCAATATTCCCAGACTAGTTTCTGGCTTGTGGCCTTCGTCAGTGAGGAGTCTTGGATCTGAGAGCACTGCACCTAGATCTTAGGATTTAATGCAACCCTTATTGCTTTGGCAATTTTATATTGCTAAAACTATTAATATATGGTGTATCTGAACTTTCCCATATGGCTATTTAAGTTAGATAGCTGGATTGGAAGACATATGGATGTCTGAAAATTTCAGATTTTTTACTTAATAGTTATCCATTAGATAAAGTTCTGGGCTTGTTCTGGTATTTTTAATCTAATGCTTGAATTTCCTAGCACTTCACTGAGGAAACCAGTAGCAGAAACCAGTCTGGGGTTAGGGATATTCTGAAAAACTTGTTAAGAGCTTATTTGCGAGCTCTTTATATAACTAAAATCTTTATATGTTGCATTCAAAGCATTAAATGCTTTCTACAGATCATCTTTTGAATTGGAAAAATAGCACAGTCATCAGCATACTACATAACCAGAAGCCAAGAAGATGAAGTCTGGTTTTTTTTTTTTTTTTGTTTTTTAATTAATTCACATTAACAATTCCACTATCAAATCTGTATTGCATCATAATCCCTGATTCATGAAGTCACATATAAACACTTCCAAAAACCATTGTCATAAAAATTATAAAACAAAATTGGAACTAATATATATCTTTGTTTAATAATTTTCATTTCAAATGCCTCAGATTTTTTTTTTATCTGCAATAATAACACTTCTCATTCTGTCAGATAAAAACTATATAATATGAATAAACTTTGGTGAATAATCAACTCATTTTTTTATTACCACATATCTATTTAAATAATTAATTGAGTCAAATTCCTTTATAAAATCAATAAAGGCATTATGAATAACTCCTTTGTTCTGATATTTTTCTTGCACTTATCTGACAACAAAAACATGTATAATAGTAGTTCTTGATTCTCTACAACCATACCGAGTCTCTGATAATCATTCATCTATAACTGGAAGCAACCTGTTCAACAAAATTCTTGAAAGAGCCTTTAAAGTAGTGGATAAAATGACATTCCATGATAATTATTGCAGGCTTGTGTGTCCTTTGTATTGGAACAACAATTTCGTGAGTACAATATTTTTGATGCTAACATATCACCACCATATTTTAAAACTTCATCGTTAGAATTACATCCTTTCCATTTTTAAGATTATCAAAACATATTTTAATTTATTAAGCTGTATATCTTTAACCAATAGAAAATGAATATATAAAAGAAATATATTATTAAAAATAATCATTAAAATAGTAGCAACTCTTTCCAAATAGTAGTGTCATCCAGTACAAGCCATAGTAATCAGTAGATGCTAGAAGGTTTGTGCATCAAAATCCCATGCATCTAATATCCCCAGATTAGTTTCTAGCTCATGGCCTATATCATATGTAGTGGTAAATAAATATACCTATCGTATTAGACTTCAATTTACATTTTGTGTTTAGGTAACTGAAATTATGGACATGAAATACAGTGATGTTAAAGATAGTATTTGGCATATTATTAAAAATAATGCTGTACTGGTCAATTAATAAAATTTCATTAGATCCACTATACTAAAGCTATTTGCTTTCGTAAAAATCTTTATAACAGTCTTGATTGCAGAACTGCAGATAATCATTTTGTGTTTATTATTTAATGGTCATTATAGTTATATTTTATCAAGATAATATCAAGGTGCATAGAATGTCATCATCTGTAAGGATGTGTTTTATGATTTTTTGCCTTTTTAATTACACTAGATAGGATTAAAACTTAATATTGCTTTAACATATAATCTTTTTTATCCTTTCTTTTATAGATCTAATGATTTTTGACATGAATGTAAATAATGCTATTTTACGAGATTTAGAATAATCCTTTAAAAATAGTCATTAGTAAATTCTATCAGAACTGAAATGAAATGGGTAAAATTTTGAGTGTGGCACATTAGTTATTTCTTTTCTTAACATAATCCTAACATAATCCAATTTAGATAATTTTGCCATGAATTGTTGAGAAAAAGAGAAATTCTTTAATAATGAGAAAATCTGAAGATATTGTCATATTTTTGCAACAAAAGATCTATTTCAAAAAAGATTATGGCATTCACAAAATGTAGAATCCTCAGGAATGAATTGAATGGTTGATCATTTTAAATGATCAAAAGTCTCTTTAAAATCTACTTTCCATATGTAACTACTACTTGGAATGATAAAGAATATGTTACATATGCAATCCTGAAAAATTAAAATTCACAAAATGAAGATTATACTTATCCAAAAGGATTCTTGTAAATGTTTTGGCAATATCAAAGGTTATTGGCTGAAAATGTTGTAACATATTTTTATTTTGTTGAATATGATTTTGTTTATTGGTTGTTTTATATATTGATATGTTGCATAATGAAATTTACAACATAATAATGAATTTTTATTTATTTCTTACATAAATGAAATCCTGAAGAAAAAATTTTTATTTTGATATCAAAATAATAAAAATATTGTGCATTAATAGATATTGAAATAAAATACTAGTTTTCTACTTCACCTTTGAGTAGTAAATAATTTAGTTAAAAGTAGGCTATGATTATGGAGACTCAAAGTCTCTGAAAGCGCTTAGCCATATAACTTGTAAGAAGATTGAGACAAGCTTCACTTTTTTGTGTAAAGCGCAAGCTAAATTAATTAATAGATATTATGTATGTATATATTTATACAAATAAATTCATTCATTTCACAAAATTCTGATCTTGTTTAAAATTAAATAAATTTGAATTTTGATATTCTGCTAAAACATATGACTTTCTTTTTTGTCTTTGATAATACAAAAATATTTGATTTTATTATATACCCATTAAAAAAAAGAGGTGATTTTTTTTTTAAGGATTCTAATATACTTGGTGGAAAGGTAAATATTTGATTTTATCATATATCCATTAAAAAAAAGAGGTGATTTTTTTTTAAGGATTCTAATATACTTGGTGAAAAGGTAAGAATATCAAATTGATAATGAGTCCAAATAAAAGTTGATCAGAAAAAATATATTTTTTAAAAAAGAAATATTTTTAATGTGTTTATTATAACTATAATGTTAATTTGTATATTATATTTGTATATTGGACTATTTCCATGATATAATATTAAGTATTGAACGTCTTTAGAAAAATTTAACTTTATTTAAATTTTCCAATTACATTTAACTATTAGTAATAGCACACAGGTTAGTATATGCATAGTATTTTGAGTGGTATTATTCTGGCCTGATCAGTGACAGTACTAACATGGGAATCGAATCTGGACCCTTAGATTCTTAAATAAGGTAATGCTCTAACCAACTGAGTCATAATGTCAAAGACAACAGTCAACAGAAATTTCATTTACTTATCTATGTGGTTTCTCCCGATTTCTCCACTTTCAAAATTAATTAGTGCTTTTCCTGTGTTGACTTGTGGGATTGTTCACCATTGTCAGTCATGTGAGCAGCTTCTTTGAATTTTCTTCTATGTACCTTTTTCTCTATCCAATATTTTTGTGTATTCCCAATTGAATATATCTTCATTGGTTTATACATGGTCTGCGACATTAGTTTGTGCTCTTGCAATCACTTTTCAATGAGGTCACTGGTCTCACCAATATACATTTCTTCCACATTTACATGGTATTTCATAGATGCAGTTTTTGCTTTTCAGCATTTCAAGTTTATGCTATGTAATTGTTAGAATCCTCATAGTTTGGTATAGCTCTGGAAAGCTGTTCTGATGTTATACTGATTGCAGATTTTTCTGAATTTGTCTCTTATGTTTTTGGAATGCTTGGGTATACTATATTACCAGTAATTGATTTTTCTTTTGATGGTTCTTTTATCCATTTAAGATAATGATAGCTGATGGATAACCATTTTTTATAAGAGTTTGTTCTATATAAATCTTTTTTTTCAATCACTAGTTTCTAAATAAACATTGCTCTGTTTCATAATGATAGTATAACCCCATGTTTTGTATTTCTGGTGCTATTGGATATGTATGCTAAGTATTTTCCTATATATGTGGGTTTTCTGTAAACTGTAGTTTTGATTTTGCCATGAGGGAGTCTTGTCACAAGAACATCTAAGAATGCCAATTTTTGTTCTCATTCTGACTCTATATATTGTAAATTTAAATGAAGGAAATATATTGTTATGTTTTCAGAAAGTTTGTAGTATTGCTCCAATATGTGACCATACAACAAATATATCATCAACATAGTAAAGCCAAACTTTAGATGGATATGGAGTAGTCTTTATGACTGTGGTTTCAAGTTCTTCCATGTAAATATTGCTAATAAATGGTGACAATCTGAACCCATAGCCATCCCTTGCTTTTATTGGAAGAATTTTGTGTTGTATTGAAAATAGGTTGTTATTATGCAGAATATTAATAGTTTTATTATAGTATCAATAGGTATTGTTCTGGTTTATAAGCTATTATCACAATTTGGTCTTTTTTTACAATAGACAATGCTTCTCTACATGGTTCATTTGTAAATAAACTTTCCTCACCAAAGCTTACTAATAAGTCAGTTCTTTCAATTTTCATATTTTTGATTAATTCTATAAAATATCTAGAATCCGTGACAAAAGACTGGATCTTGTATGCCAAAAAACTAAGAACTCAATAGATCTTAATGGAATGTGATCCTTATGAATTTTAGGTAGACCATAAAAATGAGGAATTTTGCTGAAATGTGATATTAGTTTTACTTTTTTCTGAATCACTGAAGTATCTGTGATGCTTTCTGAGTAATGCTTGTAACTTTGTTTCTGTACTCAGTATTGGATTTTTTGCCATTTTTCTGTATTGACCTGCTGTGAGGAGTTCTTGTATTTTTTTAAATCAGTTATATCCATTACAATTGTTGCATTTCTTTTGTCAGCAAGGAGAATGATTATAGATTTATTTACATCAAGAAATTTAATCACTTTCCTCTTATCATAAGATATGTTTGACTTCAATTTTTGTTGCCTCTCAAGTGTTCTTTTTATTCTCCAGCATAATTCTGCTGCTTCTTCTAACAGCAATTTTTGAATGACTTCCTGAATGGCTGCCATTATTTCTAAAAAAAGGAATACTAAATAATGTGATGGCAAAGTTTAATCCTTTTTCAACAACAGAAATTTCAACATTTGTTAGATGTGTAGAACTACGATTTTTAGCAAATGTAGTTTGTTTACTGCTTGGTACAGTATGACTTTTGATATGTCCATGTAGGTTCGTAAGTTGTTGTTTTTTTTTGGGGGGATGCATTCTTTTATTTTTCCATGAAAAGATTTTTTTTCTGCTTGAGAAACTCTTGTGAAGTCTTCATCAGTAAATTTATCTTTTAGAAAACATTCTACATTATTAATGGAATGCAAGGTTTGATATTTGAACAGCTTTGAGCATTTATTCTTTCTCTAACAGAGCTTTACTTGCTCTCTGAGTAATTTTCTCAGTTCTCTGGGAGTGAATTGGGTTTTAGTTGCAAACCCTTAGAAATTATCCCTTCAGATTTACATAAAAACATTAAATGATTTTCTATTTTGGACAGCTTTAGATTTAAATTTTTCATAATGTCTATAATATTGGGTTCATATCGAATATTTACTGTTTTCCTGAAGATTTGTGATGATAATATTTTAATTGTATTTATATATTAGACTATTTCCATCATCTAATATTAAGTATTGAAGATCTTTCATAAACCTTCAGGAAAACATTAATTTATATATATTTCAATTATTCTTTTCCACTAGCTTAGTCTGTTTTAGTAACTTTATATTTTAACAATTCATGGTTATTATCTATTACAAAAGAACTGTAATTCTCAGAAGAATTGCATCAAAAATATTGCAATCTCAAAATCAAGAAATATATTTATATAGCAATAATATGTTTCCTTTTAATCAAATCATTAATAATAGCATTTTTGTTAGAAAAAAAAGTTTTTTAAGTAAACCCCAAGAATAGACCTACTTGTATCCATAACACATTTCTTAAGAAAATTCCACTTTTCAATAATGGAGCAATCCTAAAAATTCAAATTAGCTGTTTTAGTGTTTGGTAGTTGTTTTAATTAAGCATGAATAATAGTTATTTCTAAAGAATGAATATCAATTTTCTTGCAAACATTTTGGAAGGTACTTATCTATGATCCTTCCAATCTGCAATTGTATGTGCTCATGTAATATTAATTTCTCTTGTATTCTCATTCCTAATTATAATGTAATCTAGTAAATGTCATTGTTTTGACCATGAATGGGTGCATATTTCTTTATACTGATTTTTCTGCCTAAATAAAGTATTTGTGATAGTCAATCCAAGTATTGTGAAAAAATTCAATAAAAGCCGCTTATTTGAATTTACAGCACCATATTAAAATTTTAAGCAACTTTTGGCAAAGTTTGAATAAAATTTAATTAATCTCTTAATTGTATTGCTGTAATTAACAAGGTATAAAACCTTTCTCTGAATCAGATGTTGGAGTACAGGCACTAAGAAAATAAACATAAATAACATTTTGTAAGCTAAGTTTTAATATCATTAACATTTCATTGATGCATCAAGGAAATCCAAAAAAATAAAAGATACTACATTTGGCTTTGAAGGAAATTCAATACCATGCATTCTTCTTTCACCTGTACATCAGACTCTGAAAAAAAAAAATTGCAAATATGTAACTATTCTATTAAATTTCTTTCCTCTGGAAGACAAGTTTCACTAAAAGCAACTATATTAAACTTTAAGTCAAATAATTTTTTTACTCAAACTTTATTAAATCTGATCAACATTTTAGACATCAAAGCTGTCTTCAGTTCAGATTTGGAAGAGTTTATATCAAGTAAAATCTGCACATTCTATGTATTTATGTTTAGAAGAAAAAAAAGATTTATAATACTTAACTTTAGTATTACCACCGCTTTTTGTTTTATCATTACTATTAATATTTATATTATTTTAATAAATAATCTGTCAGCGATGACAGTCTAGCTGAACAATGTGAGACAGGTCATTTTTAGACCCCATTTTCTAGTTCCTTTCACTTTTGTACTATGCAGGGGTATCTTTGTCAAGCAAATCCAGCTTCATCATGACTCATTAATAATTTATTGCCCCAAGAAAAGATCACAACTAGCTTACTAAATCTGTCCCTGTCATTGCTTTCTTAATTCTAGAAAGGTTTGAGCTAAAAAAATGAAAAGCTTGAATTGAAATTATAATTGCCATGCATGTAGTTTAAGGTTAGAAATATGGTTGCACAAGCATATAATCTCATCAATGTAGAAAAATGACTGGTAGCATGAGACACTCATTCTGTCCATGCACTACACTAACTTAAATGACTGAAGGTAGTAAAAAAAGAGGGGAATAGAAAAAATATATTTGTATCAGAAACAGTGCCTAACCTTTGATGAACTAACACTCTATTTTACAAGGCAGCAGTATGTATTCTTGATCTTGCACTGTTTACTTATTATTCATTGTTAATGCTCATATCTGAAGGTCATTCTATTATCTGCCATCCCTGGAGTTTGTCAGTAGCATAATCATAGCACCAGTACAACATTGAATTGTGTCATAGTACTGGTTAAATGTTATCAATATTATCCCTATGGGAATTTGATCTTCTTTCTTCAATAATTCTATCTTCATACAATTTTACTGATAAACAATTACTCTTGAAGAATGAGAATCCTCTTTGATAAGATTATTAACTCTTAATTTTGGAATGCTATTTTGAAAAACCCATATAGTAATTTCCCTTGTTATTTCAAATCTATATGTAAAATTTAGATTTTTATAAATTAATATTGACCTTTTCATTCACGTTTATGTGAAAGAAAAATTATAAAGTCAGTTTAAAATATTCTGTTACATTAATGAAATGATATATAAAATTTCATAAACGAAATTTGAAAAGAATGGCAAAATAGATTTATATTTATATACTTAATTATAATATTGATATGGTGTTCTAAATTAAGCTTAGCTAGCATAGAATTATTAATTTTTTAGCATAAATATTATATATTCATAATAGTTTATTCACACACATATCCATTTATTCAAGAATTATCCACAATATTCTGTTCATAACTGAAACACAGGCTTGTTATATACCTGTGGCTATATACATGTAATATGGGGTATATGAGCACAGACTTTCACACCACCCACCTCTCTCCACTCTATCTAATAACACTGATACACCTAAACACATATATGCTGAAAAGATAAATAATCACCAATATACATATTTCATGCTAAACCAGCAATCATCAGTTGGTCCAGACTATCATCTTTACACACATATATAGTATAAGTGCTCAGATATATATTAAGATAGACTATCCTCATAGTTTAATGGACAGGCTTCAATCCACTCCACACTCCAACTCTTCAACCGTCCATCCAATTGAAAATCTGATGATGGAATGCTCAAAGGCCACCCTGAGGCTGAGATTATTGTCACACCCATGTTGACCTAAGGTCAATCTGAACCCCACATGTACAGGACATAATCCATTTAATACATATGCAAGGATGGGCAGACATCTCTATAATGTAATAACTGAAACACAGGCTTGTTATATACCTGTGGCTATATATATGTAATATAGGGTATATATGTGTTTAGGTGTATCAGTGTTATTAGATAGAGTGGAGAGAGGTGGGTGGTGTGAAAGACTGTGCTCATATACCCTATATTACATATATATAGCCACAGGTATATAACAAGCCTGTGTTTCAGTTATTACATTATAGAGATGTCTGCCCATCCTTGCATATGTATTAAATGGATTATGTCCTGTACATGTGGGGTTCAGATTGACCTTAGGTCAACATGGGTGTGACAATAATCTCGGCCTCAGGGTGGCCTTTGAGCATTCCATCATCAGATTTTCAATTGTATGGACGGTTGAAGAGTTGGAGTGTGGAGTGGATTGAAGCCTGTCCATTAAACTATGAGGATAGTCTATCTTAATATATATCTGAGCACTTATACTATATATGTGTGTAAAGATGATAGTCTGGACCAACTGATGATTGCTGGTTTAGCATGAAATACATATATTGGTGATTATTTATCTTTTCAGCATATATGTGTTTAGGTGTATCAGTGTTATTAGATAGAGTGGAGAGAGGTGGGTGGTGTGAAAGTCTGTGCTCATATACCCTATATTACATATATATAGCCACAGGTATATAACAAGCCTGTGTGTCAGTTATTACATTATAGAGATGTCTGCCCATCCTTGCATATGTATTAAATGGATTATGTCCTGTACATGTGGGGTTCAGATTGACCTTAGATCAACATGGGTGTGACAATAATCTCGGCCTCAGGATGGCCTTTGAGCATTCCATCATCAGATTTTCAATTGGATGGACGGTTGAAGGGTTGGAGATTAAATATTCTGTTCATGTAAAATTAAAGTCTATATCTCAAATTGTGATAGTTTGCAAATACAAAAGAGATGTAAATACAAATTTGGCATTGGTGTATAAATGGAAAAGGGGCCAAATTCTAGCAGACTTTTGTAGCAGTTGTCTTGGTGAGTAGTTCTTCCTAGCCAGCTATTCTCTCCATTTTACCAGCCAGGCTAACTGAATTCCTCCAGATTTATATCACTGCAATCATTAATATTCTTTTAACAAACATTTTTGTAAAGTCAATCTTGCACAAAACAATAATATTTTTTCTGAGTCAATTTTAATTAAAAAAATGTAATTATCTTGACCAATCCAAAATTAAACAAATCTCTCAATCCTCCTGGATAATTATAGCTATTAGTATGATTATTAGTTAGTCAAAAGCATATTCAGCATACTATATAGATGTATTTAACATTTTTATCTTTAAAGTATTAAACAAGCTTTTCTTAGTATTCGTGTTGTAGATGTTATTTATATTGAATTATAACACATTTGTAACTTTTAACATTTGAAGCATTTTAACTTATAAAATAAATACAAGAATCATTTTATTTACCCGCATAACTTTTTATCTATATATTTTTCTCAACACAATCTCTGACATTGTTTTATCATCTTTATATTTTTTTCATTTAATAAAGAAAACAATTTTTATTTAAAACATTTGCTTATATGTGATAATAAATAAATAATCATAAAATCTAAATATCTGTAATTGCAAAGTGGAAATAACCATCTCCCGCAGAATTATGTAGCACCAAAACCTACCCTACATAAATCTTGGTGCTACATAACTCTGCAAGAGTAGTTACTTCTGCTTTGCAATTATATGTGATCACTATGTGAGGCAAAATATATCAATATTTTATAATCAAATTATAATATTCTATGATAAATAGCTATTAAATTTATAATTTTATCCTATAAATGGAGAAAGTACTAAATGCCCTCTATTTAAATAAATCTAAACTTACAGATGTTATGTAATATCCAGTTTCTGAAGAAATAACGAATGCAACATTCTATTAGTTATTTATATATGCTTTATGTATGTTGTAATAGTAAATGTCGATAAAAAATTCTTTTTCTTTGTGTAATACTATTGTTTTATTTTTCTAGACTGTGAAATATATCCTCTCTATAGATAGCAGTAGCATTAAGTGTGTTCAGATAAGAAATCATTCTCCAATAGGATACATGTAAATTATTCCTGTTTCTAATCATAATTATTTTTATGTTTATAATAGTATGAGTGATACTTCATGTCTAATTTGAAATTAAGATGTAAATATATTTTTTTGTATAAATTGTTTCTGAAAGTAAATCATAATTTTTAAATGTCCAACTCATCTAGAAAACTATTTTGTATCATAATTCCTTTATTCCCCAAAGTCATTAAAACTGTTATTAGTAATTACATTCATCAGTATTAATAAACATAATTAATGTCATAAATATATTTAATTGATGTAAATCCTCATGTAAATGTAATTACTGATATTTGTGTATATATTGTAAAAAAACATTTTTGTATAATTGTGTGTGTATTTTTATTACATAAGAAAAAAAAAAACTACTGTCATTTTATGTTATTAAAATTGTATATTTTAGACTTTTTTTCCCCTACTTGAAATTATTTCTATAAATATTTATATATTCACTTAAAGAGAATAAGTGAATTTTTAATTTTTAAACCCATATTATATAATTTTAATATCTTCAATGTCTATAAAAATAGAAAAAGAAATATCTCATTAAGTTATAATTTTTTTTTTTTTCAATATAAAAAAACAGCATTTTTTTTTTTAATATCAACAGTTTCACATAAGTTCTTTGCCTGTTAAATAATAAATTGTTTGTATACTGTAAAGTTTTGAATATTGAACTATGTTCATATTGATTATAGTGTAATATAAATTTATCTGTGGCTTTGGTGTATATAGAAAATCTTAATATAATGAATAGTATGATGTTAAATGAACTGTGTTAACTGAATATATTGTAAAATACTGTAATTTTTTAAACAGCTTGTGAAATATTTGCCCTTTTTTTTAAAATTATCTTATATGTGTAAATGAAAATAAAAACAATTTTAAATGATTTAATTTATTTGTAATAAATAAAAAAAAATATTTGTTCATCTTTTTGTTGTCATGGGAAAGAGAGAAAAAAAATTGTATGTGCCATTTGACTTTCCAAACATGTGACCATATGATAAATAAATAAATTCTATGTTAAATAATGTTTCCCTGATTTTTTTTTTTTTTTTTTGGGGGGGGGGGATTAGCATATAATGAAATAAAAATTTGTTAAACAATTCAGTTTATGTTTTTTGAATATTTTATTTTTTATTATTAAAGAAATTTAATGCATTAAAATGCTTGTTCATTTTTTATTATTATTGAAAATCAAAAGTTTCATGTTCATAAATACAATATTTGCTATAAAAAATTATTTTTAGATTTGTTTACCTTGTACTAAGTAAATTATAATGACAATTTAAAGTCTTCATTAATTTATTATGTTATATATAGAGCTCGCAAATAAGCTTTTAACAAGCTTTGCAGAATATCTCCAGACTGTTTTCTGCTACTGGCTTCCTCAGTGAGATGCTAGGATATTCAAGCATTAGCTTGTTAAGTGCTTATTTGCGAACTCTATATATAACATTTGTAATACGAGCTTGTTAAATTAGGTCATATGACATATGACTTGATTTCTTTGTAATCTTCATTAATTGTTTTAAAATTAACATTTTAGTAATAAAAATATTGTTGAAATTACAAGTTAGAATTAACTTATATAATTCTTTTTGAAAGAGTCTCTGTGTTTTATATATTAAAATAAAGAGAAGTAGCAATCATTCAATGCTGCAGCTATTCCGCTAACATTTGTTTTGGAGCTATTATTTTATATAATATAAATATATATTTTTGAATTTTAATTCATAGCCATGATGGTATAACATTACAACCTTATATTTAAAATTAGTTTCTTAACTCTACTACTTTTGGTAATGAATAATATGCATATAATTATGATTAACACATTCTATAAGATATCATTTTGTACTCATGTTTTTAGATTTTAAACATTATTTCAATGACAAAATTCTTTGTACTCTTTTTTTTTAATTTTATATTACCCATTTTCCTGGAAAAAATTGCTGGTATTAAATTAACTTTTAAAACTTGTACAGGGGAGCTATAATATTCAAAATATCCCTTCATGTAGTGGATAATAACTCATACTTTGGTTATAAGTTTTGATTACAATACAGTAGATATTGTTTACAGTACTGTAGACGTACAGTATTTTCCAATATGCACATACATAAACACTTTTTGTTATGTATAATATACATATACAAATTGAGATTATAATATAAAGAAAATTTATAATAATAAAAAATAATGCAGTTTTTAATAATAAATTGAGAGAGCACATTTACATATATATGTACTGTATGTGTATGTTTGTACAATCACATGAACTCAAAAAATGAAAATAATAATATAAAATTTACTGCAATGTTTCTTTATTTACTATTTTTAAAATAAAATCTTACAGATTTTAACCTTACTGACGCAATATAATAATATCTACAGAAACATTTTACTGATTTGTATCTTCTATTTATAAATTCAATGCCTTAACAAAAAATATTTTTTAACATTGTTATAACTTTACCTATTTCAGGAATGCAAAGAACGGTCATATGAATATGTTTTTTTTTCATTATTTCTTTAATAAATGTTACATTACTAAGACTTATAAACATGATTTTTTTTTGCCATAAATCAATAACTTGGTTATTCTTTTAAATTATGTTTAGAAAATATATAAAATCTATATAAAACTTTGAAAGACAAGAAAATGAAGAAAAAATGCTTATGCTTTGAACATATTGAACAAAAAGAAAATGTAATCAATAAATAAAATTATATTAGAATAAGTGAGAAGATGCAAAATGAAAAAATGATTGATGTACCGTTACTCAGAAAATTTATGAAATTTATTTTTTTGTTTATTTATATATTTTTTAGATAATGTATAATTGAAATAGTGTATACTGGATACCATGCACATTAGGACTTCCCTAAATAAAGCATTTTTTTTTTAATAAAGCCTTAATTTTTTTGAAAAATACATATTAATGATTTTTAGCTGAAATTAATACATTTTTAAAAAAAGAAACTATTAAAGCTATATTTTCAAAAATTTAAATCTATTCGATCTTGTGGATAAGTTATCCTGATCAGCATCTATATATATTTTTGAAAAATTAATTTGAAAAAATCATTATTGTTCCTATAAATACATAATAAAAATATTCATATTTTAAATGCATATAATTTAAAAAACCTTTTTCTTAACTATATTATTGTTGTTATTAAATAAAAGTAAGAAATAATATTTTACAACTTCTCAAGACCATACTAAAAAAAATTTAAAAACTTCATTAAGATCAATAGAAACTTATTTTATTAAAAAATTTGCCTTTTGAGCAGCATTTTATTTTATATATAAATAAAAGATAGGTATTTACATAATCTTAGATAATTTTTTATTATTCATTACTTGACATTTCATACTGAGAATTTCACTTAGTTCTGAATTTTTATAGAATTTTCATTTTTAAAAAGGAAGTAGAATTCTTTATTGTTAAAGATAGTTGGAGATTTATATATATTCTTTATTGGTATTGCTAAAAATCCAGATGATAGTTTTTGTAAGAAAGAAGGAAACATTACAAATGAAAAACTAAAATATTTTTCAAATTATAAAATTAAAATAATAGTACAATACAAGTGATTAAAAAATAATACTTTTATATTTCAAAACTAATAATTTCAATATCTGCAAAATTTCATACTAAATTTATTTCCATAGAGAGAAAAAACAAAACTTGAAAATATATATAAATTTATAACCTGAAATATTATATAAAACATTAAAAGTTATAATTTTCCTCACCAATGTTAACACCCAAATTGTTAAACAAAAAAAAAAAATCTTAGGCAGAAATGAATTTAGACAGTTGTGAGAATAAAATTATATTTGTCAGTGATATTAACAATGCTCATTTGAATTTGACTTTAATTAATTTTCCCAAAGTAGAATTATTATCCAAATGCATTTTTACATAATATCTTTAGTCTTAGACAAAAGTGGATAGATACATTTGTTGGTAAGTTTTTGGTCCTTTGCACTTAAGAAGCCTGTTTTTAGCAGTGAAACCAATGATTATGTTAGTTTATTTTCTTTGGATACTCTGTTTTACTGTTGAAGTTGGGGTAATTTTAATTATTTTATTGACTAATTTAGTTTTAGCTTTTAATGTTTAAATATAATAAATATAACAGGAATTAAAATTCAATGTTTTTTTTCTTATTTTGTTTTTACTGCCTAAAATCAAATCAAGATAACTAAACAGTAGAATACTATGAATAAATTATTTATTTAGACTCCTTAAGTATATTGTCAGCATTTTAAAAAATTATAATTACCAAAGAAATATTTTTAATTTAACAAAGCACCTTTATTGATATTAAAATATTTTGCCTGTTTTAGTACAACTTATGTAATGCATTGAATATACAGAACGATATGGAGAAAAGATATAGGTTAGTAATAAAAAAAGGATCTAAAACAAAATATACAGATGAGAACCAATAAATATCATTGAAAGAATTAAGAAATTAAAATAGAGCTGAATTGAATAAAGTTTTTAAGAGATGTGAATGAACAACTGAAGTCTTAAACTAAATCTCAAGAGATTATAAAAGTCCTAGAAAGATACCATGTAAAATGGTTGACAGATAAGGAAGTGTGCTGGAAAATTCATTTTTAAAAAATCAGTGATTATTATTATGTTGTAATAGATCAATAATTGTTGAAAATATCTCTGTGATGAATATATATTAAAAAATATTCAAAATATTTTAATAATTTTAGAAATGGCAAACAATTTTTTGTTATTAGAATTTTAAATTATTTTTAGCACTATTAAAATGCATAAATGAATATTATTAATAAGTTGGATAATTATAAAGTGTTTTTGTAATGAATAGTCTTCTCAGAACTATTTATATTCCATCATTACATGTAGAAATTTGACAAATTAGATATATGTTCAATTTGGAAGATAAACTGTTATCCAGCTACCCAAATTTATCAGAAAAGAGTTGTTGTACACATTTTATTGAAGATATTAAAAATTGATTTTAATATTAGGCTAAAATTTTGCTTTAAAGAAATTAATGTTTCTTAAATTGTTTTAAAAAAGAAGCAGGAATCTATTAAACGTGTTATTCTTTCCTCATCTTTGATCATAAAGGAAATTGTAGTAGTAAAACATTTATAAATAGATTTAATTCCTGTGCTGGTAAAAGAAGATTCTAAAAACGTATGTTCCAATCATTCATTAACATTTAAGGCTGTTTTATACTACCCATTTATATTTCATTCCTAATTTTGACATAAATATAATACACTTCTTAGGTTTCTATTGATAAATTTATTAGTAATGTCAAACTTAAGTCATTCTCTATTTAATAAGAAAGAATGTGTTACAAACATCCTGCATATTTATGGTCTTGACATATTTTCATAAATGATCTTTCAATGATATATTGTACAAATTATTTAGAATTCACTGTCCAAAACATTCTAGTGTGTGAGATATTCTTGTTGTATTAAAAAAGAAAATATTGATGTATCTGCTTCAAAGATATGATATTGTGGCATTATTTAACTCTAATTGTATAAGCACTATGAAATATACATTCCCATTATATTTTTAATAATTTTTATCTTTGTATTAATGTAAATGAAAGTTGAATAAAATTAATGATGACATTAATTTTATTATATCAATCACTATGGTATTGAGGAAATACATAAAGAAGTGCCTAGACATTATGTGGATAAACTGAAAAATATAAAAGGAAAATATTTTCTAGGTGACAAGTATAAAAAAGAAGATTGGATAAGAGATATGGGTGGGCCAATAATATAGAGAAATTTTTAATAATTGCTTACATAAGTAAATTTGCAATAACTCTTATAATTCCTAGATCATCAACATGCCAAAACTGATCTTCTAGTAAAGAAATGTTATTCCTAGGGAATAGTTCCTGGATTTCTCTTAACAATGGATTAATATAGACTGCTAACAAAAATGATACTAAAGATTAACTTTGTGCAAATCTTAGTCATTTAGAATATTGGGGAAATAAAGTTTTTTGTTAGTGCAAAGAGCATTTTTAAAAATTAATAAATAAACTAGATCATTTAAAATTTTGAGAATTAATTGAAGGAATACATTATTTTTAAATCTAAATGCATACCAATTTGAACTGATAATTTATTATAAGTATTAAATTACTTCTTCCAAAATAAATGGCAAATAACTTCTATTGATCTGCTGAAGTAAAATAAATAGGCAAAAGTCAATTGGTTAGAATTAGGTGTAATTTGAAGGATTATGAGTGTGAATAATTTCATATAAATATCTTTTATTCTACTAATATAAATTGTAATTTATAAAGATATGGATGCTGGTTATCAGAATACTGACAAATAACATTATGAAGCTGTTATATATATCCACAAAATAAGGCATTAATATGCATTGAGATATTTCGTATTGGATATCAATAATATTGAGTATGCTAAGATAGTTGATAAGTATATCCACAAGGTAAGAATGGGATTAACAAAAAATTGAAGGTTGAAAACCAACCCCAACAACAGTTAGATGATCACATGAATTTATCTTTAAAACAAGACATAATTTCTATACAGCCTTTATTTCCAATTAATATATTTGAATTATCAGAGGATTATAAAATAAGTTTCTTGATATCTATTAATAAACTATCTGGCAACATTCATCCTTGTTCTACATATTTTATTGGAAGATCTATCTATATTTCATAGTCTCTATTTACATTTCATAGTCACTAAGAACTTATATTTTTTTTATGGTATCTAATAGTTGATCATGTGATAAATTTGTTTTTTACTATGATTAATTAGATTATCTAATCAATTTCTTATTTCCTTCATCATATCTTTATTATGAATTCATATGAATTTTTTTTTAAAATTACTATGTGGCATATTGCTTAATGTGAGGAACATAAAAAATGTTTGGATGACATGTAAAAATCTTATTTCTAGATTCACAACCAAAATTCTAAATACTTCATGTAGGTATAGTTGTAAACTTATGAAGATTTTTTTTCTTTGTTTCTTAGAAAGGCATTTAACTCAACTTGGACTATGTTATAGCCTGAAAAGTAAACTAAAAAAATTGATGTTTAAATAAATGACCAGATTAGACAAGAAAATAAAATATGATCTATTACTGATATGGATGAACTATTAGCAAATGAGTATACATCCAATATGATGAAATTAAAAAAATGATTTGATATTCTATTATACATAAAATATAGATAAAAAGATAGAATTTTTTAAAAGTAATATTGGAATGATTCATTATTAAATAAGATATTGGATTGGCAATTTGATAATACTGAAGTTGGTTTATTTGAATCATGGTATCTCTGCCAATATCAGATAAATATAATGTTGCTATAGTAACTGAACAAAAGATAAGTAAACTTATTGAGGAGGAATAAAGTGTGTCTATAGTCCAGAAATGACATCCAAATTTATTGCAATTGTGACATCTTTTGTTGGGATATTATTTAAATGATAAACTTTTTTTTTGTTCAGACAAATATTTTAAATGTTTGGATTTGTAGCATTATATAACATTGTCTCACTCAGATCAAAGATAAGTTCTTTAAATAGAAATTCATTAGTTTGTAAACATTTTCCCAACTATTGAGGGCTTTGACATTAATGCTTGAAACCTTTAGTAGTCCATTATTCTAAAGATTACGTGCTTCTTATACTTCATATATTTATTTTAAATTTATCATAATAGTTATTTTTATCTTCAAGAGTATTTACTTGGGTTTAATATGTATATTTTAATGTTAGATATGTTATAATTGAAACAAGATTTTCTTCTTTGATTAAATTGAATTTTGAAATTTTACTGCTTTTTTTTTTCATAATGAGTCACTTATTCCTGTCACCTTGTTAATAGAAATGATAAATTCCATAAAAATAAAGGGGACTTAAACTCAGACTTTCATACGGCCCTCAACTATCCACGCTATCTCACAGATACTTGATCACACACATGTCGAAAAGATAAATAATCGCCTTTTTTTTTGACATGTATGATCAAGTGTGTCAGCAGTATGAGATAGTGTGGATATTTAAGGGTTGTGTGAAAGTCTAAATTCAAACCCCCTATATGTTACATATTGAAGTGCAGGTATGAAAAAGTCTGTACTGTAGAAAAAATTCACATTAAAAATAAATAAAATAAAGGAGTTCTGGATCTCAGAAAAAATATCAATATGTTCATAAATTTTGTAGAAAGCCAATAAAGAACTTTCTTCTTTGATTGATATATGATCAACATGAAAAGATTCAGCCAAGTTCAGAAATTAGGTTTTTAGGATCATGAAAAAGATTTCGTTTTTAACAAATGAAGCTTACTTTGTCAAAATGATTGCAGCAGTATTTCCTGGTTGGTAATTCTAAAATATTTTTGTTGGCTAACTCTGACAGGTAGTATGCATAAGGATTTATCCAGTAACATCATATAAGGAATATTGTTAAAGAATTGCTGTCATTTGATTTTAAAATTAAAACTATTAGTATAAACCAATGGGATTCCATATAAATTATTTATATTTTTCTATCCTAGAACTTTACCAATTCCTTTTAAGTCCTTAAAAACATATTATGAGATCAAAGTACATATGAATATGTATAATTCTTCACATCATATGATCATCATTAAATCCTAAGATCTAAGTGCAGTACGCTCAGATCCAAGGCTCCTCTGATGAAAGTCACAAACTAGAAACTAGTCTGGGGATATTGGATGGATAGGCACTAGATAGGGATTTTATGCACAGAACTTTTTTGCATCCATTGATTACTAAGGCTTATATTGGGTGTCACTACTATATGGAGAGTTTGTTTTAATATTAACTGGATTTGGTATTTTATTACATTAGTGTCAAAAAAAAGCATTATCTGGGAAAAGTTACATTAAATTAATAACATTAAGATTTCTGCTAATTATATCCTCTAAATAACATATAAAGCAGGATAAAAAAAAGAATTTGTCAGTTTAAGCATCATCCAAGTATATAATAGAGAATATAGATGTTAAAAAATTTTTGGCTTACAAAAATGTCTCCAGTATTATTTAATTTGATAAATGTATTAATGTTATTTATTTTCTAACTTGAACTTCAAACAAAAAAGATATTATAGCTTGGGAGTTCATAAAAAGTTTGAGTGCTAGAATCAATCCTAGGACCTCCTAGTCCAAGTTGGATGCTCTACCGACTATGCCATATTATGCAGTGTAACTTGAACTGTAGTTGTATGATGAATGAATGAAGTATTTATCAATAACATCATATGATCACTATTTCTTATAACTTGCTCAAGCTGTTAAAACAGGCAAAACTCTCCATACAGTAATGCCACTCAGTGAAGCCAGAGTAATCAATGAATGAAAAGTTTGTGCATAAAATCCCTATCTAGTGCCTACTCATCCAATATCCCCAGACTAGTTTCTAGTTTGTGATTTTCATCAGTGAGGAGCCTTGGATCTGAGAGCCCTGCACCTAGATCTTAGGTCTGAATTCAGTTCAGTACCCATACATTTTGGTTCTTTAATAACCATAGTCACCAATATCTGATTAGGCAGGATTGGTATTAAACCACTAAATATCATTTGATCGCCATTTCTTATGCTTGCTCAAGCTGTTAAAACAGGCAAAACTCTCCATACAGTAGTGCCACTCAATGCAAGCACTGAGTGGTATTACTGTATGGAGAGTTTTGCCTATTTATCAATAACCTTAAAATTATTTTCCAAAATGTAAAGTTCAACTTTATTTAAGAAAATGTAAACATGCATTAATATTATTGCAATTGGATATCTTTTTTGATTTTAACACTAGATTTATCTTCAGAAACAAATGCAAGTTTTTAATAAATAAAAATTTTAAGTTTTATTAAAGTCAATCATTACAGTTTATTTATTTCTACTATTGTTTGAAACATTTTTTTATGTCACACAGATCTTCAATATAATTTTTAAAAAAATAACTTTTTCTTTAATAATACATTAGTATCATTTAAGGTAAAGTCAGCATTTTTTTTTTTTAAACTTGTGCATTGCCTTTAGGAGTAAATTCTGTGACTTCTTTTTTTTTTAATGAACCAGTTCTGTAATTAATATCAGAATAATTATTTATATATACAATTTTTCCACCTTACTTCACTTTCTAACAAAAAAAATTTATTGTATTTATACATGCAATCTGACATTTCAATAGTCCTGCAGTCTTCCTCAGAACCACTGTTATCTTAATTTCTCTGAAGAAGAGATTGTATAAATATACAATAAAAATTTTTTTTGCTAAGAAGTGTTTGAAGTAAGGTGGACAAATTGTAATTATATAAAATATTACAGCAAAATAAAGGAAGTGGTAGATTTAGTGACATTTGTCAAAATAATTAATCTCATCAATATTAGTTAGATTATAAAAATCATTTGTAGTAGAAACTGATTTTGTAAAATTAGCTTTTACTAAAATAACCATTTTGAATAAAAATTTAAATTAAAACTTTTATATTATTAACATTTTCAAAACTTACTAGAACTGAAATTAATATGATCTCATTTGATCAATTTAATAATAGTGAGTCAAATTAACAATCTTTGTAATCAAACTATATTAATTAGTATTCTGAAAAAGAATCTTACAAATCCAATATCACCTATCTGACTTTAATGGAATCTTTCTCATTGAAACCATATCACTAATTAAAATAAAGAATTGTAAAGTAAAGATGTGATTTCTCATCTGCAACCACAGAAAGAATAGAAATGAAAGCTACTTTTGAAAGTATTGTGAATTTTGGCAAAAGCAAATTTTAGTAAAAAAAGAGAGTGATCAAATATTAAATTTTGTATTCAAATTAAAAATTCATTGTTAGGGCAAAAACTTAGAATATTAAATTCAAGCTCATGTGTTTTTACTATTTAGAAAAATTTAGATTGTTAACATTCTGCCCAATTCTTTTTTTCTTTTAAAGTAATTAATTTTATTCTTCAAGCAATTGAGACATATATTATAAATTTTAATTTGCAATTATTGCAAATATTACATGATCACAACTCCCTATAGTTACACAAAATGTTAAAACAGTAGTAAACTCTCCATACACTAATGCCACCCAGTGCATCCATTGTTTACTAAGGCTTGCACTAGGTGGCAACATAAAAGCATATAGTAATGGAGGCAGGGAAAAAATTGAACAGTGGAAAGGGAAAGATTTAGATGGATGGGTAGCAGAGATGGTAATGAATTTAGGACATAGGGCAAAATTAAACCTATGATTATGTTTTAATAAGATGGCACTGAAGAGAGATTTTCTGGATAGTTGGAGTAATACAAGAGTAAGGCTATTATTTAAAAGAAAGGGTAAGGATCATAGAAAGTTAAGCAATTATAGACCAATCATGGTAATGTCAGTGTTTCTGGCTTGTGGTCTTTGTCAGTGAGGAGTCTTGGATCTGACAGCACTGCATCTAGATCTTAGGATCTTAGATCCAAGGCTCCTCACTGACGAAGGTCACAAGCCAGAAACTATTCTGGGGATATTGGATGAGTAGGCACTAGATAGGGATTTTATGCATAAGCCTTCTGGCATTCATTGATTACTCTGACTTGCACTAAGTGGCACTACTGTATGGAGAATTTTGCCTGTTTTAATAAAAGCTTTAATAATCTTATTACGAGATTGTATAAAAATAATTATATTAATTAGGGAATATAGAATCAGTTAAAGTTAAAAATGGGGTGGTCCTAAGGCAAGGATGTTCTATGTCACCTATTTTGTTTTTGTTGTATTTGAGAGAAATAGAGAAAACAATAGAAAGACTAGGAAGAGGGGTAGAAATATCATAAATAGGTGGCAAGGGAGTATATACATTATTGGATCTTTTATTTGTGGATGATGTCTTCTTGTGAACAGAAAGGGAATATATGAAAGTTATGCTGAGGACATGCACAAGAGTGGGTAAAGAAAAATCAAAAGTAATGATGATTAACCATTGGAGAAAGAGAAGACAAAGAATTTTTATTAGGGGATATAAAGTTAAGTGTGGCAAATAGGTATAACTATTTGGAAATTGTCTTAAGTAATCAGAGAAATTACTTGGATGAATGGGAGAAAAAATTGATAAATGAAGCAAAGAAAAGAAAGGGGCTGATAAAGAAATTAACAGTATTTTCAAATAAAAAATATGATGTAGCTACAATTGTACGGAAGGGAGGTGATAGTAGCAGGGTTAACATATGGTAATGATGCATTATGTCTTAGTAAAGGGGTGCTAGATTACTTAGAAAAAGTACAAAAAGAAGAAGGAAGACATGCATTAGAAGCAGATGTGTGGACAGCAAAGAAGGCAATTCAAAAAGAAATGGGATGGTCAAGTTTTTATATGAGTTTCAAAAAGCAAAATGAAAATGAACAGTAGATTGCAGTTTATGGATAATGAGAGAATAGCCAAAATAGTATTTAATTGGGTTATGAGTAAAAGGCAGGCAATAAGATGGATGAAAAAGGTAGTATGGTATGCAGATTTTGATAAAGAATTTACATCGGTATGAGTGATAAGAGAATTGTTGAATGTTATAGTAGGGTAGAAGAATAGATGTATTAATAAAGAATATGGAGTTGGAAAGATGGAGAACTGGTATGGAGAGTAAAAAGTTTTTAAATATATATAGAAGTAAATAGAATATTGGGTGTGAATTAATTTATGATAATATCAAGGAAAATAGTTTACTGTTTAAGGCTCGAACAGGATCTTTAGCAATAAGAGAATAGACCCATAAAAGGAAATATGTGGGTGATTTAGTCTGCAAGTTGTGTAAGAAAGATAGAAAATATTAGGCATCTATTAATTGAATGTAAATGCTTGCAAGCAGAAATGTTACAAATAATGAAGTTGTGGAAAAATAAATATAAACAAAGTGATTATACAGAAAGTGGGTTATTTTTTTATGCTGGGTTTGGAAAAAGATAAGAGGGATTTAGATATAAAGGCTATGGAATTGACAAAGATTATGTTGAGATAATGGAATGAAGCAGGATGGAGAAGAATATGGGGAAAACTTAGAGGGGTGGGGGGTGGAAAGGGAAGGAAAGTGGTTAACAGGTTTCTCTGGGCATAGTGGCTGAGAGATTCCTGACTCTGAAAAAAAAGTCACAGTGCAGCACATACTGTATTTCAAAATTACTACTTTAATGATGGCATTATTATCTACATAATTTTTTTTTTAAATTTTTGTGATATTATTTAAGCCATCAATTGTTCAGACAGAAGACATTAATTCTAGACACACCATGGTAAAGTAAATGTATTTTAATCTAATAAATGAAAGAAATCAGAAGTATTTTTTTATACTTTAATATATTAGCTTTAATAAAGTAATTACACATATAAAATAAAATATATTGTTTTGTCTATAAGGTAATAGATAAATCAACTCAAAGTAGTTAGGGAACAACATAAATTTTTAATTTAAAAGTAAATTAATAGCTTATTTTGAAAGCTGATTTGATTGCTTCATCAGATAAATAATAAGAATTTTAATAGTTTAGTAAACAGGTTAAAGAAATATATAATTTGTAGATTAAAATCTATAAATTTTACACTTCCTGCATTTGCATCTTTAACATTTACTTTAGATAAATATATTAACAATTATTACTAATCATTTATTAAGCTTAATTTCATGTGTTTATGTTTACAAATATGTATGTGTATATATATATTAATCTTTAACTGACATTTAAGGTTCATATCTGGCCTAGAAATGATGTGATATTTTCAGATGTCTTTATGTATATGTTTTAACAATATGTGATGGAATGGAAGCTTTGGGTATATTTAAAGCAGAAATATATAATTAAAATAGGAATATCTATGTAATCTCATCTATTAACTATTTTTACTTCTATATTAAAGGGCAAGATTAATGAGTGGTTAATAATAAAAAGAGAAATCAGGATGATCCTTGTGTATATATAAAATTTCTATGGACTATTTACTTTGGCAGAATACCTTATTGTTAAGAGTATTATATTAAAGTCAGTACTCATTGAATCTTAAGTTCCTCAATTCACTCCCCACATTAGTACTGAAATCGGTCAGGTCAACAAATACCTAAAGAAGACAGGGAAAAAATATCTGAAGCATTGTGCTCTATGCTAACCTATGCATTATTACTAACAATTGAATGTTTCTGGCAAAGTATAAATAAAAAATCAAATTTTCTAAAAACATTTAACAATTAATTTAGATGAAGGAAATAGTCTAACATATAACTATATATAAATCACAAGCTTTTAGACAACATGAATAAATCTCATTTTTTATTTGAATTTATTTAATCATTTAGACCAGTGTTTCCCAACCTGTGGTACGCGAACCACTGGTGGTACGCGAGTTGCTTGTTGGTGGTACACGAAAAATAATCGATAATGGCGGACATAAAAAAAAAAATCATAAAAATATCATAGAAACGTTTTTTCCTATAATTCATAAAAATTATTTTAATTAATAATATTATACAGTAAAGTTGTTAATATGTACAGTCAATAACGATCTTTAATGTTAATGATAAAATTGAAAGTATGATTAAGAAATTAGATTTTTGGAAACAGTAATATATATATATAAGTATCGAAAACAATCAACTGGAAGTATTCGAAACTACATATTTTTTTGTTTGAAAATAAGGTTAGTCTGTCTCAAGATATATGAGGAAATATAATAGCACATTTAACAGGATTAAAATTGTTTTTCATGGAATATTTTCCAAAACCCGAAAACACTAATAATAACTGTATTTCAAACTCTTTCTATGCAGAAAATTTAGAAAAAGCTACATCATTATCAATAAAGGATAAAGAAAATTTAATAGAATTATCATGTGACAGCACTTTACAAGTAGAATTCAAACGACACAATCTAATTAATTTTTGGTTAAACATTAAAAAATATGAACAACTTTCTGAGAAAGCTCTTAAATTATTATTACCGTTTACTAGTATGGAATTACTAGGAAGAGCTTTTTCTTCATATATTTTTTTAAAAAATAAGTATCGAAACAGATTGAATGCATCTTTTGAACCAAATTTCAAAAAATTATGTTGTTCGAAACAAGCACAAAGATCTCATTAAATTTATTTTATAAAAATATTTGATTATGATAAGAAAATATATTAATTAGTTTTTTTATAATTTTGTGTTTTTATTAAAACCATTTATTAGTAAACGAAATATGACAAAATAATAGATAAATAATGAGTTGGATCAAGGCAAATCAATCTAAATTATTTAATTTGAAAGAATGTATCAGAAAAGGATCATACCCAGAAATTAGACTCTCATTAATTCTTGATCATCTATTGTGGTTTACTAGATGTAGGCTAGTATTTAATCATCAAAATTTTAATCCTATTAACTTCATGCTGAACAATATAAAGAAAACAAGAACAAGAGATAGCCTGATAACCCCTGACATTATATTTACCATGACTTGGGACATGCTGGATTTATCCTCTCCATGGCCCAACCAATAGCAAGTTGCTCCGAAAAAGAGAAAACAGACTCAAATTCGGGAAAACCAAATGAAGTAATGAGAAAACACTTTGAACAAAATATGTACCAAATAACCTTTAATGTAATAATGTAATCTTTAATAAATTATTTTGGAAAAAAATATGAAACTTTGAACAAATACATACATATAAATATGTTATGGTGAATTTATAATTTCAGTGAGTTTATAATCTGGCATGACGTTTAGGCGTGTTTCAATGTAATTTGTCTCATTATGAGATGTGAATTCATACATGGTCACCCTATAATATTTATAATGCAAATAAAATAACACACTCGCAATAAAAAATTTCACGAAATACAATAATTTTTATGAAGTGGTACAATTTAGCATGATGTACTACCAAGTGGTATGCGAGCCAAAAAAGGTTGGGAAACACTGATTTAGACAACTATTATTTATGAATTTAGAAAAATTGTAAAAATCCGAAAACAGAAGCAATGGCATAAAGAAATAAGAGATTAAAAAATAATCTTATGTTAGTAATGATATGAATAAATGATACAGACATGAAATTAGGAAAATAAAATATTATAAAAGATAGAAATATATTGGAAGTTTAAACAAATTTAAACATGAAACAGATAAAAATAGTAAAGGAAGCTATAATGAAAATGTAGAGAAGTTATGAAGAAAAAAATGATATATAATAGAATAAAATGGTTTAGGAAGAGTTTCAAGAATGAAATAGTGATTGAAAATAGAAATGGTAAATTATTAATAAAGATGGTAATATTGACAAGATGTTAAGAATATATCAATGATTTAGATGGTAAAAGTAATAAGTCTTCATCTACAGAAGCTGAAAAAAGATAATGTAGCAAAGAAAGGAATCTGCTGTTCAATACCAAAAATGGCGATCATGTGATGTTTAGTGGTTTTGTACAACACCAACATCAATATCAGATAACCTTCACATATGCTTACTTACATGCTTCCAAAAGCAGTTCTCCTCATTCTACTTCAGAATTATCAACTATAAGCTTGAGACATATCCTCAGTTTAGTTTTTGTTTTTAGATTTTGACAAAGGAGACTAGGATTCAAAGCTGGAACTAATGTTATTATGCATCTAGAAATTATTTTTTATTTTTTAAATATATTATTTAAATCTGAAATTTAAAAAAAATTAAACAAATTTTAAAATATTTGAATTTTTTTACAATTTCAAGGTAGTATCTTGAATAATAGAAAGGAGTAAAATAAAAGGTACATATCAGATGAACAAGTGCATTATTTTTAATTTAGAATCTTACTTCCCACTAGTTAAGGCAAAAACCAGAATGTGATCTATGGGTACTTATATTATAATACTATAATATCTTATGACTATTGTTTACTCAAGCTTACTGTAGATGGCTCTAGAATAGGATGAATAAAACAACTTTTTGAAGTTTTACAACAATAAAGGATAAAATTGTAAAAACATTAACTAAGATGTAAGCGATGAGATTTGAATAAAACAACTTTTTGAAGTTTTACAACAATAAAGGATAAAATTGTAAAAACATTAACTAAGATGTAAGCTATCACAGTATAGGGAATTGATGAGATTTAATTTGAATTGATAAATTGCTACAAGGGAAATGACTCAGGATAGTGGACAGTAGATTTCCTATTAATAATTGATTCTATTCATCAAATTCAATGAAATGATAAGTTATCAGAAAAATTAACTTAATCTTCCATGTATCTAAAATGTTGTTGTCAAGTTTGAATAAACAGAATTTAAATAACATGTTTCTGAAGAATAGTTTAGATTTAGAAAAAGTAGAGGGACAAGAGATGCAACTGGAGTGTGGCAAATATTGTTGAGAGGTAGATGGAGAGAAAAAAACTTTTAACATTTGTTTTATTAATTTTTTAAAGTCCTTTGATAAAATGAATGAGATTATTTTGTTAGATATATTTTAAAGAAAAGATATATTGAGGGGGGCATTTTTAATTGAATCAGAAGATATTTATTATGATTAAATTATCTTATTACAAACAGTTAGATATTGAAAGAGATATAAGGCAGGATATGTCTTATCCCCTCTTTTATTTAATCCTAGTTATTAAATAAATATTGTTTTGACAATAATAAAATCAGCACTGGGAGCAGGAAGGTTAATTGTATTTCATTTTCTGATGAAGAGGCATCACTTGCAGAAAGTGGGGGTGGGTTCAGGTAAAAAGTTACATAAATTGATAAAAAAATTATTATGGAAATAATATTAGAGAAATTAAAGTAAGAATTGCATTGATTAAATATGTTTTCAATAAAGATATTATAATATTCTGTTGACCATTGAAAATAGATATAAGAAAGAAGCTTGTTAAATCTTCATAAGTTTAGCTTCATATGGAGCATGAACAATTATGGAAAAAAATGAAAGGGCAAAAAAAAAAAAGAAACCTTAAAAGTTGTGGAATTTGTTGAGAAACAATATATTTGAAAAAAGTAGGAATATATATATATATCAATAGATGGCATTTTACCAAAACCACCGAACAAGCGTATGTTTACATAAACGTCAAAAGAGTCAGAATTCACTATCTCTTTCATTTGCCCACCCTCAGATCAGCTGATTTCAAGTTAATTTGCTATCATCAGTGAATGATAGAGCTAGAAACTAGATCTAAACACTGACTCCAAGCGTTTATGCAAAAAGTTTCTATCAGTTTGCAAGCATGAATTTTTCAGACCGGTAAAGTCTTCAAACCCAGCCTAACAAGCCAGATAGCTACATGGGTCTGATCTCAGTTCAGTTTCACCACATAGTCAAAGCCTCTGCAATATATATCTGGCTTGTTAGGCTGGGTTTGAAGACTTTACCGGTCTGAAAAATTCATGCTTGAAAACTGATAGAAACTTTTTGCATAAACGCTTGGAGTCAGTGTTTAGATCTAGTTTCTAGCTCTATCCTTCACTGATGATAGCAAATTAACTTGAAATCAGCTGATCTGAGGGTGGGCAAATGAAAGAGATAGTGAATTCTGACTCTTTTGACATTTATGTAAACATACGCATGTTCGGTGGTTTTGGCAAAACGACATCTATTGATCATAAATACAAGTGACAGTAAGCTAACATGATTATAACTTGTTTTTGTTTTTCATATACATATATTAAAATAGTTATAAACAAGCAGAGGAATTGAATTGGGCAAGTACTTTAAAGCAGAATCTTTAGTGAAGTTATGTCAAAAGAATTGTAAATTTGAAAAAAAAGACAAAAAAAATTGATTATATTAAAAAAGAAAATAGCTATGAGTATTTGAAAAATGTGAGTAGGAAAAAGTTTTGCTGTAAATGAAAGGAAATCGTTTGACTCTTCTTTGAGGTCTTGAATGAACCAAGCAGAGCAAATTCATAATAAACAGAGCAAAACTCTCCATACAGTATTGCCACCTGTGCTAAACAGAGTAATCAATGGATGCCAGAAGGCTTGTGCATAAAATCCCTATCTAATGCCTACTCATCCAATATCCCCAGACTAGTTTCTGGCTTGTGGCCTTCGTCAGTGAGGAGCTTTGGATCTGAGAGCACTGCATCTAGATCTTAGGATCTAATGCAACCCTCTAGCAACCACCTTTTATTGCTACTTAACTACAAAACTATGAGAATGAAATTGAAAACACAAAAAATATTTTCAATCTAAGCTCAATAGCTTATATAGTCATATGGGTCTGAACTCAGTTCAGCACCCATACATTTTGGTGTCTTTGGCTCATGTGATGCTTAAATTCATAATGTTAACTACCTATATTCTTTTTTATTATATGTAATATTTATATGATAAATTAACATGAATGGATTGCTTGACAGCATGCATCAATAATGTGATGCGTGTAAGGTGTCTTTTTATCCTTGCCCATGATGATAATTTTTTAATTGCCTATACTTTCTAACTAAAACATAAATTTAGCTTTTAGTCCAGAAGGCTGAAAATCATATACTAAGGCAGCAGTTAGTGGCTAAAAACAGAGGATGCTAAGAATCTTCTGATTGTGGATTCAGGCTGTCACTCAATGATGAGCTTTTATTTAACTACTTACATCTGCAAATCACCCTTCATGTAACAGAAGATTACATAAATTGAACTATCTAATATTAAATAGACTTATTGGACCTTGAGAAGTTAGAAAAAAAAGTGAAGAGGCAATTGGTTTGAAAAACTGGATATATACTTGACTATAAAGACACAAATATTGAAAACACAATTGGAGTAGGATTCATTACAAATAAAAAGTTGAAGAACAGTATTGTAGAGATTGATAGTATATCAGACAAAGTGGCAAGATTAGTTACCTAATGGAAGATTCCAAATACATGTAATTCAGATTTATATGCCAACAAGTTATCATTAAGATAAAAAGTAGAGT
Source organism: Epiperipatus broadwayi (assembly GCA_028023455.1). Classification (NCBI taxonomy): domain Eukaryota; kingdom Metazoa; phylum Onychophora; class Udeonychophora; order Euonychophora; family Peripatidae; genus Epiperipatus; species Epiperipatus broadwayi. The sequence goes on from JAQFVV010006204.1 coordinate 1,041,694, forward strand.
ATTTTTATATAGATATGCAAAATGCTCTTAATCATATCAAACAACATTTTTAAATTATCATAGTAGACTTTACTGTTAGAGTTGGAAAACAATTGAAAGCTGAAAATATTTGTGGACAAATTTAATTATAATGACGGTAATAAGAGAGAACACAAACTGTAGAAATTGCAGAAAGAGAAAAACTGTATATTACGAATTCATTTGAGAAAAAGAAAATGGATTAATTAAAGTACAGCAGAATTGAATTATATTTTGACTACTAGAAAATATGCATTTTAAGATTGTAATAATTTTAACATATTCAATACAGGAAGTAATTATCAATGATTGAAATGTAAATATGCATTAATGCAAAACTATTTTTAAAAAAGTTGAGAGACTTTGAAGTTGACTCAAATTTAACTAAGATTAATAAGAAGATAACTGATCCTCTATTAAGAACTCCAAGAAAGATAGCTGATACAAAAAAGTAACCATTTTGCAAATTTTCGATGGAGACAAAACAATATATGAAAAAAGAAATAAAATGCGAAAATATTTAAAAACTATCTATTAAAAAGAATTAAATATCTCAAGTTCTGTAAAGTAATATAATAAAGAAATAATAATGATGTAAGGAAATATAATTGAGAATTTGCAAAGAAAGCTATATAGTTAAGATTGAACTCTTACTAAAAAAAAGAGCTGATACTATGAATGTATGTAAGAGCTCTATAAATAATTATATAATAATTAAGAACAAGAATGTAAATTAGTAACTACAATTATTACATTTTCTGAATAGAGAAGACTTTAAATGAAAAGACAGGCAATAAGTTTATGAAGAAGAGAAAACCTTTAGGAAATGATGGAATTATTAGTGATATTTTTAAAAAAGCAGTTTAAGAAATAGAAAAGTTGTTGGCAAAGCTAAGTATCAAAATGTTTTTTTTGATGAAGATTTATCAACTGATTGGAAAAACGAAGTGGTAATATTGATATATAAGAAAGAGGATAAAGAAAATATTAGAAATTACAGAACTATTTTCTTTCAATTCTGTACAAAATCTTTACTGAGATATTACAATTCATCTACAGTTAACTTTGGAATAAAAATAACTAAAAAAATAAGCTGAATTAAAAAATGATTTTAACAAAATGTATTTCCAAGTTTTGAGAGAAGTATAAAAAAGGAATAGAATATGAAGTGCCATTATGCTTACAGTTTGTAGATTATGAAAAGACATTTAATTCTATAAGCAGTACAGTGTTAAAAGATTTGGACCATCAAGATAGAGATCCAGGATATTATTACATTCTGAAAAATATCAAAATGCCACAGCAGGGCTAAATTACATGGTGATACTAAGAAGATTAACATTGATGAGAGTTTGTAATACAGTATTTCCATATCGCCAAAAGTTTTTAATGCAGTTTTGTGGATCAAAATGGGCAGCTAATGGAGTAAAAATAAATGGAGATTATCTAAGTAATTTAGATTTTGCAGATGATGTGGTTGTTTTTGCAAATAATTCTTCAGAGCTTCAGAAAATGTTGCAAAAGTTATCAGAAGTAAAAAAAAATTGAATTAAAGATAAATATATTATAACGATCGAAATGAAAGTGAAGATCGAATCTAACTGCAAAAACAATATCTGCAACTACCAGGGCGCCATCTAGGCATTTAAACCTAGAAAAATTTATAAAGTAGGCAGATACGCACTGTTAAGATTCCACTTTATTTAAATATTCCGATCGTTAGCCCAAGTCACTAGCTCAGTGGAGACGCAGAGATAAAAATCTATATCTTAATTTATATCTTAAATATCAATAAATAAAAGCCACTGCCAGAAATTAACACATAAAAATATTTATTTACACACATATAAAATAACATTTAAATTTTGAGGAATAAATTCAACATTTTAGATTTTTCTATTAATCTTTTAATTTTACATTTAACTAAGTTTCAATGAGTTTAATATTTTATTTAGATAGTCAAGTATGAATAGACTACATAGATCTGCATTTGAAAAGAAAATATTCTTCCCTAATTTAACCTTAGGCAACAAATTTCGCAATCAAACTGGTGCCAATCCATCTGATACATTCATGTATTCAATGTAGCATGATACGACAACACAAAATACTATACTGTCAGGAATGGACATCTGATCAGTAAGTAGATTAGAGAAGACATTGTCTCTCCACCAACAGGAATGTGACATCTGTTGATGAGTAGAACAATAAACATAAAACTCCATAGGAATGGACTGCGGTCCTTTGCCATCTTACAAATCGATCCATAGGCAAACAGAGGGTGTGTGGCGTATATCTATAATCCTGCCCTTAGCAGATCTCATACTACATCTACTATTACACAAATATATCCAATCCATTGAACCAATTCAACTACGAAATGAATAACCTAAGATTACCCTCCCTTAATATAGCTTTACAAAACTATATAGCCATTCACGCCCGACTTAAATTTAACATTTAAATACGTTCGCACAGATTATTTTTATACAATTTGTTTTTAAAATGTTGAGTATAGATCGGCTGCACAGATTCCACGGTCAAAAACATCCAAATTAAACACAATCGATCAAAATACAAAATCATCGATAACGTCAATTGCAAAAAGGGAATACACAAGGCCCCATGGCATTCATCGTAAGATGCCCGCATTAACATCGTTGACTTATATATTCTAATCGACTGTGGAAACCACAACATAATCAACCACTATCGAATCTATGCAATGTCTATACCCAACCTAAATTTCATCATTTAAAATTTAAACCAACAAATAATTTATACAATAAGAGAAAAAAAAAAATGGAAATGATTTTTATCAATCGGAAAACATATAAAATTAAACATTATTAATTGATTTTAAACTTAAAAGTCAGATAGAAGTTCATAAGCTTGAACGAAAGTTCTTAGTTATTTTTAAATTTAGAGTTCATGTCAATATAGCTTACAGTAGAAGAGTCCAGGTTCCTGTTTTTTAATTCCCGTGACGTCTCCATTGGAAGATAATGTTCTGGAGGTAGCATTAGCTGGTTCTATTCTTGTATCACAGTCTTTTCATTTTATATTTTTTTAAAAACAAAAAAAAAATGAGAGAGAACGGCAAGTGCGTCTTACCGTTCTCATCAAATCAAGTCCGAAAAAACTGTCTGGAACTCAATATTTCTCTTTTTATAGTAAATCTCCAGATTGAATGAACAAAGACGTCACTAATTCAAATTTTCGTTCGGGTCCGGGCTGAGGCTTGGTGCTTCCATTGGTCAAGCTAAAATCTCTTTATTCTCTTATCTAATTTACTCTCTGACTTTTTAATTAGACAGCTTTTGGATAATTAATAAACAATCATTTCCATTTACAGATTACAGGAATTAATTAATACCTGTTTTTATTTTTACTTACGTTATTTCTTTTTTAAACTATTTTTATATTTAAATATTTTTTTATAAAAAAAATACATTCAAATACCTTTTTTTTATTTACTAAAAAAAAATATTTTTAAAGTTTAGCATCTGTGCGAATATATACGTTTAACAAACATTTTAATTTTAGCGTTTAGTTTTTTTTTTCTTTTTAATACACTTATTTTTATATGCGAACTTTTATTAAGTTTTTATTTTAAATTAATGTAACGACATATTTATATATCGTTACAATATAAATAAACAAACAAACTCCTTTTTAAAACTTGCTTTTTATATGACTATAATCAATAATAAAAAATCCAACATTTTGACTATTCTTTTTCAAGGCACACTAAAATAAAATTAAAAAAGAAACATATATATAATAGTAAACATCACATAGTTTCCAAAATAATTTATTAAAAATTAAATTATTACATTAGAGGTTATTTTGTACATATTTTGTTTAAAGTGTTTTCTTATTTCTTCATTTGGTTTTCCTGAATTTGAGTCAACTACTCTTCTGTTTTCTCCTTTTTGGAGCATCCTGCTATTGGTTAGACCATGGAGAGGATAAATCCAGCATGTCCCAAGTCATGGTAAAAGTAACCTCAGGGATTATCAGGCTATCTCTTGTTCTTGTTTTCTTTAGATTGCCTTGCATAAAGTTAATAGAATTAAAATTTTGATGATTAAATACTAGCTTATATCTAGTAATCCATAATAGATGATCAAGAATTAATGAGAGTCTAATTTCTGGATATGATCCTTTTCTGATACATTCTTTCAAATTAAATAATTTAGATTGATTTTCCTTGATCCAACTCATTAGTGTATTTTTAAGTTGCATTAGCTGATTACTCTGAATCTGAAATGGTTGATGGTTTCATCTTCTTTTTGCAAATCATGCAGGTTGAGTCAATTTTTGAGTACCCTCTTTTATTAACTAAAAATTCATTAGTAGGTAATGCATTTAGATTGGTTTTGATTAGATAATCCAAATATTTGGACTCTAAGCTTCATCTTTTGAATTTCCTTATTAATTTATCATTTGAGATGGGAGATGGTCTTTTAAGTCAGTGTGCTTTACACTAAAGATTTTCCAGTATGTTAATTTGTTTTGAAATGTATCTTTATTTATTGTTATGCAATTCATGAGCTCATTTAGTTGTAGATCCAGCCAGTTTCTTGTAGATCCAGCCAGTTTCTTCTGCGTGGTGATGGCGGCCAGTCTGTTGGAATAATGATGGTAGGAATTTCTTCATTCTCTTGATTCATTTTTTAATTTATAGAGAAAATTGTATGACTTCTGGAACCATAAGGTAGAAATGTCATGGAGACCTATTCTGTTAGTGGTCCTGGGTTGTTGCATCTGTCTGTAGCTTATTGCTACTGTTTTCTTTTTCTAGAACAGCCCAGAGCATAATGCATCAATTTTTGAGATGGACCATTTAGTGGGCTTAAACACAGGGAGATAATAATTAATCTTTGTCAATACCATTATGTTTAATAATGTGACTTTACCATAAATGGAAAGATATACTGCAGAAAATGATGTGGTTATCTTTTTAGTTGCCTCCAGCAGGGATTGTTGGATATTTCTCCTCTTTGAAACTGAAGACAAGTGCATTGGGAAAATGAGGAATTTCTGTAGCTTGAACCACAAATCTCGAGGCAACCCATGTCCCGAAATCAACCTCCAAGTTGCAGACTTTGCCAGGTTAAATTTTAGGCCATAACATTTTGAATATTCATCTACCACCTCTTATAGTTTCAGAATATATTTTTTAAAGGGGAGAATCTCTAGTATGTCATCCATGTAGGACAGATTTTTAATTTTTTTTCTTAATTGGAGAAATATATAGTCCAGGGAGATTTGATTCAATACTTTTGAGAAGAGGATTTATATATATGATGAACAGAAGAGCAATCAATGGGGGGGGGGCTGTGGGATAGAAAGTGAAGGCTTAAATCCTAGGGCAACATTGAGCATCATTAATATTCCCTGTTCATCAGGAGGTTCTCAATGATTGTTAAGAATACCTTTGGGACTGAATATCTGTTTAGGATTTCAAGCAGAGTATCTACTCTGACTGAGTTGAATGCTACCAAAATGTCCAATTGAATGACAATTGGCCCAGCTTTCCTTGATGTTCTAATGTAATCAACAGTAAGCTTAAGCTGGCATATGGCATCTGCAGTTAAGCCCTTTTTGGCAAACTGTGAATGTGATATATGCTTGTATATAACTTCCTGTATGTGGTTTTTGATTAGGCCCTTGGATGACCTTGATTAATAGTGGGGTCATACAAGATAGGCCTCAAATTATTAATATCCATGGGGACACCTTGCTTTTTTACAAAGGCACCAGTGAGATTGGGTAGAGACTTTGCATGTCCCTGCACCCCTTAGATAGCTCGTCAATCATATTTTTAATTATTGGAATGGTGAAGTGACTGAGGTGCAGGAACATAAATTTAGGCACTGCGTGTGGTCCTGGGTGTGTGCTATCAGGGATTGATTGTAGTTTTTGAAGAATTTTTGTTTCTGTGATCCCATGAAGTCCATCATTGTTTATGCTGTAATCATGTCTTAACTGCTGTCCTACACCATTCTGCAATTTTTCTTTAAAGTAATTGTGAATTTTCATCAGCATTGCGGTGCCTGTGTAGAATTGTCCATCAATGAGAAGGGATGCCGGTGTAATCTGTTTTTTCCCTGCACCAACTTCCCACTGAATATAGCTTTTTGTCCAGCAGTGGCAGTTGGCAAAAAAAAATTTTGTCTTTTTGATTGCAATAAATTCCACTAGTGCCCTTTGTGAATCTTTATATCTTTCTTTTAGTTCTAGAATCATTACACTTGGATCTGAGTTTAACCTATCTTGACTATTATTTAGATCTTGCATGAGCTTGACTGGTTCTTTTCAGTTTCGTGTATAGAAATCAATGATCGATCTTGGTTATTTCAATAAATGCAATCCATGCTTCAATAGGCAGCAGGCTTAAGATGTTAATTTTCTGGAGGTAAATGTATATCTTGGAGAAGATGGCTGCAGGGGCATGGATCTTGTTAAGTATCCTTGTTGTCTTTATAAGTCCACAAGGAACCCAGACAGCATCTTTTACATCAATCCAGACCTTCAAGGCTAGGTGGTATGAGAAGACCACTGGTTTGAGAGATGTCTCGATTAGAAAGTGAAGGTCTGGGGTGTAGTATAACAGATCGATTAGTGTTTTATATTTCTTTGTATAGAAGGAGTATGCACCTAAGGGGAAATATCCCTGGCCACACATAAATTCTCTATTAATTAAGTGGATATATTTTTTATTAATTTGTCTCATATGGTACAAATCCCTGAAGAGGATGGTTGCTCCTTGGCAGGAGGAAATCACCATGTTGATATTGTGTATTACTTTCAGGATTACTGATTCTTCATTCTGCAGATATAAGTAAATAATGTGAAATTGTATTGTTTCCAGTCTTTAGGCTTAGGATAAGGCAATTACGGTCCATGAAAATCAATTTAAAATTCAGACAGCCCCAAAGTTTTATTAAGCAGAAAGCCCACCCACCCCACCCCCAGTTGCTGAGGATCCCATATGAAAATTGTAATACCCAAAAGGTTCAAGTATTGGGGTAATTCTGTGTATGTTGAAATGGATTTTGATTTCTGACAGGCAAACAATATTTGGTGCTTCCTTGATTAACCAATTTTTGATGGCGAAGGCTCTTTTGATCGAATGTAGTCCCCTTACATTTATACCCACTATTTTAATTTTTCATTAGCATGATTTCTGGTGTCGGTTCTTCTCATTTGATTATTAATGATTATTTTGTGATCCGAATTTCAGATTTAGTGATTATAGTATATAAATTTATGATTGGACTTACATATTCCAAAAAAAAAATTTTTTTTAAATTACAAAATATATTCAAAATCAAAATTTTACCTTATCTCATTCCCCTTTTCTATTGCAAACAATCACGACTTAACCACAAACAATTTCTCTCTTTTTTTTTTTTTTATTGAAAAAGACTATATAAAATATTTGAAAAGTTGATTTTTTTATTATTGATTATAGTAATATAAAAAGCAAGTTTTAAAAAGGAGTTTGTTTATTTATATATTGCATATTTATGAACTATTTTGGAAAGAAGAACTGTGTGATTGATATATTTAATTATATTAAAGATAAATACTAAAAAGATTAAAGTAATGTTATATGGGTTTTCTCAGAAGAAAAAAAAGTAATAATCATGAATTAGAAGTTAACAACTATAACCATCTTGATTACATTATTAATACAGGTGAAAATTTAACGGCTGAAATTAATCATAGAATTAAACATAATAGAAAAGCAGTGCACAGACTTTAGATCACTTAATGAATTATAAGAAGATGTATACTGGAATTGGAAGTGAAATGTATCAGTGAGAGAACAAACAGACATCATTGAAAAAATTAAAACTGAAATTTGAGCTGGGCTGGGCATATTGTTAGAAGAGATTATAATAAATGGAAAGTTGGGGTCTTAAATTGGATTCCAACGGATTGTAAAAGACTAGAAAGAGATCATATCTGAACTGGAGGAATGAAATAAGGAAGTTTGTTGATATGACGTGAAGAAGAGATGCTATACATTAGATATACTGCATTAAATTTGGAGATATTTTCATCCTGCAGTGAATTGATAATGTTGAAAATAATAATGAAATGACTCTACAGAGCAGAACAAAAAAACAGATACTTGAAAAATGTCTATTTTTAAAAAATAAATGTATATATTATGCATAAATCCTTGTTAATATATATATTATCATTTAAATTTGCAATTTAAAGATATATTTAGCAGTGACTTTTTTTTTTAACTTTGCTGTATTAAAATTTATTAATAGTAAACAAAATAAACAGAATAGTGCATTTATCAAGCAAATAAACAAAAGCAATAAAAAATGGGGGAGGGGGTCGTAAGACATTTCACATATCATTTTATCTTCCTTCCCAAAATAATTTTTTATTATTATTAATTTTACTAAGAAATAATTCATTGTCATTTTAATGAATTAAAAGAGAAAGGAATGGAATCATTAAAAGCATGGTAATTGTTAGTGTTTGAAATAATAAGACTTACATAATAATAAATCTTTTCTAAAATAAGGACTAAGTGAGACCTCTAGTGGATTAAATAGAATTATTATCTACCTTTTCCTGTTAAATGCCTAAGATAATTGCTGGCAGAATCTAATCAGATGGAGAAAGAGATTTTGATGTTCTATCTGATTACCGTACGAAATATTTTGTTAAATTATCAGCAAACGTTATGACTGAAATATGCACAACTGATTAGATTATTTGAAGTAATTGTTAGTTATATTAAGTCTTCGTGCATTTCCCCAATTAAAAATAAATTGCCATTTTTTGATGCAAGAACATGCATGGAATGGTTTCATGAATGTCATGTGACTAGTTATTTTAACCAATTGCAGTCAATATTATGCTGAAGGCTGATTTCCCCCCTTCCCTTTTTGTAGAAACAGCATTCATAATTCAAGTCAATAGCGACTGTTTGTAGATTTATATTAGGTGTTTATTTATTAGCTTTTTAAAATGCCAGCAGAAAAATTTTGCAGGTCACTTTCCTGATGGATGACATCATCAATTTACAGGTGAGTTACAAGTGCATTTGGGCTCAATGATAATTTTTTTTTTTTTTAAGATTACAAATGGGTTGTAAGTATGGTTCCATCAAATTGATTTTCCCTCGAGAATGGTAAAATGGTCATTTAAAAAAATAATTTTCAATTCCATTTTTTTAACTCCAAAACTAGCTAAAATGACTAATAAAATTGTTGTTGTTTTTTTTTCTAATTGTATTAATGTTTTTAAAATAGTCGGATGCAAATAAATTTGCTGTATTTTTTTTATTAATTCCGCAGATTCTTAAATGTAGAGCTTTTATTGTTTTAAGATTTTGCGTTGGCGTTAGCTATTATTATTATGTGATTATGAAAACCGGGGAATATTTTTAGTATATAACAAAGCGCATATATATAATAACTGATTAAAAATTAGCTTCTGAAAATGATCTTTTAATAATATACTTATAAAGATATACATTTTTTAAAAGAAGCAAAAAAGGGGCAAATATATATATAAATTTAAAGATAAGTAGCCATCCTCAGCCTTCTTCCACACACACGCGCGAATTGATAAATATTTTCAATAAAACTGAAACTTAAATGAATCTCTTTAAAAATTCTGTCGGTAGAAATTATCTACAAATGGAAGTAGTGCGAACGGAATTATTGGGAATATTATAGGTGTAAAATTTGTACTAATATAAATGCATTCCTAAAATTGCAACAATATGTAAGTATTAATTTAAAACTTTTATATTTTCTCCTGAGATTATATTAAAGTCATCTGGTTAAGATTTTAAACAATAACAAAGCTTTTCTCAAATAAAATATTAAGCCGAAAAATTATTACGTTTTAAATCTACTTTATACAATTAAAATGGAGCGGTTTAAGAAATTACAACATGTATGTATTTAAAAAAATTATATATATATTTAATACACATAATTTCCGTCATTATTTAGACTGCTATTTAAACTTAGGTTCAAATACATCAATTTTATAAAATGAAGCTATTTTGAATCAAAAAACTTAGAGGTGTATTTCTTTCATAGAAGTATTAAATTAAACATTGAAAACCAACAAATCCAAAAATATTTTCTATTCAAATTGATTTCACTACTGAAACTGAAAAATGCTTGATTCATTTCTGTAATTAGTTATATTTTCATTGGAAAAAAGATTTTGGGTATTCAAAATAACCAATAATTCTCAGTGCCAATATTAATTATCTGAAAAATTAGGATGTTGGATAGAATTCTAAATTATTAATTATATGGAAAATATACATGTTAATAATTTATCTTTAGACTCTCAAATAAATCTGTATTATTTTATTAATCAGTTAAATATTCAATTAAATTTTAAATTATTGTGGAATTATTTTAAGAAAAACCTAAGCAAGGCAAAGTAACATTTACTTGGATAACCCTTAATTTGATACAAAAACTATCACTTGTTCTATTGATTTGTATATTTTATGTATAATTTATTTCTAATTATTTGCAAGCATTCATCTTGGACATGTAAACTTAGTGGGATCATGGGTGCCTTGCCAAGTCTGAGACCTATGTCAGAGCTACCTAAGACAGATCTTCATTGGGTCATTACATTAATAATACTAAGGTAATAAGTAGCAGAACTACTATTATATCCTGGGTCTGAAGTTGATTGTCATTGGCAAGACCAATTACTACATGGTCACATTTACGGAAAAGATTATTATTGCCCCTATAATATTATAAACAAGGACACAATAACAAATGCCTTCATTTATACCCCCCCCCCCCAAAAAAAAAGCCTCTTTATACGAAATCAGTAAAAGTCAAATGAAACGATATTCATGTTCTATGCAGTGAAATTCATGAATTGCATAAAATGAAGATAATTTTTTTTTACATTTCTTTATTTATAGTCATATGCATAAAAATAATTCCTATACATTTTTATTATATAATATTTACTTTTTAAAAATACAATGATTTATCCTTCTTCTGTTACAGCATTTTAAATTTACAGAAATTCTAGAAAAGCTTTTTATATAAAAAAAAAAAAAAACAGGCCCCTGCACTTATTGACATTAAAAAACTTTTTCTTTGAAATTTATTATACATATCTAAAAATGTTTGATGAGAAATAGATTATGAATCATCATTAAACTATATCAATTATTTCTAATAATCAAACATTATTGTGTAGAGTATTCTAAAAATTGTCTTTAAGAACATTTAAGCACCCAAATCTAATGCTAAATGTGTTAATGAATTATTATCAGGACTTCTCTAGGATTCCTTATATTGACATCATATTCTTACAATTATTTATTTTTTGGTATGAGAATAAAAGTACTTATATAATAAAACATGATAAACTGAAAGATAAATGAATGTATTGCCTACTTTATCATCAAAAATTGAAATAAATTTAATTCATTATGTTACTTTTTCATGTATTTATATAAATCCCCGAATTATATATATAAAATAAAATATCTATATAACTGCCATAATTGTGTGTATATAATAAAAGTAGTATAAAAAAATGTTTTTTTCACATTTTTTTTTTTTTCCTTATTAATGTGATGTTGTATAAAGATATATTATATTGTATCATTTACTTATTTACATTTTTAATAACAATAACTAAATATTTCAATTATCACTTCTAAGTATAATTTTTTTAGATGGATTATGTTAATTAAATTTTAGCAAAATATATTATTGTTGAAGATTAAGTTTGTTTTAGATATAACTGAGAATTAAATTGGGATGAATTAATCCACCCAAAATAATATAAGCTCCTTTTAAAATTTTACCAATAGAAATTGCTTTATATAATGTAATTGAGGAATATTTAAAATTAGAACATTTTAAACTAAAATATATTTTCAAGCACTTTAAGTTAATTACCTTAAAAAGCTTGATTTTCAATTCCTTAACATATTTGCAATTCTTAATGCAAATCTTATGATGAATTTTCATGCTTAAAATTTTCCTTTAGAAAAATATTTTTGAATTTATTCTTGCTGAATGGTTAGAAAAGGTATTTATCAAAATAATAAAATTATTTTATTGATTGATTTAAATTGTAATATATATAGTTTTTTTAAATTATTATTTGAAAGAATGATAAAAATAATTTTTTACTTTATGGGAACCCAGCCCTTCTCCATTTTAAGATTCCAATCTTTAAAATTCTTTATATAAAAATATATTTAATTATACAGAGAAATTCTGCATATGATTTAATATATATATTAAAAAAGAATTGCCTGCAATTCATTTCAAAGGTTTTCTTTGTTGTTGTTATGTGAACACTTGTGTAACAATCTATTTATTAGTCTATATGACTATCAGTCAGTCAGCTTGTCTATTTATCTAACTATGTCTAATTATTTATGCGATCTATCAGTTTATCTATAGATATATCTAAGTATTGATCTATCTATTTGTCTATACGTACATCTACTCCACACTATCTAGCTATCCATCCATTTACCGAATACTTTTGTCTATCTATTTACCTATCCAATTCTCTATCTGTATGACTAAATTATCTATCTAATTTAAATTACAATTAATTTTAAATTATGATTAAATATATATAATCATAGCAGCTGATAATTTTTTCCTATATCATTCACATCTTTACATTACCCTCTCATGTCAGATTTTAATTTGCAAATGTAAAATGAAATAATTTACATTCTCAGTCTTGTAAGATTAGCTAGTATGATAAGTGATATTAATCAGAAATTCTTCAACCACATTCAGATGTTAAGAAAGTTTCATTGAGAATGACAAATAATTTATCTTGATAAGATGGAATTAGTATTGAATAGTAAATATTAATTAATATAGAATTTCTAATACTATTTTAATCATGGGAACCAATAAACTTTCCCTGTACTTTTCCTACCTATGTACTATTTCCTCATATCAGAATTCATCATACAAACATAAAATGAGTCAATTTATATCTGCATTCTTATAATTAATTGGATGAGAGGTGGTGTAATAATATGAATATTGCAGGGAAAGTTTATTTTCATGTAACCACATGTTATTAGAAATTTTTGTACTAATTAATATTTATATATCAATATGTGGTTATGTATTCATGGTATTAAAATGAATAATGATTAACTGTAACTTATGATAATATAGGATATATGAGCACAGACTTTCAGATGACCCATCACTCTCCACTCTATCTAATAACACTGATACACTCAAGCACACATATGCTGAAAAGATAAATAATCACCAATATACGTATTTCATGCTAAACCAGCAATCATCAGTTGGTCCAGATTATCATCTCCCACACATATATACTATAAGTGCTCAGATATATATTAAGATAGACAATTTTCATACTTTAATGGACAGGCTCCAATCTACTACACACTCCAACTCTTCAACCGTCCATCCAATTGAAAATCTGATGATGGAATGCTCGAAGGCCACCCTGAGGCCGAGATTCTTGTCACACCCATGTTGACCTAATGTCAATCAGATTTTCAATTGGATGGATGGTTGAAGAGTTGGAGTGTGTAGTAGATTGGAGCCTGTCCATTAAAGTATGAAGATTGTCTATCTTAATATATATCTGAGCACTTATAGTATATATGTGTGGGAGATGATAATCTGGATCAACTGATGATTGCTGGTTTAGCATGAAATACATATATTGGTGATTATTTATCTTTTCAGCATATGTGTGCTTGAGTGTATCAGTGTTATTAGATAGAGTGGAGAGTGATGGGTCATCTGAAAGTCTGTGCTCATATTCCCTATATTACATATGTAGACACAGGTATATAATAAGCCTGTGTTTCAGTTGTAACTTATGATAGTAAATTATTTATTGTATTGAATAAAATTTTGTTAACTTCTAATTATGTTTGGAAATTTGCCCTGATTAATATCACTTGTCACATTCACTACTCTTTCAGATCAAGATTGCAAATGTAAATGAATTTATATTTGCAAATTGAATTTTGATATGGAAAGGGGGGGGGGGGATCATTGACCTGAACATGACAAGGAAATATTTATTAAAAGTACAAATGAAAGAGTTAATTTGATTTTTTTTAAAAATAATAAATAAATTTGTTACAAAAATATTTATAATAACAATAATCCAATTCCTATAATAATTGTTTTTATACTATATATATTATGTTCTTATGTTTGTTTATAGCTATATATATATATATGTAAATAATTACATTTCATATTAAGTATTTTTGTGTAAAATTTTTAAGTAATTTATTAATTTTATTCAGTTTTAGTTCTGATGGTACAAGAAAAAAAGGAATATGTAGAAGTTTAAATATATATATAATCTCTTTCTTATCTAAGTTAAAGATTATTTAAGAAGATCAGATTTTTTTTAAAAAATTCTTACCTCTAACATTAAATGATTGTTAAAACAATCTATTTATTGACATTAAATTATATTATTTTTTTTATATTTAACAATTTAAAATATGATAGATATGGAAATTATTAGTTATATTTTACCTTCATCATCATCTTCTAAAGGCAGTATCTTGTTGCGGCCACATTGTTCTATCGTCAACAATTCATTTTATACATTCAGTTTCATTGATCACATTTTTGAGATAGGATATTCTTGGTCTGTCTCTCCATTTTCTTTCTAAAATTTGCCTCCCAAAAACTTAATTTTTTTCATTTTTATCTTATTCAGTAATTCTCTTTTCACTCCAAGTTTTCTTTTCCATCCAATTTGTTATAGTTAATCTTCTTCAAAGCCACATTTCAATTCCTTCCAATCTTTTTCTTTCTCATTTTCCCAAGGACAATGTTTCACAACCATATCTCAATATACTTCAAATGAAGGTTTAAAAAAATTTCATTCTAGTTTTTGTATCAATGTTTTTATTTAATAGTGAAGTTTTTTATTTTATTTTGAAAAGCATGTTTCATTAACATTATTCTCCTTTTAATCAGCACAAGACAGCATTTGTCATCACAAATCATACTTCACAGATAACAAAATTCCTTAATTTGTTCTAAATGAATATTATTTATCTGCACATCAATTCTTAGCTTTTGTCTGTCTATCACATTATCCTAATCTTGTTAATATTTATCTTTAATTTAAAAAACTCTATAAGCATATTCAATATCTTAAGCATTTTATTCATTTCTATTTCTGAGTCTGCAAATAGTATTATATCATCTGGATAACGAATACAATAAATATTCCTAGCATTGATTTTAATTTCTTTTTCTTTTTATGATCCTTATTATGTTCGCAATAAGTAAATAAATAGGGTGATAATGAATAGCTTTACTTTATATCTCTTCTTATAATAGCATTAATTTTGCAACTATTTATAACTATTTCTATATTTTGACATTTATATAAATTTAAAATTAATGTTTATTTTTCCAATCAAGGCCTACAATCTTCATCATTTTAAGCAACTTCCAATCCACTTTATCAAAAGCTTTCTCCAAGTCAATAAAAGCCATAATAATTTTACAAAGTTGTAAAAAAATAAATTGGATTAATTAATTATTACTTCCTAACCTAAAAATTCTAAAAACCTATATACTACAAAGTTTTTATTTTTAAGAATAACTTTTTTTAAAATTTTGAAAGTCAGAAAGAATACTTTTATGCAATTTTAAATAATTGTTATATAAGAAACAAAGAATTTTCTACCTTATAGAGGCATTATGATAAAGAAACTATAATTGTTCTCTTTCTCCTCCAAAGACAGCAAAGGAAGTTACATATGGGGACATTTAAATTATTAAATAATAATAAACTTAAGGTAACATTTGACTTTATAAAAGAATAAAATAACAATGGTGTCATGTAGATGAATATATTTGTTATATGTATATACTTATTAGTTTGTGGACAACAGTTTTACAGTAATAACTTATATTGTTATAATTTTTTTAAATTCTATTTAAAATTTTTTTTATTATATTAAAATTTTTAATTAAATTTTAGTTCATATATAAAAAAATAAAAACATATATATAAATATTTGTTAATTAAGAAATATAAAAGAATATATTTTAATCTATAGTTGATGTTTAAAGTTTATATCTGGGCTAAAAATCTCTAGTTTAATAAATGTTTAATAATAATCATTACTGTATTAATTTAGAGAGGACTGTGTCAAAGTTATGGGTGTAGTGAGTTTGACACTTATAAATCAAAATGTAATACTTAAGAAATATGTGTAATTTATATATATCTTTATAAGTGTACATTAAAGTATATATGTGCATAGACATATGTAGCAACATCTAAATGTGAACGTATTGATATTTTACAATCCAATGAAATATTTAAATCTAGACAGTCCTTTGTGTATTTATATTTTTAACTTAGTAAAGAATTAATTTTGAAAATAATAATATGAATATATCATTTATTTTAGTAGATATATTAAGATGTATGTGTTTACATGTATTACATATTATTGTTTGATAATGGATATTTTGTACATATTGTGTACATATCTGTTTGTTAGGAGGAAATAGATTAATCATTGTCAGATAATAATACACTTGTAGCATTGCTATGCATAATTATGATTTTTTTTAAGTTTCTTGGATGGATCCTCTGAAATCAATTGATCTTTTTATATTAATATTTTTTTTCTTAATGGGGCATACTTGAGTAGATGAATTCCTTACCTTAGCCATATAGAATATTAATAATTTTAATGTACAATTAAGAAAAGTATGATGCAATTCATATAAACACACATATATATAAATCAAAATTACCCCAAATCCAAGACTCAGTCAGACTAGCCAAGAAAATAAAATCTAAAACACTTTCTCAATGGTTTATGCTTTATGCTTTTATTGTTTATATAAACCAACGAATCAATTTACCAGTAACTTACTGCCATATATATGTGTATGTGTGTGTATTTTATCAAAGAGCTATTTCATGAATGATAGAATATTAACAGTGTATACTGAACTGAAATTGTACAGTACTTTTCAAAATACCCACATATACAACACACATGCTTTTTATAAGTTAAGATTTTAATATAAACAAAATTCTAAAAAATAATACTATACTTATTAATAATAAATTGAGGGTATATTTATTTTATTGTGTTATATTTACTCATGCATTTACTGAAGCAATAAGAAAGAATAAGAAGAAAAAAGCTCAACTCATATTGTATTAAAATGTTTTTATATTAATTTGCCATGTCTGTTTCTGTTGAGATGTCCACATTTTTTAATTTTTAGCAATGAAAAAAAAATTGTTCCGCTTTAGCAGTAGGACTCACATACTTAGTTTTCCCAGTAAAAATCCTTAGCAATTGAGCCAATGGAAATATTATGTTTGTAGAATAAAATTGTGTTAATATTTTCATTTAACTCATAATTAGTTAAAAATAAACATTTTCTATTAAAATCTGAATTCTTCTTCTGAAATAATTAATATTTCATAAATAATTAATATTTCATAAATATTTTGTGAAAAAAATAATAAATTTATAAAAAAAGGCTAGAGAATTAATTAAAAAACCAATACATAAATATTTTTATATAGTAGATGATCACATGATATTTAAATTTAGAATTCGCTTGTTAGGGAACATATTTTTTCATTTCATATCTTATTATTAAATTATAATTTTTGTCAGATTTTTTTTTAAAGAATGCTTTTATGTAAATAACTGATCAAAAATGCAAAATACCAAAATAATCAGCTCTTGATTAATTTGGCATTCTTGGAAAATATGAGAGATCTTAAGAATCTAAACTTGTTATAAAACAGTTGGAAATTTCAGGAATATTATCATTTCATAAAAGCATTTGAGGCCTTTTTGATGATTATGATTTATTTGAGCCTCAAATGCTTTTATGAAATAATATTCTGCAATTTCTAATTGTTTTATAATAAGTCTAGATTCTAGGATCTTTGATATTTTCCAAGAATGTCAAATTAACCAAGAGGCTGATTACTTTGTTATTTTGTATTTTTTGATCAATTATTTAAATAAAAGCTTTATTTTTGAAAAATATTTTTTTACATCTTATTTTATTTTAAAAATAAAATAAATAGTGAAATTTCTTACTTTTGTCCATTATTAAATACATTCTGAGCACTATTCTTTATTTTTAATAATCTTTTCCATTATAGAAACATAATAGTTTAGTTTTTTTTAAATAAAAATTATTATTTCTTTAATTATTTTAATGTTTTTCAATCAATTTTAATTTTAAGTATATTCTAACTTTATTCTTAGAAAATATATATATTAAGAAAAATACTGCTTATCAAATTTGGAAATGATAATAAAGGAATAATAAAATATATTTGCTTTCAACACAAACTGAAGAAATTTTATTAATATATATAATCCTGTATAGTATTCCAAGCCCCAAAACCTGCTACTTGTATGTTATAAAATTTATTTACAAATTTTATTCTGAATATTACTAAATCTTCTAATAGCTGATTTTTGATTTTTTTTCTCTACTTTCTAAAGTTTTAATAAAGTCTGGGTAAAAATATATAAATAAATAACTTACAGTCTGGCTACATAGTTTCATCTATAAATTGTGAAGTATTTGAAATATTGTCAATAATATGATATATCTTGTACAAGATACCATACATGAAAACAGTTTCAGTATAATAAATTTTCTTATTTTAACTAATTCCTTTAATTGATTTGAGGATGATTAATAATAGATAAGCATGGAAGACAATATTCAGGATATTACTTTAAAGGTGAAGTAAACAATCCAAGAAAGAGAAATTCTAGTGGTTTTTCATTTATTCACTCATACTCTCTTTTTCAGTTACTGTATGCTGTTACATTTTCATTTACCATTGTCAAAATTCCCTCCACTCACAACTTTGATGCCATCCATTTCAGATAAATACAATAATGATTATTACTAATCATTATCGAAGGTAGAGATTATCTCTAGCACAGATATAAACATTAATCCTTGGTTAAAGATTAATATATCTGATTCTTTTTAATTCTACACACACGGAGTTATTCACCTTTCTCTTTCCCATGTGTAATATCTTTAGAGATATAATAAACACCTCCATACTTCCCCATTAGCATCGAGGTTTTACTGTTGCTTCATTATGCTGGAATACAGTTCTTTTCCAAGCTATCTCTATTGTAAATAGAAATTCAGGAAAAATAACAGGCTATCTCCTAGAGCTGGAAACGGAATGAATACCTAACTCAAATCCTTTTGGGCTTTATATAACTTTCTGACATAACACCTTTCAATTATTATTATTTTTTTATCTTATATGAAAAATAGGTGTAGGTTATTTATTACCTCCATTTACCAACTAGTTTTAAATCTATTGATTAATTACCTAGTTACTTTTTTTTTTAAAAAAAAAAACTTAATTGGAGTAAATCTAATGATGACTTAAAATTGCAAAACAACCATTAAAACAATTATTTAAAAAAAATGTTTTTAGAACTGAATTTAAATTTTTCTATTAGTTAAATTTATTAGAAATTTACACTTTGCAAACATTTCAGCATGCATACATAAATAATTTAATGCATCTCTGTGTGTAGATGAGTACATATGTAATAAATTGAGCTTTACATATTATCATTTACTTTAATTATAATTATATTTATGATCTCTCTCTAGTTAACTTTATACTTCCCCCTACTCTTTCCTCTGCCTGATTTTGGCAATTGGTTAAATCTGCCAATGAAAATCTATTTTAATATATATATAATAGAAATTTTTGTGTGTTTATCTAGATATATTTCAGTTATTATGTATCCAGACAAATAATCTAATAAAAACTGGGATTGCAAGTTGAAAATCAATTATCTAGTAATAGTATTCCTGACTAAATAATGAATTCATAGTAAGTATTATTTCCAAGAGCTTCCATGTAATAAAAATATAATAGCTAAATAGCTGATGTTTCATACAATAACTAATACTTTCCTCAGAGCTGCTTCTTTCTCAAATCATAAGAATGTTTGTGTGTATTTACATATATAATGAATAGAAATGAGGAGATAATATTCATTAAGTAGAGATAAACTTTAACTTTTGATGTTACTAAGAAATTATCGATTACTACTAATTAACAACTTCTGAAACTAAGCAAGTTTTTCTCATAAACCTGTAATAGCTCTTTTGTTGGTGGTCTTTGAAGTAAAAGGGATTCTCTTTTACTTCAAATCCAAGTTCTTATATGGATTTAAATCCAGAAAGCTATTTTATAGGTGTGGAAATATGAAAGAATAGTATCTTTCTTATCTTTCTGTAAATAATATTTTAAACTTCTCCTGAGAGTTGTATATGTTGAATTAAATGTTTATATGTTGTTAGAATAATGAATAGAAATGAGATTATTATTACAATTAGTTTTTTAATTAACAGACATTTTATTTGTATATATATATATATATATATAACCATTAGAAACCAGTGAACACTTATACAATCCCAATATAGATAACACTCAACATTCTCAAACTGTTACCAAGGCAACCAACCTCCTTTTAACAATAAAGGTGGAATCCCTTTATTTATGATCCTATATATTTATATAGACACTAAAGATTGCAATTTGACCACAAAGATTGAAATTATTGATACAAAGAAATTTAAATAAACCTCCTTAAACAAGTAAATATAACCTGTTCTGAATGCAGACTAATAAATAGTCAATTATAACATACAAATTGCAATTATAGTTTTCAAATTGCACCCAAAGTATTACTTAATTAATAAGTGTAATAATGTTCAAGGCTAAATGGGTTTATAAGTACCCATTAGAAATCAGTCAACACCTAGACAATTCCTATATATATATATATCCCATTCTTAGCATGATCCAGTAGCTATTTATTTGAGGTATGATGAGATGGATAGATGTGACCTGGAAAATGAGCAAGATATTTGTTGATGACCTGAAGATATATTTTGTGTGAGTTAACATTTACCTTCCAAATATATACAAGATTGAGTTCTAGTTATGATCATCTCTCATTTAACTGAGAGCCACAAAGTTCATTCAGAATTTACAAGATGATGTGAACTGAGTTCATTACCTTGCCACTTTAGTTAATCAGCTTTATTTATTATAAAAATATAACAAATTAATATGATATTGGAATAATTATCATTCTTAAAATATAAAACACTCTTAACTTCTATGTTTCTTAAACATGCTTTAGTGAACAGTTAGGTATCCTTTTGTTAATTCTTCATGAGATGTCATTCTTCTTTGATCATTAACATAGATCCTAATTAAATCAGGATGATCTAAGAATCTTCTAAAGTTATTAAGTGGGAATTCTATTTAAATTTTTTTAAAAATAATTCAAATATACATGAATATAATATGATTGTGACAGACTTATTTTTTATTGTTTAAATACATAATGTCAGGTTATTGTATCACATAATTGATCATTTTCATCTATTGTTAATATTGAATAGTGATTATATAATTGTTTAATTCTAATTATTTCAAAGACGATATTTTAAAATTGCTCTCTTTTTAAAATTATTTAAGTTTGATTCATCCTAACATCTCTTCTCATTACTATTGATTTATAATTTATTCTCAGTATATTTTTTTTTTTTATTATGTTCTTTTAATTAATGCTAATAGTTCTTTACAATGTAAAGCATAGATTGCATCATCTAGAAAATGTATTTGTGATTTATTAATAGTGATATGGTGATATACTTTATGTGACATGTAGCATTGGTTATTTAATTATTCATATATACCTAAGTGAGCATGCATTTAGGCAATTATAAGTATATTTAGGAAATAAAATAGATTATATAGTATAATGAAATAACTTAGCTTAAAATAATCAGAGTCATTGTGGTAATATAACATTTAGGGAATATGTATCACATGTTGGTAAAACCACTAACATAACATTTGAAAAATCCAGTTTAGAGAATTACATTGTTGCACAAAGAACTGTATTAGATAAATGATCATAACTTAAGAACTATAACAAACTGTGTAATTTCTTGATCATCTCAATCTAATTTACTTGCTTATTTTTGTAATAAAATAACATCTATTTATTTTTTCATAGTGTATGTGATATAAGATATATTAATTACACAAAGTAAAATATCTAGTATACTTTATTAAGAGTCATCATTTGAACAGGGTTATATTATCTGCCATACATTGAAGAAATATAGAGGAAGTGTGTGAACTTATGCATTATTACTCTCTTGATATTATGTAAAAATAAATATGCCTCATACAATTATGGTTTGGTTGCAGGCTGACTTCTAGAAACCTGATATTATTATAACAATCTCTTCTACTATAGGAAGTTAAAAAAAAACAAGAAATATTCTTTGTCACATGAAACATGTAAATAAAACTGTGGTTCTCTCTTTAAAATTGCCCATACAAGATTCAATAATATATAAAAATGAATGCAAATATAACAAACACAATTCATATTGGCTATACATTACTATCTTTAAATAATTGGAATATTGTTGCAGAATTTTGGTTTGACAATAAATAGTGAAACTCGGTGTAATCATGATATTGAATACTTTTTAGGATACTATTTATAAGAATCCTTTATCTACTATTTTCTCAAATGATACATAAATACAGTTACAATTCACATTTTTATAATAGTTTAATTTGATGTTGTAATGTATTGTAATTACATTTAATGAACTAATCAAAACTTTATGTTTTAAAGGATTTTATTGTTTTAAATATTTTTTTTTATAAAATCATACTTACGAAAGCAATAAAACCTGAAATAGTCTTATACTTAATAGTGTATAGAATTACTTAATCATATATATTGCATATTTACAAAAAAGTAATAAAAAACAATATTCTCTTTAATAATACTTCATATTATTAGAGATAGAATTCTGGTGTTATCGATGTTGCTGCTTTAAATATTGTGTGGGGAAATTTTTTCATCTCTCGCTCTGATAATTTATTATTTATGATTAAATTTTTATAATAATTAAATAAGTATTTTCTAAATTGTGCATCTATCAGTGATAGAAATCTTAAATTAATTTTAAACACTAGTTAAACACTTGGTTACTCTTAAAATAAATATCAATTTAATTACTGACATGTGTTTGCTTATGGGTGGATCATAAAATAAATTATTCAAATAATTTTATTAAATAGGCTGATAAAACTTTACATTTTCTTACAAATTTAACACAACTTTTAATGCATTGTTCTAATTATAACAGTGAATTTGGGAGAGTCAACATTTTTTGAATTTTATAAAAAGCCTTTAAATTTAAACTGTATCATAATTCTTTAAATCAATGTAAATGTATATATTTTAAGATAATCTAAGTAATTATCAATATTTGGAATATGTCAATTCATTTTTAATACAAGTAAAAATATTTTTACAATAGTATTCCATTCACAACATGTTTACATCGAATATTAAATAAATAGAAAATATTAAAAGTACTAAAATTTAGAGGAAAAAATAATAATATAATAAAAAGTAAGATCACATTACACTATATAACCTTGAGATAAAATTTATATTAAAATTTTTAGTTACTGCCTTTCTTTTAAGGTCAGACTATTATAAAGTAATAAAATAAACTAAATAAACTTCTTTTAAATTTTATGCTGTCATTCATCTAAGGAAAGAAAGATTTCTTACATGTTGATCTATTACTAATTTTTTCCTTTTCTAAGCCAACTTGATATCTAGTAATTAATTAATATACCTACAGAAAAAGTAGTTTTTTTTAATATTTAGCTTTATTATTGCCTAGCATGCTTTCACTATATTCAATATATATTCATATCATATAAACCATGAATATGATATATTGAATATAATGAAAGCATGCTAGGCAGTATATTGAAAGTATGCTAGATAGTAATAAAGCTAAATATTAAAAAAAAAAAAACAACTCCCTTTTCTGTGAGTATATTCATTAATTACTAGATATTACATGTTGATTTTAAAATAATTTCCAATGTTTCTCAAGCTTTAAGTGATTATGAAAATGATATCATAATAGATCATCTATAACATTCTGGATGTTTTTAATTGCAATGAAAATAATATTATTTTCTAAATTTGCATTTTACCTAATTGAAAACCAAACACTTAACATTCATTCTTATAAATTTTCTTTGGTCATTTAAGTAAAATGAATAGGCATTTAATGTGTTACTATTTAGTAAACTCACGTATGGTTAACACATATTTAATTGGCTCCGCCTATTCAGCATTATTAGTTAACACTCATAGGAAAGAACATCTTTTTGGTGAACTACTTAATCATAACACCTTCAATTTAAATTATCATGTATTTTCCGTTCATTGGAATTTGTATCCTTTTTCTGTTTCAATACTAATGCATTTACAAATTGACATATATGTTTTAAAATTATCTTTGTTAGTTTTGTACATGCTGATGCAGTACCTGACATATTTCTACAAAACTATCAGAATAAAAAAAAAATTACCTTTTACAGTGTGAAACAAAAATTCCCCAGTTAATTAGTTAATAAATGTAAATAAAGATTGGTGCATGTCAAGCGTTATTAGCCGAGAGGTCATCGCAGCCACCTTGCAAGCAAGTAGTTGTTTGCAGACGGTTGTGGGTTCGCCTCCCGGCCGATGCTATGACATGAAAAAAAAAAGATTGGTGCATATTAAATAATCACATCATACAAATAAAGAAAATAAAAAGTAATAAATCAACTCTTGGCCATCTGCTAAATATAAAATAAAATATTTCTGTCTTTGGTTTCAAATTTAATTAACATTTTTTTTACTTTGAGAAGTAATCTTGTTTATCATTTGTCTCATTTTTTAAACAAAGGTTATTTCTGTAATTGACTAACACAGTTTCTAACTGTAATTCTAAACAGATGGTAATCAACTGATTATTTCTGCAAGTAAATGTAACTTAATAATTCAGTTTAAAACTTGACTGTGTTTAATTGAAATATTAACTCATTTATTTGAAGTGAAATTTTTTTTTTTAAATAAAATACTTTATTTAAAAAAATATTAATACATGTGTTTTGAGAAATTGTACATTTTTAGTTATTTACACACATATTCGCAAGTATTTGATCACTTTCATGAATGCATAAAGTTAAAATTAATTTTACAATTATTTAAATAAACAAATGATCAGCTTTTCAAGCTAATGCACATGCGCTTTATGAATCTTAATAATAAATGAATACTCTCACTTCCAATAAAGTCTTTGTGAAAGAATAGAATGAATACCTATTCTTTCATTAGTTTTATTACAATTCATAAACATTGCACTACATAAAAATAAATAACTCATTTACAATTATTTAAATATTAAATTATAGTATGTTCAAAATATATAAAAATATTTCAGTAGCTATAAGTTGTTGTTTTTTAAATTATAATTTCTTCATTGACTGTCTGCCATTTTGCTTTTTGCATAGATGAGAATATTTTCAGAATCACAATTCATTAAATAAATAATAATAATAATTTGCCATAGTTATGTATTTTAAAATTTATTTTTGTATGCACTTTATGTTCTATTATCAATGTGTGTTTTTTGAAGTGCCTAATAATAAAACTTTTTTTTTTTTTAAGTAACAATTTGCAAATTTATTTTACATAAATGCAGGCAAAATTAAATTCAAAATTAGATAAAGAGATGTAATGTACAGTTGATTGCTATAGTTTTAATAATGTAAATGATTAAATCTTTATTTTGCCGGTATTGTATTTTTTTTTAATGTTTACATAAAAGTTGCAATTCACTTGAATTTGTTAGAAACACATTATGAAATTATTGATTTAAAATTGAGAAAATAAATGATATTTCTAATTTATGCTTAGTCACTTTTGATTACATAAAATTGATTATTATTTTTTTTTAAGTGTCATAGCATCGGCCGGGACGTGAACCCGCAACCCGGGCAACTGCCTACAAGTGCAAGGCAGTCGCGCTGACCTCTCAACCACCAATGAAAATTCTTCTTTTTTCTTAAAATAATTTAAAATTATCATGATCATATTATCTACAGACTAAATAACAATCGTAAGAATTTTTAATTCAAAATTAATTAAGTGAATAAATTTTACCTAAAGTATACATTTCAAAATTTATTATGAGTGCTATTTGTTGCTGTACGTGATCAAAGTACATTTTTGATTATATATTGCACTGACTGAAGCTGGCATTGTTTTGCTATTGTAGTCATTAAAGATTAAAATTTTCTTTACTTTGGATATGTCATAAATGAAAGCACTGGTTGTCTTATAAGGATACTTAGTAAAAATTTGGTGAATACATTATTTTCATTTTATATTGTATATTATAAAATTAATAAACTCTACATTTTTAGTATGAAGATTGCCCTATTATCCTCTGATAACATAACTTTAATGACGTCACAAAACCATGAGATCATAATCTTACACACTGACCACTACTTAAAAAACCGGTGGATGTTTTTTTTTTTTAAAAAAGTTTGAATTTTTTTTTAAAGATTGCTGTAATGAATGATCAATTTTAAATCAAAATAGTATTTACAATTTGATGATGATCGCTATGGAAATTCCTTGCATAAAGATCCATCATATTCCAGGAGATATATTTTTAAAAGTTGATATATATATTAAGAAAAATTATTTCTCTTTTTTTTTTTTCAGAATAGCAATTATTAACTTATTAAAAGAGTTACCTTCCTTAATTAATCATATGACAAATGCCAAACATTTTAAATAATAATATGAATAATTAATGTTTGTTAAGGATAGTTGTAAAAGAAAGAGAAAAGTATGAGAAAAAGAAATATTTTTTCTCTCGTTAGTATTTTCATTTAGTTATTTTATAATTTTTTTTCTTTTTTGAAAAAAAATTTAAAAAAAATAAGAGAGATAACTAAGTAAAATCTTTAGTCAATTTTTATTAATTTTTAAAAGAAGAAAAAAATTTAAAAAAAATCTTATCAATTAATTAAAGGTGATTTTTTCCTTCTCTATCTCTCTGAAGAAATGAAATATGTTGCCAAAATTAAAGGATTACCCCTGCGTCTAGTAATTAAGAAAAATAACTACAGGGGAATTTTTCAATAATTTGTGTATAATTGGAATTTTAATTAAAAAAGATAAATTATCTTTTTGGAAAAAGAGAATTGGTCCAAGCTTATATCTGAGGTAGTATGTGATTAAATGAATAAGAAGATTGATCTAAAAGATAAGATAAGGGATAGGTTAAGGCAGTAGCTTCAGTACTTAGTCAGTCTTGGTCCAGGTGTTAAGAAGCAACTCATCTCTTGAGAAAAAAACAGCAGTAGCAGCTCAACTCTTGAGGGGAGAATAGTAAGTTAGTCTTGATCCATTTGTTGAGAAGAGAACGGCAGTGGTAGTCTCAATCCAGCTGCTGAGAATAAAACAGTAGTAGCAGCTCAGCTCTTGAGAGGAGAACAATGAGGTCAACTTATAGTCTAAAATTAGACTGACCTCACTTCTTGTTTTCAAAAATGATGTTTCAAATGGAGTTGAAGAAAACCATTGCTATGTTTTAGATAAAGCTGAGTATCATCAATCCAATATGTAATGTATTTTGCTAAAAAATATAGAGGGAGAATTAGTGAAAATAAAATGATCTAGTAGTTGGATATTATATTCAATCTTAGATTGAGTATAGATATGCATAAGCTTTTATCTAGAATCAGTTCAGTAAATAACAAAACATTTTACTCAGAAAATCATTTTAAATGGCTTACATTGTTCATTTTTAATTGAAAAAATACAACACTTTTTAGCATCTATTTCTGATTTTAAATTTGAAATAAGGAAAGTAGGCATTGTGAAGATTAAATTAAATGTTGTATATTTATATGTAAAATAATACATTGAAAGTAATAATTTACAGTTTTACCTCCATATAGCAAGTATAATTGGTTCTCTAAAATGCCTCATAAATCAAAAATATGTAATGTATTTCTATGGCAAAATAATTAATTACCCCCAGATTTTAAATACATAGTAATTATTTAAGATCTGATAATAAAAAACTCATAGCTTAAAATTGAAAAAAAGAAAATAGTTAATGATAAATATATTACTAAACTTATTGTTAATAAATAAAAGTATTAATTTTCATGTAATTGTAATATATAAGTGGGCACCAAAAATAACTGGAATTTTGTAATTAAAGATTGTGTATTTATTTTTAGATATTGCAAATTGAATCCCTTTCAAAGTATTGCTCATTTAATGTAATGTTACAGACTAAGCATGCTTTTTACTTTTTGAAGTAATCAGAAACTCTTGCAAAGAGAAACCTTTTAATGCCTCCATCGTTTTTTTCTTCACCACTTCTAAGTCAGCAAAAGAAAAAAAATTGTGGCACTTTTTAGTCAAGAAAACAAAAAGAAGTCACGTGGAGTGAGATCAAACAAAAATGGGTGATGGATAAACTGGATCATGCTGAATTTAATTAAAAATTGTTTCACAGTCAAGGTTTACATTATCATGGTGAAGATTGCACTCCTTACTTTGCCACAAAATGGGATGTTTGTGTTTCATCACATCATGCAAAAATTTTAGAACTTACAACTTTCAAATGCCTGATCATTACGAATAACATCTGCATAAAAATCAGCAGTCTTGACATTGGACTTTATTCTCCACACTTTTTTTAGATGTGGTGAATTTGACACTTCCATTAAACAACTTGTAAACTTGTGTTTTTCTCAGAACAACTTGCTTATAAACTGCTTCAAGCATTATAACTGTTTTCCCTGCCATTTTGCCTAAAAAACAGAATTTTACATTGTTTCAATTTTTTAACCATTACAAAAATTGAAGAATATGTAAAATGCACTTTATAAAAATGTGCTACATCCGACCGTGATTGATGCATCATATGAAAGATTGAAGCAGAAGAGTCCCTGCAAACACGGCTACTAGAAAATGATTCCAATTATTTTTGAGTACCCTTCACATAATAAGTATATTTCACTTGTGTTTTTTTAAATGATAATTTTATTTTACACAATCACTATTTTGAATTTATTATATCAAATGAGGTTGATTATTCTGGTGAATCATAATTCATTAAATTAAAATGAAGAATATACAAGAAAATTAAGCTGAACTACTAAAATATTACATGGTTACCATTTCTTATGTGTACACAAACTGTTAAAACAATAGTATCTCTTTTCATACAATAGTGCCATCCAATGCAAGCCATAATAATCAATGGATTTTAGGAGGTTTGTGTATCAAAATCCCTAAATAGTGCCTATGCAGCCAATATTCTCAGACTAGTTTCTAATTTGTAGTCTTCATCAGTCAGGAGTCTTGGATCTGAGAGCACTGCAAATAGATTTTTGGATCTAATTCAACCATCCAGCAGCTATGTTTTGCCTTTTTAGTTAACTATAAAGCTTTGAGTCCAAAATGAAATTATAATACTGAAGCTTATTCACTTATATAGTATTACAGATTTGAATCCAGTTCAGTATATCTATACATTTTGGTGTCTTTGCTACTCACCTGTGTTCAGATATATATGCTATACAAACAATTGGTTTGGATTGAAAACATTATTGATGTTTTCATTTTGGATTCACAGCTGTTGAAAGATATTTAAAGATCTAGGTGCAGTGCTCTCAGATCTAAGGCTTCTCATTGATGAAGGCCACAAGCTAAACATTAGTCTGAGGATATTGGATGAATGGTTACTAGGTAAGGATTTTGGTAAACAAATCTTCTAGCATTGATTGATTATT
Organism: Epiperipatus broadwayi; assembly: GCA_028023455.1. Classification (NCBI taxonomy): domain Eukaryota; kingdom Metazoa; phylum Onychophora; class Udeonychophora; order Euonychophora; family Peripatidae; genus Epiperipatus; species Epiperipatus broadwayi. The sequence continues at coordinate 1,071,544 of JAQFVV010006204.1, forward strand.
ATGGTTTGTAGTGGATGGCTTTAATGTATGGAAAAAGATGCTATTGTTTTAAAATTAAGTTGACGCAATCTATATATTTTTATTTATTTTTGGTATACTTTATATTCTGTTGTCAATGTTTTTTGGTTTTTGTAATTATTTAAGCAATAAAGTTTTGATTTTTTTTTTTTTTGCAGTATTATTAAAAAAATTTTAAAAAAGTTTAAAAATTCAGTTTACCATTTATTTATATTTTACAAAATGCAGTCTTAATTAAATAAAAATTAAATTAAGAAGTGTATTGTATAGTTAATTGCTGTTGTTTTAATAATATAAGTAATTAATTGTTATTTTTTGTCAATATTGTTTGCTCTTACAATGACAGGCATTTCTGCCTGAATGAAATTTTAATTTTAAAGATATGAAAATATTAAATTCATTACTTAAATAAAATATAAATCCTCAATATTTAAAACACATATATCCAGTATACAGTGAAGTTTATTTTTAATTATGTTATTGAATAAAATTTGTATTTATTTATATTTTTTTTTTTTGAGAATATTTTCCCTGTACTGTAGAAAAAATTCATATATTAAATGACAATGAAAACTGTCTTTGCCTTAACTGTTTCAAAACTTCCATTATAAACTATAGTACAAGGGTATTGAATAAAAATTAAGTCAGATATATATTTTTACTTATTATAATTGAGGCTGCAGAAAGGAGTTTGCTATTAACTGAAAGGAGACCCTTTGATTCCTCTTGGAGGCCTTAAAGGAACCGAGCAGGGCAAATTCCTAATGTCCACTCCATACGTTCTTGTCGTTGCAGCTGTTATTACTATGTGATTATTCATATAGTATACAAACATGGATGGGCTGCTTACCAACATGCATTAGCCAGCGTGGTGAGTTTATTGGCTTTTTACCTCTGAGTTTAAGATCAAGAAACACCATGGTCTTTCTTCTCAGTGCCTGATAAGGCAGAATGAATGTTTGTGTAAATGATAAATATTTTTCCAATACATATATACAATTATGACAGACAAAAATAAATCATGGCCCTTATTCCCAGGAGGCTGTAAAGTCACCAACCAAGGCAGCGGTTGGTGGCCGAAGGCGGAGGGTGCTAAGAATCCCCTGATTGTGGACCCAGGCTGCCATTTGATGACGACTTTTTATTTAGGTACTTACAACTGCAGATCACTTTCAAGTGAAGGGAGATTGCAAGAATTAGAAGAAGAACTGTCTTATATTAAATGGGACCTTATTGGACTTTGTGAAGTTAGAAGAAAAGGAGAAGAAACAATTGATTTAAAAAGTGGACATATACTCTATTGTAAAGGCACACATATTGGAAATACAAGTGGAGTAGGATTCATTATAAATAAAAAGTGGAAGAACAATATTGTGGAGATTGATGGTGTATCGGACAAAGTGGCAAGATTAGTTATACAACTTAATAGCAGATACCAAATGCAGATAATTCAGGTTTATGCCCCAACAAGCTCTCATAGTGATGAAGTAGTAGAAGATTTTTATATGGATGTACAAAAGGCTTTTGATCAGAGTAAACAACATTTTAAAATTGTTATGGGAGACTTTAATGCTAGAATTGGTAGACAAATGAAAGATGAAATTGCTGTAGGTAATTTTGGTTATGGTAATAGAAATGAGAGAGGACATAGACTTGTGGAGTTTGCAGAAAAAGAAAAACTTTATATTATGAATTCATTTTTTTGAGAAAAATGTTATAAGGAAATGGACATGGAAGCATCCAAATGAAGGTACAGCAGAATTGGATTATATTTTGACTAACAGAAAATACATATTTCAAGATTGTAATGTTCTTAATAAATTTAACACAGGAAGTGATCATCGATTAGTAAGGTGTAAGTTACATGTTAATGTAAAACTAGAGAGACAAAAATTATTAAGAAAAACAATATTTACAGTTGATATTCCTAATCTTAAGAAACATTCTAATGAATTTAAATTAGAACTTACAAATAGGTTTCAAGTGTTAGGAGATTTTGAGCATGATTCAGATTTAAATGAAATTAATATGAAAATAACTGATACACTTTTAAAAACTGCAACAAACATAGCTGGTAGAAAAAAGCAGCAATTGACTAATAAAATTTTTACTGAGACTAGAGAATTTATGAAGAAAAGAAGGAATATGAAGATATACAAAAATGATGTATTAAAAAGAATTGAATATCTCGAATTTTGTAAAATGGTATGGAAAAGAGTTGAAAATGATATAAGAAAGTATAACTGTGAAATAGCAAGGAAAGCTGTAGAAGAAAATAAAAGTCTCAAAAATGTTAAACAACATTTTGGTATTGGTAGGAAATTTATATCTGCAATAAGAAAAAAAGATGGAATTATTACTAAAAAGAGAGATGACATCATGAAATTGGTAGAAGATTTTTATCAAGAATTATATGGTAATAAAGAACAAGTACCTCCTATATCTATTACATCTTCCAAATTGCCCAGAATTTTAAATGAAGAAGTGAGACATGTAATTAAGTGTATGAAGAAAGGAAAGGCTCCAGGAAATGATTGAATTATAATTGATATATTAAAAGAAGCAGGTGAAGAAATAGAAACAATTTTAGCAAAGTTATATACCAAATGTCTAAATGATAAAGATGTACCGGAAGATTGGAAGAATGCAGTAATAATATTAATATTTAAAAAAGGTGATAAAGAAGATATTAGAAATTACAGACCTATCAGCCTTTTGTCAGTTTTATATAAAATTTTTACCAAGATAATTACAACTCGTCTACAGAGAACTTTGGATTTCCACCAACCAAGAGAACAAGCTGGATTTAAAAGTGGTTTTACTACAATAGATCATATCCAGGTATTGAGAGAAGTCATAGAAAGGACAAACGAATATGAGTTGTCATTATGTTTTGGATTTGTAGATTATGAAAAGGCATTCGATTCTATACACATTTCTTCAGTGATTAAAGCATTGGATCATCAAGGTATAGATCCAGGATATTGTCATATTTTAAAGAATATTTATAAAAATGCAACAGCAACAATTAGATTACATAATGATACTGGAAAAATCAACATTGAGAAAGGTGTAAGACAAGGTGACTCCATATCTCCAAAACTCTTTACAGCAGTGCTGCAAGAAGTATTTTGTGGATTAAAATGGGAAACTAAAGGAGTGAAAGTAAATGGTGAGTATTTAAGTCATTTAGATTTCGCAGATGATGTAGTTGTTTTTGCAAATAATGCTTCAGAGCTGCAGGAAATGTGCAGGAGTTAGCAGATGAAAGTAGAAAAGTAGGACTAAAGATAAATGTTATAAAGACTAAAGTAATGTTTAATCGATTTGCTCAAAATATGAAAATAAAGATTGATTATGAAGAATTAGAAGAAGTTAACAGTTACAAATACCTTGGTCAGATTATTAATACAGATGGAAACATAATGGAGGAAATTAACCATAGAATTAAACTTGGTTGGAGTGCTTTTGGTAGAAATAACTTGATACTAAAAGGAAATATGCCTATGTGTTTGAAAAGGATGGTTTTTAACAAATGTGTTTTACCAGTTCTTACTTATGGATCTGAGACTTGGACACTTAATAGAAGATCAATACAGAGACTTCACACCACTCAAAGGAATATGGAGAGATGTATGTTGGGAGTAACAAGAAGAGATCGAAAACGCAATGTATGGGTAAGACAACAAACAGGTGTTACTGACCTTATTGAAAAAATTAAAAGATTGAAATGGAGTTGGGCTGGACATATTGCTAGAAGAGATGATAATAGATGGACAATTGAAATTTTAAACTGGATTCCAAGAGATTGTAAAAGACCCAGAAAGAGACCACATGTGAGATGGATGGATGAAATAAGAAAATGTGCAGGGGTGTTGTGGAGAAGAGAAGCTAAAGATCGGAGAAGATGGAGTAAACTTGGAGAGACCTTCATCCTGCAGTGGATTGATAATGGTTGATGATGATGATGATGATTATAATTGAAAATTACAGTATTTTTATCTATGACTCTTAAATGTTTTTGATTATACAATGAATAAATCTTACACAATACTTTTTTTCTAGGCATAAAACGTCAATTTATCTTGTAAAAAAGACCTAATGATAGTATACTATGATACAAAACAAAAACAGTTGCTCCCCCCCCCCCAAAAAAAAAAAGGTTTGCTTTTTAAATTAAGAATGCTCAAGTGAGTAGTCAAAATGATTTGAATAAAAGGTAGTTAAAAACTTGTGCTTGTATATATTTAACCTGAGACCAAGTAGAGTATTTATTTATTCAGTAGATAAATTAATCATCAACAATAATACTTTGACATTACTTGCCACTCTCTCAACACAATTTGTTCTAGCATTTTGCAACAAATTAGTTTAAATTTATGTATATTTCAAAATACACAACCTAGGTCAAATAATTTGTATTTTTACATATTATTTATCTAAAAAGGAAATAGCTGAAACAAAAATTTATATATATATATATCAATGAATACAATAAATTATCATAGATAAGTAGTCCAAAACTAGTCTGTGAATGAAAGATGATTTATATACTTATTATGTAAATAAATGTTTACATTTTTCTTTCATTAGACAAAATTTAAAATTTTGCAAACTTAAAAAGTTAGTTGATTTCGTAAATGTATTAACTGAACTGTTTGTGAAATAAATCCCTTGATATGTGATGGAGATCTTTTATTTGGCAATCTTATTCATTTTAAAAGTCTCTATCATGTGGCTTGGATCAAGAGTTTCCTCATTCATATTCAACAAAAGCAATGTCGATTTAATATAACAGTATAGCACATGTGTAGCAGGTGATTATTATTTGTTTAGAATTACAGTTTGAAACTGCACTAGTAAATATCTTAGGGAATTATAAAAACAAAATGAAAAAAGATCTGAATCATATTTGTTGTTCATGAAATTAACAGATAGATATGTGATTGCACAAATAGACAATATCATGAGCAATGAAATCATTTAATTAGTATTGAATAGTGTCTTGCAATTTTCAAAATTGTCTGTAGTCAAAGTAGTACTTCTGTTGTTTATTGTTTACCACTTTTTAAGCTCATAGATTGTTTGTGAAGGATTTATGATGCAAATATGAATTAAGAAAGACTATTGTTCTCCTGTAAGTGAAGACTACTTAAAGGGATGCGAAAATTGCCATGTCAGGAAATGACTCTTAAATTTTGAATAGTGATGTAAAGTGTTATGCATTGGAAAATGCAATTTTTGTTTTAAAAATATTATTATATGAATTGCATCTTTTTTTTTTTTTACTTTTTTAAAAATTTGTTTAGTATTGCAATAAATATATATTAATATCTCTGATATGAATATATTAATTAATGTCCATTCCATACATTCTTGTCGTTGCAGCTATTATTACTATATGATTATTCATACAGTATATGAACATAGATGGGTTACTCACCAACACGCATTAGCCAGCGTGGTGAGTTTATTGGCTTTTTACCTCTGAGTTTAAGATCAGGAAACACCATGGTCTTTCTTCTCAGTTGCCTGATAAGGCAGAATGAATGTATGTGTAAATGATAAATATTTTTCCAATAGATATATACAATCATGACAGACAGAAATAAATCATGGCCCTTATTCCCAGGAGGCTGTAATGTCACCAACCAAGGCAGCAGTTGGTGGCCGAAAGTGCTAAGAATCCCCTGATTGTGGACCCAGGCTGCCATTTGATGGTGACTTTTTATTTAGGTGCTTATAACTATAGATCACTTTCAAGTGAAGGAAGATTGCAAGAATTAGAAGAACTGTCTTATATTAAATGGGACATTATTGGACTTTGTGAAGTTGGAAGAAAAGGTGAAGAGACAATTGATTTAAAAAGTGGACATGTACTCTACTATAAAGGCACAAATATTGGAAATACAAGTGGATTAGGATTCATTATAAATAAAAAGTGGAAGAATAACATTGTGGAGATTGATGGTGTATCGGATAGAGTGGCAAGAATAGTTTTTAACTTAATAGCAGATACCAAATGCAGATAATTCAGGTTTATGCCCCAACAAGTTCTCATACTGATGAAGTAGTAGAAGATTTTTATATGGATGTTCAAAAGGCTTTTGATAAGAGTAAACATTTTAAAATTGTTATGGGAGACTTTAATGCTAGAATTGGTAAACAAATGAAAGATGAAAATGTTGTAGGTAATTTTGGTTATGATAATAGAAATGAGAGAGGACATAGACTTGTGGAGTTTGCAGAAAAATAAAACTTTTTATATTATGTTGTTGTTTTTTTTTTGAGAAAAATGTTAAAACGAAATGGACATGGAAGCATCCAAATGAAGGTACAGCAGAATTGGATTATATTTTGACTAACAGAAAACAAGATCGTAATGTTCTTAATAAATTTAACACTGGAAGTGATCATCGATTAGTAAGATGTAAGATACATGTTAATGCAAAACTAGAGAGACAAAAATTATTAAGAAAAACAATATTTGCAATTGATATAGCTCATCTTCAGAAACATTCTAATGAATTTAAATTAAACTTACAAATCGGTTTCAAGTATTAGTAGATTTTGAACATGATTCAGATTTGAATGAAATTAATAAGAAAATAACTGATACACTTTTAAAAACTGCAACAGAATAGCTGGTAGAAAAAAGCAGCAATTGACCAATAAAATTTCTACTGAGACTAGAGAATTTATGAAGAAAAGAAGGAATATGAAGATATACAAAAATGATGCATTAAAAAGGATTGAATACCTCGAATTTTGTAAAATGGTGTGGAAAAGAAATGAAAATGATATAAGAAAGTATAACTATGAACTAGCAAGGAAAGCTGTAGAAGAGAATTAAAGTCTCAAGAATGTAAAACAATATTTTGGTATTGGTAGGAAATTTATATCTGCAATAAGAAAAAAAAAAGGAATTATTACTAAAAAGAGAGATGACATCATGAAATGGGTAGAAAACTTCTATCGAGAATTATATAGTAATAAAGAATAAGTACCTCCTATATCTATTATATCTTCTGAATTGCCCAGAATTTTAAATGAAGAAGTGAGACATGCAATTAAATTTATGAAGAAAGGAAAGGCTCCAGGTAATGATGGAATTATAATTGATATATTAAAAGAAGCAGGTGAAAAAATATACTTTTTTTTTAGCAGTTATATACCAAATGTCTAAATGATAAAGATGTACCAGATGATTGGAAGTTACATAATGATACTAGAAAGTCAACATAGAGAAGGGTGTAAGACAGGGTAACTCCATACCTCCAAAACTTTTTACAGCAGTGCTGCAAGAAGTATTTTGTGGATTAAAATGGGAAGCTAAAGCAGTGAAAGTAAATGGAGATTATTTAAGTCATTTAGATTTTGGCAGTTGACGTAGTTGTTTTTGCAAATAGTGCTTTAGAGCTGCAGGAAATGTTGCAGGAATTATCAGATGAAGGTAGGACTAAAGTAATGTTCAGTGGAATTTCTCAAAATATGAAAATAAATATTGATTGTGATGAGTTTGAAGAAGTTAACAGCTACAAATACCTTGGTCAGATTATTAGTGCAGATGAAAACATAATGGATGAAATTAATCATAGAATTAAACTTGGTTGAAGTGCTTTTGGTAGAAATAACTTGATACTAAAATGAAATATGCCTATGTATTTGAAAAGAAAGGTTTTTAATAAATGTGTTTTATCAGTTCTTACTTATGGATCTGAGACTTGGATACTTAATAGAAGAGCAATACAGAGACTTCAGATTACTCAAAGAAGTATGGAGAGATGCATGTTAGGAGTAACAAAAAGAGATTGAAAATGCAATATATGGATAAGAGAACAAACAGGTGTTACTGACCTTATTGAAAAAATTAAAAGACTGGAGTTGGGCTGGACATATTGCCAGAAGAGATGATAATAGATGGACAATTGAAATCATAAAGTTGATTCCAAGAGATTGTAAAAGACCCAGAAAGAGACCACGTGTGAGATGGATTGATGAAATAAGAAAGTGTGCAGGGGTGATATGGAGAAGAGAAGCTAAAGATCGGAGATGGATTGAACTTGGAGAGACCTTCATCCTGCAGTGGATTAATAATGGTTGATGATGATGATGATCTGTGAAGTGCCCTAAATTTGAAAAGAAAAAATAATTTTTTGAATAGTTTGATTTTTGTGTTTTTAATCAGATACCTGTTAAATGTGAAATCTTTTGAATAATTTATTTTGGTATTAAATATACTATTATTAAATTTATTAGTATACGCTTATTAGAAACTTTTTCTTTAATCTAAAACGGAATATTTCGATTTCACAAAAATGTTTATGCTATTAAAATAGCCTACAGACTTTCATAAATTTTGATGTAAATTAAATTAGTTAATGCTTGATTATATCAGAATGTTAATTTAAACTTGCACATGCCTGTCAAACTTATATGTTAATACTCATTTATATTATCAAGAAATTTTTTCGCTTTAGTTAACATTGTATAATAATTGTAGTGTAACAAAAAATGACTTCATAAGAATTATCTATTTGTATGAAAAATTGAATTATATTTTATGTACTTTTAACCAGAGTTAGCATTGTTGCATATAAATATAATTTACACACACACACATATATATATGATAACTTTGTATATATATATATATATTAATCTGTTAAATAATATTTGTCTATATATAGATATCATAAATGGATATTTTAGTTTATTTGATATTTTGAGATATCTTTAATCTTTTCTACAGCCAGTGGCGACTGGTCCAGCACTGCAGCACTCCCAGAAAAAAAAAAATATTAAATTTGTGTAAAACCATCAAAACATCACATGATCACCATTTCTTAAGCTACTGTTATTACATTTGTGCTTGAAAATATCAATAATATAACAATCATTAAAATAGTTTATTATGTAAGCACAAGTAATTAAATCATTTTTAAAAAGAAATATTTTAAGCAATGCTTGAGATTCTATTCAAAGATGCTGCTAATTATGGCAGTGCCAGAAATATCATATTCAGCTAATTTCAGCAAGTTTTACCAAGATTTGTTTGTTTTTATCAATGTGCATAACTAGCACCATTGGAGCTGCTCTTGCTGCAGTGTCAGTAGTTATTTGAGTGAGGAACATTTATCTATTTTGGCTTATTTTCAGAGCAAATGAATTTTTATTGTCATCATTTAGAATGAGCAATAATTTTTTTTTCTTATTTATATATAAATATTTATTACAAAAAAATATAATAAAATAATAAAAGAAATATTATTTTAAATATTTACCACAAGGGATGTTAGTGTTGAATATATCCCCCCCCTCTACCCAATTCTTATTATATGAAAAAATTGAAATATAAAATAAAGGATGGTCTATTCTTGATATTATTATTTGTCAAACAGCAGTTAGTAAAAATAAAAAAATACATGGTGTTTTAACAAGTATTGTTATGGAAAAATAAAATGGTTGTAAGGTTACAAAATTTGAAATGCTCTGTTTGTTCCTTACTTTTTGATGATGATATTGTAATAAAGCAGCCCTGCTTAAAACTTTCACAGGCAACCACTCTCTACACCAAACTTCATTAAAAGCTTCATAACTTTGCTTCATTATATTCTCCGTTATATTCTATCATCAAACCTATTATGCTGATAAAAGTAATTTATATTGCATTTATTTAGAATGCTTAAGACAATCTTTTTACCATGAACATGATATATCTTTTCTATAAAAACCATGTTCAAGTTCACCATAAAATACCTTTTTTTATAAAGTTTGTTACCTTTCAATTAATCTATTGAAAATGTGCCCTGAAAATTGGAGATTTAATATATTTAATAAACTGAATAATATACTAATTGATCTTAATGGTCTCACTATCATATTTTTAAAAAATATTATAGAAAAAAAACTTTATATTTCAGTGATAAGGAATCCATGTCCACTTTGATGCAATAACTTTGACAATTTTTACAATATGATTGGTTGAAATAGTTTTATCAGTATAATATAATAATTAATTTTTTAACATGTTAAATGCAGCAACATATTGAAGTCTGTGCAGTATATCATCTTATTAACGTATATAAATCTTAAATATTACTCTAAAAATATAAAATTCTAAGCTACTAATTGATATTGTTTGTGGCAATTTTTCAATGCTTTTTAATTAATAGAAAATTTGAAAAATTTAATTAACTTTTAGTTACAGTCACTACTTGCACTGATATGACTTTTATATCTTAGATTTTATTTGTAGTTTGATATTATTTCAATTATATGATAAACCATAGATGTGATCAATGATTTTAAATGATTTTTCACATTATACTATAAGGGTTTACAAATTTGATGATGTTTGATGATAATAATGCAACATCTATGAGTTGTCTCACTTAATACCTCTTATTGAGATCACTGCTTAAGTGATGGTAGAGTAAGTGTTAAAGAATATTACCAATTCATTCAAGATTCATAAATTAATCTTATAATACTGCCATAAGATTATCACTGTTCAGTGTCCCTAAATGATACAATACTGATACTCAGAATTTTTTACTTCTCTGCCCTGGATTCTAATACAGCAGACAGTCAATGACAAGATAAAACACAGGCAGAATACATGAGATATAGAATGCATGAGAAAATTTTTAAAAAAATGATCAACGCTTCAATTATTAATAATTCTGTGAATCAACAAAGCATAACAAATCAATACAATTTATGTTATAAGAATGTAATATAAAATCACACATATATATAGTCCAAAAGAAAATTGCTGTAAATCACACAGAAATTCCATTTATCTAAAATAAGAATCTAAAGATAATTGTGTAATATTTCATCTAGTGTTTGATATAATTTTCTACTACATTACCTTGATACATCACATTTTTTTCTATGGCAAAATTAATGGTCTGTTGAGAATGACAATGATTATCCACTCAGTAAATCTATATACATACATAGGGAAAAGTTAAAGAGAAAATTTTTCAAAGATATATATATATTAAACTGACATAAAACTAAAAATATAAAAGTTGTTTTATGATGTTTAAGACTTAAAAATTTACTGAATTAAACTCTATAGGCCTTAATTAAACAAACTCATCTTGATTTTTACAAAAGATTTGCACATTAAACATATATGCAAATCTAATTTTTACTAGTTATGAATTACAGTATCATTTTTTTTTTTTTACCATGGAGTTTTAATTATGTATAGCCTGTATAATTTATTTCTTATAAACTATTGTTATTCTGAGGTAGGCTTCTTCAAAATTTACATCTGTAAGATAATATTTATATCTAGAAGTTTATCTTTTGTTTATTGTTAGGTGCTGTGAACAGACTAATGATCAACCTCCATGGATGATGGATAGAGAAATGACCTTTAGATATAAAAACCAATTGTGAATAATAAACAGTGCTCAAAAACATGAGCTGTTGCTTTATAAAATAGGATTTTAGTTCATCAAAGACTATATACTGTATTATTTCCAGTACAAAGTCTTTTCTTTTATTTCTTATATCACTTAAGTTATTGTAGGGCCTGATCATCATGAACTTCTCATGCCATCGGATATCTTACATTAACTGTGAAAAAGGGATTGCCAACAATATTTCCATCCTGTAACTACATGGACAGCATTTCTGCATTTTTCCTTTTCTTCATTCCTTTTTTTTTTTTTAGCTCAAGCCTTCAAGAATTAAGAAAGTAACAATAGGTCAGGTTTAGTAAACTGGCAATCCTTAGTTGTATTCTATTGAAGTGGCCTGTACCAGCTATCATACTAGTACCTTTGCAATTAAAAATCTCTCAAGTTACAGAAAAGCCACTAATTAACTTATTTGGATAATCCTCCATCCACATATTTAATACTGCACATATTTTCTGTTAGTCAAAATATAATCCAATTCTGCTATACTTTCATTTGGATGCTTCCATATCTATTTTCCATTTTCATCAAAGAAGGAATCCCTATGATATTTTCATCAAAGAAGGAATTAATAATGTATTCTTTTTCTACAAACTCTACAAGTATATATCCTCTTTCATTTCTATCACAGTAAACAAATTTAGTCTCAGAAATTTCATTTTTCAATTGTTTACTAATTCTCATGTTAAAGTTTCCTATGGCAATTTTAAAATAGTGCTGGTCTGATCAAAATAATTTTTTCATCCATATAAAATTCTTCATAATCAGAATTTATTGGGGCATGAAACTGACTTATCCACATTTGGTATCTTCCATTGAATAAAGTAACTAATTTTGTCACTTTGTTTGATATACTATCAATTTTTATAAAGTCAATTTTCCACTTTTTATAATGAATCACACCTGCTTGTATTTCCATTGTATCTTTGTATTTAAGAATATGCCCACTTTTTAAAACATTTATCTCACATTTTTTTCTAACTTCATAAAATCCAACAGTGTCCCATTTAATATATATATTCCAATCCTTACAAGTTTTCTTCACTTGAAATTTGATCTGTGGTTATGCATACATAAATAAAAAATCATCTTCAAATGGCAACCTGGGTTCACAACTAGGGAATTTTAGCATCCTTGACCTTTGCAACTGCTGCATTGACAATTGCCTTCTTAGAATAAGGGCTATTGATTATAATAATTGTAAATATAAAAAAAATCAATTTAGTTTTATCTATCATGATTGTAAATATCTATTAAAAATTCAATCACATATATTTATACTATTTTCAAGAATCATTCAACTGATATTTTAGAATTATCATTCCAAAGTGACAAAAAAAAAACAGTGGTTTTTGATCTTAAATTCAGAAATAAAAAAACCAGTAAACTCCCCACGCTTATCTGATGCTTGTTGGTGAGCAGTCATACATGTTCATTTATCAAATGAATAATCATATAGTATGTATGGAATGAGCATTAGAAATTTGCCCTGCTTGGTTATTTTAAGGTTTTCAGAAGGAATCAAAGAATTTCTTCCTTTAGTTAACAATAAACTCCATTCAGTAATCAGATGAAAATCACAGCATATTAAATAGAAGGCATTTTTCATTTAAAATTTGTGTATTATTTTACAGCTTGAGAATAGTAATAAAACTTCTAGCCACTATCACAACATTTAAAGGTTTTAATAACACATTTTATGGAATTCTATGTATTGTAGAATTCATTAGAATTTTCAACTATTGATTGTTAACTAGATTGGACTTGAATTAACTATGGCTATAATTTCTAATATAAGAGCACTCTAATTTCTCTCAGTAAAACACCAGTATCAGTAATGAATAATAGTTTAGATTTCTTCTATGTGCACCTTTTTATAAACTTTTTTAGTTTCCCAAAATGTAACTTTTATTTAAAATTTATTTCTGTTGTCAATGGAATTTTTTTTTTCAAATGTAAGATACAATTTTTTTAATGCTAGAGAATCAATATAATTTAATTTTGTTTAAGAGGAAAAACAATTAAAATATAGCCTCTATTAATTTTGATAAAGTTACTTTTCTATAAATAATGAAAATTAAAATAATAAAAGGATTATAGGGTTTATGTTTTTTATTTTAAAACTACTAAATTAAATTAAAATTGAAATTTAAAATTTTTTCCAACTGAGTTCCATTTTTAATTACAATATTTTTATAAAACTCATATATTGCAAGAACAGAATTAAAAGCAGGATTATAGAATTATTTATATTTTTTGATTTTAAATTAAAAAATTAAAAAGACAAAAAATATGAACACCAACATAATTTTTTATATGTATAAAATTTTATAATGGATTTTAGCTAACCTTTATAATGGTTATATCATTACTAATTCTATAAAATATATAAAATAAAACCTATCAAAGTTATACTGCTTCAATGTATGTAACTGTGATACAAATTAATTTAAAAATTGTATATATATTAAAATATCAACAAAAATGTTTAACAGCATTTATGAAAAAATAGTGAAATAATAAATTGAAAATAACGCATATTTACATATCACATAATCATTAAAATAGAAACTAGTCTGGGGATATTGGATGAGTAGGCACTAGTAGGGATTTTATACACAAACTTTCTTGCATTCATTGATTTTGAAGGCTTGCACTGAGTGGCACTACTGTACAGAGAGTTTGCTAATGTTTTTGCACATTTACATATGTATTAAACTTGAATCTAGATGAGAAGCATATGAATTTGTTTAACTGGTAATTCTCTTTTCTATTTCTTAAAAAAAATATCCTTCCTTGTTCATTTTATGACAAAAATTGGTAGTGGTAAAATGCAAAATATAGAATACCTATGTGATGTTTTTAACCAACTTTTGAATCTTTACAACCATTTTTTATTTGTAGTCAATGATTTAATGTCGCTTTTTTTTCATAGATATTTTGTTAAAGTCTTATTATTGGAATACAAGTATAATGTACATACTTAACCAAATGTAATTAAAGGGGATTTGAACTTAGACTTTCAAGCTCCCTACAGCTATTCACTCCTTATACAACCAATACACATGACCACACACATGAAAAAGATAAATAATCAATATACATATTTCATGCTGAACCAGCACTCCTTAGCTGGTCTGGATCATTATCTCCCACATATATGTAATCAGTGCTCAGTTTATATTAAGATAGAAAACCTACACACTTTAATGAACAGGCTGCAATCCTCCTTCCATCATCATATTTTTCAGTGATGTGGACAGCTGAAGAGTGGAGAGGATTGAAGCCTGTCCATTAAAGTGTGTATATTTGCTATCTTAATATAAATGTAGCACTGATTAGATATATGCGAGAGATGATGATCTGGACCAACTGGTGATTGCTGGTTCAGCATGGAATACATATATTGGAGATCGTTCAACTTTTTCATATCTATGTGGTCATGTGATAAATTATATTGGATAGAGTGGATTATATCGGAGAGAGCTTGAAAGACTTGGTTTAAATCCCCATTAATTAAAGATTTAGTATAGATTTCTGAAGTTATAAGTTAATATAAAGAATATTTTTTTGCTCACATTTTCCAACCACGAATTTAATGTCTTTTCTGTCTATACTAAATACTTATCACATTCTGCTAATATAATTTTATCAATTTTAAGAACACAAGAATCCTAGTGTGATTTTTTTTCATTTTTTTTAAATGAAAAGATCTGTTTTATTCACTATCCAGCCACTTTTAGCATACAACTTCATTTTGCTTTCAAAATAATTTAATATTTTCATAAATTAAGATTTCTTTTAGGCTTTACAGGAATGTTTTCATCATTGTATGAATGCCTAATTTTTTTAATTTTCATTTAATATTTTTTTCAGACTGTGGATTATTCAATCCATAGCTTTTGAACATATAGTTAGGGTTACTGAGAATACTTTTAAAATTATAATTATTATATGTAGTTTACTGCAAATATCTCCAAAGGTATACAATTACATAATGAAAATAATATAATGATTATATAAAAATAAATCTATTAAGTCTCACAACAAACACTAAACATCAAATTCATAAGTGTATTTTTCCAAAAACATTTAAATCTCTTACAGTGTTAATTTTGAACTGTATTCTTATTACTTCAAAACTACTTTTTTTTAAATCATCGTACAACAGATTTTAAACATTTGATATTATTCTTAATACATTTAATAATTTTTTTAGAGTAAAGAAGTTTTGACCCCACTATTATTTTCTGTTAATGGGTCATTTTACTAACACATTTAAAATCTTTTTTTTTTAAAAAAAAAAAAAATTTAACAGCAGCTGCACTTGCTGCTTTGTGACATTTGATTAAATTTTTTTTTTTTCAATATATGTTTAAACCTATTAGAACTTTTAGAAAACCATTCTAAAAACTTTCCCATTGTTTTTATAAAGAATATACAGTGAATGTAAAGCTAAAAAGTGAAGGTAGATATTTAGATTGGCTTATTTTAAGTGTTAAATAAATATGAAAAGCTTAAAGAATAAATGGATCTCTTTTATTCCTGATCCTTTATTATTGATTCATAGTCAAAAGAATAGTTTTCTTTTTTCTTTAAAGAATTGAAAGAAGATGAGGATTTTTTAATTGTTTTTTTCCATTGAATCTGTTTATACTAAAAAAATTAGTTTACATTTACAATTTTTTTTTTTTTAAAAAAAAAATTAATTATTTGCTTGTCATAAAGTATATGAAATAACCTATTTTTAAATAAGTTAATATGCTGAAAACTTATGATAAAATTCATATTAACGTTAAAATTTTTTACAATATATTTGAAAATTGTAATTTTGCATTTTTATTAAAATTATTTTAATATATGCAAAAGCATATAGGTGAGTGGACAATTAAATGTGATCTATTTTTGAAAAGTTTTGTCAAATCACATGCTGTTATTTAGTATTCAGAAATATAGAAAATTTTGCAAATATCCAAGTCAGAGACTTATTTTTCCAAAGTCATTAAAGATTATCAAAGCAACCACATTCCTTTTTGTGATAAAATAATAAAATTTATAAAAAATTTAATCTGATTTTGTTTCAACCAGGGAACTTCAGCAATTTAATAAATCATGACTGAATCAACTTATTTAGGATTTGCAGGGATGGAGGTGAATCAGCTCAGCAAATATAACAAGACTTTAACAAAAGAATACCCAGAAGTATATGATATAAAAAGTTTGGATATTATAATGGGTTACCATTTGCAAATAAACAAAAAATATATTTTAATCCTAATAAAGGAAATAAGTTTAATATAAGCATCACAAGCCAATATTATATATATTAGGAGAGCAGTCAATGGATTTCTATTATTGTAAACAAACAAGAACCACAAATCTTTATTGTAAAAATCACAGGTTAATTTTTATCATAGACATAAAGACAAATTACAAATGCACTTCAAGACCAGAAAATAAACTCACAACACTGTAGACAAACTGATTCCAGAAGTGACATCATAAAGACCATGCATGAGCTCAACAGTAAGAACAGTACTTGAACAAATTGCAAAGAATTCAGCATTATGCAATATACTTTTAAGATTATGTCATTGTCAAGGGAGAAAATAATATCATCACTCTAATAAACTAATTTTCAAGCTAATTACAGAATATGAAAAAAAAATGGAATCTAATAATCAATAGAATGATGTTGACAATAAAATACTCAAACCAATCAAAATATAGTTATACATGAAGATATGTAGTTACCAAATATTTAGGAATACATATCCAGAACAATCGTCATAGTATCATGTGTAATCAAAGCATATACTTAGATAGTGAAACATAAATAGTAATGCATAATAAATATACAGTAAAGTCAATGCTTAATTTAAACATCCACAAAATAGAGTAAACATATATAGATAGAAACCATAGTTTCAACATGGTGATTGAAAAGGAGAGTACTACTCCAAAACCAAGTACCTAGCAAATCAGTAATGTGGACCTTCTGCTAATGAATGGCCAAATCTAGTTAGATAATCTTAAGCTAAATAAGCTCTTGTTATATTTTATTTGCTGGTCAAATAAATTAATGAGCTTAAACTGTCCTTAGTTAAAGTTACTTGTATCTGTGTATATCTTCCCTGACACAACAATAGAAATGTAGATAACTACTGAATGAATATCTGCAATGCAGAATGTCATTGATAAAGATCAAAGTTATAAACTAATTTGGATCTAGTTGGCACTGCTAATTATATATCTCTTACATTCATATATAAATGACTGTGAAGTAATATGCAGTGAATTACTGCTTTACTGCAGAAAGAGTTTTTTTAAAAAAAAATCCACGTGACATTATCATGCAGTTTTAGGAAATAAATATTTTAAAACTAGAGTTTAAATTATCTATGTCTGCACACTAACAATAGAAATAAAATTTTGGCTTCAAGCTTTCCATAATTACTAATGAACTTTTGCCTTTTATCTATCTATATTATGTGTATTCACTAATCACTCCCATTTTAGAAAACATTAAAAATGTTACTGTATTAAAGATTTTAATTTTTAATTCAATCTATTTTCCAATAGTTTCTTTTTTCCTCTTCATTCTTTTTTCAAATTAATCTTTAGGGAATATGAAGTTTCCTTCTTAAATTTTCAATAATGACATTTTAAAATGTTTGCTTTCCAAAATTAATCAATACATGGTTAAGTGCTTTGAATGAATCTTCCTTAAAAAAAAAGACAATAACGAATTTTAAAACTGTTATGTATTGAAAACTTTTTCTATACTGATAATATATATATATCTGCATCAGATCTTCAACCTTTGATCTAGAATAATTTTTAAGAGGTAGATGGAAAACCAAGCATTAATAATAGTGTGTTTTTATTGCTAAAATGCAACGTAAAAGATTTTTTTTTTTTTTTTGGAAATGATAAATCAGATTTCTAGTAGATCATAATATACACATATAACTTGCTTAATGGATAGATTTAAACAACAACAAAAAAACTGGACATCTAAACAAATAAACTATAAATATGATCAATTTATTAATATATAACATTAATTCTGATTGAATTTCTTATGACCTGCCATACTGTTAATCATCTGATTATTTATTTAATTAAATGAAAATACAATATATTGTAATGCTGTGAGCAGAGCCTGAAAGATTGGTGTTCAGCAGTATATAGTCAACAGAGTGATCCCTTTAGGGAGGTATTATAACATAAATTGTTATTCAAATAAAAAATTAAGTATGGGGTACAAATGCAATTTAATTAATTTAAAGTATATTTACAAATTGCTTTACAAAAAACTATACTTTTTGTTAAAAAAATTGCAACTCTATAATCTTTTAATCAGTGCTACCCTCATTTTGCATTTTTATGACATCATTCAAAAATAGTTGTGATATAGAAATTTTTTTAAAACAAAGCAAAAATTTATATGCTAATAAAATTCTAAAAAAGAAAAGAAAATCATGCAAGATTCTTCAAGATTGCTGTAATATTTGTTGAATTATAAAGCCATAAACTTTCATATTTATATAGGAATGTAGATGTTTTTTTAAAAAAATAAGAACTTGATTAGATTTGTAGATAACAAAAACAAATTTATTATGTGATAGTAATTAAACTAAAAAGTAATATAGGGGATTTGAACACAGACTTTCAAGCTCCCTTCAGCTATCCACTTTATTTTATATAACCAACACATCAGCATTAATAAGGGATTTGGGCATACCAACATCAGATTTTCAATGGGGCAAATGGCTGAAGAGTTGGAGGATGAAATAGACTGAAGGCTGTCAATTAAAGTTTGAAGATTTGCTAGCTTTATATAAACCATATCTGTGGGGGAGATGATCATCTGGACCCATTGATGAGTGCTGGTTTAGCATGAAATATGTATAATGGAAATCATCTACCTTTTTCACATGTGTGTGGTTATGTGTATCAGTTATATGAGATAGAGTGGATAGCTGAAAGAAGCTTGAAAGTCTAAGCTCAAATCCGCTATATTACATTTAAACTCTAAGTATATGAATTATGTTTGTGTTTCAAAAATATTAAATTTAAAAAGATAAGAAAAAACTAATTCTGTAATCTATTATTCAAGATTAATTTTTTTTAAAAGTTAAAAAAAGTTCTTAAAAGATTAAGTAAAAAAATAATGGGCCCACATTTTTTATTAAAATAAAATAATAATAATCAGTCTAAAAGTTGCCAACAGTGAGAACTTTACAATAAAAAAGAATTGTCCTTGGAAATTTAGTTTTATATTTGTAGATTTAGGGGGAAATGTGTTTTTTTCTTTTTGAACCATAACTCTTATTCAGTTATATATATTGTTGCTCTGGAAAGAAATATTAAATATAAATTTGACTAAAAGACATAAAACTATTCATGGCTAGTTACTTTGTCATGACAGAACAAGTAGTGCATGTAGCTATATCATGGGATTGCCTAGAACAATCCATAAATGTCATATCTAGATCAATTATAATTCATTTGTGTCTATGAAAATATATGTCCCCATCATTATCTGCAACTGAATATTTAAAAGAATTCAGAAAAAAACAAATTTCCACTTAAATAACTATCAATAAAATGAAAATAGACATTGCATTATGTATACAGACTGACCAATCATTAAATTCTATAAGTATATAATTAATATATAAGGGGGTATCCAAAAGTAACCAAGATTTTATAATAAAAAATTGTTTATTTTTTAGTGTTATAAATTTAATCTCTTTCAAATTGCTGACCATTTGATACAATATACCAATCTAAACATATTTTTCATAGTAGTCCAGAAATACTTGCAAAGTGATGCCCTTTAACACTTGTGGTGGTTTTTTCCATTCATTTCTAAGTCTGAAAAAAAAATTGAGACATTTTTTTATTAGAGAAAGTGAGATCAAGTGAATATTGCTGATAGATAAGCTGGGTCATACTGAATTTAATTAAAAGATAGTTATAACATTTTGAGAGATGACACTTTGTCAGGGTGAAGCTTGCACTCTTCTCATTGTCACAAGACAGGATATTTATGTTTTAGCATCATGTAAATGTTTTAGAATTTGCATATAAAATGCCTGACCATTATGAACTTAATCAGAGAAAAATGCCATTTGCATAAAAAAACAGCATTGTTTTGACTTTGGACTTCACTTGCTATGCTTTTTAGGGCATGGTGAATTTAACATTTCAATTAAACTACTTATAAATTTGTGTTTTTATGAGATCAGCTTGCTTGTAATCTGCTTCAAGCATTACAATTGTTTTCCTCACCATATTCTGTAAACGAAAGCAGAATTTTACATTGCTCAAACTTTTCAGTCATATAAAAATTGCCAAATACATGAAATGCACTTTACAAAAAAATATGCTATGTGTCACCATGATTCAGATGGCAATGTCATTTGGCAGATTGATGCAAAATGGTTCCTGCAAGATATATGTAATAACAAACATATACTACAATAGGCACACAAATCAGAGAATGATTCTGGTTATTTTTGGATAGCCTTTGTAATGTAGCTATTCACTATGATAAGACTTTTTTTAAAAAAATTTTAAAAAAGAAAAAGGCTCTAATAAGTACATATAATTAATTTTTGTATTTTTTTTATATTAATACTTATTTGATTATTTTTTTGTATGCAGGTTAATTTTATTATTTCATTCTGAAATTATTTTATTTTGTGTAAGTTAATTGTATAATTGAGTAAATTTTTTTTTATTAATCTTATAAAATTCAAATTGTCAGTGTTATTTTATATCAGATTTCATTTCCTACCATTTATAATTTCCATGTTAATAGAAAAATAGCATGCATAACCACTTAGAAAATATTGAGTGTTAGCTGAGATGGGAGAGGAATAGAGGAGATTGGGGATTATTCCATTCAGAAGATTTCTTTTCTCATGAAGGGATGGTGCTTTAATAAAGGCTGCAATACACATGCTTTTTCAATTAGTTAACTAAAAATAAATTCTATTTTGAATTCCTAATGGGTTGGAAATAAGATTCGATTATTTCTATCTATTTTCTGAATAACTGTATGAAGGTTAGATTAGTAAAAGTTATATTGAAAGTGACTCCCTCCAAATTATCAGTAAAATGTGTGATGAATCTAAGACATATTTATTAAGCACTTTTTTATAAAAGTATTTTTTATTATTATAAATATTTGTATATACATGTTCTTCAGAATCTCATTGAGTGATCATATTTAAACTTACTCCATCTATCTTAAAATGCTTGCCTGTATCACTCTTGCAATTATAATTATGTTATCATTCTTGATAAGTCTAAATAAAAAGATCTAAAATAATATAATAAGAAGTGGTCCATTTTTTTACTGTAAAAATTTATTGAACATCGCTGCTGGAAGGCAATTCAATTATTATTGAAAATAGACTTGGCAAATTTCACATGACATTATATTTATTTAATTATGTTATTTAGTATTTATTTATCCAAAGTTACATTGCAATCATTTAAGAACATTTTGGCACATTCTTTGTCTATAAAAATCAATCCCTATATATGATTATTTATTCTGTTTATTTGCATATAAACAACCATTAAAACATCATGTTCAAATTTACGTAGGTTATGCTTATGTTGAAATAATGTATGTCCTCAGTGCAATTATTAATTTGGGTATGTGTTATTTAAAAATCGTAAATATTAATCAAATAAAGTCTTCATCTTGTTATATGTCGTCAATTATTCCTGATATTACTAATTAGTATTTAATAGGTAATATTGCGGGGAGGGGGGGAGAATTAAATGAGTTAATATAAGGATATATTAGTAATAAAGTTTAAAAGACTACACTTTTTTTTAAGCATTACCTAAACATTTTCAGAATTATTTTTATTTAATGCAAAAAAAAAAAAAAGAATTTTAAAAATCTAAAAAATACATATTTGGGTTTTAGGATATGATAAAAGTCTCTTAGTTTAAAAAAACTATAAATGAAAGAAAAAAAATGATTGTCCTGTTTTGTGTAAAATAACCTGCCCCCATATATATAAACATACAGAATAAAAAGATTATACAGCAGAATTTATAAAATTAAGAAACTTTTCTTAGACAAATGTAAATTATAAATATATGTGCTGACACAGTTTCATAAGAAAGGCTATAATTGCATGAAAATTATTATCGGAGCTAAACGCTTTCGATGGTGTTAAATGTTCCCATAGTCATAGCCTTGGAATGTGCATAATTGTATGGGTATGTGTATATATAGGCAATAGATTATTCAAAATGTATGTAAATCAGATTGTCCATTTCTCAGCAAGGGGGAAGCAGAATTCCTTTCTATTTATGACATTAGGGTTTTTAGCTATATGTCATGCTTCTTTGACCTTCCACTTAGAGTTATTTCACTTAATGCATGCTATGTTGGTGAATATGGGCTCAAATGTTTGGCCTGTAGTATTTTGGTGCTTGAGTAAGATCAACTTTATAAATAATTCTAAGGACAGACTCAACATAGAACAAACTCCACATACCGTATATAAAATTACATGCCCCCAAGCAACGTGCAGCACTATATGTTACGGTAAATCATGTGCATGCCTCTCTATTCAGATTTCCCAACACAGATATCTTTACCACAGATAATCCAGAACATGTTGATGCTTCTTGGGCACTAAAACATCACAGGCCATACATTTGAGCACATATCCACCAACCTAACATGCATCAAGCGAAATGATTCTAAGCAGAAAGTCAAAAAAGCATGGCATATTATAGCTTTTCTTATGAGAGAGTGTGACAGAACATATATTTATAATTTACAGGCAGAATTGTTTGTGCATGTAATTAAAAAAATGAAAATATGGTTACACAAACCAACAATCCCATTTTCACAAGTAAAAATGGTTGATAGCATTTAAGGCTTATAATGGTAAGGCACTAATGCAAAAAAAGAAAGTAAATGAGAATAACACAAAAAACAAAGAGAGCTGGTTAAAAACATTGTTTGTATTAGAAATAATCCTTATCATCTGATGAATAAAAATCTTATTCTTTAAAGCAGCAGGAGATATACTTTATTAATACTTGTGCATTGCTCATTTGAATTTAACACTCCGCCATTCCATTATTCATCCCTGTGGCCACATTAATGATTTACGGTCAAAATCTGAATTCAATGTTTCTCAAAATGACTTAAAAAAAATACTGGTATTACAATTCTTTATTCATTCTATTTGGTTACAATATTATTTTTAAATACAACAAGTCTAATAATAAGTTATAATGCTAATATACAATTACATAATCAAAGTAGCATATATTCTTATATATATATATATTATTAAAGACAATTTTAATTTTATTTAGATCAATTTTGTCTTCATACATATTATTTACTTATGCTTTTATATTAATTAAAAGAAAAAGAACACAATCTTTTCTCACTTGCAGTAGTTATTTATCACAAATTTTTAATGGCCTTATAATTAACTAAATAACCAAAGCAATAGAAATTCATCTTAATTATACATAGCTATAATCACATCTTACATTTTCCAGAAACATTACTATTTACATTTAATCACTGCACTAAATCCATTATTATATTAATGTGGATAAAAACTTTTGGTTCATTCTTTCTTCTACCTTAGTAATTGATGAGTTTATACTATCATGTTTTGCTTCTTTTATCATATTATTCCAATCTTTGTTGGATATGTAAAATGAATGAACAATGAAAGACTTCCAAAAAAGGTGTTTTATGAACTTGGACATGAATTTCATAGAGAGATAGATCCTGTTGTTGCAAGGATTATCTCAAAGACATTCTAAAGAAATGCAATGTCAATTGTTTCCATTGGGAAGATATGGCAGAGAATAGAATATGTTGGAGAGCTATAATTGGACATGGCGTTAAAATATTTCAGAAAGAAAGTTTATTGCTGGGAAAACTAAAGGATAACATCAGAAATAAACAAGTAAACAGAAAATTGTATCAATATATTGTATATGCAGACGTATTTGGAGTTCACAGACTGGTTTGTATAATCACTGCAAAGCTTATTTTTAGAGTTGTTTTGTCTCTCCTTTTCGTTTTTTTTTTGAGCTGGAATGATCATATTCATTTTTGAGTGTTTGTTTATTATTATGATTATTATCATCATGTTATTCTAAATTCAATATATAGAATTGATTCAAGCAGTATGTTGCTCTAATGTTCTGACTATTCTTTTTGTCTCTCTATTCCTTTCTTCCAACATAGTGTTTTATTGAAATTGGATCTTAAAAAGAAGATTTATAAAAAAAAAAAACCACTTTAATTAGCTAAAAGTAAAATTAAAAGAATATAATCAATCCATTAAGTTTTCTCAAAATTACAGAAAAGTAATTAAAAACATGCAAGTAACTAAAACTAATTTGATCAGTCTTCTTAATTAGCGATCCAAAAAATTAAAAAACGTGCATTTAATTTTGTTTTTTTAAATTTTAATTTCTTATTCATTTGCGGTATTAATACTTTAGAGTAAAACTATATATTTTTATTTTTAAACATATGCATTAGTTTTGTGCAACAACATAAATTTACTTAGCCCTCATACATTTAAAATCTATGTGTAGATATATAACTTTCCCCCTTTATAATTTTTAACGTCATCTTATATAATCTATTTATTCCCAACAATTTCGTTTAATGATAAACTGTCACCTGATATACACACAGATCTATCCATTAATTTTCTTCTCATATATATAAACTAATGTACTTTGATTTATGATAGTTTTACACTCATTAATCATATCGCTAGTGCAGTAATATGTAATGAATGAAATTGTTAGAAAACTAGCATATAGTATGTTATATTTTACTCTGAAGAGACATTGTAAACTATAATAAATAGCAATAGTAGTTTATTTATAATGCCTATTATCTATAACAAGGCTGTTTAATATAGATATGACATTAGGAACATTTCGCTATTGGAGCCTCAAGTGGCTCCAATAATGTATATTGTATTTTTATTTTAAGGTGCATAATAAATAATTTAGTTGTACCCAAGTGAATAATAAAGATTTATTGATTAATTATCTAGTTTCTTTAATACTTTATATGCATACTATCAATAACAGCATTGCACTTGTATCTAAAATAAACAATATAAATAAATTATTGCAAACAAGTGCACTTGATTCACCTTTTAATTTAATCTATAATATTAAAAATGGAATATTAAATTTTAGATCATAACTTTAAGAATTCTTAAATGGAATGAAGAATATAGCACTGAGCATGAAAAAGAAAAGATTATTTTCTAAATTGGTTAATGAAATTTTAAAATATCTGTGGAAGAATTTAGGTGTAATTTGTTAATATTTTAATTATGCAGTTAGTGCACAAACAGAAGAAACATTTAAAAACATAGTTCTCTAATTAATTTTAACTGGCATGTTTTCTCTTTCTATATATATTGTAACCTTAAGTTCTGTATCTAGAATTATGTTTATTTATTATGCTGGTATATCTTAAAATGGTATTTTGGTACTAGACTTGCAACATGGAGCATGTATTAGACCTACTGTGCCTTTTCACATTCGTATCAATCCACTGATAACTTTGTAATCTTGTGATCTGACTAAAATAATGCATACACAGATCTTGCGCATGATATTTTTTGCAAAGTTCACCAAAAAAAAGTAACATGTACATAGATCTTGTACATGATATTTTGGCAAGATTTACAAAGTTCTTGGAAGGTTGATACGAATGTGAAAAAGCACAGTACGTGTAATACATGCTCCATATTGCAGGACTTAAAAATAACAAAGTAAAAAAATAATCAACATATTTATCATTTTCAACAAGAAATGTATTATTTTGAACAAGAAATTGAAATATGTATGACTTTCACACACAACAACTTTTAAGAACAACATTTGAAAAAAAAAAAGTGATTTGTGATCTTAATGAAATGACACCATTATGCCAAAAATTATTACTTTAAATATGCACTAAACAAACAGTAAATGATTTTGGTTTTTGAATAATATTTATAAAAATACATTAACTATACACATACAAATACCATGTAATATCTAACAGGAATTGTCACCTTGAACAAAAGATTTCAGATGTACTATTACCACAGAAAATGGAGATCTCTACTAAAAAATTTCCATCTGAAAATGTAGCACATGATTGCAGAGTATGCTGGGATTTTCAATAGAAATGCTAATAAATGTATTTTTTTTATAAACAAATTAACCCCCCTCCCAAAAAAAAAGGAACAAAAACCACAAAAAAAATACATATTAATTATAAGACTTTTATTAAGTTTTTATCCTGGCAGAACTATTTCTTTTATATCATTAAGTATGGCAGAAAGAAATCTGGACAATAACTGAAAATGTCGAAGTATTAAAAAAAAAAAAAAGATCTCATTGATAAAGAAAATTATGTTTCCAACTATACTCGCAGGGTTTATTTCCTTTCAGTTTGACATCATCGCAACATTACACATTTATTGTGGGTATGGAAAGATCTCCTATCTTCTCTACATTGCAGGTCTAATACCAAAGTACCCTAAATATATATATAGTTTATTTTTTATTTAAATAAATCACTGCACATATTAAATGTGATAATAATTTAATCTGTTAAAATATTAGTTGTAAAAACTTATTATATTTTTTATAATAAAATTGGATATGATGAGTTTAATTATTTTAAAGAATTAGTTTAGCTTACTCTAAGGTCTCCTATTTCCCCTATATTGCAGGTCTGAACTGTCATAATAATTATTCTCTTATTAAAACAAAAGCATTTTGGATGTTGCTACTTTTCCCCATGTCATACCTTTGCAAAATTGTTTCTTCTGCTGTAGCTGCTTTAAAATCTAAATATAGAAACAAGCTACAAATAGAAAAGGAGCTCAGAGTAATTATCTCTAATATAAAATCATATCTGGAAAGGCTGTGTTCTTCAAAGCAGGCACATATTAGTCATTAAATCTTGTCCTAGAAATGTTTTATTTTAATACTTTCATTTTGATTATATTTTAAATTAATAAAAAAAATATATCGGATAACCGGTCTTGTTTATTTATTCTACGCCCTTCTGCCAAGCTATGGTGCCCCTAAGAGGCCTACAGTTTGAGAAATGCTGGCTTAATCTCTGTCAACATTTAACTATTACGTCAGATTTTGACTAATTATTTTCCAAAATATATTTAAATACTCAGAATATTTTAATAAAATATTCTAAATTTCAATAGAATCATTATTCAAACTATAATGCTGCAGAGAATGACATTGGAATAAATGATTTCAGGAGTAAAGAAGTTTTTAAGTGGTGAAAGGCCAAAAATGTATTTTAGTTATAAATTTATTTATATGTTTTGTTATGCTTATAACTTATGTATAATTCATGCTATTTGAGTATTGGAGTTCTCAGAATATTTTTGCATTATATTATAATTAAAGGAAATATGTTTATTTAATATGGAATTATTTAAAGTGTGCAGTAAATGAATGAATAAATTATTGGAGTTGATTTATGTTTTCTTATTTAATTGTTAAGCCATAATTCATATACCTAGTTATTTTTACTTTAATTATATATTTTATCGGTGTTTCACATCATCTGTTTATTATTATGTGAGATAAAAAAAAAAAGGCTGCTTTGACTTGGTATTTTTTTAAAAACACACACACATCTCCACCCTATATATATTCACACACGCATATGTATACTTATAATAAAAGAAGTGACAGAAATATAACAAATTATGATAAAACTCAGCAGTCTCTCCTCTCAATAGTCAGCAGGACGCCAAATAATGATGAATAGTCAGAATTAGAATATTGGGCAGCTATTTTTAATGAAATAAAAAAGTGCAACATCGCTTAAAATGTACATGTATTTGATGCAAGCTTAAGGAACAAATTGAATAAACATACATAATATTAATAAATTGTGTAGACTTTAAACTGACTTTTAACAATATTATAAAATAGTTATTTATATCTCTTAATACCTTAGGCAGTGTTTATTATATAAAAACCATGCACACATTCCATTTGACTGATGCTAATTACTTGGATAGCAAAAAAAAAAACCTCTGCTAATTACGTTTAAATGAGTAAAATGAACAAAATATTTAATCTAGTATTCAAATAAATGTATTGCAATAATTCAAAATAATGATTAATACTTTTATTAATTAACTAATAATAATAAAATGATACTTTAAACTAAAATATTCTCCAATAAAACAAATGAATTATTATATCTAATTATGATTTATTCACAAATATTTTATAGATACTAATTTCCCAAATAGATTAAAAACAGAATAATAAGTACAATAATATTATTTAATTATAAATGATGAGAATTTAAAAAGGTTATATATTCATATGCCACACACTTGTGTATTGAATACTAATTTAAATTTGTTTTAAAATTATAGTATAAAATTTTTTTCACAATACTGTATATAATTTTTTTATGAACTTACCTATAAGAATATAAGAACAAGTTATTATTTTAATGATTTAGATTTCCATTTAACATTAAATAACATTTGCAGTAAGCACATTTTAACTATGAATTAATCAAGTTTTTTTAAAATAAAAATTTGTGTAATAAAATTTGAAAGAAACCTTTTAATTAATAATAGTTCTGTAGTGTAATACACCATTCTCATGCAAGATAGGGACTGGTTTTGTATCCTTTTTAACACCTGTGGAGGGATGTAATCATAAACATATGACCAAAGACATGTGGAAAACAT
Organism: Epiperipatus broadwayi; assembly: GCA_028023455.1. NCBI lineage: Eukaryota > Metazoa > Onychophora > Udeonychophora > Euonychophora > Peripatidae > Epiperipatus > Epiperipatus broadwayi. Next base: position 1,100,795 of record JAQFVV010006204.1, read on the forward strand.
GCATGATTCCCAAGCATAAAATATGTCACGTCTTTGGCCATATATTTATGATTACACCTCTTCACAAAGTGTTAAAGGTGGATAAAAATCAGACCCACCTTGCATGAAATTTATGTAGTGAAAATTATACTACAGAAATATTCATTAAATGGATAATCTCTAGTCTAATGAATGATTAATATACTTCCATCAAATGTTTTGTGTCAAAGTTGTGTGGGCAGTAAGTTTGACATATCAATTAAACAGTAGTAATTCCCCATCTAGATATACTGAATAATGATAAAGAGATGTGTAAGAGAATGTGATCTGGACCGACTGATGAGTACTGGTTCAGCACGAAATGTGCTTCTTGAGAATCATGCATCATTTGATATCTTTGGTCATGATTATACTCCACCACAAGGTGTTAAAAGTGGATAGAAACCAGTCCTTACCTTGTGTGAGAGTAGTGCAGTGTAAATTACACTACAGAAATATTATTTATTAAATAGATAATTTCTAGTCTAATGAATGACTAATAAAAATTATTAATAAATCTTTTAATGGTATTTATGTTTCAAAAAAAAGGATTTTTTTTTTCTAGGACTTTAAATTGAACTGCTACTTTGTTTTATTTGATAAATAAGAAATTTCTAAAGCAGGTTCCATTAGAAATTATCAGTATTGGTCAGTTGTGTAAATTAATTCAAATTGTATTTACCAGTCCTTTTAAATCAGGGAAATAGATTTTCATGATTTTTTTTTTTATCACTGGAATTAATGTTTCAAATAGTATAAATAAATAATAATAATAAACAGACACTCATAAAAGACTACGGCCATTCCATTCCAATCCGAAAAGAAAAAAAAAGGTGAGAATAAAACTACTGTAAAAATTAGTTTTGTGATTATACAAATCAATCTATGAACCATAAATACAACCACATATAGAACATGCTAGTCTATTTTTCTGTTTTCATGATATTTTACAATATTGTCTATTAGTGTCTCATCAGAAAACTTTTTTTAAAAAATACTTGAATGCCATGTCTAATTGTAGTTTTCCAATGCATTCTAATATCTACCATATGTTACTAATTGAAGCAATTGACATTGCACTTTTTTAGAATGTCTTTGAGATAATTTTTATAACTCAGATCTTCTACTTCTCCCATGAAACTCATGCTCAATTTCACCATAAACATTCCTCTAGCATGATTTCCATTGCTCATTTATTACCTGTGTCCATTCCAATAAAAGCATGATTTTACAATATCAGATTTGAACAGACAAAACTCTTCATACAGTAGTGCTAACCAGAGTAATCAATGGATGCCAGAAGGGCTCCGGCATAAAATCCCCATCTAGTGCCTATTTATCCAATATCCCCAAACTAGTATGTTTAGTGGTTTAGTATCAGATTTAACAATTTCTGAGCATATTGATTGATTTTTACAATCTTGCCATTGTATTTTTAAAATTTTTATACAACTTTCTTAAATGAGACTTTTCTATCATCTTAATATTGTGGTGAAAGGGTGTCAAGTTTCACTTGCATACAGTGAATTAGGTAAAACAACATCTCTATATTGAAGTGAATAATGTCTTATTCATTTCATTGTCAGCCATATGATCTTCCATATGATGGTAAGCTGGTTTTCTGTTATTGTGAGGACAAATAATAAATACAGCATTCAAAAGTTTTAAAGAAAATTTATATAAAATATAATAAATAGCTTAAAATAAAATAGTATCTTAAATAAAAGATTAAAAGTAATTATAATAGGTAATGTTCAAATGTTAAGAATAAGTTATTAAAAGTTATATTTTAAAATAATAATAGGTTTGTTAAAAGTGTTTAAATTTAAGGAAAACTAAGAAATTATATAAACTATGTTAAAATTGTTCTTCTTATCAAAGATTAAAATAATGTTTGCAATGTATTGCAAAATAACTAAATCAAGTATACTAGTACTAAAAGAAATAGATTTTAAATACGTAGATTAAAATAAGTTAATAAAAATATTGTCTGTTTTGAGATATGTGATCTAAAAACAAATGAAAATTTGAAAATTCATGTAATTAAAATAAAATGAGGTCATAAAGATATTGAAAATAAGAAATTATCAAACATGTTTAAAACAAGAGGTTAAAAGTATGAGTCTTGCTTTACTTAAACTACAATGAATCATTATTAGGATGACCATGTAGAAAAAATGAAAAACCTCCAAATGCCTGAGATCTAACCTGGACACCTTGTGAATCTGATCATGTTATTTGGAAGAAATCTATTCAAAATGAAAAAAAAAAGCTTAAATCAAATTTCAAAGACAGGAGATCTGATAAAAGAGATTATAACAACTTGTAAAGAAAAGAACATGACTGTATATGGAATCAATCAATGCATGCTATCATGAGAGAAATATTAGAACCCCCCCCCCCCAAAAAAAAAAAAAATCCTCAGGATAAACTGTAGAGAATTCCAGAAATAAACTTTATGCTATGTAAGTTTAAAAAAGAGAAACTATCAATTGGACTGTTATCCTTACATTTTAATCATTTTAAGTTTTATTTTATAACCTCTTAGCATATATTTAATTCTAACAAACTATATTTTATTATGCATAGTATTTATATATTATTTAACTGATTGATGAAAGAAAGAAACAAATGTTTTACTTTTTTTAAAAAAGAAATCAACATTTGCTATTAAGCAGTTATAAATACTTTAGCTGCATTTTAAATCAGTTGAAATACAAAATTTTCTCTTTTTTTTTGTTATATATATATATATATGATTAGTTTAAAATTTAATCTTTCAAAAAAAAAAAAGGTTATCTGTAATATGGAAATTATCAGCAAATATTCTGATGAAATATTCATTTCAAACACAGAAATGTGCACAAGTAAAAATATTTAAAATATGTCTAAGTTAAAAATAATGAATGGTATAATTATAAAAGTTTAAGTTAAATATTTATTTTGAAAGTCAATTAAGTCCATTTATTCATAAATTGATCCTTGTTTTGATTACCATTAGATGTTGTGCATATAGAACTTATCATATAAATGCAGATGTTGATCAAAGTGATGAATTTATTTATAGCTTTGTTTTGTAAATTAGAGATTGGACTTAAAAAAGAACCATCTCATATATTTAGGTTGAGTTATTATTAAATTTAAAATCAGATTCAAAAGAACCATTTTTGTAATTCAGATGAGTTATTATTAAATCAGAATTTGAATCACATGTGTGTGACTATACTATGAAGCTAATGATATGAATAAATCTATTTTGAGGGTCAACTGTACATAAAATTATATCCAGGATGTATTGAAGACCAGAGATTTATGCTATGGCATATGTCCTTGATCATAGAACTATGATAGTATTATAATAGCTAATTGAAAGATTAATGTATAAAATTAATCAAAATGAATTCATTTTATATTTGTTTTCCAGTTTTCATGTAAACTAAAAGTTCAAAGTAGTGAAGAAATGTCTTATGAAAGCAATCATTATCATTAAATCCTAATTTTAAAGTTAATCAAATTATAAAAAAAAAATCATGAATTTTTGTGATAGTCTATTATGTAAGCAGTTTAGGGTAAAAGAACATTATATCTTGTCCGATAATTATGACACATTGTAAATAAATTATTGTTTGACATTTGTTTAAAAGTGTGTTATAATATTATCTGGTTTGTACATTAATTCCATGCCAATTTCATTGGGAATAGAATAGCTTTTGTTCTACAGAATTTGTCCAGGTATTGAAAATAGTGATTGTGTCATCATCATCACATATTAAAGAAAATATGGTGCTATTTTAGTACGCGATCTCCACCATTTTGAATTTCAAAAATGATCAAAAATGTCGTCTGACACATCTAAGTGACCCGAGTTCTACATCTTTCACGTTTTGGCTTTTTTTTTTATTATGCGATCTCAGATCTATTTTGTAAAGTTTTTCTTGACCAGATTTCTATGTGTTGCTTTTAATTGATATTTTATAATCACGTAACCAGAGTTCTAAATTTTTTCCATTTTGGCTTTTTTTTTTATGCGATCTCAGATCTATTTTGTAAAGTTTTGCTTGACCAGATTTCTATGTGTGTTGCTTTTAATTGATATTATAGACACATGACCAGAGTTGTAAATATTTGTTTTTTTTTTTTTTCAAATTAGTCACATGACCTGAGTTCTAAATTTTTTGCATTTTTGCATACTTTCTTATCACTTAGATGTGTCAGATGATGTTTTTAGTCATTTTTGAAATTCAAAATGGTCGAAATCGTGTACTAAAATAGCACCAAAAATAGAAAATATTTTCAAATCTTATTTAAATATATAAGTAAAGAATATGTATCCATATATATATTTCCTGATATTTAATGTCAGGTGGTGCTCAAATCACTTAAAATGAATTTAAATCCAAACACTTAAACTGACCATTACAATATACACCTAACTTAGTTGCTGTAGTTATTTATTTGTGAAGAAATACTTTACTTTTTAATTTGCTAAAAGTAGTAGCAGCACATTGGGGTCTGTGTTGGTACTCAATATCTAATCCCAACCTTTCTACTTATAAAACTGCCAAGGTATTTAAAGTGATTTACATTCTTAAGATGATAACAATCCAAGCTAATAGTTGCTGGGGGGGGGGGTATCACTGGCTGATAAAGATTTTTTTTTTTTTTTGAACATTAATATATAAAACAAAATCTTTATAAGTTGCATTGAAAAAATTAAATAACATTCTGTAAATCATTTTTTGAATTGGCAAAAATAGCACAATCATCAACATAATATAAATCCAGAGTACAAAAAGATGAAGTTCTTGTTTTGTTTTTAATTGATTCAAATTTAAAATTCCACCATCAAACCTGTATCAAATCTTGATCCTGTTTGATTAAGTCATTATAAACAATTCTAAAGACTATTATCACAAAAATTGAAAACAATGTTGAAGCAAATATACATCCTTATTTAACATCAGTTTTTATTTTGAAGGCCTCAGATTTTTCACCTGTATTAATACTAGTTCTCATTTCATCATGTAGAAGTTGTATAATATAAATAAATTTTAGTGGACAAGCATTTAATTTCAAACAAAGCTACAATCTTGTCTCATTAAATGAATCAATATATAAATCACTCTTTTGTTCCTGATACTTTTCTTGCAATTGCATGGTAACAAAAATCATGTCTATAGTGGTTTTTAATTTTCTAAAACCACATTGAATTCTCTGGTAACTACTCATATATGTTTTGCTACAACTATTCAACACAATTCTTGAACACTATAATGAATAATAATGATATTTTATGATAAGTATTGCAATCTTATCTATTTTCTTTGTTTTAAAAATTGGAACAATAAAAATATTCAGTGGTATAACTTCATGAATCCATATATTCATAAAAAAATTCCAATATTTTTGAAGCTAACACTTCACCATTATCTTCCAGGTATTTCATCAAGACTTGCAATGTTTACATTTTTAAGATTACAAAGAAGTTTTGACTTCATTAAGCTGAATATCTTTGTCCAAATTTGAATGAGTAGATAAATTGGATATATTATTAAAACTCACTCTTAATTCTTATATCAGTATTCAAAAGATGATCAAATGATCTTTCCACCTGTTCAAAATATTTTTGTCACCATATAAGAGAGTGGTACTGCTGGATTTAATAGGATTGTGACCATTTCTCAGGTCCATAAGTTACTTTTAATATATTAAAAAAATGTATAGAATAATCACAATTAGTGAATGGTTGTATCTTTGTAGTTTTAATCTACCAATCATTTTTAAGCCTTCTCAGTGAATTTCTACCTTCAAATCTTCATACTTATTATGAAGTTCCACATTTGATTTATTATTCTGTCAAACAGAAAATGACACATTTTCTTTTAATTAAATCACTAATAATATCATTGTCAGAAAAACAGTCACTATTATTCTTTTTAGGGAATCCAAGAATTGATTTATTTGTATTTATAATACACTTTTTATGATAATTCCATGCTTCAATAATATGACAGTCTTGAAGATCAAATTAATACAATTTCAGTGTTTAATAGCTGTTGAAATTTAGTACATATAGTAGATTTTTCTAAATAACAAACATTACTTTTCTTGTAAATGTAATTGGAATAATATCTATTTTTTAATGCATCAATCATTTTAATCTTGGATTATACTAAGGTATAATGTATCCAACAATCTAAGCTTATAAATATTCATGTAATGTGAACTTGTCTTTTATTCTGACTTCTAACTATTAATGTAATATATTAAAAGTCATTGTTTTGAGAGTTATTGCATTCATATTCCTTTATAGTGTGGTTTTGTCTAAACAAAGTGCTTGTGATAGTCAATCCAAGCATTATGCATAAATTCAGTAATAAACCATTTGAATTTACAGACCCAGTATCATTATTTCTAACAATTTATGGTCAAAGTCTATTACTTGTATCAACACATGCATTGAAATCTTTAAGAGGTAAAAATTGATCTGCTAATGGTATTTATAATAATACTATCTAATAAGGAATGAAAACTTTTCTTTTCTAAATTTAAAGTTGGAGCATAGCCAACAGTAAAATGAACATTAGTATCATTGTATAAGGTGGCTTTTAACACCATTAGTCTTTCATCGATTCAACAAAAAAATCCAACAATAAAAAATACTAAATTAGACTTTACAGCAAATCCAACACTGCATTTTTCTTTTACTAACCAGTTTTGCCTTTCTAAAAACTTTATCTTTCTATCTGTGTGTTAAACTTCCTTCTTCTGGGAAATGAGTTGCACTAAAGAATAGCTGTATCAATTTTAAATCTTAATTATTTACATTATTGAATTTCTTCTTAACCAATACATTTCTTTCTTCTGTGCTTATATACATAGCTTCATATATAGTTTGTATATTATTGGGTTTTTTGTTAATAAATTTCTTCCTTATTTGTGCATCTATGCATATAAAAATAGTTTAATGTTTACTACTGGATTGGTCTATTATTAATTGGTTTCTTTTATCTTTTCTTGTATTCACAAATAGATCAGCTTCATATATAGTCTTATATAATATCCTGCTTATCAAATAGATAAAATAAATGATGATCTTCAACTCACATTTACTTTTTATATTTTGGAATTAATAAACAATGATCAGCAATTGCACATACAATATGTTAAGTAATCAACATAGAGAGCTGTTGGTATATATATATATATATTGTAACAAGCACAGACGTTCGTTACATTGGTTTTTTTTTTATATTTATTAAACATGAAAGTAAATTAAAAAGTTCGCATTTAAAAATTTTCTTTAAGAATTAAAAATTGAAACTAAATATCATCTTAAACTCTTATATATTAAATCGCACAGATAATGAAAAATTATTAAAATAAAACTTTATTAAAGAAAAAGTATTTTAAAACTAAATTTTAAAAAGATTTGGAAATAAAATTATATCTTTAAATTTATCCTTAAATATATCTTTGATTTGGAAAACAGGTTAATTAATCAGAGATGGAAATGATAAATTTAATTAGTCAAATGTAAACCAGCCTTGGGCATTTAAATGTAAAAACATCGGTCAGATAGGGGAACAATAGAAACAAATAGCCAATGAAAGAAATCCATCGGGAAATCGGGCCTCAGCGAAAGGATCATCACATCGATGACATAATGCCAAGTCAATCCTTCGAATAGGTATAAAAGGAAAATTTGGAAATTATTAATTAGTGAGTGAATGATCAATTACGATGTGAGAGATATGTGGTAGGGCAGAAGTGAAGGAGAAGGGATTGAAAAAAGATGCACGATTCAATCCCTTCAGCTTTACTAAGCAAGAAAAAGAAATGAACTATCGTTTTTCTACATTGAGGACCAGTTAAAGCAAAAAACCTCCGGATGGATAAATAAATCGGCCAACAGAATACCAATTTTAGGACGGCATGGGAATTCACGTTCATGGCAAGCAACTGATAAAGATGGACTGTTTTAAACCGTAAGAACTTTATAAATAATGAACATTAAATTAAGACTTTCCATATTTAAATGATTGCAATATTATCCTATCTGACCAACTTAATTTATTAATAATGTTATTTGATGTATTTTTTATTTATTTATTTAAAATCATTTCCATTTATTTAATTTTGTTCTTTAAGTTTTATTATGATTTCTGTTTTCCGTTAAATTAAATTATATAAATGTTAAACTTAAGTCGGGCGTGAATGGCTGTATAGATTTGTAAAGTTATATTAGGGGAGGGTAATCTTAGGTTATTTGTTTCGTTGTTAAATTGGGACAATGGATTGGATATATTGGTGTGATTAGTAGATGTAATATTGATTCGCTACGGGCAGAATCGCTTCATACGCCGCACACTTCCATTTGCCTATGGAAGGAATTATAAGTCGGATACCGCAGTTCCTTTCTATGGAGTTTTTTGTTTTATTGCTCTTCTTTGCAGATAGATGTAATATTCCTATCTCATAAGAGGCAATTTCTTCTCTTAACCTTTTGTGCTGCCGTATTTTATTACATTGAATACATCGATATATCAGATGGATTGATGCCAGTTTGACTGTGAATTTTAGCCTAAGGTTAAATAGGGATAGAATGTTTATTTTCAAAAGCAAATTTATGTGGTCTATTCATACTCGACCCTAAATAAAAATGCATTAAATTTAAGTTGTTTATAGACGCTTGCATGGATTGTTTATTGGTTAACTATGTTTTGGGTTTTCATATTTGATCAAAATATATAGACATTCGATAAATAATGATACCTTACGGTGAGTATCTAAAATGTATTTATTCGGATGTCTTTTAAGTTATTGGTGACAATGCAAGTATCTTATGGTGAATACTATTGGGTTACGTATAAATTTCCCTCCGCAATTGTCAGTAATCAATAATTTTGTATTTTGATCGTTTATGTTTCTTTTGAAATGTTTTTGACCGTGAAATCTATGTAACCGATCTATATTCAACATTATAAACAAGCTTTCATAAATTTATATGTGCGAACTTAATTAAAATGTAAAATTATAATATAATAGTAATTAAATGTAAATTAAAGTAAAGTTAAAAATAATGTTAAATGTTAAAATGTAAACTGATTCTAAAACAATTTTAAATCTTATATATATGTGCGTAAATAAATTTTTGTATGTTAATTACTGGCAGTGGCTTATTTTTTTTTTTATATATATACTCTTAGATTATCTTATTAAATCTCTGCTATTCCACTGAGCTAGTGACATGGGTTAACGACCAGAATCAAAATTTAAAAAAAAAAAAAATATTTTTTTTTTGACTGACGTATCTGCCTACTTTATAAATTTTTCTAGGTTCAAATGCCTAGATGGCGCCCGTAGTGCAGATTACGTTAAGTCTCCTTTCTCCGGATCGTTACAATATATATATATATGGAAATATCTAAACTCTGACTAAAATGGAATCCTGTTTCTTGATTGCAAGCTTCTGAATTAAAATGGTTTTCAATATTTGTATCTATGCTAAGGAATGTCCAAATTAATAAGCAAAATAATTAAAATTAATTACTTTTTTCTCAAAAATAAAGTTTATAACTATAATATAATTATTGTTTTTTTTTATCTTATATTCACCAAAACAATATACTTCATATTCCTTTGATTTAAGAACAAAAATACATTGAAATGTACTTTTATAATTACATGTGTATTAAACAGCATCTGTATTTTTAAAAAATGATAGCATTTTCTTTCTACATTGCAGTAATGATTTACACTTAAAATATTTTTGTTGAAATTGAAACAAATTAAACAATGTATTTATCAGAGATATAATCTTTAATTTTAAATAATTTGTTGTAAAATATGAATATTATCTATTTAATTAATAGTTATGTTAATTTTAGACTTTATTTTAATATTTATTTTTATGTGTACATTTCTTCTTTTTCTTTATAACCTATATATTTTAAATTCAGCTACTTTAATCATTTTATTAAACCATTTGAACTATATTTATAAATGCTTTTATTAATTTTGGAAAATCAATCTGTTTGTTAACTTTTGATCTTTTTCAAGTTAGAATGAAATTTTAATATTGAGGTTTAATATAATTAAATTTAGTAAAATTACTTGAAAATTCATATATATTCTAATCCATTTGAAACACTTATATTTTCAGTATATCAATTAGTTAGAAAACTTTCATTTGTTTTAAATAATGATCATAAATGAGCAGTATAATTTTTTTCTTTCAATTTAATATTTTTTAAACTCTTAATGTATATATTATATTTAGTATGTGTACATGATTATATGTGTATAATAAATCAATAACTAAATTTTCTATTTTAAATGTTGACACTTTCTATTTTTATTTTAAACAATTGTTTTTTTTTTAAAAAAAAAGTAAACTAGAAAACTCACATTATTTAAAACAATCACAAAAATTTAAAAAAGATCACAATTTTTTTTTCTTTGGCACTGTTTTTTAAACAACTGTTTTAAAATAAAAATAAATCTCAAACAATTTTAAATAGAAAATTTAGTTACTGATTTACTATACATATATAATTATTTATCCATATTAAATATAATATATACATTATGAGCATAAAATAGAAATTCATATAACATTAAGTGTATATATATTAAATTACTCAGAAATATTTAATGTTTCTAATTCTTTGGCTATGAATATGAGGTTAAAAGACCTCGAAAGTGCTATGCCTGATATTTAACTATAATTTTTCTAACTTCACCAATGAGCATTTGAAGTGTAGTATAATTGCTATGACTTATATATACTATATGTATGACATTGATTTAAAGTAAAATTATATGTATTAAGTGAAGTTCATTTACAATATATGCATATGTATTATTATGTATACATATGAAATATGATGTGTATATATATGTCAATTATAATTTTGTCCAATCAATTTAAAATACAATATAGTTTTTTACATTTTCATTTGCTGTGTCAATATTAAAAACTTAAAAATAATAGAGGTATTTTTTATAAAATTAAATACTTTTATTGACTGTGTAATAAAAAGAAATAATTGTTTTTTCAGCCACAATTGGAGTTTTTATATTTAACTTGAAATAAAAGCAGAAATTAATTAAGTCAATTCTTATTATAGGAATTGATTTAATTTATTTCTGGAACTCCCATGCTTTTATTTCAAGTTAAATCTAAAAACTCCAATTGTGGTTGAAGAAACAATTATTTTATTTCTCTTTAGTGCACAATCAATAAAAGCATTTAATATATAAAAAAATTCATCTCTATTATTCTATTATTTATTCTTTTACAAATAGAAGTAATAACAAAAAAACTTATATCAAATAATTTATAAAACTATTAAATTAGCTGAATTTATATTAAATTGTTTAGTATATATATATATTTTTATTATTATTGTAAAATCAGCATAATGAAAAGTTTTTAAATTGTTTTGTTTGAAAAGTATACCATAATTTGATCTGTACAGCTTTTAAGTATATATGCACACATGCTATTAAGATTATTCAAGAAAGTGTATTATGGATGTGAGACCACCTGTGTCATTACATATATATCATTCAATATCTAACTATTAAGTTCAAACACAAGTGAATAAATATCAAACAGTAGCTCCAAATATTTTGTTAAACATTTTTTCTCATAACTTTAAACTTGTTTGCAATAGATGAACTAGAAATGTTTTTATTGAGAGATTAAATATTTTTATATATTTTCTTTTAGTTAAACTTCATGTTCTCTAAAAGTATAAAATAACATGATATACCATCAGTAATACAAATTAATAATTGGATAATAAAATAAATACTACACTATCAATAATATTAATAGAATAATGAAACTGTTCATGATATCTGGATTTGATATAAAAATGCTCATCAGCTATCCTAAATTTAGTATCACTCCATAATGATATAAAGTGTTAAGTAAACATATATGTAAGAGTTTTGGATTTAATATTACAATAAGAAAATATTACTAAATACACATTCATTACAAAAATTACATATAATTAATACATTGTCTAACATATACAAATAAAGTTAGAAACAATTTATTTTTGCATTACATTACTATAAAACTTTTTCATTAATATGCATGGAAAAATATGTAAGCTGATGAAACTTGCTTTAAGATATCTAATTATTATGAGTAGTACTACTACTGCTGCTACTACTATTACTATTATTGAAGTACGACTTCTAGTATTTTTAATACCAATGTTATATCTATTGTCAGTATTTAGACTGCATATTTCTATCCATATTAAAATTATCATTACGTATATTGTACCAAACATTATAATACTTGGGTTTGAACCCTTCAACGTTTATTTCACTAAAAATAAAAGGAGTATTTTCTTTAATAAAAATAAAGAAAAAATTTTAAATTGTATTTTTTTATTATATTTAATTAATGGGTTTCAATGATATAAAATATATGTGAAGTCATGTGTGACTCTATATAATTCAAATAAAGTATTCATGTTATTAAACTTTGAAAAAGGGGAAAAAAAATATTAACTTTGTAACAATTTTTTTAAAAAAAATTAAATCATTAATAGAAAGGAATTTTTCTTTTATTGTAACTTATCTTTTTAATTAGCAGATAAACAGATCTACAGATGTAATAATTTAGTTCTTTTGTAAATAACAAAATTAGATTAATTAAAAACCAAAAATAAAGATAAGTAAAAATTTTATTAATTAGGTTTGTGTGGATCTGGTCACTTGTTCAGAAATTATTGGCTATACAAAAGGGAATATTAATTGTTCTTTCTCTTTATGCTGGAAGCTGACTTGGATAGAAGAAAGCAAACTCGCCTCTAAAAAAAAAGTCAACCATTGCTGTAAATTGTTTTTGATTATCAAGCCTAAAGTAACATCTTACTTGTAGTATGTGCAGCTTGAAAATAATTCTTATAATAGAAGAGCTAACATGAATGGCTAAAGCCTAACTTTTATAAGTACTTATTACATTTGTTTACCAGAGATGACTTCCAATCGCTTAAAACATCTGTGCATGCTAAATGTGTGATATATGTCTGCTGAAAGGATAGGGAAATTCAAGTAAAAAAGTTGTCATAGCCAATGCTTTCTAAAACACCAGATCAGCAAACAAATATAGAATTATTATAGTACATATGGAAAAGATAGAATATAAACTAGTAAAGATGGCAGCCCCTAATATAGAAGCATCAATCATCAATTATTAACCATGAAAGTGAACTTTAACCAGAACTATGACAAGTAAGCAAAATGATCTTGAATATATGTGTATATATATCAACATATCTAAATATCGACAAGTCTAATCATAAGAAAAATGTAGTTCTTTGAACTACAAGTAGAAGTAATTTTTAAATCCTAGAAGAGAATACATTTTTTAATTGTATTACTTTTTTATTATTAATGTTAGTAGTTTGTATTTAATGTGATTTTAAATATTTTCTTTTTGTGATTATGTATTTTAAATAATTTATTGTTGGTTCCATGTAAAAAGAAAATGTTCTTTATTTCTAGAAATTTGAGAGGTGATATTTGATACACTTTTGTAACTAGTATTATTAAATTTTATTATAGTCTCTATATTATTTCTAGCAGCCTGTCAAATGAATCCTAACTTATTAGAAGTGTTGCGTATACATGATTTATATATTACTAGTTATTTAACAAAAAAAATTAAAAGCTAGCATTTATGGGTAAATACCGACCTTGAAAAAGAATCATAATAAGGGTTAAGTTATTACATGGTGCTGGAATGCCATAGGAATAAAAATATGGCTGGCACTCATTAATTACAACTATTTATTTACCATGTGATCCATTGGCTAACTACTGATAAAGTTAGAATAAAAATGTAATTAAGCTCAGTAAAATTGTACTTAATTGTAAAAGAGATCATTAATCTAAAAAGTTATACCCTTGGCCATCATAATTAAGTAGTGTACATGGAGTGGATAACAACCAAATACTCATAAGCTGACCAGTACAGAAATTATTTAGTGGTAAACCTTATGTTAACAGTTAGTCAGTGATTGGTAGATAATCGATTGGTACAATATATGTATATATATATGTGCATATATATCTATCATACAAATGTTAACAAACAACTTTCTATATAAGTGGTAATTTAAACATTAAAAACCAAAAGACTGACAGCTAAAAAGCAGAAGTATAAATCCTTAAAAATTATTTGACTGAAAAGCAATTTAACTAAAATCATTTTGCTAAAAAGTTTTTGAATCAGTAAGTCACATGATATAAAAATAATTTCTTGAAAATTTTTACTGAAAAATAATTTGATTGAAAAGCCATTTAACTGAATAGTAATTAGATTGAAAGTTACATTACTAATATCATTAACAAGATTGGCAATTAAGTTATCAAAATTAGGATAAATAAGTAATAATTTCACTATATTAAATAAATATCAATTTCAGTTTACTACATTATTTTTAATTTTTTTTCCATAGAAATATAATTAATTTGTCAACAATCCAGTTAATGAACAAAAAATTAAATAATATTAGATAATTTACAATTTTAATTAATGTTAGCAACTGCCACATTGACATTAATAAATGAAAAATTGTCAACATACTTTTAAGTTGGTTGTTTATTTAAATCAAAGAATGCTTATAATAAACAATATAAATACTTTAATTAGCATTAGCTCTGGCTTATAACTTTTTAAACCTTTATAAAGTATTATCAAAAATATTTATTTAATAATTTTTTGATTATTATCATTCAGAGATGAATCTTTTTTTGAAGCTAAGAAAGTTTATAAGTTTTAATCAATCTAAATGATCAAAATATTTAATTTAATATATGTATTGGTTAGCTTTTAATTTCATTATTAATTATTTTTTATATTAAAATTGTGTATTGTTTTGGTTATTATGTTAACACAATTAGTATTTTCAAAAAATAATACTTTATTGAATGTAATCCTTTAAGATAGGTAGTATTACAATCAAGTTGTATACTGATATTTGAATAAAAAGCTATTATTGATCAACTTTATAATTTATTATGTATATGATATTTTAATTATTTATTGTTAAAACTGTATATAATTAATTAAGTAGTTATACTTATTCAAAAGTTATTGAATCTTTAAAGTACATTTTTATAAAATATATCCAAAAAAAAAGTTCTTTATGTTTATTACAAAAGTATTTTTAAATCATGTATTTTAATTAATTTTATTAAAATATAAAAACTTATTCTATAGTATTTTTGTTTAAAAAAAAAAAGAAAAATATTTTCAATAAAATATTTACAAATCATGTAATTCCTGCATAATTTACATTAAGAAAAATATGGTTAATATTCTAATTTTAAATTTGAATCAAATTAATTACTAAGGAATTAAATATGACAGAGTAAAAAATTTGACTTCTTAAATTCTTATATAAATTGTCACTCAGAAAATTATTTTAACAAATAAAATCTCAAATAATACTACCAATAATTGATTATATAAAAAATGCACATTTAATCTATTTTGCATTAAGGTTTGTCATTCTGACACATTAAAATCTTTTTTTTAAATTTTGTTTGTCTAATACTTATAATCACGATTTCACAAGTCATAATATTTTTTGAATTAGGTTTTAAACAATTTATTAATAATATTACAAGAAAATGTTGGATATAAACACAATTTGATATATATACTTGCTTTTTTATATCATTGGATATTAATTATGGTGCAGTTCTGAATTGGCTTAATGCCATAGTTTTGCTCAGTATAAAAATTGAATTAATAATAATAACAACAACAATAACAGTAATAATAATAATACATATTTCTATAATACAAATTAAACCAATAGTTTGTTTTGCAATTTTTGGATAACCTCCAAATCAGTGAAGTAGTGCACACAACCATCTAGACTGCTTTGAGTCTGATGTTCGTATTAAATATAAGTACATGTTTAAATAAATTTCCATCACTCTATGGCTCCTACCAAATTTATTTTTCCAACATTGTTAAGTCATTTCATCAAAGAAATAAATTGTATTCATATTTTTGGAATATTTATTAGTAATAATATATTTTTAATTATTTATTCATTATTGTGCTAAATAACAAAAAAAAAAAAAAAATTAAACATTTTAAAAAATGTAATTGAATGGGGGAAATCTAATTTTATATTTGGATTCAGTAATAAAAATATATCTGGTTCATATCAAAATTGTTGGTGCTAAAGTGTTATTTTAATTTGTTTTATATATCTATAACTGCAAAGATTTAGTTTAGCTTGCTTTTATGAATGAATGATTTTTTTATATTTATGTAAATATGTAGGCATAAAAGCAAAATTAGATATTTATATATTAATTTTAGAAAGGCTCTCGATAATTGCATGACATTTAATAATTAAAAAGCTTAAAAACTCAATATTTTACAATTCTCGAGCATAGAACATTAGTTTTTTGTAAAACAATATATACTTTAATAATTGTAAATTAAGATATTTTTTTTACATTATTTATAAATAAAGAAGTTATATTAAATTATAAGAATAAATTTATTCTTTTAATAAAAATGAAAGTGGGGTAAAATTATTAATTTTTATATGTTTAATGTTATAGTTTTGATTTTTATTAATGTTTTATCTTTATAAGCATTATATCTATATTACTATGCAAATATGTAAGTTTGTTTGTTTGTTACTTTCTAACTCAACAGATATTGCACCAGTCTTGATGAATTTTCAATGATTTTCTTTATTTATTTTTTTTTTGTGAATTTTATAGGTTATGAATTTTTGTTTTATGGTATTAAATTGTTTAAAAAACTTTGCTAATTTGTAATATAAAAATGAATTATACTTGCAAGTATTTTCTAATGAGTTCATAAAAAGGGTGCGGGTAACAATGATTAAAAGATTACAAATAGAAATTTTTTTAAATGCATAATATCTTGTGGCCTGTATATTGAAAAACATTACAGAAATTGATAGAATTAATTTGATTGCATAAATATATTTTTAATTAATTAAATTTCATTATTACTGAATTTGATTAACTTTTAGGATTTCAGTTTAAATATATTTCTCACATGA
The DNA here is from genome assembly GCA_028023455.1 of Epiperipatus broadwayi. Classification (NCBI taxonomy): domain Eukaryota; kingdom Metazoa; phylum Onychophora; class Udeonychophora; order Euonychophora; family Peripatidae; genus Epiperipatus; species Epiperipatus broadwayi. The sequence goes on from JAQFVV010006204.1 coordinate 1,117,909, forward strand.
TAAACTACATTAAAAAAAGTAAGTAAATGAAAATTAATTAAGTTATCTATTTCATAAAGAATGTTAAAATTTAAACTATTCAAATAATTTGTCTTTTAAAAAAATTAAAACCATTTTATTTTTAAATGTAATATTGTTCAATAGAATGTATGAAACATTTACTTAAATAATATTTCAAAATAACTTTGACTTCAAATATACATTTGAATAATAAAAATTGACATTTATGATTTCTCTTTAAGTATATTCTCATGTGATAAAATAAATTTTAGAGTGACTGGGAATTTTTGATAAAGTTTTCACTTACAAGTGATAAATTAAATACAAGGTACATTTCATAAAAAAATGTTAAAATTTAAAACTATTTAAATCATTATTATCTTTAAAAAAATTAAAACCATTTTATTTTTAAAAATAACAATCATCAATAGAATGTACAAAACATTTATTTAAGTAATATTTTAAAAACAATCTTGCATTTAAATAAACACATGAATTGAACATCCTATAAAAAGATAATAATAACATTGCTTTACTTATATAGCATCAAACATGGCATATTATTCATCCAGAAAATAAATGATGCAATTAACAAAATTACATAAAGTACTTTAATTTAAATTATAGTTGACATGATTAAAAATAGAAATGGTAAGTTATTGGTTTAAAAAAATACACTCACTGAAAAGATAATAAGATTATACATGCAATATATAAAATTAAATAAATGTTTTTTTAGCTAGTATTCTAATGTCATATAATTTTCTATTTTAAGTAAAATATAAGAACAAAAATAATGAAGTTTGAAAACAAAAAGACATTTATAGATAAAAGTGAAAGAAATTGTAAAAATTTTAGCTGAGATGTATATTGGTAAAATGCAGATATTTGAGAGCTTCATGCTCACAAATAAAAATGCTTTAGATTCACCTATGGTTGAAGATAAGAGTGGCTGCTCATCTTTTAAAGTCATTAATCTTGTGTTAAAGATTTGTAGAGGTCCCTACTGTTATATTTAGGCACATAGTCTTAAGGTTATAGCCTTAATATATATTGGTTAGGTAATGAATATGCGCTTAATAAATTATTAGTTACAATTTTAAATTATAATGTATTGCAGTTTGTGACTGAAGAGAATAATGAGTATCTTTATTTTCAACAGTAAGAATTTTTCTTAGAAAAATATCATATTGAGTGAAATGTAAAGATTTTGGAACAATTAGTTAAAATAACTATGTAACTAAGATGTTGATGAGGATCTTAAAAAGTATTTTTCTTATAGCTCAGACATATTTCTATATAAAGAGCTTTATTTTTACAAAGGATAAAAGGATGAGGTGCAATCTAGGTGGTGATAACTATTATTAATCTATATATTAGTACTCATGGCTTTGCTCTCATTAATAGAATAAAAGAATGTAATGAAGTTGTAATTAAAATATATTTAAATAATATTTACATGGCATAATGAATTGTTAGCTTCTGGTAAAAATGACCTATAACATAATTTATAAAAATGCATTATAATAGTCATTTTTGCCCACTACTACTAATTTCTACATTATTATGTCATGAAAATATTTAAATTATCAATTATATTACATTCTTTTATTCTACTAATGCAAGGAAGACGCAGGTACAGCTAATATATATATATCTTTAGAAAAGTAAAGATATATATTTATTTACATGCTAAAAATGTACTTCTAAAAATCATAAAATAATACTAATAATAATGTTTGCACAAATGGCCATAAGAGCTAGCAATATACAATGTGTATAATATTTATAAAATAATTTAAATAAACTGTCATAAACCAATATAATATTACTTGAGATATTGAGCTTACTGCCATAAATAAAAGATTTTCTTCTTTTAGCTCCGTTTATTATAAGTTTGAGTAATTAGAAAATGGCAGATCAAATGTTTAATTCTCAATTGCGGCTTTGAATTCCAAGTCTTCTTTAATAAGGACAAAGTATGATTTCTATTAATTCATGTATTAAACTATGATTTTATATTTTGTATACGTATATTTATAAATAATAATTCTAACATATTGGATTGTGTGTTTTTGCATTTCTATTTTAGCACAATCTATTATGAGTTGAATGAATTATTGAATAATACTTAAAAGACGTTTGATAAGAATATTCCTGGAGTAATTTATATTTTTCCTTCTTTTATAGGAAACTAAACGGATCAAAGTAGTAAAGACTTAAATGAAAGAATAAAAGTAGAATAATAAATAAATATATTAATTCTGCCTTGGTTATGTTTGAGCAGACCTAAGATTGTTTTTGAAAAGAATGTAATTAAGAATATTATTGACTGTTCATTATTAAAAGTTTATTATACTGAAGCTATTAACTTATTTAAGAGTTCTTTTAATTGAAAATGTAATTGAGAATTATGAGAAATTTTTTTTTTTTGTATTTGTGTTTGTATTCTTTTGCATTTAAATGGTCTGCTTTAGCAGTGAAATCATTTGGTTGGGAAATTTTAATTTGTTTAAATTTTAGTTACTTTTTTTAATTCTGAATTTGGTATAATTTATGTATTAATCTAGTTCAAAAAATATGCTGTAGATAATGCAACAATTTATATAGTAATATATTCTTATATATAAATTAAAGGCTATAATAAAATATTATTTAAAAAAAGCTATTTTAAATTAACATAACAATAGTTGTTAAATAAATCATTTAGATATTATTATTTTATTTATTACACAATTATGCATTTCATAAATATATTTTCTGCTTTAATATTGTAATAAAATAATAATAAAAAATTGAATTATTAGCATTCTCTCCTAATTTCTGCTTTACTTTTTATTATACAGGCTTTGTGGAGAGGATTTGTAACTAGAAAAAATCTAATGGAGCTCAGAAAAGTTTATGAAAATATTATTCAGGAAATTGAAAAAGATCCAGAAACTTTAGTCATATGGAGAACTAAGGGTCTATGTGTGCCGCAGGTTGTTAAGGGGCCTGGAACTTTTGTTGAGGAGGGAGATGTAGTCTTGAGAAAGAAGCCCTTGCTGAAACACTCGGTAGATGAAAGTACCTCAACGGAAGATTTAGAAGGGTCACAGTCAAGAAAATCCAGTACAGATATGTTGGAAAAAGCTTGTCAATCTTTTGAAGAAGCTACTAATTCATCCGTTGAAATTCAGACGAGTCCTGTTTTAGAAAGTGTTAGATTAAAATATTTATCAACAGAGACAAGTGAAGACAAAAGTGTTGAAGATAATCTTCAGGCTCCGAGTCCCATTGTAGAACATATAGATACTAGTATCTCCCAAATTGCAGACTATAAAAAGAAGAATAATGTAAGTGAGAGTGCCCTAGAGAAAGAGACAAATATAACTCGACATGAAAAAAAACTTAGGGTGGAAGACTGTAAAACTGAGAGTGAAGACTCACAACAGTACTCTTTTACAACCCTAATTCAAAGAGCTAAGAGCATAACTCGTCTCCGGGAGCAGAAGAGCCGTGAGGAGGATGGCGAGGGAGAGGCTTGTGACAGTGACTTGGCTGCAGCCCATGGATGGGAAGGCAAACGTAGGCTGTTCCAAACTGTCTCACATAAACCCGTACATTCCTCCGCAAAGCTCTGGCCGCAACGGAGTGAGACTGAAGATGATCTTAACGATACGTCTATTTGGGGTTCTGAATCATCTCAGAGTGGTAAGTATTGTTACAGATAAGTTATATATAAATTTTTGTAGAATCAACTTTTAAATATAAAAAGTAATATTTAGTATGTTTTGTAAGTTTCAATTGTTTTTTTTTAGAAAGATAAACTCATAGTTAAAAACATACTACCTATTTTTTTTTAACTATAGGTGAGATTCATTTTAAAATGTAAATAAGATTTTAATTAAGTTTTTGAAAGTTTTGGAGAAAATAATTAAAAAATTAATTAATATTTGGAAAGTATAAATTGATTTTCAAGTAATTCTTCATTGCTTCGATTGCTTTCATGTTCTTTTAGCTTTCTCATTCAAATATATTCAATCTTTTAAATATCTGAATCATCCTTTAGATTTAAGAGTTCATATTTATAATTTATAAAATTTCAGAATTTCACTGCATTTAGATCTTTTCTTTAATTGAAATGAAGTGATTAAAATGTATTGGTCATTTTTTAGGAAAATAAATATATTATGAACATTAATTAATTTCCCCAGATATTTGTTTAAATAGTTTTCAGCAATGCAATAGAAATCAAATTTATATTATTTTACAATCTTCAATGCAGTTCTAACTTTTACAATATTTTTATATCAATCTATTTTGCTTAATTCTATCACTTTATTTTTCAGTCAATACAAATCTTCTATATATAGTTTTTATGCCTGCTTTCATGACATCTATTGATATAAGTAAAAATTGTATAAATATTTCTTTCAATTCTGTATTTTGCAAAACTTTTCTAAGAACTATAGCGAATAAAGTTATAAAATGAAATGATGTCAAACTGATAAATGTCAGTTATCAATGATTGGTTGTTAAAATTATTTTTAGAAATTGTTTTTAATTAGAAACACAATTTTTATTGAAAAAATGTTTAAAATTGAAATATAAATGTGGAAAACAGGTCTGGTATCTATCTGCTTTACTAAAGTGCTCTATAAATAAAATCTTTTCTAATATTTCTTGATTTTGGTTCTAATTTAACAGGAGTCAAATATTTGATTAAATAAACCATTTAAATCTTCCTTTGCTCAATGTTAGTGTGTCTTAATGCTTAATGTTATTTTTCATAAAACAATTGCCTTAGCCTAAACTATCAATTGTTTAAAAATGTGTTTATTTAAAAAGCTATCTATGCATAATTGCCAATAGCTTCAATAAAGATCACTTATTTTTCAATTTTGAATATCCTGCCAATTAAAATTATGCAAATGAATTCTAAAAATAATTTGAATAACCAATAAATGTATTCATAAACTTTGATACTGGATAGTTGCCACTTTCATATCATTTTGTCATTTAACACTTCTATAAAATGCAGAATAAAATTATTACTACATGATTCTAATCTGACAAGTATGGAAGACATTCACAAAAGTTTATTTACATTATTTTTAATTATTATTTTTTTGTTTCATTTGTTGATTGTTCTTGTTATCTTATCTTTCTGTCAAATTATTTTATCTTTTGTTAAATCAAACCCATTTTATTTGTAATTCTTTTAATTATATAAATATCTTTTTTAACCACTGAGTTCTGCTATCATTATCTTTTCTGTTATTTTTTTTTCTTTATTCTTGTCTGTTATTGATCAATAAATTATTATTCTCATAACCTACAACTATATTGCATTTTCAGTATTCCTTTCATTTTTCCCTCTAACTGAGTGTAATATCCGCACTTACGACTGTGCCAAGGTTATAACTGCAAGTCATACTGTGCGGTCAGCAAATAACATTATACAATTCCCATGCTGTTCTTTTCCAATGAAGCTCTCCAACGAATTGGTTTGCCACGAAGCTCTCCAAACGAATTGGTCTGCAGCGAAGCTCAGCCACGGATGCTCTCCAACGAATGGTCTGCACCGACTGCTCTCCAATGAATGGTCTGCAAGCGGATGCTCTCCAAACGAATGGTCTACAACTTGCTACTGCATGACTGCTCTCAACTACCCTCTATATTACACTGCTTTATGTTACCCAGTCTTCTTATCGCTCTCTGACAACTGCAATGATCAATCAATGCACTGACCAATAAGGTAACGTCTCTTATCTAGAAACATTTGTAATTAGCAAATATTTCTAGGAATTGTCGATCGCCATTACATCAATGCACTAATTAAATTCCTCAGCTATCAGAGCATGATCTAAAAACAGCCTTACGAATAAATTCTAGTTTTTCTGGAGTGCACAAAAATGTCTGCCATTTTTACAAACACTGCAACACCTTCCTCCACTCCAGAAAAACCCTTGTTGCTAACATTACTAATTGGGATTGACATTTTCACCTGGTTTCTCCGTCTACGGCTAACCTTGTAGTTCAACGTATTCGCTACTACCAGGTTCCAAATGTGACTGCGCCATTGTAATATCCGCACTTACAACTGTGCCAAGGTTATAACTGCAAGTCATACTGTGCGGTCAGCAAATAACATTATACAATTCCCACACTGTTCTTTTCCAACGAAGCTCTCCAACGAATTGGTCTGCCACGAAGCTCTCCAAATGAATTGGTTTGCAACGAAGCTCTCCAACAAATTGGTCTGCAATGAAGCTCAGCCACGGATGCTCTCCAACAAATGGTCTGTACTGACTGCTCTCCAATGAATGGTCTGCAAGCGGATGCTCTCCAAACGAATGGTCTGCAACTTGCTATTGTGTGACTGCTCTCTACTACCCTCTATATTACACTGCTTTATGTTACCCAGTCTTCTTATCGCTCTCTGACAACTGCAATGATCAATCAATGCACTGACCAATAAGGTAACGTCTCTTATCTAGAAACATTTGTAATTAGCAAATATTTCTAGGAATTGTCGATTGCCATTATGTCAATGCACTAATTAAATTCCTCAGCTATCAGAGCACGATCGAAAAACAGCCTTACGAATAAATTCTAGTTTTTCTGGAGTGCACAAAAATGTCTGCCATTTTTACAAACACTGCAACACCTCCCTTCACTCCAGAAAAACCCTTGTTGCTAACGTTACTAATTGGAATTGACATTTTCACGCAGTTTCTCCATCTACGGCTAACCTTGTAGTTCAACGTATTCGCTACTCCCAGGTTCCAAATGCGACTGTGCCATTGTAATATCCGCACTTACAACTGTGCCAAGGTTATAACTGCAAGTCATACTGTGTGGTCAGCAAATAATGTTGTACAATTCCCACGCTGTTCTTTTCCAATGAAGCTCTCCAACGAATTGGTCTGCCATGAATTGGTCTGCAATGAAGCTCTCCAACGAATTGGTCTGCAATGAAGCTCAGCCACGGATGCTCTCCAACGAATGGTCTGCACCGACTGCTCTCCAATGAATGGTCTGCAAGCGGATGCTCTCCAAACGAATGGTCTGTAACTTGCTACTGCGTGACTGCTCTCTACTACCCTCTATATTTCACTGCTTTATGTTACCCAGTCTTCTTATCGCTCTCTGACAACTGCAATGATCAATCAATGCACTGACCAATAAGGTAACATCTCTTATCTAGAAACATTTGTAATTAGCAAATATTTCTAGGAATTGTCGATCGCCATTACGTCAATGCACTAATTAAATTCCTCAGCTATCAGAGCGCGATCGAAAAACAGCCTTACGAATAAATTCTAGTTTTTCTGGAGTGCACAAAAATGTCTGCCATTTTTACAAACACTGCAACACCTCCCTCCACTCCAGAAAAACCCTTGTTGCTAATGTTACTAATTGGGATTGACATTTTCACCCGGTTTCTCCGTCTACGGCTAACCTTGTAGTTCAACGTATTCGCTACTCCCAGGTTCCAAATGTGACTGCGCCATTGTAATATCCGCACTTACAACTGTGCCAAGGTTATAACTGCAAGTCATACTGTGCGGTCAGCAAATAATGTTATACAATTCCCACGCTGTTCTTTTCCAATGAAGCTCTCCAACGAATTGGTCTGCCACGAAGCTCTCCAAACGAATTGGTCTGCAACGAAGCTCTCCAATGAATTGGTCTGCAACGAAGCTCAGCCATGGATGCTCTCCAATGAATGGTCTGCACCGACTGCTCTCCAATGAATGGTCTGCAAGCGGATGCTCTCCAAACGAATGGTCTGCATCTTGCTACTGCGTGACTGCTCTCTACTACCCTCTATATTACACTGCTTTATGTTACCCAGTCTTCTTATCGCTCTCTGACAACTGCAACGATCAATCAATGCATTGACCAATAAGGTAACGTCTCTTATCTAGAAACATTTGTAATTAGCAAATATTTCTAGGAATTGTCGATCGCCATTATGTCAATACACTAATTAAATTCCTCAGCTATCAGAGTGCGATCTAAAAACAGCCTTACGAATAAATTCTAGTTTTTATTTTATTTATCAATCTTTTAACCTTTCATTTTTTAAATTTTATTCTAAATTTTCTTACTGACTTTTTTTTCCTCTTATATTGTAATCTTATATCATTATTTTATATTATTTTTGTATTATTTCTTTTTATCATCATGTTTTCAGTTGTATGTGTGCTTTAATAAACATTAGATCTTTCTAAATTATTTTTAGTTTTTTATTTAAATAAGTGTAATATACTTTTGGATTTAGTACTTTTTTTTATATTGATTATCAATTAAAAAGACTCTTACATTTATTTTTTTCTGTTATACATAATCTTTAATTCTATTTATAAAATTCTATGACAGCTGCTATGCTTGATTTGGTGTAGTGATAGAGTGTTTGATTTGGGATCGGGAGGTCCCAGGATTGATTCTGGCATTTACAGATCTGATGCTCGAACTTCTTATGAACTTTTAAGCACAAAGCCATTAGCCTTTTGCCCTGCACAGTTTGGTACAGTAGATAGAGCGTTTAACTTCCGGATTTGGAGATCCCAGGATCGATTTTGGTGCTCACAGATCTGGCACTCAAACTTCCTTCATTGAACTCCTAAGCAATAAATCCATATACCTTTTTTTTTATGATAGCTAATATTTTTAATAGTTTCTTTCCAATTTTTTCATAATCCTCATTTTTTATATGATTTCTTTATAATGCCTTCTAAGTCAGATGATTTTGTTTTAGTAGTGGTAATTCTGTTATTATTTTCAATCTTAAGAATCAAGTTTTTTGCTGATAAAATTTGCTTTTTGTTGGGAATTTAAAAAATAAATTTCTAATTGCTATCAATCTACAGTATTTGTATTTTTTTTTTTTTACATTTTAGCAAAAAAAATCCATTATATATGTATCTCTTTCTAAATTTTTTTACAATTCTCTTGGAAATTAATTTAGGACTTTAATCTTTTTTCTCTATTATCATCTTTTCTAGAAAGATGACCAGATTAATTCTATTTTAGCCTTTTAATTCTTACAATATTATCAGTGGTATACCTTCTTATTCTCTCTCCAATGTATTTTACTTTCAGTTTTTTGTTAGCTTAACATACATCTCTTTATACTTTTTTGAATAGTATGCAATTTTGATATTCCTTTTTTATTCCATGTCTAAACTTCAAATTAAGTAAACAATGATAAAATATATTTATTTAAAAAATCCTTTCTTTTTAAGCTCATAGTTATATTTTCTTTTAATATTAAGTTATTTCTATCAAAATCACTCTAAGTTCAATTTTATGATTAATTTCATCTGTTATATTCCATTATGACAGCAGCAAATTTAATAATTATTCTTTAATATTTTTCAATTTGTTAATTATACACTAAATTTTTTAATGAATTATTTATTTAAAAAAAAAGGCCTTTGTTTTAGAGACTATCATGAAGTTTTGTTGAATGATGTAATATATGCTTGTAATATTAAATCATTTATCAATATCAACACTCAGTTTGATAACATGATCAAAGTATAATATTGGCATACATCAAATTATTAATTTTCAGGTTTAGGTTTTTATTCAAATAAAATGTCTAAACTAATAATAATTATATGCATATATATATATGTATGTAATATGAAGATACTATAATAGAGATTAAATATCATGAATGAAATTAAGTAAACTGACTATACTTTTGACACATATACATCACAATTGTGGTTGTTCTGTTAAGAATCTATATATTATATTGTCTTATTTCTATGTTTTAATAAGATGTGGATAGAGAAGAATGGAATCAGCAGAGGATGTTGGAGTTTTGATGGGAAAGTTGATACATTGCCCACATTTTACTCACATGGGTAATTTCTTGTTCCTTTATTTAGAGTTTAAATAGGGAGACTTACATTTTATAAAGATAATCAATTATTACTAAATATTTATTTCATTGAATGCCATTAGATTCAAATTGAACCTGGGATAGATGGATTAAGTAAATGATAGTTTGTATCTTTACCTATTTATGTATATATATTTCCTATCTAAAATAAATATGTAATTAAATATATGATCAATATAATTAAAATCTCTCATATCTATTCTTTCTGGGTGGATATTCCCATATGCAATCATTTCCTTAACATGAATTTCATTTTTTTTCATCGTTCTCATCAATACAAAGTAGCATATTGTGTCTTATCATGGTAAATTTCAAGGCAAAAACTCAGTAGGCTGTGATTTAATGCTCCAATACTTCTTTTATTAATTATTTATAAAACATTTCTTCTCTGTGCTCCCTCTCTCTCAATGTACATTTGGGATTAATGAATTCTTAATTGGTTTAAGAGTTTGTCGTATTATTCAAATGCATATGTTTTAAATAATAACAGATAAATGTCAAAATGAGCTCTGAATCCAAAAATTTTATTTTCTTTATTCATTTAAATAAAAAACTTAATAGGTTTTTGATTGATTGTTACTGATAAATATGAATTATTAATCTACATTTGTGTGTGTTATCTGATTTTTGTCAGAACTTTTCATGCTAAGACAATTATTTATTTTGATATTAGTATTTTATTATAATTCACATTTGAAATTATGCATACATGTAAAATAAAATAAAAAACAGTTTGCTAAAGATTGATATTTTATAATTAAATAAATAACTAATATAAATTTCATTAACAATTAAAACAATGTACAAAAATTTATTTGAGGTTTTAACTTTATTTTTGCGAAATGATTATATAAAATGTATTCATTGGCCATTTTTAGACAAGTATATATCTTTTTTAATTTTATGCATAAAATTCATTATGATTTAAAATGTAGAATATTTTTAAACTATTTTGCATTCCAATATTTAGAAATGGGAGATTTATATTCTCAACAATATTGCATCATTAATATTTCTTATATCATTGTATTGTATAATCAAATAAAAAATGGAATTATCTAATACATCAGTGATTCATATTTTGCTAATTATTGTATCATGGGAATTTCTCATCTTTAAAACAGCATTTACTTCAATAATCAGTCAGCCTTTATAAGCAATAAGTTTTTTGTGCCAGAATAATAAAGCTTTTAAATATATTATTATTTATACTTTATAAATAAACCAATCTGAATTACAAAAATATACTTATAACTACATAAGAATCTAAATCATCTTGAAATTCTTAACATAATTTCCATGCCCATTTTAAACAATTGTATGAAAATAATGTTATTTCTTCATTCACAATATTAGACCTCTCTATTTTCTGGTAATTTCTAGAATTTCTTTTAGTGATAGTAAAATAAATATGCCCATTCATTTGATTTAAATGCTACCATCTGTCTTATATATACATACACATTTTTTTGTATTTTAAACCTATTTATTAAAATATATTTTAATATAATGCAGAATCATTTTGTAAGCAATAAGTTTCATCTGATATTTCAATTACAACAATAAATTAATCTTAAGACTATTTAAAATGTAAACAGATTTCAAATAATAATACATTTTAAATGTTAGAATGATAAAGATGATTAACTGTGATATGTAATCACATATAATCAATTAAATCAAGTTTGAAATTAAATTCAAAATTCAAAATATATTAATATTTAAACTTTATTTAATATAAAACAAATATATATATATATAGATTACATCCTAGAAAATACATGAATGTTAATACAAATAACAAAAATTTCAATGTCATATATTTATGTTCAAAAAACTTTTAAAAAACACATTTTTAGTTTCCTTTTTTTTTATAATTGATGTATGATAAAATTTTATTTAGAAATAATTAATATTTAGCTCATTTTATTGATTTCAAAACAATTATTAAGCATAACTTATTTATTTTTAGTACCAAATGTCAAGAATAGTTTGGATATAGAATTCTGGAAATTCAATTCATATCTGCAAACAACCACATTTATATAATTATTTATTTTTTCCAAATCTTTTATAATTCTATGTATTGATAAAATGTTGTTTTTTTGTTTTTTTTGAGGCATGAATTTTTGTGGTGAGATTAATGCATATAAAATTATATACTCAAACAAGTTTCTATAAAATGAAAATTTTAATATCTTATTAGAATTTAAAACTATTATTTTCTCCATTTTATAGAAATAAAGTCTTTGAATTACCTGAACAATTATAAGAATTTTGTTCTCCCAAATAAAACTTTGAAAGTGAATTTTTTAAATATTATTTATTCATCATGGAAATTAATTTTATAAAGAAAATTATTTTCACAGAAACTATTAATACTAAAACTATATTGGGAAGTAAAAGTTTTTGAAAAGAAATTTTCTGTTTTAAAATTTACTTTCTTTAAAGTATAGACACCAATGTACTTTTGAATATATATTATTATTGTGATATTTATTTTCTCAATGCAATTCATTCCATTTTAATTAATTTATTATATTTTATTTATAAAATGCAAACACACCCATGTTTCCATACCCATTAATTATTCATGCTTTATTTATTAAATGTTATTGTTAATTAATAATTATTATTTTATTTATTAAAAATAAATATTATACAAATAATATTTTATATTACTGTAAGTAAATAAAACTATTATTAGTAAGTCTGTGCTCATATACCCTATATTACATATATAGACACATGGTATGTATTAAGCCTGTGTTTCACTTATTACATTGTAGAGATGTCTGCCCATCCTTGCATATGTATTTAATGGATTATGTCCTGTACATGTGGGGTTCAGATTGACCTTGGGTCAACATGGGTGTGACAAGAATCTCAGCCTTAGGGTGGCCTTCGAGCATTCCATCATCAGATTTTCAATTGGATGGACGGTTGAAGAGTTGGAGTGTGTAGTAGATTGGAGCCAGTCCATTAAAGTATGAAGATTGTCTATCTTAATAAATATCTGAGCACTTATAGTATATATATGTGGGAGATGATAATCTGGACCAACTGATGATTGCTGGTTTAGCATGAAATACGTATATTGGTGATTATTTATCTTTTCAGCCTATATGTGCTTGAGTGTATCAGTGTTATTAGATAGAGTGGAGAGTGGTGGGTCATGTGAAAGTCTGTGCTCATATACCCTATATTACATATATAGACACATGGTATGTATTAAGCCTGTGTTTCACTTATTATTAGTATAAAATTATTATATAATTTTTTAATCATCTATAAAAATTATTTAAACTATTTAAAACAATTTACTTACTTCTCTATTTATCAGTTTCCCATTTTACACCCTTATTTTATTGACTCAACCAGATGTAATAAATAATTTTTAAAAAAAAAATACATACAAAGTATCTAAAGAAAATCTTTATTTAATCATAATATCATGGTATGCTTAGTATGTTTTAGACTATTGAGTAATTACATTTTCCAAGAAAAAGTTTATCAAAGTTTTTGATATTACTATTTTTGTAAATATGCATAATTCAGACCTCTTATTTTCAATCTTGATTATTTCAGCATGTGTATATATTTATAAGTACGATATTAAAATTAACAAACAAGTATTCAAACACTGTTTTTGATTCTACATTAAAAACATTTTAACATTAATATTTATTGTTAATAGAAAGAATAATTTGATTCCCAAAATTATCAATAAAATAATAATCAGAAGTTTAAGTGAAAAGGTTGGGCTGAGATCCATGGAGAGTTCACTACTCTGCCAACATTCCAAAAAATGCGGGGCAAATTTATACATTATATTCACACACATGTTAATAGTTTTGCTTAATAATGTGCTTAATTAAGTTTATGCATTAACTATAATTTATTCTCAATTTAAAATAAATACAGTACAGTTGATGTAAATTTTTTTAAAAAAATCTTTTCAAATATAAACTATATTGATAGAAATGAAATCAGCTTTTATTATAAATATAAACTCATTAAATAAAAAATAAAGCAAGAAAAACTATATCATTTCCTAATTTATTTTTGATGCATTTTATTATGTGGTGTATGTATATTGAATTAAATATTTTCATGGATTGTTATTATAATAAAGAATAGAAATGAGATTATAACCATGTAAATAAAGATAACTTTTAGCTTTTTGAAGTTGTTAAGAAACTATTAACTACTACTAATTGACAATTTTCTCATTAACCTATAATAATTCTTTTGTTGGAGTTATTTGTTGAAGTAAAAGGAGATCAGTTGGTTAGAGCGTTGCCTTAAAATTTGATATTCAAGAATTTAAAGTCAACTCCTATGCTAATATTGTGACTGGTCAGGTCAGCAACATCTGAAGAAGAGTGGAGAATAATACTACTCCAAACAGTGTGTAATTACTAATCTATGTTATCTATTTGGGTGTTATTACTAACAAGTTGTTTATATTTGAAAAGTTTAAATAAAGTTTAAAATTTTCTATATATTCAATGGAAATAGTCCAATATATTATCAAAAATAAGATTTATTTTTACTATGGATTGAAAAAATCTTTTCAGATATACTTTTGTATTAAGTAAAAATAAAGCAAATAAAAGACAATTTATCATAGTATAATATACATTTTCTTTTTTCATTTATTTATATTGCTTTAAATGATATTATTTTTATTTTAATTATGATATATATATATTTAAATTTATAAACTTGCATATTAATTAACCCAAATGTTCATTCTCACACTTACCTATCTTTGTGCTATGAATATGACTGGCCTGGTTAAAAACTGTGCTAAGCTATAAAATAGTTACAATTGTTTAATCTTTCTTATATATTGGACCTTCCCTATTTATTTAATAGCTATATAAAATAATTAAATTTTAGATTTATTTTCATTGGAACTGATCTTTGGAAATATTTTTTCCCCTCAATGTTAGATCTCATTTCGGCCAAAATACTTGGATAACCCTTGTACATTAATCTCTGGGGGGGGGGGAGCTAACTTTACTTATTCATTATGGATTTAGTGATTGATATATATTTTTTCAATTTTATTTGTTAATAACTTAGAATTTTATCAAAGGAAGGAAACTAACCCTTGCGTATATACTATTATACGTTGATATCTATACTATCAAAATCATATAATATTTTAGAACACTTTAATATTGTTATAATGCCATACTTGAAAAAGATAATTTTATGAGAATTCTTTGTTTTTAACCCAAAGTATAAGTATGTATTTAATATAAATTTATATCATTGTTCCATTTTATTTATATAATATGTATAAAAATTAGAATTCTGTTAAGTTATTCATTAATTTAGAATTGTTTTTTTTTCATGAAATGTTCTCTAAGAACTTATAGAATGCACTTATTTATATATGCTGCATGTATTCATTCACACAACAATATGCACTATACAAATGTTCCTTTCTTATACTTTATCTTTGTAGAAAGTCTTTAATTTTTTTTATTTTTTTATAAGCGAGTATCATTTGGTGAATATTGGCTAAATTTAAGATATTGTTTAAATGTTTATTCCAAATGACCATTTCAATATATGTATATATCATAAACTTATGACATGAAATATGTAATTTACTAAGAGCAACAATATTTGACACTCATGTAAAATCTCACAGTATTAATGCATAAATCACTTTTAATAAACTAAGTTAATCCATTTTTTCTGTGAAACAGAATTTAAATATCAACAATTGTGAGTCTGAAACTATACTTATTACAAATATAAACTGTGCATTAATAAATTTGATTTTACTAAAGCATGGCTTTGACCCTCTAAATATTTAAATGGTGATTCTTATCATTTATTCTATAAATATATATAATCAATAGATTGAATTTGCTCCCTCATTTAAAATTACATAAATAAACTAAATCAGCATTTATTTTTTATAGCGTCTGTATACAATTGTAATCACATTCATATCGGCTTTTTCAAACCAAATTGTGCAAACGCTTTTTGCGAGTGTTAAATAATAAATGAATACCCTCTGACCCATACAAGATATAGAATTTATGCAGCAATAAAAGGAATCCTTTATTTTTTTTTTTTATTGCTGCATAAATTCTATATCTTGTATGGGTCAGAGGGTATTCATTTATTATTTAACACTCGCAAAAAGCGTTTGCACAATTTGGTTTGAAAAAGCCGATATGAATGTGATAAATAAACTAAGTAATATTTACTGAGGCTATAACCTCGAGCATATGCATGTAAAATGCGATAGTAGGGACCTCTACAGGTGTTTATCCACAAGCTTACACTATGGAAGAAAAGAGGGGAACCCTTCTTTACTTCAACCTACTTTCTATTTAAATAGGTGAAGCTGAAGCGGTTAGATCTGCGAGCGTGAAGCTATTCAATACTTCACTGATTAAGTCCACATTTCTTATTACACATTAATACTTGCAAAATCTTTGGATTTACAATGAGTCAATAGAAAGATTTTATAGTTAGAAATCTATTGCAGTAGCATGCAGATCTAACTGCTTCAGCTTCACCTATTTAAATAGAAAGTAGGTTGAAGTAAAGAAGGGTTCCCCTCTTTTCTTCCATAGCGTAAGCTTGTGGTTAAACACCTGTAGAAGTCCCTACTATCGCATTTTACACACATATGCTCGAGGTTATAGCCTCAGTAAATATTACTTACATAATCAATGTGTGTTTAATAAATTTATAATTATAAATAAACTAAGCATATATAAGAACAAATGCTAAGAGATAGATGGTATCATCTGGTATTATAGTATGATGAGAATGAAAGATTGTGACTTTTAATAAATAAGTGATATATCAAACTTATAACATTTATATACTAATATTGTATTTGATCTTTTTCAAAGATATTGAAAATGAGTATCTAATTGCTCTGCTTTAGGATATTAAATATAATCAAATTCATTTGAATATTGTTCTTTTTTGCAATGAATACAATTTTATTCATGCAGCCATCAATATCTAAATTTCATTTCTATATAACATCATTATACACAGGCAAAAGCAAATTCATTTTTGTTTGTTAAAAAATGATTGCAATATTAAATCTGTGAAGCCATATTTTGTTTATATTTATAATATCAGTGAAAATGGGAATTAATGAAGTCCATTGTGCTGCTTATTTTATATAAATTATAGTAAATAGTAAAAAATCATATACAGCAGCTATATATATATATATATATAATAATAATTTTCAATTCTAAAAAAATCTATATTAAATAATAACAATTCTATGTAAAAAATGATGATAATGATGATAATAATAACAGCTCATAAAAGAAATGGATCAAACTTTCATATTATTTCAAATTTATAATATCTTAATAAAAAACAAATTATGTTGATAAATATATAAATGTTCAATGGTCAAATAGTAAAAGCATGGATAAATTAATAGGTAATAATAAATTAAGAGACAATATAAAATATCAAAAAGGAACTTGTATATAAAATTAATTGTGACCATTGTAATATGATTTACTATGGTGATATAGGGAAATAATTAGAAATAAGAGCTAAAGGATATAACAGTGCATTTAGTAGATGAGATGATAAATCTGCTTTATACATATAACACTTAACTTATTGAAATAAAATAGATGCTACAAAAAATAATAAACCTTTAAATTACATTAAGATCTAAAAAAGATAAATAAATGAAACATATTATATTAAGCATAACTTAAATAATTGTATGAATATTTACAAAACTTCAATAAATTTAGTTAACAACTGGTTAATTAAAAATAAATGAAAAATTATATAAGATAATATAAAGTTGTATAGGGTATGTATTCTTTATTCTGGATATCATTATATAATCAATTCTTAGAACTTACATTGAATCTCTATATTATAATTTTATTTTGTTGATGCTTTATTTAGTTATTATTATTTTACTTCCATTATAGAACAGTAGATAATGCTATATCTGCAGTAATTGGTTATTGTTAAAATAAATGCTTAACATTTGAAAAGGGCACGAAAACATAAAGGGCTTTTTATGTGTAATTATTATTAATATATTTATATAGCTGTTGCATATGATTTTTTGTTATTATAATTTATTTATAGTATAATGAGTGTAAAAGATTGTCACTCTTATATGCACACATATTCTAATAGGAACTTGTAATTATATGTTGGACAATTTCTTTCATCCAATTTTAATTGTTAAACATTTTTAAAAAATTCCAACTTTCTTTAAACTTATCAAATATATTCAACTAATAATAATAACACACAGGTTTGTAGATAATATTGTGTTATTATTCTCTCCTCTTCTTCAAGTGCCTCTGGTTGACCAATAACAGGAATAATATGGAACCATTCTGGTGACCTTTATATTCATAAATACTGAATTTAAAGTGGTAGTTTAAACAACTGGGATATACTATCAAGAACAATTCAGCAAAATTCCAAAGGCAATGTTAATGTGTGTTTTGCAAATATTATGGATTATCACATTAAGTTCTCATGTACAAGGTTATTTCCCATTCTCATGTGGTAGTTTCTTTACATTTTCTTTCTTTATTTTTTTTCTCTATCCATTATTCTTATTTTTTCTGAATTGAATATATTTTTATTGATAAATATGATCTACTATTTTAGATATAGCTGCTTTTCTCTCTAATCATTACTTTGGGATAATTGCTTTCACCTATATATGTTATTTCACATTTACTTGGAATTTTATAACTAGAGTTTTTTGTTTTTTAGCACTTCAAATTTAGGTTTTGTAAAAGTTAGGATTTCTTGCAGTGTTTTATCATTTGGAAAATTGTTCTGATTATATTATTGTAGATTTATTTTAGTTTGCCTGCTATCCCTGGTATATACAGATGAACTATTGAATCTAAAATAGTATTTTCTTTTTATGTTTTTTTTCACTATCTATTTAAGGTTTTTTTTAATAATATTTGGTGGCTAATCATTTTTCATGAAAGTTTTTTATATGTACAATTTTTCTTTATCAGAGTCACTATATTCTGGAAAACTTTTTTTGCTCTGTTTCATAACAATAGTCTAATTCTACTTTTTGTGTTTCTGTCATAATTGAAGCATATGTTAAATATTTTTCTACGTGTGTGGATTTTTTATAATCTATAGATTTGATTTTGCTTTAAGAGAATTTTGTCTTATGAATATTATAAATTTGCCAATTTTTGTTCTTATTCAAATTCTGTTATGAATTTTATTAATATTCTTAGATGTTCTTATGACAAAACTCTTCGTAGCAAAATCAAAACTGTGGTTTATAAAAAAACTCTCACACACAGGAAAGTACTTGACATATACCTTAAATTATGGTAACACAAAAAGTAAAGCTATATTATCACTATGAAACAGAGAAAAAGAAGTTTGTTCAGAAACCAATGCCTTGAAAAAAGAAATACAGTAGACAACAAAAACTAAAATCAGAAGATAAAACAATTATAGATATTATAATGTATATGTACATATCAGTCATAGAAAACAAAATAAATAAAATCTGCAATCAATATGATATCAAAAAATTTACTAAAGCCATAACACATTGTGAAGAATCACACCTTCTCCATAACTTAAACTTGAGATACTGAAAAACAAAAACAGCAGCTTCATGTGAATGTGGAGGGAAATATATTAGTAAAAGCAGCTGCTCTATTGAAAACAATTAGAGATGAAAAACAGATGCATTAAAATAGGAAATCCATGCACAAACCAATGAAATACCTACACCTGGAGAAAGATAAGAATATTGTAGAGAAAAGAAAGTAAAAAGAAGAAAATTTAAGAAGTTGCTCCATGACAATGGCAAATAATTTTGTAAGTCATTTGTAATATCTGAAAACATTAACTTTGTTCTCAAAAAAATGGAGAATTCAAAAGGATCCTTCTGGATTAATATATAAAATTTCTATTTGCTGTTTATTGTGACAGAAGAGCCTGGTTGCTTAGACTGTCACCTTAAATTCAATATTCATGGATCTAAATGTCACTAGTTCAATTCTCATAATAATACTGCTATTAGTTAGGCTAGCATCACTTGAAGAAGAGAGAATAATATCAAAATATATTATATTTTAACCTGCCTACAAGCATATATTTAAAAAGTTTAATTTTCTAAATACCTTTAACAAACTATATGATGGAAATTGTCCAATATATAATTACAGTTAAAATACCATTATCATAAATTTTCAGACAAAAATTATAATGGAAGATTGATTATGTATGTAGATATAACAATAACCAAATTATTATTTCTACTTTAGGCTATTAATCTTCAATGGCCATCAGTCATAAATCACTAAATGATTACAATGATAAATCATGCCTTCAGGCATTCATGTTAAAATCAGAATATATTTATTTATTACTGAAGAATTTGTTTTATATCTAATCTTTCTATTTAATATGCATGGAATTCAAACTCAGGAAAACATGCACTCTAGAAGATTTATGACATGAAGTAGCAAAATGATAGGACCCATAAAGATTTAATTAAGAATAATAATCCATTAAAATTGATTAATAAAAAACTGTTATATTTATTTTACATAGTAATGACAATGTATATACATATACATAGTATATAAAAATATGCATATACCATCTCTATGCCATCTTGCACATTGCTGTTATTTCTATATGTAAGTTAGAAGAGTCCTATGATAGAGTCCTGTGATATTTTATTATTATGCATACAATCGTAACATTTTTTTACAATTACATTACAAATAAATATAATAATACATAAATAGAATATTGATTCTACAATTTATAAATATTAGTAACTAACCGAAGTGCATGCTATTTTTAGCTTATGAAATGGAATGTTTTTGCTTTAAAATATTCAGTCTTTTTATTTTTTAATAATTTAGTTTTCCTCATTATTAAAATTAATTATAATTTTTTCCATAAATTCTTTATTTTGAATTTTAAGTATATAGATTGCTTTTAATAGATTTTTAAATTTTATATTTTTTATTGACTTGCTGGGGAAAAAAATTTCAATATATAAAATTTATAAACATTTTAAGTAGGAATGCTTTTAAATTTTAAAATTATATCTTATTTATAAACATAAGTTGTAAAAAATCAATTGTATGAACTTTTAATCAATAATTTATTAACTAAATAAAAAATTATTTAAAATTTATGTATATTGTAGTAATAACATGCTTTTTATTTTATTTTATATTTTAAACTTTTTGTTGATTGGCTATAATTTACTAAAGGTTATGTGGAATAGCAGCTAACAATGAGAATACAAAGCCAGTTTAGAGCTCATAGACTTTGTTGGTGGGGATGTGAGGATTTTCCAAGAAAGCTTAAGAGTTATTTTTTGCAATTAGCTTCTATCCAACTCTGATTGTCTTCTAGTATTGATTAGAAAATGAAAATGTAATTTTGTTAATCCGATGGTAGAATCTTGATCACAGAAAATATGGTAGTAACAATCAGATTGTTAACAATCAGAGAGATCATATGACATTTGAGCACTGGAAGTGATAGCTTGAGTTTGAATCCAGCAATATTTAGCTTTTAAGTCTACCACTCTATCACTGTGCTCAACCACACAGAATAGAAGAGGTGGCTTCATGTGCTTATAACAACAAATCCTATTAAATATATTTAACAAACTTATTTTTTTACTTTTGCTTTCCTGACACCCTATTATTATTTTTTTTCTGATTCTGTCTTCACAATAACAAAAACAGTTTAATTTTTGCTAAAACAAAACAAATAATTAGCATTTTGTTTGTGTTTTTATTATACATTTATCAGTTTCTTTTATTCTTTTAATTTTTTGTATTTTTCATTTCAAAATAATCTTACTTTGTTTAAAATTACTTATGTGTATAACATCAGATTCAGTGTAGGTTTTACATTATGTGTAAGACAAAAAGTATACATTATTTTTTCTGTTTAAAAACAAGCTATGATCAAGCAATAATATTTGGTTATCATTGATCATAATTTATTATTGCTTGCCATCAAGGCGTGTATTGATATGGAAAGCACCACTGGGAAAACGGCTTTTCAATTATTTAACTATAAGCTCTTACACTCAGAAGCACTATAATAATCACTGTCTGTGAAGAATATAAAGAAAAGATGATATTACATATAACAGTTTTCACTAAAATTTGCTTTAATAACTCAAACAATGAATCAATCTATATATATATTGAAATAATATAATCGTTTTACATGATTATTGTCATTCGTTATTTAATTATAACAGGAATAGGGGTGTAGTGCAGAGTACTTTTGGAGGCAACTTAAACAAAGCAAGAGAGGAGTGGAATCATTTAAACATAATAAAATAAAACATATATTTAGTAAATAATTGACTCGTAACACAAATAGATAACAAATCAAAGCAAAACTCCAGATGTAATCATGTGATGCTTGCTGGTTTAACAAATAGATAAGTATGTGTTATATTAAATTATACATAGATATGTGCAAGCATTCGTGTAGATATAATTATTACTACTGTATATACTTTTCAAAAATATATTTTAATGATTGTTTAAAATATTTTATTAGTTAATTTTAATATTTTTTAGAGTAATTTAAATTATTGACAAAACCAAATAATAATGTTAGTTAATTTTCTTAATTTTATAAAGCACTAAGTAAAAGTTTGTTAATTTGATGTACACTCTATTTTCAAAAATAAATAAAATAAAATGTGTTTGAGAATTGCATAGTCTGTGTGTTTTAAAAATTGAAAGAAAGATCATTTACAATTAAGGAAAATAAAGTGACTGTAATTAAAATATTTAAGGTGAATTTTACTTCAACAGCAGGCTAAAATATCAGGATTCCTGCCTATATCTGTAAGCAAATCTTATTTGAATGTCTCCAAGATGAATTAAAATACCAGGAATTTTCACTCTCTGTAGCAACTTGGAATTACATGCAAAGTGATCAGAATCAGTAAATGTTTTAAATGTAGTTTAAATATTTCAATAAGAATTAAAAAGGATTTACAGTCAACAATCAGAAAATATCAGAGCTCTAAAGTAAATAATCCAGGAATATTTTTATTAATAACTACAAGACTATTTAAATTAATATTAAACTTTCGATTAAAGACATCTCTATTGTGTGTAAATTGCAATGATTTAATCTGTATAACCTTTAACATAAATTGTCTTAAACTTAATAGGGCAATGGAAATATAATATTTGAGTTATTTATTATTATTTATGTATTTTAAAGTGCTTTATAGTTATTGTTATGATTTAAATATATTAAGTTTGCATATAGTTTAAATTTTGTTTTAATAATAATTTAAATTTTTCATGTGGATTTATTTATGATTAAAAAATTCTTTTCCATTCAGATAAACAAATTATTAGAGTTTTAAAGAAACATATACAAACAATTTTGCATAAATGTTATAGTTAGATTGGAAGTCGAACTAAAAATGAGACACTGTCTTTCTCCTGCGATAGGTTAAATAGATTTGTACAATTCAAAATTTGATTATAACACCAGGCACACACACCAGGCACACAATAGACTCAAGCTCTGATTTAGAATGGTCAATGAAAGTTAGTGTATTTATAGAAATGCACTTTAAACACAAGTGATTCAGTTAAGTTTTTTTAAACTCTTACTGACAAGTGAGTGTGCAGAGATATATAATATTTAAAGTAATAACATAGTATTGGAGTTCACTTCCAATCTAACAATTTCAAGATTTTCAGCACTTTATAATAATAGATAAATGTTATAGATAGATGAACTTATGACAATATTGAATAAATTATTTGAGATTATAAGACAATGTGAATGCTTTAAATTTGAATGAATATTCAAATTTTATTTTATACATGTTAAATAAATAAATATCATTTATTTGTATAATCTTCTTACATGTAATAGTATAACTTAATCAATTTTAGATTTAGAGATTTATCTATTGTTTATTTATAAAGATGTGGACTTTGGGGTGTGCATATATATAATATTTATATGAAGTTAATATTATTAACAGGCATGTAAATATGATGTCATTGTAAGTTCGAAGTTATATGTATATTGTTCTGTTTTGAATATATAAAGAATGCTGATGTGGAATGCATACTTGCAGATGTGCATTCCCACTTTTATGTTGATTAATGCTATTCGTGCCCTTTATTTATATATATTTTTATATTCTGTACATTACAATGAGGATTCTGGCTTATGATAATTAATTTGCTTATTCTTAATGATATTTACATGAGAATGATTATGAATGTAAATATTTATGCATATATTTGAAGGCAGATGAATGCATTGTTGTTATGAAATAATGATGTTAATTATCTTACATTTATAAACACCTGTTTATGTTTAAACATTAAGATTTGTATTAGTGTATTATATATGCATATCTTGCCTTTACTTCTTTATATTTAACTTTTAAAAAATTAAAATATTCAATTTAAAACAAAATTGAAACAGACAACTCACTATAAATACAAAATTTATTTAATATATCAATCTGGCTTTCATTCTTTACTGGAATCTTATCAAGCTATTTCTTTTTACAAAATCACATGATCAGCTCTTTTACTGAAACTCCACCCAATGGAAATTATTTACATTACATTACAATAAATATAATTAATAAAATGCATACATGTACATAAAAATGATTAAACTTATTACAATCCTTTTTTTAAATATATATATATACAAAACAATCAAAAAAAAATTTTTTAAATTATAACATATTAAAAAAAGGATTGTAATAAGTTTAATCATCTATATGTACATATATGTATTTTATTAAGTATATTTATTATATTGTAATGTAAATAATTTCCAATTAATGGAGTTGCAGTAAAATAAATATGATGTAGTTAGAATTATATGGAAAAGAGTTGCAGTAGCAGGGTTAACATATGGTAATGATACATTATATGTTAGTAAAGAGGTATTAAATTACTTAGAAAAAATTCAAAGGGAAGTAGGAAGACATGCATTGGATGCAGATGTATGGACAGCAAAAGAGGCAATTCAAGGAGAAATGGGATGGTTAAGTTTTCATATGAGAGATGCAAAGTTTGGTAGATTGCAGTTTATGAATAAAAAAGAATAGCTAAAATAGTATTTAATCAGGTTATGAGTAAAGGGCAGGTAACAAGATGGGTGAGAAAGGTAATGTGGTATGCAAAAGATTTGGATAAAGAATTTATATCAGTATATTTGTACAAAAGATGGGATGATTGTGTTAAGAGGATTGTTGAGTGTTGTAGTAGTAAAGAATGGGATAAAAGAATAGATTTATTAATAAAGAATAGGGAGTTAGAGAGATGGAGAAATAGTATGGAGAATAAAAAGAGTTTAAATATATATATATATAGAGAAATAAACAGAAGTAGTTTATTATTTAAGGCTCAAACGGGATCTTTAGCTACAAGAGAATATACATGTAAATGGAAAAAAAATGGGTGATTTATTTTGTAAATTATGTAAGGAAGGAATAGAAAATATTAGGCATTTGTTAATTGAATGTAAATGCTTGAAAACAGAAAGGGTACATATAATGAAGTTATGGAAGAATAAATATGAAAAAAGTGATTATACAGAAAGTGAATTATTGTTTTTTATGTTGGGTTTGGGAAAAGATAAAGGGGATTTAGATATAAAGGTTATAGAGTTGACAAAGATTATATTGTGGAAATGGGATGGAACAGAATATGGGAAAATTTAGAGTGGGAAATGGAAAATAAAATGGCTAACAGGTTTATCTGGGCATAATTGCTGAGATATTCTTGACTTCGTTTAAGGAGACGCCACAATATATCACATCACATGAGATTTTGTCAAAAGAAACATCTTAATAAGATTCCAATAAGGAATGATAGCCAGATTGATGTATTAAATAAATTTGGTATTTATAATGAATTGTCTGTTTCAATTTTGTTTTAAATTGATTATTTTAAATTTTATATATAAAAGGCAACATTATGGACAAATTTTAACATTGAAATTTGATCATTTAAAATAGTTATATTTAATTTGAATGAATAATATAATAAGTTATAATGTTACTGTTGGTAATAAATTTACCTTATGAGTCTAATGTGACAAAATATTTTGGTCAGGGATTTTAAACTTTGTCTTAAAGTTTCATTTTCCTGTTTAGATGTTTAAATGATTTTATCTGCATTATGTTATATGATACATTAAAATATAAAAACATTATTATAGAATTCATACAAGATTGAGTAATATTATCATTATAGAAATAAATTACATAGTAATAGAGTCTCATAAGATAAAGTTATATACATCACTTGATTACTCTAGCTTACTGTGTGTGGCAATACGTATAGTGAGTTTTGCCTGTTTTAATAAAGTTATATAATTAATAATTACAAAATTTGATTTTGTAATCTGAATAATTTGCTGGATATATTTTTACTCCCATTGTATTCTGGGTATTTGTGGATATTGTTGTTAATCATTAATAATTGATTGTAACTATAGCGAAATAATATGATAATCAAACTTTTTTTTTTTTAATTGTTAATTTATTATTCTGACTGTTATTGTTGTTGGTGTAATTCATTCTTAAGAGAAATAAATTGATAGTTGTTTCACTTTTCATCACTCTTTCACATTTCTGACCATTATAATATATACATGTATTATGTTTATAAAAATGTATATATTGCAATTTTATTACAATATTATAAACTTTTCTAACCTTAAAACTTTTTAATTATATTATTTAAATCTGATTCTTCTAAAACTTCACTTTTTATAAAAACTGTTGATAAATTATGTAATCTCTGTTGAGGTACTGAGGATGTTAAATAATTTTTTATTTTCTCAAATTTGAAAAACTTAATTCAGTAATAACAATTATCTCTGAAAATGACAAGCATATTTTTAAAGACTAAATAATATGTGGTGGAGGGAGGTAATCTGTGCTTGGATTTACATATATAATAATAGAGAAAAATTACTCTACTTTTAAATTGTGATTTGATCTATAAATAGATATATTCTAACTAAGTATAGTCTATTAAGGTTTTAACTTCATCAACCATTTCATCTATATTTACTGTATAGAAAATAGATCTTTAACTGATTTTTGCTTTTAGAAAATAAATTGCTTTTCTTTTTCTATAAATCTCTATATCCAAATAATTACTAAATATACTTTTTAAATTGAATAAAGTATGTAAATGAAAATAATTATTTAATGTCTTTTTAAAAATAATTTTATTAATATTATTTTATATTTTTTGCTATGAGTGTCTATAACCCTCATGCTGAATCAAGAGTTTTTATTACCCTTACTACATAAATAATTATTACAGACTTTCATAGTTTATATTTTCTAATCTTTCTATATTTATATTTTATTTTTTATTATTATTTAAAATATAATCTAGTGTGCCTCTTTAATGGACACCTTTATGAAATGCGTAGCCTAAATATCTGAATGTGCTGGCTTTACTTACCATTCTCTCACTGTAATTTAGTTTTTAGGTGCCTATTCTACTACTACAGTATAACATTTATTATACCTTTATATCAAAGTGCATAAAGGATATATGGAAAGAGGGAAAAAACAACTTAAAAATATCATACCATTTATATATGATCAAAAATTATTCAAATAGAGGTCAATCTCCAATAATGCACTATTTCTTAAATATAAATTTCCACTCACTTGCCCACCGGTAAGAGTTTAAAAAACTTAAGTAAATCACTTAAGTTTAGAGTGTACATTCTATATACACCAACTCTTACAGACCATGCTTAAATCAGGGCTTGAATCTATTGTGTGCCTGATTTTGTGGGCGAGTGCGTGGAAATTTATATTTAAGAAATAGCGTATTGTCAGAGATTGACTTCCGTTTGTATAATTTTAAAGTTTTCAGCACTTTATAATAATAGTTTTATATATGACAAGTATAAAAATCCAATGTTTTTTTTTTTTACAAAACTATTGTCATTTATTAAGGAAAGTGAAGTATCACAACAAGAAAAAATATTAGAGCAAAAGTATAAGCTTCTCTTTCACAATTTTTGGTACTTGAGTACTAAAGCTGCAATGAAGGAGAGATAGACCTTTTCACACCCACAATATATATGTCATATCGTGATGATGTCATATTGAAAGAAATAATCCTACATTTTTCAGTGGCGATAACATCTTAGTTGATGTCATATCATCATAGATGATGTCATATTGAAAGAAATAATCGAACATTTTTCAGTTATTGTCCACATCTGTTTCTGACAATAGCTATTTTTTCCATTGTTATATTCTTGTCATTTTCATTATATTTTTAGTTTAATTTCTTTATAAAAAAAAAACAATAGCAGTTTCCCAGCATACTTTGCAATCAAGTAATTTCATTTTTGGAGCAAAAATTTTTACTGCAGATCTCCATTTTTTATGATAATATTTAATAGGAAAAGTTTGGTTTTAACACGTAAATTTCTGTTATATATTACATGGTAAGTGTCGTAGGTATATAGTTAATGTATTTTTATTCAAATTATTTCAAAATCACAATCATTTATTATGTAAAAAATGTGGTTTTAATTTCTCCTTATTTGTAATAATGAAAATACTTAATTGTAAATTATTAGAGAAAAAAATATAGTTAGTAATAAATTTGGCTGAACGTTTTCGAGGAACCGTGCCTCATACTCATAGCCTTCGTGAAAACGTACTTGATATATGTAAATGAGAATATTCAAATGAATTACTGTTAAGTAGCCCATTTTTTCGAAATGTCGAAGCACGTGTCTCTTCTGTTGATTGCATGGATGTCTCTGTTAATGTAGAATGCCTCTTTTATCTTTCTCCTGTAGTCGTTTGGTTCTGAGCATAAAATAACGGGGTTAGCGGGTATGAAATTGTGCCCTGATTGTTTAGTATGTTCAAAAAATGCAGATGTACTGCTGTTCGTTTGGGCTCTATTGAAGGTGTACCGATGTTGAGCCAACCTGGTGTTAATTGTGGCTTTCGTTTCCCCATAATATGTGGCGTGGCATCCGGCCTGGGGGCAGGAAATGGAGTACACCACATGTGGGGTGAGCGCTGGATCAATGTAATCTTTGGAGTTATTGATCAACCTATTAGTGTTGGGTGGAGTTCTGAATATTATGCTGAATTTGTTGCTTAAGGTTTTCGTTAGTTTATTGGATATTTTAGGGATGTAGGGGACCGTTATTCTGGGTAGATTGGTGCGAGGCAATTTATCATCTATTGTGCTGTTGAATTTCATGACTTTCCTCCTAATAGTTTTGTATTTGAATCCTGCTGCTAGTAGGTCTTTAATGTAATTGTTTACATTTTCCTTCCTATGTGCTTCATATTTACACATTTATTGTTTGTTTTGTGTATATTTAAATAACTATTTTTTTGATTAATGGCATCATTCTTAAAACTTGTTTTGTTTTTTTTTTAAAAAAAGTTGTTCAAAATTACTTAAAAGTCAAAATCAGTTACTGTTTGATTTCTTTATAATAAAAAAAAAGAACATTTATTAGCAGTTTTATGAAAATCCCAGTAGATAATGTATTTTTATACAAATTACGTAAAAATCAAAATCATTTGTTGTTTGTTTGGTGTATATTTAAGCTATATCACATTTTATTATTATTCACTTATTTTATTATTATCCACTTATAGTTAATGTATTTTTATAAAAATTACATAAAAATCAAAATCATTTATTGTTCATTTGGTGTATATTTAAACTATATCACATTTTATTATTATTCACCTATTTTATTATTATTCACTTATTTTTAGTCCTGCAACATGGAGCATGTATTAGATCTACTGTGGTTGTTGACATTCATGTCAACCTCCCAATAACATTGTAAGTGTTGACTTTTGCTGAAGGAAGATCTGTGTACATGTTTGTTTGTTTTTTGCCAAAGAAAAATCCATGTACATGTTATTTTAGTCAGATCACATGATTACAAAGTTACCAGTGGCAAATTGATACAAATGTAAACAGGCACATAAAGGTCTAATACATGCTCTGTGTTGCAACTTTAGTACTGAAGTACCCAATTTTCTCTCTATTGTCATTCTAATAAAACTAGTCGATATTAGTAAATGTGAGCTTGCATTTTATTGCCCTAAAACAGATATCTCAGAAACAAATAACATTCTTTCAGAATTTCTAAAAAAAAAAAAACAATAGTTGTTGATAAAACTGTTCAACATTATTCATTCAAAAAATATTCCAAAAATTTGCTAATAAAAGCAAAACTATAGCAATCTTATAACCGATTAAACTCATCAATGATCCAAATTTTTTTTTCACAATGTGTGTTTTCTATAAACTATTTGTAAAAATCATTAGCAAGAAGTTTGCCAATAGTTTAAATCAATATGAATATTCTGTAGGATCGGTTTAAATTGGGAAGAAATTTCTGTGAACAAATTTTACTTTAACAATGCACATTGAAAAATATTTTAAAATAACTTAAAAATTGATGATACCTTTATTAATCTAATCTCAGCTTAAACCACTAAACATCACATGATCACCATTTCTTATGCTTGCTCAAAACTGTTATTAAAACAGGAAAAACTCTCCATACAGTAATTAGATAGGGATTTTATGCACAAACCTTCTAGTATCCATTGAACATTCTGGCTTGCACTAAGTGGCACTACTGTATGGAGAGTTTTGCCTGTTTTAATAACAGTTATGAGCAAGCATAAGAAATGGTGATCATGTGATGTTTAGTGGTTAAATACCAATCCTGCCTAATAGGATGGTAGTGGCTATGGTTGTTAAAGAACCAAAGACACCAAAATGTATGGGTACTGAACTGAGTTCAGACCTGTATGACTGATGTATTTTGTAAAAGTTTTATACAAGTTTGTGCACTCCAGAAAAACTAGAATTTATTAGAGATTTTTTTTTAGATCGCGAATTGATAACTGATAAAATTTAATTAAAGAGTTAACCTAATGGTGATTGATAAAATTCCAAGAAATATTTGCTGATTGCAAATATTTCTAGATAAGAGACCTTACCTTATATGGAGAAGATAATTAATTGTAACAGTTATCAGATAGCTATAAAAAAAAAAGTATGTAACAAGTACATCAGGCCATTCGAGTGCATATCCAGTCGACTTTTCAGTTCAATTCTGGTGTAGGAGAGATCTAGTGTCAGTGCTTTGGTTAATGTGCAGTGCTCAGTGGAAATGGGTTCACAGGCAATAACTGAATAGGCCCACAGAGATTGGGAGATTGTAGCCTGAGGAAACCATCCAGATAATAGCTAAACAAAGAGTTGAATTGCCAGTGGTTTCAAGTGGAGTTACAAATGGAGAGATGGAAGTTGAAAGGAGCTTGAAGTTGGCCGCAGTGCTATACTATGATGTGTTCGTGTGCAGCTAAACTGGGCTGGGGCCAAAGTGTGTGTAAACTGAGCCCATTGTGAACCTTTTTTGTAGCTGCCAGCCTGAAAGTACATCATGGGAATTGAACATTAGTGAACTGTTGAGTTAGTGTTGTTGTAGATTATTCGCTATTCTGATTACTTAAAATATTGTGTTTTTTATGTATATATTCATTTGCTGGCCACTCAGTCATACTTGCGGGCACAGCAATGACTATATAAGCCAATAAACTTTGATTGAAAACATTGTGTTTTCAATTTTAGATTCATAGTTTTATAGTTAAGTAGAGATAAAAGGTGGCTTTTGGAGGGTTGCATTAGATCCTAAGATCTAGATGCAGTGCTCTCAGATCTAAGGCTCCTCACTGATGAAAGCCACAAGCTAGAAACTAGTCTGGGGATATTGGATGAGTAGGCACTAGATAGGAATTTTATGCACAAGCCTTCTGGCATTCATTGATTATTCTGGCTTGCACTATGTGGCACTACTATATGAGAGGTTTGCCTGTTCTAATCTCAGCTTATGATTCCGTTTTGGAAAATGGTTTTTTAAAAGTTTATAAAAAGATTTAAATGCACCCCCTCCCCAATCAATTTATTTGACAAAGTGCTCTAATTTCCCAATCATTGCCACTGTGATAAAACAATTTCTTATACACCTTTGGTCATATGTTTGTGATTATATCCCTCCACAAGGTGTTAAATGAGAGTGATGAAATGAAAACAAATATTATTCATTATTGGATAATCTTTAAAATTATCAATTTTCACAATCTTTCTCTCTTATGTAAATACAGTTCTCCCAAATACGTGAATTGCTAAAATTTTACTAAAAAATAATCTTTATAAATTAAGTTTGAACTTGGAAAATCAAAATAAAAGCTTTTGAATTATTCAGTGATCGGAGGAATTATTAATCTCAAAAATACTAAATAAATTACTAAATATAAATGTCAAAAGGTAAGAACAACAATTACTTACCAGAAAAAGGGGAATCCTAGCTTTCCTAATGTAGAGTATATCAATCAATTTTAGGTGCTGTAACTAAAACAATTAAACTATCATAAATCTTAAATTGTGAAGTTTATCATACTGCACAATGCGTACATATGTTTAAGAAAAAGGAGGAATAATTAATTTTATTTTGTATTTTGGGTACAATATGTCAAATATATAATTATAGTCATTAAGGCTAATCACTTGAGATTTTAAACATGCAAGTTGAAAAGATTTGAAAATACAAATATTTTATTTATTAATTATAGGTGATCACTGAGTTCACAAAACCTGTACAAATGATTTTCTTTAACTGTGGGCCAAAGTTTAATCTTCCTATCAATACATGCATTAATTAAAGTCGCCAAAAAAAATTATTTTGGTCTTTTAATAATATGAATATAATAAAACTATTCAACAGAAATATTTTTTCCCCTCTCTTTCTTAATCTAATGTTGTAGGGCATAATTAATAAAATGAATTCAGTTATTACTATGCAAAACAGTTTTAATATTATTAGCATTTTATTGATATATCTAAAAATTCCTAGATAGAAAATATCATCTTAAATTTATCACTATGCAATCTTCTTTTATTTGTTGATTTGCTCTTCCAAATAAAACTTGTAGCCATCTATCTACCTATTCGATTAATTTATTTATTTTTTTGGGGGGGGGGAGAGGGTCAGTTATGCTAAAAACAGCTATATCAATCTTAAATCTTAACAACATGTTGTTACAAATACTGTCCTTCATTCAAGTCTTTATCAGGTAAATTTTATACTTGCCACATTCCTATATTTTTAAAACATTAGATTACTTTTATTATTATGATTATCTTCTAACTTAGCATTATCATTCCTGATTTTACTATCATTTCTACCATCTTCATAAGCAATCTTCGGGTATTGAAATGTAATTAGTATAGGTAATGCAAGTTAGTTTAGCAGGATAGGAAAAGAGTTTCCTAAATAAGGATGCCTAAATATATAATCATTGATCATTTTAAAACTCCTATCTTAAATCTAGTGCCAAACAGTTTATTAATAATTATGCTGTTTCATGCAAGGTCACAGTAAATTAGAGATCTTCTAAATCAATTCATCATTGTTTTTTCAATGCTAAAGTCTTGTTTCCACTTATATAAATACAACATGGTCATAAGAACATCATGAAAAAAAATGAAAAAAAGCAATAGTTAAATATTAATATGAGTTTGCAATGAATATATAACTTATGAACCATAAAAATAGCCACCTTTACTGCAAAATGTTCTTTAATCTGTGTTTGTTGGAAAACATGTAATTAATGCTGTTTTAATTTCATCAGAAAACTTTCCTTTCTAAAAAACTTTAAAGTATTTTAATAATTGTAGTTTTATACTATTTTCTATTCTAAGATATATCCTCTAGTAAAAGAAATCAATATTGTATTTTTTGAGAGAATATTTATAACATATACAGGATTTCTTTTTCACCATACTCAAATTAATGAAGACTATTAATCTTTCCCACTTACTCAGCAAAGTATATATTTTCATTTATATAATTTATACCATCATATTTTGATAGCTATAGACTATACAGTTTGATTGAAGGTTTGTGATATGTTGGTCTATTTCTATCCTATAACATTAAATATTGAATGTCTTTAGAAAAATGGTTAAACTTTTTCTAACTATTCAATCACATGAAATCGTCAGTAATAATATACAGATTACAATCTAAAACCATATTATGAATGGTATTATTCTCCCTCTTCATGTGTTTCTGACCTGACCAGTGACAATACTAGCATAGGAATCAAATCTGGATCTTTAGATTTTTTAATATTGAATTAACATTTATCTATGATGGTTATTCCAATTTCTCCATTTTTTCATTAAAAGCAAAGTTAATTAGTGGCTTCCAGATATTATGTATTTTCACACTAGGCTGACTTATGGAGTTGCCATTATCATGTGACCAGCTTCTTTGAATTTTTTCTTTGTACTTTTTTTTCCCAATCCAATATTTTTATATTTTCCTAAATTGAACATATGTTCATTGGTATATAGATGATGCTACTTTGGACACACCTGTTTTCTCTTTTCTAGTCATCAGTTTGGCCACAAAGTGAAGCACTATTACAAACATTCTGGACACACATCAACACATTCTCTTCAAATAAATTCACAATAGAATCAAGAACAAAAACTGACATGCTTAGACATTCTTGTGACAAGAATCTCTCTCATAGAAAAATGAAAATTACAGTTTACAGAAAGTCCACACATGCAGGTAAATATTTAGCACATACATCCAATTGTACTAGAAATATAAAATATGGAATTATATCTATCATGATTGAACAAAGCAGAAGTTTGTTCAGAAACCTTTATTTGGCAAAAGAAAATATCTATAAAAGAACATCTCTTATGAAGATTGTTTATCCATTAGCTGTCATTAAGAAAATATTAAATAGACAACAAAAAAGAACATCAAAACAAAAAACAATTATTGGTTATGTGGTATAAACATACATGCCAGTAATAGAAGACAAACTAAAGAAAATCAGTCAATATAACATCAGAATAACTTTGCAAAGCAATGCCATACTATGAGAAAGTCTAACATCTACAAAGCCTAAACTTGAAATGCTGAAAAACAAAAACTACATTTATGAAATACCATGTAAATGTGGAAGTATATATATATAAATCTAAACTAGTCAATAAATAATCAAAATTACTCCAAATTCACAACTCAACCAAACTAACCTAGAAAATAAACTCTAAAGCACTACCAATGGTTTCCCTGCTACAAACAGACTTTTCAAGTATAAAGAACTGCAAAATAACATATTTAAACTAAACATCACCCATAATTCCACTTACTTCCCATACACCCTTAATATTAAAAGAATTTTAAAATAAGTTAATTGCTTCAGAATCATAATTTTTTTATACATAATTCATGATTCTGAATCAATTAACTTATTTAACAGTTCTTTTAATATCAAGGGGGTATGGGAAGTAAGTGGAATTGTGGGCAATGTTTAATTTGAATATGTTGTTATTTTGTAGTTCTTTACACTTGAGAAGTCTGCTTGTAACAGGGAAACCATTTGTAGTGTTTTAGAATTTATTTTCTTGGCTAAGTCTGGTTGAATTGTGAATCTGGGGTAATTTATATATATATAGGACAAATCACGTTATTGAACAATGATTGAAAGAGCACAAACTGATGATTAGAAGACAGAAAACATGTCTGTATCAATGGGCTTATGTTCAATTTGGGAAATTATAAAATATTTGATAGAGAAAAAATACAAAGAATAAAATTCAAAGAAACTGCTCACATGATAATGGCAAATAACCCCATAAGTCAACAACATAGTATGGTAATATGTAATGTCTGGAAGCCATTAATTAACTTTGCACTTAGTAAAAAGTGGAGAAATCAGGAGGATCCTCATAGAAAAATATATGAAATTTCTATTGACTAGTGTCTTTGGCAGAATAACTCAGTTGGTTAGAGCATTACTTTAAAATTTAATATTTCACTATTCTAAAGGTCCAGATTCGATTCCCATGTTACTAATCAGGTCAGCATCACTTAAAGAAGAGAGAATAATATCACTCAAAATGTTGTGTTTTAGATTCTAATTTATGTGTTATTACAAATGGCTGAATGTAATTGGAAAGTTTAAATAAAGTTTAAAAAGTTTCTAAAAACATTCAATATTTGATGTTAGATAATGGAAATAGTCTAACATTTAATTTCTAATAGCATATTGATAGGAGCTATGATCTTACCATTATATATTCAAAATATTGTAAAACAACATTAAGTGAATTGTTTCTACTGCCTTCATGTTACTTTTATCAATATCCAAGTTTTATTTCCATACAATAAATTTGGCAAAATATCAACTATATTTATAATGGAATACCCTATCTTTTAACTTGTTAAATGCAATAACAATGCATTGTAATCAACACTGTATCTCCCCAAGTAAATTTATCTGCCTTACTATTTAAAAAATTCCAATATATTTAAACTGATACACATTCTCAGACTGATAACTACCCAGTCTAAAGTTACTATAGATTTTTTTCTCCAATTACTGGCTTATTTAATAAACATCCACATTTTCAAAAATTATTAGGAAATTTCAACACATAATAATATTTTTCATTTAAAAAAGTAGGGTCATCATCATTTTACCGTGCATTTAGACTGTAAAGAAAACTTTTTGTTTGATTTAGTTTCCAATTAAAACCTTACTAATAAACATTGATGCTTGATTCATGAAACTACCTATAAACTGTTCTAAAGATTAAAAATGATATCAGAACTAATATATATATATATATATCCCTATTTGCCACCAAATTTTATTTTTAATTATTCTCCAACTTTTTTACTATAAGTAATAAAATAACTTCCTTTTATATCATTATACAGCATCTACATAATATGAATAAATGTCATTAGAAAACTAATTGATTTCACATATTGCTACAAACCTTTTCAAATAACTGAGTTTGACTGCATTAAGCAAAGCAGTATATAAATGTCAAATAGTTTATTACTTGGAAATTTAAAAGAAGTTCAAGTAACGGAAAAAATGATAACTTGAGCTACAATCCATAGATTTTGAGTTTCACAGTTAATTAATCTATTACTGCACTTAATCATGCAGAACTATATATAGACAATTAATGCAGTTGAGATGGTCAAGGAATTAACCAAAAGTATTTCTGTGGATTGAAAGACTGTATATAATAGTTAATTTCTGCTATATTTATTATTTTTATTGGCATTATATATATATAATATTATCTTATGCTGGGCTTAAAGATATATATATATATGTTATACCTTTTATTGTGGCACTTTTCTTGCATTTCCAGTAAAAAAAAAAAAAATTGTGTCTGTAATATATGTTGATTTTTTTAAAACTACGTTAAGTCTCTGGTAACTATTCATTTATATATCTTTTGTACCCCCTTTATTTTTATAAATGAGAGTAATAGAAGTATCTATAAATTCAGGTGATACATCTTATAGGTTCATATAATCCAAAAAAATTCCATCATATTTCCAACTATAATTTAAAAGTTCTCTGATGATTCCAATATGACCTCCAACTTTTTTAATATTATAAAGATTATATTTTATTATTATTATTATCAATTTTTATCGTAAGAAGAATGGAAAAGATGACAGCAGTAGATTTTATTTAAAGTTGTTGTTGTTTTGAGAGAGACTATTTGAGTAAATCCCTTCACATATTTCATTATATATCAAGACTTGGAAACAAATAATATGAATAGAGAAACTACTATGTATATATATGTGTTCACATGTATAATAAATAAAAAAATCATTTTGTAATTTAATTTCGATATTGTTTTTAACCAGCATTAACATGGTATGTAGATAATAACCAAAACCATTTTTAAAATAATGATTATTTTTATTACCTTATTTATTAATCTTTATTTTATGTGCAAGTATTGTTTTTCATGCTATTTATTTTATTTCAGACTCATGCTCTCAAGAAGATCTTCCCCAGGATGTAGAGTCTTTGCAGAGGATGCGTAGAAACGTTGCACTTGAGCTGCTTTGGATTCAGCAGGCTATCATCAGCCGCAAAAATGTAAGAATTCATTTAAGACAATTAGATTTATGAAGTAAAAATATTTAAAAAAAACAGTTAGGAAAATTTTAGAAAATAAAACTGCCCATAATTAATGTTTTTTTCAGAACTTTCTAAAAACACGATTGACATACATATATCCCAAACTTGGTAAGCTTACAGAATAAATAACAGAGGAGAATTATATTTTCAAAAAAATTAAAAAGAAATGATCTTTACAGAGCTTTATATCGCAGATGCAAATTTTTTTTTTTTGGAAGTGAACTAATAGTTTTTTAATCAAGGCCTTCTATTGTTGTGTTACATAATGGACTGATATAAAAAGTCTAATACTTATATGGTCATAAATTACTTCTCTACTATATATGTATAACCTTAATAGTTATAGTCTAAATTAAAATAATAATCTCTTTAGTTTTAGGAATTTCCATCAGTTTTGTCAGAACTTATTGGGTTATTATGGTTTAGAGTAGTATTAGATCATATAGCAGAGGAATGGTAGTATTAGTATGTTATCTCTGCTCCTACGATAATGATCAGATAGAAATCTTATCAAATCATCTATGGTTAGCATTTTAGAGCATGCATATATTTAGGTCTTGGTGATATTTTGGTATTTCCTATAATAAGCAGCAAAAATGAATTGTGAATAGATTTATGTATTTTGGCTGATAGGCTGTTAATCTAATCTGGAAAATATTTGGAAATGTAAATTTTACTATTTATTTAGCAATAAAAAATTGGTATATTTTTATCATGCTTTTACACAATGGTCATCTGAAATAAAAATTGTACCATTTATCTATCACTGCTTTGATTACATAAGTGATATCATAACAGTGTTTATTGATTTTAAAAAATGCTATGAATCCAAATAATTAATAAAATTGTCATTTTATGTTATGTAGGGCTTTGTTTCTGATATATTTCCTTTTGTGTAATAGTTTTTATAAAATCAAATATTGTCTGTTTGATTATTTTATATAAAACTTATATATATTAAACCAAATATATCAATTCATAATTAAATCACTAGCTGAAATTAAATTACAAATTTACAACCAATGTCAAATTGTTGGATCATCAGCATAAATAATTATTAGAAATGCACAATATACTATTTTATCCACAAATTAATACTTACCTAACAAAGAAAATACTATAATCAATAAGACAGTTCTCCCAGAATGAGCACTGCACTATAATCTAACTGCTTTTTGTGATTATCTCAAATGTGGATACCTAAAATTCGTAATTTATATGATTGGAGATTGTATTTATACTGTCTTCTAAATATAACTACTTAACTTAAAACTTATAAGCAGTAATTTCTTGCTTCATTCTTTTTTTCTTAATAAATGATGTTTTTTTAAAAAATTTAATTTGTATATGGCTTACTTGCTGCAATCTATGGGTTCTATCTATTCTACTTGTATACTATATGTACTTCTGTTGTCTCACTGAAATTTATTGTTTGAATTTTTTTATTTTTCAACTAATTTATGCATAAGTTCTCTTCAGAATGATTTTACATATGCATATATATAAATACATGTCACATTACAAACACTTTATTGATAACATTGATGCACATATATTGTTATGATTATCTTTTTTGTCTTGTTATATATAAAAAGCTTTGAAATGTATTAAACATGAATTGATCCCTTTTTCCAATAATTATTAAACTTTTTATATATTTCTTAAACTAAATAATATATATAATAACAATAAAAAATAATAAATGTAACAGTGATTAATATTATACACAGTCTTTCAATCCACAGAAGTACTTTCAATTAATTACTTAACCTTCTTCAACTGCTGTTTAAATTTTAAAAAAATAATGGAAGAAAACATCATCGACTCAAATCCCAGGATTTCTGAATTTTAATGTTAGCAGCTTGTCTATATTTATTTTATTTCTATTTATGAACATTGCATCCTTAATTTTTCTATTATTATGGTTTCTCTCTTCATGAAGAATCTCAACATTTTCAAGATCAAACTTAAATTTATATGTACATGTCCTTTCATGATCCAAAAAAAAAAAACAAAAGCAGTCATTAAATCATTATTATTTCTAATTTTTACATGTTTATATAACAATTGATGCTCCTTTAATATTTTCTCTATAATACACCTCAA
Source organism: Epiperipatus broadwayi (assembly GCA_028023455.1). Taxonomy (NCBI): domain Eukaryota; kingdom Metazoa; phylum Onychophora; class Udeonychophora; order Euonychophora; family Peripatidae; genus Epiperipatus; species Epiperipatus broadwayi. Next base: position 1,158,048 of record JAQFVV010006204.1, read on the forward strand.
TTCACTTATATAATAACATATATTCACAAAACATTTATTTGATAAACAATATTACCTTTTTGTTTGACAGCTTATGACACTTTTAAAATTATTTATCTAACTTATTAACATTATTTGTAACACAAAATGAAACATTAAACATATTTATATATCTTTAAAACATTTCACTTGCATATTTGAAATGTATGAAATAGATATCCATTTTTTATTATCAAGCTTCAGCTCCTTTAAATCATTATACTTCTTTTTAAAAATGACATAAAGTATTATTAATCTGTTCAATCTTATAGCAACTTTAAGCAATTCCTTTGCAAGTATTTCAATATTTTTTAATTTATTATCTTGGTAATGACATAATTTTTCATTACAAAACAAAAAAGGTCTAAAATTGCCATTTTATGCATCATTGGTATTTTTAATTTATAATTTATATATCCCCCCCCCCCTTTTTTTTTTACAATGGTTTGATTATTAATTTATAATGTAACATACTATCATCTCTTGGAATAAATAAATCCAAATACTTATTTTTTTTTTCTATTCTTTTTCAATAATCTATTTCAAGCCACTCAAATGATTTAACTCCACTGCAAGCAAATTTATAGTATTGATATTTCTACAAACAAAAATATCACCCACATACCTTTGTAAATTTTAATATCTTTAAAAGAACACATATTTAAAATACTACTCTTATATGTAGACAAAACAAAACTGCAAATTTGTGCACCAACAGACAGACCCATGAGGCCAACCTTTAGACATTTTATAATATCATTCTTCAAAAGAAGCAATAATGCTATCTTCAAAAAATTTTAAAGAATCAATAATAAATTTTACAACATATTTATAAATCCCTTATTTTTAATGCTTGTTCAATAATTTTTTATGGAATCCACTCTATCAATAGAAGCATGCATTTCTGTCACATCTAATGAAGCAATTACATCACTCTTATCAATCACTATATTTTTATCTACAAAATCAAAAGATGAGGCAATAATATTTTCCCCAAATCCTAAAATCTCTTGTAATAGCTTACCAATATATTTAGATGTCTGATATATAAATGAACCAGTAAAATCTGTCATAATTCACAAAGGATTTCTTTCTTTATGTAATTTTATATTTGCAAAAATATGAGGATATATAGTGCATGATGGAAATATTTTGTAGTACTATTATTAGTTATGACTTTATTCTTAACTTTTTTCAAAATGTTGTTAATAAATTATATTCTTCTATCAAAAAGCAAACAAGTTTATCCATTTGTACTTTAACTTTCTCAATATACTGTCACTGCATCATTAAACACATCTGCAGACCTTTATCTTCTTTTGAACAAATCACATTATTAGTTTTAAGCTTCTGTTTAAATTCCTAAATAGCCAGTTCCCCATGAATTTTTATATTGAATCCCATTAAATTTATGACAATTCATTTTCTTTATAATTTCATTAGCAATATGATTTTTACTGTTAGTCATTTCAAACAAATTTTGAACAGCTGCAATTAATTCGAAATTATAATCTCCCCAAGTACCACTGATATATATTAGTTCCATGACTCAATATGTATTTCTGAATCAAATATATCCTTTTATCAGACAGATTATTAAAATCCATATCATTATAAGTTTGGGGTAACTGCTTTTAAATTAAAAATCAATTTCCTTCTCAAATTTATCACATAATTTAATTTCAAATAATTTAATTCTATTTTGACAAACGTACTCATTCCAAGCACTCCATTTATTTAAAACTATTAAATGTTCAATTGCTTTCAAATATTTCTGAATATTAAAAAGTTCTTTTTTACATTTCCTAACTACATTATTTAAAATTATTGATTTTAACTTATACAACCACTTTTGTATAAATTTACACAACTGTTCAATTTTACATTGCAACAATTCAGAAATACACAATATAATCCTCAATACTCTTCCTTCTCTTCTTCTTCCTTAGTTCTGCTTTCTTTATACAGTATATAACATCAAACCCCCACTCTTTTACACTTTTAGCAAAATATATTTATTAATTTGATAACAGTTTCAACTGTTCCCAGCAGTCTTCAAATTAATAAATATATTTTTCTAAAAGTGTAAAAGAGTGGAGGTTTGATGTTAAATACCAATATGTTCTTTATCAATTTTTTTGTGGATGTATGTTATCATATATAAATGAATCAAGATACAGTATAGAGAAAATTTAAAGAAGCATCAATTGTTATATAAGCATGTAAAAAGTAAAAATAATGATTTAATGACTGTTTCAGTTTTCTTGGATTCTAAAAGAACATGTAAATATAAATTTAAGTTTGATCTTAAAAATGTAAGAAATCATAATAAAATAAAAATTAAAGAGTCAATTTTTATAAATAGGAATAAAGTGAGTATAATTAATACACAAGTTGCCAACATTAAAATTTGGAAATCCTGGGATTTGAGTTGATGATATTTGCTTCCATTATGATTTTTTTTTAAATTTAAATGGCAGTTGAAGAAGATTAAGTAATTAACTGAGAGTACTTCTGTGGATTGAAAGACTGCATAATTGTTAACCACCATTATATTTATTATTTTTTATTGCTATTACAATATTTATTAATTATTGGACATTTTATTTTATTTGCATTATATATATATATAATAAATTAAGTTTGATATCTGTAATCTTTCCAAAATATATGTAATATTCAAATCTATATATATATTAAATACAATAAAATTCACACAAATTTAAAGTTATTTTATTAGAAGTACTTTCAACTATATATCTTGTAGTCTTTGTCAACTAATATATATGTTTCGTTTTAATTATTCAACGTTATATAGTTGACAAAGACTACAATGTATATAGTCAAAAGTACTTCTAATAAAATAACTTTAAACTTGTATGAATTTTATTGTATTTAATATATAGATATATTTGAATATTATATATATATATAATTAGATTGATTAAGATTCACTGTTTTTGCCTTAAATATAAAATACAATCTCATTAATTTAGAGAGAAAACCAATAAGAAAATATTTCATTTTCTAATTATAATATTGTCATGTACTAAGATGGGGAGGGGTGTATTATTTCCTGTAGCAGCATTTAAAGTGATTCAATTTAATGTTGTATATAATGATATAAATTAATTATTCCAATTTTTTTGATATAATAAAAATACTATGTTTATAGGTTTTTTTTAACATTTTTCAATAGAAATTATTTTATCAAAAAATATTTTTTGAATACATAAATCATCAATTTCAACTATTAATCCACAGTATGATAAAGATCTCACCAAGTTTGTTCCAGTTTCTTTGACCTGTAGCTTCTTTTTTTTTCAACATCAATCTTTCTTATCTCATCCTTCTATCTTATGTGATCTTCAGTTGCCCATTTATTGTCATCTCTTCAAGTTGCACATTTATTCCATTCCTATTTCAGTTTCTTAATTCATCCAATAAATTATTGATATTTCTTTGTTTTCTCACTCTTATCTTTTGTTTTTGATTTCTCCTGGCTCCTTTGAACATATATCTTTCTATACTTCATTGTGTGATCTGATGGTCTGTATACTGTTCTTCTATTAGTGTTCATGTCTCTGATTCAAAATTAAGTTTTGGTAAAACATACTTGTTAAAAACTTTTCTAAAATCTAGATAAAGTTTTGTAATTATTAAGTGTTTCTACTAAAAGCATTTCATCCAAATCTAATACTAAGATTAATTTCATCTATTGTATTTTCATTTCTATTAATAATCTGACTATGCTAGTTATTCTTGTTAACTTCTAATGTATTATTATCATTCTTTATTTTCTTCTATTTAGAAAATCCATAAGAATAATGTCATAGTTGTTTTAAGATTGATCTTATTTTACTACTATTATCTCATAATTTTTGTAATTGCAGGAAAAAGTTGTGAAGAATCATTATTACTTCTGTCACATATTCTAAACAATATTATTTTTTCCAATGTGTTCATGTAATGTAATCATCATTGTTGCATTTTAATAAATATTCTTCAGATTTGACAATGTCCTGGGTTTATATTTTGTTGGGTTTTAAAATTCTAATCACTGCCAAAATTCTTTTACCTACAAATGTATTTTCATAATCTACAAATCGAAAGTATAATGACAATTGTACATCTACTGGTCATTTCTGTGACTTCTCTCAATATTTGTAGTAATCTTCTATGCTATAATTACTTTTAAATTTTTTGCTTGGTTTAAGTATAAATTTCTTTGTAGGCAAATAATAATCCTAATAAAAATTTTATACAATACTGACAGAAAATATATAATATCTTGTTTATTCTTTTTTTATTATCATTTTTTTTTTACTTTTATTTTTTTATATGTACTATCATACAATTTTTTAAATACTTTAATAAGAGTTAAACTTTGTTTGTTAATTCCAATGCTTCTTACAATCTTTTGGGAGTGGTAGTATTATAGTCTTTTTCAATATCTTTGCATAAAAGATGTATATTTCAATATCTTGCCATTTTCTTTTCTATTACTTAATAGATTCTCTATTGTGGATCTAAAATCTGCTTCTTCCTCTACTTCCAAACATCTATATTTTTATTCAATTCTGTTTTTCTTAATTTTCCCATACATGACTCTATAATTTTTGCAACTATCTTTTCTGCTCTTTTTATAAATTGTTTTGTATATGACACTTTCTATTTATTGTGGATCAATTTGGAACAACCAAATTAATGGTTCAAACAACTTTTTATTTTCACTTTCAATTAATTCATGTGAAATTTCACTGGCTGTTTTTAGAGATTTGCATATCATTATTACTTTAATATTTTTTTAATGTTAAAGAAATATTCTGTGATTTCTGAAATTATATACTTTTTAAATGATTTTCAAGTTCTGCTTAAAAGTTATTAGAGTATTTTTGAGTTATGGATTTCTCTTATTGATATAGTCTTTCTTAGCAGTTTATTAATTTATTTCATTTTTTAAATTACTTGGAATTTCAAAAGCTAGTGTAATAATAGAGATTGTGTTAACTTATTATTATTTATTAATATTTAGTTCTTTGTAGAATTCTCATATACTTCATGATTTTGTTCCTCTTTTTAGTACTAGTACCTTTTTTTTTCTGTCTTATTATGAAAATAACTCTTTCTGATACCAAGATATTTTTTATTTTTGAAACTTTGTTCTTTACTATATTTTTTCTTGCCAGTTTACTGTTATATATTTTTTTATTCCATCATTAAATGTTTTCTTTACCATTTTACAATATTCCAGAAATTAACATTTTAAAATGAATTTTCAAGTTCTGCTTTAAATTCACAGGAGTGTTGCTGAAAGTTAGGGATATCATTTGTTGGTAGTCTTTCTTAAATCTTACTAATTTATAATTATATTTAAACATTCACTAATTTTTTTATAAATTACTTTTTTTTTTATTTTGCAGTATTTATATTCACACGACCCACCACTCTCAGTGCCATCTCATATTGCTGACCCACCTGATCACACACATGTTGAAAAGATAAATAATCACCAATATAGGTATTTCATCCTAAACCAGCAATCATCAGTTGGTCTAGATTACTCCATCATCAGATTTTCAATGAAATGGAAGGCTAAAGAGTTGTGAGTTGGAATAGTTTGAAGCCTGTCCATTAAAGTATAAAGATTGGCTATCTTAATATAAAGCTGAGCACTGATTGTATATATGTGTGAGGATAGTAATCTAGACCAGCTGATGATTGCTGGTTTAGCATGAAATATGTATATTGGTGATTATTTATCTTTTCAACATGTGTGTGATCAGGTGGGTCAGCAATATGAGATGGCACTGAGAGTGGTGGGTCATGTGAAAGTCTGAGTTCGAATCGAGTTGATTATAATGTAAACTTATTATTATAAAGCACTGAAAACTTTGAAATTATTCAAATAGAAGTCAATCTCCAATAATGTGCTATTTCTTAAATATTATAAATCTTTGTGCACTCTCCCGCCAATAAGAATTAAAAAAACTTTATCACTTAAGTTTAGAGCATACATTCTATGTATGCCAACTCTTACAGTTCATATTGTAACTTTTATATCTTTACTTCCCATATCAGTTATTCCAGTTTCCAATTATTCAAAAGAATTAATGCACTCACCAACTTGCTGTTCTAAAGGATTCATCTCTCACTTCAGTATTTGTTATATTGCCATGATGAAATATACTTTTAACTTATTAAATGTGATACTCGTCATTTAGACAGGCCAGCCACTTGGTGGCATCATTTCTTTGCAAAAGCACAGAAATATGCTGTTTAGGTGGCTGCCTCTGGCTATTTTATAGCCAGAATAGTCATTTGGTGGCGTTATTTCTCTAAATGCAATAGCAGCATATTGGATACTATGTTACATCTCAATATCCAAATAAACCATCCTTATTTTAAATGTTTTAAGATATTTAAAATTATTTATATTCAGCAGATTACCATAACAAGTCATATGTTTGCTCAAGATACATCTTACATTATTGGCTCATTAAGCAAATGAGTTTTTTATTATTATTTATTAATTAATAATCAAAATTTGTAATAAAACATATTAAAGACAATGGGAATAATCATATCTCATTCTTTAAAATTTATAAAAATAGCTTTTAACTAGTTTAAATTAAAAATCACATAAAACTATTTGCTATCTTGATTCCTACTTCAATAAGTTGCTCAAATTACTGTTGCAAATATTTCTTTTACAACAGTGAAAAATAAAATTGAAACTTATTATATACATCCATCTTCACTACAAGTTTTCATTTCAAATAGCTCAGGATGTTCTGGCTCAGCAATACTATTTTCTCTCACATAGCAGCTGAAAAATATGAACATCCAAATATTTTAAAACATTACCACAAATCTTTTAAATTGATTAATTCAAATGTCTTGACCAAATGAATAAAAGGAGTATTATTTCTTTTCAAAACATTTTTTTTTTTTTTTTGCCTTTGTTTGGTAATAAAAACTTTGTTATTATATGTTGGATTTTTTTAAACCAAACTATCTTTAGTAAAAATTAAGCAACCTGTTTAATAAAACATTTGAAAGTAATATAATGCATAACAATAATATTCCAAAATAATTACTCTTTTCTCTTTTGTAAACTGTAACAACAGAAACATTCTTAAAATTGAGATACATCATAATTCAAAATTTCTTCAAAGAGCAGTTTTAATATCTTAAAGCTAGATTTTTCTATTCATGTCTAAAACAGGATATATTATTGAATGGTATTATTTAATTATTTATATATTTATTTTAATATGAGCTAAATATTCCCACCAACTGTTCAAAATACTATTGTTATTATACATAAAAAAGTGCTATCTACTGACATAAGTAATAAATACTACAGTATATTATTTTCAATGTTTAAAAAAAAGCAATTATGATTAACAAATAATTATCTCATTTTTAGTTAAGTCTTTTTGTCAGTCATTGAATTTCTATCTAAACCTCTATACCACTTTTGAAGCTTTATATGCATTTTATTATTATTATTGTACGAGAATGCCAAATGTTATTAGAGAGTCACACAAGATTTTTTCATTTTAGTGAACCCAAGAACATAATTCCTTATGTCAATAAAAATTTCCTTAAGAAAACTCCCTATCTCATTAATACGATCAATTTAAAAATTCAAACTGGAAATTTTTGGATTGTTATTATTATTTTTGCTGTTGTATTTTATATTCCTTGCTTTATTTGTTTTATTACAAGATTAAATGGTTGCTCTTTTCTTGTTAATTATTGTTTTTTCTAGGTTAAATCAATTTGAAGCATATATGATTTATTTAAATATTCAATCTTTGTAACAAAGTTATTTAGGCAAATCTCTATGGTAATAAATGAGGCACAAGAATAGATAGATGCCTGCTCTATTCTTGGTAATTATTGTCTTGTTAAGTAAAAGAATATTTAAAAAATTATTTATTGTACAGTGATATGAGTCTTAATCTCAAACATTATACATATATGTATATTGTAACAGGTTACCCCTTTTCTCATTACTATTTGCTTGATTAGACTAATGCTATTTCTACAAATTATTTTCTTGGTATTATTATATTTATTACTAACAAGATTTATTAATGATTGACACCATTTAATTGATCAAGATGGCCTTAATGTCACTTAATTATTTATTAACACTTCCTGCCCAGTATATTTATGGACGTCAGTCTATTCTGACTCCATGTGCCAATTCTATGCTTGCATAAGAATTATACTGGAAGAGATGAGGAGAGTAATCATGGCTTTTTAATAAATGCCCAGCCACTGACTAGCTCACTCAGGGCAGTTGGTACTTAAACCGACAGAAACATGTATATGTAAGGCAGTAAGAATCAAATTAATTAAACTATTCAATAACTAAAAGCATTGTATATTTTTAAGCTAAATAAATAACATACGAAAATAGAATAAATAAAAGTATTCAAATATTTAATGAATGTAATAGCATATATATATATTTACAGACAAAATGACAAATATTAAATAATTTATCTTTAAGATGAGTAGTCTAATTTAATATAATGAAAGTACAGTCTCTAAATATAATATTGAGAATGCACATTAATATAAGTTAGAATAATGTACATATTACCTTTGGATCCCCGGGAAAGGTAGCTTGTTCGGATTCATAAAGAAAGTGAGTTTTTTTCAGGAAATACTGTGGCCACAGAAATTGTTCTGCAAAGATGTCTTGTCCTTTTTTAAATTTCTGATGGCACAATAAGGATACTGGTAGAGATGCAGATGTATGGATGCAGATTCTTTTTAACTTCGGGTGGTTATATGATCATGTAGGAGTTTCTGTTTCTTCATGGAGCAATGGAATAGAAAGCCCAGCACATTTAGAGCTTTATCACAACCTGTTCATATTAGCTGGAGAATTTTTTTTTTTTAAAAAAAATCAGCATTCAGAAATCTCTGTCGTTAATTTCGCAGTGAAAATAACAGCATAAAAACTAAAGTGGTCTCCTGATTTTTGCTATTTATATCTATTTTTTTCTTTTCTAGAAAGTTCTATTCTTCTCAAAAATGTTAGATATTTTCTCTTGATTATTCTGTAAAATCTGATATCTAAATTCTTTTGTCCTATTTTCTTCTTTTTACCAAGAAAACGTTTTAGCATGTTTTTTTTATCTTAAAAAGTTTGGTAAGACACCTTGAAAAATAACTTCAAACAATACTTATGGTAAAAGCATTCCATAGATAAAAACCTGTTTAGTTTCTCTTTTTATTATTTACATATTTCTTTCTTTTTATTAAAAATAAAACAAAATTAGACATAAAATATATGCATTATATGCTTTTCCAGAAGATTCTTTCTGTATGTTTAACTATACAATAACATATACATATTTCATTAGTATAAATTAACACAACCCCCCCCCTTGCCCATTTTAGCTTTTAATCATATAAAAAAAAACAAATATATACATCAACAAATATGTAGTAACCATATATATATATGCATGGCTATAGAATCCCTTCCCTTGGAAAAGGGTTCAAACATGGTTCCTGTCACAATATATACATATTGGAATATTGTATGCAGTGACCCTCTCTGACCATGCCAGTATTGCAAGCTTTTTAAATTTAAAATATTTAATGAATGGGGATTTAATTTTATCATATTTTTTATAAAGTTTGGATTTATTTATATTTTCTTCATCGCATAATAGTATGAGAATTTTCAAACATTTTTTAAACATAAAGTGAATATTTGAAATATGTTATAATTTAAAAAGTTGTTGTAAAAGAGGGAGAAAAGTATAAGATAAAATAAACAATTTCTTTTGTTCTCCCTCTCTTTGGTAATTATAATCAATCACCAATTTAATTTTAACTTTTTAAGAGAGATAAAGTACGTAATAGTTTTAAAAGAGAAGAGAAAGATAAAATATAAGATTTTAACATTTTTGTTAAATTTTACTTTAATTAGAATTGTTTTTCTGTATTTCTTTTCTTTTCATTACTTTCCAAAATAATAACTAAAGATTTAAACAGCATTAAACTGTTGCACATGCGCTTTGAAGATTTTAACTATAAATGACCAAATACTAACACTTCAAACATATGATAAAGTCTTTAGAAAAGACTTTTGTATGGGCAAATCTTAAGTGTTTGAAAGTGAAAGCGTGAAGATATTAAATAATCACTTTAAAAGCATTTGGGTTCAAAAAGATATTCTATCTTTTCTAAAGACTTTATCATGTGTTTGAAGTGTTAGTATTCAGTCATTTACAGTTAAAATCTTCAAAGCGCATGTGCAACAGCTTAATGCTGTTTAAATATTACAGTTTACAAACATCGCACTATATAAAATAATTGATTTAATAATAACTAGTGTTTATTAAAGCAGAGTAATTAACTAATTATCTTGCTTTTCTTTTGGCATAAGAGAAAAACAAGTTTAGATGATTTTTAAATTTGTTTTATAATAAAAAAAGAAAAGGAAAGAAATAATTGAATTTTTTTTTATAAAAATAGACCTAATTGGTCAGTGTTTAATTTGGGTCATCTAGATTGCGATTTGTTAGACAGTATTGTTCCAAAAATAAGAGAATAGGATAGTCAATATGATTCAGTGTCTTGTAAGTCAGTCTTGATCAGCTGCTGAAGAAGAAAATCAGAAGTTTAACTGTGAAAAAAGTTTTCTAAAATGGAGTTGAAGACAAATATGTAAAAGGGAATACCTCTGATGTAAGCTGTAACAAACCTTGTCTCCATCCAAAAGCATGAATATCTGGCTTTATGTGTTAGCCTGACACCTGGAAAATTATTAGAAAGAAAAATGGATACATTCTTTTTGTGTGTTAGCCTGAAAATATTGTATGGCAAAATGGATAAATTAACTTTGTACATTGGAGAAAACCTACATGGAAACTGGAAAGTACAAGTGTCAAAGAAGGATTCAAAAAAGAAAGTAAAATCATGATTAAAAATATTTTCTTTAAAGTGCACATTACATTTAAATTAATAGTTTTTAAATTAACTAACAATTGATAATAATTAATTTTATTAGTATCTTTTTCAATTGAAATGTGGTTTTTTATTATTTTCTCTCTAAAATTAGTATTTTAGCCAATTTAAAATTTCATCTTTGTTAGATAAATTCTTGTTTATATAAAGAATACTTTAGTCATAATGAATAATTTTTTAAGGTAGCATTTTCTTTTGAAATGTTTTTTTTTTCCATTTATTTATTTTCCTGCCAAAATTATACAAATGGTAAGCTAATTTAATTTTTAGTCATAATGAATAATTTTTTTAAGGTAACATTTTTTTGAAACATTTTTTCCATTTATTTTATTTATTTTCCTTCCAAAATTATACAAAGGGTAAGCTAATTTAATTTTTTTTAACTGATTATGAAAAAGTTGTTTTCCAATTTTTGTAATTTAATAGGAAATAAGTTAATTAATTAAAAATTAATTAATTTAATGAATAAAAATCAACTAGTTAATCATATTTTTTATATGAAAATATATTTTTTGATAAAAATGTATAAGTTTAAATTGTCATGTGTCATTTTTTAATTGTTTGTAATTATTAATCAGTTAGTTTATTAAATACTTGTTAAATATTTGAGTGTTTATATCCATTCATCCAGCTATCTGTTTTATGAATTGGCTGAATATATGACTCAATTTTATTACTACTTAGTATTTTAGGGATTTTTAAATTATCCCAATAAAATTATTTAAAAGATAGTAGAATATGCTGTTATATTTATCTTTCTTTTGTTCACAATTACTATTCCTAGAGTCTTATAATTGTTATCTTGTTCTAGAGAGCATAATAATTAGTTATATGGATGTACAGGTTTATATTTGGGTATGGACATCCAGTAACAATTCCGGATGGTGCAAAGATATTACTTTTAAAGTCCATTCACTACATTTTATTTTTTTGTTAGAGGAAATTTAGTTTATAGTTGACCTGTACCCTCATGCTTTAATATAGCAGAGCATTGATGATCAGCATATAATAGTATTCCAGCATTATTTTTAAGATAGATACATTGGCACTTAAAGATATGCATCTAGTTGATTGTGTTATATTATACTTTAAGTATGATGGTGGCTAGATAATAAGCCTGTTTATAGTGTACCTCTTTTAAATCCTGTCAAGGATGATAGTTGATGAGTTAATTGTTTAGGTGTAATGCAACTACTTATAATTCCATGCTGACTTTTTTGATTATCATACTCCCTTATATATTTATTCCTACTATATTTTATTTACATTTATGGGAATGATGATGATTTGGCCATTTTCCCATTTCATCCCCTTTCATCTGTACCATTACAATATGTATGAATGCAAAGAGAGTAGTTATCTGAATACTTATATATATATAGATTACTGTTATTTTTTTATCTAGGTCTAGAGGCTGGTTTTTTAGAACAACATATTTGTACACCAAGATAAGTTTTATCTTTACAGATTATTGTTGTTACATAATAAGAGATAGCAGAGGTAATGTAAATCATCATCCTTAAAAACAATCATTGTCTTATTAAGCATAGAAAATGAGCAAAGAATCAGCATTGAAAGTAAATAATAAGCAATACATAAGTAATAAACACAGCTTCACCAATAATAATCATCAAGAGTCAATGAGCATCCATTTTGATTTGATTTAAAAGACACTACAAAATCTTAACTAATTATCATCTAGCCAATGCCAAATTGAAGACATAATATTAAAAACAATTATCAATATTTTATCTGCATGCACATATTTAAGTGCAAAAATAACTACAACAATAAATATATTTTAAAATGTTATGATCATATCAATACTGTTCATTATCAATGCCCGGGATAACTTGTACCATGATTGTATTGGCCATCAATAAAATTATAAAATCTATAAAATGGATTTTAAAAGTGACTTCCATAGTGCTATCTAAATAATTCTAAAGAGAATCATTATACATATCTAAACATATAGCATATGCTTATATATCATGTATACCATTATAACCAAACTAATTTTGGGATTGCAAGGACCCTGGTGATTATGAACAAGAGAAAATACACATGTGTAAAACTTAATTTATTGATTATAAATAATACTTAAAACAATGAAAGGTCTACTAGATTAGCCTATAATACAAATAAAATCATTCTGATTTTGACTATTTACAAATATCTGAAAATATTTCATTAGATTGACAAACTAAACCTAATACATATCATTATTTAAATTGTTGTTTTCAAATTTATAAATTATAAGCAGTATTGAATATACACACATCTATATAAACACGTGTGCATATAACAATATAAAATGCTTCAATCATTAACAAAATAATAAAAATTCTGTTTCAACAAAATATAAATGATTATATTCTAACATGTATATAATATTTGCACATACATTCATGTATATTAAATATAAAAATATATATTTCAATTACCAGTTTTAATTATCTTTACCCATAAAGTTATTATTAATCTTAAATTATAACTAACATTTTAAAATAAAGAAACATTACTTCTTTGAAAGTCCTCTTGAAAGTTTTGTTTTCAGTTTTTATTCTCCTGGAAAACTTTTTTAAGTGAAATGTTCCAATAGTTGATTTTTTTTTCTTTCATATGTTTACAAAATAGATTTCATTTGTAGATTACTTTTGTCAGTGATTCTATGCATACATAAAAAATTGTATGAATAAAATGCAGTATTAGAATCTCAAGTCTAGTAGGCTGGTTTTTTACTGTCTTACCCTAATTTACAGACCTTTGTAGTAATGCTAGCAGTCCTCAATTCTGTTCATACTGTCTATGCTTCATGAACTTCAGCCTGGTAAGCAGTTTAGTATAGACATTTGGGCTTTGAAACACCATAGCAAAGTGCTCCTTTTCTGAGAGTTCAAACGTGTTCAATATGAGTAGGCTGATTTTTCTATACTCTCGCTAATCTAATTTCCAACTAAAATTCAATTAATCTGAATCCATTATTTATAATATACACTTTAATTTAAAAACTAGAAAATTGCAATAAATTATTTTCATTTTAATTAATAAAAACAAGATAATAATTAAATCACTAAACATCACGATTTTTTTTTTACCAAGATAATAAATAGATTATAGGGTTAACTATAATTAGTGCACATTATAAAGACAAAAAATCTTTGTTTCATTCAAAAATATCTTTCTATTTGTTACATTCTGTTTATTACATTAGGCTTTAAATATATGTGTACACACACATTACATTGTCCACGAGACCATTCCATTTCAATATATATATAACACTTTGCTTTTGCAAATGTTGAACTTTCTGGATTCATAATATTGATTTCTATCAATTCTTAACATCTGATTGGCTGTCAGATAAGTATTACAATAAGCGCGAAAGGTTTGTAGCCTTTCAATTTAATTTCTACCAATTATTCATTAAACTAGATATTATCTCCAATCAGTCATAAACTTTAAACTGCAGTTAAAAATTAATGTATTTTTTTTAATTAAGACTTGTAAATCAAATTTGATATTGATAAATATTGAACAAATAATAAAACTATGTGAAAGACATTCTGACCTTGCCCAATTGAAAAGCTGTCTCAGCACTAAATGCCTTTTGGAAATTATTTTCACATATCTTTATTCATGTTTCAGAAATGTATAGTGGAAGTTTTAAGAATATTAATATATACTTACAGATATGCACATATAGGATTTGAATAAATTTATGAGTATCTGCAATACTTTTATTAGTATAATGTAGAACTACCATGAAATTATACCTTTGAATAGTGTAATGTGTAATGGTATATAAATATGTTGTTACATTAATTTAAAATAAAATCTTAAAGTTCGCAAATAAAAATAAAATCTAATAAAAAAAAAACTAAACGCTAAAATTAAAATGTTTGTTAAACGTATATATTCGCACAGATTCAAAACTTTAAAAATATTTAAAAAAAAAAAGCAAATAAATAAGTATTTGAACGTACTTTTTTATAAAAAAAGTACAAGATTTAAAGATAAAATATTTTTGTAGATGGAAATGATTGTTTATTAATTATCCAAAAGCTGTGTAATTAAAAAGTCAGATGAAAAATAGATAAGAGAATAAAGAAATTTTAGCTTGACCAATGGAAGCAAATAAAGGCTCGAACCATAACGAAAAAATGGAACAGTGACGTTTTTGTTCGTGGAATCCATAGGAGGACTATAAAAAGAAAAATATTGAGTTCCAGTCAGTTCCAACTTGATTTGGTGAGACGAACGATGGGACGCACATATCGTTCTCTCTCACTTATTTTAAAAAGGAAAAGACTGTGATTCCAGAATGAACCAGCTAAGGCTACCTCCAGAATATCAGAATGGTCTTCCATGAAAGTCTTCGGGGGAATTGCCAACAGGAACCTGGACTCTTCTACCATAAGCTATATGAACTAAACAATTTTTAAAATCATAAAAAAAAAAAGAATAATTAAGAACTTTCGTCAGGGTTTGACAAATTTAATAAACAAACCAACTTAAATGTTAAAGTGGACTCTTATCTGATTTTTGTAAGTTTCAAATCAATTAATAATGTTTAATTTTATATATTTTGCATTTGATAAAAATCATTTCCATTTATTATTTTATTTGTATTAATATTTATTGTTTAAATTTTAAATGAGGAAATTTAAGTTGGGTATAGACGTTGCATAGATTCGTTAGCGGTTAATTATGTTGCTGTTTCATAGTCGATTGGAATATATAAGTCATCAATGTCACTGCGGCATCTTACGATGAATGCTATTGGGTTTTTTTGTATTCCCTATGCAATTGACATTATCGATGATTTTGTATTTTGATCGGTTGTGTTTATTTTGAAATGTTTTTGACCGTGGAATCTGTGCAGCCGATCTATACTCAACATTATAAAACAAATTGTATAAAATTCATCTGTGCGAACGTATCTAAAGGTTAAATTTAAGTCGGGCGTGAATGGCTGTATAGATTTGTAAAGTTATATATATAGTTTAAGGGAGGGTAATCTTAGGTTATTTGTTTCGCAGTTAAATTGGGTCAATGGATTAGATGTATTGATGTAATTAGTAAATGTAGCAGGAGATCCGCTATGGGCAGGATTGCATATATACGCCACACACCTTCTGTTTGCCTATGGATGGGATTGTAAGTCGGCAAAAAGGACCGCAGTCCATTCCTATGGAGTTTTTTGTTTATTGTTCTGCTCGCCAACAGATGTAGCATTCCTGTTGGTTGAGAGACAATGTCTTCTCTAACTCTACTTACTGTTCAGATGAACATTCCTGACAGTATAGTATTTTGTGTTGTTGTATTCATGCTGCATTGAATACATCGATATATCCGATGGATTGACGTTGGTTTGGCTGCGAACTTTTTGGCCTAAGGTTAAATAAGGGATAGAACATTTTTCTTTTCAAATACAATCTATATAGTCTATTCATACTCGACCCTCTAAATAAATATTAAACTCATTATTGCAAGCTATTTAAATGTAAAATTAAAAGTTAATATAAAAATCTAAAATGTTAAATTTATTCCTCAAAATTTAAAATGATTCAAAATTTATATGTGCGTAAATAAATATTTGTTTGTTATTTACTGGCAGTGGCTTTTATTTTTTGTATATATATTTAAGATGCAATTAAACAAGTTATTTATTATCTCTGCATCTCCATGAGCTAGTGACAATGGGCTAATGATCTGAATATTTAAATTAAGTGGAATCTTAACAGCACATATCTGCATACTTTATAAATTTTTCTAGGTTCAAATGCCTAGATGGCACCCTGTAGTGCAGATTACGTTAGCTATTCCTCCGGATCGTTATAACTGGCTATCCAACTTGGGCCGATCTTTGATAAATCACCAAGTGCCCTGAGAATTTTAAAGATAAATCATGCCCGTAATATTTTTTCTGAAATATAAATATATTTTTTGTATTAATGAAAAGTTATACTTTGAATTGTGTTTTAAAGGTACTGCCAGTAAGAAAAATTGCGCATATGTAAAAATAAATGCGAGGAATAAAACGTTAATATTAAAATCTAAATAATAAAACGTAATAATAAATATAAATCATAATTTTTAAAAAAAAAAAAAAGTCTTGTTTAAAATCTAATTGTTTAACTTGACTAAATAATACTTAAAAATAGAAGAAAAGAAACTTGGAAGGGAGGGGGCAGAAATTTAGCTGGTAATAGGGAATCAACAGTCAACATTTTTTAATCATTATATTTGTGTGTAATTACTGTTTTGTCTTTTAAAAAAAAGTTTTGTCCTTTTGAAATTTTCATATATAGTCAATTTGTGTAACGTAATTACTAACACTAAGTAAATTCTTTTTTTTATTTTAATGTTTTTGTTTTTTTTGAGGAAGTTTACTGATATGTAACGGTATATAAATATGCCGTTACATTAATTTAAAATAAAATCTTAAAGTTCGCAAATAAAAATAAAATCTATTAAAAAAAAAAACTAAACGCTAAAATTAAAATGTTTGTTAAACGTATATATTCGCACAGATTCAAAACTTTAAAAATATTTTTTTAAAAAACAAATAAATAAGTATTTGAACGTACTTTTTTATAAAAAAAGTACAAGATTTAAAGATAAAATATTTTTGTAGATGGAAATGATTGTTTATTAATTATCCAAAAGCTGTGTAATTAAAAAGTCAGATGAAAAATAGATAAGAGAATAAAGAGATTTTAGCTTGACCAATGGAAGCAAATAAAGGCCCGGACCATAACAAAAAAATGGAACAGTGACGTTTTTGTTCGTGGAATCCATAGGAGGACTATAAAAAGAAAAATATTGAGTTCCAGTCAGTTCCAACTTGATTTGGTGAGACGAACGATGGGACGCACATATCGTTCTCTCTCACTTATTTTAAAAAGGAAAAGACTGTGATTCCAGAATGAACCAGCTAAGGCTACCTCCAGAATATCAGAACGGTCTTCCATGAAAGTCTTCAGGGGAATTGCCAACAGGAACCTGGACTCTTCTACCGTAAGCTATATGAACTAAACAATTTTTAAAATCATAAAAAAAAAAGAATAATTAAGAACTTTCATCAGGGTTTGACAAATTTAATAAACAAACCAACTTAAATGTTAAAGTGGACTCTTATCTGATTTTTGTAAGTTTCAAATCAATTAATAATGTTTAATTTTATATATTTTGCATTTGATAAAAATCATTTCCATTTATTATTTTATTTGTATTAATATTTATTGTTTAAATTTTAAATGAGGAAATTTAAGTTGGGTATAGACGTTGCATAGATTCGTTAGCGGTTAATTATGTTGCTGTTTCATAGTCGATTGGAATATATAAGTCATCAATGTCACTGCGGCATCTTACGATGAATGCTATTGGGTTTTTTTGTATTCCCTATGCAATTGACGTTATCGATGATTTTGTATTTTGATCGGTTGTGTTTATTTTGAAATGTTTTTGACCGTGGAATCTGTGCAGCCGATCTATACTCAACATTATAAAACAAATTGTATAAAATTCATCTGTGCGAACGTATCTAAAGGTTAAATTTAAGTTGGGCATGAATGGCTGTATAGATTTGTAAAGTTATATATATAGTTTAAGGGAGGGTAATCTTAGGTTATTTGTTTCGCAGTTAAATTGGGTCAATGGATTAGATGTATTGATGTAATTAGTAAATGTAGCAGGAGATCCGCTATGGGCAGGATTGCATATATATGCCACACACCTTCTGTTTGCCTATGGATGGGATTGTAAGTCGGCAAAAAGGACCGCAGTCCATTCCTATGGAGTTTTTTGTTTATTGTTCTGCTCGCCAACAGATGTAGCATTCCTGTTGGTTGAGAGACAATGTCTTCTCTAACTCTACTTACTGTTCAGATGAACATTCCTGACAGTATAGTATTTTGTGTTGTTGTATTCATGCTGCATTGAATACATCGATATATCCGATGGATTGACGTTGGTTTGGCTGCGAACTTTTTGGCCTAAGGTTAAATAAGGGATAGAACATTTTTCTTTTCAAATACAATCTATATAGTCTATTCATACTCGACCCTCTAAATAAATATTAAACTCATTATTGCAAGCTATTTAAATGTAAAATTAAAAGTTAATATAAAAATCTAAAATGTTAAATTTATTCCTCAAAATTTAAAATGATTCAAAATTTATATGTGTGTAAATAAATATTTGTTTGTTATTTACTGGCAGTGGCTTTTATTTTTTGTATATATGTTTAAGATGCAATTAAACAAGTTATTTATTATCTCTGCATCTCCATGAGCTAGTGACAATGGGCTAACAATCTGAATATTTAAATAAAGTGGAATCTTAACAGTGCGTATCTGCCTACTTTATAAATTTTTCTAGGTTCAAATGCCTAGATGGCGCCCTGTAGTGCAGATTACGTTAGCTATTCCTCTGGATCGTTATAATTGAAAAATGTTAAATATATTCTTCCGGAGAAAAACCTTGTTTTTTTTTTTTAAATTTTGATAGTTGATTTCAAACTCCTCATTTTGTTCAAAAGCAACCACAAAGATTTGATAGTATTTATATCATTTCTTAACAAAAAATGAATCGGCAGTGAAAAGATTTATTGTAGATTAACACTAAAAAGATTTGGATTGAAAAGTCTGGAAATTTTTTTAGATTAGGGGAAAGAGCACGTAAATACGAATAACAGGATTGTTCTAATGATATTTTCTGTGTCTCTCTGTGGATATAAAAGTTGAAAACTGTAATGGACAGCAAATAAAATAAACAAGTGAATAATCTATCAGATTGGATACTTTGCAAATAACTTAAGATAGTAAGATATATATATAAATTTTTTCCAGTCTTTCATAAGTCATAACGTTATAGTAATATGATCAATACTTTTTATTATTTTTGAAATTTTTTTGTTGCAGTGCCATCAGGGTTGGTGGATTAAACTTTTTGATGATAGTCTCAAAACTAATCTGACCCTTTATTTTATAATTGAATTTTTCATTATATTAATGATCTTATCAAAGTGTGTATTAATTTTGTGTGTGTGTGTGTGTGATCCTTTCGTCTGCAGTTATCACTATTAATTCAATTGAACCATTTTTAGAATTCACCAATTATAAAGACATTTCTCATTTATCCAAGCACATTTTATGTTCAATATCTTCACAATTATTTTACATACTCTTTGGATTTTTTTTTTTTTTTGTTCCCTTAGAATATCATTAGTCTTTTTTAATACTTTTTCGGGGGGGGGGGGGTTTACAATCACAAACTATGTCTTGGAAGAAACAATGTGATTTTTTTTTATTGTTTCTTTCTAGCTAACTTTTTCTCAGATTTATTTTCATCATTTGTTTTATTTCAATATTTATACCATGTTTTGAATTACTGTTGAGATTGTAGGATTATTTTAATTCAGATGCTTATGAGATGATTGATAATCTAAATTTTGTGAAGTTGACTTAAGCGGTGGACAATACCAACAAAATGGAATGCTACTTACTCATACATCAACCTGTTAGTGCAGTTAATGGCTCTGCCATACATCTACCAGACCTAGGACCCCCACATTACCAAGCCAGCCTTAATGGAAGACACCAATACCAGCAATGGATTTGAGCCAACATTATCAAAGTGTATTATAATATACATCTGTACAAATTTTGTTATGTCAATATATATATATATTGCACTTTTTTTTAAGATGGAAGTCATCATTCAGTGATTATTTGGATATTTTATCATATGACTAGATCTAAAGTAATGATTTGTCAAATAAATTTTGAACATATTTACAGTTTTAGATTTTATGATATAGGGGTATATGCTTACTGTAAGCACCTAAAGCGCAGATGCTTTCAATCTTGAAAAAATATTGTGATGAATACTTAATTTATCTATTGCTAATATATTGTATATTTTTTGAGGTACTGACTAGCACACTTGATGTCAATTTTGGTTTATGATACCATCAATTTTTGTTGGAAATTTTTTTTATTGAAAGTTCAATGTGGTAAAGATGATACCAACATAGAAAATTAGATTTCAGTCTTTAGTTTTGAAATATTTTTTTTTGTTGTTGTTTTATTGAGGATTCTGCAACAAACATTATCTCTTTGTTTATATTCAATGGAATAGTATGATCAAGTTTATTTAATTGCTATAAATAATTGAAAATTCTCATTTGGAAAGGACCAATGGATTATGCTTATGTCATTTGTATTTTATGATGAAATAAAAATTGTTCCTCAATATTTATTTAGTTTTACTTATTTATTTCAGATTTTCTTGCTTGCATTACCATTTTGAATTGATTTGTTTGAGAATATTTTTTTATTACAAAGAGAATTATAATGTTCAGTTGGCTTAAAGTAAAAGAATCTCCATAATATAATTCAGCTTGAAGTTGATTTGCAGTGGTATGGTTGTGATTGGTAAGCTTTATGTTAAATTTTACAGGTATTTAGTTCACCCATATCTTTCTGAATTAAACCACACAATTTAATGTCTTCTCAGAATGTACTCTATTATTTTGAGCATCTTCATTTTTACAGGGAAGTTAAAAAGATTTCACAACAGCTGGATTAATTAATTTTCATGTCATAAAAAATGGCATTTATAGATAATTAAGTAATTAATCACATGATTATTTGTCCAGAATGATATTGAAGTACTAAACTGAGTTGTTGTTTTTTTTAACACACCTGTTTTTTTTCTGACAGGTATTTTATTTTCTGGAGGCACTACATTGTTTTCCATAATAAGCAAACAACATTCTTCAGTGTTTAAGCTTTATACATTAACTTATATCAGATTGACATTATAATCATAGATTTTTTTTTCCTTTTTTAGCCAAATCATATAAGAATAGTAATTTTGAGTTTTTAGTGAGTGTTAATGTCAGAGAGAGATTTTTGAGAAATTTTCATTTCTTTGTAATTTTAATACCAGTAGTGAAAATTAATATCATATTTTTATATTTGCACTCTACGCATTAACACCGATCTGAATAAATCAGAATAATCTGTGACCTTTACTTTTTATCTAAGAATTGTTATCATTAGACATTACCTAAAAGAAAGATCCCAAGCCTGTTTGTGGCATAAAAATATTTTATTCAACTCAGATTCAAATTTAGATTGTAGACACATTAAATCATCTCTCAACAAATGCTATTATAAAGAGGGGGGTGGATATGAAGTGTTTTTACTTAATAAAATATATACCATGTTTAATTCAGTGTGCACAACATAAAACCTAAGAATTTTTCACTGATCCCTTTATCTAATGAAAATTTTTTTTATATTACATGCTTTTACTGACCATACACCAAAAAGAAAAAAAATAGCTGATTGTTTAACCACAATCAGGGATTTTAAATTTAACTTGAAATAAAAGCATGGGAGGTCCAAAATTAATTAAATTAGGGATTGACTTAATTAACTTCTGACCCCCCCCCCCATACTTTTATTTCAAGTTAAATCTAAAAACTCCAATTATGGTTGAACAAATAACTATTTTTTTTCTTTTTAGTGCAGTCAATAAAAGCATTTAATGTAAAAAAAAATTTTTAGCTCAATTCTTTTTACGTTTTTAGTATTGGCACAATAAATGAAAATGTGAAACTATATCATTCTTCAAATTGATTGGACACATATACTTGATATATATTAATTCTAATATTCTCATGGATAAATGATGAATTCATGTTATTTCTATACAATTTATACTACATTTAAAAAAATTAATCAAATATTTCCATGCCCTAAAGATAAAATTCCTTTGGAGTGTCATAGTATATATGAAATTCCATGTGGAGTTTGTTTAAATTTGTACATTGAACAGATCGATCATAGAATAAACATAAGAAAGGAAGAACACATTTTCGCAGTTAAAGAAAAATCTAATTCATCAGCCATTTATTGACACATTAAATTAACTAACCATGACATCAATTTTAATAAAACACATATTCTGGCAAAATTTGAACAATATGACCAGAAACTACTAAGGGAAGCTATAGAGAGTTTTAAAAGGCATAAGAGCATAAATAAAAAATATGAATTAAAGAAAATTAATATTTGGAAAAAGCTATTGGAGAATATAAGATTTTTTAAAACTTCTCAACCAACAGAATTTGAGAATGAAAAGAAAATAACAAAGGAAAAAATAACGATTTTAAATCTCATCATACAGATTCTTATGATTTAAGAAAGAAGAAGGGCTGAGGAAAGTACTTGTGATTGTACTGAAACATCACATTTAACTATTACTTCTATTACATGAAAATTCCTGGAAATAATATATATATATCACTAGATATGTCTGCTATAAGTTAAAATTTATACCCTTTATGTATTTATCATGTTTAGTATGTATACATAATATATTAAATACTGCCTAGTGCTATATTAGTAATAATAAATAAAATTCAAATTTATATAACATTACAATACTAGCCAAAAATTTTAGCTTTACTAAAATTCTTCCACAATCATGGTTTCATCTATTAACAAATAGATCTTTTCAAAATTCAACTAAACCTATCACTGATATATACCAAAAAAAAATAGCATTCCCTTCATTCACTTCAAAATACAACTTCCTTTAACATCAAAGGATGTCTTCAGGCCTCAGATTCAAAATATTTTATCATCAAAGTTTCTTTTACTCTTCTTTTCAATTTTCTTTTTTCATAAAAGATAACCTCTGCATTGTCAAATAATATTTTAGGACCTGTATTCAGTTCATAAATGTACAAAGCTGAGTTATTATATTTATTTTTAAACTCTACTCTTATGAACTTTAATTCTTTCATAAGAAATATTCTTTTAAGTGAAAAGTGTTTAACATTTTTACTTTGATCAGAAATTAAAAAAATTAATGGGTCCTCTGTCACTTTCATAGACATTTTAAACAAATATACAAAATTTCGGCAAATTATATTGAACTTGAATATATTAAATATCAATTTAATTTTTTTTTTTTAAATCTTTATGCCACTCTCTAGTGAGTTAACAAATAAACAAACAAATAGATTTTTAAACTTCAATAAAAGCATTTAAAAAATAAAGCAAGATTTGAAAATGTTGTGGTTATTGGTGTTATTTTTGCCATATTTAAGGTCAAATGTTACTTGATTTTATTTTTTAGCAAATATTTATAAATAATAAATATATGGTGCTACTACTATTCTAAGAAACAAAACATTTATTCTGTAAGTAATTCACATTTTCCAAGACATTTTGAGGAAGAGATGGGAGACACTGAAACTATTGTTTGGTAAGAAAAAAAAGCAAACAAAATATTAAAATTTAGGTCAAGCCTTGGTGGTCGAGAGGTCAGCAACAGCTGCTTTAAAAGCAGTTGTCCCAGGTTAGCGGGTTCTCTTCCTGGCTGGGGGGAAAAAATAGTCAGGGACATTTATTGACACTTGAGGGAACCATGGGATCAATACTGAAAACACCAATCAATAAATGCAAAAAAAAATATAAAAATACTAGAAACAGTGATTTACTAATTTACTTGTACAAAACAATGATAATATAAAACTTGTATAGTATTAATAAATGAGTAGATCCCCTTCCCGTTAACAATATTAAGGTAAAATTTACCAAGTTTACAACAAAAAAAAAATTAATTAAAGGTTAAAAATAAAGGGAAAATGCAAATTTACTTCTGCAAAGAAATTTAAATAGAAAAAACATAATGACTTGTACAAAGTAATTTTTTTAAAAATAAATAAAAGCTTACAACAGAATTTATTATCACTATTTTTTGGTAAGGTCAAGTGTCTGCTAGATTTTGTTACTTTGTATAAGTTTTCTTTTTAAAAGTTTAGGGCACTTTCAAATATCAAGTATTGAAAATTAATAAGTGAAAGATTTTCATCAGATTACAGCAGGTGAGAAAAAATAAAACTAAACACAACAATTTCTTTCTTGACCAAAATAATGTGAAAATATTTTTCTGCATGATTTAATCGAAAATTACATTAGAGAGATGGCACAAACAGGTTTTTTTTTATAAAGGTATCTAAAAAAAAAGATAATGAGGGTTAGTAATTTTCTTCACAAATAAATGAAATTAAAATAATAACTTTGTATGTGTTTTCTCAAAATGATACCAAGGCTGTTTCAAAAAAACTTTAGACAATTTTAATGAAATTGAAAAATAAAACTTCTCAGTAATTTGCATGTGCACAATAAATTTATATTTTTGCTCTGTCTTTCATTAAAACTATGCAAGTTTTATATTACTATTGCTTTGGAAAGTAAATTAGTATTTGTACCACTGATTCTAGTAATTTTTTTGCATTTATCACTTAGTTTTTTCAATAGTGGTTTTATGACTCCCTCAAGTGTCAATAAATGTCCCTGAGCACGTACTATATGATTACCAAAATTCACCAAGTTTAATTACACTTTGACTGGGCAAAAAAGTATATAAACAAATTATCTCTTAATATGCAAATTAGAAACAGATATAATCAGATGTGTTGTAAATTTGCATTTATAAGATCTGTTGATTAAAGTTTTTATTAAATAATATAAAAAAATCTATAATCATCTTTTTTTTTTGTTTAGTATCTTCGGTTGAAGAAGCAAATGCAGTGATTCTGCACCAGTTTTGCTTGATCCAGACCCACTCAAAGTAACAGAAAAGAAGGAGCTCAAAGTCATCCTGTTAATTGCCTTTACTTTTAATTGTGGCAAATAATGGATGATAGGGATAGAATTTCCTGGCCTTCTCAAGGTTTCATCCATCCAGGATCAGTGAATTTTCTACTAAATGTTTCCAGTTTGAAGTTAGTATTTGATAGATTTCTTAAGACCATTTTGATAATTTGTAAAGACAAGTATTTTAAAAAAAGATTTGTTAAAAGAATTTATATGGCTAATTTGTTGTTGTTTTATTTTCTTTCTTTCTTTCATTTGTAAAAAAAAATTTCTGTAAAAGAAAGTCGATTGTAGAAAATGTAATAATATTTAACAATGTGTATTACCTGCTTTCTAATAGTGTGTTCTTTCTTTTACAAAAACACTGAAATATCAATTGTTAACTGTATATTAGTGTCATATGTATATAGACATAAAAAAAATGAATATATTTTAAATATTTTTAAAAATCCTTGTAATTTTATAGATATTTATTTATTTTTGTTTTTTAAATAATTTTCTTTCTAAAATTTTGAATTAAAATTGTACAATTTTTCGTAATTAATTTAGTTTCTTCTAAATGCAATTTTTATTTATTCATATTCTTAAGTATTTGTTCATTCATATAAGAAAAATTTTCTACTTCCAACCATTAATTAAATTTTTTAGTTCTTAATTTATTATCCAATTATTTGTTCAGATTTCTTTATCGTACTTAGGGATAATACCTGATACTAAGGTTGATTTTGGATATTAAAAAAATATTCAGTAAATTGATTATAAATTCCTGCTAACTTTAAAAAATAGCAATAAATGTATTATAAATTAGGGTTAGTGTTGTGGTCACAGATTCAATATTTAAATAAAATGATTGGAAGACCGTAATAAATATGTAATATCATCCTCATACTTTTATAATATCCATAATCAACCTTGGTATCTGGGATTATCCATAAGTACCTTATTTATTTAACGGATTATTGTATGATAGTTTGTTACAAATCTTCATTTACCTTAATTTGATCCTTGTAATATATTTATAATACATAACCAAAAGCAAGTATTGGATTTAATTTATATAACTTTTTGTTTGTTATAATTAGGATTACTAAAATCAAATCATTAAAAAAAAAACATACTTATTAAAAAAGTTTGATTAAAAAAAAGGCTAATAAGCAGTTATTCACTCTTTAGAATTTTTATTTTGAGTTTATTCTTAAGTTTGCTTTTTCTAAATCCATTTATAGTTCCCTGTGTATTTTCCTTTAACTTTTATTTATTATGTTCACATATTTTGGAAATTTGAATAAATTTTTTTTATCATTATATTATATAAAATTGTACATATATATAATAAAGTTATGAATCATTGCGTAATACAAAATTTTAAAAAATTAAAAAATATACTTTTTATATGTTTATAAAAAACCTTACACTTAATAAAAAAAGAAGTCTGAAAGGATAAATATATATAATAATCCCATTATAGTTGAATCCACTTTTATAATTTTTGTGCTCTTTAATTACTAGAGAGGAAAAGCAAATTAATTTATTTACATACAATATTTTCTTCTATTTAATTTTGCCAATATATTTATTACATTATCAGAAAAATTTAGTATTTCCCCAATCATCTACATTTTTACTTTATTGCAGTTTCCATCATTTGGGGAAAGTATATCAAACTAATGAAAAGAGAGACAAAAAATTATCTTTCAAATACAACTAACTTGTTAGTAATAACACCCAAATAGACATCACAGGTTAGTAATTAAAACGTTTCAAGGAGTATTCTGCACTTTTCTTCAGATCCTGCTGTCCTAACCAGTGATACTTGAAGAAGAGTGGAAATTAATACTGCTTGAAACACTGCCTAATTATTAACCTGTGTTGTCTATTCATGTGTTATTATTAACAAAAAAGTATAGTTATAGATTTTTATCTTTTATTGTCTAATTTATTATATAATTATTAAAGTTCAAAGTTTTAAATTGACAAAAAAAATCAATAAAAATAAATATTTATAAATAAAATACTGTTTTCCAACTGTATTAATCTATACAATATTATAATAAGATTTCAATGTATATCAAAAAAACGATATGTACTATTCTTGAGATAAGCAATTTAAGTTTTCAAAATATAGAATGAGCAATCTTCCTCTCTCAAGGCTAAAACTGTAAGCATTGAGGAAATATCATTGGACATAATTTGACTTTAAAATGGAAAAAACAGATGTAAGAATTATCTAATATAGATTAAATGCAAAAGTCATGTGATACTTAAGATCTTTACTAAGTCCTTTTTTTAATACAAACCTCATATATCACTTTTTTTATATTATAGATTAAATGTGTTATTAAAGGAAATTAAATATATAATTACACAATGCTATTCCTAAAACATTATTAATCATTTTAAGAATTAAAGAAAAAATACTGATCTTAAGTTTTTTGTATTAAGATACAAAAGTTTTTTTTTTTTTAATCATTCAAAATTAAAATATAAAAGAAAAAGAAATCACATTTATTATGCAATAATATTTTAGAATACTGCCATTGTATCTAATTAATTTTATCTAAAATTTGGATTTCAAACAACAAACATTTTCATTCATTCAGCAGCAAATATAAATGTCTCCAAAATGTATTACTTTAAACAAATATTTATAAAGAAATTTGTAATAGGCAGCGATGGCCTTAAAAACTTAAGTAATCTGTTGAATTTTGTGAC
This sequence comes from Epiperipatus broadwayi, assembly GCA_028023455.1. Taxonomy (NCBI): domain Eukaryota; kingdom Metazoa; phylum Onychophora; class Udeonychophora; order Euonychophora; family Peripatidae; genus Epiperipatus; species Epiperipatus broadwayi. The sequence continues at coordinate 1,186,472 of JAQFVV010006204.1, forward strand.
TCACTTTTATTATTATTAATTTCAAATTACATTTGTGAATGTATAAACATATTATAAATATAATAATAGTTGATAAATTAAATATTTTCTAATTGAAAAAAATGAAAACTAAAGTAATGAGTTTGAAAGTGTATATAAGATTTGATATAACATATCTTAATATTATTTTATATAAAAATAAATATTTCGTATTAAAAGTGGCAATTTTTATATTAGCATAAAAACTACAATAAACTTACAATAATCATTTTTATTACAGAGATTCGTTGCCACAAATTTTTATTGTGCATTAATAAGTACTGGTATTTGTTCATTGTGACACATTTGTATAAAACAAATACCCTGCATAATCTGGTGCATCAGCACAGTAGAAGGTTTTGGCACTCTGTGAATTGTGGTTCAGTCTTTTCTAGATTATTGTAATTTATTAATACCTTACCAATGAATCGTTCAATTATTATTGTTGGTGAAACTAAACTCTTTTTTTTAATGGTATAAGTGATTAATTTTTTTTTTGTTATAGTTTTCAGTATCTATATATTTCAAAAAATAAAAAATTATCATAATTTTAAAAGTAAGCCTGAGTAATTAATAGCAGCATCTGCAAACACATAAAAGAAATGTATCTAATACTTGAATTAGAGTACAAACTGAATGCTCAGGTTTATAAGATAAACAAATTATTGTAAAGAAAATTTGTGATGGCCACTGTCAAGAAAATTATTTTTCTAGAAGTTTCTCATTGTGCACTATTTAGAGGGCCAGCCAATTCTAGTATTTAAATGGTAAATTATCAAAAATATTGTTTGATTACTCATCTGATTTGTGAATAAAAGATTTATTTAATTTTGCTTTTGTATGAATCAAGATGATTAATTTTACATTTTCTTTTTTAAATTATAAAGTAGTTACATATGCCTCAATAGATTATCTTTGCAGGCTTCATACTAGATTAGACACGCTACGCATTTTAGAATAGAATTTTGTAATTAATATATAGCAGTGTAGGTTCTGCAATATTTTAACAAAAAAAAAAAAATTTAAAATATCTAAAACTTGGATTGTGTCTTATACGAATGGGAGTCATTAAATAATATTTTAAAATAATTTATTATTTACTCAAACCCTCATTTTTTTATCCCAATCAAAGGATTTTCTGAAATGACATTTTATTAGATTTTTAAAGATAACCAATCACAAAGCTGATCTTAATAATTCTTTTGTATGTTTTGTAAATTTGATTAATTAACTTATACTTTGCATTCACTTTTTAAATTATCAAAAAAATCTTTCCATGCTTTTCTTTCTGCTTTGAATTTCAAGACAATTTAATACTTTCATGGCTGGCGTGAAAAAGTTAATTTATCAAATAAATTTTATTTAGTGTATATGAAAACTGTATTAATTTACAATTATTTTTTTAAAATATCATCAAAAATTGAACGAAGACTAGATTTAAGAAAGTGTGCAAACTGAAAATTTTTTATCGTTATTGAGTCAAAATTTGTAATAAAGTACATTAAATTTTAATACTTTGTGAGCTTATCTGAAGATTCATTATTAATACACACAAATTTGTAAATTTTTTTTTATTATTGTTATTTAAACATAAATCCAGGATGAGAAATTAAAAAAAAAAAGTAAGGGTGTGCATAAATGAACAAATACCATGAAAATTATTTTGTAAATTAATTTCTCAATATATATATATATATGTGCTGTTTAATATTTATAAACTAAAATAATAATTAATGTTAAGTAAAACTTTATTAATTATTATATTCATCTGTTAGCTGTTATACAAAAATGAAGCAATAATAAAATGAGTCATAAAATCTTTTAGAAAGGATAAAGCTTAAAAAAAAACCAGAAATATGTCCAACTGATTTAATGATCAGTTGATAATCTTCTTTTTTTTTTACAAAGTTTGTTACTAAAAGAAAAAATTAATACATGAAAAATAGGTAAATATGTACAAACACATATTAGGACATAAATTAAAATACCTTATATAGAAACTAACTTTTATTTTCTACATAAAAAATAATTTGCAACAAAATGGAAAAAATAAAACAGAAACATTGAATTAAATAAATTTCAAAATGGTTTTGTCAATTTTTATATATATTTTATTCCATAATATATTAAATTTAACAACTATTTTGACATTAAACTTGCAGCCAAATAAAAATATAAATGATTTTTTTTTTATATATCACAATTACAAATGTCTTCCATTCGCTGTGAACACGTTCTAATAGTAAAATTATTGTGAAGAATCTTTAAGGTGTAAAAGCAATTATAATATAAACACATTTAGTTTTAATTTATATTTCATAAATTTGCAGCATATTTGCTAAATAAAAAATATATATCAAATTTATGAATATGTAACAAAAATTAAACCAATTGTAAAACTGTTGTTGTATTTTAAATAAAATTTTGTTTAGTTTTTAATATTAACAATCAACCCTTAAATTATCAGCAATCTCAATCTGTAGTCAAGACAACCAACCTCCTTTAATGATAATGCTAATACCATCTTTATCATTAAAGGTTGCCTTGACTACAGGTTAAGATTGCTATAACTTAAAGGTTATCATCATCTACATTTATAAATCTATTAAAGCCTTTAATTGGCTTTTTAATGTATATTATTAGTTTTATAATTTATATAAAGAAAAAGTATAACTATCTCTTTTTATTACTATCACCAGGCTGCAAATTTACTTTTTCTAGGTAGCAAATTATATAATGGCCACTATTTTCAAAATATATTTTGTCAGAAATAAGTTGTCACTTCTATTTGTCATTTGAAGGAAATGTTTCTATTTTTTTCCCAAAACATTATTATAGATATTTTTTCAATTTATTTATCCATTTTTAAAAGTGTTTTTCCAATATAGTTTTCTAACCTACGAACTTATAAATTTCTTCCACTTCATGCTTTCTTTTAAATTACATTTTGTTATCGCTTCTCGGCCTTTTGGCTAAGATCAAAGTGTAGTACATTTTGTTAAATGAAAATCAAAATATTTTAAGAATATTTTTTTTTTTTTACTTAATTAATTGAATTACTAATTGTGAAATAATTTCAAAATCTCTAAATTTATTTGTAAGGTAAGCGTTTAAACTATTTACATAATGGTTTTGCTTTTATATTTTGATATGTATTCTTTGTAATTATATTGCATTTACTTGGACTACTATTAGTTCTTCATCAATTGAAGAAACCAGTGCTTTTATAGATTTTTTTTGCACTTAATATGTTTAAATACAGGAACTTGCTTATGATCACTGGATTTTTGATATTGTTTAACTATTTCAGGAGAATCTAATTTTAGTTAAGCTTGTCTCTATGCTTTCATTGATTTATAAAAATCCTATAATATTTATATCTCTTATGACATATCTTTCTTTCTAGAATTAACTTATCTTTTTACAAACAGATATTAATTTAAAAAGAAGTATGCAAAGATCTAACGTATTAGCTTTATACTGAATTAAAAAAAACACAATCCTGGTGATTATCTTGGTGCAGTTTCTTTATCTCCAAATATTTTGTTTCCCCTCCCCCAATCCATTATTTTACTTTTGCTATATATATATATACTGCACTTACGATATATATGGGTAAATGGTATGGTTAGAAAACTATTTAATTATTTGATATTTTATTTTTTTGTTTTGGTAGTTGTTTTTTTTTTAACCAATTCAAATCAATCATTTTATTCTAAAAAAAAAAAGTTTTTTTGATTTTTCTATACTTAATATAAATAAAATCAATAACCAGCTACATTTTCATTTAGTTCTATATGGTAGGTGTCACGCTGTTTCTTGCAAAGCAGGATAGTACTTGCCTCATAAAATCAGTTGAATAAATAAAATTAGCTAATAGATGGCGCTTTCTTCATTTTATAAACGTATATATTAAAAAAAAATCTGTTCTTTAAATTTTTTAAATCCTATAAATATATTTTAAAGAAAATGAAATATAAACAGATTTAGATTAATTATGTTATACTATTTAAATCAAAATTTACATTAGTAAGAAACATATACGTATACATACAGCTCATGTTTTTTAAAAATAAACTTTAATAGGAAAAAAGGCAAATTAGTAAAATAATAATAATAATCAAAAATATAATTGTACTTTTGATAATGTCTAGTAATAATTTTGCTTTTTATAATCTCTAATTGCTTCCAGGACTTGCTATTTGGCCAATCAATTAAGCCTAGAATGTTCGCTTATAACTGCTTAACCAAATATATATTAATAGATTTTTTTTCCTATCTTCAGGACTTATTTAGAATTGTTTGTTATTGTACTTTTTTTTTTTAACTTAGATTTTTTTTTAAAAAAAAGTTATGATTATAAAAAAAAGTGTTGTTTATATTTAACTTACCCATAACCTCTTCTTTTTTTTCATTATCTTTTGTGTAATATTTGTTACCTTGTTATTGTATTAGTAATATGAATTTTTTTCTAAAATATTAGATTTAATGTAAATAATTGTACTTGATAAAAATAAATTATGAATCAAAATAATATCTAGACTATCTTATTTTATACATTTTATCATTACTATTATTAGTCATTCCATTTTTGAAAATTACATAATTGTTGTTGCTGAAAGCAGGACCGGTGAGCAAGTAAGGTATTAATGGTTAAATTATATATGTTGTTGCTAATAATATCTTACTTGACCCCTCTTCTCCCTTGCGTTTCTGATTCATAATCAGTTTTGAAATACAATCAGATTCTTAGCAAATAAAATAGAAAATTATGTTTTATATAGAAAAATTACAATTTAATTCTATGCTATTGTTTTATTGGACGATATTATTATGTATTAGGAAAAAACAACTCCTTCATTTTACCTTTTTTTTAAAATCACATTCTTTACATATATGTATGGGAAAATCTGAAGTGTTTGGAAATGAGAGCTGAAGATATTAATTGATCACTTTAAATTACAGTTTATAAAAACATTGCACTATATAAATAAATGTCTCATTTACATATGTTTAATTTAATAAGAATGACATATGGTAAATTCTAGAAATTTCGCAAGCTTATTCATTCACATGGTAAAAAAGTAAAAAGTGACTGTTTAATAAATTTCATGCTCTCATTTCCAAACACTTAAGATTTGCCCATACATAAACGTTTGGGTCGAAAAGATAGATGAATTCATTCTATCTTTTCACAAAGACTTTATCTTGTGTTTGGAAAGTGGGAGTAATCATTTATATAGTTAAATCTACAAAACGCATGTGCATTAGCTTATTAATATTACAGTTTATAAAAACATCGAGCTATATAAATAAATGTCTTATTTACATTCTTTACATATATTTTTCTACTTCTACAACACAAGTATATCTAGTTACGTTTGTATATACCCTAAATGCAATTTTTTTAGAGCCATTTTCCTTACACCAGTTGTATTAACATATGTCTTAAGATATACATACATTATAAGAAACCTTTCCCTATACAATCTAAATTCTCATCATGACATGAATAAATTTTACATTCTTTTTTTTAATCACAAAGAGCCTAGTGGAATAACGATTAGCTAATCTATCTACCTTGCCCACATCTCGGATTTTAATTCAAAAAAAAAAATTTTTAGATTCATGAACATTTAGGATTTTTTTTCAAGAATATGGTCCATAGTTATCGATTATCAGTCAATAAATGGGCATCTATCTAGAAAAGGAGTAAGGAAGAAAATGTTATCCAGTATTTGATCAGCCTGGAGAGCATAAATTTCTTTGTTATGAATGTTGGAAAAGGATTATCTTTTGAACATGAATCTTCATAAGTAATTTAAATTTAGAACATAGGATGTTTAATAGATTGGCAATAATCAAAAATATTATGAAAAATTGATTTCCTTTTTAAACAAAACTTCAATAACCTAGTCAATTACAACTATCTAATCAGTGAAATTCAATTCTTATAATTGTCCTGCATAATTTTTTGCAACAGTAGAGTGTCAGATTCCAGGGATAGTTTGTGTTGCTCTTAAATGCATAAATCAATGATTGATAAATTCCATTTATGAAGCAGATGAGAATGACTATAGATTATCCTGAATTGGTTGATGAGAATTCAATTGCATTTAAAAATATCAAATCAAGCTGGTTTTATTGTTGGATCTGGAAAAAGAAATTTGTTTATAACATTATAAGAATTCCATTTTTTACATGATAATATTAGGTTTTTGGTTAAATATCCAAAAAAAGAAGATAATCAATCAAGAACAGTAATAAACATTTTTAATATTAATAACTAATAATATGATAAAATGAGATTAGAAACATCAGTGGTCAAATTAGAATGAGTGAGCATTTCTAAATTTGTAGCAAGAGAGTTCCTGTGAATAGAAAGATGGGTATGAGTAATGCACTCTTGATATATAAATAATACCCAGGAATTACTGATGTATATAATTTGTATATCAAGACTAAATTATGCATTCAAATCATCATCATCGTCATCAACCATTATCAATCCACTGCAGGATGGTTTCTCCAAGTTTAATCCATCTTCTCTGATATTTAGCTTCTCTTCTCCACAACACCCCTATACATTTTCTTATTTCATCCATCCATCTCACATGTGGCCTCTTTCTGGGTCTTTTACAATCTCTTGGAATCCAGTTTAAAATTTCAATTGTCCATCTATTATCATCTCTTCTAGCAATATGTCTAGCCCAACTCCATTTCAATCTTTTAATTTTTTCAATAAAGTCAGTAACACCTGTTTGTTGTCTTACCCATACATTGCGTTTTTGATCTCTTCTTGTTACTCCCAACATACATCTCTCCATACTCCTTTGAGTCGTCTGAAGTCTCTGTATTGCTCTTCTATTAAGTGTCCAAGTCTCAGATCCATAAGTAAGAACTGGTAAAACACATTTGTTAAAAACCATCCTTTTCAAACACATAGGCATATTTCCTTTTAGTATCAAGTTACTTCTACCAAAAGCACTCCAACCAAGTTTAATTCTATGATTAATTTCCTCCATTATGTTTCCATCTGTATTAATAATCTGACCAAGGTATTTGTAACTGTTAACTTCTTCTAATTCTTCATAATCAATCTTTATTTTCATATTTTGAGCAAATCGATTAAACATTACTTTAGTCTTTTTAACATTTATCTTTAGTCCTACTTTTCTACTTTCATCAGCTAACTCCTGCAACATTTCATGCAACTCTGAAGCATTATTTGTAAAAGCAACTACATCATCTGCGAAATCTAAATGACTTAAATACTCTCCATTTACTTCCACTCCTTTAGTTTCCCATTTTAATCCACAAAATACTTCTTGCAGCACTGCTGTAAAAAGTTTTAGAGATATGGAGTCACCTTGTCTTACACCTTTCTCAATGTTGATTTTTCCAGTATCATTATGTAATCTAATTGTTGCTGTTGTATTTTTATAAATATTCATTAAAATATGACAATATCCTGGATCTATACCTTGATGATCCAATGCTTTAATCACTGAAGAAATGTGTATAGAATCGAATGCCTTTTCATAATCTACAAATCCAAAACATAATGACAACTCATTCGTTTGTCCTCTCTATGACTTCTCTCAATACCTGGATATGATCTATTGTACTAAAACCACTTTTAAATCCAGCTTGTTCTCTTGGTTGGTGGAAATCCAAAGTTCTCTGTAGACGAGTTGTAATTATCTTGGTAAAAATTTTATATAAAACTGATAAAAGGCTGATAGGTCTGTAATTTCTAATATCTTCTTTATCACCTTTTTTAAATATTAATATTATTACTGCATTCTTCCAATCTTCTGGTACATCTCTATCATTTAGACATTTGGTATATAACTTTGCTAAAATTGTTTCTATTTCTTCACCTGCTTCTTTTAATATATCAATTATAATTCCATCATTTCCTGGAGCCTTTCCTTTCTTCATACATTTAATTGCATGTCTCACTGCTTCATTTAAAATTCTGGGCAATTCAGAAGATGTAATAGATATAGGACATACTTGTTCTTTATTACTATATAATTCTTGATAAAAATCTTCTACCAATTTCATGATGTCATCTCTCTTTTTAGTAATAATTCCATCTTTTTTTCTTATTGCAGATATAAATTTCCTACCAATACCAAAATGTTGTTTAACATTCTTGAGACTTTTATTTTCTTCTACAGCTTTCCTTGCTATTTCACAGTTATACTTTCTTATATCATTTTCAACTCTTTTCCGCACCATTTTACAAAATTCGAGATATTCAATTCTTTTTAATACATCATTTTTGTATATCTTCATATTGCTTCTTTTCTTCATAAATTCTCTATTCTCAGTAGAAATTTTATTAGTCAATTGCTGCTTTTTTCTACCAGCTATTTTTGTTGCAGTTTTTAAAAGTGTATCAGTTATTTTCATATTAATTTCATTCAAATCTGAATCATGTTCAAAATCTCCTAACACTTGAAACCTATTTGTAAGTTCTGATTTAAATTCATTAGAATGTTTCTGAAGATTAGGAATATCAACTGTAAATATTGTTTTTCTTAATAATTTTTGTCTTTCTAGTTTTACATTAACACGTAACTTATACCTTACTAATCGATGATCACTTCCTGTGTTAAATTTATTAAGAACATTACAATCTTGAAATATGTCTTTCCTGTTAGTCAAAATATAATCCAATTGTGCTGTACCTTCATTTGGATGTTTCCATGTCCATTTCCTTTTAACATTTTTCTCAAAAAATGAATTCATAATATAAAGTTTTTCTTTTTCTGCAAACTCCACAAGTCTATGTCCTCTCTCATTTCTATTACCATAACCAAAATTACCTACAGCAATTTCATCTTTCATTTGTCTACCAATTCTAGTATTAAAGTCTCCCATAACAATTTTAAAATGTTGTTTACTCTGATCAAAAGCCTTTTGTACATCCATATAAAAATCTTCTACTACTTCATCACTATAAGAACTTGTTGGGGCATAAACCTGAATTATCTGCATTTGGTATCTGCTATTAAGTTGTATAACTAATCTTGCCACTCTGTCCGATACACCATCAATCTCCACAATATTGTTCTTCCACTTTTTATTTATAATGAATCCTACTCCACTTGTATTTCCAATATGTGTGCCTTTATAATAGAGTATATGTCCACTTTTTAAATCAATTGTTTCTTCACCTTTTCTTCTAACTTCACAAAGTCCAACAATGTCCCATTTAATATAAGACAGTTCTTCTAATTCTTGCAATCTTCCTTCACTTGAAAGTGATCTGCAGTTGTAAGTACCTAAATAAAAAGTCGTCATCAAATGGCAGCCTGGGTCCGCAATCAGGGGATTCTTAGCACCCTCCGCCTTCGGCCACCAACCGCTGCCTTGGTTGGTGACTTTACAGCCTTCTGGGAATAAGGGTCATGCTTTATTTTTGTCTGTCATAATTGTATATAGGTATTGGAAAAATATTTATCATTTACACAAACATTCATTCTGCCTTATCAGGCACTGAGAAGAAAGACCATGGTGTTTCTTGATCTTAAACTCAGAGGTAAAAAGCCAATAAACTCACCACGCTGGCTAATGCGTGTTGGTGAGCAGCCCATCCATGTTCGTATACTATATGAATAATCACATAGTAATAACAGCTGCAATGACAAAAATGTATAGAATGGACATTAGGAATTTGCCCTGCTCTGTTCCTTTAAGGCCTCCAAGAGGAATCAAAGGGTCTCCTTTCAGTTAATAGCAAACTCCTTTCTGCAGCTATGCATTCAAGTATATATATATATATTGGTAAACAAACACAGTTTTAACAAAAATGAATATATCAAAGGGGTCTATAAAATGAATGGGTGCAACTTGAGTGAGCTTAACTGTAATACTGAAAATAGGATGTCTGGTTAATTGTTAAAGTCACTTTCAGTGATGATTTGGGAAACTTTTTTCTCCATCTTTGACAAATAAAATATAATACTTAAAGAGAAATAAATCTTTAGTTCAAAACTATGCAGTTTTATGAACTAAGTGCAATTAGAAAGTAAGCATTTTAATTATTTAATGTATATTATAAATTTTTTTTTTCTTTTTCATGTTTTAAGAAATGTATAAGTACACAGATTTTACCAGCTTATGTCTATGTTTTATTTTATTCAGAATATTATTGCTATTTTTGATGAATTTCATTTACATTGCTTTTTAAACAAGACTATCTTTTTCCTCTTACCATTTTCTCTACATATATATATATATACAATGATAAATAATATTTATATAGTAATAAAGAACAAGTACCTCCTATATCTATTGCATCTTCCAAATTATCCAGAATTTTAAATGAAGAAGTGAGACATGCAATTAAATGTATAAAGAAAGGAAAGGTTCCAAGTAATGATGGAATTATAATTGATATATTAAAAGAAGCAAGTGACGAAATAGAAAAAAATGTAAATGTCTAAATGATAAAGATGTACCAGATGATTGGAAAAATGCAGTATTAATATTAATATTTAAAAAGGGTGATAAAGAAGATATTAGAAATTACAGACCTATCAGCCTTTTATCAGTTTTATACAAAATTTTTATCAAGATAATTACAACTCGTTTACAGAGAACATTGGATTTCCACCAACCAAGAGAACAAGCTGGATTTAAAAGTGGTTTTAGTACAATAGATCATATCCAGGTATTGAGAGAAGTTATAGAAAGGTCAAATGAATATAAGTTGCCATTATGCTTTGGATTTGTAGATTATGAAAAGGCTTTTGATTCTATAAACATTTTTTCAGTCATTAAAGCATTGGATCATCAAGGTATAGATCCAGGATATTGTCATATTTTAAAGAATATTTATAAAAATGCAACAGCAACAATTAGATTACATAATGATACTAGGAAAGTCAACAGTGAGAAGGATGTAAGACAGGGTGACTCCATATCTCCAAAACTTTTTACAGCAGTGCTGCAAGAAATATTTTGTGGATTAAAATAGGAAGCTAAAGGAGTGAAAGTAAATGGTGATTATTTAAGTCATTTAGATTTTGCAGATGATGTAGTTGTTTTTGCAAATAATGTTTTAGAAATGCAGGAAATGTTGCAGGAGTTATCAGATGAAAGTAGGACTAAAGATAAATGTTAAAAAGACTAAAGTAATGTTAAATGGATTTTCTCAAAATATGAAAATAAAGATTGATTGTGATGAGTTAGAAGAAGTTAACAGTTACAAATACCTGTCAGATTATTAATACAGATGGAAACATAATGGATGAAATTAATCATAGAATTAAATTTGTTTGGAATGCTTTTGGTAGAAATAACTTGATACTAAAAGGAAATATGCCTATGTGTTTGAAAAGGAAGGTTTTTAATAAATGTGTTTTACCAGTTCTTACTTATGGATCTGAGACTTGGACACTTAATAGAAGAGCAATACAGAGACTTCAGACCACTCAGAGAAGTATGGAAAGATGCATGTTGGGAGTAACAAGAAGAGATCGAAAATGCGATATATGGGTAAGAGAACAAACAGGTGTTACTGACCTCAATGAAAAAATTAAAAGACTGGAGTTGGGCTGGACATATTTCTAGAAGAGATGATAATAGATGGACAATTGAAATCTTAAACAGAATTCCAAGAGATTGTAAAAGACCCAGAAAGAGACCACATGTGAGATGGATGGGATAAGAAAGTGTGCAGGGATGATGTGGAGAAGAGAAGCTAAAGATCGGAGAAGATAGATTAAACTTGGAGAGACCTTCATCCTGCAGTGGATTGATAATGGTTGATGATGATGAAATAATATTTTTTATATTAAATAAATGCAATATCTTGTGGTAAGGTACAAATTTTGTTTTAATTAATAGTTGAACTGCCCTTTAGCTGCTATTTTCAATAACTTTTTATAGTAAGAAAATGGATAATTTCTTATTGTATTTTACGTCTTTTTATTTAGAATTATCTAGAAAAGCAACTGCTAAATAGCAATCTTAAATTAGCCTATATATTTTTTACGTAAATTGCTTTTGAAAGAATTAATATTGTTATAGAGATGTTCCACTCATTTTTAAAACTGAGTGAAACATCTCTATGTAAATTAAAAACAATTTTTTCAAAAGCAATTTATAGTTATAGATTGATTTAAGATTGCTCTCTGATTATTGTTATTCTATATAACTCTAAATAAAACAATCTAAAGTACAGTAAAAAATGGTTCATTTTATTATAGTAAAAAAGTTATTGAACATAACGGCTAGAGGGTGGTGCAACTAATAATTAAAATATGATTTGTATTTACCATATATACACATATGAAATTAAAAGGGAATTAACTGCTACTCCCAATAAGCTAGCTTAACCAATAGTCGAACATCAATAAACTATGAAAAGAATGGAATGATGTTGCCCATTCGTCTAGCTCTGTTAATATTTAAGTTTAGTTTAATCAAAGAGTGAAATGCGCATATTAGTTTGATTTATACACAGTAAAAATGCTCTAAAATCACTAGATATTCAGAGGATCAAAGCAATGCTTTGGTTTTAACAATCTCCAAATACTAAATAAAATATCAATTTAATAAATGTTTAACTCTGATTATTTACACTTTTGTGTGTGTGTGTGCACACGTATGTATGTGAATTAAAAATGCATTTATTTATGCTCAAGCAATTTATTATTTTTTAATTCTATTCCATTATCTAAAAATAAATAAAAAATTGAAATATAAGACTTTGAATTATTAATAGTTACTTTCCCCCCAGAAGAATGATTAATTTACTAATTACTATTTGAGGAACATTTTTAAACCAACTAAATATAGTAAAAATTTTCTATGCATGGTTAATCATTAAAGAGATAACATCCATTTATATATAAAATTCCATAGCAATTTTGATTTTAAATATTCTAGAAATATACTTTATTATATTGGTTTTTAAAAATACCCCCCCCCCCCCGTTTTCAAAGAAAGCCAGTCCCTGATCTATATAATAATTTTTTCATCCTTTTCTTTATCAACTCCTTATAAAATGCATAAGTATATGTTTATGCACGAGTATCTCTGTAAATCAAAGATTAAGTAGAATCCATCTTTTACATATAAAAAATGCTTTGACGACAGATTGTAGATGCTATGGTTTAAGCTTCAATGATAAATAATATTTTAATATTGAATAAATATTATGTCATTTAAAAATAGGGAAAGAATAGCAATTTTCTTACTGTAAAAAGTTATCGGATGTGGCAGGTAGAGAACAGTTCAATTATTACTTAAAATAGACTTCACATGACATTATATTTATTCAATCTTAAAATATTATTTATCATTGCACACGTAATGCATTTATTTATTGTCGTTTTAGAAATGAATGTGATATTCGTACTCTGTAAACTTATCAGTTATTTAAAAGGAAATTCACATTAAAATATATAGGCTGTTTTTAGTTTTCTCTCTGGCTGTTATTTTTGTAGATAACTAATTAAAAAGATCTAAAGTACGGTAAGAAATGATCCGTTTTCCTACTATAAAAAGTTATTAAACATAGCAGCTAGAGGGCAGTTCAATTGTTATTTAAAATAGACTTGATATATGCATATCATTAAAAGTCAGTCAACACTTAGACATCCCAATATCATTAACAATCAACAATTTCAAACTGTTGTCAAGGCAATCTTCTTTTAACAATATATATATATAGGCAATGTAATATATACATTTACAAGGGTTTGATTTATGGAAAGGTATTATGATTTCCAAATATTTTGAAATGAAGTAATTAATTACCCATACTAATCAGTGCTTAATATATACTTAGAGGTGGAAAACAACTAAATCTATTCTTGCACTAACTCAAGAACATCAATGCTGGATGCTGAATTCAGAGTACTGATGGGATCAACAAACTGTAGGTAATAAAAAAATTTCAGATATAAGAATTGTGAATAACAAAACAGAACCCAGACATTGTAAAATCAGACATTGACCCATCATGGGCTAAGTACTATCTGTGGTACAAACAGTTTTCTATTGCCTTTATATATTTTTTTCTATTTCATTTTACTATACTGTCTTTAATCACTTAAATGAATATAAATCTAGATATCATTAACCTCTCCTGCTACCTGTCATTTCCTTGGACAATGGGATTACAAATTTGTACAATTAAACACCCAGAAATTCTGATTCAAATCTTTTTTTTTTTTTTAACAAAAGCCCTTAGCATTAAAACAAAAATGCAGGGAACAGTTTTAATGCACTAGAAGTTCTCAATTTTGATCTTGTACAAGACTATAAATCACTTGTGAATTATTTAGAATAAAGATTTCACTTTGCAAATGATTACATTTTTAAACAAAGAATCCTTTAACTTTCATAAATATTTAAGAATCTACAAAAGGTAGTCAAAATGTCTAGGAAATCTGGCTAAGTCATCAGTCAGACAGTTCTCCTACCAGTAATAATAGTGAAGGCTAATAAAAATATTTAAAACTTTTTCTAAATATAAATTCCATGACTGTAATCTTTGCCTGGTGTGAGCTCTTCAGTACATGAAGAGAATACAGCTTTTGCAATTAGCGTTGTAAAGATTTAAGATTGATAAAGTTACTATTAATAATGTTCATCTTTCAAAGAGGGAAAAGTTTTTGGAAGGGTATACCACTAAGACGAAACAGAATCTAATAAAAATGAATTCTCTGAAAGATCTAATATGATGCTTCTATTTCAGTAATAGATATATCAATGAAAAACTAATGATTTGTTTCAACAATGGGTCCATTTCTTCACAGTTTATGCTCCAAAAATTAAATTCAAAAAGTTCATAGAAATTTTATAAAACAATTTTTTTAGAGACTTGATACAAACATTAAACCTTAATGCACATGATGATAGTACCAGATTGATTTTAGGAGCCAAATGTTCTAGATGGAAAAATTGCTATAAAAAAATTTGAACAAATCCACACTCAAAGCAATGGCATTTAGGATTGTCATAGTCAGGAAATTAAAGTTTAAAAAATTACTATAATATTAGTATTTACAGGCACAGGTAATTAGTCAGATTATAGATTAATATATTCCAAGGTTAAAATGATAACTGAATTAAAAATTAGATCTAATTCCACACTTAATGGTAGATCTTTAGTAAAAGAATGTCAAACAGTGAGTCACATCATTTTCTTTGTCAACTTTTTATATAAGATATGTTTGTTTAATTATGAGAATCTTCATATTAAAGATTAAGTACAATGCTTATATTTATTATTATAATATATCAATATTAAAATATCTGTAATTGAACAGCGGAAGTAACTATGTCAATAGGAAGTAATTACTTCCACTTTTCAATTATAGATACACCTGGTTCTCGTTTTATGTGGATTTTTTTAATGCAATTTTGAAGTTATGCGATTCATGTTTCTTCTTAATATCTTTTTATGCAGTTTTTCTTTTATGTGATAAAGAAGTTCATATTTCACTATATTTATTAGATATCAAGAAATTTAAATTATTAATAACTTACTTTGACTTGACATACTCTTTTTTTCAAAAATATGACATTGTTATATTAGCAGCTAATGTGAATATGGCCTGAAGTTATTTAGAATCTTAACTTCTACATAAATAACCTACTTATATTTGTGAGTAAATAATAATAGATTTATACTTATGAGTATAAAAATATAGCAATAAATATTCAAAAATTTTAAACTTTTAAAACATTTTGTTAAATATAACAGAAATAAATATTTTTTTAGATTTTTAAAATTAATCAGAAATAATGAAGATTTTGTAAACTGAAAATAATCTTTCTAATGATAATGTATAATCTTTTTGTTTTGATTGCTATCTCATTTTTTTAATATAGAAACAAAATGTGAACATTTAAAATTTATTTCAGTAGTAAAACATATCTATCAAATGAAAACAAATTTATTATTTTCTGATAAGTAATAATCATTTAATCATAGATTTTACATTGATGTGTGAGACAAATAAAATCATCAGAAAATGCTGAAGTCTGAGTTTGCTGCAATGAACCTCTTAAATTCCAATGATGTCTGGATATCGTGAGCTTTATGAACAAGTAGTAAAATCATTGTCTCAAAGTTTAATCATCGATTACATTGTCAACAGAAAACCATTAACACAGCACAAGACTGAAGGTGGTGCTAGTTGTTCTTCATGTTGTGACAAATCTGATTTCTTACCAGTTCACAAACGAACCGCTTATTGTCAAATAGCAATAATGATTAAAATATATATAAAAAAATATAAAATTAACTATTGTAGTTAATAAAAAGTTTTGTCTTGTATTAATTTTTTTCAAATATTGGAAATTTTTTATTAGTCATACTTAATTTCCTTATTTTTTATGTGAATTTTAAAGTAAACAAAAATATCTATCAAATGCAGTCAAATTTATTATTTGTGATAAGTAATAATCATTTTATCATATATTTTACTTTGATGTGTGAGACAAAGAAAAGCACAAGAAAATGCTTACGTTTTTTAAGTCCACACAGCACTAAGAAAGGGTTAAGTCTATTTTTGTGCAATTTTTTTTAATGCAGGTTTTCTGCGGAACCTATCTACCGTATAAAACGAGACCCAGGTGTATTCAAAAAAAGTTGTGATTATTCAATATGTATTTTAATATTGGTATATTAAATTCTGTAATATTAATTTCAGTTTGCTTTTATTACATTTAAAAATATTTGATCTTCTACAGTTGAATAATTATTTTATTGTATTCTCACAACACCAATAACTATGAAACTTTTGAAAATCAATACCCAATATTTTCAGGCAAAAGACAGCCTACAATATAAGTAATATCACAGAACATTCTCCCTTGAATACATTACTCAAAATTATTTTACAGGCAGACTCAGATTGAACGAATGAGCATTGATAAATGAAAAATAAAATTGTATTTGTAAGTTTAATCTGCTTGCAAAATAATTACAAGTATTGTATTAGAATGGGAATGCTTTATGTTATGATTATAATCCTACACATTACATATTCAAGCAGTAGTAAAAGTTATTTTCATGCTGTTTAAATTAATAATATAAGTAATAATAATAATTTTATATTATCTAAATTTTTGATCTTTTTAAACACTTATTCAACTTAAGATTTCTGCTTATTTGGATCAAATCTTATAACGATTTTTAATCTATTTTTAACAAACAGATTTTCTTCAAATTTTGTACACATATTCAGTTCTAATGCCAATGCAATATTTTAGGATTGTCCAACCTGACAATGTTAGCAGACTGCATTTCAAACCACATTCAAATTGGTTTAGTAAGTTTTGAGTCATGTGCAACAGACAATATGATATTTTTAAAGAAAATGCTTTCATTTAATTTCAAGAAGAAATTTTAGAAGTATTTACATTTAATTAAAAGAGGACAAAAGAAATGAAAGATGAAATTTGGATTGTTTATGTAAAACTCACTTTTTAAAATGCTACCTTAATAAAAACAAAAATCTTGTAACCAATTTTTAAACTACATCTACTGGATGGACATTTTTTTAGATTCACATTTTTTCCCTTTTTTACAAATTTTTTTGTTATGTGAAAAAATGAATTTAAAAAAAAGAATTTTGAAAAATCTGAAATAATGCATTATAGCAATGCAATATTTCAAGGTTGTCCAACCTAACAGAATTGAAAGGTCATACTTCAAAACATATTGAAATGATTTGGGTAACTTTTTGGAAATGCACAATAAACTGCTATATTTTTATTTAATTTGATTACTATTGCCCTAAAAAACATTTACAGTTAATAAATAAATCAATAACTCCATCTATAATGTAAATTATACACACACATATATTTATGTGTTACACAAAGCAGAACAGTTCAATGATTTTAATCATATTCAGCCGAGTGCACTTTCAGTATTGAATACCAGGCTCAAATTGCCACAATACTGAAAGCGTGCTTGGCTAAAATAATATCATTGAATTGATCCATTCTATATGACACATCATTTACAGTTAATTGAAATAGAGAAAAAAAAAAGAAATAAAGGATGCCATCTTAATTTCTCTTGATTGTTTAATTAAAACTTGCTTTTTCAAATCACTGCTTTCACATAAACAGAATAATCTTGAAATCAAATATTAACATGTACGAATTTAATTTCAAATATTGGATATATAATGATATTGCTTACGTCTTCAGTTTTTAAATTTGAGTTTGAATAGATTTCCTGCTTATGATAAAATGATTTTGAAAAACAAAAAAATGATATATATAAAAAATATTTTATAGAAGAAAATGCTTTTATTTAATTTGATGAGTGATGCACTAAAAAGCATAATTTTTTTTCTTGAACCATATAATTTGTTTATTATATGTAACTTTAAATAAAAGCTTGTGGAGTTCATAAATTAGTTAGTGATTGAATTAATTAATTTATTGACATCCTGTTTCTATTTAAAGTTATAAATAACAACTAAATTATGGATCAAGAAAAAAGTTTGTTTACTTAGTGTATTACTCATCAAATCAAATAAAATCATTTTTTTTAGAAAATATATATATTTACTTTTTATAAATTACATAATTCATTCAATATTTTATCTATTTTTTTGCAATTGTAATCTTAGACATATAAATCTTCAGACATTTATAAAGAAAAGGTAGGCGTATGTTGTTTTAAAAATTGGCTTTATTCATGCTGAGCATGTTTTTGATACATTGTATATCAAAACAGAATGGTGATCATGTGATGTACACTGTGTATCATAATCATTGCTTGTGTCAAAAGCATGCTCAGCATAAATAAAGCCAATTTTTAAAACAACATATGTCTACCTTTTCTTTATAAGTGTCTGAACATTTATATGTATAAGATTTTTATAAATTAATATTTATACTATTATCAATTGCCGCTATAAGGGTGGCATTAATATGTTTACATACTATGAATCAGCTAAATCACTTAAATGTAATAAATATTGAGAGATTGCCAATCTCTCGCATGCACCTACTGTTGCTTCTCAGACAGCCAATCAGATTTTGAGGGTGGGAACATCCTTTTCTTATCAAAAACTCTGTCATGTGTTGTGTCTTGATCACTCTTCAGACTGCTGTCTTAACATCTGATTGGCTGTCTGAGAAGCAACAGTAGGCACATGCGAGAGATTGGCAACCTCTCAATTTATTACCGATTTAACAACAATATGCGATGTATACAGTAATAAATATGTATAATATTTTGAGTGATGGAGAATGGGAAAATATGAAAGAACAATCTAGAAACAAAATATATAGTATTTAATATATTTAATGTTTTGAGAATACTTCCACCAAAAAATAAAATGAAAAACAAATTTCATTTATTTACTTTTTTTTACAAATAATTATATTACAAATATATAATTTAGATATTTTTTTCAAATACGACTGTAGTTCAAATTACTACAATCTTCCAAACACCTTAAACCCTTAAATTAAGCAATGCAATAATATTTAATATATCTCTTTGGTATCATTTTCAAAACAAGAAATTTACTCTGTCTTTTAATCTTAAAAAAAATTTCCAATAATGTATATATTAAATCTCATTCTTTTGTGGTAAAATAATGATAAAAACTTCATAAAATATAGTCAAACATTTCTATTTATAAAATGGCGAAAAAAAGTTATGTATTTTCAGTGATGAAGACTATAAAAACAGTAATAAATAGGACAGCAACGTTTAGGTCTATAAACTGCTTTGCAGTGAGAATTAGGAGGATTAACACACTGATGGAAACGACACATGACTTTACGTTTTTCATTGCAGAAACATTGTCGGCAATCAGTGGAAAGAATCTGTACCCATAACTGGCATGCTAAAAATAAATGTTATTATTTAAAAGATGTTATTTTTTTAATTACAAAAACAGAAGATATAATTTACATGTGTATGTGAACATGTATTTCAGACTTATCCATGTATATATAACTTATTGTTATTAGCATTTGTACAATGCCAATATTAACTTAAAGCAAATGTATGCATGGACAAATTTAAAATGCGTATTCATACAAAAATTTAATACAGCAATATTAAAATATATATTTATTATTGATACATTACATTTTATCAGATTATAGTTTTAGTTTTATTAACATACAGGCAAAACTCTCCATACAGTAGTGCCCCTCAGTGCAAGCCAGAGTAATCAATGAATGCCAGAAGAAGGCTTGTGCACTGAGTGACACTATTATATGGAGAGTTTTGCCTGTTTTAATAATAGTTATGAGCAAGCATAAGAAATGGTGATCATGTGATATTTCATATACTCATAATTTCAAAAAACTTATAATTAATATATATATATATTAAACTACAAGTGCCAACAACTAATTGGTTATCATATGTAAAACATATCACTACAGCTCTCATTTATTTAAGTTATGAAGACTATAGTGCCGTGATTATATATATATATATGTGTATGTGGACATAGTCATGCACATTAAAATTGTCAAAATAAATTTTAATTTTCACAACACTAAGATTATAATTCTATTAAATACTTTTTGTTAATGATCACTATAATATGTAGTGTATGGGTGCAATATATGCAAGTGTGTATATTATATACTTAAAGTAGTGTAATTTCAAATTATATTATATTTTTTTAAAAAACTTTATATTGTAACAGTAATTATGCACAGAGCAGCCAACTAGTGCTGTAGATAAGCAAAAATGAGAAGCAAATGATAGTTTTAGAGTAATTCATTAAATAAATAATCAACAATTGTATAGTGGTAAAATTGAAGAGTAGTATTTGGAGTTTGATATGTATCTAAATCATCACAATACTGGTATTGATAATCATCTGCTTTTACACCTGACATTCCAAACTTCACACATTAGAAAGCACATTCTCAGAACTATGGAGGGAGTTCTCTTTATGAGACTCGGCTATGGGGGGTTTTCTCTATGAGTCATATGTGTGGCATTAATGCAGTATACTTATTAGTATGTGTAATATAAAACAAAAAATATAATATGCTCATTAGATATAAACTTCTTGTATTTTTAGAAAATGGAAAAGTATTATAAACTATACTGGTTTTAGTATATGCATAATATAACAATCAGACAAATTAATAAATAATAAAATAATTTATTAAAAAAAATCAATAGAGTATTGTTTGTAAATTCCCTCTTGAATACTTCTCAATTTGGATATCAGGACAAAAGTTCAAATCTTTTGTAACTCTAACTGTCCATTATAACTTCTCCTCTATACATACATATATATATATATATAAATTATAATTTGTTTCAAATAAATAAAACATACTGTCCTACTTGACAATCTTACATTTCAGTTTTTCATTCTATATTCTTTTATATTTCATTATAATCTTTTATTTATTTATCTTGAATATTCAAAAAATTAAACATTGAATGTTTCTTCAGACTATCTTACCACTGTGCCTTGAAAGTCTTTCTTTTTTCTTTGAATATCTTTCCTCTTTTAATTATTATCACTCAAACATTGAATAGTTACATGTATATTTTATTTTGCTAGAAACAAAAAAACTTTTTTGGCAGTTTATCTCCAAGATTGTTTCTTTCTAGAAACTACTCATAGTTGATGGGGAAGGCACAGGACAATGCACTGAGGATAAGAACTGATGTGCTCCTTGTTTGGTCTACCACTCCATATTAAAAGAATATCTGAATATGAATATTTTTAAAATTTTTCATAAATCATAGTAATTAAAAATTGACACTCCTTGGATAATTTCTAACTTGATAGTTACTTTTTTTTCTCTTCTAATCTTTCAAACATGAGAGAGGGAGTCACTTATCCCGTTTAGATATTATCTACTTCATTTACAAGTGAAATCTTTTGCTTTATTTATAAATTTTTGGGATTGTCTCTTCAATGAATTTATAAAGTCATCTATTTTCTAACAAAAGGAAAATTACTTACATGAATATATCAGCACATATTTATTAAATAAATAAAAATTTTACTCACACAATTACTTTCTGCATGTGGATATTTTATTTCTTATTTATTTATTTCCATCTTGTATACATATATATATATATATGTGTGTATGCAAATAAGCACACACATGTTATTTTCCAAAATATAATCACAATGTAATTGGCACAACTATGTTAATAACTACAATATATTGAAACCATACATGATTTTGAACTTAGAAACACAATTTTTTATTCATTATGAAAACTATTCAGAAAATAAAATTGATATGTTAATATCTAATAACTTAACTATGAAATAAAAGAAGTGAAAAAATATCAATGCAATATTTAAAAAATGAGTTGTATAAAGTACATACACTTGGTAAAGAAATAATTAACCATTAAACATCACATGATCAAAGAGTTTGTTATTGTTTTAAAGGAATACTTATTAACATTTCACTAAAAACCGTTCAACAATTAGACAATCCCAATATCAATAACAATCAACAATTTCAAACTGTTGTCAAGACAACCTCCTTTTAACAATAAAAGTAAATGAATATCTATTGTTAAATGCAATATAATTAACAAAAAGAGAAAAAGTAAGTGAAGTGTAAAAACCTTATGATAAATAAATATTAAAAGAAAAAAAAATTACTTATCAAGAAAATTGATGGATTTGTACAATTTTTACCTGCCATTGGTTACAAATTCTTATAATTTATTTACTTACTTTTGAAATATATCTTTATATTTGTGAAAAATTTTACTAACTTTACCTATAAAGCATATCATAAATATATATATATATCATAAATATATATATATATGTTATAAAATGTAAATAAATGGTAAGCATTCAGTTAGTTTACTGCTCTGGAATTCATAAGAAGTATGAACATTGGAAATGGCCGAACTGAGGTTATGATCTGTGAACTTTGAATTCTAGAATCTACTATTCTACCATTACACTAAACCATGCAGGGCATAATAAAAGATGATAGAATGTAAGGTGAATGAATTATTTTAATGATAATTACTATTACTATAATCAATTAATTATCATGACTTTATTAGTGAATATAAATTGTGCTTTTTTTTTAATGGTTACATTTAATAGAAGATTAAGTTGGTAATTTTTTTTTCCAAAACAGCAAATCCCTCTAAGAAGCCTGATGTTTATTCATTAACAGTCTCTCCTAAATGAATATGCCATTCTATTGTAGAAAAAAAGGGGGAAAGATATACAAAAAACATTGACAGTGAGTCTGTAATGACAATATGAACTACTTTATGAAACAGATGGACTCTCATAATCATTTTCCGATTCATTTTATACTTTGAGATGCTGCAAAAAAAATTTATGAGATATTTAAATATATGTTCCTTTATATTCTATATTCAGTCATCCAATATTCCATCTCTTTAAAATGTCTTTATGATAAGCTTTTTTGGTATAAAATGGATTAGTTTCTCCTACAAAAGACTATACAAAACTTATATGCTACTATTCATTCGCTTCATATGCTAATTTATCAAATATGGACTCTTACAATAATAAATTCAATAATATCACACTTAACATATTGAAGAAGTCTTGCATTGGTGGTCGAGAGGTCAGCATGACTGCCTTGCATTTGCAGGCAGTTGCCCGGGTTGCGGGTTCGCGTCCTGGCCGATGCTATGACACTTTAAAAAAAAACATGCTGAAGAAGTCTTTTGATCTGCCATTGTATGGAAGATGATGACCATAACTCTATGATGAAATTCTGTATCTTTTAATATCTGCATTGCAATAGTAGAATACCAGAGTCAGTGTCGTATCTTAACACTCAATTCCACCTTTCTACCTAAAATAACTTACTAAATATTTAAACTAATTCACATTCTTAGGTAGACAACCATCTATGTTAGATTTTTCTTAAATGATTAATTGATAAAAAAAACCAGAGTTTTTTTAAAAACAATAATTACTAAAATAAATTTTTTATAATTTGCATCTAAAATATTAAGAACAATCTCTACACAATTTTTAAATTGAAAAATAACACAAACCCCAGCTTAATGAAAACTTAAAAATAAAAGATAAAATTCTTAACTGTTATTTTTTAAATTAGCTCAGATTAAAATTCTGCCTCTAATCCTCACCACATCCTGATGTTCACTTAAATGAAATATCTAAACAGCTCCAAAGACCAGTGTTGCAAAAATGAAATAAAAGTCTTGGAATGCTCTACTTTAGTGTCATCTATTGTAAGCTTGAGTAATTAATAATTCTATACATCCAACTGCATTTTAAAATTGTCTTTATCGATAAAGCTTGAGATTCAAAACTGGAAATAATAGAGTTATTCATTTAACAATCACTTATTTAATTCCATTTTACCATTCATATTAACAATCTAAATTTCAAGTTAGCTTAAAATTGTCTATATATTTTAGTATTCTCTTTATTTTTTCTCTGGCCATGAATGTTAATAATAGCAACAAATCATTCAATTCTTTAGTTCATACAACATATGATAAACAAGAGCAACTCCCTCCCCTAGTGTCATCTAGTGCAAGCTTGAGTAAACAATAATTATCATATGTCCTATGTATTTTAAACCTCATCCTCAAATTGTTTCTGGCTTTTCTTTTAATAATGTGGCTTAGGATTCATGGCTGGAAATAATGAATTTATGCATCTAGTAATTCATTTTTGAATGGAAAAAATAAACCGCAGATGCACAAATTCATCAGCTTTAACTTAGCTGATTAAAAACACTAATCAGAAATTGGGCTGGAATATGAAAATTGTTATAATATACCATCTAAATTCTATTGATTGCTTAAGTTTATAGTAGGTGCCTCTAGAGCATATTAACAAGCTCAGAAAATCATGTGATGATGTTATATTAATTTTTCTTGCCAAAAGATAAAAGGGATCTATAATTGGCCTAAACTGAGGTCTCTAAAATATACAGAAACTGATTTGGTCTCAGATAAAAATAACTATGCAAATGAGTTAGCTTGGATTCAAAATCTTTGACTTTTTTTAAAATTTTAAGCCAGTAGTTTAAATAATATGAAAGAATAAAAAGTGATTGTCGCATGCATAAATGCATCAGTTTTGAACCAACAAGAAATGAATCTAAGGATGTGGATATTGTTTTCTTCAGTAGTCAATAACCATTTGGTGATAATTGGTAGCTTTAGAGAAGCGTGTGAAAACTGCTTTTAACTCTACCAACTTTTGGTAGTAGACAATGTTCTCATAAGAAATCTATGAAGGCAGAACAAAATGTTATGAGGTATTTTATAGTTAACTGAAATCAATAATAAAATTTTAATTTTTCTCACTTAGGTAGCCCTGTACTTCAGCTCTTGTAGTATATAAAGTTAAGATGATCCTGAACTTATATTTATTTTAGAAGCAATCATTTTGATTTTTAATCTTTTTTTTAATGTAAAACTTAAAACTATTAAATATTTAAATTGCTTCATAAACAAGATTAAAATCAAATAAAATCTCTTTTTTTTTATTTCAACTACACCTGTTAATCTTAAACTCTATCATTAGTTCTGAATAATCTAATAAAATGCTTTTTAATACAACATTGTACAAAGATAGTGTTTTAGTTTTGAATTTGCAAAGGTTCTTTTGAATAAATTTTGAAGCACATTTTACAGATTAATTAAAGAGTTTAAGATTAACCAATGCAGTTTAAGTAAGAGATTTTAATTATTCGATTTTAAATTTGTTTATGAAACAATTTAGATTTAATAGGTTTAGATTTTATTTTATGAAATATGATGGAAAATTAAACTGTTTGGTTTTTAAATATGATAATATGGTTAATTATATTAATTATAGAGTTTAAAATTAACCAATGCAGTTTGAATAAGAGACTGCAATTATTCGATTTTAAATTTGTTTATAAAATAATTCAGACTTAATAAGTCTAGATTTTATTTTAAGAAATATGGTCGAAAATTAAATTCATTGCTATGATGATATAATTTACCATGTTCATTTCAGAGTTTAAAATTAATTAATGCAATTTAAATTAGAGATTTTAATTGTTTGATTTTAAAAATTATTTAAGAAACAATTTAGACTTAATAGGTCTAAATTTGTTTTAAGAAATATGAAGGAAAATTAAACTGGTTGGTTTTAAAATATGATAATGTGGTTAATTGCAAAGTTTAAAATTAACCAATGCAGTTTAAATTACAGGTTTTAATTATTTCATTTTAAATTTGTTTATGAGACAATTCAGACTTAATAAGTCTAGCTTTTATTTTAAGAAATATGATTAGAAAGTTGTTTTTTTAAATATGATAACATAATTAATTTTATTAAAAATTTACTAGAAGATAAAATAACGTCATTAGCAATAATATAGTAGTTAATTTTTTTAATATTAATTTAATTGTTGATTTTAAAATTCATAGTGAAAAACTAAAATTTGTATAAACATTGTTACTGTTATTGAAAATAGTAATTTAAATGAGTAAGAGAAAATTAGTCTTGAGGTAAAGATACATTTTCATTTAAACTTGCCAAAGTTAAACAACTTAAAGCTAAATGAATAATTAATTAATAATGTAATTATGGGATACAAACTGAAAGTCAAAAAAAAAATATTTTTTAAAGATAATGTTAACAATAATTATGTAATGGAAAATATTTTTATTGGAAAGCAATATTAAAATAAATTTAATCAAAAATATAGATTATTTTTATCCAGATGATTTTATATCAGTCAAGATTTTGTTAATATTCATTAAAAAAAGAGTTCACTTTGAAATTTTCTTTTGATTAGTGTAATTGTTAAGATTTTTTATTTTGGAAAGTTTACTGTTTCATCTTTTCTAGAAGCTTTTGTTAGAAATTATATATTTAAGATGGAAGATAATTGTGTGATAGTTTAGATAATAAAAATGTATCAACCTATAAATAGATTATGTAATATTATTTCAGTGTTATCAATTAATAAGTCTTGGGATACTAGAAATATAATAATAAAAGATTTGCTTTTGTTATTAAAAGACTAATTATTTTTAACAAGTTTTATAAAATTAAAAAAGAATGAATAATAATTATACTATTTTTTTTTTCAATTTGTTCTACTTAAATTATTGATGACAAATGCAATTATTTAAAATTGTTTGTTTGAATGTGAATGAATATTTATTTGTAATAGATAGAAATAGATCGGAGTAGTTATTAAATAAATTTAACTGCTTTGATCCTTCTATAAAATATGCTTTAGAAAAAGAAGTGATTTTGTTAAATTAATGAAGTCTGGAGCTTGCAAAAATGCAAAGATTTGTTATTTTGTCTGAATGATAAAGGTTACCAAACTATAGGATTCAGATTACACACATACACATTATATATATAAGTTATTTTAAAATGAGTTGGATTATGACTTCTGTCTGTCACTTAATATTATACCAACACAAAGGAGATTTTGATGCAATTATGACTAAAATTCTTATTCAAACTTTAATATCAAATTGAGCATTGCAAATTTGTTTGAATAGAAACTGAGTTGCTACATTTCCCAAGCAGCTGATGATGTCAGGTTTGATTGACAGAAACATGTCATGCAAAAAATAATTGCCATATATAAAGGCATATAAGTTGCTACAAAATGTATAAAGAATGTAAATAAATAGTATAAATTTATAGTTATTCATATTAGATGAAGCTTAGTTAACTCCTATATTATTTCAAATACAATATTTCTTTATTTTTAGTAAATAAATACAAATCAATACTAGAATGTTTCAGCAGTACTTCTGTATGTTTCTATATACAATAATGCTATTGAAACATTCTAGCATTGATTTGTATTCATTTACTATATCTGAGTTTCATTGATCATTATGCAATGTTTAATTTATTTAATATATACATAAACTTGAACAAATCTCATTAATGTTTTGCAGGTATGACTTTAAATTAATAAATGCCATTCAACATAAAAAAGACAGGTCAATTCCAAGAGTGTAGAGATTTGTTCACATGATTACATAAAATCTGTCATATGATTATGAAGTACAAGCTTAATCTCTACATTTATAATATTTGACATTTGTAAAATTGTAAATGAGATAAAACTGTCCTCTATCTTTTCATAGTTTGCATTTAATATTATAAAATTGTTTTTGATATATTTAACTATGAATATAGTTATAAAATTTTAATACATAGAATAAAAAGTTCAATAAATCTGAAAAGAGACCCTTTGATTCCTCTTGGAGGCCTTAAAAGAACCGAGCAGGGAAAATTCCTAATTTCTACTCCATACGTTCTTGTCGTTGCAGCTGTTATTACTATGTGATTATTCATATAGTATACAAACATAGATGGGCTGCTCACCAACATGCATTAGCCAGCGTGGTGAGTTTATTGGCTTTTTACCTCTGAGTTTAAGATCAAAAAACACCATGGTCTTTCTTCTCAATGCCTGATAAGGCAGAATGAATGTTTGTGTAAATGATGAATATTTTTCCAATACATATATACAATTATGACAGACAAAAATAAAGCATGGCCCTTATTCCCAGGAGGCTGTAAAGTCACCAACCAAGGCAGCGGTTGGTGACCGAAGGCAGAGGGTGCTAAGAATCCCCTGATTGCGGACCCAGGCTGCCATTTGATGATGACTTTTTATTTAGGTACTTACAACTGCAGATCACTTTCAAGTGAAGGAAGATTGCAAGAATTAGAAGAAGAACTATCTTATATTAAATGGGACATTATTGGACTTTGTGAAGTTAGAAGAAAAGGTGAAGAAACAATTGATTTAAAAAGTGGACATATACTCTATTATAAAGGCACACATATTGGAAATACAAGTGGAGTAGGATTCATTATAAATAAAAAGTGGAAGAACAATATTGTGGAGATTGATGGTGTATTGGACAGAGTGGCAAGATTAGTTATACAACTTAATAGCAGATACCAAATGCAGATAATTCAGGTTTATGCCCCAACAAGTTCTCATAGTGATGAAGTAGTAGAAGATTTTTATATGGATGTACAAAAGGCTTTTGATCAGAGTAAACAACATTTTAAAATTGTTATGGGAGACTTTAATGCTAGAATTGGTAGACAAATGAAAGATGAAATTGCTGTAGGTAATTTTGGTTATGGTAATAGAAATGAGAGAGGACATAGACTTGTGGAGTTTGCAGAAAAAGAAAAACTTTATATTATGAATTCATTTTTTGAGAAAAATGTTAAAAGGAAATGGACATGGAAGCATCCAAATGAAGGTACAGCAGAATTGGATTATATTTTGACTAACAGGAAATACATATTTCAAGATTGTAATGTTCTTAATAAATTTAACACAGGAAGTGATCATCGATTAGTAAGGTGTAAGTTACGTGTTAATGTAAAACTAGAGAGACAAAAATTATTAAGAAAAACAATATTTACAGTTGATATTCCTAATCTTCAGAAACATTCTAATGAATTTAAATTAGAACTTACAAATAGGTTTCAAGTGTTAGTAGATTTTGAACATGATTCAGATTTGAATGAAATTAATATGAAAATAACTGATACACTTTTAAAAACTGCAACAAAGATAGCTGGTAGAAAAAAGCAGCAATTGACTAATAAAATTTCTGCTGAGACTAGAGAATTTATGAAGAAAAGAAGAAATATGAAGATATACAAAAATGATGTATTAAAAAGAATTGAATATCTCGAATTTTGTAAAATGGTACGGAAAAGAGTTGAAAATGATATAAAAAAGTATAACTGTGAAATAGCAAGGAAAGCTGTAGAAGAAAATAAAAGTCTTAAAAATGTAAAACAACATTTTGGTATTGGTAGGAAATTTCTATCTGCAATAAGAAAAAAAGATGGAATTATTATTAAAAAGAGAGATGACATCATGAAATTGGTAGAAGATTTTTATCAAGAATTATATAGTAATAAAGAACAAGTACCTTCTATATCTATTAATCTTCCGAATTGCCCAGAATTTTAAATGAAGAAGTGAGACATGCAATTAAATGTATGAAGAAAGGAAAGGCTCCAGGAAATGATGGAATTATAATTGATATATTAAAAGAAGCAGGTGAAGAAATAGAATCAATTTTAGCAAAGTTATATACCAAATGTCTAAATGATAAAGATGTACCGGAAAATTGGAAGAATGCAGTAATAATATTAATATTTAAAAAAGGTGATAAAGAAGCTATTAGAAATTACAGACCTATCAGCCTTTTATCAGTTTTATACAAAAATTTTACCAAGATAATTACAACTCGTCTACAGAGAACTTTGGCTTTCCACCAACCAAGAGAACAAGCTGGATTTAAAAGTGGTTTTAGTACAATAGATCATATCCAGGTATTGAGGGAAGTCATAGAAAGGACAAA
Organism: Epiperipatus broadwayi; assembly: GCA_028023455.1. NCBI lineage: Eukaryota > Metazoa > Onychophora > Udeonychophora > Euonychophora > Peripatidae > Epiperipatus > Epiperipatus broadwayi. The sequence goes on from JAQFVV010006204.1 coordinate 1,216,848, forward strand.
TGAATATAAGTTGTCATTATGTTTTGGATTTGTAGATTATGAAAAAGCATTCGATTCTATACACATTTCTTCAGTGATTAAAGCATTGGATCATCAAGGTATAGATCCAGGATATTGTCATATTTTAAAGAATATTTATAAAAATGCAACAGCAACAATTAGATTACAAAATGATATTGGAAAAATCAACATTGAGAAAGGTGTAAGACAAGGTGACTCAATATCTCCAAAACTTTTTACAGCAGTGCTGCAAGAAGTATTTTGTGGATTAAAATGGGAAACTAAAGGAGTGAAAGTAAATGGAGAGTTTTTAAGTCATTTAGATTTCGCAGATGATGTAGTTGTTTTTGAAAATAATGCTTCAGAGCTGCAGGAAATGTTGCAGGAGTTAGCAGATGAAAGTAGAAAAGTAGGACTAAAGATAAAAGTTAAAAAGACTAAAGTAATGTTTAATCGATTTGCTCAAAATATGAAAATAAAGATTGATTATGAAGAATTAGAAGAAGTTAACAGTTACAAATACCTTGGTCAGATTATTAATACAGATGGAAACATAATGGAGGAAATTAATCATAGAATTAAATTTGGTTGGAGTGCTTTTGGTAGAAATAACTTGATACTAAAAGGAAATATGCCTATGTGTTTGAAAAGGATGGTTTTTAACAAATGTGTTTTACCAGTTCTTACTTATGGATCTGAGACTTGGACACTTAATAGAAGAGCAATACAGAGACTTCAGACCACTCAAAGGAGTATGGAGAGATGTATGTTGGGAGTAAGAAGAAGAGATCGAAAACGCAATGTATGGGTAAGACAACAAACAGGTGTTAGTGACCTTATTGAAAAAATTAAAAGATTGAAATGGAGTTGGGCTGGACATATTTCTAGAAGAGATGATAATAGATGTACAAATGAAATTTTAAACTGGATTCCAAGAGATTGTAAAAGACCCAGAAAGAGACCACATGTGAGATGGATGGATGAAATAAGGAAATGTGCAGGGGTGTTGTGGAGAAGAGAAGCTAAAGATCGGAGAAGATGGATTAAACTTGGAGAGACCTTCATCCTGAAGTGGATTGATAATGGTTGATGATGATGATGAATGCAGTTATAATGTGTTTATAGATGTTTAAATGACTAATACATTTGATGATCAAAACATAATTATGTAAAATGAGAGATTGGTCCTTTGTTTTATATATTAAATATACATATGGAGAAAATGTAGTCTCATTGCTAAAAATCTCATATTATAATAATGATTAAATAAATTAAGAAAGGAAATAAAAATAAAAAAGTCTAAGTCTATTATGCTGGTTTTTTTCATACAAATTATAAAAAATAATAAAAATATCATATATAATAGCTGATATAATTAGAAAAGGTTTGAACCCAGACTTTCAAGCTTTCTTTAGTCATCTACTCCATCTTATACAACCAATACCCATGACCACACACATACATGCGAAAAATATAAATGATCAGTATACAGATTTTGTGCTGAACCAGCACTCATCAGTTAGTCTGGATCAACATCTCCCACATATAAATATAATTAGTGCTCAATTTATATTAAGATAGCCAATTTTCAAACTTTAATGAACAGGCTTCAATCCTTTCCACTCTCCAACTCTTTAGCCATCCACATCATTGAAAATCTGATGATGGCATGTTCAAAGCCATCGTTTGCCAATTTTTGTTATCATACCCATGTTGATCTTAAATCATTCTGACCCCTCATATGCAGGACCTTAAACCCATTTAAATAGACAGAAGAGGGATAGGTAATGTATATATATATATATATATATATATATTAAAAGCTTTTTCAGCATATGATTTTATGCCCTTATCACATACTGAACATCTGTTTTAACTCTTAATCTATTATTACATAAAGAACCCATCAAAAATAAAACAAAACATGAATAAAATAAAATTATGATATAGCAATCCAGATTTTTAGAAATTCAATAAAGTTTGAAACAAATTCTACATGATGTAACAACACACAAAATAGAATATGAAATAAATAAAAATGGATATAATTAATTACCAAAAGACTCTACTATTGCACTAAAAATCAAATAAATAAAATTGCTTAATAAAATGAAAGATTGTAAAATTATAAATATAAATCAATATAAATTACTGTATCCTTCCTTCTTATGAAAACCCATATTTTCTTTACAACAGTTAAAACTCTAACAATAATAATCCATTAAGATTATTATTTAATTTTATGGATTTTATTTTACAGAAATTCTGTAAATATTTAAATAATCAGATAACAAGTATTTTAAGATATGGAGAATTTCTGATTAAAAATACAGATTGTATTGTAAACACATTAATAATATAAAATAGACTAGAAATCAAAGTATTTTTACAATTGATATTGAAAAAATATATCCAAGTATTCCAAGACTTAAAAATATACAAATATCAATAAGAAATTTCATATCAATATATAAATAAGTATAATAAATATTATAGAAGATTTAATATTAATATATAATAGATTATATTTTAAATACAATAATGAATTTTGGAATGTTCATAAAGGATGGGTTATGGGCTGCACAATTAGTGGGTTAGTATCAGTATTTATAAATGAATTAGAAAGTATTTTAATTAAAAAAAAGAATAATTACTCAAAAAACAATATGAAGATGGTATTTTAATAATTGGTAATAAAAAAACTATAAATTATATTTATAATGATTTTAATAATAGTATATATAACATTAAATTTACAAAAATAGAATTTGAAGATAAAATTAAATGTTTTGATATAAAAATTCACATAAGTAATTGTAAAATTGTATTAAAACATTTTATTAAAAAAGATAAATTAAGAATAATAATTCCTATAAGACTTACAACAAGTATGGATACAAAAGATGGCAGTTATTAAAAATTTTAATTATAGAAATGATAAATCTAATACAGATAAAAATGTAATTGGTTTACAAAAGAAACAGTTTATTATAACTAAAAATATGAAAAATATAGTTTTAAATTGTAAAAACTCTATGTTAAATAATATTTCTATGCAAAATGATTATAATAATGATGGTAACAATAGTTCGACCAAAAAAAGTGGATCAAACTTTCATGTTACCCTAAAATTTACGATACATTAATAAAAAAAATTATATTAATAGACATAAAAATATTGGATAATCAAATAGTAAAAAATCTGGAAAAATTAATATGTAATTATAAAATATGAGATGGTATAAAATATGAATCATATATAAAATCAATTATGACAATTATAATATGATAAGTAAAAGTAATTTAAAGTGATCGCTTAACATCTTCACGCTCTCATTCCCAAATGCTTAAGATTTGCCCATACATAAACGTTTGGGTTGAAAGGATAGATGGATTCATTCTATCTTTTCACAAAGACTTTATCTTGTGTTTGGAAGTGAGAGTATTTATTTATAGTTAAAAATCCACAAAGTGCATGTGCATTAGCTTAACGGCTGATTATTACTATTACAATACGATTTACTATGAATATACAGAGAAACAGACAAAAGAGCCAAAGGAAATAGAATAGTCCAATTAATAGGAAAAATGATAAATCTGCTCCATACATTGTCTACTTAACATATGAATATAAAAATAGATGCTATAAAAATATTAAATCTTTAAATTACATTAAAGATAATATAGATAATTGTATGAATATTTATAAAACTTCAATAAATTTAGTTAATAACTGGTCAATTAAAAATGAATGGAAAATTATATAATAAGGCAGTATATATATAAAGTTGTATAAGGTTTTTTAATCTATTCTGTGTATTGAATCTCTAACAATATGAATTGCTATATTGTAATTTTATTTTATTTATGTTTTGTTTTATTTTTACTTTTATTATAAAGCAACAGATGGCAATTTGTATGCAATAATAGGTAACAATTAAAATAGATGTTTAACATTTGGATAAGGGCATACAAATCCTATATTGAAAAATATCTCTTAGTTTATTTAATAATTATTAATATATATTTTCTATAATAGCTGTTATATATAATATTTTTATTATTTTTTTTATAATTTATATGATTAAATAAAATATTTATAATAAAAAAAAAGTTTAGAACATACATGAAATTGAACTATATTAAAATATTTTTTATCAAATTGATTTTAGTCATGTGATTTTTATTCTAAAAAAAATACTTTAACATTAGAAAAAAAAAAAAAACAATAGACAACTTACCAGATTAATTTGCTTAACTGTCACCAGGGGCAGAAAATAGAATATAGAGTATTTTCCAAATTTTTACATAAATGGAATTCAAAATATTATTTTCTTTATTTGTTATTTTAAATATATTTGACCCTATTGGTTAGAAACTAATTTTTAATCAACTGAAATAATTTAGTTCAAAGAAAAGTAAAGAACCAGTAAATTAGGTTACATTAGTCTTTTATAAGTAAAGGAAAATTTGTTATCTAGACTCAGCATAGAAATAATTAGCATAGAAATAATTAGATACTGTAACACTGTTTACAAGCCTGATAATTCAGCCATTCATTCCCTCAAACAATCAAAAAAGAAATCTCAGCTATTATAGTGTGAATTCTTTTAACATAATTTTCACACTCATCATATGTATGGTACTGAAAACCTGGCTGTAAATTGAAAAGTATATCATACTCTGTGTCAAACATTGCTAAAGTTTATTTACATATTTATCAGAACAGAGTGATTCACTGTTTATTATATATATATATTTTCAAAAAATATTCATAATTTATATATATTCAAAAATAAATAAATTTTTATTTAATAATATATTTCTAAATATCAAAATCTTACCTCTTGAAGGTGGAGGGATAATTTTAGAGATTTCTTCAATAGTCATATTTGCAATTTGAGGATACAGATCATATACTGATGAAGTGGACATACTTGTAGTCTCAGGTACATTTTCAAGCAATTTATCTGCAATTAAATTTTTTCAATTTCATTGGACAAAAATAGATGTTAAAGCATTATCAGTAACTATTTGTATAAGACAAGAATAAATGTCTATAGATATATAAAAATAATTATGAAAACTAAATTGTATGTTTGAAATTTAAAAAAAAAAAAATTGTTAGTCAAAAATGTGTTCTAAATCGTTTACATTAATATTGGTAACACATACATTATTCATAATTTTTTATTACAATTTTAATAACTTAATTAAAATTTTAAAATTTGCAATAATATGATGCTATTTATTAAATGTAAAAATAATTATGGTGACTTAATAAAAATGCACTGGCTATTTGTATAATTAATGACATCAAAACTATATCATATGGATGTTCCACAAAAAAGTTCATTTCCTAAATATCATAGACAAGACTGGCCATCACCCAGTTAAATTTTTAGGTTGCGCATGATAGTAATTGACCATCTTGAACAGCTTGTCATGATACAAGAAGCATGTTCCAGTGAGAACTCCATATTGATGAAGAACTTAATCATCTTATATTACATGAATAATGGGCCATTTATGAATTCTGCTGAATTTTGTATAAAATACTTTGAATGTTTTTGTTTAATATATAGTTTTATATAATATCTAATTCTTAAAATTCTAATTAATGATTAAAGTTATAATTGAGATATATATATATATGATCACTAGATGGAGCTTACCAATAGCTCTAAACAAGCTTTATAAGTGCCGAAAAGAAAGAACTCAAAATCTCTATTGTTAAGTCCCTACCTCCATTAGATAAAGTGCTGAGCTTGTCCTGGTATTTTTAATCTAATGCTTGAATATCCTAGTACCTCACTGAGGTAGCCAGTAGTAGAAACTGTTCTGGGATTAGGGATATTCTGCAAAGCTTGTTTGCGAACTCTTTATATAACATTAACAAATTATCATTGTAGCTTTTGTTTATGGAATTGGATAGTGAATGAAGTGAATATTCAATATATTTTCAAATTTCACGAATATTCTTTTTTAAAATCTTAAGCAAAAAATAATTTTGGATGTCCATGAATCTTATTTCCACTCTTAATGCCAAGATAAAAGCATTAAGTAAAATCATTGGACATTATATAATAGTAAACCAGACTGATATTACATAAGAATTGCACTTTGGTATCTACAGTGAAGAGAGAAGATATTACTTTTAAATTAAGCTGCCTACTAATATTCTTGCTTCTTCAAAATTACTATGTTGAAGAAATGAATTTGAAAAATAGATAAATTGCTAAACACACATGATAGTTGTTTAACATTTTTCTTTTAGATCGAATCATAAAAAGATAGTAAGTATCTAACAGAAAATTGACATCAGTTACATAAGCCTATTTAAATATATATAAAAAAGACCCATTTGAGATAGTAAGGAATCAAATTAACGATATTTGATTATAACAAGAAAATATCACATGACTTTCTTTTTATAATTAATATATACTTTTAGAAGCAATAAAATATATTTATTCTACACCAGAGCCATCTTTTGTACATTTGAGTAATTAATGCATTTTACATAATAATGCTACATATTCGCATACCCAGACTAATATCTAACTTATGACCCACCAATGAAGAACTTTGGATTTAATGCAGCTTCACATCTACAAGTTGTAATGGATATAAATGAGCATTAGATCCAAAGTATTTAGCAATGAAATATGACTGAGACAATGTAAATTATTTTTTATTTATTTAGGAATGTATTTTTTTTTAATATTATTAATTAATTTTCAAAAATAGAATACCTTTTTTTATAAGAGTTAGTTGTTGTTGTTGTTTTTTTTGTTTTTTTTTTTGGGGGGGGGGACTAAACTTTTTTAAATTTAATTTTAAAACAATAAAAAAGCAATAAACTGTTTTTGCAAAAATATAATGTTATAGTGAAGAGGGCAAAGTAATTAAGATAGAATTGATTTTTTTTTATTAATAAAAACATAAATCATGTGTAAGTATTTAAAAAGAACAATCATTTAAATTTAATTCTGAAGAAAAAGAAAATTTAGTTGAAAAGGAACAGAAGTATCAGCATAAATTTTGGTATATTCATAATTTGTCAATCATTTGTTAATGATTTCAGTAACTAGTCAACAAACATGATTAATAAAGTCTCAAGTATCTGCTAATCCACTATATTATTATAATGACTCCATCTTTTATGAAGTTAGAATATATATAGGTTATATGAGCACAGACTTTCACATGACCCACCATTTTCCACATTATCTCATAACACTGATACACTTGAACACATATATGTTGAAAAGATAAATAATCACCATAATACATTTAGTTAAAGAAAACTAAATCCTATGTTATCTGTAAGTTGCTATCTTCTAAATCATTTCTCACTTTTAATAATATTGGTATCTACAATTATTTACCTTACGCAAAAATATTCACTATCTTAGTGAATATTTTTGCATAAGTAGGCACTAGATAGGGATTTTATGCAAGAAACTAGTCTGGGGATATTGGATGAGTAGGCACTAGATAAGGATTTTATATACAAACCTTCTTGCACTCATTGATTAATTTAGCTTGCACTGAGTGGCACTACGTTATGGAGAGTTTAGCCTGCTTTAACAGCATGAGCAAGCATAAGAAATGATGATCATGTGATGATTGTGATATCATTAACATATTCCCGATAAAGAGAAATATATTAAAACAAACATCTGTTATTACTTAACAGAGATTAATTCAAAAAGTAATGCTATATAAACTATATAATGTTCAAGCGCTTTCAACACTGATGTGTCCTCATCAACCAGTGTTCAAAGCACTTGGACATTATATAGCTTATATAGTATATTATTTTTTAAAATTAGTCTCTGTTAAGCTACAACAGATATGTTGTTTTAATATTTTTACAATTGAAAACAGAAATAAATTGGTTTTCGATATAAAGAGAAAGTTATTTATTTTATTCTTTTATTTATTTATTTATTTTTATTTTATTTACTGATTTATTTTTGGTCATAGAGAACTTTTTAAAAATCAAATCTATTCTCAATTTTTTATGATTTAATATTTCTAATCTAAATATTATTGAGTCCAGCATTGGTGGTCGAGAGATTAGCACAGCTGCCTTACAAGCAGTTATCCCAGGTTATCGGGTTCGCTTCCGGCCGATACTATGACACATGAAAAAAAAAAAATTATTGTAATATTTAACAAACATGTTAATTAAAATTTGTGTTAATTATTATTTCTTTTATAAACTTATATAGTATTTCTTCATTGTCTATGCCCACATTTTAATGTCCTGGTGGTTACAATAATTTTAGTCTTCTTCTGAACCATGTTCCAGAATATAGTATGTGAGTTTATGCTTGATTATAAATATATATTGGCTCATTGTAGAACAGGATTTTGCCTAAAATAAAAGTCAATAATATTGAAAGAAGTGAGATTGTTTTTTAATTAAACTACAACACAGATACAACAGCTATGAGTATGAGAGCAAATAGTTTCTTGAAAGCGCTAAGCTCTATAATTTAATAGTTTTATATTATGTTCTAGCTTCATTATATGTGCATATAGTGCATATATATTATAATGATCGGGGATACAGGGGACTTAATGTAATCTTCACTACAAGAACGCCATCTAGGCATTTGAACCTAGAAAAATTTATAAAGTAGGCAGATACGCGCTGTTAAGATCCCATTTTATATTTAGACTGTTAGCCCATTGTCACTAGCTCAGTGGAGACACAGAGATAATAATATATATCTTTAATTTATATCTTAAATATAAAAAAATAAAAGCCACTGCCAGTAATTAATACACAAACAATATTTATTTACACACATATATAATCATTTTAAATTTGAGGAATAACATTTATTATTTAGATTTTTATATTAATTTTTAATTTAAATTATTTTAAGATTGTTGAGTATGAATGAATTTAATATTTTTATTAAGAACGTCGAGTATGAATAGACTACATAGATCTGCATTTGAAAAGAAAATATTCTATCCCTTATTTAACCTTAGGCCAAAAGTTCGCAGATAAACCGGCATCTATCCATCTGTTACATTAATGTATTCAATGTAGCATGAAAATACAACAGCACTAAATATACTATACTGTCAGGAATGTACATCTGAAGAGTATAGTTAGAGAAGACATTGACTCTTGTCCAATACAGGAATGTTACATCTGTATGGCAAGAAGAACAATAAAATAAAAACTCCATAGGAAGGGACTGCGGTCCTTTTTGCCGACTTACAATCCCATTCATAGGCAAAAAGGTTTGTGCAGGGTATACAGCGATTCTGCATGTAGCAAACCTCATACTACATCTACTAATTACACCACTATATCCAATCCATTGACCCAATTTAACTACGAAACAAATAACCTAAGATTACCCTCCTCTAATTAATTAATATAACTTTACAAATCTATATAGCCATTCATGCCCAACTTAAATTTAAACATTTATTTAAATTTGCACAGATGAATTTTATAAAATTTGTTTTATAATGTTGAGTATAGATCAGCTGGAAAAGATTCCATGGTTAAAAACATTTCAAAATAAACATAACCGATCAAAATACAAAGTCATTGATAATGTCAATTGCAGAGGAATACAAGAAACCCAATGGTATTCATCATAAGATGCCGCATTGACATCGATGACTTATATATTCTAATCGAATATGAAAACCACAACATAATTAACCATTAACGAATCCATGCAACGTCCATACCCAACTTAAATATATGCATTTAAATAATTTATACAAATAAATATTAATACAAATAAAAAAATAATAAAATGGAAATGATTTTTTTTTAGCAAGCAAATATGTAGAAATTAAACATTTATAATTTATTTGAAACATAAGTCAGATATATATATAATTTAAAAATTAATTGTCAATTTGAAAATCAGATAAGAGTTCATTTTTAAATTTAGGTTAGCTGAATCTTAAAAGTTTGAACGAAAGTTCTTAATTATTTTAAATTTTGAAATTGTTCAGTTCAATAGCTTACAGTAGAAGAGTCACGGTTCTTGGTGCCAATTCCCACGATGTCCCCATTGGAAGACCGGTCTGATATTATGGAGGTGATCTTAGCTGGTTTCATTTCGGTATTACAGTCATTTCATTTTTTTAAAAAAAAGAGAGTGTGATATGTGCGTCCTATCACACATCTCAAACACAAAAAAGCTGCCACTCAATGGAACTCAATATTTCTCTTTTTATAGTATCCATACAGATTCAACCAACAAAACATCACTAATCCATCATTTTCATTAGGGTCGAAGCTGAGGCTTGATGCTTCCATTGGTCAAACTAATTTCTTTATTTTCTTATCTATATTTCATCAGACTTTTTAATTATACAAGAGACCAAGGGCTAGCTTGCTTTTCAATTAATTTCTAAAACAATCATTTCCATTTACAAAAATATTTTAAATACACCATACAAATTGGCATCGATGATCATTTATATAACAATAGCATTGGCTATTCATAAATAGAATCATTATACTGATACTTATTTCGATATTATTAGCTGGAATATCCCAAATCTCATTATGTATCATTACTATCTATTCTTGTTTTCTCCTCACTGTTTTTTTAACAGAGATTTCACTATTTAAAAAAAAACTATTGTGTTTATTATGTTTATTCCTGAAGATAAATTTAGCCCATGTCACATGATCTTCTTAAGCAACGAATCATTTTATTAAATAAAGCAATAATCATAAAATTTTATGGCCAAGTTTTAATTATTATTCATTGTAGTTTGCTATTTCTTGACATGTAATTAATGCCAATTTCATCACTAAGACATGCATTTATAATTTATAATTCAAATTTCAGTTAATTATGAATAATAATTAATATTCAGATAAAAATTATATGTACAGTTTTCTTTATCAATTAGATATAACAGTTAAAATATAAAATTACCCCAAAAAGAGCTCCTACTAGTGGTTTCTGTAGTCTAAAACAAAAACAAAAAAAAAAATACTATTAAAAATAAAAAATAAATTTAAATTCTAAAAAATATTGAAAATCATTTGTAGTTTTTAAAAGAAAAATTTGAAATACAACTTGAAAATAGATGAAAATGAATAAATAACAATGCTAACATATAATTGATTTTTCCACTAATACATTGAATGATCACCCCTTACTATGCTTTCACAAACTATTAAAACAGTAATGTGATAATGATGTGATGTGATGTACTGTAGATTTTCCAAGAATCTCTCAGCAATTATGCCCAAAGAAACCTGTTAGCCACTTTATTTTCCATTCCCCAGTCTAAGTTTTCCCATATTCTGTTCCATCCCATTTCCACAACATAATCTTTGTCAACTCTATGACCTTTATATTTAAATCCCCCTTATCTTTTCCCAAACCCAGCATAAAAACCAATAATCCACTTTCTGTATAATCATTTTTTTCATATTTATTCTTCCATAACTTCATTATATGTACTCTTTCTGTTTTCAAGCATTTACATTCAATTAACAGATGCCTAATATTTTCTATTCCTTCCTTACATAATTTACAGACTAAATCACCTATATTTTTCCATTTACATGTATATTCTATTGTTGCTAAAGATCCCATTCAAGCCTTAAACAATAAACTACTTTCCTTACTATTATCATATATTAACTCGCACCTAATATTCTGTTTATTTCTATATATATTTAAACTCTTTTTACTCTCCATGCTAGTTCTCCATCTCTCTAACTCCCTATTTTTTATTAATAAATCTATTCTTTTATCCCATTCCTTACAATTATAACACTCAACAATCTTCCTAACACAATCATCCCATCTTTTGTACAAATATACTGATATAAATTCTTTATCCAAATCTTTTGCATACCACATTACCTTTCTCACCCATCTTGTTGCCTGCCCTTTACTTATAACCCAATTAAATACTATTTTGGTTATTCTTTTATTATTCATAAACTGCAGTCTACCAAACACTTTGATCTTACCTTTTTGCATCTCTCATATGAAAACTTAACCATCCCATTTCTCCTTGAATTGCCTCCCTTGCTGTCCATACAGTAACACAAACTTTACTAATCAAGCGATGCAAGAAGATTCCAAATCACTAACTAGTGGCTACTCATCCTATACTCCCAGACTCTCAGACCCAAGGCTCCTCACTGATTATAACTTCAAACTAGGATGAGTACGTACAAAATATGGATTTTAAACCTTCTTGCACCCATTGATTAGTAAGGCTTGCACTTGGTAGCACTACAGCATGGAGAGTTTTCTATCGCTTTAGCACTAAGAAAAGTCAACTGAAAGAACCTGAACTGAGTACTTTCTAATCAAATCTAAAGTTCATTTGTTATCAAACAACTTTATATACTACCTTGTATTTCTATTACTAATTACATAAATTATTTATCATTAAACAAAGAACAAAATGAATTTTAATAACAATTTTTTATAAATACTTCATTGTCATATTAATTTTTAATTTACTTAATTGTTAATTAACATTAACATAAATAAAATATTCCTTAAATATAAATAGTTAATAGAGGTAATCTATTAATTTTAGAAACTGATTAAATTATTTGACCCAAACATGTATTTAATTCCAATCCTTGTTGTGGATACCAAAATTTGTGAATAACACAGATATTCTAAAAAATATATTTAAAATTTAAAAAAAAACTGATTTTTTTTTTACTTTTTAGAAAAGAAAAAAAAAATGCAAGAATAGCTAAAGGCTGAAAATTTCCCAACTTTTACCTTTTTTAAAAAAAAAAAACTAGCTATAAATTCTTTGCAAAGAAATGAAAATATAAGTGATTAAAATACAGTAATTAGAATAGGCAACAAAATAATTTGCTTTTTTGAAAATCATAAATACTATATAAATCAAAACTAAAAATTTAAGAACATTTTCAAATGGTCAGATGCTATGCTGTTCTAACAGACCTACATGAAATTTTTTTTATAAAAACTACTATTTTACCTTGAATTAGCCAAAGGGTTTATAACTTTTATTTTATATTGGTATTGTATTTCTAATGTTCTCTTATATTTATATATGTTTAAACATATATAAATATGTTTAAACATAACTTAAATATTAAACTCGTAAAATATGTTTAAACATAAATAATCTTCCATCAGACATTTGATTGTGACGCTTCTTCGCACCTAGCGATTGCATTGTGAACTAAAAAACAAAATCTTTAGAAAATGAAATTTTATTATTATTAATTTCTAGTTTATTTTATTTAATTTATTGTTTATTTAACATTTTTAAAATGTAAATAATCGAAACTGTAGATATAAAAATTATGGATATGTGGAAAATATGTTTTTGAAAAAAAATTTCTATAATTTATCTCTGTTCATAAGTAAATATTTAATATTTGTTATCATGGTTCACATTTGAGTTAAATTTAAATAAAGCAAAACATTTTAAAATATTTTAACAAAACAATTATCACCTTTTTTATTATAATAAATTATAGGTTCCATGATTTCAAAGATATTAATTATTAATGCAATGATAAAATAAATTCTGATAAAAATAACATATTTAAAGATATTTAATTTTTACTTATACTAATTTTTTATCAGCAAATTTGAACTTCTCTTACCTGTATATAAATATTTTATATCATTAAATTAAATTCAGAATACCTTTACAAAAAAGACAATCTTTTTCAAAAACATTGGTAATAATATAACCCTTTTCTTATAATTAGATTCATTATTTTTTTAAAAAAGAATCAAATTTAATACGTAAGTGATATGTAAAAAAAAAAATTAGTCTAAAACTAAGTCAAATGTTATTTTCTATATTCATATAATTTATTTATACTTACATAAATTTAAAGGAAACTGGAAATTTTAATTAATTAAAAACTAAATCTAGAAAACATTATTTCACTAACATTGTAATATGATTTCTTACTGTGTCACAAATGAAGTATTTTCTCTGGTCTTAAAATTATAGCTATAAAAATTGTTTTATTATTTTTTATAAAGCCTACATTTTTCAAACTATTTTTCACAATCTATTATTGTTTTCCTTATCATAGGATTTAGGGGAAAAAAATATTTTGTAATAACTCTAAATTATTTACAAAAATTAATTTATATTTAACTAATGGATTAATTGAACAATTGGTTTTTAATGAGAAAATATTTTGAATGAATATTCAAGTAATAAGCATCAAATTAATAAATAAGTTTACTCCTCTGTTACTTATTAAATGCTAACCTTTTAGCTATACATGTATCACTTGTTATATTCACCCTTGCATCAAAACCAGAGCAATAGAAATATATATTATTTTTTTATGGATCCATCATTTTTTAAACTATTATTTTTTTCACATGTATCATTTACAAATCATGGCCCAATTAACATTTTTCTATAATTTGAAAAACATACAAATACTATTGTTACATATATATATAACTTTTCATATGTATGTTAGTGCACATGGTGAAGTAATTATTCTTCTTTTACCATTTCTGTTTGGTTTGTGTGCATTTGGTGTTGCACGTGGTTATGGTGTTTGGCTTTGAATGTGTACTAAATCAAAAAGAGAAATGGTGAAAAAATAATAAATCATCACCAAGCATAACAGCGAAGTTGAAATAAAAATTCTATATATATTGTAACAATACGTATATATATATAATATATGTGGTACATATGTGTGTATATATATATATGAGTTACATTATATTATTAATAAAATAAAATTATTTCAATACCTTTTTTTTTTTGTTGGAAAAAAAATTAAAAGAAAAAGTAAAAATCTTGGTTATTAAGTTAAAAGACTAATTATAACTATCTTTTGTGTGTGTGTGTATTAAAATTTAACATATAATTGAAAACAAAATCAGTTTCTGGATATAAATTCCAGTCTGATTAATTAATAATATATAACAAATTTCTGGGTAATCAAAAATATAAGATAAAAAATAAAAAATAAAATTAATTAAAAAAATAAAGATCAAATGAATTGACATCATGGTAAGAATTCGAGCAGTGGGTGCAGTCAGAGAGTATTAAAACTGTAAATGCCTATTATCCAAGATCAGAAAAAAAAAAGAAAGAATACCAGCAGCAGCAGAAAAAGCAAAGAAAAAAAAAAGAAGAAAGCCAATTGGCTTGCCAGGATAGCTGACAAAAGAGTCTACAAGCCAGCTAAAATGACTGAATCCAGCAAGATGAAACAATCTTTATATGGTCGTGTTGATAGAAAAATGCATTGCTAGACCAAAGCTGAGTATTTGTTTATTTCCACCATCTATCTCCTGAGTACCAATAGCCAGATGCAGTAATATATATTTCTGACTTGTCTTGACTGATGTTTTTGCCTGCCGTGAACTAAATCTATGGAACCAAACCTACACTGTAGTACACTTGAGCCAGGAGGAAGCATCCAGCTACTAGCAATAGACCAACTATGAATCTGACTGGATCAGAAGACAGGGGTATCACCCAGCTACTATACAAAAATCCCTGGTAAATGTCTAAACATCATTAATAGAACTTCTAATTTTATTTGAAGTGTGAACTTTAAATTTATTTTCTAGATAGAACTTTTAAATGTCATTTCTAGTGCTAACTTTTATATTGTAACAGTCAAAACATGTGTATCTCGTTAACATATTGCAGAATTCGACCACCACACAGAACAGCAGCACCATCGAGTAGCGAAGCCACCGGTAATACTGAGTTCGAACATAGTTTATCGGTTCCACAATACAATCTACGGAATAACGCCTCTGATGTGACATAAGTAAACACTTCTTTAGGCACGGTGGTCAGGGAGATGCACGAGATTCATGGGTTTTGTTTCCGAGTTGGCCAACAATCAAACGAATATTAATTAACACATATAATCGAGGAAATATATATAATGGGCATCGAATAAATGAAAACTTAACTACAGACGTATAGTTAAAATTATTTATTGACATATTTAATAACAGAAAACATTAGTAAGGTTATTGATCAGATTTTAAATTCAAAGTCTCAACAGCTAATTGGTAATATTATATATATAAAAATACATTTATTTATTAGGAGCATTTATTTATATGAAGGCGTAATCCAGCTACCTAGGGTTCTCGAGTGAGTATTTCTAATGCATGCTGTAAGGAATTTATACTTTGCACTGCAAGAGTCATCAGTAACGGCGGACATACATTTATTTAATAAAAATATTTATTTTACGACTAAGGACAAACATTTATTTGAGAGTATATGACGAAGACAATGCCGAGGCGGAGTGATAGAGAGAATAATAAACTAAATAAAAGAACACGTGGTACGCCTTAGAAGGGCGATGTAAAATGGCAGCGCTGAAACTGCAATACCGTGAATAAGTGATAAGGGTTTCGGGTTGGTCTCTGCCTCGACCCGAAAAGGTAAGGTGTCACATGAGCATAACCAGGGACAAGCGGTCCGTGTCGCAATTTGCCAGCTGGCTGCGTGACGGTCGTCAAGCCCTACGGGAACATTTATCATGTCCGCTTGTGTAGGACGACTGGGGTTAATTCAACCCTGGAGAATCCGGAGAATTCACGGCGTGGAATGAGCCATCGGGGCTTCAAAACGTAACACATGTATAATATCTAAAAGATTGTGGTAGTATTTAACTAGATTTCAAACTCGGCCCAACATTATCAACTTTGACTGAAAGAAAATTGGTGACTCTCAAAGAAATGAAATTTACATAATTATTCATTAACATTTAATAATAATAAAAATATCTAAAAAGGGAATTATTATAGCTAGTATGCCAGCTATTACGGAGTAGTCGACCCTGCATTACAATAACTGATTCTTTGAATGCGTGTCGATTTATATGAAATTTAAGTTATCTATAAAAGCAATATTAATGACAATTCGACACGCATTCACTGTTCAAGCGATTATGGATTTAGCTTTAAAACTAAGACAATTATGAGAAGGTAATATTTCAATGATAATTATAAATAAAATGTAGATTTAAGAAATACACACCTAAGAAGTGATAGAGGGAGGGTAAGCTAGATTATGCGAGAAGTTTACAGATTACATGAATTCTTAAATTTTAGTTTCACAAATTTACAATTTTAACATTTAGAAGTTATACAAATAATAGGAGATGAGCTATAGCTTATTATTACTAGAGTACTCTATAATTTGGAATACACAAACACAGGTACCTGTTTTATAAGATGTTTTCGTCCATTGGTTTAATAGCAGATTGTTCGTAATTAGAAATTTTCTTTCTTGTCCTGGGCATGTTGTTTTATTGATTTTTTTTTAACAGCAGCGGCTTTCTTGTTTATTTCAGGCAGCAGATCATTTTGGTGTTTTTACGATGGGCAAGGTGAAGCTCAGCATATGGTGGGCCATCTTCCGATGGAGAATAATTTCGGTGCTTACTCGGTCATACCTTGCAGTATTAATTTATTTAAGATATTTTAGACGCTCCACTCGAGAGCAAAGCTAAAATTCAAGTGCAAGTCTCCAGCAAGTCTAAGATGGCCTCCTTTTCTTATCTTAATCTTTTAATTTTTCTGTTCAGATATTTTTAGGTTTTATTTATCTTGCCCTCAGGATAATCAATGCTCTGCTGGTTTTAATTAGAAAGAAATTTGCTGTGCTATTGTTTGTTTTTCTTTACATTCGTTAATTACATTTTTTTTTAGGAATTTTGCTATAATTAATTTATTATCTATCACTGACCGATGCTTTTAAATTTTCAAAGACAAAAGGGAATAAAATTATTTTAACTTTCATTAATTATTGCATCAGATTTTGTTAGAATTATTATTTAACGAAATTTAAATTAGCAACAAATACGAACTTTATAAAATTCAAAATAACTGATTAATATTCCACAAAATTTATTTAACTACAAGAAATCTAAATTATATTATTTTATCCGTATTTATTGCGTTTAATTTGAGATCGAAATGTGTGCGTGTTTATGTTGAATTCTACATATATTAATACATTTTTAATATTGTTACACACACAATTCGATACCAAAAAGTTTAAATTTGGGTGGGATAGACCGGTCAGTGAGAGACGACAGAAAAAAGGTGAAACTTGAGATTCGAATACGAATCTCACTGTTTCATTTCCCCGTACTTCCCGTGAACAATTAAGGAAGAACAAAGAAGGCAAGAAAGAGGAAAAAAAATTTACATTACATAATTGAAAGACGAAAAGAAAAAAATTATTATTGTTTTTACAGATATTGAAATAGAGAAAGCAGAGATTTCATGAAGTAACGAACAATTTATATACCCGGATCTAGAATTTAAACTTTAACTTTAAAATGACCTAATTTGGCCGTGTCTGGTTAGCAATCATGATAATACGATTAGTTAAACTGATTATAGATATATAAAAAAAATTCTTAGACTAATATTAATTAACATAATATATATAAAAATTTTAAGAATAATAATAATTAAATATACATAACAAAATTTCTATATAAATCCCAATATAATTTCCATTCCAACAATATTTATTAAGTTCGTTTTACTAAATTTTATACACGGAATGGCCGTCCGAAATACTCCAATATTGTTATAACCCCGGGTCAGGTGGATAATATATATCTCTTGTCGTTGACGACTGCGGCCTTGGGTTCTCTAATTTTTGTCTTCTATCCGGCGGTTCTTTAGCCCAATGGCTAAAATCTAATGTAGTGAGAAATTCACTCATTTCTTCTATGTCCTTTATACGACTGCCCGCCATCAACTGTTGGATGGCCAGCGGCATGCCACGCTGGATGGTCCCTATGACGTGAGAATCCGAAAAGGCGAACGTTGTAAGGGATTTAAACCGATTCGCTTGGCGGAGGAAAAACTGTGTGTGTGTCTCTTGGGGTATCGTTCCATATTTTTCCTGGCAGAGCGTATTATAGATACCGCTTTGACGCTCGCTGCTCCAGTACCGCTTCATTAACACATCTTTGTAATTTCCGATTGTTTTCGGCTTCCATCTCACCATATTCCACCAGTCCTTGGCAGATCCCTGTAGATGGTAGCTAGCTATCGCTATCTGCTCGTCTGGCCCTGTTTTATAAAATTGGAAAAACTTTTGCAAGCTCTCTAAGTGGGCTTGCGGGCTTTCTCCGATCTCCCCTCTAAAGATCTTGATGTGGATCATCTTGGCTAAATAGCTTTGATGTCCAACGTCCATCTTCGCCTCTTCTTTAATGTTGACTTCCTTTTCTGGTTCTTGTGGGTCTTCATCGGTTGGAATGAGGTCTCTCTGCTCATCATATTTTTTTACCTCCACGACACTACCTGTTTGCTCTTCTATCATAGGTTCATCAGATCTCTCTTCCTTCATTTCACTCTGCCTGTCTTTAACCTCTTCGACCTTTTTACTAACTTTAGATATTCCCAACTGTTCCCTTATTACTTCTAACTCTCTCACTATAGTGTCTTTAAATTCTTGACATTCCCTGACTCTTCTTTTTTCTTCTTCCTGTCTCCTTTTTGATTCTTCCTCGCTTCTTTTTTTCAGCTCCTCCTCATACATTTCCTTCATTGCTTGCATACCCTGTCTGAGCATCTCCTTCATGAACTCGAAATTATAGTCCATGGATGCTCTGCATTGTTGCGGAGCTTCCCTTCGCTCGGGTGTCGACTCCAAAGCCTCAGATACATCTAGCTGCTCTGTCTCATTATTTTCTGTTTCCACTTTCTTATCCATTTATTTATTTATTTTTCACTAGTAGCATTTAACTATCCCCCACCGGTATCTTGGCCCTATAATACTCTTTCCTTGCCCTATCTCTATTCTACATTGCTGCCCTTAATATACTTAACATATATATTATAACTAACTATTAGTAACGCGTATAAGCCACTGCTGTCTATGACATATATATTTTTACTTTACTAAATTTTATTGTTAAAAACATAATAAGCTTCTGCTGTCTCATTTAGCTACTGATTATTATTATATATATAAAAAGATACTTCATTAGATCCGAGTATTTCGTTCCTTCTTACATTACACACACATCCCTGCTTTCCTTAAATTTGTTATTACGCCTGCTGTCCTTTCACTCACTCGACCCACATTATTTCGCTCGATTTACTTTTTTTTCATTATTTTTATCAAAACAAAATCGTATATATATAGAATAATTAGCCAATTCGGCAACGAACGCTAAAGAAATTTATCTGCGTTATTTTTGCTCAGGGTATCTATGGGTTTTATGCTCGAAGCCTCACGTTGGAAAGCGCCAAACGCTAAAAAAAAAAATTTAAGTATGTAACAGTCAAAACACGTGTATCTCGTTAACATATTGCAGAATTCGACCACCACACAGAACAGCAGCACCATCGAGTAGCGAAGCCACCGGTAATACTGAGTTCGAACATAGTTTATCGGTTCCACAATACAATCTACGGAATAACGCCTCTGATGCGACATAAGTAAACACTTCTTTAGGCACGGTGGTCAGGGAGATGCACGAGATTCATGGGTTTTGTTTCCGAGTTGGCCAACAATCAAACGAATATTAATTAACACATATAATCGAGGAAATATATATAATGGGCATCGAATAAATGAACACTTAACTACAGACGTATAGTTAAAATTATTTATTTACATATTTAATAAAAGAAAACATTAGTAAGGTTATTGATCAGATTTTAAATTCAAAGTCTCAACAGCTAATTGGTAATATTATATATGTAAAAATACATTTATTTATTAGGAGCATTTATTTATATGAAGGCGTAATCCAGCTACCTAGGGTTCTCGAGTGAGTATTTCTAATGCGTGCTGTAAGGAATTTATACTTTGCACTGCAAGAGTCATCAGTAACGGCGGACATACATTTATTTAATAAAAATATTTATTTTACGACTAAGGGCAAACATTTATTTGAGAGTATATGACGAAGACAATGCCGAGGCGGAGTGATAGAGAGAATAATAAACTAAATAAAAGAACACGTGGTACGCCTTAGAAGGGCGATGTAAAATGGCAGCGCTGAAACTGCAATACCGTGAATAAGTGATAAGGGTTTCGGGTTGGTCTCTGCCTCGACCCGAAAAGGTAAGGTGTCACATGAGCATAACCAGGGACAAGCGGTCCGTGTCGCAATTTGCCAGCTGGCTGCGTGACGGTCGTCAAGCCCTACGGGAACATTTATCATGTCCGCTTGTGTAGGACGACTGGGGTTAATTCAACCCTGGAGAATCCGGAGAATTCACGGCGTGGAATGAGCCATCGGGGCTTCAAAACATAACACATGTATAATATCTAAAAGATTGTGGTAGTATTTAACTAGATTTCAAACTCGGCCCAACATTATCAACTTTGACTGAAAGAAAATTGGTGACTCTCAAAGAAATGAAATTTACATAATTATTCATTAACATTTAATAATAATAAAAATATCTAAAAAGGGAATTATTATAGCTAGTATGCCAGCTATTATGGAGTAGTCGACCCTGCATTACAATAACTGATTCTTTGAATGCGTGTCGATTTATATGAAATTTAAGTTATCTATAAAAGCAATATTAATGACAATTCGACACGCATTCACTGTTCGAGCGATTATGGATTTAGCTTTAAAACTAAGACAATTATGAGAAGGTAATATTTCAATGATAATTATAAATAAAATGTAGATTTAAGAAATACACACCTAAGAAGTGATAGAGGGAGGGTAAGCTAGATTATGCGAGAAGTTTACAGATTACATGAATTCTTAAATTTTAGTTTCACAAATTTACAATTTTAACATTTAGAAGTTATACAAATAATAGGAGATGAGCTATAGCTTATTATTACTAGAGTACTCTATAATTTGGAATACACAAACACAGGTACCTGTTTTATAAGATGTTTTCGTCCATTGGTTTAATAGCAGATTGTTCGTAATTAGAAATTTTCTTTCTTGTCCTGGGCATGTTGTTTTATTGATTTTTTTTAACAGCAGCGGCTTTCTTGTTTATTTCAGGCAGCAGATCATTTTGGTGTTTTTACGATGGGCAAGGTGAAGCTCAGCATATGGTGGGCCATCTTCCGATGGAGAATAATTTCGGTGTATGCTTACTCGGTCATACCTTGCAGTATTAATTTATTTAAGATATTTTAGACGCTCCACTCGAGAGCAAAGCTAAAATTCAAGTGCAAGTCTCCAGCAAGTCTAAGATGGCCTCCCTTTTCTTATCTTAATCTTTTAATTTTTCTGTTGAGATATTTTTAGGTTTTATTTATCTTGCCCTCAGGATAATCAATGCTCTGCTGGTTTTAATTAGAAAGAAATTTGCTGTGCTATTGTTTGTTTTTCTTTACATTTGTTAATTACATTTTTTTTTAGGAATTTTGCTATAATTAATTTATTATCTGTCACTGACCGATGCTTTTAAATTTTCAAAGACAAAAGGGAATAAAATTATTTTAACTTTAATTAATTATTGCATCAGATTTTGTTAGAATTATTATTTAACGAAATTTAAATTAGCAACAAATACGAACTTTATAAAATTCAAAATAACTGATTAATATTCCACAAAATTTATTTAACTACAAGAAATCTAAATTATATTATTTTATCCGTATTTATTGCGTTTAATTTGAGATCGAAATGTGTGCGTGTTTATGTTGAATTCTACATATATTAATACATTTTTAATATTGTTACACACACAATTCGATACCAAAAAGTTTAAATTTGGGTGGGATAGACCGGTCAGTGAGAGACGACAGAAAAAAGGTGAAACTTGAGATTCGAATACGAATCTCACTGTTTCAATATATGTGAATAAGGACATAATTGTTTAAATATTGTCATTTGCATTTTAAAATATTAAATATTCCTTTTTTTAATCATCATCATCAACAACCATTATCAATCCACTGCAGGATGAAGGTCTCTCCAAGTTCAATCAATCTTTTCCGATCTTTAGTTTCTCTTCTCCACATCATCCCTGCACACTTTCTTATTTTATTCATTCATCTCACATGTGGTCTCTTTCTGTGTCTTTTACAATGTTTTGGAATCCAGTTTAAGATTTCAATTGTCCATCTATTATCATCTCTTCTAGCCATATGTCCAGCACAACTCCATTCAGTCTTTTAATTTTTTCAATGAGGTCAGTAACACTTGTTTCTCTTGCCTATATATTGAGTTTTCAATCTCTTTTTGTTACTCCCAACATGCATCTCTCCATACTTCTTTGAGTGGTCTGAAGTCTGTGTTGCTTTTTTATTAAGTGTCCAAGTCTCAGATCCATAAGTAAGAACTGGTAAAACACTTTATTAAAAACCTTCCTTTTCAAACACCTAGGCATATTTCCTTTTAGTATCAAGTTCTTTCTACCAAAAGCACTCCAACCAAGTTTAATTCTATGATTAATTTCATCCATTATTTTTCCATCTGTATTAATAATCTGGCCAAGATATTTGTGTTAGGCTGACATTTGATTCGAAGTTACCTACCATTTCCACTTAAAACATTATCCAAGAAGTTCAAGATCTATATATCTTTTACTTTCATTTGTCTTCATTTATTATTGTGAATCTAAAAATTGTATTTTAATTTTAATGAAATTTTTATTATATTTTAAGAATACCATGACTAGTATATCAGAGGTGAACATCAAGGGTACACAAAGGTAATTTTGCTTATATGTTATATCTCTTTCCTCTACATGCTTAATGTTGTGCTTAAAGAATGAAATCTAAGGATAGAATTGGCAAATTTCTAAAAAAAAAAATTTGTTTTAAATGCCAAAAGACATACTCATACCTGTAAAAACTCTTCATGAAATCTCAGGCATTTAATATCCCCTCTAAATAGCATTTTAAAACATTCAGCCATGTCTATGACAAAATGTCATAGACATGACAAATTCAATATGCTGTGACAAATTCAATATTTTCTTGGATTTATTCATTTTTTGCTTTATTAAAAAGTAGTTAAGTATATATATGCTACAGGCATCATTCTTTTATTAAATATTCTTGATTATGTTCTTAATAAAAGTATATATGGATGACCCCTGTAATTTTTTTTCAAAAAAGGTTAGTAATTTAAATGGGTTCCTGGCATCAATTTGGCTAGCTTAATCATAAGTAAAAGCAGCTAGTTGGCATAAGGTTCCCATGCATACATATGATGAACAGCATCACCTAGCAGCTGGAACTTGCAATGCTGCATTTGGGCCCCTACTCTGAATATTTTTGTGGTTGACATGGAAACAGTGCCTCTTGCTGCCACATGGGGCGTAAGTTACAAGTACCTCTTATTGTTTACAAAGTAGCTTATATGTTTGTTTAATGTAGGAAAAAATAAAATTGCATATTGCATACTAACATCTGTAATATATCCAATTCAATCAATATTGTTATCAAAAAATTTGCATAATGACAAAATAGTATGTATTATTGCCATTCAACTAGATATATGGCAAAATTCTGCACAATGAAATTAATAAAACCCACCAATTTCAGTTTTTATCACAGAAAAAAAAATTTATTTGCAGGATAGTGTTATGTAATAAAAAATTAGATATTTGGAAATTCGTAATAATTAAAAATAAAGTTTGAACACTACTTGGCAATAAATAAAAAAAACATAATTGCAAAATCTAGATTATTTAAAAGCAAACTTATTATTTATTTTCTTAGCTTTCTATTTTGATCCAAAAATTATTTCCTTTAAACTGCTGTGAATATGATGGAGGTATAGATTTAATTTGTTGTAATATTAATCTTTCCTTGTATTATATAGGTCAGGGATAGAGGAAAAATTCTGGAGCTCAAGTATGGATGCAGCCCCAGCACCATCACTTATAATGCTCAAACTTCGTCTAATTTCCCAAGCTTTAATTTATTCATTTTTTAAAAATATTATTCTTGTTGATATTACCATGTAAATATCCTTCAGAATTTGATTACATTATTAATCTATATCTAGATTTTTAAAAGCTTTAATTGCTGAAGAAATGTTTATAGTGTCATATGATCTCATTCAAATATGTGTCGTCTTCGAAGCCTATTGATAGTTTAAGTTCATTTAAGAATTTCCATGGTTAAGTATATCAATTGCTGATATTGTTTCTTTTAATAACTTTTTCTCTATCTTTAAACATACATCTTACTAACAAATAAACATTTCTTATGTTGAATCTATTGAACATCATACCATTATGAAGTATTTTTTTATTAATGAAAACATAATTTATTAATGTTACTTTGTGCTTCTCTGTCAGTTTTTTCTTTGGGTTTTTCTCATAAAAATGATGCCTAATCTTACAGGCTTTCCTCTCAAATTCCACAAGTCCTTATGTCTTATTTCTGTCTCTGTATTCAAATTTATTCAAAGTACTTTTGTCTATTAGTTGTTTTTTTAATTCTAGCATTAAAATTTTTGATAAAAATTTTCAAATATCTGATTAAAGCATTTTATATCTCTATTTAAAAATTCTTTTCATTTCATCAGAATAATAATATGCCATACATGAACTTGGTATTATTTGCATATGATGTCTATCATTAAGTTGACTGATTGATATTAGCACTCTGTCCAATATATCAAAGTTATTGCTATATTTTTTTATTTATGATGAATTCCATTCCACTTTCTTTATAATAAAGTACGCGAATATTATTTAAGTCAAACTGGCATTTTATCTTTTCTTTTAACTTCACAATGCCCCATTTAATATTAGACTATTTTTTTCCCAATTCATATAATCTTTTTTCACTTAAAAAAATAATTTACAATTCTAGGTATTTAAATAAAAGTCATCATCAAATGATAGCTAAGTCATAATCCGATAATTCTTGTTACATTTTGCCTTCAGCCAGCAACTACTGCTTTAGCTGATAACATTACATCCTTCAAAATATGAGATCCATAATTTATTTTGTCTATCATTGTTGAGAATATTTAAAAAAGTCATTATATGCATAGTTGAACATAAACATTCTATCCTCAAGAAAACTCAATTTAATAACCGAAACACAGGCTTATTATATATCTGTGTCTATATATGTAATATATAGGGTATATGAGCACAGACTTTCACATGACCCACCACTCTTCACTCTATCTAATAACACTGATACACTTAAGCACATATATGCTGAAAAGATAAATAATCACCAATATACGTATTTCATGCTAACCAGCAATCATCAGTTGGTCCAAATTATCATCTCCCACACATATATACTATAAGTGCTCAGATATATATTAAGATAGACTATCTTCATACTTTAATGGACAGGCTCCAATCTACTACACATTCCAACTCTTCAACTGTCCATCCAATTGAAAATCTGATGATGGAAATGCTCAAAGGCCACCCTGAGGCCAAGATTCTTGTCACACCCATGCTGACCTAAGGTCAATCTGAACCCCAAATGTACAGGACATAATCCATTTAATATGCAAGGATAGGCAGACATCTCTACAATGTAATAACTGAAACACAGGCTTATTATATACCTGTGTCTATATATGTAATATATAGGGTGAATGACATGACCACCCACCACTCTCCACTCTATCTAATAACACTGATACACTTAAGCTCATATATGCTGAAAAGATAAATAATCACCAATATATGTAGTACATGCTAAACCAGCAATCATCAGTTGGTCCAGATTATCATCTCCCACACATATATACCATAAGTGCTCAGATATATATTAAGATAGACAATCTTCATACTTTAATGGACAGGCTCCAATCTACTACACCCTCCAACTCTTCAACCGTCCATCCAATCGAAAATCTGATGATGGAATGCTCGAAGGCCACCCTGAGGTTGAGATTCTTGTCACACCTATGCTGACCTAAGGTCAATCTGAACCCCACATGTACAGGACATAATCCATTTAATACATATGCAAGGTTAGGCAGACATCTCTACAATGTAATAACTGAAACACAGGCTTATTATATACCTGTGTCTATATATGTAATATATAGGGTATATGAGCACAGATAGTGGTGGGTCGTGTGAAAGTCTGTGCTCATATACCCTATATATAAAAAATGTTTTTTTTACTTTAATACTAACAGATCTCTAAGAAAAGAGAGTGAGGTGAGTCTTATTCTCAGAGGGAAAAGTCAGGATCCTAACTTCACTGATTGGTATATATTGGTGAGAGTTTATTCATGTTTATTTATTATGCGATTAATCACATGTTAATAATAGTTTCAATGGGGAAAACGTATGGAATGGGTATCAAAAGTAACCTTTTGGTTCATTCTTTTAAGGTCTTACAGAGGAATCAAGAGGTATCATTTTAGTTAATTTTTGCAAAATAATATAAAATATAAATTTTTTACATTTGAAAAAAAATTGTGAAGTCAATCTGTTATTGAAAGATGAGCAAAAAAGCATATAAGGTATTTCTGAGTAATTTAGTTGAATAAAATTTTCTATTAACATATCAAATATAGACAAATTTGTTTGTAGGTAAATAATATAGACAAATAAATTTGTCTATATTTGATATGTTAATAAATGCTCTTAGAGAATAATTTTCTATGATTAAATATTTATAATTTACATGTTCAATAAAATATATTAATTTAAAGAGATGCTTTGTGCATTCTAAGTGCTGCAGCTTTTGAGATAAGACTGATATGAGGTTAAAAATCATCTTATTCTCTATCATCTACTTTTTGATATTTTATCCCTGCAGGTAGATTTCATATTTCTATCAATTTCTTTATGCAGGTAATCAAGTTACGTTTCCTTGGACATTAATCTGATTTCAGCCATTATGTTGCTGCCTTTTGGCAAAGTGAAACAAAACTTAAGTATTTATGATAATTAGATTTTTTTTAAAAAGTAAAACATTTATAGGCATATTGAAATCACGTTTTAATATGCATATAAAAACATATTTATATAAAAATAACTTCTATTAATATTAGACATTTTTTTAAATAACGATTCTTAGTGCTTTATACATGTTTTTATATAGAAAATAAATTCTGTTACTTGTTGAACTTTTTTTTTTAATAGCGATTCGTAAAATGTATGTGCATGGAGATAAATTTACAACCTGGTGGTAAGTCCCGAAAACTTAGAGATTTATTTGCATAATAGTTCGTGTTCAACCTATTTATGTTGAATGTGAATTAAATATTTTCATTATTTGATTAAAATAAAATATAAACTTACTATATCTTTTTATGATCTATTTTCTCCGCCTGGTATATATAATTAATTATTTTGCTAGCAACATTAAATAATAAAAAAATCAAAGACATGTGCTTTAATATTAAAGTAATAACAAATGAATTCGCTGTAGTTTTTTTTGATCAAATTAAGAAAATTTGCTAGTACTGTACGTACGGTGTTTGTTTTTTTTTAATCAGAGAGACGAAGTGAACACCATTTCAAAACTTCTATTCTAGAAACCTTATTATTATTACTTTTTTTTTTTTAAAGTATTATTCAAAATTTTGAATAAAAATACGTTTTGCTTTTATTTTAAATTTAATTCAAAGCAATTATCTTTTAAATAAAAAGTTATTTGACCCTATGGTTGTTTATTGAAAAACGATAATCAAGACATTAGGAAAAGAGTTGGACAATTTGTAATTGTTTACTTCAAAACAATTATAAACAGCCCCACATCTGTCAAAAGATGGGACAGATCATTGGAAAGTCATCTGGACAGTTGGGTCGGTTAAGTTCAAAGATCAGATTCTAGTCATTGGAGGAATATTGTGCATGATGATTGGATTAAAAAAAATATCCACTGAATTAATTGTTCATGCTTGTCTCTGAAATTTTCAAATGTCTCTCCCGACTTAAATGAAGGCATTGTGCATATATAAATATAAAATTTCCCTGCTGATACTCCAACACTGCTTTATTAAGTAAATAAAATATTCTCAATACAAAGAACAAGATAAAAACTTTTCAAGAGAAAATACTGGTCGTGTTTTCTCTTTTACCTTTATATTTACATATTTCATTATTTGATATAGTATTGACAAGCTGTAAATTGAAAAATTCCATAAATGTCAATTAAAATAGCATAACGCAATTGGAAATATAGCTTTAAAAAATAATATGATTAATTTAAAATCTTCATGCTTTCTTTCCAAAATGCTTCAGATATGCTTTTATAAATGAAATAATGTAAAAGAGAGAAGACAGACCAATCTTTTTTCTTAAAAAGTTTTATCTTATACTTTGGAATAAATTTCATTTACTTAATAGACCAGTGTTGGAGTATTAATCTTCATGCGTATATATATATAAGGAGGTTTATTTAACCTTCTTTGTATCAATAATTTCAGTCAAGTTGTAATCTTTAGTGCCTATATACAAATACTAGATCATAAATAAGGGTAGGATTTCATCTTTATTGTTAGAAGGAGGTTGTCTTGACAACAGATTGAGATTGTTTGCTTGTTATTGATATTAGGATTGTCTAAGTGTTGACTGATTTTAATGAATACTTATAAACCCATTTAGTCTTGAACATTATTACACTTATTATTTAATTAACATTGGAAATTATAATCGTGGTTTGAATGTTGTAATTGACTATTTATTTGTCTGCATCCAGAACAAGTTATATTTACCTGTTTAAGAAGTTTATTTAAACTTTTTTTTTGTATCAATAATTTCAGTCTCTGTGGTCAAGTAGCAATCTTTAGTGTCTATAAACATATATTGGATCATAAATAAAGATAGGATTCTATCTTTATTGTTAAAGAGGTTACCTTGGTAACAGATCGAGATTGTTTGATTGACATTATGATTGTTTAAGTGTTGACTGATTTTAATGATTATATATATATATA
Organism: Epiperipatus broadwayi; assembly: GCA_028023455.1. NCBI lineage: Eukaryota > Metazoa > Onychophora > Udeonychophora > Euonychophora > Peripatidae > Epiperipatus > Epiperipatus broadwayi. The sequence goes on from JAQFVV010006204.1 coordinate 1,246,687, forward strand.
TAATCATCACACAAAGTTGAAGTCAAATGAAGATTTCTATGGAAAACAAACGAGCAAGAATTGAAAAAAAAAAAACATATTTAGCCTGACTGCAGTAATATCAATTTTATAATGAAATTGTCTTTAGATTTTTAATACTTCTATAGAAAACTCACATATTTATGCAATTAAAATAGGATTCTAAAATTCAGGAAAAGTTTTATTATATCAATGCTTATAACCATTATTTTATCTTCACTTCATTCATCAATGAGCATCAGTGTATGGGTTTGATATGTAGAAAAAAAATATATTACTTTTAAATAAGTTGATATCCTGCAAATATAATTTTAAAAACAATTTGAAAAATTAACTTAATAAATACATATTCTGTCAAATTATTGACAAAAATGTATTTTAATAATCTTTAATAATGATTTGTAAAATAGTGATTATGACTACCAGTTAATTCAGATATATCTAAGAGAAGGAATTCCCAAGTTTTTGATCTTCGTACCCCCTTAGCTTTTACGAAATTATATAGTACCTACTATTCATTTTGAAGAATGTAAAATGCAGTATGGCATGAGGCAAGACTTGAGAGGGTGCCAATTTGACAATTTCACTAGCTATCTTGAATCTTACTTGGACATTTTGAGTTGTCAAAACTGCAATAAGAAAAAAATCTACACAACCTAAATGTATTCATGTCCAAAAAAAGACCTGAAACATTGGTGAAGTAGCTAATAACCCATAAATGTTGCTAACATTTTTGGAATATATTAATAGCATAATAGTATGTTATCTGCTATTCACTGTACTCCCTGGACAACTTTTCCATATTCCCTGGAGTTATGGGTATCTCAGGCTGGAAACCCCTGTCTTAGAGTATTGTTCAAAATACTAATATGCCATGCTAAATACAATTGGATTTTCAATTATTCAGCTTAATTTTTCAAGAGTAGTGTTTTTTTTTATAAATATGCATTATTGTTAGGGGATTTGGAATGAAAAAATAGTTAGTAGAGACAGTGCTTCATCAAAATCAATGTCAGCTGACCACTTAGGAGTTGTTTGGTCTCTAAGGACCTCACAAGTTTTAGATTTGATAATAGACATAAGCATGGCTAATTTTAATTCAGGCTTTTTGATTCAATTAGCCTGTAAATAGAAGATTACTTGATTTTATGGCTTGGCCAGGCTGGATCAAATTCTTCTATTGAGCCAATTTTAGCCATTTTATTTTTTCTCTTTATGCTGTGAGAAAAAAGTTTCTACTTTTATTTGTGAGAGTAATCACTTCGGTTGATTTTCAACTTTTATTTGATGAGCTATTTTTTGCATAACTGCCAATCTTTGACAAAGACAAAATCTAATGACCCATTGGGGGGAGTTTCTGCTTCTATTAATAAGAGTAACTACTCTCATTTGATCTTAAAAAATACTTTTGTTGATATTCCAATAACGTTTGTAGTCAATTATTTTTGATTAATGACAAAATCTAATGACCTGCAAGGGCATAATTTTGCATTTAAACTTTTTTTTCCAACCATGGGGGACGGGACGTTATTTTGTCGACTGCACCAAATCTGTTGTGTTTAGTCTGGATTATACATAAACATAAATGTGTGTAAATACATTTTATAAAATATATTTATTAGTGAAACCTGAATGCAAAATACACATACTTACAACTTATTTACAATGACTATACTCCACCTGCCACCAATTGGCAACGTATAGCTCCTATTTCTAGAGTGAACTATTGGAAGAAGAGATCATATGTGCCCTTAGAGATTTCTCTACTGGGTTCCAACTGTAACTTGGCAGACTGCCTCATGAATAGGTAAGGTGACACTTTTGGCTATACTATGACAGCTTGCTTCATGTCAGGTTTGATTCTGACAGCTTCCAGTTCTGAACATGGACTTGCTTCACTACTTTAACGATTAGCTTTGATATCTATTGGTTGGAGAATGTATATACTGCTGTTCAGGTTTAACAGTAGTTTTCTGACCTTTCATCCTTAATGGAAACATTGCCTATTGACCAATTGTTGCCCTTGGCTATGCATTATCTCTTTGTATATTCATTGATTAGTGGCAATGAATGCTTAATGCAATCTACATAAGATGGAACCTAGGTTAATCCATTAGGTGAGATATGACATTAAACCACTGTAATCTCCTGCAATTCTATTGAATTTTGACATGGAATACAAATGCAGGTGCCTTAAGACAATACTCTAAAAAATATTTTTTTGCTTCAGATATATACAGAATTGGGATACTTATTTCTGGATGTTGTCAAACTTTCAATTATATAATTAGCAGCTCAAAAACATGTAAATAAAACAATTTCACCATTATCACATTCTTACATCATGTTTAACACCTACTTTGTTACAAAATAGTAAAAAAAAATATTTTTTTATACAAAATGTTATATGAAAATAATCCCAGTGGTAACACTAAACTGAAAAAAAAAAAACCAAATATTTAAGCCACCCCACATGGTTAAAAAAAATCCTGCACCACTCTCTGTGAAATAAATATTGTGACACATATGTATATATGTGTAACATAGAATGATTTAAAAATAAACGAAAGAAAAATACAATTTTTTTTTAATAAGATACAAAAAGGAGACAATTTATTAGATAAAAATAGAAATATATTTTTCTTTGAATAAATTCAAAAGTGGGTAAAGGCCTGTTAAAATGTAGGAATTTATTAATTTAGTTACTTTTGAAAAACATGTTGTATAAACAATAATTCAAACTAGGTAATTAGAAATCTAATTAAAGATCTCTAATATATGTAAATTATCTAATCAGAAGAAATTTGTTTAAAATTTAGTAGAACTGATTAAATAAGTTTGATCAAATTGTATTTAAAAATTTAAAAGATTAACTAATTAAAAAAATTTGAAAACTAATAACATGGGTGATCATAATGGGTGGCAAATATATAAAAGCTACAAATTTACTATTGTTTGATTCTTCTGACAAGTTTTGCTGTGAGAAATCTATAAAATTTTGCTTGGGTTTTGCTGTCAATTAAGAAAGTAGTGCACCATTAATCATTTATTCTACTGCTGGTTTGCTATACAAAGTTTCCCAGTCATCAATCAGGAATGTATAGCAATATTCACAAACATCTGTGAACAAGAACCCAGACTAGTAGCCCAAACAGATGAAAAAAATCTAGGAACCCCTGCTAATAAACTCCCATTACCTTCATTGAGGAGAGGGGCAATTGTTCCAGAAATGAATCTACAACAAAAACTTAGGTAAATATAAAATACAAAATTCAATATCTAGCCAAACTGTTGTTCTTTTGAAACTTTCTAACTAAAAGCAATTGGGTTGATAACCTTTATTTTGAAATAGACTAATCTTTAGCAAAGAAAGTCATAATTAATTTACTTCACTTTTATTTGACTATTATGTTAATGTTTTACTTTTCCTAACCTGTTAAGTTGGCTTAGTTCTCTCCAAATCACCGTATAACATTTTAATTGCCATAAAATTTAGAGTTAATTATATATGTGCATTGTATATACACTTGGTCTGATAGTTTAATTTAAGTCGGTTCATTTTAAAACCTTTCTTTTGAGGATACTCTTAATCAGTCTTGGCTAGATAGCACCCGATAATCATCCCAATAAAAATACAAATATCCTCAGAGGTGTTTCCTTTTTGAAGCCATAGCATGAGTGCAATGGTCTAGAAAGGTGGCCACATGTTATAACCATCCTGGTTTGACCACTGGTATAGCTGATATATAAAAAAATCATATTAACTTCTCTGCTGGAAATAATAGTTTGCTAAATGCATAAAATAATAATTATTAATTTAGAAAATGATAATTTAATTTTAAATGTAAGGCATGCTATGGTAAGTATGATGGTTTTGTTATAAATAGCATCCAACACGGGTGCCTGAAATGCTCATTATTAATATTACTTCAATGTAGTTGACTAAAATTTCCATTATAAATGCCCCAAACATCTGTTTTTTTTTTGTATTAAATTTAAAAATTCAAACAAGTAATCAATTTTAATTATCATCATAAAGTGACAGCTATCAGACAAAAATAATTATAATTAAATAAAAGTTAAAATTGATGAGATGTGCGAGAGGGGAGGAAATAGCCAAAGTTAAATCAAAATTATTGGTTAAGAAATATTAAAATATATATTTATAGTCAAAGTTAAAAGAGCAGATAAGATATATATTAAAATATGGGCAGATATATATATATAAACAACAAGGGTATTAATCATAAGTAATCAGGTAGATATAAGGGACTGTGGTGTGGGAGATTGAATAAACACATCGATCAAATAAAAAAATACATGGACAAGTAATTATTAACTAAAAGAGATAATAAAATGATCATAATATTATTATTAAAAAAAATAATAATAAAACTGAATAGGGTAAATGCATACTAGAGCCTCAGTGAAAATGGAAGTTCATGACAAAGATTTAAAAAATATTCTCAGTGAGGAACAACAACAAATCAAACCGAAAAACAGGAAATCTCAAAAATGCTAGAAAATAGTGACATCATGATCATGATAATTAATAAAAATGTTTCAAGAACTCAAAAGGCAAAACAATGAGACCTCTGAAGAGCTTAAAGAACAAAATGAAGAAAGGAAAAATCAACAAAATAAGATAGTTGAAAAACTTCAACAAACAGCTGAAGAAAGTAAAAAACAAAATAATGAGACAAATATAAAATTGGCAAAAACAGACAATGAGTTTAAAAGTCATTATAAAAACACAAACAAAAAATTAAAAGTCAAGCTGAAATACTTGGAAAATTAGAACAGCAAATTAAGACAGGGCATAAGAAATTGAAAGAAGAAATTATGATAGAAATCAGCAGAAATATAAAGCAGATTGAAAGTCAAATAAAAACAGCTTAGAAAATTGGAAAAAATAAAATAGTACAAGAAGAAAAAATATAGCTGTTGTAGGAAATAGTAACAGAAAATAAATTTGAAAACAAAAGAATAGTAGAAAATTTGAGGTTGAAATATATAATTTATCTAAGAAGATAGATAAAATCAAGCTTAAAAATAGGCAAAATGAAACATGTGAAGACATTGGAAAAATTAATGTTAGTAATTATGAGCAGGAGAGCATGAATATAAGCATGCAGATACAAAGTAATAATCCTGCAATAGTAAACCAATTTCTAAAGATAAGATTATTTTCACGTTACATAAGGGAGGCTTCCACAGAACATATTAGCAGCTTGAAATAATACTTTGTATTGAACCAGCTAAATGAGAAGTCCATGTTCACTATCATCTGCAACCATCTGCAAGGTGCTTCTCAGGCATGATGAAACTCTGTTTTAAAAAACCAACAACTTTTCACAAATATAAACAAACTCTAATAGCTAGCTATTGGAATGAAGAGTATCAGGAAAATATTAGGCACCAGACACAAGATAAATGGCAACCCTGGTAAGCATTTCACACCATTCTTCTGAAGACAAGTAGCCAAATTACATGCTTTAATGGCCAGCCCACTATCTGAACAACAAATTATTAGGATAATGTTGAACAAATGGATCAGAACAGAGAGAAAGACTGTTGAGCAGATGGCTGAATTATTGAGTGTTTTTGATACACCAGATTTAGTTACGAGGCCAAAGATTGGGGATTTAAACCCCAACCAAAAGAACCTACAGTAAATGTAATGAAATGTGGTCCTAGAAGACATTACTGGAGTGAATCCAGAAAAAGACAATTTTCCCATAATTCTGAACGAACAAAAATCTTCACACAAATGGGAAGTGTTTCGGATCTCACTTGGACAAATATGAAAAATCCTGCATGAGTGGCTACTCCAGAAAATATATATATATAAAATAACCACTTATTAAAAACTAAATTAGCAATCAGGCAGACCCTCCAGTTTGGCTTACAAAAATGACCTGGATTACATAATATAAAAATGATTTTAAATACCAAATGTTGAAAATGATTTAATTAAAATAGAAATGTTGTCTAATAAGGAGCAAAAAATTTTATTTGCATTTGAATAAGCTTTTAAAAAATAAATAAATTTACATAATAATTACAATGAGTTTAACCAAATTAATGACATCCAAGAGTTTATTAATAACCCAGCTTATAAGTCTGTGATTTAAATACAGCAGAGCGTGATAAAATCAATAGGTAATATATATATATATATTAAAATATAGCGTATTTAAAGTGAAAAATAAAAGAAAATAATAATAAATATTAAACCTTAATGGAAAATAATCCGAATCATATCATTTATTTCATATATAGGGTATATGAGCACAGACTTTCACACAATCCACCACTCTCCACACTATCTCATAACACTGATACACTTGAACACATATATGTTGAAAAGATAAATAATCACCAATATACGTAGTTCATGCTGAACCAGAAATCATAAGTTGGTCCAGATTACCATCTATTTCCACACATATATGCTATAAGTGCTCAGATATATATTAAGATAGCCAATCCTCATACTTTAATGAACAGGCTTCAATCTACTCCACTCCAACTTTTCAACCGTCCATCCAGTTGAAAATCTGATGATGGAATGCTCAAAGGCCACCCTGAGGCCGAGATTCTTGTCACACCCATGTTGACCTAAGGTCAATCTGACCCCCCATGTACAGGATATAATCCATTTAATACATATATAAGAAATAGGCAGACATCTTTAATTAAGTAATAATTGAAACACATAGGCTTATTATATATATCTGTCTATATATGTAATATATGGGGTATATGAGCACAGACTTTCACACAATCCACCATTCTCCACACTATCTCATGTTGAGTGATAATGAGTAAGAAAATTATAGATCGAGGTATGTGGGCATATATATTTTAACAATATGTATATATACATATTGTATGTGTGTATATATACGAGTTATATGATTTTTTTTTTAATTAAATAGGAAAATAAAATTATATATTTCTGTATTTAATTGTTTGAAAAAGAAAACGTTAAAATAAAATAAAAAAGTACAAATATTGGGAAATGGATTAAAATATCTTTCTTTTCTTTTTTTTGTATTCTAGTCTAACGTATAATTCTTTCAAAAGTACTTTTGATTAAAAAGCACTTTGAATTAAGAGTAATTAATTGAAACAAATTTTGTACAAGATTAATCAGGTTCTGGAGATCAAGATTCCAGAATGATTAAATAAACAATATATAACTAATTTCGATGTAATTAAAATTGAAAAATAAGGAAATAAAAAAATGTTACTAATTAAAAAAATAAAGATCAAATGAATTGATAACTGTGGATTACAAATCGAGCAGTTGGTGGAGTCCAATGATATATATATACTAAAATCACCTATTGCTCAAAAACTATTGATCAAGGTTAATATCCAGACATATAGAAACATATAGAAAAATGTCAGAAGAGAGAAAAAAAGGAAAGAACAGCAGCAGAAAACAAAGAAACAAAAGAAAGCTAGTTAAATAACCAAAGAACCTATAAGCCAGCTAAAATGATTAAATCCAGCAGGATGAAACAATATTTATCCTGCATGTTGGTGGAGAAATTTTTGGCTAGACTAAAACTGAGTGTTCATTCTTTTCCACTGCCCCTGAACATCATTGGCCAGATGCAATCATATATATTTCCGACTTGCCTTTTGCCAATCTTTATACCTGCCATAAACTGAATTTATGGAATCAAGTCTATTCATGGTACACTAAACCAGGAGGAAGCTTCCAACTACCAAGAGAAGCCCATTATGACTCTGATAGGATCAGAAGACAGGTGTGATCATCCAAATGTTGTGTTAAAACCCAGACACTATACAAAATCCTAGGTAAAAATATTTAGATGTCTTTCTGGGGTGCCAATCTCATGTTTAATAGCTAGTCAAGGGTCAAAGTGCTTGAAGCATGTTAATGTCATCTCGTGGATTCTAGTCTCAGTATTAGATGGTGGCCTAGGGTTTAAACCCATTATAAATAATTCCCATACAATGTGGCATGTTTCTTGCAGTCAGAAAGAGTTACCTTGGTCTGGAAAAGTGGCCACTGTTTAATATTTTTATTAAATCCCGGTCTGACCGATAGTGTGATTAATATGTAAATATTGATCATATTTTCTCCTCTGCTTGAATAATGTGGTCTTGAAAATCATAGAGGTCCCTACTATCGCATTTTATATGCATGTGCTTGAGGCTACAGCCTTAATGAATATTATTATTATTATTATTATTAAAGATTAATATGATTTAGTAAAGTAAAATAATAAATAATTAGACTTAGAATAATTCCTAAAGTTTTTTTATATTTTTGAATCCTGTTACAGTATGAAATCTTGATTGTATTTTGTGCTTGGTTAAACTGTTTCTTTGCAAGTCATTAACCTGCAGATGGGTCTGTGTGTCAAGTCCATTTATGATAATGATGTATCAGTACAAAAAGTCTTGGCATCATTGTGGATCAGGAAGCAAAATTCCCAGTATGTTAATAAGAAAAAAAATAATGTAAGCCAAATGCACAGTAGAGATAGTTCTGCCACTTGCACATTTCAAGTCCATGTTTTTTAACAATATTGCACAAAATTAAGCCCATGATGTAGTCACAACTTCCACAAGAAATTAAATGTGGTTTAATCAACATAGAATCGATCTGTGTGTGTTATATAAAGTTTTTATGTTGGATACCTCTCTGTGTAATTGCTCAACATAAATCTTGCTCATTAAAAAAAAAGTAGAGAATTAAAATTGGTCAATGCCTAAAGGAAGAAATTGATGCAATTTTACTCCTAAACTGGGAGAGAGGTAATGCTACACATACGTATATATGTGATACATAGAGTGAGTTAAAAATAAAAAAAGGAAGCAGTTAATTTATTAGGTAAAAATAGAAATACATTTTTCTTTGAATAAAATGAAAATGCAGAGTAAAAGCCTATTAAAATGTAGGAATTTTTAAATTTAATATTTAAAAGAACACTTATATGCTCTCTGTTAACTGAGAAGAAAAAAATTCTGATGGATTATAAAAAAAACAAAAATAAATTATAAATTTACCAATGTAAAAGTAACTATAAAGTTACTTTTGAAAAAATTTCATTGTATAAACAATAAATGAAACTAAATAAGTAGTGATAATATATATATAAATTATATGATTAGAAGAAATTTGATTAAAATTTACTATGTCCAACTGATTAGATAAAAAATTAGATCAAATTGAAATTAAAAATTTAGAAGATTAACTAATTAAAAAAATTTGAAAACTAAAAACATGGGTGATCATAATGGATGGCAAACATATAAAAACTACAAATTTTCTATTGTTTGATTCTTTAGATAAATTTTGCTGTGAGAAGTCTACAAAATTTTGCTTGAGTATTGCTGCCAGTTAAGTAAGTAGTGCACCATTAGTCATTCATTCTACTGCCACTTTGCTATACAAAGTTTCCCAGTTATCAATCAGAAATGCATAGGAATATTTATGGATATCTAAACATTACCATGTGCTGCTGAACCACAAAGGGGTGTTCCTTTCACTTGGCTTTTTCAACATCAGATGCCTGCCATGTAGTAAAAGACCTTTGACTACCATTGCTGATCCATGCCTGTAAATATAGATATTATTGTGAACAATACCAAGATATGTGCCAACCTGGATTAGAGGAGTGAACAATTGGAAGTTACAAAAGCCTGGTAATAAACTCCATTACCTTCATTGAGGAGATGGGTGATCACTCCAGAAACGAAGTTACAACAAAAACTTAGGTATAAATATAAAATACAAAATTCAATGTCTAGACAAACTATTATTCTTTTGAAACTTTTTGAGTAAAAGCAATTGGGTTGTTTATCTTTATTTTAGAAATGGACTGATCCTCAGCACAGAAGGCCATAATTAATTTACTTCACTTTTGTTTGACTATTATTATGTTAATGCTTTACTTTTGTTTTTGTGTATGTAAATAAACATGTTATTTTTAATTTGTTAATTTGGCTTAGACCCTTCCCCCCTCCCTCCCTCTCTCTCTCTCTATATATATATATATACCTCACCATATAGCATTTTAATTACCATATAATGATATTAAGTAAATTTGGAATAAATAATATATGTGCATTGCAAATATACTTGGTCTGATAGTCTTAAGTGAATTTCTTTATCTTTATGCTAATCAGGTAAATCAAGCACTGCAAGCATTTTAAAACATTTCTTTTGAGGATATTCTAGTCAGTCTTGGAAAGATGGTGCCCAGGAATCATCACAATACAAATGAAAATATCCACAGAGGTGTTTTCTTTTTGCAGCCATAGAGAGAGAGTGCAACAATCTGGAAAGCTGGCTGCAAATCATAAATTTTATACCATCCCATTCTGACCATTGGTATGGCTGATTAACAAAATCTTCTAAATGCATAAAGTAATTATTAAATGTAAGGCATTTTATGGTAATTAGCATGATTTTGTTATAATATATTAAGAGTCTGACCCTCAAAATGGGTGATTTAATAGAATGTTATATGTATGTAGACCAATAATATATTTTATTTTTTAAAACAAAAATAACTAAAAAATATATATGATAAATTAATAAATTCAGACTTATTTAAATATTCTTTTTCTTATCGTACTTCTGAACTTTAGTATTCTTAAAGTTCAGAAGTACGATAGGAAAAAGAATGCTTAAATAAGTCTGAATTTATCAAAGTTATTATATATATATATTAATTATTTTTGTTTTAAAGTAAAATATATTATTGGTGTAAATACATATAACATTTTATTAAATCACCATTTTTAGGCAGCTATTTTGAAATACAGACTCTAATATAACAAAAATACACTAATTACCATAACATACCTTATATTTCAAATAAAATTATCATTTCTAAATTAATAACAATTATTTTATGCATTCAGTAGACTTTAACTGATAATCAAAAAAAATTATTATATTTAATTAATCTTCTAATAATTTAATTATCTGTTCCGCCTTTTAAATTAATAAAAGAAATTAAAAAAAAACAGAAATTAAAAAAAAATTAAGAAAGTGCTGTATTTATACATAATTATTAATTAATATAAATTTCAAGTTTTTAAACATATGTAATTACTGTGATATTGAAAATATAAATGCAAGTCATATATATATGCAATTATTTTTTAAAAATAATAGATGTGATAAAAATTGATAATAAAATATAAGATATAATGTGTATGTGATAGTATAATAATAAAAAAATTCACCCAAATTTTTAAAAACATTTTATGGCATGATTAAGTGACCCAATGGAATTTAGATAGTGGATAAGATCCCTTACCATATTTTAAAGTAAAACTATATTTTATTTTTTAATAAGTTGGTCATGATCTAATATTTAAATTCCCTACTTCATACACACTAAAATCTCTATATTATTTTTTTTATAAAAAAAAATATAATTGTATTTATCACAAATAATTTTTTTAGTTTTCACAATTTATTTAAGCCAAGAATTATCATAAAATATATGTATATATTTTTCAAAATGGTTTCAAAACACTTGAAAATATAGTGCTTTTAACTAGACTCCACTTTTAATGCACTGAATTATCAATATATATATATAATTCTTAAATATGAAGTTGGAACAAATGGGGTTAAGCCAAATTATCTAATAGATAGTCTAGGATACAAAATAATCAGTAAATCTAATCATAACTCTAAAACCAATTTAAAGATCAATTCAGGTTTTCACACACAAAAAAAAAAAGACTTAGAAAAAACAATTGGGTCACTTTTATCTAAATATTTTTGATGTTTCAGCTGCTATAATGTTAAAGGATTAATATTTTAATGTTTTTTTTTTCAATGAATAACATGTTTTTGTTTGTCACTTATATTTTCTCATAGAAAATTCATAAATGATGTCTTTAGAATACAAAAATAATTTATAATTATATGCAATTATATATTTATATTTCTCAGTCCATCTGGACTGAACAAATGAATTTTATCAACATTTCAGATACCATTATTAAATAAATCTGACTTCTAATGCTTTGGGATTCAAATTATATGAAAAAAAAAGTTAAAGCAAAATCATCATCAAATTTATAAGAACTTATTAAGATTCCTATAGCTGTAATTTTTCAAATATATTTATAATATTTTATAATAAACAAAAGTTTGACTTTCTGAAAATAAAAATTACAAATATAAATCTCATAAAAATCTACTAACTAACAAAAAAATGCAAATCCAGTAATGCATGAATGAATCAAACATTGCAGAACTTCCCAAATTCTATTTAAAATTCTAAACCAGGGGTAGGCAGCCCCAAACCTGTGAGCCACATCCGGCCATTAGAGATTTTTGTCCAGTCCTCCAGCTTAACAACTGTACATCAGTTATCTAGAGATTATATAACTAGTATGGTTAGATTGGCAAACATTTAATAATTTATTCACAATTATTATTCTGTTCAATTACTATATCTGAACTTGTTTTCATTGTTTTTTATTTCTCCGTATTGATTTTTTTTTCTTTCCTTTCCAGAAGTTATTTTTTCCTGAACAAAAACAAATCTATGGATACTAAGAAAAGAAAGATAGATCTCAAGTGCTGAAATTTTAATGAAGGTTGGACACAGCTATTTTACATTGAGCAGTTTGGGATATGTATTCACTTGATTTGTCAAGATATCATGGCCAGGAAGAGAGCTTCAAATATTAAATTATGAAGCTTGTCATAATCGTTCCAACAATTTTACTAGAAAAACACAAGAATAAGTTACATGGCTGAGAAATAATTTAACAAAGCAGTCATCCTTTTTCACAAGAAAAGTTAAAGAAATTGACTGAAATGATCATGCTAGCTAAAGGATGTCAAAACTAATTGCAGAAAAGCTAAAAATTGAAGGTAGTAGATGTTGTTTATTCAGAAAAACATGAATTATTTTCTGCAATAAGCTTATCAGCAAGAACTGTAACAAGACAAATTGAAGAACTGGCAGGAAATCTCAGAAATGGCTTAAAGGGCTTTTTAACAAATCTGTATTATTCCACTACTATTGATGAAACCACAGCTATGATGGATACTTGCCAACTAGAAGTATTTGTGAAGGATATAACACTGACATTTGATATTTGTGGAAAAATTTGAACAATTGATTCCTGTGAAGGACACTAGCCCTGGGAGATATTTTGGGAGGCATTATAAAATCTATTCCAGAAATAGATTTATCAAAGCTTATTGGAGCAATTACAGATGAAGCACCAATAATGGTTGGAGAGAAAAAGGGGTTTGTTTCATTGCTTCTATAACACATTGGTATTGATCACAAACTAATCAAACTTCACTGCATTATTCATCAGGATGAATTATATGCAAAGTCATTGAATTTTAAGATTATCATGGCAGTAGTTATAAAAACAGTGAATTTTATACTTTCAAGTGGACTAAATCACCATCAGTTTCAAGAATTTTTAAAACAAATTGAAGCAGAATATGGTGATCTTATATATTTATCAAAATGCTGGAATGAGTATGTGCATTGAAAAAAAAGATTGCAATGTTTTTAGAGAGCAAAGATCAAGATAATTATTGCTTTCAGTATCCACAGTGGATTGTCAGGTTAGCATTTATGATAGACACCACAACCCACATGAACAATTTGAATCTTGAGCTTTAAGGGAGGAATAAGCTTATATTTGAAATGTTTGGTCAAATTACTGCTTTTGAAAGACAACTTTGACTGTGGGAATCACAACTTCAGACAGGCAACTATTCTCATTTTCCAATTCTCCAAAATCACAAGAAAAATATAATAGTAGACATTTTGGTGAGCTCTATTCAGGATTTGAGAAGCATGTTTCCCTCTTATTTTGTGGACTTCTGGCAATATAAAATCCAATTTATATTATTTGGTTTTGTTATAAGTTGATGTTGAACAAGTGGCAGATAAATATCAGTTGGCATTAATCAACTTACAATGTGATGAATTTCTGAAATCAAAATTTCACTTTGAGTTCACTGCTAACTTCTACAAAAAATATTTATTGCCAAGTGGAAAATATAAAAACATCTTAAATAATGCAGAAATGATGGTATCATTATTTGCAATGCTTGTGAACAACTTTTTTCAAAAATAAAATAGTCTATAAGTCATTTAAGAACAAGGTTATATGAAGACTACCTGAATGATGTTTTGCTTTTTGCATCAACACATTTCTCCTGATTTAGTGAAGTTAGCGACAATAAGCAAAAACAAGTGCCACATTAATTAATTTTCCATTTCTAAATGTGTTTTGTTTACAGTAAGGAATTTGCAACTTTTTTGTTATGTTTTCATTGACTTCCTTGTTTTCTTTAAATATCCAGACCAAGATAGCTTTCTGGATAGAGCAGTTTAAGGTCCAGCTGATTTATTTGTAATAAATTTGATATCATGGCCCACTTTCATGACACTGCATAGCAGTTTGGCCCTCTCCAAAACATTGCTAACCCCTATTTGAAACAATGTAAGGGTAATCTTTATCAAAATAAAACAAGGCCACTTACTTGAACAACTACCTAAAAGCATTTTTAAATTTTAAGTTCAAAACTTCATCAGCATTTATAGTGAAGACAAATGTGACAGACTAAATCACAATGAATTGCAATATAGTACCGGTAACTATTCCAAATAAGAAATAAATAAATAAAATTAATTATATTCCCAACAACAATCCAAGAATTCAAATTATGAGCAAATGTAGCAACAATGTGTCCATAAAAAAATGCTAATGGCTTTATTGTTTGGGAGTTCATAAGAAATTCCAATTCCAGAACTGTAAGTCCCAGAATCCATCCTGGAATCTCTCAATCCCAAGTTAGATACCCTACAAATTATGCCAATCCATACAATGCAGGGTAAAAAAAAACATGGCTTTATTTCTTGAGAATTCGTAAGAGATTTGAGTGCCAGGACTCCAAACATCAGAATCAATCCTGGGACCTCTTGATCCAAGTCTGATGCTCTACCAACTGCATCAAATGGCATAAGGGTAATGTACCCATTATTTAGTGTGATGCTATAGTAGACCACACATCACTATTTAATTTAGAACTTCATCTTTCTAATAATCTCAGCTTCATCCAAACATTGAAACAACAATTCAATTTATGCAAATGATTGTCAGATCCATTGACCAAAACAATTATTTTTTGTCAGGAGGCAGTGACACTTTTAGTTAAACAACAGTACCATGGATAATTAAGTCCCTCATTTGAAAATAATCAGATCTACATCAAATATTATAATTCTTAATGTGATGATGTTTTGGATAATAAAAAGTAGCAAAGTGATATTCAAAGATTTTTAACAAATATTAAACACAATTTAAATATATCAAATAGTAATATTCAGAATGCTAATTCCTACAACAAAACAATTCAACTAAAGTGCTTAATAAACCCTCAACCCTATGTCATATTTTCTACTATTTGAACTAAAATTTCTCTCTCAACTTGACCAGTTTCTGTTGCAGTGTGTAATAGTCACCACATGTTTAACAAAAGGATTAACATTCATCCAATTCAAGAAGTTGCAATATTGTGAAGAGCAAACATTCTATTAATTCTATCAATAAGAATAAAAGAAGATCAACGATCAAAATCTTAATGAATATAGAATAAGTTAAATTACATATATAGTATTATTAAATTAAAAAAATGATTAAATATAATCAGTTATCTACAAATTATTTATATAACTATAATAATCATCATTTTTTGTCTTGTTATCAATGCTTTTCATTGGAGATAACCCATTGTGTATATAATCATAATGCCTTTTTTTTTAATTTTTAAGAGTTTTTTTATTTGGTGATTTTTCAATGTGAAATCTTCTTAATCTAATGCCATGAGATAATTGTATATCTGCCTCATTTATTGACACAGATCTATCACTATAATATACGAGTCCTAGAATCATGACTGAAAATAGATTTTATTATTTCTCAGAAACAAAAAAGATTCATATATATGTAAAATTATTCTGAATGCATTTATACATAGAATTAAGTCTATATGTGTTTAGTAAATAATGATTTTTAAAAAAGTGTATATGTTATAAATATAATTAAAAGGGATTTGAACTCAAGACTTTCAATGATATGGATAGCTAAAGAGTTGAAGGGTGGAAAAATTGAAACCTGTCCACTAAAGCTTGAAGATTTGCTATCTTGATATAAACTGAGCATGTATGTGTGGGAGATGATGATCTGGACCAAGTAATGAGTGCAGGTTCAGCACAAAATATGTACATTGGAGATCATTTATCTTTTTCATATACATGTGGTCATGTGTATCAGTTGTATACAATGGAGTGAATAGCAGTAGGGAGCTTGAAAGTCTGACTTCAAATCCCTTTTAATTACATTAAATTCAACACAGATAATATACTTGTATTTAAATATGTGGCAGATATGTAAATATTTGAATAATAAACTTTTTTAAAAATAAAAAGTAAAACAAACAAAATCAAAAATTAAAAAAGGTATTTATTTTTTGACATAATTTCTTCCTAATTTTAAACTTTTGTTATTTGAAAAAAATCGCTAAGGACTTGAAGAACAAAACATTTTTATCTACAAAAAGGAAATATTTCTTAATATATTCTCAAAAATAGAAATTAATGAAAGCCATTATGCAGTTCTTTCATATAAATTATAATAAAAAATAAAAATCATATACAACAGTTATATAAATAAATACATACATATTAATAATAATTAAAAGGGGCTTTTTCAGCATATGGTGTTTTGTGTTCTTTTTAAAACAATAATTAATTATTGCAGAAAGAACTCCATTTAGTGTTTTATAATGGAAGTAAATAACAGCAACAACAAAATAAAACATCAGAAAAATAAAAAAAAACCTCCATATATAAATTCAATATAAGAATTGACTACAGAACAACATACATAATAAATAATACATACTTTGTACAACTTTATATATATACTATTTTATATAATTTTCCATTCATTTTTAATTGACCAGTTGTTAACTAAATTTATTGAAGTTTTATAAATATTCATACAATTATTTAAGTTATGCTTAATGTAATATATTTCATATATAGTTTTCATATCTTTAATGTAATTTAAAGGTTTAATATTTTTATAGCCTCTATTTTATGGCCACATGTTAAGTAATAATTGTATAAAGCAGATCAATCATTTCATCTATTAATTTCATTATTATTATTTTTTGGCTTTTACCTCTAACTGTTTTCCTGTATGACCACAATAAATCATATTGCAATAGTCACAGTTAATTTTACATACAGTTTTTTTTTTTAAAAAATTTATTAAAAATTTTAAATATAGAAATGATAAGTATTATACAAATAAAAATGTAGCTAATTTACAAAAAAAAAACAGTTTACTATATAAAGATTATGGATATAATCCTAAAACTATTAAAATATACTTTTTAATTCTAAAAAATCTATACTAAATAATAACATTTCAATGATTATAATGATGAATAGTAACAATAGTTCAAATAAAAAAATGGATCAAATGTTTGTATTATCCCAAAATTTACAATATATTAATAAAAACCAAAAATTATATTGATAAGCATATAAATATTGAATTGTCGAATAGTCAAAGTCTGGATAAATTAATGGGTAATAAATTAAGAGACAATATAAAATACAAAAAAGAAGTTCTATTTCAAATTAACTGTGACTATTATAATATAGGAAAACAGAGCTAAATAACATAACAATGCAATTAATAGGTAAGATGATAAATATCGACATAAAATAGATACTACAAAAAATATTAAACCTTTAAATTACATTAAAGATTCAAAAGAAGACAAATATATGAAACATATTACATTAAGCATAACATAAATAATTGTATGAATATTTACTCTAAAGATAAAATTAGTCATGATGACAAAATTCAGCTTGTGTATTCCTTGGACTGCCAGTTTTGTAATGGCAGATACTGTGGTGAAACTCATGCTAATTTGAAATTGAGAATTTCTCAACATGTTCACTTGTGCAATAGAGTCATGTTCAACAACTTCAGTAGTTATTAACAATGAAAAAGAACACTGACCACATTTTTAAACCTACCGCAACAACAGGAAATGAAAAGTTAAAGCTTGGTATATTATAAATTCTGTAAGATTAATATAAAGACCAATAGCATTCCCTTAAAAAAGTGTTTAATTCAATTGCTTGATTTACACACACGCATATTTACACAAGCAAATATGCAAATGTTTTAAACCTATGACCACTTTAACTCATCTTTATATAATGTTGGGAATGCCAACACTTTCTTGCTAATCTTTGATGTCAGTCATGCTTTGACAAAGATATTCCATATCAAAAGTCTGGCTTAGCAGTTAATAAATATTGTATTTATACTTAATTTTGTTGCTGTAATTATTATTTATATACTTGTGTGGAAATTGCTTATTTATTACATATTGTCTACACTATTAATTTCTTTTTTCTTTATATATGTAAAGTTGTATAATGTATCTATTATTTATTCTGTATATTATGTTACATAGTCAATTCTTTGAAGTTATATTGGATCTCTATATGAAGGTTTTATTCTATTTTACTGGTTTATTTTGTTGTTATTATTTTATTTCTATTATAGAACACTAAATGGCGTTCTAGTTGAAATAATTGGTTAATGTTAAAAGAGATGCTTAACATTTGAAAAGGGCACATAATCATACACTGAAAAAGGCTATTTAATTATTATTAATATATTTATATAACTGTTGTAGCTTCAATCTTTTAAAATCTTTTTTCGGAAAAATGTAATTCAAAATATATATGTACAAAATGTTTATAAAGAAAAGCTTGGTTTAATATTTTAACAACATGGTATGCTACGCATGCTTTCAGCTAACTGGTAGTCATATTTATAGCAATAGTTATTGAAGAAGCTTTGTGATATTTGCCTAAAATTTGAATATAGGATGTAACTAAGTTAATTTAAATGAGCCACTTTTTTGATAAGAGGATGCAGGATTCTTTTTTGTTGATTGTATGTTGTTCGCAATATGCCAGGTCTCTTTAACTTTATGTTTAGCATTGTTTCTTTCAGGGCAGACAATGCTGGCAGATTATTAAAACGGCAAAACTCTCATACAGTAGTGCCATTCAGTGCCATCCAGAGTAATCAACAGATGCCAGAAGGCTTGTGCATAAAATCCCCATCTAGTGCCTACTCGTCAAATATCCCCAGACTAGTTTCTGGCTTGTGGCCTTTGCCAGTGAGAAGTTTTGGATTTGAGAGAACTGCACCTAGGTCTTAGTATCTAATGCAACCCTCCAGCAGCCACCTTTTGTCTCAACTACAAAACTATGAGAATAAAATTAAAAAATACAATAATATTTTTAATCTAAGCTCAATAGCTTATATAGTCATAAGGATATGAACCCAGTTCAGTACCCATACATTTTGGTGTCTTTGGCTCTTTAACAACCATAGCCACCACTATCCTATTAGGCAGGATTGGTGTTAAAGCACTAAACATCACATGATCACTATTTTTTATGCTAGCACAAAACTGTTATTAAAACAGGCAAAACTCTCTATACAGTAGTGTTACTCAGTGCCAACCAGAGTAATCAATGGATTCCAAAAGGCTTGTGCATAAAATCCCCATCTAGAACCTACTCATCCAGACTAGTGTATGGCCAAAGACACCAAAATGTATGAGTATTGAACTGGATTCAGACCCATATGACTATATAAGCTATTGAGCGTAGACTGAAAATATTGTGTTTTCAATTTTATTCTCATAGTTTTGTAGTTAAGAAGAGACAAAATGTGGCTGCTGGAGGGTTGAATTAGATTATAAGATCTAGGTGCAGTGCTTTTAGATCCAAAGCTCCTCACTGATGAAGACCACAAGCCAGAAATTAGTCTGATATTGGATAAGTAGGCACTAGATGGGGATTTTATGCACAAGCCTTCTGGCATCCATTGATTACTCTGGTTGGCACTACTGTAAGGAAAGTTTTGCCTGTTTTAATAACAGTTATGTGCTAGCATAAGAAATAGTGATCATGTGATGTTTAGTGGTTTAATGCTGGCAGATGTAGGTTCTAAACTTTGATAATGTTTAAATTCATGCTCCAGGAAAATAGATTTATCTTCGGTATTAGCCTTAGCTTGATTGTATTGCTTTCTGTGTTGTGCAATTCTTGTATATAGATTGGCTCATGATTTTCCATAATAAATTGCATAGCAATTGGTGTTGTATATGATTTTTATTGTTTATTATAATTAATATATCCTATATCAAGTTCTTTTAATCACAAAAAATATCATTTCTAGTAGTTTATTCTTCAGTATGGAAAATATTTCAACTATTGAAATCAGCTACTGAACACATGCATGCATATATTAATTAAATTACATCATGCTCTAATAATACAAATATAAAAAAAAACCATTAAGCCATTTCATTTTCACTATAATGTAGCTATTGCCTTTTTGTCATATATATATATATGAACAAACTTAAAATATTTTTTTAAATAGATACTAAATAATACAAATAGACATTTTCTAAATTTATATAAATTTACTTTTAACAATTTAAGCAGTTGAAGTTAGGAGACATAAAAGTTCTGAAGAAGACTGCTGGGGCAATTGAACTATAAACTGTAAAAACGTGTGGTAAATAAAGTATTGTGTAACAGTAGTAAAGTGTGTGAATGATTTAGTATTATATGAAGAATTTAAGCACTAACATGTTTTTGCTTTAAACTATATCATATATCTTTAATTTATATTTTATAACTAATCATAATACTTGTACACTTATAAAACTTATATGATGATATTTTTTGTTATTATCGTTTAACATTGAAATTAATTATATTTATTCTTTTATTATAATATTATACAGTAAATATTTAAGTATATTCTTAAATTAATCCAGGCCAAAATTACTTATGAAAAATATTCTCTGCTTTAGTCAATAAGAATGACTATTTATATTATTTTCTACTATTTAAAAGTTTTTCAGTTCAATATTTCTTACTGCAGTCTGACAAATTGAAATTAAAAACAGTAAGGTCTAATAAAAACTTTAACTATTTAAGCAACTGACAACCCTTCAGATTTCTACCAATATGTCAGAAATGTTAAAAGCACAAAAACTTACATCAAAATATAACAATTATTACAGAATCTATATATCTTTTCATGTACAATTCATTCAATATCTTTTTGCTTAAATCTAGTAAATAGATTAGCTTGTAATTATAGTCTTATTAGGTATCCAATACATAATATGCATTTTAAATTTAGTATGTAAACTCGTGTTTAGATTTCCATCGAGATAAATTCTCATGTCCAGGAAGTATAGGAAATAAATGCTATAAATGTTGAGTATATTATCATCTTTTAAAATTATAGTAATCAAAATCTATTAAATCAAAAGCAGGATTAATAGTGATGTTTTGGATTATGAAGACACATGTTTGATAATCAAAGAAATTTCCAATAAAAATAGAAATATTTTTTATTTCCATTTTTGTTCCTTCCTTACCTGCAAAACAAATATGTCTGAGACAAATAAACACCAATCATTGAACTTGCATATTTTTTGAAAAATTGTCAAATGGAAGCACTTCACTTTTAAAGTATGATGGTTTATTAAAATAACTCACTCTCGGCAACAATTGTCATCACTTCAGCTATAATTTTTTGACCTTCTACTTTCCTAAATTCAAACTTTTTTATATTTAAAATAAGTGTAATTTCAAGATTACAACAAAACCTTAATTGCATATGATATTTAGCTGATTATTCTAAAATACTTACATTTCACTACATTAGCCTTTCTCTCTCTATTGAAATTATAACTGTTGAAAAAAAAAATTCTAGCTTCTTACATGGTTCAAAAAGTTAAATTATTAATAGCAGTTAATCCTTTCTCATAGCCTGGCAACATGATGTTGGTTACTTCTTAATGGTGATGTGTTATAATGACACCATTTTTAAATTATAGCTTCCAGTATAAATAAATGCTCAATATCTGAATCACGAATGTGCTATGTGTCATTTTCTTTTGGATTGTCATTTTTTATCATTCTTGAGCATATATAAAACAGTTATATAGT
This sequence comes from Epiperipatus broadwayi, assembly GCA_028023455.1. Lineage (NCBI taxonomy): Eukaryota > Metazoa > Onychophora > Udeonychophora > Euonychophora > Peripatidae > Epiperipatus > Epiperipatus broadwayi. The sequence goes on from JAQFVV010006204.1 coordinate 1,268,847, forward strand.
ATGTAATATACATAATATTTATGTGTTAACCAAACAAAAAAAAAAACATTATAAACATTTCAAATTTAAATGATAAAAATATATTATTGTTTTTCACTAACACAAAAAAATTACTTACATATTTTTTTAAAAAAATAATTAAATTAACAATATCTAGCTTTAAATCTATGACTATAACTTTCAAATCATTGATATGTTTTATTTAGATAATATATGTGAAGTGATGGTTATGTATTTATATTATTCAGATATTGTAGCTCTGATAAAGACTGCTGGACAGTCGAAACTATAAGAAAAATAAAGAAGTTTTTTGAAAAAATTGTTTGCATTGAAGTGTATATGGAGGAAGTTATTATAAGAAATATGAATATATAAAGATATGCAAAGAAAATAAAGAGAAGAATAAGAGTATATAATTAAATATTATTATTTTTTTTAGAAATTAATGTAATTGCTAAATCCTGAAAAATAAACAATGAATATAGGAATGTTTTAAATCATAGAGCTAATTTTCAATTATATTTGTCAGTTACACTAAATAAAAAAATATTTATTTTAAAGGTCAGTATTTATTTTTCCTTTATATTACTGTTGTTTTGGTACAGCAATAATGCATATTAATATATAATAGTAATAATGTCTTGCCATTATATGCATATATAAATGGAAAGACCCAATGATGGTTACATAACACTGACATCTGCTTTCTCTTAGTTTTAGTTGTTTCACATCTAAATTCAATGTTAAGCTTTCTATACACTACTCATTCTTATATATATTAGATCATTTTTGTGCTACTTTCTCTAACTATTTAATTTATTATCTACTGGTAAGACATGTTCTTATTTATTTATTATCTTATTCATTTCATAATATATTGTCATTACTGTAACATCTTTTAATCTTGATTATTTCCCAACTTTTACATGGATTTATTTATTAATCAGCTTTGCAGCTTATACTTTTTTTCTTATTTTACAAATCCATAATATTCCTTTCATTTTACCAATAACTCATTTTTGATAGTCTTAGTTCTTCTGAGTTTTTAAAAGATAACCACAATTTTAGTCCTATTAAATTGTATATACCAATTTCAGAATGTGTAAATGCACTCTTAATTTTATTTCTAAATCTATTTTGAATCTAAAGATGTAATCAAAATTTATTTATGTCATCTATGGCTTACTATTTTTTAACTATCTTTTATGATTCATTATTCACAGACTATCCTCTACAAAAAACTATAAATATCTATTATTTCTTAATCTTTTTTACAATTCTATCTTTTCTTTCTAACATCCCACTCTCATAAGATCATTAAACAGCTTACTTTTTGACACTCTTTGCATCTCTTTATAATCTAAGTACCAGTATCTATTGCTTTTAGAAGTACTTAAAAAATCTTTTTTAATTAATGATTTCAAATCAATACCTATCTATTAAGCCTAATGCTGTATCTTTTTCAATCTTTCTCTACTGTTCACTCACATTGCCATAAGAAGTTGTACAGAAACGAAATTTTCAATACTAACAATAAATTCACCATTTTCTCTGGTTTACTCATGGGACTAAAATTCCACATACTCTTTTTTTTTTGTAATAACTTTTAGGTAGGAGTTATAATTGGATTGATATGTTTAAACCTAGATAAATCACTGTCTCTGAAATAATTTTTATTCTTCTTTGACAATCTCAATTATACTTTCCAATCCATCTTTACACAATCACTTAATGTCATTTATTTTACTTTTACCTTTTAAACCTATCACATATTTATAAATTTATGTTTTTAACTATACTGTATTTTATTAAATACACAATTCTTTATTTTAGATCTAACACTTATTAAAAAGCTAAATATTTAACTATATATATATAAGCAATAAACAAGTAAAATTAAAAAATAATTATAAGGAAAATAAATAAGTAAAATTTACATATATTCCTTTTAAAAACATCTAAATTCTTGCACTTAATAAATTACATTTAAGATGATTAAAAAGACAAGTATTATGACCAATAATATAAAGACAAAGTATAAATTTAGTTTACAAAAAATAAAAATAAAACTACAAGTTGTGAAATTAGTAGGTATTTAAATAAATAACATTGAAATGTACTTTCTTTTAATTTACATATTTCTTATTCAAAATAATTTTGTTTTAATGCCTTAATGATTTGAGAAGATGGTTATATCAACAAATAACAAAATTTGTTTGATAAAAATTCCCATTTAATTTCAATATAAATCGCTAGACTTAACAAAGTTATGTATAAACAAATTAAATAACATTTGTAATTACATTCTGATGAGCTCAAAATGAAGTCATACATCGTCACAAATCACGTGTACAAATTATTTTTAAATCGTTATAATATATCATAATAACTTTTTTTATTGATTAGAAATGAATGTCATTATTTATACTCAATATATTATTTAACATTTATGATTTTTCTGTGTTTATATATATCCACAAGCTGTTTGTTTTTACTTTTCAAAGAACGTGATCTGCGCAAAATGAAGAAAACCTCTAGAATTATATATATATTCTGTTAGGTTTTGATCTAAGAATTAATTATCCCTGTCAGTCAAAATGCTGACTCTAATAACTTTTGTAAAAATTGCCTTCAAAAATGAGCTGCTAGTAAGATTTGGTTCTTCATAGTTTAAAATATACGAATTTATATGGGAAAGTAAAAATCTGTACATTCAAAACACTATATAATAATACATGATAGAAATATTTCAAACACTTTAACATATGAGATGTCAGTAGTATAACCTTTAAAATAAACATAAAAGGTTGTTGCATAGATGAAAATCATTGGTAACAAGTATTAGGAATAATTTAATATCAACCACTACTTGGATAGTTTGTTTATGTGCTTATAATTTCATTAAAAAAAACAACAACAATCCTTTGTTATTAAAGATAGTTAACAAGTACTAAATTGACTCTTTAAAGTAATAAATATACATCTGTTTAATTCTTTCTGTTAACTAATTATATTATTGAATTTATATGTATTTGTTATCTATGCAGTTATTTCATAAATTATAAACATGTAATATTATCATACATCAGTAATTTCGGATATTAAATATGTAACTGTACAATAAAAGAAAGATTTGAAAATAGATTAGTAATGAAGATTAAAATTAAGATTAATTAAGAACTGCAACTAGAAAAAATAAATTAAGCTCTTACAATTAATACAATACTCTTCAGCATATAATGGCAAAATTAGTAAATTCTAAATCTTAATATTGGCTAAGTGCTTTCAGAGCCTGTTTACTCCATATTTATAGCCTTAATATGTATTAAACTCATTGTATGCAAATTTATGCAAAACAAATCAGACCATCCATTTTTTTTTGAAATTGTGAAACGTGTTTTTTTTTATTTATAGCATTTATGTCACTAGCAATGAAGTAAGCCTCTTTGATTTTCCTTTTGGTATCATTTCTCTCAGTACACACTATCTCAGCCCTTGAGGATTCAAATACATGATTAACCATCTTTTGATGATTAGCAAATATAGAATTGCCTTCGTTTTTGTTTAGCAATCTATTATATGCATACTTATGCTGAGACAATCTGTTATTGACTATGGCTTGAGATTCACCATAATATATTGCACTGCATTTTGCTTTAAGGCATGCAATCTTGAACACTAAGGATAAAACAAACCTAGAATCAATGCCACAGGTGGTATACAAGATTGCATGTCCTAAAGCAGAATGCAGTGCAATATATTAGGGTGAAACTCAAGCCATGGTCAGTAACAAATTGTTGTCTCAGCATAAATATGCATATAACAAATTGCTAAACAAAAATGAAGACAATTCTATATTTGTTGATCATCAAAAGGTGATTAACCATTTATTTGAACTCTCCAGGGCTGAGATAGTGTGTTCTGAGAGAAATGATGCTAAAAGGAAAATCAAGGAGGCTTACTTCATTGCTAATGTCATAAATGCTATAAATAGAAAAGACACATGTTTCGCAATTTCAAAAAAATGGATGGTCTGATTTGTTTTGCATAAATTTGCTAACAATGAGTTTAATACATATTAAGGCTATGAATATGGAGTAAACAGGCTCTGAAAGTGCTTAGCCAATATTAAAATTTAGAATTTGTAATTTTGCCTTTATACATTGAAGCGTATTGTATTAATTATGAAGAACTGGTAAAACAAATTTATTATTAAGCTCTTACAATAAGGTGATATTTATAGACAAAAATAAATAATGGTTTATGAGAGCTGCAAAGTAATAGACAGAAGAAGACATGTGATATGTTGGATTATTTCAATCATCTATGAGTGAATGTTGAATGTATAGAAAATTTTTCTACACATTCAACATTCACTCATAGGTGATGGAAATTGTCCAACATATCACATCTAATAATATATCATCACAAACCTTCAGGCAAATAATAAAAGGACGATTTTAGTTTCAGCCAGAGTTGGACTGAAGAATGTATTTATAGCACTATAGATTTATGATGACCAGCAAAAAGGAGTTTCATTGTACAGAAGACATCAAATCCCAATGAACTTTGCCATTAAAGATTTCAAAAACAAACCTAAGCCCTCTTATATGCCACATAGAACTTTATTATCATTTTATAAAGTCTGAAGATGAATATGGTACTGACTTATAAATGGGTGTGTATATATGTAACTATTATTATTAAGTCTATATATGTGTGTGTGTATATATGTAACTATTATTATTAAGTCTATATATTAATAAATTCTTACTTTATGAATGTTATCTAAAGAACTATAAATATATATTAAGCTGTTAGTTAGTGTATTGTAACTAGACAATGGGTAATTGGACACAACACGTTAATATTTCTATTAATATAATAATTCTATAAATGTATGTATACATATAACAATACATAGAGATACGCTGTGCATTTTTTAACTTTCAAACAGTTGATGATTAAAAGAAAATTATTTATTTAACTACATGATTGGCAGTTTCATATAAATAATAAAAGAATGAATTGTTTTAAATGACTTAAATTGTCTTCAACTTTCTGTGCAAATTAAAAATATTTACATAAAAATGTAAACTAAATGCTAATTTAAGATAAAGTAGTTAAACATTCATAATTATAAAAACAATCAATGAACCGTTTACAATTTAAATAATATTCACTAAAGTCATTAATATGATTGCCATGAATTTGAACTTGTGGAACTTGATAATTATTACTTACCAGTCTGATGAAAGCCGCACCTAAAATAACCAGTTTAGATTTCTGCTGTTTAGCAGATTTTGGTATCTGGACCTCAAGATATTTTTAATACCCTGAAGCACCAAAAATTTCTTATCATATTTAATTTGTATTCATACAAAATAAGATAAACTTTGTAATATTAAATCTCATCCTCTAAAAAAAAACTCCTCAGATCTGAGGGTAAATGGAAATTTATCAAATTGATTAAAGAAATTGTTTGTTTTTTTTTTTTTAAAAAAAAAAAAAACTGATAACGAAAATGTCAAAGAACTACCCATTTTAAAAACTAAAGATATTTACCACCTTTCATATGTTAATCATTATAATGTATCTATGTAATTTAATATCAATATAATGCACTACAAACAATTTAATAAATGAAATACAGGCTTATTATATACCTATATCAAACAATTTAAATAATTTTAATTTCCTATTCGCATTTTTTAATATTTAAATTTAAAAAATCAATCGTCAGCAGAAACAAAACAATTCATTACAAAATTACTATTAATTTAATACACAGGCGTCTGCTGAACATGCTTCTATTAATTGAGATATGAAACAAATATAAAAGTAATATTTAAAATAATAATTAGAAAATTAGTATAAATAAAAGTACTGTTATGAAAATTTACCTAGTTAAAGAAATAGTATGTAAATATGGCAACATGTCAAATAAAAATAGCTTACCCAATCAGCAAGAATACAAAAATTGTCCGAAGTGTATAAATATTATATTACTTCTCACACCTATTACAAGTAACTATTGTAAAATAAAGATTTCTAAACAGAATATTTATCAAACATAATATACATTTTGTAATGATATAGTTTTCATAGCTATCATCGCACTCCATAATTACATTTTCATTTTACACGGCAATAACCTGGTTACATGATATATAAAATGATACACAATTTGATAGCATCTGCCTTTTTATTTATTTAACCATTATATGGTATCAAGTCCATAAAGAAATGCAATGTTTATTAATATGCAAAAATACTCTTCTAAATAACCACCAGCTTTATTATTAAAACAGGCAAAACTCTCTATACGTATTGCCACTCACTGCAAGCCAGAGTAATCAATGGAAGCCAGAAGGCTTGTGCATAAAATTTCCATCTAGTGTCTATTCATCCAATATCCCCAGACTAGTTTCTGGCTTATGGTCTTCATCAGTGAGGAGCCTTGGACCTGAAACTAGTCTGGGGATATTGGATGAGTAGGCACTAGATGGGGATTTTATGCACAAGCCTTCTGGCATCCATTGATTACTCTGTTTTGTGGTGAGTGGCAATATGTATAGAGAGTTTTGCCTATTTTAATAACAGTTATAAGCAAGCATAGGAAATGGTGACCATGTGATGTTTATCAGCTTTATTATTATTATTTTTTTTTATAAACACCACAATGATTATCAGTGGCTGGTGTCATGAAAGGAAGCTATTGCTGTATGTATGCAGATGTATGTATACTGTACATTTCTCATAATTATAGCCACATAAGATCAAATATACAATAGATAATACATCCATCAAGAAACTTTTTATATACAGGTTAATATCCAGTTAATATATTAGCAAAAACATAAATATTCCATTTAATTGTTAAATATAAATGGTATCAAAGAAATCAACATTTTTATCAATGTCAAAAATCATGCAAAAATATATGTGCCCACATGCATTCACACACACACATTGTGTTAAGATTGACAAATAATTTAGTAAACAATTACTCTTGGTCAAACTTAATAATATAAATTTTAATATTAAATATATGAATTTTCAAATACAATTAAATAAATAAAAAATTAGAAATATAATTTTAAATATTCATTAATTAAACAATATATAAAAATTAATAAATAAAAAAAGGTAGAAATGGCAAGATTGTCTTATGTTCATTTAAACATTTATAAAATATTGATATGGTATTCTAAATTTATTGATAAGCTAACAAAGAATTATTAGTTCTTCAGCAGAATTTCTATATGCCAATTATGTTTTATTCCCATACACATTTTTTTTTATCCAAATAATATCCACAATATTCTATTTGTGTGATTAAAATTATAACTTCAACCGTCTATCTCAATATGGATTAGTTTCCAAACACAAGAAAAAGTAATCACAGATTTGGATTAGCATTTAAGGAAAATTAGATGAGAATATTTTGAACAAAGTTTTGTATCAACTGATTCTGCCATTATTATTATGCTTAAGTCAGTGTTTTCTCTACTTCATTAAGGACTGAGTTTCTCCAATCTTAAATCAATGTCACCAATGGTGAATGATGTAGAAATGTAAGAGTGGGGTATTCTTTTCTGTTAGCAATATTGTATTCATTCTGATACAGAACTCAAATCCTACTATCACTTATTGAATGAGATATCTTAGATTCTATTTGTAAATCCAACCAGACCTGTTTGTTGCTTAGTCATATTTTGCTATTATTCATGAAGATTATTAAAGTATGTTTTATAGATAACATAAGTTTATTTACATGTTTATACTAATAGCAAAAAGTATCTGATCTAGTTACTTAAACCACTTAAACTATAGTTGTTTTACTCTTGTATTGTAATAGTGATTCTCAGGAAATTCTGCACATTTCTTTTTCTATTTTTCTCATAATTATTACAGTTAATAAGTTTCGTTACACTCTACACTTTTCCACCTTCTTTTATAATCTTGAATCTTTTTTTATTATATATTTATACAGTTCTTACTATTATTAGATTAATGTGAAGCCTGGAAACTATTCTTTGACATCTTCTCTCATTACTTCTATCCATATTTTTTATATTTCACTAACATTTTTTCTTTATACTGACTATTAAACAACTATACTACACCTTTAATAATTTCTTATTGATGGCTATTAATATCAGTTTAATGGTATGAGACAAATTAAGATGCCAAATAATGTTAAGATTTTTAAATGTGCAACACGATGAGAAAGAACTGAATATAATTCCCTTCAGAATTTTTCATCATTGAGATATCTGGTATCTATTTTTTTGTCATTCCTTGCTCAAAAATTACTAATGGATATCATTGTCATCTTTCCAATCAGAGATTAATTTATGAAATAGAGAATCCACCAATCTTTTACAATCTCACTTAGATGGTTATCTCCCCCCCCCCCATAAGGTTAATAGAAAAAAATAAGAAAACATTAATATGTTCTACAGGACTTTCTTCTACATTTCAAGTAAACACTTTTGCCCACAAAATCTAAATATACTTCCTCATATTTTTGTATCTTGACATGTATTCCTATTTTTAGCTTTCATTGTGGACTTTTTCCAAATATATTATTAGTATCTGCAAGGTTTCTATCCTCATTATTAACCCTACAATCACATATTTCTTCCTAATTTCTTTTCTAATGTTTTATTCTATTTATTGTCTTTCTTCAAGATGAATTCTATCTTTCTTGCATTCCATATACTGCTTCATCTATTTATCATGTGTTATTCAATTTCTTTATTACCACATACTGTTCTCTCCTAGCTTTATTATGATTGTTTGAACTATTAGTTTCATCTGGTTTTGTTTCATTTTTTCACTCTTATAATGTTTTAAAACTGCTTACTTTCCATTTTCTTCATTTTAATCTCAAGAATTCTATGTTTTTTGTGAAACTTTCTTCTTGTTTTCTTTAAACCTTACCATATATTATTTTTTTATTTTTTTTATATTTTCTTTTCAGCAAAAACATTGAAGAGTCATCCATTCCCAAAATTTGTACAGGACCCATAGTGATTAGAACAGAACAGTTCTCCACTTTAGTGAAACCTATCATAAGATGCAGAAATTAGTTATTGTCAAATACATATATAATTCCTATCCTTATAATTTGAACTTCTACATCAATGGTTTCTGGCTTTGGAATTTAAATCAGCTAAGGTTTTAAACTCTTGCTAATCTGCTTGAATAGCTGAATAGATCTAAAACCAATTCAGCATCCACATATTTTAGTACCTTCTGTTTTTAATTAACTGAAGTTACTTTTTTCTCTGGTTAAAAACATAGTAAAATATCACCAACGCACCCAGACTAACCAATAAAACAAAATCATTTTCAATTTACTGCCACCTAGTGTAATCTGGAGTAATCAATGATTACTGGGCATTGGAGTTTTTTTTTTTTTTACATTCCTGGCCAGGGAAATAAAGTGCCTATAATTAATAAAGAACTGAAAGTGCTAAAATATATAGCTGCTGGACTGATTTCACATCTATAAAACTGTTCAAGCAAGTTGACATTAGTTTAAAAAAATCTTAGGTTGATTCAAATTTCATGTTTTAAGCTTGACAGTTTAAAGTGGAATTAAAGGTGTTTTCTGAATGCATATGTTCATTTCTTTCAGTTTAGAATCCCAGACCTCATTGATAAAAGCAAAATCCAGAAACCAGTCTGAGGATAAGGATTCAAATAGTAGACATAGGAGTCATATAAGCATCTGACAATCATTGACTACTCTAGGTTATACTACAAGGCACTAAAGTGAAGAGGTTACACACTTCCCAGAGTTCTGGTTAGGAGAATTCAAGACCCTGGTCCAAGATATAACAGATATAAGTAGGTGTTGCATCACACAATAATCTTTTTATACAAAGATTTATAATATTTAACTTAAGTAATACTATAATCCTAGTTAATCAATATATAAATCTTATTAAAATTCAGAAAAGAAATTCATATTATTATTGAGAGCAAAACATATACATATATTATAACATGAAGAAGGCAAATATCAAAAAATGTAAATGGGTGTTTTCTGATAATACTTAGCCATGCCTCATACTGGGCAGTCAAATCTAATAAGATGCTCACTACCCAATAATAACTTGCACATGCAATGTTATAGTAATTAACTTTCAGCTATTGATGATGATCAAACCAAGCACTTTACACCAATTAGAAATATTCCATTCACAAAGTTTTTTTCAGAATACTGCTTCATTTCTACATGCATCAACTAACTTTAAATATTTAGTAAAAGATATAGTCCACTAAAGATAATTTTTTATTCATAACTGAAAATAGTAAGAGTTAAAATACAGATTATCATTTCCAAAACAAATAACTATCTTGCAGACTTGATCCTAACTTTTCTGCATCTTTATTAGTTAGTTCTTACTATTATTGCTTCTAAGTTCTAGTTAGAATAAAGCATAGATCTTAAGAATGCTGATCAACAAACTTACAACTCATTAATCATTAGGAAAAACAAAGTAGAAAAAAATGAAAATAGACTGAGTTAACAGATAAAATGAAGAAATCAATACATCCACACCAGTTACACATGTATATATTAACTGGGTTGATTGTATACATTTGTCAGATGTAAATTTCTCTTCTGTTTAAACATTATTTTTATTTTATCTTATTTCATTATTATTACTAATATTCAAAGAATTACTATGACTTTTCTAATATATGACTAACACTTTGGATTCACTCCCATTACAACTTAAATGTTAACACATGAAAGAATGAATATATATATTGTGACGACTACGTAAAGTCGTCGACACACATATATATTTATTAATAACATTAGATAAATTCGCTAACAAGAAGTAATAAAGGTGAAATAAATTAGCTATTAAATTTTTATAAAAAGGAAGGAAAAGAAAAAATTGAAATTCTAATGCCAAAATTTACTGTGGATTTGTAATAGTAAGAGAAGGGGAGGGGGGTGCATAAAGAAATGCGTCTCTTTCTCTCTTGTAAGTCAAATGCTAGAAAGTTATTTTTGTTTATTGTGGGAGAGGGGAAGGGGATGCATAAAGAAATGCGTTTCTTCTCTCTCATTAAAAACTATATAATAACAAATTAAAATAAAATGTAAAACACAAATGTGAAAAAAAAAAAAAATGAATTGTAAACTTTAAATAAAATGTAATATGTGATATATAAAAAGAAAAACAATATGGCCGTAGGTGTGAAAATCTGTTGGACAAATTAAATTCCACGGACAAAGAAAATGTTAACAACGGAAGATCTTTGCCTGATCTGTTAAATTAATTGGGACTTACATTCCAGCCACTAATTAAATAAAGAAACATAATGATAAGAATTGGTTGGAAATCTAAGTCTTAATTAAAAATTTACAAAAGAAGGAACAAAAGAAAGACAGTAAGAAAATTACAATTTTTATCTGGCATTGCTAGTAGAGACTTTGAAGAAGCAACAGCTCAAAGAAAATGAAAGAAGTGCGTGGCTAGTGGCGTTAAAGGGACGTGGGTTCAGATTCAAGCCATCTCATCACTGACTCACAATGTAAGATCTTTGCCTGACCTGCTAGAGGGACCGCCGCTTCTGTAGCTGTCAACTGAAACTCAACTTAAAGAATCAACAAGCAAAACTGGAACGAGAAATAACCCCACAAACTGAGGAAGTTAATCAAGAGCGCTCGGAAGAAATACCCATGGGACAATTACAACAAAGCCTAGGTAAAAGCATGCATGCATTTTAATCTGTTTACTACTCATAACTAAATACACAATTAATAATTTGATAAAATAGAACTCTATCAACAGGACTTTAAGAACTTTAATATTTGATCTGTTTTCATATGTTTTATTATAGCCATGTATTTTATAAGTGTGTGTTTTTTATTATTATTATTATAATGTATTTTTTTATATAAAGTGTGAGTATTATTATTAAACATATTTATCATTAAATTTCGTATCCTTACTTTATTCCCCTATCACCAAGCTACGACAGGGGGGAAACTGTAATTAGTGATTAAGGGGCATGCTGATTTGTTTAAGGTATTCATGTGCTGCTTGTTCGTGCGAATTCCCAATTCTAAAAAATAAATAACAAGCGCTGGACATTCGTTAAATTTCTTTGAAATAGTTTGCTCTGTTCAGCAGCCGAGAGTTCTTGGCTGGGAAAAATAACGCCAAAATAATATGTACGTATTGCCTTGGGGTTCGGTCAAGGGTATAGATATAAAGTTAAATTTGTATCTGTATTAGCTCTCTGCTTGTATTGTAACAGCGGTGGTTAAATAAATAAACAATCCATTACAGTTGGAAGCTAAGCCGGGATATTTTGGTAGCAAAACTGTTAGTAAACAAATAAGAAATAAATAAGATAATAAAGAATCAAAGTCGGAAAAAGAATTAAAATATAATAAGTAAATATAATATAAAATAAAATAATCGAAAAAATATAATTGAAATAAAATAAATATATAAATCAACCATCCAAATAACCATTTCCGTTATAATATATATATAACTTGTTGCAAGAGATGAAAATACCTTATCTAAAATCTAGACAAAAAAGAAGAAAACTACCTTATATCTGTAAGAATAAATCCCTTATAAATGTAAAAATTGTCTATATTAAATATTAAATTTTCCCAGCATTAATATATGTGAATAAATTGGAGTTGACTAAATTCAATTTTGTGTCAGAAAACTAAAGAATAGATTAGACCCATAAATTCTTTGTCCTTTTAATGTTAAAAATCTAACTATTGAAATTTCAGAGTGGAAATAGTTTTATCCCAGACATAATGCTGTAAATATTATTCCTACTGCAAAATTTCAACACAGGTAGCTAACTTAGTTTATTAATATCAAAAGCATAAAGAATTGATGGGTCCATCCTATTCTATAGTTGTTGTCATAAAGATAGTGGGTTTGTTTAATCTTTTAACAATTAGAAGGATGATTGGAAGGGTTGTTAAAACTGAAAAATTACTTAATCTTTTGCTTAATTAATGATTTCAAAATTAATCATGCCATATTTATATCTGATATTGTTTTCGCAAGAAATTTCAATGTGATTAATAAACTTACCTTATTAATATTGAAAATGCAAAAAAAAAGATAGGTTTGTTCTATTCTTTACTTTACTGATATAATTATTTCATAGTTAGTATATTTTGCATATATTAACACTGTACAAATTTAATATTTAATTCTTCTTATTAGACTATTAATTAATTACTAATGCAAAAGTGTTAAAAATAAAACCCTATCTCTCATCTTTGCTTAATTAATAATGATTTCATAACTGACAATATCATATTTATAATTTTCATAAGAAATTTCAATGTGGTTTACAAATTTAACTTATTAGCATTAAAAATGCAAAAAATAAATGGAGCTATTCTATTCTCTAGTTTATTTACATAAAGATCGTGTGTTTTTCCCCAGTTATTTCACAACTAAAGGGAGCTTCTTAGTCAATTTTAATTTATTTCAAATTGACAGTGTTTCAAACTAATCTTCCAAATTTTAAATAATAAAATTTATTTGTTTAGTGAGATGGTTTATGCACATATGATTATTATTATTAATAGTGTCTTAATATATATATACATAATCATTAAAATCATTTAACACTTAGACAATTCCAATATCAATAACAATTAACAATCTCGGTCTGTTTTCAATGTAACCTCCTTTTGTTAAAAAAAGGTTGCCTTGACAACAGATTGAGATTGACTGTTATTGATATTGAAATTGTCTATGTATTGACTGATTTTAATAATTACTTATAAGCCTTGAGCATTGTTACGCTTATTATTTAAGAAATATCTATATAAACATTAAATATATATATAATCTTTAAATAAAAAGGTCCACCATTCTTTACAATAAAGTTCTTTTTCAGTACATTTCTTTCTAGTATCAATTATCTATAATCATCATTGCAAATCAATTTCACTAACTTGCCATTCTTTGATCTTGATTAGTACGTAAACATCAGACCACCAAAGCAGTTTAATTCTGGATATAGTTAACATATCATTTGGTATAAAAAATAAAAGTATAAGGCTTCATACTAGATATTCCCAAATTATTTACTTCTTATAGATGCTAAGTGGCTGAAAATCAAATCAGCCAAATACCTGCAGGTTTTTAGCCAGTAATCTTGAATAGCTATAATCATAAATGTGGTTTATTATTGTTGCAAATGGGAAATATATTGAAAAGTATTTTTCCTATGGATAGTTTATCTGCTTACATTGATGCAATCAAAATGTTAGAACCAACTAATGAATGTTGCTAATGTATTTTTTTTATTTAGCTGACTTTGCTATCTGCACAAAATACTTTACGATGACTAATGCTTAAAATCTTAATTCTTTTTGAAAATCTGAAATGTAAAATCTGTAATCCGATCAAATATTTTTTTTTTGTAATGCTTTTATAGATTTTCTATATTGTCAGCCACCTACTTACCAAAATATATATTTTCCACAGGTTAAAAAGTATCTGTATAGGATACTTTTCAAAAATATCTGAGAGTTTCGAACTTTTTCAAATATTTAATTATTTGTAATTTCCATAGAAAACAAGTTGTTTTCCAAATTGTTGCTTTTAATATTTTTAATTTATACAAATTAATAATTTATAAACCAATAAATTCAAATTTGGTATATATTTTCACCATCAATTAAATGTTTTTCTAATATATACTTTGGATCAATTATATTTTTTAACTGATCAAACTTAGCACTACCAGGTAGACGTGTATTCCAAGACCAATCTTCATATAAATTATATTGACAAATGGAATTTTAGCTAAATGAACTTAATAATTATATAGTACAAAATTTATAAATCTTATAATGCCTATAGAAATATTAAATATTAAAATTATTTCACTTTTAGACTTAAATAAACTCTTTTCAATTTTTTTTTAGATTCACAAAAAATTATTCAATGCTGTTAATTTGCACCTAATACATATATATATATAACCATTAGAAACAAGTCAACACTTAGACAATCCCAATATTAATAACAATCAACAATTTCAAACTGTTGTCAAGGCAACCTCCTTTTAACAATAAAAGTGGAATTCCTAAAATCTAAAAGTGGAATCCCACCTTTATTAATGGTCTAATATACTTATAGAGACACTAAAGATTGCAAGTTGACCACAGAGATTGAAATTATTGATATAAAGAAGTTTAAATAACCTCATTATATATATAACATTAAACACAATCATTTGTAAATGTTGCTATAGTAAATAATACACACCCCCATCTTAACACATGACAATACCGTAATAGAAAAATGAAATCACTTTCCCATTGGTCCTCTTTATATATAAAGGAAATTGTCTACAATACTTAGTCAATCTAAATTATTTTTATAATTTATATATATAATTGGAGACATATATATGGAATGAATGTATAACTGTGATGCCATATATCAAAATCTAAAAAATATTTAAAGCAATGCACATTCTTAAGATGAAAACTATTCAATTTAAACCATAGTGCAAATTTTTCTTTTCAAGACTGTCTGATAAAGCACATACATTTTTTAAATAATAATTTTTAACCAAAGTTTTTATAAATTGCATTGAAGAACATTCTGTAATGTATTGGCACAACCATCAGTTCATTGCAAAACTAAATAAAGCTTTGCTTTTAAATTAAAAATTCCACTATAATGTCTAAATTTGATCATAACACCTGTTCATGAAATAGTCTGTAAACTATTTCAAATATGATTGTTATGAAAATAAAAAATAAAGTTGGTAATAACACCAGTTTACCTCAAAAGTCTCACATTTTTCAACACCAATAATAATATTTCCTTTTATACTACCAACATTGATGAACAATTAAAATTAATTTCAAATAGTGACAGAAACTTTATCCATTATTTAAATTGGATGCCATCACCAAATCAATAAAAGCAATAAGTAAATTGCAATTTTGCTTATAAAACTTTTTTTGAGATTACCTGCAACAAAAACTCAAAATCTATTGTTATTAATTTTAACCTTGTCTTGTTAAGTCTTCATTTGCAAATATATGTTTTATGTTTATCCCTGCATGTCATATATATATATATGATTGCTGGCTATTACATTTAGGTGTTCAAATTCTGTGTTAATACAATGGCTGTAAGAAAATTGGAGAAAGATATATGTGTACAGTCAAGGGACAAAAATATTCCTTAGATGGCAAAAGAAATAATATTTCATTTACAGTATACTTATAGATTTTTAACCTGTGTAGTAAGTAGGTGGATTTCACTTATTGCCTAATTGTAATATTGTCTTGCAATTAACGTATAATAACCAATGAGCTGCTGGCACTTACTGTTTAGTATATACATCAACAAAACTGATGTAGAATTTTATTACTATTTATTACAGTTAACTATATTCACTTTCATATTCACAATAATATGTCTTTAATTTTAAGATTTTTTTTTCTTGGAGTATTCAATTATTTACATCTTCTATTTGATTGTAATATCATTAGCAGTGACTCCTTCACAAAGTGCTAATCAACTTTATTAAATCTTAAAAGTTAAAAAATAGAGTCAATAAAAAAAAATGATAATAAGAATAGCAGTGAAAGTTAATTAATAAAGATAACTGTAGATATTCAAAAAACAATGACATTCAATAATTAAAAAATATAAAAATCTAACAGTTTAACCAAATAATAACTTTTAGAATGCAAATAGTATATTTGAATCTGAAGCTATTTGCATAGAAACATTTAAATATGTTAAATTAAAATGCTTTTCAAATTTTTATTCTTTTAATATAAAAACTTTAAATGTTCATATACATTCAACTCTTATATGCTCTCCTCATTTACAGCTTAATGCAACTTTTATATATAATTACTCCTTTATTTTCCTTATGGTTGGGACTGTCTTGCATTCAGAACTACAACATTTAAACATATAATCATATAACCATTATTTTATATACTGAAGCTGGAAATATAGTACATATTTCTGCTTCACCTAGTGCCAATGTCATCAGCACTAGTAAGGGTTTGAACCCAATCTTATATTAACTGACACCCATCTCATAATAGGTGGTAGTATAATGATAATCAATATTATAATCTTTTATTTAATTAATTTGTATTTTATGATTAACTAACCTTTTATAATAGTTTATTTATTTTATATTTGTAAAACTGTATATTATGTTCATTTTATTAAATTGGCATTGATATGTAATTGAATCCTAGATATCTATAAAATGTTACAAATATTTTAAATTCTTTTATTACAGTTCATTTTTCTTAAATTAATCAGTTGGTAACATTTTATATTTATCTTTTGATAAATGTACATTAAAGGATCAATTATGTAAACAGTGTAATATTTGTAAGAAATATTTTGTAAATTTTTATTTAAGTTTATGTCAAATATTAAATTTGAAAGTCATTGCACCAAATTCCTAAAATTTTTCTAAATAAAATTTACATTTTTTGTTAATCTAAATCTTAATTAAATAGACTTTCTTAGTACAATGACTGATAAACTGAATATGCTTGTTGCTGTTTTATTTTAATTAGCAAATGAATGCTTGGGGCATGTTTAATGCAGGATGATAGATTTCCCTCCAAAGCAGGCATCAACCTCAGAGAAACACTTAGAGTGATTGCAATTGGCAGTTGTCACTGTAGATTGAATCCTATAGATAAAGCCAGATCACATAAATAGTGGAAATTTTTGATAAGAGAGGATTATTGAAGGATTATTATTTGAAGAGTTCACTGAAGAGAGTAGTTTAGATTTACCAGTACATTGTGATTAAAGAAATGATGGGGTAAAAAGATCAGTGTTGCTCCCTGGAGCTCTGTTTCCACCAGCCCATCAATGCCTTTCCAGTGCTTTTAACATCTAGCTGGAGACTGTACTGTGTCAAGGAAGCCTTCTAAATGATCTGACTGTATAACTGCATGTTTCAAGCCATGGAACATCTCCCAATAGGTATATTATTATAACATCCAATTTGCCACAAGCCACTGATTCTATTTTACCTGTTTTCTAAATCAATATTAATTTATATTTTATATATCTGTAATGTTTATATAACTTAGTTTAAAATGTGTCTTTTAATTTTTTCTTAAATTTAAAATATTAATTCTTATAAAAATCTCACATTATTTTGATACAGCAAATTAAATTAATTTTTGTTAGTTTATTTAGAATATTTGACTTACTGAAATTGCCAAGTATAAAATTCAACGAGCAATTAACTTTAAACCTCTCCCTTATTTTCTCCAGTCAAAAATCATTACAGGAGACATAATTCCGTTAAATTAATTAATTAAAGAAAGCTCGTTTAGTTTTGTACCTGATATTATAAATTTATTTTTAAATGATTGAAATTATTTTAAAAGTATCTTATTATTACCTCCAATTTAAAATAGCCCTCGTAATTATTTCTAAAAGGATAATGAATTTTATTAAATCAGTTAAGTAACATCTATTACGATTTCTGTAAAACAAATGTCTTGAAAGAAAATTGTTGAAAGCATTTTATCAGTATATGTTTCATACATATATTTTTATTTGTCAGAAAATAGTAAAAAAAAATTGATGTATAATTTATTAGGCTGCATATTGTCAAATTTCACCAGAAGTAAGTTTGATATTTAATACCCAGTTTATTTATGTTAATTAAAAGACTGATTTATTTTGTAATCTTCAATGATGAACTATTTAATGACTTACTAATACATGAAATATTTGGAAAGTGTGGAAAACAATTTATATTTTAATTTTAATTCTTACCTTTCTTTTTATAATATAATTTATGATTCATTCATTAATGGCCTAAGGTTTCTGGGACTTTTTATTATGTCAGGGAGCCGATTATTTTAATCAGGAATTACGTCATTATTTTCATCAGTGACATACACTCTATCTATATACGTCTAAGGCATTATGTGTTTATAGTTACAACCATTTCTTTATTATTGTTATTCTTGCTTTGCTACATACCTTGTAGGACCTTCGGAATTTTAAATATGACCAGTCCAATCTTTCACTTTCCCTCAAAGTAGATGTAGTTCATACCAAGGGATCATTTTTGGGCATTGCCATTAAGATGTGTATGGGAAATCCAGTACATCAAATTTATTATTATTATTCAGACATGTTTTGGCTGGAGGGCCAGCATTTCTCATCATCCACCTGTATAAACCAGGGATTTCTTTTAAGCAAAGCCACCCAGAGGTTCGTAACAGACCTCATTTATTCTTTTGTTGTAAATCTATAATATCATACTGCCTTTATCATTATATTTATATCTTTATTTAGCAAACCTGAAGTGCTCTCTGCCATGATGGCACGTCTTTCACAAACCAATCCCAATTAATTAAATCAGATGATAATTGTCAATTATTTATTTAAGAACTATTTTGCCTTCCACACTCAGTAGAGACAACTGATTTAAATATAATAGTGTTATAAATGCACATTTTTCATATCTTGTTATCTATCTATATATATAAAATAGATTCCTTTATAATGTTTTAAAGAGGGCTAACAATATTTTATTGCTGATTGGTTCTTGGCAGACCAATTAACAAACTTTTACTTTGTTATTAAATGCCTTGCATTTAGTCACATCAAAACGAATTAAATAAAAATAACTAAGTTATATAAACAAAAACTTAACTTATTTTGTAACTAAATTTCTTAATAAATTCCTGTAATATTATTATTTTAAATAAGCTTAGTTTGTCATCACTCCAAATCTCTAAGGTTAATTACTCTATTTATTTATAATATTTCTTTGATTTAAATTCACTTCTTTGTAATGTTGCCAGAAAGAATTACAATTATTACAGTTCAAACCATTAGTAATCGATATCCAATCACCTCTGTACCATTCTGCAATTCACTAAATCATTAATTTCTTATATAAACCCGTTATTATTTTGAGTCTCTTTGTGAACCATGACCTCCAACTGGGACGGAATAAAATCAAGCACTGCTTGTGTCATCACAAATGTTATCCATGAGTCAGAGAGGCAATAGTTCAGGCAAATAGGTTAAGATTCACCCTTGCCCTGACATCTGTATCTTGGGCATGGTTGGATTCAAGGTACTTTTGCTTAGATTATTGGTCTTGTTGAATGAATGCACGATTTTGACTGGCACAATACATATCTATATACATATTATACATTATTATTCATAATCATATTTAATTTTAAATGCATACTATTACATTTTTAAATTCATACCTATTATTTTATTATCCTTTTTATCCCATTCTATTTTGTTTTACCCCTATTTTTATTCATTAATATTCTATTTTCCCTTTTTATTATTATTCCCTTTATCCTAATTTCTCTTTCTATTATTTTTCTATATTTTTATTTTTATTCATCCTTAAGTTGCATTAAGGTGTATATGAGGAAAGCATATAAGAGTGAATATATATGAATATATGAAGAAAGATGCAAAGAAAGTTAAAAGAGAAGATATACGAATAATATAATTTTAAATGTTTCGAAATGCCAACATTTTTAATTTTTAAATTGTTTAATAATATTTTTAAAATGTATTTAATAAGTTGAATTTATCAAAACAATAATATCTTTATATAAATCTAATATGCAATATAATTCATGCTTTTGACTTCCCCAATCAACATGTAATCTTATTTAAAATAAAGTATTACTCAAATTAAAATCAACTGTACTTCAAATATGTTTGGACACTTTTAAAAATTGAGGTTAGTTATCTGAGTTCAAAACCTTGGGTCATATTCCAGAATAAAAGTTTAAGTTTCTGGGCTGTTCATCTATTTCAAAAATTATTTTTTTCTATTAACTATTAAATATAACATCAATTTATGTTAAAACAGGCAAAACTCACTATATGTATTGCCACCCACAGCAAGCTAGAGTAATCAATGGATGCCAGAAGGCTTGTGCATAAAATCCCCATCTAGTGCCTTCTCATCCAATATCCCCAGACTAGTTTCTGGCTTACAGCCTTCATCAGTGAGGAGCCTTGGATCTGAGAGCACTGCATCTAGATCTTAGGATCTAATGCAACCCTCCAGCAAACACCTTTTATCTCCATTTAACTACAAAACTAAGAGTCTTAAACTGAAAACACCTTAATGTTTTCAATCTAAGCCCATCAGCTTATATAGTCATAGGATCTGAACCCATTTCAGTACCCATACATTTTGGTGTCTTTGGTTCTTTAATAACCATAACCACCACTATCCTACTAGGCAGGATTGTTATAAATTTGCTTTTTAAAGAGCTCTCTACATTGAAAATACATTTAAAAATTTAATAATGAGCATTTTCAAATTTTTGCTCTGCAGAAAAAGCATTTATATTAATACACAAAATGTCATCATTAAATGATGAAAGAGAAATATCCATAGATATATACTGGATTGCCAATCTTGGGTCATTTACATTTCAAGTACCTAATTAAATCTTGTGAAAACTAATGATATCATTACTGTCTATTTATGAATCAGATAAATCATACTTACAACTTGCTGAGGTAAATTTAAAACTGTCTCCAAAAATATCAGTAACAGAACAATACCAAGTGGATTCATCATTACAACTAGAGATAAAAATAAAATAAAAAGTATTTTCATTAAGCAATGATTCACTTTGATTACTTTGGAATTAAAAATGTTTTTATATGCATTAATTTTTTTTATTCTTTTCAGTAAACACAGAAAATAAAATAAATGAATGTTTACAAAATAATAAACTTAACTGTAGATAAAAACACACCAAAAATATTGGTTCCTTTTGTGCTGATAAGTCAATTCTGTACTGCTAGATCAGAACTTTCCCAAAAGGTTATATATAGATCAAGATTCTCTGTGAATTGATGGAAATTAAAAAAAAGTTGGATAGATTTTAGAAAACTGACTGACAAGAGAACAAACAACAAATTTTATCCACACCACATCACATGATCACGGTTTCTAACAAATTTAATTACATATAACTCAAAATATTTAATTTCATTGTTTTATTTATATTAATTATAAATTAAAACAAATAATACAATGAGATATAGTTTAATAGTTTTTTTTTAATTTATTAATGGGATGAAAAAAAATATTCATCAGATCAGCAATCTAACTGTGCATATTTTGTACAAGTAATCAGTTGCATTCTAAATTATATGTCAAAATATATACATAAGCATTTTTATATAAGTTGAAAACTGAGTCATCTACATAATAATCATTATTAGTGAATGATTAAAGTTTCTAATTGTGTTTTCTTCTTTATAATTTCAATAGATAGATGGGTAAATCCTTGAAAAATTCACATTAAAAAAATGTCTATCCATGAAATTATTCAAATATATGTTTTTAAGTAAATGGAAAGAAAATAATTGTATCTTCCATTGAGTTTATAAGTTAATAGAGCCAATTACGGTCAAGAATTGATGACCTAGTGGTTAGCATAGCTACCTTCCAAGCAGCTGGCCCGGGTTCACTTCCCAGCCAATGCTTTGACATATAAAAAAAAAAAAACAATTATTCAAGGCTTTAATAGATTTATAAATGTAGATGATAATAATCAATCCATAAAATATCCACAATCTCAACCTGTAGACAAGGCCACCTCCATTAACAATAAAGGTGGTATTCCTTGGTCAAGTTGCAATCTCTAGTGTCTACGTAACCATATCAGATCATAGATAAAGATAGTACCATCTTTATTGTTAATGGAGATAGACTGCCTTGATTACAGGTTGAGATTGTGGATAGCTTTAAGGGTTGAATGATATCTTCCATTGAGTTATGTAAAACAGCAACAATTACAAAAAAATAGAATGATACCAATCTATTTTTTAGCTCTGTTGTTATATAAACTTAATTTTTTGATATAATTTTAAATTATAAGGTAAATTTTTTATTTTATTTATGTGCAGACTTTTTAAATAGTCTGAAATCACTGTTAAAATGTTCAGAGGATCAAAACCGAATCTTAGTTTTAACAACCTCTAAATATCAAATGAAGAATCACTTTAATAAATTAATAATAAATAATCATAATTTTAAATATAAGTAATTGAAACAGAATTAACTCTATCTCCCACTGAGATGTAAAATGTCAATAACTAAAAAATAGAGAATGATACCAATGTATTTTTCAGTTCTGTTGTTATACAGTCAGTTCCTTAGTTACAAACACTCCAGTTATAAACGCTATTACATAATTGCTTTTGGACTTTAGATCTTTATGCACATACTTTTATATATAATTAGTGCTGTATACTGTAGAAAGAAATGGATATTCAAATTTGTACAATATTTTAGTACTTTAATAATTAAAAAATTTCTTTTAGTAATTAACACTACAAATTTGGCAGTATCTGATATATATAAAAAAACTGTTTTTACATACATTCATAATTGAATTTTTTCTAAAGAAAGATAAACTTTGACATTTAGAAAATAATTAAAAGTATATTTTAGAGAACAATAAGAACTCTTCCCATCTCTCTGACATTAATTACTGTACTTTTATTTTTTAGCATCGCCACAGACCATCTTGAACAGGATCATCTTGATTAGTGCTTGTTTTTAAAAGTAGTTTGCACACAATTATGTTACATATACACTGTATATATTTCTGTTTTGATGAATTTTTTTTCATTCTTATTAATTAAAAATGTGAGTGAGAAACAAAAAACAGAAGTGTTGATACTACCAAAAAGAAATCAAGGTCCCAAATGATCGAGACAAAAGTGGATATAATTAGATGTTCTGAAAATAGTGAATCTTTTGCTTCAATCACATGTTCATGTAATTTAAACTGAGCAACAATATATACAATTGTGAAAAACAAGAAAAAAAATTAAAGAATATGTTAAAAATTGTGGAAATATTTCTTCAAAGATTGTTTCAAAAAGACACGGCAGAGTAATAGATAAAATGGAGACATCTTTGGCTTTATAGATTGAAGATCAACATCAAAAAGGCATTCCAGTGAGTGTATCAATTGTTCAAGCTAAAGCTCTTAGTTTGCATGAAGATTGAAAGAAAGAATTAGAAGAAAGACTCTGCTGTTGAATTTGTAGCAAGAAATAGCTATTTTCACAAATTTAAAATGAGATATTCTTTACATAATATTAAATGTACTGGAGACGGTGCCAGTGCAGATAAGAAAGCTGCCAGTGAATTTATTTCCACTTTCTCTAATATTATTAAAGATGGAGTTTATCGTCCATACCTAGTCTTCAATGTAGATGAGAAAGGGTTATTTTGGAAAAAGATGCCTGCATGTACATATTTAGCAAAGGAAGAATCAATTGCACTTGGGCATAAACCTTCTAAAAATAGATTAACATTGCTTCTTGGAGGTAATTTAGCTGGTGATTTTAAATTTTAGCCAATGCTAATTTATCAGACAGAAAATCCTAGAGCATTGAAAGGAAGATAAAAAAATGCTTCCAGTCATTTGGAAATCAAATCCTTTTTCAAGATTGGTTCTCACATCATTTTGTGTCTTCTGTTAGGCAATATTGTAGTGAAAATAATTTATCATTGAAACACTATTGTTCTTAGACAATTTTCCTAGACATCCAAAATCCCTGAAAAATTTATATCCAGAAGTTAATGGTGTGTTTATCCCTCCCAATACCATAAGTGAAATACAATCTATGGACCAAACTGTGATAGATACTTTTAAATGGTATTATATAAGAAGACTAATGATTCAAGCAATCAAGGCAATTGACAAGGAAGGTAGACCTACATTAAAAGATTTTTAAAAAAGCTATAATATATAGAATGCAATAAATATTATTGGGGATGTGTGAGCTGAAATAAGAGAGTCAACAATGAAAGGTTGTTGGGAAAAAATATATCCACAAATGATGAATACTTCTATGGACCATTGAAGAAATTCCTGAAGATTTCACAATTGAAATAGTCAATATAATGAATGAATTAAATTTAGATGTCATGGATGAGGATATTGATGAGTTAATGCAATCTCATTTAGAACCTCTGTCAAATGAAGACTTCATTAAACTAAAAGAAATGAATGAAATACAAAATAAAGAAGAACCTGATAATGAACTTATTGTTAAGAGTTTGACAAACAAAAATATGAATGTAGCCTTTGGGCATCTTGACAAATTTTTGACCATCATGGAAGAATGTGATTCGAACTGCGAGCGTATATCTCATGTATGAAGAGCAATAGAAAAAGATATTACAGAATTCTTTATTAAAAAAAGAAAAAGAATACAATTCAATTAACCCTTGATAAATTTGTAAACAAAACTCCAGATACTAATCAATAAAAAATAAATACTATATTTTGAAACCCTTTTACATACCTCTACTTTCAAATAATTTCAACTTCCAAGCATGCATCAGGAACCAATTAAGTTTGTAACTAGGGGCCTGCCAGTATTGGCTTAGTTTTTTTATGTAGTTTTGAATTATAGATTATATTTTATTTATTATTTTAAGTTTATGTGCAAACTAAATAATTTGAAATCAACAGTGAAACCTTTAGAGGATCAAGACTGAGTCATTTTGGTTATGCATACTGTGGCCACTAGGTGACACTGCAACACCACCAAGAAGCCTGCAAGTGATAAATTTCTATCCCAAAAATGGCTGAACTCAATGAAAAATTAAAATCAAAATGCCTGAGGCAAAACATCCAAATAAACCACCGAAGTCTGTGGAATTAAAATGCATAAGGCAAGACATCAAAAGTAAGTAAAAAAATCAAGTGAAATAATATATGTACATTTTAAAAAAGTGCACACACACACACAAAATCGATAAAAATATATAAAATAAACCTCCGCCCCCCCAAGCAATAAATTGAAATGGCTCAAAAATAAATAAAATACAAATTACAAAAACAGAAATCAGTGAAAATATGCCAAACACAGACACATACACACACCTCTAGAATGAAGAATTCTTTGCTTAAATTAACAAATAAATAACATATGGAAGCTTTAAGATAATATAACTATATGAAATACTAGATCAAACTTACTATATTACACATGTATTTTGTCTTGATAGTCTCATCATGTATGTTGGATAAGATTTAGAATAGTAGTTCAGATTTATAAATAAATATCTTAAAATGATCTATTTTTAAAAAATAAATATATTAATATAGCTCACTACTATATATTCTAAATAATTTTCATCAAGCTTTTGAAATAATGGAATAAAAAAAAAATTTTGTATCAAATAAATAGATTCAAATACTTATTGAAGATCATGAAAATGATCTAATTCCATTAAAATAATAATATCCAGAGAATTTGCTTCTTCAAAACAAATTAATTTTGATGCAAATAATGTTTTCCTACAGTTTATGATCAAAAAAATAAAATAAAATAAAATTTGAGAGTAATAACATCAAAATCTGTTAATTAAAAATAACTTTATCTGAAAAAAAATTTTTTTTTAAATATAAGTAACGAATTTTCACAGACTTTCATATTTTGCTGACTCCCAGGCTCATTCTGATGTAAAATTGCATTAGAACAGCTGTTCTCAGCCTGTGGCCTTTGAGGGTCAAACAATCCTTTCATAAAGGTCACCTAACCATTGAAAAACACATTTTTGATTCATAATAATAACAAAATTACATGTTGGGGAGTCATCACAGCATAAGGAACTTTATTAAAGGGTGGTGGCATTAGGAAGGTTGGGAGTCACTGCATTAGAAGACACTTTTTCTGCAAAATATTAGTAAATTCAACTGTTTGTTATTATAATCAGATCAAATTTAATAATGAAAAAAGATTATATCTGAATATCTGTATATTCTCTGCATTCTATTCAACCAAAATTGACTCTATCAGCTCATAGGTAATGTGCATAGTTATCTAATGAAGGTTGACAAATAAGTATTTATTCTTAAGCTAGAGTAGAGGTCTCAAGTTGATCTCCGTTGGTCAAATGATTGTCAATCCTCTGACTAAAAAAATTAAAAATACAATTATGAACCAATGCAGTCTTCACTATTAGTGGAAAATATATTTCTATGGATACTGGACTCTTAAAGTTCAAGTAATATTAGTATAATTTCATGGCAACATAAACAATATCTTAATTAAAATATACTGAAGTTTTTATGCACTTTGAATCACATCATGAGTTTATTAATATATGTTTATTTTCAAGGAATGGATGAATCTTTTAAAGGGTAGTGCATGCAAATAACAAAGTCAGAGTTTAAAGAGATATGGATGCAAATTTATTTTACTTCTTACTATAAAAACAGATCAATTTTACCTTCCTTTGATATAAATAAACATTTATACTGTTTAGAAGGAGCTCCAATGGAATTATTATGCACTAAGTATTTATTATGAATGAATAAATATAATTCCAAATCTTGCTAAAGTTCACATATAACTTAGGGCCATGAGATTATGACTAGAAGAAGTTTATAAGAACATCTAAACTATAAAATGGGATTCTTTACTACAAAGTTATTCTTTACTTTGGTTAATTAATACACAAGTAGTACTATTAAGTTTTTCTTTGATAAATTAATTCTTCTTAATGCTCTTTCTTTTTCAATGTTTTATTTTATCTTTCTGAATTTTTGACTGGCTGGCAATTATAATTAGTCAAGCTTGAAGCAAGACTTCTAGCATTGAGAAAAATATTAGGAAAAGAATATAGTAAGACGCTGAGAAAAATATTAGATAAGAAAATAAATAGATATTTAGAGAAATGCAATATATATATATAAATATATATATGTGTGTGTGTGTAATCTTATAATTGAATATTTATAAATATAGTAATTAGATATACGTAAAGTATAACTTTAAAAATTTTATTCACTGTGGAGCACTTTCGACTATCCTCATAGCCTTTGTCAACTAACACTCCTCGTAGCCTTTGTCAGTTAACACAGTGTTAGTTGACAAAGGCTATGAGGATAGTTGAAAGTGCTCCTAAGTGGATAAAATTTTTAAAGTTATACTTTACATATATCTAATTACTGTATTTATAAATATTCAGTTATAAGATTATGTATATTGATTTGAAGAAATAGACATTGAATTATAATATTATTACACACATATATATAATGTTCATCAGGAATTGAGGAAACTATGACATTTAATACCATTAAATATTTAGAGTTCCTTCCAGATATATGGGATTTGAGAATTATACAGCTTCAATATGAAGTGAAATTCTAGATTAAGTTAAGAAATATATAATGAAATCGTAAAAAACATAATTTAACACTCAAGGCCCCTAAACTATTTTTAATTGATGTAGACTTTAGTCAGTTTAAAAAAATTTAATATTTATGAGATAAAAACATGTTATAAATATAATTTAAAATTATAAAAACTTAACAATGTGAAATTGATAAAAAAAAATTCCAATAAATAATGTTAGCATCAAAAACAATAAAACTTTCTATTTTTCCACCTGTAGTATTGTTCTCTAGAGATACCTGTACAATTTTTTTTACTCAGCTTTAAACATTTAATATTTATAAAAGAAAAAATGTATTTTAAATTTAATTTTAATAGCTCAGACCATCTATATAAAAGTGCTACCATGAACTTTTAAAAGCATTTATATTTCAGTTTTTTTTAATTAATTAAATAAAGTTTTGAATAAATGGCAATACAACCTGCTTCATTTTATCTTTATGATCTATACCTTGCAAATATCAAGAAATAACAACTCATAAAAGTCAAATTACATTAATTTCTTTGACTTTAAATATGTGCATACTTATTTCAGAGCAGGTCTAGAGGGTGAAGTTGAAACATTACTAAAATATAATACAGATTCCAGTAAAGGCAGAATGCAGTTATCATAATAATTTTCAGTCCCGATAAAGATCAAAAGTTAACTGCAACAATGATCAAATGGCTTTAATGCTTTGCACAAGGATAAGCACACATTATTCATTGTTTAAAGGTTGCAAACTAAAAATAGAAAGTCTTTTTTAATGTAAACATCTAAGACTGAGAAAACTGTTGTAACTCTTCCCTAATAAACATTGAAAAGTTTTGATTAGAGATATCTAATTTTTGATATTTTAAACTGTTAAAAATTGAGAGCAAATAATTATATTCTACAAAAAAAAATTCCCCAATATTTATTTGGTCCATATTTAAAATTTAATTTCATGTGGAAAGATTTGTTCAATCTGTTTTGAATATAAAATAAAATGCGTGGAATTTAAAACTTGGTCAGTAAATATTTAAAATTAGACTTAAAAAGTTATAATTAGTATAAAATTATTAACAATGAATAAATAAACACAACTTAATTTTTACACTTAAAAATGGAAAGTAATGTATATTATTTACATGTAATTAATTATTTAAAAATTGTACATAGAATGCTTTTGTGCAAAAATTTTGAACTTTTTCATACATTTTTCTTGCCAAAAATCTGTAATCTATATATAGAAAAAAAAATTAACTAAAAAAAAATTATCTTTAAAATCTAAATAATTTGTCTTATTCAAAAATTACACACACAAAAAAAAAAATTAAAAACGTTAAAAGGGCCTAAAGATTTAGAGAATAAAAGTTGAATATATGTATGCTATATCCATGACCTGGAGTTTAAATCTTAGTGAAACAAAGATTTATTTGGGTTTAACAAACATTAGATTTATCTTTGCATAATCAATTTAGCTAGCCATCAAATTATTAATTAATGAATATTATTTTTCTCATTTTTACTTTCTTATGGAAGACAACTTTTGATAGTATTTTGGTCTTTTGAAACTTCATTCTTATTTTTTTATAAGTTTCTTATTTAAAATAGAATTTTGTTTTAAAAGGTACTCTCATCTTATAGCTAAAGATGCCGTTCTATGGTGCGGTTTTCACACTAAAACACATAAAAATGCTGTTTCCGTGGCAGACACGTTCAAACCCGCGTTTTCTATAATACAACTTTTTTGTTGTGCTACAGAATGCAGGCCACTTTGTCGCATCACAGTACAGCATGTATGTCACATCGCAACAGATACATTTTCTGAATTCGCACAGTTTATAAAATAGTTACGGCTTGACGAGAGAGTTTGTATTTGAATTGGATGAAAATGTTGTTTTCATTGGATTTTTTTTTATTTTAAAATATTGAAATGTTCAGAATTTTTAAAGTAATAATTCTAAGACTTTTTACAACGAACTCTGTTGAAGTTTTAATTGGGAAAATGTTAAATATTTATGTTTTTAGTGAGTTGCAATTAGGTAACGTGTCAAGTAACGTACTGTTTGTAACATTCCACGAGACAAAGAAGATTCAAAAAAGATTCTACCGTGTGTATATTTTTGAATTAAAAAAGAGCGGTACCAAACAAATATCAAGAAAAGTACCAATATACACAATTTTTTGTAAATTTCATAAAAAGCAAATATTGTAAACATGTTTAATAAGTAAAGAAGACATTTATATGTGTTTGTTGCTGTTTAAAAAAGTTTGAGTTTCTTTCTTTTGTCCAAGTACAGTTACGATTTTGAATTATTTTATTTTAGCATTACAAACAACAGAACACTAACCCTAACCCTAAACCTAACCGTAACAACTTTTACTTTTTATTGTTATTCTATTTGAAGTAAAAAATAGCCATAATATCTCTTTGTCTGTAAAAAATAAAAAATAGACTAAGAAATTTTACTTTTTATTACGATTATTATTTTTTAGTTAAACAACAACAAAAAAAGTCGTAACACAAGTAAAAAAATATCCGATAGAAAATTGATAAAAAAAAAAGCCGTAACACAATTAAAAAAATATACGATAGAAAAAAACACGAATCAAATTGTAATTTGTTGATTTTATTTTACATTTATTATTATCATTTAAATTGTATATGTTAATAAAAAATAATATTTATAAAAGACGATTTTGTTTTGTTTTTATTTTCGCATTACAAAAAAGCACAGCAAAATTATTATAATCAACGGCCCAGGAATGGTTATATTTTCATATTTTATAGTTTTAGCGTGAAAACGGCACCATACAATGGCATCTTTATCTATAAATTTGTTTAATGATTATTTGTAATAGGTTTTAAACAATACATTTTCAAAAATTTGTAAATATTTAACTTTAAGATCTTGAAAAACAATTTTCGTAAGATTTAATATTTTTTTGAAAATTTTAATTTTTAATATTTTAATATGCAGTTTGATCCAAAAATTGTGCCTAATGAAATTAATGTGTTTAATGTAATTTTCACTAAATTATTCTCATACAAGGTACGACTAGTTTCTATCTGCTTTTAATACCTTATGAAGGAGTGTAATTCTAAACATATGACCAAAAACATGTCAAAATGATGCATGATCTCCAATATGCACATTTCATGCTGAACCAGCACTTATCACTTGGCCCAGATCACAATCTCTTACACATACCTGTATCATTACTCAATGTACATAGATAGCCAATAACTACAGTTTTATCAATAAGTTTCAAACTTACTGCCCTTACAATTATGATGCAAATTACTTGATGGAAATATATTACTAATTTTTATTAGAAATTCATTAGACTAGAGATTATCCACTTAATGAATAATGTTCCTGGAGTGAAATTTTCACTACACCACTTTCAATGACTAATAAAAATTATTAATATATTATTGTTCTTTCTCATTCTTTATGAGGTTTTTTCCCCTGTAAAATGAAGAATTTTAAAATAATTTAGTAATTGTTATATTTAGTAAGTGCATAATATCCCTAGTAGCCTGGACAAAGGCATAGAGATATATTGTTTTAAGTTATGGGTACTGAGTTTGGAAATAAATATTGTATTTGGTGAATAAAAGAACTATTAAATAGTAAATATAACTTATATGATAAAATTGTAAAAATGATTTTAAAAAAAATACATCAATGTGTAAATTATAGATAATAAATTGAAATAATTAATAATAATTGTAAATAAATATTTTTATTATATGAATTATTATATGTTATAAATAAATATTTTATTGTTAATTAAATACATTTTCATCTCATTGCCATTATACTATCCTTGCAAAAGCATCTCTATTTATCAAAAAATTTACTATAAAAAATGATTTATTTACATACATTTAATAAGATTTGCAATAATAATTATTTTTAAGAGTACATTTCAATACTCACATAGTGTTTATATATTCATTTTGCTTAATAATTATTTAATTATTTTACCTGCATTCTTAGAAGAGAAATGTTATATTATTTATTTCATTTCAAATGCACTTGTTGTGTAGGTGGCAGCAGAAAAGATGCCCTTATTGCCTTTTACATTATTTTGATATTGCTTATTAAAATTTGCATCAGAAAATATAAGATTTCTATGTTTTGTGGTGAGTAGAAGTGAAATAATTATATTTTAATAACTGAAAAATATTTAAATGTTTTTCAAGTTATCAATTATATATTAATTAAGTATTTGATTATTCTGTTATCATGTAATTTCATTTCTACCTTCTTAAAATACTAAGATTCAAGAAATGTCAAATGTTCCATATTTAGCTTAAATAATAATCATCATATTTTTGTTAAGAAAGTTAAAGTATTTCCATTAACATTTTGTTCCAAGTGCATTTTACTCTGAATTTGAACCCTGAGATTAAGATAACCTAAATTTAAAATAGGCAAAATTCTCCATACAGTAGTGCCACTCGGTGCCAACCAGAGTAATCAATGGATGCCAGAAGGCCTGTGCATAAAATCCCTATCCAGTGCCTACTCATCCAATATCCCCAGACTAGTTTCTGGCTTATGGCCTTTGCCAGTGAAGAGCTTTGGATCTGAGAGCACTGCATCTAGATCTTAGGATCTAATGCAACCCTCCAGCAATCACCTTTTATCTCTACTTAATTACAAAACCTATGAGAATAAAATTGAAAACAATAACATTTTCAATCTAAGCTCAATAGCTTATATAGTCATATGGGTCTGCCCATACATTTTGGTGTCTTTGGCTTTTTAACAACCATAGCCACCACTACCCTATTAGGCAGGATTGATATTAAATCACTAAACATCACATGATCATTATTTCTTATGCTAGCACATTACTGTTATTAAAACAGACAAAACTCTCCATACAGTAATGCTACTCAGTGCCAACCAGAATAATCAATTGATTCAAGAAAGGCTTGTGCATAAAATCACTATCTAATGCCTACCCATACAATATCCCCAGACTAGTTTCTGGCTTAACACCAATCCTGCCTAATAAGGTAGTGGTGACTATGGTTGTTAAAAAGCCAAAGACACCAAAATGTATGGGTGCTGAACTGGGTTCAGAACCATATGACTATATAAACTATTGAACATAGATTGAAAAATATTATAGTGTTATCAATTTTATTCTCATAGTTTTGTAGTTAAGTAGAGATAAAAGGTAGCTGCTGGAGGGTTGCATTATATCCTAAGATTTAGGTACAGTGCTTTCAGATCCAAAGCTCCTCACTGATGAAGGCCACAAGCCAGAAACTAGTCTGGGGATATTAGATGAGTATGCACTAGATAGGGATTTTATGCACAAGCCTTCTGGCATCTATTGATTACTCTGGTTGGCATTGAGTAGCACTACAGTATGGAGAGTTGCTAGCATGTGATGTTTAGTGGTTTATAACCTAAATTTGTAAAAGAACCTATATTTTGAGATAAATATGTTTTTAAAACCTGAGATTAAGATATTTTAAACTTGTATAAGAACTCATATTGGATATTAAGATATTTTAAAATGTAAGATGTGATATTTTAAACTTACAAAAGGACTTATATTTAAGATAAATACAATATTCCTAAAACATGAGATATTTAAGAATGAAAAGAAGTTATATTTGAAATCAAGATATCTTAAGAATTAAAATAAAATATTTTGAATTATAAAAAGAACCTTGTATTTTGATAATTTATATTTAGCTATGGTATTGTGTATGAGAGGAATCAAACTCTGGGGTGATTGTCATATTGTACCTGTGCATGTAACTTGAGTTGTTGTTGGCCTGCAACCTTATTGTTGGGTTACAATATATAATGTTACAGTATTTTTTCTTTCAAATTTATTTTTATTTCATTTAACTCTTCTTGCCTTGCATACTGTAAAATGATGTTCTTTACTTTTTTTTATAATCCCATGTCAGAATAGTCTGTCCAGAACTCCTTGTGTATGTTATATTTTGATATGTTTAGAATTATTTCTGCAATGTAAATATAGTTGTATTTTTAATACTAGATGAAACTTCTAATATTAGTTAAAAAAAAACATTAACTTGTGTGTTTGTTAACATTTTCTTTAAGTAGTATTAAAGCAACTATAATAGCAGTTTTCAAATAAGCTCTATCCAAAGCTTAACTAATCCAGTCTGGTGCAAATCTAAAAATTACACATTTTAAAATTATTTAAAAAATTTATTTAAAAATGCAAAACCATAAAACAATACAATACTAGATAAAATCCAAAATTTTTAACAAAATCCTATACAACCATGGTTTCATCTACTACAAATAGACCTTCTCAAGTGAAAATCAACCTAAAGGAACAAACATATATATATATATACAAACAAACACCCCTTCCCATAATTCATTTCAAACACTACCTTCCCTTAATATCAAAAGATGTCTTCATAAGATTGATAGCCTCAGATTCAAAAAACAAACAAACCTTCCCATAATTCATTTCAAATACCACATTCTTTTAGTATCAAAAGATGTCTTCATAGGATTGATAGCCTCAGATTCAAGCTATCAATCTTATGAAGACATCTTTTGATATTAAGGGAAGGTGGTGTTTGAAATGAATTATGGGAAGATTTGTTTATATATATATGTTTGTTCCTTTAGTTTGATTTTCACTTGTGAAGGTCTATTTGTAGTAGATGAAACCATGGTCATGTAAGGATTTTGATAAAAAATTTTGATTTTATCTAGCATTGTATTGTTTTATGGTTTTGCATTTTATTTATTACTAGTATAGTGTTTGGTTTTGCATTTTATTTATTACTAGTATAGTGTTAGGCAGTTTTGGTTTTCTATATAATAAAAAGTATATTAAATATATAAATCATGTAAACCTTACGTTTTAAAAAATATAACAAATAAAATGTATCCATTTTATTTATAAAAGCAGTCAATAACAATTATATATTAGTAACTGAAAATACTTTTGCAATCTATTATTTAATGTTTTGTAAAACTTAAAACTTACTGTGATTTATGATGTTTATAGTTTATACTGTTTATATATATATATATTTCAAATATTATTCTTTCATTTTAATGTCTATTTCAAATCTGTGCCTAAGGCAGTAGAGGAGTAACTCTGATCTTATTGTTTATTGGATAAAATTTGATAGAATCAAATAAGTATTTATTTTTGTAATGTTTTGAATAGTATTTAAAGTATACTTAATATGTAATCATTAGTTATTAATTTTTTATTTAATAACAGGATTTTCATCTTCTAATTTCTTACGAATCAAGTCAATACTGATAAAATATTATTTAATATGTCTAATAAGAATTTATCCCATTTTATTTTTTAATTTTGAAAATATTTATATAATACAAATATGATAAAAAATATTTTTTAAACAAATGTATTAATTATATCTGAATGCTCACATAAAAGAAAAAAAAAGGTAGTATAAAGGAGAAATAGTATTGCATTAATGTAATTCTTAAACAAAATGGTTCAAAAGATTTCAATGAAATTTAAAACACTTAATTTTTTACTTTATTTTAAAGTATGGAGTGGTCTGAATGAATTTAAAATAATTTAGAGCATTACCAAATAAAAAAATAAAATAACTATATTTTTATACAATTTAATGCACCTGGGTCTCATTTTATGCGGATTATTTTAATGCGATTTTGAAGTTATGTGATTCATGTTTCTTCTTAATATCTAATATTAGATAGCAAAAAATTTAAATTATTAATGACTTATTTTGACTTGAAATACTTTTCTTTTCTTTCAAAAATATAACGTTATATTAGCAGTTAACGTGAATATGGCTTGAAGCTGTATTTAGAATCTTAGCTTCTATGTAAATATCCTACTTATACTAATGAGTAAATAATAATAATAGATTTATTTATACTTACATATAAAAATATTGCAATAAATAATCAAAAAATTTAAACTTTTAAATAATTTTTTAGATTGTTAAAATAAATAACGAAGATTTTATTGATTTTGTAAACTGAAAATAATCATTCTAATGATAATGTATAATCTTTTTGTTTTGATTGCGATCTCATTTTTTTAATATAGCAACAGAAAAACATTAACATAGCACAAGACTAAAAGTGGCGCTAGTTGTATATCACATCATGAATCTGATTTCCTACCAGTTCACAAACGAATGTATATTGTCAAATAACTGTAATGATTAAAATATGTATGAAAAAATGTAAAATTAAATACTGTAATTAATAAAAAGTTTGTCTTGTATTAATTTTTTTCAAATATTTGAAATTTTTTATTAGTCATACTTTATTTCCTTATTTTGTTAATGTGAATTTTAAAGTAATTTTTCCTTGTTGCTTTGCTTATATGCTATTTCTGAAAATTACAGAATCTATCCACCATTTTTCAGGGTAAGTTAAGTCTATTTTTGTATGATTTCTTTTGTGCGCGTTTTCTGAGGAACTTATCTACTGCATAAAATGAGACCCAGGTGTATTTATAATTACAAATTATAAAAATGTTATTACCAGAACATTATTCAATAATGACAAAAGTAATTTGTTAAAAGAATGTATAGTTTTAATAATAGTAAAATAATATAACACATGTGAATATATACATATATTAATAGTATTTAATAATGAGCAAACTAAGTATAATGTGTAAATATAAATAATAATTGCAAGGAAATAAAGTCATATATCACGTGACTTAATTTAATAAGCTTGTATTACAAATGTTATATAATGAGCATTCCAATAGCTCTTAACAATCTTTTCAGAATATCCTATCCTCAGACCAGTTTCTAAGTCTGGCCTTGGTCAATGAGATGCTAGGATATTCAAGCATTAGATTTAAAATACCAGTTCAAGCCCAGCATTTTATCTAATGGTTAACTATGAAGTAGAAAATCTGAAATTTTCAGACATCAATATGTCTTCAAATCCAACTATCTAACTTAAATAGCCATGTGTAACTGAACTAAGTTTAGATACACCATATATTAATAACTTTAGCAATATAAAATTGCTGAAGCCTTAAAAGCAATAACAATAATTGCAAGGAAATCAAGTCATATATCACATGACTTAATTTAATAAGTTTGTAATACAAAGGTTATATAATGAGCGTTCCAATAGCTCTTAAAGAAGCTTGTTAAGAGCTATTGGTACTCTCATTATATAATATAAACAATAATAATTTCATATATTTTAAAAAATTATTCATGTAAAAAAACTACTGAATTCAAAAATGTGATATCGACTAAAAATAACAATTTTATAACAGTGATTTTATGATCAAAAAAATCAAATGAAAAATATGGAAAAAATATATAAGTAAAATTGGATGTATTGAAAGAAACAGCCAAAAAGTTGGAACATTATAAATATGACATTCTAGGATGAAAGCATTGCTCAGTGAGTTATTGTTTTAACTGAACTAAACCAAGTCTTGTCTTCAGAAGTGAATGAACACTATTAATAGAATTATATTTAAATTTATAATATTATATGAATTTAAAAATATTGGTTTTACATTTAATTTTCATATCACTTTATACTAAATTTTCTTATATTCAGAATTCTGAGGAAAAATATAAATGCCCTCTGAAGTTAAAAACATTGTGACAGTGATTGTTTCTAATAATGCTACCAAATGATTTGTAATTTGTATAGTCATTGTAGAATGTTTTTAGATTTTAATTACATATTTCCTCAATAGGTGGAATTGAATAGTTGTCACATTTGATTTTGACAAGTAATAAAAACTAGAAGCATTGTCTGCCTTAGCTTCATTTTTTTATGCAATTTGATGAAAACGGGTAATTTCAATTATAGTTATTATTCCTTAATAATTTATTGTTTAATATTTTTGGAAGTAAAAGTATTTATTTTATTTGAAATGCTTTAAAGTATATTTCTTATATATTATTTAAATTTTGTTAAGATATAAGTAATATAAATACGGTATTTATATATTTACCTTGCTAAGATGTCATGATGGTCAACATTGTTTCTATGCGCTGAATTTTATGTTTACAATGTGTCTCATTTTTGATTAAAAATTAGAAAAGTCAGTGCATAGTGCTGGAATGGGCAGGGGGCCACCGATGTTTTTTCCTGACTGGAGAACAGGCCAATACATGCTCAATTATAAAATTCAGCACATAGAAGTAGAAATAATGTTTACTGTCATGACATCATAGCAAGGTAAATACGTGACTACCATAAATACAATAAAAATGCATTTTTTAAAACAAATACACCTTTACCCCACTTAGCAATTGGGTACTTAGTGATATTTCACAATAGCGATCATCATCAATTTGTACCCACTACTTCGATTTACAATCAATTTTCCACTATAACGATCGGGAAAAAAATTAAAAAAAATTTTTTTTTGGCAGCTATCTTGAATTTTGCATCACTGACGACATCAGAGAATAGATATTTTAAATTCATTTTACCCAAAAGCAAAAGTATATTATTGTAATACATATACAGGTAATGACTTTGCTATAATTGTATAGCACATACAATATTTTATTCCTAAAACACAATGTTAGTGCTGCATTCAGTATTTTTAATAGAGAACGTACAAACTTAAAATATCTATAATTACTGAATCTATAATACTATATACATATAAGTGTTGAATGTCTTTAGCAAAATTAAAATTTATTTAAATGTAATGTAAAGTTCTTGGATTATTTAAATAAAGTTTAATTTTTCTAGACATTCAACACTGATATTAGATGATGAAAACAATAGAACTAAAATATCATCATCACAAACTTGTTCCTTAATTACGTACACCCAAATGGTTTCAAATCAAAAGAAAAACATTTTTTAAAAAAAGTTTAAAAAGAAAAAGATTGCATTTAAAATAAGTGTTAACAAATGCATAATCTTTCTACATGAATGGGGTGGGGGGCACTATTATATTACTAAAAATATACAGTAAGAAAAATAAACTTAAGCGTACATTTTAGAAAATTAATAATTAGATTTTTTTTTTCAAAAAATAAGTTGAATTTTTTCTAAAGTTGACTGATTTACGATACGCATTAATTAAGCCTTTTGTTACTCTGGAGTACAACAATAAGTCTTAATGTTCAATTAAATAATTTATAATTAAACATTGTTTTTTAATTTGAATAATTTCACATAAGTAATAAACATAAATGTATAGTAATGTGTACCATAATACAAATTTTAAAAAAAATGCACTTCAGTATGGATTTTTTTTTCATTATGATGAAAAACTTCTTCAAAAGAATATAAAAGCTATTAAATTCAAATTTAGTTTCACTTTCTCTTTCTTTTTGCTGTTGTGTACTTTTTAAACAGTGAAAATATGCATTTTTTTTCCTAATGATATAAAACTTTTCTTTTTAGATACCGTATTTAGTCATCATTACAATGAAAAAATCAAGAAAATCTTTGAGCTTGGAAACCATTGTGGATATTTTACATCGACAGGAACCAACCAATTTTTTCCCCATAGACTCCCATTATAAATACGTATTCTGTATACGATATTCTTGCTTAACAATGAGTTTT
Organism: Epiperipatus broadwayi; assembly: GCA_028023455.1. Taxonomy (NCBI): domain Eukaryota; kingdom Metazoa; phylum Onychophora; class Udeonychophora; order Euonychophora; family Peripatidae; genus Epiperipatus; species Epiperipatus broadwayi. Next base: position 1,308,659 of record JAQFVV010006204.1, read on the forward strand.
GGAGGACCAATTGCCATCGCTAAGTGGGTAAAGATATATATTAAATAAATTAGGTTTGAATATTTACTTTCAAATAGATTTAAAAATACTTCATTGTAAAAGGGGATTATTTGAACAGTCACTAGTAACAAGAATTAAATGTATATTTTAAATACTATAATTATGTATATAGATTTTATTATCTAGAGATCTGTACAGCAAATGTAATTGGTGCCAGAAGCAATTTATTAAATAGTAAGTGTAATAATGCTCAAGGCTAAATGGTTTGTAAGTAATCATTAAAACCAGTCAACACTTGACAATTCCAATATCAATAACAATTAACAATCTCTAACTTTTGTCAAGGCAACCTCCTTTTACATTTACTTGTTTAAGGTTTATTTAAACTTCTTTTTAGCAATAATTTCAATTTCTATGGTCAAGTTTAGTGTCTATATAAATATATCGGACCATAAATAAAGGTAAAATTCCACCTTTATTATTAAAAGGAGGTTGCCTTGACAACAGTTTGAGATTGTTGATTGTTATTGATATGGACTAAATGTTGATTGGTTTTAATTATTAAATTATATGTATTTAGGTGAAATTCATTTTAGGCCCACAGGTTAGAGCAAAGTTATCATCCAACACAATTATTTAAACAGAAAAATACAATACAAAATCAAAAATAAAGATATAAAAAATATATAAAATTAATTGCCGTACATATTTTTTAAGGTTTATGTAGTATTTTATTTTAGTAAATACTAAGTCATAAAAAGCTTAAGCTTACTCTAACAAAAATTATTGCTGTAAATGAATGAAATAAATTTTGAAACAGGTTATGCATACGTGTGCTGGATCAGTTAATGGTGTTCATGATAATAATTTAGTCATTCTCTATTCAGCAATCTCTGATGGGTTTATTGCTCTTTTATTTAGAAATTTATTTTTTTAATGCTTATTTTAATTTACTTTATAACTTTATTTTTAGGAGTCATGGCTCAAATTGTTAAAATTATTATAAGTATTCAGTAGATTTTTTAATGTGTACAGTATTTTCATACCTGCATTGGAATATTAACAAAAATGTCTATGCTGTAAATGAAGCAGAAAAGTTCAGAAATATCTTATACATACGTAGGCTATGTTATATAATAACGTTTATTATAGCATTTGTTCTTCATTCTGTATTCAATATTCTATAATAGTTTTACTATTCTCTCACTTGGAATTTATTTATTTCTTAATGACCATTTTAATTAATTTGTTTTTCTGGCTTATAGTTAAATATTATCTAATCAATGGAATAATTTAAAAATAAAAAATATATAAAGCATTTGTTTTTAAAAAAATATAAATAAAAATGCAAATGATTTGCATGGTGAGTATTCAATCCATTATTAATTTAAAATAGTTTTATTTATTGTTTATGTGTTTGAGTACATTAAGTTAAATGTTTATGTTTAACATTCTAATAATTTATAAATAAACTTACATTATATGTTTCAACTTTAAGTTTGATTGGAGTGAACGGGATAATATTAAGAAAATAAATGCAATATCTTACATATAAAGAATAATTTATGTTTGCCACGATAATTATAAGAATATCTAGAGATTAGAAGCTTCTAAAAAGAAGAGCCAATAATTTGAATTAGGCAAATTAAATTGGTAATTAAGTCATTAAAAATATGCTAAATAAGAGCGAAGCTTTATTCAATATAGATAAGTTCGGAAACATTCCTGCACACACTAATACAATTTATTATAATACTTGGTATTTATTGTATAAACTTTACTTTAATGAAAAATGCATACATTTGTAAGGTTTGTATAATTGCATAAAATATTCATTATCATCAAAAATGTAAATAATAAATAAAGTTACATGAAAGTGAATGTAAAATTAGTCTATATAAAAGACTATAAAAGTCGATCTAGAAATAATTAAAATGCATAAGTTATGCAAATACCAAAATAACCTGGATATGCCAATTTGTATAGAGATAATAATAAAGCTATTTTATGCCAATTATATCTAAAAAAGACAAAACAGACTATCTAAGATGTTAGAAAAATGTTAAGAACATAATCAGAAAGCAGTTTGTGATTAGTAAGGTGCTTGAAACACCAGCAGTCTGTGAGCAGTGAAATATTGTGGTGAAAATTTAATGACGAAAAGTTAAGAAAGCAAAATGAAAGACTATAATAAGAAAATGCAGCATTATATTTCAACTCTATAAAGAACTGTGTGTGTAAAACTGATTTAATTTATGGAATTCAATCAGCAAGCTACAAGTTGAAAATAATAACAAGTTGCTAATATTATATATTCTGAGCAATACATTTATTAAGTTAAACTTTTTTGTGTGTGTATTATTTTCAAAATAATATGAGTGTACTGCTATCTTAGATCAAATCTGGTCCTGTATGCATCGAACGATTATATACATAAAGTTGTACAGAGTATGCTTTATCTATTCTGTATATTATTATGTTATATAATCAGTTCTATGAAGTTTTATTGAATCTCTGTATCATAATTTTATTGTTTTATTCATGTTTTTGTTATTGTTATTTTACTTCCATCATAGAACACTAGATGGGTTTGGGAAAAGATAAGGGGGATTTAGATATAAAGGCCATAGAGTTGACATAGATTATGTTGTGGAAATAGGGATGAAGCAGAATATGGAAAAACTAACAGGTTTCTCTTGGCATAATGGCTGAGAGATTCTTAACTTTGTTTAAGGAGAAGCTATAGTACATCATCATCATCACATCACATAAAGTTAAAATATATGCTTAACATTTGAAAAGGACACAAAATCATGTGCCAAAAAAGGCTTTTTATGTATAATATATATATATATGTATAACTGTTATATTTTTTTTTATTATTTATTATACAATATCTCACTGCATATAACTTAATATTGTAACAGTTCTATGATAATGTTTGCATATAGGTAGCTGTCAAATTAACTGTAATAAATTATAGACTTTACCATGCTGATAGCATATACATATATAGAAAGTTTGTGTGAACTGGGTGTTCTGAATATGTGAAGAATCAATATAACCTATTTTTACATATTACACACATAGCTTTGTTTGTGTTGAAAATGTTTAGTGAATTGATACTTTTTTATATCATTTATCTATATAATAGTCTAATCAAATCTGTTAATATTTTTAAACAATTTAAAATTTCTAGTTTAAATTTACTGAAAAATTTCTAAACCAATTCTTAATATGAATTTCTAATACCATTTATCATTATAGTTTTGCATTAAGATATATTCTGCATTTCGTTAATAGATGATTGCTTTTTTTTTGCTGAATCTATTAAATAAAATATTGTTTTGAAGTATATATTTCATTTTAGTCAAAAAATAATCGATTTCTTCTGTATTTTCATATGCAGTTTCTATGACTATTTCTGCCTTAGGTTTTTTTACTGTACATATTGTTGTTGGTGGGTTTTTTTGCAAACTCAATGCACTTCCGTTTTTCGATTTGTTTTTCATTTTTAGAAAATCTTTCATGGCAATTTTAAGACGTTGTTAGGTGCTATCACAATCAATTGTTTTATCACAATAAAAAATGTTATTTTATTATTTATTTAAAATGAATTTAACTCCACTTCCATTTATAATTTTTATATCTTTGCAGCAATTTGCATATTCACTTTTTAAATGAATTGTTTATTTACTTTTTCTTCTAATTTCACAAAATATGACAATGACCCATTAATATTAAACAGTTCTTCCAATTTGTATAATATTTATTAGTTTGAAAAAGGTCCATAGTTGTTGATAGCTAAATGAAAAGTTATCATCAAATGGAAGCCTAAGTCTATAACCAAGTTTTCCTAGCACCTTCTGCCTCATTTACCATTTGTTGTATTGGCTAAGACTTACTGCACCCCAGAACATTTAGCCATAATTTGTTCTTATCTATCATGATTATAAAATAAAAAAGAAGGAACATTCAAACATACATTCTTATCATTCTCCATTCAAGAAATCCAAACTGATATCTCCATTAGAAACTATCAGGCAATTGAAAAGATAGACCATGACATTTCTTAGTCTTAAAATCAGAAATAAAAAGTCAATTAACTCCCTCTTCTGGAGAATAGCTCTCATCAATGCTTATTTGCTATATGACTAATTATATAGAAATAACAGCTTCAACGAGGTACGAAATGGACATTAGGAATTTGCCTTGTTTGATTTCCTTACATCCTGAAAAAAAAAAAATCAAATAGCCTTCTTTCTATTAATAGCAAATTTTTTTATTTAACTTGATTTATAATATTAGCTATTACTGTACTTTAAAATGCAATTTAATTAGAAATTTGAAAGTTTTATTAAATTAAAAGTATTTTTGTTAATTCTGAAGAAAGGAGATTGCTGTTATTTAAAAAATCATTTTATTCCTCTTTGAAATCATAGAACAAGGTCCTAATAACCATCCCATAAGTTCTTGTCATTGCATCTGTTATTATGTGATTATTTATATTGTAAATGAACATTGATGCTAGTACATCATTCAGCATGATAAGTGTTTATTATCTTTTTGTTTTTGAAATTAAGACTAAGAAACACCATAGCCTTTCTTCTGCAATATCTATAGTTTTTTAAAAAAGTATCAATTTAGTCTTTGTTTCTTAATTACCAGAGGTTGCAAAGTCATCAATCAAAACAGTTCTTGTTTGTGAATGAACACAGGTGCTAAAAATCTTCTGATTGCAGACTCGATTGTCATTCAATAATGATATTTTCATTTAGCTAACCACAACTGCAGGACATTTTTAAGAAAAGAAAAATTACAAGATTTGGAAGAAAAATGGGTTAATATTAAATGGGACATTATTGTACTTTGTAAAGTTAAAAGAAAAGATATGAAGAGAGAATTAGTTTAAAAAATGGGCATCTATTTATAGCACTATAAAGGCATAAATATTGGAAGTACAAATGAAGGGGGATCATTATAAATAAAACATGGAAGAACAAATGATGGTGTACCAGACAGAGGGAAAATCATAACAAGTTCACATTGTTATAAAAAAATAGAATTTTTTTATAAATATGTACAAAATGATTTTGAAAACATCATCAACATTTTAAAATTGTCATGGGAAACATTGATGTTAGAATTACAAAATGATTGAAAGATGAAAGTGCTATGGTTAAATTTGGCTATGGTGACAGAAATGAGAGCACAAACTTGTGTGTTTAGGGGGAAATGAATATAATAAATTAAAAAATATTAAATAAAAATGAACCCATAAACATACAAATGAAGATAGAAATCAATAAGAAGATAACTGATACTTTATTAAAAACTGCAACAAAGATAACTGAACCAAAAAAGCAGCAATTCACTAGAAAATTATCAACTGAGACAAGACAATGCATGGAAAAAAAAGAAAGAATATAAAAATATTTTTAAATAACCTATTAAAAAGAATTAAACATCTGAGTTCTTAAAAGGATATAAAAAAGAATTATTATTATTATTATTATTATTATTATTATTATTAATAATAATAATAATAATAATATATATAAAATAATAATAATAATAATAATAATAATAATAATAATAATAATAATAATAATAAAAATAATAATAATAATAATAAAAAAAAAAAATAAAAAAAAATAATAATAATAATAATAATAATAATAATAATAATAATAATAATAATAATAATAAAAAGTATAACTGACTTGTAAGGAAAGCTATAGAAGAGAATAAAAGTTTCAAAGATCCCTAAAACATCATCTTCAACAGTAAGATGTAACTATCTCAAAAAAAAGTGATACATCATGAAATATTAAGAATTTTACAAAGAATTAGATAATAAAAAATAAAAAAAAGCATACTAACCACTATAATTACTACATCTTAATGGCAAAGAAATTTAAATAAAGAGATGAGATAAGCAATTAAATCTATGAAGAATGAAAAGATTCCAGGAAATGATGATGAAATTATTATTGATATTTTAAAAGAAACAGATGACAAAACAAAAAAATGTTGGAAAAATTACCTACAAATGTCCAAATGATGATGTACCTGGTAATTGGAAGAATGTAATAATAAAATTTAAAAAAGATGATAAAAGAGATACTAAAAATTACAAACTTATTAGTCTTCTATTAGTTTTATACAAAGTTTTAATAAAATAATTATAATTCATCTACAGTGAATTTTGAATTCATTATCATTGGATTATATCCAAGTATTGAAAGAAGTTACAGAAAGGATTAATGAATATGGATTGATTTGTAGATTATGAAAAGGCATATGGTTCTATAAGCATTGCACACTAATTAAAGTTTTGGACCATCAAAATATAAACCCAAGATATTGTCATGCTCTAAAGCATATTTATCAAAATAAATATTACAAAGTGATACTGAGAAGATAAATAGTGACAAGAATGTATGATAGGATGATCCATATCTCCAGAACTTTTTACAGGAGTTTGAAAACACATTGTGAATTAAAATAAAAAACTAAGGGAATAAAAATAAATGGAGATTATTTAAGTCATCCAGATTTTACAGATAATGTTACTTTTCCAAATAATGTCAGAGCTTGGTAAATGCTGAAAGGGTTATCAAATAGACAAATATTAAAAAGGTTAAAATAATGTCCAATGGATTTTCTCAAAAAAAAATAATAATAAAGATTGGTCAGATTATTAATATAGATGGAAATATAATGGATAAAATTAATATAAAATTAAAATTAGATGGAGTGTTTTTATTTGTTTGAAAGGAAAGGTTTTTAATATAAGTTTTATTCATTCTTACTTAAGAATCTGAAACTTGGGCCGTTAAACAGTAAAGCAATATAGAGATTTTAGATCACTCAATGAAGTATAAAAAAGCATATATTAGGAGTAACAAGAAGAGATTTAAAATAAAATATATAGGCTAGAGTATCTTTGATGACATTGAAAGAATTAAAAGTGAAATAGAGCTGGGCCAGACATATTGCTAGAAATGATTATAGTAATTGAAGTCTTAAATTAGATCTCAAAAGATTGTAAAAGATCTAGAAATAGATAATACATGAAATGAAGGGATAAAATAAAAAGAAATTTGCTAGCTTGAAAAAGAGAAGCTAAGGATCTAGAAACTTGATTAAACTTAGAGAGACCATTCTGCTGTGAATCAATAATAGATAAAAATAATTTTAATGATTTTTGCTATTGTTTAGAAAAAAAAAATAAACGAATTATTACAGAATAATAAAATATGAAAAACTTCATAACTAAAATACATTTTGTTTGCTTTTGTAAAGAATGCCTGCATTGAAACATGTTAAAGTTTCATATATTTAACATTGTTTATACTTTTTCTGTTTAAAAAGCATTTTTATAATTGCATTTGGATTAATATATATATATACAGTATTTTCGTTTTTTCAATTTTAAATTGTAATACCTAAATAAACATCAATATTCTACTGTATTTTTTTTTCCTGTATTTGTAAACTAAACAACACATCCAATAACATTTTCGGTTTACTTTTAGTTCTGCATTAAAAGCTGTAATTCACTTTACTTATTTCAACACATCCTTGAATCATCAACAGAAATTGATCTTAGATGATAGAATTATAATAAAATCTGCTCTGAAGATAAGCAATATGAAAGAAATAACCTAATTTAAGAATTTGATTGGCAATAGATATCTAGTATACATTTATTACTCAAGCTTGCTATAGATAATACTGTTGTAAATAGACTAAATTACTGTTCATAATATGCATATAGTTGTAGATTATAACCAATGAATTTTCATTCACCTGATTTTATTGCAATTTTCCATTCATTCAACTTATTTTATACCTAAATAGTTAATAATAAAATTTTTATTTTAATCATTTATAATTATTAAAAAACTTTCATAAACAAATATGACTGTTTTCACTCCAAAAAAGTTTAACCCCCCCCCCAAAAAAAAAAAACCCAGTTATAATCTTCAGTCTGTTAAACATATATATCACATTATATGCTAATCCTAAAGTCTATGAATTTGATATCTTGTAGAACTGTGTTTAACCTTCTGCAGCGAACTTGTACTTCAGGAAGATCAAAGCCTTGTCTAACTTTAGCTCTTCAATCTATTCTGATTTTAGCCACACCCTCTTAATAAAAACAATTATGTGACAGTTCTTTGAACATTTTTGAGACAATCTTTAAAATAAAAATGGAGTATCTCATGAAATCAATACTAAAGTTTATTTTTTTCAGTAATATCACAGCTACCAGTTAATGAACATATTTATTAATCTTGGTGCACCTTTATATTAAATTTTTCCAATGCCTTTATGCTATGATAGTAGATTATATGTCTTACTTCTATACAATAAATTCTCTAGAACAATATATACACAATTAATTGAGTCCAAGTACTTATTTCACCATGATGAAATACCTTTTTACTGTCCTTCATGTGATAGCAGTATACGTGTCAGTGTTCAATTTCGGCATCCAAATTTATCTTTCTATTTTTTAAAAAACTATATTCTCAAATTAATAGCAATCCAAGTTAAAGTTGCTGAAGATTTTATTTTTCTATTATTGGTTGATAAAGCACTTGAAAACTTTGAATATTAATCACTAAATAAAATGTTAATAAGTAAGCAGAGTATTTTAATGTGCAGTCAAAATGTTAAAAACATCTATAAAGTATTCTAAAATACCAATCATACAAATGAGAAACAAATCTGATATATATACTTATTGTTAATACCAGTTTTCATTTCAAATCCCTCTGATTTTTCTCTATCTATAACAACATTTCACAATCCATCATATAGAAGCTGGTTGTATATTTCAGTGAATAAATGGATAATTTCAACATTGCTTCAAATTTTTTTAATCAAATGAGATTAAATGTTTTGATCATATCAATATACAAATCACATTTTCACTCACAAGACTTCTTGCATTTGCTTAGCAACAAAAACTTATATTTCTAGTGCTTTTTTTCTTTCTCATGTGTCATAGCATCAGCCGGGAAGCGAACCCGCTAGCCCAGGACAACTGCTTGTAAAGCAGCTGTTACTGACCTCTCGACCACTCTAAAACTACTCATTTGGAAACTATATATTCCATTAAATTTTTGAATACTATTACAGTTTTTTCTATCTTCTTTATTTTAATAAATTGAAGCATCTTATAAATTCTTTAAATCAGATAAGCACAACTTCAAAAATGTATATATTCCTAATAAATTGTGATAGTTTTTAAAATCATCACTTCTTTAAAAAAAAGTTGTTTACTGAATAACAACTTGGCACTTACAATTTATATTAAATAATTACCTTTTTAAAATATATATATATAATACAAAATAAGCTAATGATAACAAAAAAAATTATATTACACTTTAATATATTATTTATACATAATAAAAATGTTAATTATATGTCTATATTTATTATTATATTGTAATGGATTGAAAAGATACAATATAATATAAAAAAAGGGTCAATATAATGCTGAAGTGATATTTATATATGCTTCATGTCTGTAAATTAAAAATTAGAAGTTTATTTTAAAAGTAAAGATTTTTAACAATTTTAATAAATAAAAATTATATATACAATTTATATGCATCATCATCATCATCAACCGTTATCAATCCACTGCAGGATGAAGGTCTCTCCAAGTTTAATCCATCTTCTCCGATCTTTAGCTTCTCTTCTCCACAACACCCCTGCACATTTTCTTATTTCATCCATCCATCTCACATGTGGTCTCTTTCTGGGTCTTTTACAATCTCTTGGAATCCAGTTTAAAATTTCAATTGTCCACCTATTATCATCTCTTCTAGCAATATGTCCAGCCCAACTCCATTTCAATCTTTTAATTTTTTCAATAAGGTCAGTAACACCTGTTTGTTGTCTTACCCATACATTGCGTTTTCGATCTCTTCTTGTTACTCCCAACATACATCTCTCCATACTCCTTTGAGTGGTCTGAAGTCTCTGTATTGCTCTTCTATTAAGTGTCCAAGTCTCAGATCCATAAGTAAGAACTGGTAAAACACATTTGTTAAAAACCATCCTTTTCAAACACATAGACATATTTCCTTTTAGTATCAAGTTATTTCTACCAAAAGCGCTCCAACCAAGTTTAATTCTATGATTAATTTCCCCCATTATGTTTCCATCTGTATTAATAATCTGGCCAAGGTATTTGTAACTGTTAACTTCTTCTAATTCTTCATAATCAATCTTTATTTTCATATTTTGAGCAAATCGATTAAACATTACTTTAGTCTTTTTTATATGCATAGATAAATATATATGATATGAACTATTAGAAGTTTATTTTAAAAGTAATTTAAACAAGATAATTTTTATAAAAGGATTTTGTAATTATAAAGTGGAAATGACATTACTTTAGAAAATGTAATTAAAATTCTTATAAACAGATTGATTAATTAAGGAGATAAGTATTTGATGTAATTTAGTCTGGTAATCCCTTTCAAAGATAAAATTTTGTAAATGTCATGATTGGACAAATAAACTGTGGATTAAAATGAAGTTGAAGAGTTGAATTGCTGATGGATCTGATTTTGCTGATATTTGTTATGCTAATATATTTTGATTGATTATTGCTGAAATACTTTGATTATTGAACTATTACTGATTACTGCTGAATTAGTATTGTTCCTGATTAGTTCTTGATTGTGCCTTCAATATACTTATTCTTCTTGGTGTTGAAAAATACAATTGGTAGAGTAGAAAAGCTGCAATCTGTTTCATTTTTGCCAGCCAGCAGAATGCAGGCTGAAAATCCATAGAGAAGTACTGAACGGAGCTGTCAGCTAATGTAGAAACAGTGTTGTGTCCATTATATGCCTAAACTTCAAGTGTATGTTGCCATGGGGAGAAACCATCCATCAATCAACAAGTAAACTACCATCTGATACTGCCTGATTAAAACCTATCATCACTATAGCTATAGTTAAATAAAGTTCACTAAAAGTATGCCAATGCCTGAAGTCCAAGTTCAAATTCTTAGTGACAAAAGGGTATGGGTATGAACTTTAAAATATATTATTCTATTACTAACATTATATATTTATTTCCATTATACTGAAAATTCTTTATAAAATATTATTATGATTTTGTAATTCTGTTTATAAACTACTATGACATGAGATTGCTATTTTGCTTTATTTAATCATGTCACAATTCAGGCAGTATAAATTTAAAAAAATATTTTTTTTATAAAAAGCAATTAGCTTATTATCGCAATCTCTGGTCATACTTATAAAGACTTAGTATTTAAAAACCAGTCATTTCCACTACTTGCAAATATAAAACAGGCTGCAGAGACAGAATAAATTAAAATTGATTTTTATTATCTTTTAATAGTTTACAGTTTTAAGAAAATTATCTTCCAGTTTTGGGGAAGGATAATTTGGGTGTATTGTTATAAGTAAACTGCTATAACTTTATTTTGGACAATCTTGTTTAAATATGAGATTCATTTGTATGTGTTTTAATTATTCATAAATGATTGTGATACCATTATGATTAGTGATCACTTGCAATGGTGCACGGTAGACAGATATTCCTACAATACTATATGCTTTGTTTTTTGTACATGGCTTGGATGATATCGTTTAGGAAATACCGGTCACTCTTATGCTTTGTATCTTTACAATAGTACATAATAGATGAAAATTCCTATCATATAACAATAGTACGTAATAGATGAAAATTCCTATCATATAGCATATTACTAGCTCACATGTATCTTTTTAGTCATAAATAAGGTAATGCAGATGTTGCCACTTACATTTGCAAGTATAACATTTAATTAATTACCTGTATTATAATCTGAAAGTATTTATGGTAGTCTGGTTATTTAAATTGTTAATGAATTTAAATTGTCCTCCTCAGATTGTAGGTTTATTAAATCTTAAAACTGTAATAATAAATAATTGTGATTGTTGATCTATGCAGCAAGTTTATCTCTGCTCAGAAACAATTAAGAATGTATTATACCATACATCATTGACAGGACAGTCAATTTATGCTATTGTGTGCATTGTAAAATTGTATATATGTAAATAAATTGTAGTGATTCATTATCTTTACCATTTGTCATTATTTTGCAATTAATAACTTAATTAGAATATGATAGAGAGTCTCGTGTCTAACTGATCTTAGCAGGCTATAAAAAGAAAATTTTGTTTATTCTGTAACATAGGAATGTGAAGATCACATTCAAATTGCCCTTGAATGATTTGCAGGTAAGATGTATAGTTTGAACAGTTACAATACATATATTAGACCACATATTGATGATTTTTATTGTTATATATTGATTAGAAAATTATTGATGATTTTTATTATTATACGTTTATTAGAAAATTATTATTATATAGCTAATGTATAATATTAAGATGCAATAATATGTGAATACATATAATCAGCATATAATAAATCTAAATAATTACCAAATGGTCAGTATATGTAAATATTAATGCTAAATAAAGTATCTTTTGCTGGTATTAATTATTAGTAGCATATAATTAACATTTCTTATATTGGTCAGCCATTGATAACTGAATTTAAATGTAACACATGGAAAATTATCATAATATAATAATTATATCTCAGTGCTACTAAAGATTGCACCACATTGGGAAGAATTTGTAATAAAATGAAAATAAATACAAGAAAATACAATAAAGAAGAAAACAAATAATGACAAATAATCATTTGTACATAAATGTAATCAATCCTGCAGTGGATTGATAATGATTGAAGATGATGATGATGACATAAATGTAAAAACATGGTCAGCATATTGCTAAATAAGTCTACATAATTAAGCATAAATCATATTATTATCACAAACATGATCAATCAGTTATCACAAAAATGATCAATCAGTTATTGGCCTTTTAGTACCATAAGTGTATTGATCATAAATAAAATGGTATTCCTATATATAAAAAATGGAAGAACTTTAATGATAATTATTAATTTTCTTAACACCATATAGAATTTGTGTAAATACATCAAATTTCTTTATTGACTGGAACTAACAACAAAAGAATTTACTGAATATACAAGAGATAGTATTTGTAAATAAATTCATGATAATAATCTAAAATAACAAATATATCCAATTCTGATTTATTTGCAAATATCGCACAATGTTAAATAGATGAAAGTCAGACAACAAATCTAACATTGTTTAAATTAATGATTATGGTTATATATTGTAACAGGATTTGGGAATGAATTTCAGTCTAAAAAATGGCAATGTACAGTTTATGAATCTATTGCAGATATGTTAAACAAATGACATTAACATTTTCTGCTCATCATCTTTCATTCAGATACATATATCTACAATAATTATACCTATATCAGTAATTAGTGTAAATGCTGTTTAAAAGAAAAAAGCTCATTGGATACTTTCCATTTGTTTGTATTGGTACAATTAACCAAGGTCCAGTAAGGCACAACCTCAATACTTCTCTGAGGAATACTCAAAAACCTTGGTTCAAATGTTTATTCTTTATAAGATAACCATCCCATTCAGCATAACGCATTAGCTTGCAGACACAGTAGGCTTAAACACAATATTGCACAACTTGACTATTAATTTAAATCCCTTATTTAATTTATAAAATGGGATAATGGAACTGAAATCAAAGTCTAAAATGAAATAAATTTATTTCAGGCAGTAATATCAACAAAAAAAATATAAATGTGTCAATACTCTTCCAATTGACTTTACAAGTTTCTAACTAAGACCATCAAACAACATTAATTATTATGGCTTTTAATAATTTCCACTACTATTCATCTCTCATTGCTTCAAACTGAGAGATATTATTTTCTTTTCCTCCCCCCAACATGCCTAATCAATGTTCTCATAATGAGTGTTTCAAAATGAATAAAATGTTTCATAAAAAATATATGTATATTTTATATTTAATTCAAAAAAAATATACAATCAAAATATATAATCCCTTCCAAAGTAAAGAATAAAACTAAAACTAACAATACAACATAATGGTAATAATTATAATTAAATAATGTATGGATTTATATTTTAATATATTTCTGATGTTTCATATGTGATATATTCATTAATACATTCTTAATGAATTTCTTCATTAATGTAAGTTGACAGATATTTTTCACTAATATTTTATATCCAATTACAGATTTCCAATCAATATTTCCAACTATTTATTAACAATAGGTTCTTATTTCATATAATTGTCACTTCTTTTTTTCTTTTAGGCTGGTCATAAATGATAAACTATATTTTCTTCATTCATCACTTTAGGCTGGTCGGCACTGGTATGTTTTTTTTTTTTTTTCATTGTCTATCTAGTTTAAAGCTGGCTCATCATTTAGTAGAATTTTGGAGGTAGTTCGCAACTGTCACACACATCTCTTCGAAAATATATCTTCAATTAGTGAGCTTCAATTCATTTTCATATTAGGACTGGATTTGGTACTATTCTTACAATACTACATATTAGGGAAAAGATGAACAAATGTAGGGAATGAATTAGCCACTCATGCTAAGAAGGCATGATCCTATTGCATTTGGTCATTTGTAAATTTTACAATACTGAGAGTCTTATTCTCTGACTGGCAAGCTAACAATGTATTGTTCAGCTATGTTTCCCCTTTCAGTATAATGACCAGCTCTAAGTTCATATGTTCACTCTGCTAGACAAGCACATCTGATTAATCAATTATCTTTGCTATTTTATAACTTTATATTTTTGGAAAAATGCTTTTCAAAAAATGTTTTTTCTCAATCTTAAATTGTTAACCTCCAAACTTATATTATATCTCTTAATTAATCAATATTTAATTACATCTTTTTTTTTTTTTTAAAAAAAAAAAAAAACAACTTTAAAAAAAAAGAAGAGAAATATATGTATTATCTTTAAAAATCTGAATGCATTTTAAAAACAATAGACAGTATTTAATATTAATTTATTAACTTTTTATTTAATATTTAATTTTAGTAACTCAGATTTTTTTTTAAAAAAAATAAAAATAACTTCAATCCTTTTTATTTTTATACAATTAGAATACCTTTTAAATAAAAAGAAATAAAATAACTAAAAGAAAGTGTATTGATACATCCTTATGCAATGACCTTAATTAAATTTATCTTTTTCTACCTCAGTCTGTACACTCTTAGTATTGTCACTTTTAATTTGTAGCTACTTAAAAAGTATTACAATATATAAATAAGTATGTACTCTTATTCTTCTCCTTTACTTTCTTTGCATTTTTTCATATATTCATATATATTGCTTATAAAACTTTTCTCATATACACTTCAATGCAAAAAATTTTTTTTAATAAAACTTCTTGATTTTCCTGACAGTTTCGATTGTCCAGGAGTCTTCATCAGAGCTTCTCAAATTTCCTCTACCTTTTAAAAGGTAGAGGAAATTTGAAAAGCTCTGATGAAACTGTCAGGAAAATAAAGAAGTTTTATTTAAAAAAATTTTTTTGCATTAAAGTGTATATGAGAGAAGTTATTATAAGCAATATATATATAAATAACTAATAGAATACATGTATATACAGACAGACATTTATATACTTAAAAATATTTCAATTATTACATTTTAATTTCTTTTTAATTGTAAATATTTAATAAATGTAATATTGCTTAAATATAAATGGTAAGTCAACATAAAAAGATTATCTACATGGATACTCATACAAACTTCCATTTAGAAATACAAAATATTTCATTTATTAATTTTTAATTTAATCTATGGTATGAATTATTTTCATAATAAATAAATAATTCATTTTGCATTGCATTTAAAAATGCAAAAATATTGATGTCAGAATTTAAATTTTCCATTTATTATTTAACAAAAACTTTAGCAAAAAAACTATTTGGATCATCTTTTTACATTTTACCATATATAAACTAATTGATATACTCCTATGAAAACTTGTACAAAAAAAATTAAAAAACTAACAATTATTTTCTTTACCATTTTTAAGTTTTCTTCTTTTTTGCAATAACTAATTTATTCATTTGATCTCTATGACAAACTTAAAAGTTTTTTTCTTCTGTTTCCTTTACCACCTATTAAATTAATTTATTTAAAGTTTTTTTTTATTAGTTCTTTTAACACAAGTTAGTGTAAGGAAATTCTTTTTTTAGGACATTCATGGATCTTTTTTGCATTCTTTTTAGTATTGGAATTGTTTTAAATAATGTCCATTAGGTATACTACTGAGTTTTTCTCTATTATCAGATTTCATTAACATATGCTTCTCTAAGCATAATAGATATCACATATTAGATAGTATGTATACTGTTCTTTTATCAATAGCAGGTTTTCTTCATTTGTTGTTACATAGATAGCTTTATATAAAGATTGTATGTGTAAGATGTTCTGATTAACACATATATAAATGTTGATCACTTTTGATGCAGATTTACTTCAATACTATTTAAACTTCATATAATGACTATTAATTACACATGCAGTGGGCTACAGACAATACAAAGAGCTCTGGCAATATGTATCTCTGTGCCACTCCAAACTTTGAACAATATGGAGTCCTGTTAGCAATTGGTCTCTTTTAACTATAAGTTTTTGAGTTGTCAAGTATTTATAGCCACATACTAGCAGGATTCCCTAAGTACTTTGTTAATTAAGTAAAAACAGAGATTATAACTATAGTATGGTGTTGTTTTTCATTATCTTACATTTTTCAAAATAGCATTCTTATTTTTTTAAATTAAAAGACAAAATAATTTCTTAATTATTATTTTTTTCTTAATCTCCTTTTAAGTTTAAAATATTTTGAAATTAACTTTTATAATTGCATTTCCATTAAACAACATCTTTATTTTTATAAAAGTGCTTTTCCTTTTTTGTTACAGTAATAATTTAGATTTTTTTTTGCCAGAATCAGAAATCCATTCATATCAGAAATCTTTTTATTTAATCTTAAATAATTTACATCAATTTCTTTTTTTACAAATTATATATTTAAAAAGTTCAGTGAATAATAAAATATTATTTTTATAAATAATCTTTTTGTATACAGTTTTCCTCTATTAAATAATGTTTTTAAGATTAATATAATTTATGTTCTTTGTTACTTTTACAATGCTTTTTACAACCCGCTATTGATGATTTCAATTGCCCCAGCAATTTTCTTCAGAATAATAACAAGCACAATACAACTACATGAATACAAATATACTTGAACATATAATTTTATATTATATATATATATTCTATCTTATAAGCATTATTTATATACCCTCATATATCTTTCTCTATATAATTATTATATTTATATATATTATACATTTTAACCTTTTTTACTCTATATTTATTAATCAATACTTCTTATAATCACATAAATATATTTTTATTTCATTTATTTTTTATTTTATTCTTATTAATTTTTTAAATATTTAACTCTAACATTATATATTCATATATTTATATTTTACATTATTATTATTCATTATATTAACATTCTATATGCATAATTTTCTTTAACCTATAATATTATGTTTAAATCCCCCCCCCCCCTCAAATATTAGAATAGCTAGCATCAACATAAAAAAAGATTCACACTAAGATTTATATATGGTAACAAAACAAATTCACAATATTTTAAAACTCTCCAGAATTGTTTTTCAAATTTTAAAATTATATAGAGCTGCTTTATGTATTAGAACAGTATGTCTAAATCTAAATAAGATGATCAGAAGAATATTTCATTAAAAGTCATTATCTCATCATTCAAAAGGGGATCAAAATACTTCCTACATCTGTTAAAAATATCATTACTATTAAATAAAAGATTATCATCTCCCGATTTAATAAGATTCTACAGAACTGTAGTTGATTGGGATATGATACAAGGTCACTACAATGCTGTCTAAATTTATTTCAATTATTTTGGATTTACTGAAATTTATTTTATCAATGAGCAGGCAATATTCACTCATTCATTGCAAATAGAAGACATCAGACATTTTTATTTATTTTTTTTGGTGATGGAGGGAGAGGGGTGCCATACATTTATTTTGCTAAAAGTGTCAAAAAAGTTCACTATAATTTTGAAATTATATTACTTATCATATTATATAATCTTGCAATGCATTAAAAAAATCCAAAGTGACACAACTGACAACTAACTATACCATTGTTGGAGTTTTAATCCAATAATCAATTATTTGTATTTTTTTGTCAACTGTTGAATTTCTGCTTTAAATCTCTATACTGCTCACGAAGCTAAACATTTATTTATTTTTTCTCATGTGTCATAGCATCAGCTGGGAAACGAACCCGCTAACCCAGGACAATTACTTGTAAAGCAGCCATCGCTGACCTCTCGACCACCAATGCTTGACTAAACATTTATTTCATTATATTCTTTAGCAGAAAATACTATATGCATTAAGACATTTATAATAGTCATAATCAAAAACCCAATTAGGATTTCTTTTTAGTGAATTCAAGAACAATTTATTGGTATCCACATCATACTCCTTTCATGAATTCCATGCCTCAGTAGCAAGATAAGATTAAAATTTGAAGTTTAGTGTTTAATAGCTATTGAATTTTATCATGAGTAACATTTTCTTCTAAAAGAAACATCAAATTTTCTTCCAGTATGTTAGGGAGTTAATTAATTTTTTAAAATTCAGTCAACATTTTAATATTGGAGTATTCTCATGCAAGATGTGTCTAACAATCTGCACCTATACATGTTTGTATAAAATTAATTTCTTTTATATTTTGATTTTTAACATGCTAATGTTTTGAATTTGAATACATCCAAATTTTTTTATAATTCACTAACAATGGACCATTTGAGTTCATAAGAATACCATTACTTCTACAGCTTAGACCATAATTCACACCTACCAACAGTACATGCATTCAAATTTCCCTCCAAAATTTAGTCTTTTATCAGTGCTGAATCAATAATACTATCTCTTTATCCGTACTTTCTTAAATTAATATTGAAGCATAGACACTGATAAAATTGATACAGACAACATTATGCAAATCAATTTTAAAATTATTAGACTTTCACTGATGAATTTAAAAATTCAAATAATAATAAAATATCAAATTAAATTTCACAATGAATCTAACATGATTCATTCTCCTTCCATGTAATAATCTTCTTTCTGGGAAATAAATTCTACAATGAATATCTATATCAATCTTAAATATTGACAGCTCTTTAATCTTCTAGGTTCAAGTCTACATATCTATAGTTAGGAAAATATATAAATATCTACCTTTATTTATATGATGAGCATGCCAATAGCTTTTAATAAGTTTTTCAGAACATCCCTAACCCCAGACTGTTTTTTAGCTCTGACTTTCATCAGTGAGGTGCTAAGATATTCAAGCATTAGATTTTTAAGTCAGTGATATATGATTTGATTTTCCTGCAATCTACCTTTATTACTGCCATTGGCAATATTGATTTTACAATTGCTTCTATCACTTAAATGACTGATCTGCCAAGTATTTTGAGGCAGACCATTATTAGATCATCTTTTGTAATTTCTTTTACAATTATGGAAGGAGAATATTGAATAAGCTGTACACATATAAAATTATAAAATTCCTACTCCATTTTAGTTACAAAATAATTAATTATTTAATATACCATCTCATGTAAGTTCATGATTAAGGACTCTTAATCTGAAAAATATGTTCCTTTGCATACTTACATAGTAATGTAATGTAAATAATACCCATTGGAGGGAGTTGTTGTAAGGTAATTGGTCATGTGATTGTGTAAAATAAAACATCTTGAAAAGATTCCATTAAGGAATGAAAGTCAGATTGATGTATTAAATACTTTTATTTATTTATAGTGAGTTGTTTATTTCAATTTTGTTGTAAATTGATTATTTTTAATTTTATATATAGAAGACAATATTATGGACAAATTTTAATATTGAAATTTCATCATTTAAGTACTTACATTCTCATATATATTTGCATTTACAAAAAGTTTGTATTGCTGTTAATTAAAGAATAGTGACATGATTGCAAAAACACATAATCCATAGTCATAATTATTGCACAATTAATACAATAATTTATATAACAATGAATTATCATTCACAGATTATTTAATATTTTACTAAGTGAGAAATATTTCAAGAAAAATAAAGTGAAATAATTTTCTGAAATGTTAACTTCTTACAAATTAATTAATGCACTTTGATGATATTTACACAAATTAAATTCAAAAATAAATTGAAGGGAAAAAATCAATTGCCAAATATAGACGGTATTTTATTAGGATATTATTTTAAGTGAGGGAAACAATTTAATCTAATGGCAACCAATGAAGAAATATACCTTCAACTTACAAAACTTTAGAATAAAATTAATAATCAATTACATAATATACATGATCAACTGGAAATTAACTTTAAGAAAGAAACTTAAAAGAACAGAATTATAAATAAAAAGATTTTCAGTTATTATTACCAATTTTGGAACATCCATTTGCATAAGGCAAATATACTCATTTAATCTTATATCACTCATCCATTTGTATAAATACTTTATATGTTTATATGTTATGCTTTTTAAATAATAGCTACAGGGTATAAAAGCAATAAAAATATGTCTTTTCCAGGTTGATCAACTATAAATTGGAAGGAATTTGTATTTTTCATCCTTGTTTCATTCTCTAAGAATAATAATTATACTCATTTATTAACCACTAACATATGGTATCTTTCTTGACTGGGTTTGCCATAAGTAGATTACATGAAAAAAAAAAAATCCTAAGCTTACTTAGATATCCTCAATTATCTAAAAAATATTCCAAATTTACCAGGATTCAATTTCCAAATCATAGTAATGGCAAATAAATATTATTAGTTACTGCAGTATAAGATACTGCCCAAATAAATACATTAATACATTCCAAATTATACATATTCAAAATCATATGCACTATTTTTTAAACAGAAGGTAATCAAGCCTTAACACATGCACTATACTACTATATTAAATCAATGTTATTTTTGTTGAATATGAAGAAACTTTCAATTCAAGACACAAGATAGAGACTTTGAAAAGGTAAGAATGGATATCTTATCTTTGTACCTAAATTTTCTTATATAGGCCAATCATAAATATCTTGAAATCAGAGTGTGAAGACAGTATATTATTCCCTTTACTTTCTTCTTCTTCATTATATGTATTAACACTTGCAAACATTTAATATTTATTAGACTTCACATTATAATCCAAAAATGAGTTATATATAAGAGAGTTTAAGTACAGAGATAAGATAGCCATTCTTATCTTTTCAAAATCTCTATCTTGTGCCTTGGATCGTGAGTTTCCTCATATTCAACCAAAACAATATTGATTTAATATAGCAGTGCAGCACACCTTCTGTTTAAAATACAGTTAAAAACTGCACTAGCAAATCTCTTAGTAGATTACATATACACTATTATATATGAATTTATACATGTATAATGATGCATATGATTGTTATATTTTATAAATGAATTTTTGCTAGTTATATATATATTAAAAAATAAAGTTTCAATCACTATTTTTTAAAAAAAAAATCATTTATTCCTTCCTGAATTTAAAAAAAAAAATCAATATTTGGAAAAATAAAACATCAAAAATCTTCTTCCCAATTCTTCAATTATTTATTGTGGTCTTTTTCAAAGGTATAAACAAATACAAAGCTTTAGCACAAATTTACTATATGTCTGAAAAAAATGAAAAAAACATGCTAAAAAATTACAAATAATATAACAAAAGGTTTTTTTTTTTGTTTTGTTACGTGATTATATTGATAAAATAAAAAAAATTTACTCTTCTTTCTAATCACATTCTTGAAAGCAAATAAAAAAAATTTCAAAATTTTTTATTTATTTTCTCATAATTTTTTAAAATCTTTTTAATCTTCTTACAAACTTTTTAATCAATTAAAAAATATATTTTCTATATCAATAAAAATTTATAATTATTTTTCAAAAGAATTTTAATTATATGTTAATAAAAAAAATTTAGACTTAATATTAAATTTTTGAAAAATTTAGAAACTTTTGTAAACTTAGACACCTAATTTATTTATATAGAAAATGGTATATTTTTGTTTGTTTTTAAATGATTAGAAAATTTTTAAATAGTCATAAAATTTAAAAAATAGTTTTTTTTTTTTTTTGGGTGGAAAGATATATGTTGAAACTGTGAACTATGTTATATATTTTTTTCCAAACCCCTTTACATACAATGTTAGCTTACATTTTGTTGATAAGCTTTGATTATAATACAATAAGTAGTTTATTGTATTGTAAGTATGCATATGTATATAAGCGAAACTTCATGTGTATATAAATTAATATACACAAAAAATTTTAAAACATGACACTTTTAATAATAAATTGAAAAAGCACATTTAAGACATATATTTATAGCATTTTCTATGTGTTTAATCATTCACAATTGTTTCATCACAATTATCTAACTATTCTGTCTTTTTTTTTCTTCAATAATTTTTTAAAATTCTAATGAAAATGTAGCAGCCATTTTGTTATTGGAAGATGCAGCTTCACGGGTTACTTTAATATGTTTAGGATAGTAATGGTTTCAGAATCTATAGCTAACCTCTATTTGTGGTGAATAGCTTAGAATTGTGTGATCCAGATTTTTAGCTAAATTCTTCATAACATCACATGACCACCATTTCATATGTTTATACTTGCCATTTAATAAGAATACCGAACTCTCCATACCATAGTGCCACCAAGTGCAATCCTGCATCCATTGATTATGAAAGTTTGCACTTGGTGGCATTACTGTATGGAGAGTTTACTATTCTTATTAAATTCTTCATAGATACTTAAGGCTTTTTGATACAACACATGATCATCAACTGAAATGTTTTTAGGATTAATATGATTTAGTCATAGATTTAAGGCTTTTTCTGTTTTAACCAAAAAATTATCCATTATTTTAGTTGCAATTTTATTAGTTCAAAGCCACATCAATCTTCTGGTCTTTTTTGTAATTTCTCTGATTGGTGACTCATTCTTTTGAAACATATACTAAATTTCAGAAAATGATTTACTTTTTCTTTTAAATCAATATTCCCCCCTCTTTATTTAATGGAAGTACTTTATGGCTTTCTTTGGATTTATTGCTTACATTTTACTAAAGATATGCTAATATATACAGTATATAAAACTTCCTGAAAAGCACATGCTAATGAATTCTACTTAAATCATAAAGAAATCATGATTTAAAAAATTTACATTTGAGATGTAAGATAATTAGTATATTTAGCAAGAAAAAAAATGGCTGCCACATTTGTAAAATTTAATAAGTTTATGACTTTCAATGTTTTTTGTTAGTTTGTTTTGCATTTTATTTGTTTACTTACATTTTTTTAAATAGCATATATGTATAATTCACAACTTCATTGTAGTAATTTTTGAAAAAAAAATATATATATTTGCTTTCAAAAATGTAAACTAAAAAAATGGTAAGATAATTTATTTTTTATTTTTAGAAAAGTTTTTATTAGTGATTGTACTTTTTGATATGCAGGTAATATATAAAATCTAAGTCACCCCCCCCCCTCATTTTTTAAAGACAATACTATTGTTTAACCATTTATACTAGTTTAAACACTTGGAAAATGCCATAATAAATAGTTAAAACATTGGAAGAATTTTGATGTTTTAATTTTCATATATATATATATTTGATTCAGTAAGCAATAAATGTTTTTTAAAAAAATTTAAAGGTTTTTGGAACCTTATTTTTTAATTATATGAACTGAATCAAGTTTAATAAGAAAATGTATGTAAGAAGATTTTTTGTATCTAAATTTAAACATTTGTGTATTTTATGATTACAACTAAGCTTACTATGTTGACTTTAAAATAATAAGGCTCTGCATTTAATTTGCACAGTAAACATTAAAAAAATGGACTTTGGAGTTAAATCACCATAAAAGATTAAAATAGTTAGTACTAATAGTTCTAAATGAGATTTAAAAACTTTTGAAGTTTGATAGATTATATTTGCCTACTATAAAAAATCAGTAATATATTTCAAATAGATGTTGATTCTAATTTGATATAATCATACTAGACCGCATTTATAATAATCTATATTATTGTACAAAATAGTAGAAACAATATCAGACATCTTGTATTTTAATATTTATTTTCGGGGTAAAATAATAGTGCTGAAATAATTTTAAAAAAAAAAGATGTTATGGAAAATTTAATCTTTCTTCATCTACTAAATATTTCTCATCCTTTATTTTCCTTCCTCTAAGAATCTTTGGTAAGCAGATTATTTATTTTAACGTATCTTTAACGTCTATCTTCTATTTATTTTATTTGCCTTGTTGACTTCTTTATTTTATTTTTAATGCTTATTATTAATTTGTACATTTTAGCAACAGTGCTATGTGAGGATGTTGGCAATAGAGGATAATATTCGTATCAATGGGAAATACTATTTTAAAGTGCGCGAAAGCAATCATAACCCATACCTACATAGTATTTTGAAAAAATAAGTCAGAATGTCTTTCATATGATGACAGAAATCGAAATTGATTTCTAATAAAAATAATTAAAGAATTACTCTTTATTATAGTTGTATAGTAAAAAAATATTACAAACGCCGAAATTTCTATCACACATTATTACATTAGTATTACCTAAATATAACAATCTTTACCTTAATCTAACTTCAGCAAGAAGAAAATTATTTTAAAAGTTTGCAATAACAGAATTACTTGCATTTTAACTATTTCCTATTATACATATTTAAAATATAAGTAAATACTTTATAAATTTCTTAAACTTAATGCAGAGAACATTTATTTACTTTAACTAACACACGTTAAGTTTGTGCTTTGACTTTTTCACATAAAACACGTGGGTACACGAAAGTATAAATTAATTATTTAATATTGTAAATATAAGGAAAGAAAAATAATAAGACTTAAAAACAAAATAGTAAATTAAAAAAATAAATAGTTTTTAAAAATTATTTTTATAAATAAAAGTTAATTTAATTAGTTATACATTCTTACCGGAGAAGCAAAAGAGTGATTAAGATATTAGCTTTTATTAGATGGCGCTGCATCACATCATATCCCAAAGCTTTTAATATAAAAAAAAAACAGAAAGAGAAGTACGCTTGCGTTCTAAAATACATATATATTCTCTGTTTTAGTTTTTTTTTTTTTTTTTACATAAAAATGATAACCTTGCTTTATGATTTAGTGCGTTTCATTATTGCAATTGCTTTCTATGAAATAATAATTCCAAAGTAAACGTTATTAATGAATTATTATTTAGAGTTCCGTCATGTAATGTTGTCCCAACTTTTAAATTAAAAAATGTTAAGTACAAATATTGTAATATTTAAGCTTTTCCATTGATAAAATATAATGATCATTAATATTGCATAGTTAAAAATGTTGGAAAAGTGTCAGATTCAAATGTTACTTAATGTGAAGTTAACTAACTGATATATATGACTGTGCATCAAACTCTCAATAAAATGTCATCTCATTGCAATTCCCCAATACCAAATCGTGGGTTTTATGCATATGATACATAAAGAGGCCAGATTGACCTAAGCTAACAGTACATTCATTCCTAAATTTTTAGAAAATAAATACACAAACTTAACGAAGAGTTTATTACTTTTGAATATATAATAATAATGTTTGTATTTCAACTAGGGATTTGCTGGCTGTTTTGCCTTAAATTAATTTACGTATACAATTAGGGAATCTTCTTACGTTTCATCTACAATTGTATTAATTTGTATATTTCTCATTTATAATCCATGTACACACTGTTCTTTATAGGATTGAACTATAATGCTGCATTTTTTTTATATTCTGCATTGACTAGATGCACTCTTTAGCATACTAAATTGTTTACACCCTGCTGTGTATGAAACTGTTCATCATCTAGAATGACAGTTTTGTTTTGCTTTGTCTAATTTCCGTAATTATATTCCTTGTTATATCTTTGCAAATTAGCATATTTATATTATTTTCAATTTTGTATAACTTTAATTATTTATTATGCATCCTAATTTTTTTTTAGAATAAATTTTTAATGTCTTTTATTATTGACTAAATTTATCCATACCCACACAGTTTTTTATTTTTATACATTAATTAATAGTTTGCAATTTTTAATCAATATATAACAGGACCGATAAACTAGAGAAAAAAAAAGAACAAATATTGTTTTTAAAAGCCCAGTAATTTGAAAATCAATGTAAACACCCATAATTAAAAAAAAAAAAAGCTTTCTAAATCTACAATAGATTTAATTACTTGTGAATCTGATAAATGTCAAAACAATTGTCCTGTCTCATCTGATAACCCACATTACTTTTTTTTTTTTAACACTTTTTTGCCAGCTCGGTTTAATAAACTTTTCTGTCACCTCTACTGATAAGAAATTTTCAAATGTTTAGAAAATCTGATAATTTCTGGAGAAAAATTTTAATCGATTTTATCGTGTAATCAATGCTATCTGGATAATTTTTGATTACTTAACTATAGATAGATAAATGACAATCAGCAAATCATTTAAATCTATAATAATATGAGCATTTCTCTAAATTACAATGAGACATTTAAGAAAAAAAATACACTCTGTTCATAAATATGAGAGTAATTATGTCTGTATTAGATCTACCCAATGTCTGAAGTATTGCATACATTACACAAAATATACATGCTTGACAAGTGCCATGTTGCATTACCAACTTATCAGTCATTATAGTCAGACTAAATTCTTGGCTTTGATTGTTCTATTTCAATTGGTAAATTAGGCAAAGTGTAATTCCTACTGTATTATTTTTACTATTTTCATAAGACATAGTTTTACAACAACCAATCTTACTAGCAATCATTCAGAACCTGTATATGTGCTTGGTCCAAATCATTCAGTTGTTTTAACTTCAAAATTAAATGTTCTATTAGTATTAGGCCAATTGTCTTACAGAGTTTATTTTAATTAAGATAACTCTGTTTTAAAAGCAAATAATTAATTACCACATAATGACACTCAATTTATTAGCACTAAATTCTCCCATTATAATATTCATTTATCAGTGAATTTTATAGGTGTATCATCCATTCACAGCAATGCTTCATACTTTAGAAATAGTGAAAAGTGACTTTAATTAAATCACTGTGCCATTTCATTAACTTTTCAATCTTGCTCATCTTGTATTATCTTGAGTCAATCTACCCTTTCACTGCAGAATATTTGTTAAATCAGTTACTTCCTTCCTGATTGATGTATTTTTATTCTTGGAGAACACATTCTCACCTTAAATCAGTATGCATGCATATCTTCAATAAATGTTATCAGCCAAAAGAACATTTATTTTAATCATCAGCTACTAATCAAGTAATGAGTTTCTAATATCATCTCACTATCTGCATCACTATCCACTTAGATCTTTCACAATATAGCTTGATTTTAATATCATTCTCAATAGAATTTGTTAATTTAAATCAGTACATTAAATTGGAATTAATTTGTAGATATTATAAATGGAAAAAGTGAAACCAGATTTCTTGTTTTAATTTTCCTGCAAGATATAAATACTGCTAGATTTTATAAAATTGTTAAAACTAGTAAAGATTTTATTACTTTTACCTCTGACATGCTCCTAATATTTGATGATTACATTCAGATAAGTGTTGCCATATTTTTCTGTCCATTTTTACAATCGAAATTTACTATAATGCCTATAGGATCATACCATTATTTTATCATAAAAAGATTCTCCATGAAATTCAGTAAACTGTATCACTCTAGTGGCCAAATTTATAACCTACATCCATTTATTAAATATTTACTTCCACTACAAAAGATTTTAATCAATCATTGAATAATTTTCCACAGTTATCTATCTTAAAAAACAGCAACAAATAAATGAATTATCCTCTATTATTATTCTAAAGAATATTGATCAGATAACATTCATATAAATAATTATTTTCATTAGTTATCAGTCAAAATAAAGATTCTACAAGTCATATCATCTTCAAATTTTGTGCTTTTTGCTCTAATTCTTAAAACTTCTTAGCTATTTCCTCCTTAAATTCATCAATCAAATTTTTTCTATCTTACTTTTTTTCCTCTTATACCTGTTATAATTCTTTTAATATATCTGCCATAATACCTGTACTGTAAATCTATATGTCCAATTCAATTTTTTTCCCCTTGATAATTTTCTTAAAAAATAAAACTTATTTTATTTACCTATTTTTTAATTTTACATCACTAAAACTACCCAATCATTCTCTCTTTTACTAATTTCTCATGTTTCAATTCTAAATAAAGCCATAATTCAAACAAAACATTAAATATTAGCAAAACTCTTTTTTAGATTTAATTTGAATGATGTACATTATAACCTCCACTCTTTATTAAAAGCCTATTTAGTATTGTAATTCTCACTTTATCTTTGACATTATTTGCATTATCAAACAATTTTTTAAATATTCAAAAACACTAACCTGCTCAATAAAATCTTTATTGCTATCTATCCAATTTATTATCTAAATATATATGCTAATAACTCTATACAAGCTTATATATATATCGATAAATGTAGCAAGAGAATGCATTCAAAATCTTTATCTAGATTTATCCCCATTTTCAAAACAACATAGCCAATCTATTTGTCATTCTATCTCTTTTATAAGAAGCAATTTAATAATATAAACATCTTCTGAATATTATACAAATTTTCTAATAAACGTGTCTCCATCCAATCTATACTATTTTTTTTAAAACATATAACAAAACTACCCAATTTACCATCATATGCTTTTTTCAAGATTAATAAAATGAATATTAACTTTGTCCTCTTTTGATTTTTTTCAACACTCCAATTGTATCAATCCTAGATTTTTTAAGTCTAAACTCATCTACAGATATAATATAGCTAATGTATTATAAATATGGTTTTTCAAGACTATCTACAACACAGCTGTATATGAGTTTTAAGACAATAGTTTCTAATTCTTCAACTTTATAATACCAGAATTTTTTTTAGTGGAATATTAACTACTGAAACAAAATCTACTGTTTACTTTTGTACATAATAGCTTTTAAATATACTTTTTAATTTCCCAAAATATAGATGAAATAATACAGAAGAAATGGAAAATCCCCAATGAATTATATGTAAATTAAACTAACAATAAATGTGAATATAGAATAAGCCCACTTACACTTTCGCTTTGATCGTATATAAACATACCGTTTACTGACATATTTACATGCAGAATGTGATTTATATATACTAATGTAATTTCAAGACAACTGTAAGTTAACTTGAAATCATTGCAATTATTTAGAGGCAAAGGCTGACCCTCATATTTAAAACCCTCTTAATAGTAAATTGATCTTTAGTGAATAGATGTAAA
This sequence comes from Epiperipatus broadwayi, assembly GCA_028023455.1. Lineage (NCBI taxonomy): Eukaryota > Metazoa > Onychophora > Udeonychophora > Euonychophora > Peripatidae > Epiperipatus > Epiperipatus broadwayi. Next base: position 1,338,191 of record JAQFVV010006204.1, read on the forward strand.
TATAACTTTTAATAACCCAAAATATTTAATAGCTTTTAAACAATCAAGAAATTCCACTAGCACAGAACATAAAAAGAAATATGAATAATTTAATATATTCACACTCTCTTTCCAAGATACTTAAGATTTGCCTATATAATTGAATTCCGGTACAAAGATAAACTGTTTTTTTTATCTTTTCAAAGTCTTTATCTTGTGACTTGAATCAATAATTTATTTGTATTTAACATCACTAATTGTATATTATAGTATGGTGTATACATGGAGATTTGATTCCATTCTCTTAGAATTAATAACTTTTAAATATCCCACTGGATTTTAATATTTTTGCATACATTTTCTGTTTTCATTTCACTTGAATATTATAGCTTCTTCTTTCACTATTACACAATATAGTTTTTCTCCTTCTTTTGTTATTACTCAATGTATTTTATCTACATTACTTCTTTTTTAAAGTTAGTAAAGATGGAGAAATTTTTATCATACAAAAACATTTACTAAAGAATACTTTTTATTATTATTACATTATCTTTAATCACTATCTCATTCCTGTAATTCATCTTTCATCCAAACTATTACCTTTCAATATATTATATCACTTTTATGTTTTAATTTTTTTTTATCTCCGTACATTTTTCAACCTCTCCTAGCTTCATCTATTCCATTCTCAATAAATATTTAGAATCTTTAATTTTTTACTTATTAATTTATGACTTTTATTTTGAGTTTATTTTATTAATTGGTCTATTAATATTATATGTATTTTTTTATTATTATTATTTAAAAGTTTGAAAAAAAATATTCCTTTTAATTTATTGGTAGCTGTTTATTTTCTTATCTCAAATTTTTTATTATTATATATTTACAAAAATATGCTAAAAATAAATAAAAATAAATGAACTATTCATCATCATCATTATTTTCTACTAGTACTGATCTACTGCAAGATGCCTTCAAAGTTAATCTAGTTTCTCTAATCTCTAACTTCTCTTCTGCATATCATCCCAGGACACTTCCTTATTTCATCCACCCATCTCATAATAAATATCTTGAGATCCAATTTAAGATTTCAATTATCCATCTACTACTATTTCTTCTAGTAATGTGTCCAGCCCAACTCCACTTCCATATTAATTCATTTAGTGATAACAATAACATATGTTTGTTAGCTCACCCATGTATTTCAGCCCAGATCCATTTCTATATTAATTCTTTCAATGATAACAGCAATATCTGTTTGTTGTTTCATCCATGTATTTAATTTCATTTTCAATTTCTTCTTGTTACTTCTAACATACATCTGTCCATATTTCATTGAGCTGTCTGAAATTTCTGTATTTTCTTTTGTTAAGTATCCAAGTCTCAGATCCATATGTAAGAATCAGTAAAACATTCATTAAAAATGTTCATTTTCAAACACAGGCATGTTTCCTTTAATGTTAAATTATTTCTATTAAAAGCATTCCATCCAAGTTTAATTCTATGATTACTTGTGTTCATTATGTTTCTATATGTTTTATAATGGAAAAAGTATTTGAAGTTGTTAATTTCTTCTAATTTATCATTATCAATCTTAATTTTCTTCTTTTGAGAAAATCCATTTAACATTACTTTAGTCTCTTTAGCTTTAGTCCCACTTTCTTTCTTTCATCCGATAACTCTTGCAACATTCTTTGAAGCTCAGAAACATTATTTTCAAAAACAATTGCATCAACACAAAATCTCTATGATCAATTTAAATCCTTAGTTTCTTATATTAATCACAAAATATTTTCTTGCAAAACTGCTGTAAAAAGTTTTGAAGATACAGAATTACCTTTTCATACCATCTTCTCAATGTTAATTTTCCTAAGATACAGAATTACCTTTTCATACCATCTTCTCAATGTTAATTTTCCTAATATAATTATAATAACTGAAACACAGGATTATTATATACCTGTGTCTATATATATGTAATATATATGATATATGAGCACAGACTTTTACATGACCCACCCCTTTCCACTATATCTAATAACACTGATACATCCAAACACATATATGTTGAAAAAATAAATAATCACCAATATACGTATTTCATGCTAAACCAGCAATCATCAGTGGGTCCAGATTATCATCTCTACACATATATATTATAAGTGCTCAGATATATATTAAGATAGACAATCCTCATACTTTAATGGACAGGCTTCAATCTACTCCACACTCCAACTCTTCAACTATCCATCCAATTAAAAATGTGATGATGGAATGCTGAAAGGCCACCCTGAGGCCAAGATTCTTGTCATACCCATGTTGACCTAAGGTCGATCTGAACTCCACATGTACAGGACATTATCCATTTAATACATATGAAGGATGGGCAGACATCTCTTCAATGTAATAAGTGAAACACATGCTTATTATATACCTGTGTCTATAAATATGTAATATATAAGGTATATGAGCACAGACTTTCACACAATACACCACTCTACACTCTTATCTAATAACACTGATACACATATGTTGAAAAGATAAATAATCACCGATATACATCTTTTATGCATGCTAAATCAGCAATCATCAGTTGGTCCATCCTTGCATATGTATTAAATGGATGATATCCTGTACGTGTGGGGTTCAGATTGACCTTAGGTCAACATGGGTGTGACAAGAATCTCAGCCTCAGGGTGGCCTTTGAGCATTTCCATCATCATTTTTAATTGGATTGACGGTTGAAAAGTTGGAGTGTGGAGTAGATTGAAGCCTGTCCATTAAAGTATGAGGATTGTCTATCTTAATATATATCTGAGCACTTATAGTATATATGTGTAAAGATGATAATCTGGACCAACTGATGATTGCTGGTTTAGCATGAAATATGTACATTGGTGATTATTTATCTTTTCAACATATGTGTTTGGGTGTATCAGTGTTATTAGATAGAGTGGAGAGTGGTGGGTCATGTAAAAATCTGTGCTCATATACCCTAATATCACTAGGTAATCTAATCATTGTAGTTGCATTTTGATAAATATTTTATATGTAAATGAATCAAGGCTTTGATTATTGAAGAAATGTTTATAGAATCAAATACCTTTTCCCAATCTGGATGTAATATACTAAGCTAAAACCACTTTTAAATCCAGCTTGTTTTTTTTTTGGTTGATTTAAATCCAAAGTTTGCTGTACATGAGTTGTAATTATCTTCAAAAAAAAATTGTGTAAAACTGATAAAAAACTGATTGGTCTGTAATTTTTATTATCTTTTTTTTTTAAATATTAATATTAGCACTGAATTATTTCACTTATCTCTTACATTTTTATCAATTTCAGTATATAACTTTTCCAGTAGTTTTTATGTTTCTTCACCTGCTTCTTTTAAGATATCTATTATAATTCCATTATTACTTGGCGTTTTCCATTTCTTCATAGATTTAATTACATTTCTCACTTCTTCATTTAAAATTATGACTAATTCAGAAGTATATTATTTGTAGGGATATTTTTTCTTGTTTTTAAAACTCTTCCACACATTTCATTTGTAATGTTAATTTGTAATGTTAATTTCATTTGTAATGTTAATTGGTCAGTGGTGGTTGAAATATTTTCTGATGACTTATAGCTGTGAGAGTTATTTGAGAATTAATTTATATATAATGCCCAATCTTGCTGGTATATTTTGATTTAAAATTATAACTATTATCTTCTATAAAATGTGTTTTTGTTTTGATAATCAGAACTACTACCTAAAATTAAGTCTGCAACATAAAAAAAATTTAAATCCATTGATGTGAAAATCATTTATCTGGAGAGAAATGATAAAAGTGTAAAATAAAGAAGGCATAGCAGATAATTAAGGCAAAATATGCCATTACTGTAATAGCCAATAATGTTCTGCTGAACAAATGCTAGTGTTTTAATTTCTAATGAGTAAAATATAAAGGTTTTCTATAATATATTTCAGCATTATTTTGACAAAGATACTCTGCACTGAAAGCACGGATATGTAGTTTTAAATATTAAATGTTGTAATAATTATTAATTGTCTATATACTCTTACAAAATACAATTTTACATTTTATTTTAGTTTAAGTATTTTTGTTTATAAATTATTGGCATTCTATTTGACTACATGACTAGTGGAGATAATCTACATTTATAGAACTATGGATTAATCTGATAATTCTTGGTAAGTCCTCTACTCTAAGGAAACCATGGTTGCACTTAGAAAAATTTGAAAAGTACCCATCTATTATTAATATATTCTCTTTTAACATATATAATGCATATCAACAAATAAAATATCCAGCATTAATATATAACAAATTCATCAACCTATAGTTTACTTTCTTTTGTTATTTTACTAAAGTAAATGATATAATCAAATTAGCATATGAAAAAATGTCTCATTACTTCTTAAAATACACTATCAGGCCAATATTTATTTATTCCATGCATATTTTTCTGCTCATTTGTATTTTACAATGATCAATGAATCTTCTGAGACGAAGATAAATATTAATAATGATGAATTAGAAGTTATTAACTACAAATTATGTTTTACTTTTTCATTAAAGCAAAGCTTCATAAATCCAAATATTTATAATAATTTTAATTAATTCGGACATTATTGAACAAATAATATACTTGGTATTTACTAAGTTCAAAATAAGTATATAATTAAAATTTTATCATTTTTAAAAAATTAAATCTTTTTATTTTATTTTAAAAAATCCTCTGCTTACAACTCACTGACCAAATAATAATAATTCCAAGAAACTTGAATTATAAATGACTTATATTTTTCAAATATTTAGAATAAAAATAATTAGTTTAATTTATATACTTTTGTTCTATTTATATTTATGTAAACAGACACTTCAATACTTTTTCAATTATTTTATATCAAAAATATAACGTAAAAGAAATTTGTCTAGAAATTGAAATAATGTTGCTTTCAATATTAACTTAATTATTACAGTAATCCCAATATAAATACTGCTAAGCTGACATAAACACTTCAATTAACTTTCTTTGACAAACTAGTCAATCAAAATGATAGTAACTTAATTATTACAGTAATCCCAATATAAATACTGCTAAGCTGACATAAACACTTCAATTAACTTTCTTTGACAAACTAGTCAATCAAAATGATAGTAATATTTTCTTACAGCCACTAACATCACATTAAAATAAACAATCATTTCTGCCAGAACAATATTTTCATGACCTCAGTATTGCTCAGCACTTGGCAATGAGCTAAGTATCGATATACCTCAGTATAATGGAAAAATCCCTTTTCCATATTAATATCAAACCTAAGGACCCTTCAATCATTAAAGTATGAAATAGTCATAACAGTGTAACTAACTTAAATTTTTAAACATGATGAAATATACTAGTGCAGAGTTAAAGTCGGTTACATATAAATGATTTAAATAGTTATTAATAAATTATTAATTCACTATATTGAAATCCAAATTTGCATATTGCTAAATTGTAATATCAAACCAGCCAATCAAATCACTGGGAATATATATATACTTATAACTTTTGACAACATGTCGAAATAAACAATCGCACAGCTCTTTTTAGAAAAACTTTCATGACGTCAACATCACTCATCAATTGGAAATAAGCTAAGTGACAAAATTTGACACATATAAACTTTTTCATGGGATCTGATATTTATATGGAAAAAGCATTATACGTTATGTTAGAATATATTCTGGCAATTACCTCTTTGTCAACTTAGGAATGATGTTGAAATCATGAAACACCTTGTCTTGAGACAACTGATTGTTTTAATGTGATGTCAAAGATTTAAATAAACATTATGAGTGATTAGTTTGGTCAACTTTGTTAAAATAAGTTGATTTATATATATATTAAAATTGATCTACAGCCACATAATAATGGCATAAATTTAAATATATATATGTAATGATTAATAAAATAGTAATTTATATATCTGTAATATTGTGGAGGCAACTACTCTTCGCACATGCCCTAAAATTGACCCACACTTTCCAGTTAACAAATGTTTTAAATTGGTGACTTATGGTTAAAGCTTATTCTTTAAATAAACTAACAACTATTGATTGGGACTAAATTAACTTTTGAACTTATTATAAGTCTGACTTTTAATTCAGCAAATTACTTGCATAAATTCATTTTATATATCATGGGAAGTTAAAAATGATAAACTTGCTCTTCCCTGTAATACATAATTGAATTTCTACAAGTAATATGCTAATTTAAAAATCAGATTTATAAATTCAAATCCTAATTTAGGCATGGTTAATAATTGTTGATTTATTTAAAGAATAAGTTCTAATCATAGGTGAACTACAATTATTGATGGGAGAGTGTGTATCAATTTTAGTGCACATATAAAAAATAGTTGTTTTCACAATATTACATATATATTCCATTATACAACAACTTTAAAATATAATATTATAAATATAAAAATTATTATTTTTATAGATACAATATTTATAGCATTTAATATTTACATTATATATATGTAATCTGTGAACAATTTTTTGAATACATTATATCATTTAGAATAGAATAATTGAGTTTGGCAGAATACAAAAGACAAAATATTCTTTTTTATTAGTAGTATATTCATTTTATTTAGTTTTAGAAGTGTACACATTTTATTTCTTCATTATACTATTTCAAAAAGAAAAGAAATGAGAGGAATTTCATTTATATATTTTCTTTTTAAATAAATAAATAATGTTTTTAATAATTAGATATTAATAAAGTCAATATTTAATTATAAAATTATTAATTACAGAGCATATATTCTTTTAAGTATTGTTAGAAATACGATGTTTCAAATAATGCACACATTTTTTTTTTTATTTTTAAAAAAATAGGCTTAATAAAATATGTTCAATACAGTAATACTCTGAAAATATTATTGTTCTAATTAAGACATACTTTAATGCATAGTAGCAATAAAAAATTATATTTTCAATTTTTTTAATAATTCTGGTAGAAGGCAGATAAAGTAATTAAAAGTACTATGGCAAGTGATAATGTTAGATCTTTGTCAATGACTGGTTTGCCATTACTTGCAGGGCAACTTTTGAAGCTGCAGGGTCCAATTAAAACTATTTTTGTGAGGTTACCATCTCCTAGCCAATGTTTATAAAGTTTTGGTTATAAAAAATTTATTATCGACTTTGTATTTCTATTGTAGAATGGGTATCAATCAAAATATGAGCTTTAAAAATGCATGAGTTAATAACCAATCCAAGTAACATTTAAATGTAAAACTGATATATAAGCCTCAAGTAATACTAATCTGCATGTTACTTTATAAAAGTCAGTAGTTATACAATCACTTGTTTTAATGACTGTAAAATGATTTAATAAGAATATTAAATTTTTATTTAAAAAAACAAATACAAAATGTAAGTATAAAGCATTGGTGGAAACAATTTATTTATTTATTTTGATTTCTAAAAATCATTTTACATTAAAAACAAGATATAATATTAATTGCTTTTTTTTTTAATAAAAAAATTATTTTTCCCACTTTTTTTTTTTAGTTTGTCTAAGTTTAAATCCTGTTAATTTTACATTCAATGGACACAATTACCTAATTATTCAAAAATTCTTTCTGAATCAATTTCATGTTGTTATAAACTTCTTTTTCTTGATGTCACAATTAAACACATTGTTAACAAAAATCTATAGAGGAATAAATGAATTTGAAAATACAATAGTTATGTTATTGGAAACAAGGAATTTGAACATATTCATGTTTGGAATTTCTGTTGGAAAAATCAGTTTAAGTGACATTTCCTTATAAAGTACATAATCTTCTATATCATTGGCAAAACTCCATACAGTAGTGCCACTCAAAGCAAGACAGAGTAATCAATGGATCCCAGAAGGCTTGTGCATAAAATTCCTATCTAGTGCCTACTCATCTAATATCCCCAAACTAGTTTCTGGCTTGTGGCCTTTGTCAGTGAGGAGCTTTGGATCTGAGAGCACTGCACCTAGATCTTAGGATCTAATGCCACCCTCCAGCAGCCACTTTTTATCTCTACATAACTACAAAACTACAAGAATAAAATTGAAAACACATATATTTTCAATCTAAGCTCAATAGCTTATATAGTCATATGGGTCTGAACTCAGTTCAGCACCCATACATTTTGGTGTCTTTTGTAACCATAACCACCACCTTCCTATTAGCATCCAGTATTATGGTTTTAATTGTTCTTTTTCCTGTGTCAGTTTAATATCTGACATTACCACTTCTAGATCTGATCCATATTGTTATACTATTTTTGTCCATGGCCTAAAAATTGTGCAAAAATCCAAGTAAATTTTGATATATTTTCAGATCATGATTTAAATGTTTCATTGTATTACCTACCACTTTATTTCATCTTGAAGATTGTCTTTAGATTCTACAAAAATTCATCTGCAGATTCACAATCAATTATTTTTTTTGCATAAGTATTCATTCCAAGATTTGAATAGTAACTCAACATTTAAGTCTTCAGCAAATTTATTGGCATAAATCAAGACTTCATCAAAAAAAAAAAATTCTGAATATTTTCAACCAATTACAAAGATTTTGGAATAAACAAAGCCTCATAGAAATATCCATGATATTACTCTCAAGTTTTTTATTCATAAAATTTGAGAATATAATTTTTTATCATTGATTAATGATTCAATATATTTTGCTTGAGCATTATCAAAACTTCCTACTAATTCTTTCCATGCAACACAAACTTCAGCATTTTGAGGCTATGCAGCTTTGACACTTTCTATTCTGCATTCTTATTATATTTCAAAGAAAGGGTTTTACATATGAATCTAACATGTTTTCTAAAAATAGTCTACCCTTCAGTACATGATACTAACAATAATGTCATAGAATTCTCTCATGGGTTTGTTTATATGGTGAAAAGTCATGGCACCTGAACATATTTTGACCATGTCTCTTAAAACTAAATTAGAGTTATGACATGTGCAAAATATAATAATCTTAAATTCTTCCAGATATTGTACCTGCTCATCTGAGCTTTGTTCCTTCACATTGACACCCTTATCAGAACCTTGTCATAAATATCTTGAATAATCATCTCAGAGAGAATTCAATTAAACGTTCATATACTTTTACTGGTACATTTTATTGATTGGCATTTTGTTCATGAGTACATAAAAAGTTTGTGCACTGGAAATGACTGAGTTGGCCACAATTCATGAACTTCAAATTCTAGAATCTGCCATTCTATTATTGTATGATAATGATTGCACATTTTTTATTCTGTATTTTTCAAATATAATCTTGCATTATTCAATCCAACTACTATAAAGCTCACTAATGTCAACTAAGTTCTTATTATTGGAATTACTACATATTTGTCAAATCCATGAAATGACAAGCATTTTTATAATAGGAATAATAGTGATTATGAGATATTCAATAAGTAAATGTCAATACTTTGCTTCTTTTTCTGATTAGTTTTTTTTTATTGTATTTCATCAATAGTTTTTTGTTACATTTTGCTTTACAAGTGTCAAACTTAATCCACCCACAACTTTGACATAATCTTCTCTGGATAAATATATTAATGCTTATCACTAATCATTTATTAAACTAGAAATTACCACTAGCACAATTCCTTTTTCTGCAGATAATTTTTGCTGTTCACAGCAAATAAAGCTTTATAAATACTTTTTGGACTTCTCAGTCAGCCAGTCATTAAAACCACAAAGTTCATTATCATCAAAAAGCTTGCAGTTAGACACAGATAATTTACAATTTAACCAATTTTCCAGTTTTCTTTTGCAATAAAAAACTTGCAAACATATTTCATTCTCATACTCGAAAAAATCTTCAGCAATAATTGCAATTCTTTTCCATTAAATATTATCCATCACTTTTAAATTATAATTTTTGGCCATATTTGTAGAATCATTACTTAACTGCACAGAAATGGATTTTTTTTCTGATTAAATATTCCCTAACATTTTAAAGTCATCATTTCTGACCATGTTTGCAGGATCATCAGTTAACTACATAGGATTGACATATTTTGAATTCCACTCTTCCCTTATCTCAAAATCACCATCATTCATACCAACAGAGAAGTATACTAATTCAACACTTTCAAAATCCTGTTATTATTTTTAATAAATAAATCCACATTTTGACTGCCTCACATAAATTTTTAAGACTGGCTTTCTTCAATATTATCATCTTTAATATGTTAAGACACATTAGTTATTTTGAAATTTGTGAAGTAGATTTCCTAAAATATTTATCTTAATGCCAATTAAATATTTTCTTTTGATATCCTTAGACTTTACTCATTTTAATAGGAACTACAGAAATCTAAAAAAAAATACAGAAAGATATTAAATAGCATTCATCATCATCTTGGTAAAAAGCAGCCATACTGCATTTGATGTCTACTTCATTTCTTTGATAAAAAATTCAGTTACATTTAATGTATCAAAAGTAAATTTGTCTTCTATCATATCATAATTTTCATGCAGTACACCCATTATGCAGCCATTCTTAATTATCTATATTTATGCATATAAAACTGGATTTATTTGAAATATTTTTTATTATACTAAACAGAAAACCAATGATTAGTTCAATTAGAACTGAATGCAAAATATATTTTGCAACAGAAATGTACATGCACTTATAGATGTCATATAATAATACAATCCCATAACACTGTTGAAATAAAATTTTATAGATATGCCTTTTCAAAGTTTTCAGAAAAATAAAATATTACACTCTTAAAATTAATTAACTCAAATACAGTAATAAATTTTAAAAGTATAAGCAGTATAAACAAATGCTATTGACTTTGTAAGAAATGAAAAAAATTAAAATTGATATGTCATTTCAAGTATATATGTTGCAATTGGTTGTGAGCAGGGCCAATCAGAGGGGGAGAACAGGAGGGGCAGCTGCCCCAGACCTCACAATATTAGGGATCTCAACTTGGCAACTCAATATGTTAAACAAAAATATAAGAGAAGGCACAGCAATATTATGGCTTGTAGAATGGCCTTAATTTTACAGTTAAATTCCCCAAAAAAATATTTGAGAAAAACTTTTTAAACAGGCATACCATGAGTCAAAAATGAAACCAGTTTAGGGATAAGGTGCCAATTTGATAACTCTGCAACGAAAGTGACTGCAGTGCTCGGTGACCAGAAGAACAAAAAGGCTTAGACACCTATCAATCAGTTCTGTGCTAACAGGGTTTTATGATACTAACAGTGCTAGAGTGAATCTACCCTATTCAAGTGCTATCTGGACATCTGCTTGCTCATTTCTGTGACTCGTAACTAACTGCTCTCGGAGTTATGATTTTGGCCCTGTAAGTAAAAACTCTCATTTTTTCTCTCTCCTTCCCATGTTCTTATTTTAAATTTTGAAAGGCTTCTAAAATATTGGTTGCCCTAAATCTTGCCTTTTCTCTGAAAAGCCCTGGTTGTGAGTATTTGACAAAACTAGAGTAGATTAGCATTGTAGAGGCCAGGGACAGATTAAGGTGAGGAAAGATTTCTAAAAATAAAAATATGTTTTGTTGTGTCACATTAAAATAGTGGTGGACTCATTGTTGAAAGTTTCAGGATTAATTCCGAGACAATTAACAACAACAACAAAAAAAACCTAACTCAAACAACTGAATGGAATTGCTGAATGTTTTTCTATTGACTAAATTGCTTGGATACAACATGAAATCTCAAGAAATTAACCATATGAATAAAAAAAAAAAAATGGTATAAAAAGAATTAGACTTTACTACAATAAACATTTAATACATGTATGTCAATATTTTTATTTCAAAATATCATAATAATTTTTTCTTTACAATAACATCAGTTATTAAAAAAATGTATAAAACTTAAATTACTGATGAATTGGAAATAAAAGAAATAAAAAAAAATTCAAAATTATTTCTACATTTGAAAATTAAGGATTGACAGAAATTTGAATACAATTATTTGTTTCCCATAAGACCCATATAATCTGAAATTCAATTAGATGTGGTACAGCTTAAACTTGTTTCTTTTGTCATAGCTATAAATAAATAAATGGAATATATCAATAATGTTATTAGATAGATTTTTTTTTTGTTATCTTTGTAAATACAAAAATAATGATGGTAGTGGCTGAGAGGAATACTGACATTGGTAACCATTTCAAATTTCATTACCCCATCCCAAATCAATATTGGGTGCTCCTGCAGTTTTTTTCAAACCATTTTTTCTAAAAAATAATATTTAATTGAATAAGACTTGCTTATAAATGTTTTATTTTTACAATTATTACAAATATTAAACCTGTAAATATTTTTTTTTTGCTATTTGCAAGTAAAAATAAACTAAACTGCAGAAAATGTTTAAATATGAAATAAATTTTCTCATAAATATATATTGGCAATTTGTTTAGGATGTAACAGAATTAAAACAAAGTTTTATTACATCTGCAAATAATATTTAAATACAATATTATTAGAAATAGTTATATTTATTAACAAAAAAATTCACAAATATAAAACAACAACAACAAAAGATTGTAATATTTTCAAAGAAAAATAATTGATTAAGACCACACACACAGTTAGAAAATATTGATTTTGTATTTGATAAACTATCAAGCAAAAATCTATTCTATAATGTTTTAAATTCTGAAAGTAGAAAAACGAAAATAGAAATAAAATACATTTTATTAGATATTTTAAAAGAATTTAATAATGTTATCATTTTAATTCTCAATTTATTTCTAAGCAAAACAGATGGGATATTATTTTTTATTTAGTTTTTAATATTATTCTAATAAACAACTGGAATGACTATTTTAATTCAATAATAATAAAAAAAATTCATGGGGTCCTAGATCATACCTCACTAAGCTTCACAGAGCCCTCTTTGTGCACAGTTGGGGGCAATGCGATATCTTTTTTTTTAATTAGAAAATGCATCTTTGGATGATTTCTTTGGCATGGTGGCACACTTGAGAATAATAGACCCAAATGGTTTAAAGTTGGCTATGAGATGCTTCTTATTTCTTACAAATTATTTAGCTTTAAGTAAATAAACTGATGAAATCTGAATTTGTTATTCAGCTTATAATTTTTTTAAATGTTTATCAAATCAAAATGTTAATAAATTTAAAAGTCAAATACTAAATTAAAATCTACTTGATAGTTATTAATTAATGATAAAAACATTTGAAACAAATAAATTATTCGATGATGACCTAGAAAACTAGAAATGATTGCATTAGAAAACTAGCTGGATAAAGTTTCACTTTAATTGAAAACACTATAATCAGTTCTAGATTTTTTACCCAAAGCTTAATCTTATCTTCTTCATTTAGTGAGTATTTTTAATACTCAGTAGATGAAAAATATATGTTATACATGTATGTGTACATAAATATTATTATAGTTATTACAGTTCATATTTTTAAACAAAATCTAATTAAAATAGTAGAATTATAATTATCTTCTTATGAAAGCCTTCGAAACTTAATAACATTAATACTTTATGAATATTATCATTTTAAAACAGTACATTTCCTTTAAAAGTAATGCTATTGATTTTCCAGCTTTAGGCTATATTGCTCATTTAAAATTCAAGATTTAAAAGATTGTCCAGACTTTACTCTCCTCCTCTTTAGATGAAAGCCACTTTTTATTCATAGCGCATGCGCAAAATCAACAAGTCTTTTATTGAAGACCGCCATTGTTTGAACGAAAGATAACAGGTGAGTTTCGACTATTTCATAATTTATCACTTTTATTATTCTTTATATGTTATTTATTATAAACTATTTGTTCAGTTTTAATCTTTTATGCTAGGTGAGTTAATATGAAATGATTCGTAAACTTCCTTTAAATCAAAACATTAAAAAAGAAAAATGTTGAAAAAAAAAGTTTGTTTTGATTTTTGAGTGTGCGCGATTTTTTATGTGAATCATTTACATATAAGAAAATGAAAAAAAGAAGTAAAGTGGCTTCTAAATTTGTATTTTGTCAATTTTAAAAATTTCTATTAGAGTTAAAATTTTTATTATTTTTTTGTAAATAAAGCATAACTTTATATACCAATATCCTTAAGCTATATTTAGAGTAAAATGTCAATGCATTTTGGTTAATTCCTGTCAGTGCCTTTAGGAATGTTTGTCAGCACGAAAGACACTTTCACAATTCTTATTATTAAAAAGGAAGTTCAATAAATATTTAAAAAATTACTAAATTCAAAAATTAACAAAATAGTTACATTAATCTGCGGAAATAATAAATGGAATCATCCGGTTATTTATTCTTTTCTTTTTTTGTTTGTATTTGTAATTCCTAGCTTTCTTGTATTGTTTGGTAAAATTCTTCGCCACTTTTGGCCTGCAGGGAATAAACAAAGTTATTTCGAATATTTATTTTTTGCATAAGTTAGTCACTACTTTGTTATTATATTTATTTTTAAACCAATATTATGGACAGCATTTATGCGTTTTGCTATGCGTGTGTGAATCCAGAGCGCATTTATTTTAAAGAACTGATGTATTCAATGCTTATTTAAAAAAATAAAAACGGAAACTCAATTAAGATGCTAGAATAAATTTTAATGAGGGGAAAAATGCAAGAGAATATTATTATCGATGTTCACGGAGCTCTTGACTAATTCCTTTACATGCCCGCTCAGACAAACTAACATTCAGTTGTTTTATTTTTCGCTTTACATTATTTGATTGCATTTTAAAATCATATTAAATTTTTTTTATTGAATTAATTTTTACACTTTGCTGAATAATTTCTCAAAACTCATGAAAGAATTTATCTCCTTCCTTCTTGTTTTATTAATCTTTTAACTTTTGTGTGAGATCACTATTCTCCCTTTTTAAAAAACCAGCATCTTCTACTCTTAAAATTTCTTCACTAGCATGAATTAACTTTAATGATGTTCTTTCCAGGTCCTTGATTGTCTGTTATTTTCTTCCTGCATTAATATCAGCAAGAAATTCTTTTCTCAGTTTGTCTCGCCCAATATTAACACCTAAATATCAAATCGTATGACCTATAATAACTACTTTTTCTACCGTATTTAGTTTTTATTTTTATTTTATTTGTTTAGAATTTTTTTATTATCGTGAAATCTATTACTTTTCAAAAATATTTTAATATTTCTCAGAGTTGTTTTCTAAGTTGTTAATTAGACTTGATGGCCATATCTTAAACTTTCATCTACAATGAAAAAAAAAAGATATAGATTAATTATTTGGGGAATGGTGATATTTGATTTCTCCTGTATATTAATAAAAAAAAAAAGTTCAAAATCAGATCACTTATGTGGATAATATCAAATATATAAAATATATTGAATGAAAAAAGGCTGAATTTGTTAAAATTCTATACACTAGTTTATTCAGTAATTATTCATTGAGTAATTAATAAATTCTAGATGTCATCATCATCATATTTTCAATAATTATCTATCCAATTTAGTATAAAGGTCTCCAAATTTAATACACTTTCTCCAATCTCTAGTCTCTCTTCTCCACATTATTCCAGCAACTTCCTTATTTCATCTATTCATCTTTAGTTTTTAAGAGTAGCATTGATGTCCATTGATATGGACCCCCCCCCCCAAATAAATAGCAGTGATTTTGAGAATTATTCTATGGCAAAGGTATTGCTTAGTTTTTAGAGTTTCCATAATCAAGTTTTATTTTAATTTGTTTTTAATAAATAAGGATCAAACAATGATAACTTAATATTTAAAAAAAAAGACATTGAATTGGACATACAAAACAGAAATTATCTGAGTTTTATCAATTGAATAGAATTAATGAATTCAACTTACCATTTGAATATTTAAATATTGCATGACTTTTTAAGCATTAATTTATAATTTTTCTATATAAAAAAGTGTTACTGATTAAATATTAATAGAAAGTAATGATGCTAAAGTTCTTTTAGTATTATAACAATGAGGTAATTTCCTGTTAGTAATATTTTTTTTTCTTTTACATCATTAATAAGAATCATGAGTTTGTATATGAACTTTTTGAAAGTGGTGAAATTTTATTTATACTTTCTGCTAATATCATAACTGAATCAATTGTTGGTTATCAAGAATTATTTTTATATTCATTAGACCAGCCAATTATTGAATGGCTATCATAGCTGGCATATATGACAATTACCTCAAAGAAAATTCTATTGTTTGGAACCTGGATGGTAAATTAACAGATATGATAAGAATATTTATTTGGTCAAATAACTGTAGTCATCTTAATTTATCTAAAAATAGAAAACATTCATATATATAATTCCAATAATTTTAAACATTTTCTCAAAAATACTATATATATATATATGTATGTATTATTCCAATTAAAAATTCAGTATTGGTTTACAAATGAATATACTGCTAATCAAACTCAAACATAGATAGTAAAACAAGAAGAAAACAAAAGCTCTTATTAACTGATATTTGACTAAGCTATTGAATAACTATGCATAGTTCTATTAAAACTCTAGGCTAGTCACTAAAAATTAAGTAGAAATAATAATCCTCAAGTTATTTTAGTATTAGAACAATGAGATAATTTCAAGTTATTAATAATTTTTTTTTACATCATCAAAAATCATGAGTTCATATATTATAATGGGCCCCTTTTTAATGTATAAATTTTATTAATCTTTGCAAGCACAATCAGTGATGGACCTTGAATCGCCATTGAACGTATATGTAACCTGAATACAAATATATACCAAAAGAAAAGAATTCAATATAGTTTCTTTTCCTTATTTAAATTGCTAATGGTAAATTCAGTACTCGTGATGGACATTTAGTTGCCATCGAACATATATATAACTAGAATTCGTATACATACCAGTAGTGGAGATGAATTTAATATAATTTCATTTCATTATTTAAATTGCCAATGGGCGAGTCAATACATATTAATGATTTTACTACATATATTATTCGCGAATCGGAATAAATAAATGATCTTCTAAGCACTACGATAACATCAGTTATCTATTCACTATATTTCCTTGATAAGGTTTACCTCCCTTAATGTCAATGTAGTGTCCCTGGTATATTTATGAGCATCGGCTTATCAACCTCAAACACCAATCTACTGATTACAGTCAGAATTACACTGGGTAGCCTTCATAGATTGTCCTTCCTTTTCTTTGGAGGGATTTGCCCGACGCCTGCTAACTCAGTATCTTGAAGAAGAGTGGTGGTTGCACTGTTGAAGAAAATGGATGTATCTTGAGCACGAAGGTATAGTTTGTAACTGGACTCATTTTAATACACACAATATTTCTGAACCAGATATTTATGTGATGGAGTTATTAAAATCTAATTCTAACATTTTACTACACCCTGTTGTTCCTGCATTCCCAAAAAAGAAAAAATGAAATTGAACTAACGTCATGATTTCTGGCCATCTGGATTTAGCTTATGTTTTATGTATTGTTTCAGTAAGTATTTATTAACTAGAAAATAATTACCTTGTGAAAATTATGAGAAGATACATACATATATTTCCTTTATTTAACATTTAATAAGGTTGACAAATATAAGATGTCATAAATTAATGCAATAATTATACATAGATTCTTTCCTTCTTATATTAGGAGAGGTTGAATAAACAACAAATATTAAAAAAATATATATATACCCTTTATTCCCGGGAACAGATGAGGTTGATATATGTCGGTAAGCTTGTATTTAGAACAATGGATATAAGCATTGTTCTAAAAAGTTCATACTTTCTGTCTTTGATTTGATGGTCGTAGAAAAGATTTCCTGTATGTTTAAACCCAAGTCCTTGTTCACTGATTTACGGCAATGGGCAACGGCAAGATTTTCACTGGTTTACATTCATAGGATACTGGGTAGGTGTCCAACATGTTTGAACTTTAGCTCACTCTACTCATGTCAATTATTTTGACATGTTTATCTTCATTTGCCTGCTCTGCAGCTTATACTTTCTCCCCTGATTGCTTATGTATTTCAGCAAATAAAATTTTTGCTAATTTGCCAGCTTGGCAGTAACTTATTGACCCCTCCTTTTTTTTCTTTCTCCCACCTATCTGAATGTCCTTCTCAAACCTTCTTTTCTTTACATTACATTTATATTAATCAATTACATAAAATATTTGGGGTCATAATCAAATTAATTTTAAATATTGATAACATTTTAATTTCACCAAAATTTCTACTAGATAATTATCAATTCACCTTAAACAAAACGAATTTTGATGTTTGAACAAAAGAAAAACCTTTTACTATAAGTATTGAATATCCAAGAATTTGGAGAGATAAAGGAGAAAGATTACTAAAATATAAATATAGGGATCATATTTATCTCCAAACTGTAAATTCATTACAGTGATAATAATAATAAAAAAAGTTTATTCAGTTAATTTCAAAATTAAAATTTATATATATATAAATTATTCTTTTTAATTTTACTACCTCCTCATAATATTTTTAATCACAAAGGCCATATGTTGGTTACATATTATGTGCTAATAGCAGGGTTCAAACCTGGTTCCTGTTACAATATGAAATTTTTGAAAGTAGTGAAATTTTATTTCTGCTGATTGAATATAATAACTGAATCAATTGTTGCATGTTAAGAATTGCTTTTATATCCATTATTTCATTGAGTGGATAGTTTAGCTGGCATATATGACAGTTACCTGAAAGAAAATATTAAAGTTGTTTGCAAACTGGAAGTTAAATTAACGGAAATCATAAAGGTACTTATTTAATTAAATAACTGTATGGCCTAGTCATCTTAAATTATCCAAAAGTAGAAAACAACACTCATATGTTCACTATATATATGTATGTGTGTGGATGTATTATTTCAATTGAAAACTCTGTATTGGTTATAAATGAGTAGATAATAAAGAGTAACAAAAAGATGAAAACTTTCACTAACTGATAATTAATTAACTAGGCTGATGAATAACTTGATATAGTTTTACAAATAGATGTTTTTGCATCTCCAATGAAATTTTGATCTTAGTTTTACTTTATGTGAATAACTCAGCTATATAAGTTTTGCTATTAATACAATTCTATCAAAAGTATATTTTTATTTCAAAACTAATTAATCTTTTTAATAGCACCACACATATTGAGATGGATTGTCTCATGGTACATTTCATAGTAGATAGTAAGCATGGTAGTATGTGTGTGTGTGCATATATATTTAAAGATTAAAGGAAAGAGGAAATAAAGACAAAAATTAATTATAAAATATTTAAAATAAAATTTAGAATGATTTAAATATTAATTAATTTAATAATATTTTTTTAATATTGGTCTCAGATTCAAATGGATTATTATTTGATTTATTTTTGATACAAATCTAAATTTTTAATTTAACATAGAAAGAAAACTAATATTGTAAACAAAGTTTATGTTAATAGACATGTAAATAAAAGTTGGTTTTAGTATTTTTATATTCGGAAGAAATTAAGAAAAAATTTAAGATTTTTGAACCTGTTTTATTGTGAACCATTGTATTAAATTATATTTTTGTTTTTGTTGTTTAAGAAAGATCTTCACATTGATTAAGTTTGGAACTCCCAGAGAAATTTATATTAGATTCTATTTAAGATTTGAAATACAGGCATTCTTCATGTACCTGGAACTTAATTGTAAATATAGTGGATTTGAACACAGACTTTCAAGTACCCTTCAACTATTCACACTATCTCATACTATTGATACACATGACCACACACATATAGAAAAGAAAAATAATCACCAATATACAGTATTTTGTGCTATTACAAACTATTATAAGCAGTTGAATTTTTTTTTTCTGGTTAATTTAAGATATTTCTTAATGACTATCTAATCTATATGCAAGGCAGACATATGTACAAAAGCAATCCATTGAAGGAAATTGAATATATATTTAATGTATACACAGACATAATAAATCTGCTGCTGGTAGGAAAAAGTATGACAAATGTTGATAAAAAATGGCCAATAAATGTAGGTATGTACTGGTCATTTTGAAACCACTAAAACGTCATATGATCATTTTTTAGCCTTACACAAGCTGTTACAACAGTAGCAACCCTCTCTATATTAGTATTACCCAATGCTAGCCACATTCTAGCACCTATTGGTTACTATGGCTTGCACTGGGTGGCACTACCATATAGAGAGAGTGCTACTGCTGTACTGTTTATTTTATTACTTTCGGGGGGGGGGGGGGCTAATGGTAATAAAAAAAAATTATATCATAAAAAATTTCTCTTATAGTAAACTTGTTTTGAAAAAAGACTTATAAGCAACAGGTGCTAGTTGGTAGAAATAAACTTGGAGAACAAAGAAGCTAAAAACTTAAAATCCCCAAGAGAAAAAAAGAATTGATAAATATAATTTTTTTTTTTTTAGTTTTTTTTAAAATCTTGTGTTTAAATTTTCTTAAAGATTTTTGATTGGTCTGAATAGTTTGTTAAAGTTTTTTTTTATGCCTAAAGGTTTTTTTTTTTTTTTTGAATGTTAATGATAAATGAAAATCATAAAATTTGAAATAACTTAATTTTATAAGTTTGAAAAAAATAAATGCTATAATTGAATTTGTATTTGCATGTACCATTTAAATATAAAAAATAATTTAGTTTTATACATTGTAAAAATATAATAATTAACAATAAAAATAATTAACTCAGTGGAGAGCATGAGACTCTAAAATAATTTTATGTTATCAAAACTCCCCATATGTGTGTGTATATATTTGTGTGTCCATATTTTGATTTACATAGGCTTTATATTTGAATCAAATAGAAATTTATACTATTAAAATAATTTAATTTAGATTTAATTTAAATTCTTTAGTATTAATAAATGTACACATGTGTGTGCATATCTATATATATTTAAAGTGTCATAGCATCGGCCGGGATGCGAACCTGCAACCCGGGCAACTGCCTGCAAGTGCAAAGCAGTCGCGCTGACCTCTCGACCACCAGTGCAAGACAGAATCTATATATATTTACTATCACCATTTATATATATCTGTAAACCATAATTTGAATACTACCATTATATGTATTATTTTATTTTCAGACTTGAAATGTTTAATATTTTTATGTAAGTTAGTTATATGTAATTTATTTGTATTATGGGAGAATATTTAACAGACCTTTAATTTTTTTATTATTATTATGCATTTACTAGTAAATTTACTTATCAGTATTTTAAATTAATATGATAGATTTATGTAAATACTAAATTAAATATTAGTGACTTTATTATTGGACACATATGTTCAGTAGTCTTCTTGTGAATCAAGAATCTAGCTCCAGACTCAACAGAATTTAGTGTGTGTGCACGGATATCTATATAATTTTTTTAGAATTATTTAGATGGTACTACTAAGGTACTGAAGGTCATTTTTAAATTCCATGTGATATGTGACTACTAATTCTTATGACCAGTACACATAGTACTAGTTGATCTTAAACATTGATGATGATAAGTATTTAAATAATTATTTAGCACCTTGTATATGCTAATATAATTATTGTACTACTTACAGCAAGAAATATTGTTGCTTGCTCTTTTATAGTTGTTTAAATAATGAATGGCATTCATCTTCTTGATGTTGATTAGCCTAAGATTTTATATTATTACACTTTTGAATCTAGTCACAAATAATGACTATTGATCTTATTTGCCATTATTATATGATTTTTTTTTTTGATTCACCACATCCACTGAAGATAAGTGCCAGCAAACATTAAGATCATACTTTATTGCTTGGGACAATGTCTATATCATTACAAAATGATGTCCAAGGAAGGGGATGTCACTAGTAATGATTGATTATTTCTCTATTATTATATTTATTTAGCATTTTCTTTATTTGTATTATTGTTCCTTTTTTTTGTGTGTGTATATATATATACAGTATATGCAGCCTTATGTAATTGATGTTTGATAATACAATTGAAAATTAAT
This sequence comes from Epiperipatus broadwayi, assembly GCA_028023455.1. Lineage (NCBI taxonomy): Eukaryota > Metazoa > Onychophora > Udeonychophora > Euonychophora > Peripatidae > Epiperipatus > Epiperipatus broadwayi. The sequence goes on from JAQFVV010006204.1 coordinate 1,360,217, forward strand.
GAATAAAGTTGTATGAAATTAAAATAAATTTAAAATAAAGTTGTGAAAGTTATAGTGATATAGTTTTTAAAAAAAGTATTATCTGGCTACTTGGAAAATTTTTGAAAACCTGCATTTGGAGCAGTTGACTTTTTTGAAAATCATTTAATTAAAAGTTGTAAAAAATAAAGTCATCGAGTGTATTAGTGTTTTCCTGAAGGTTTGTGATGATGGTGTTTTAGTTGTATTTATGTTGGACTATTTCCATAATCTAATATGAGTATTTAATGTCTTTAGAAAAATTTCATTTTATTTACATATTCCAAATACATTCAACTTTTAGTAATAGCACTCAGGTTAGTAAATGCGCAACATTTCAAGAGGTATTATTCTCCCCTCTTCTTCAAATGTTACTAGTCTGACCAGTGACAGTACTAGCATGAGAATCGAATCTGAATCCTTAGATTCTTGAGAATTGAATTTTAAGATAATGCTTTAACCAACTGAGCCATCCTGCTAATTGGTTAGAGTGTTACCTTAAAATTCAATCTCAAGAATCTAAGAGTCCAGGTTTGATTCCCATACTAGTACTGTCACTGGTCATGCCAGAAACACCTGAAGAAGAGGGGTCCAAACTCCTCTCTAGTGAGATCTATAAGGCAGAAACTAATCTGAGTATATGGGTTGAATATCATTGAATATGAATTTCATAAATACTACTATCTAATACCAATTAGTTACTCAAGCTCGCAATCGATGGGAGCAGAAGATTAGAATAAATAAATCTTAATATTTGTATTGTATAGTGAGAAAACATGGATTGTAAATATGAAATAAGAGATTGCAACAAATATGTAAATAAGAACAAAATATGTTGTAATAATTAATAAGATTACAAAAAAGAAATGAATTATGTTCTAGGTTATTTTCTATCTATAAACTCACTGATCATTGAATTACAGTTAATATTATCTGCCATCTTTATTAAATTGGTTCATTCTTCTAGTCATACATGGCAGATATTGGTATTTTTTTTTTACTTTTGATTTTAAATTGTTTTGAACATAATTCACTTTCATTTTGCATATTTCTGTAAACCTTAAATGCTTTTTTCATTGATAATAAATACTTCCAACTAATTTTTATATTGCAAATAAACTCTTCAAAATCTTAATTTACATACATGTAAATTAAAAGTTAAATATATAAATAGTAGGACTGATAAAAGCTGCATAAATGCTGCATTTTTGCATTAGATTTCATACACTGTAACACTGTACAAGCATAACAGCTTTTTACTTGTCAAGATTTGATTAGCAATAAATAAACTGATATGCATTTGGATTATGCCATATTTTATATTTATGTCATACTTTATGTAGAACATATTGTTTAAATATATGTTTAGTTAAATACAAAGTAGAAATGATTAATTTTTTTTTTAAAGATAAATCTTTTAGACTGCTTAATGTTTAAACAAAGAAAACAAATTTATAATTAACCATTTTATCATCTTGATTGCTTTATATCAAGTGTCCTTACATCTCAGAGTTACTTCAAGACTTTTTCTGTTTCTAACACTATTATGGTATCTCTAATTAAAAAAGTATATTATATACCATGTAGGTTTTTAATAAATTATAACAACTTCATCACTGAAATATAAATGCAATAATAACACTGCTTTATATATGGAGAAAATATTGAAAAACATTCAATTTAATGGTAATATTTTCACTCTGTAAGAAACAGTCTTACTATTGTATTTACTTCATGTATGCTTTTAACATAATTTATTAAGCATGATATAAAATTATTAATTACAAGTAATATCATGTACAGACTGGAGTAACTAAAAATTGTATAAAATGATTATATAATTAAATATTTAGTCTTTCTAGCTTTTTTGAAGAAATAAAATTTTAAATTTAAACAATGTCGATTTTATGTTCAATTTGAAATTATTGTTCATCATCATCATCATCATCATCATATTATTATTATTTTTGTTATTACTACAGACATTAAATGATTTTTTTTTTTTACTAAATATGGGAAATTTTTTTTTGGCTCTGGTGACACTATAATGGACAGTAATAGTATTATCATTATATATCTTCAAAGACATAATTTTTTTCTGTGTTAAATATGACATCATTTTTGATTTCATAGTCAAAATAAATCTACTCTTAATTTTGGGTGTGCTTTATAAAGAGTTTCAGATTAATAGCAATTTATCTTGAAAAATTCTGAATTGTATTTGTATTCTATCATTCCAATTTATGTACTTAATTTTGGTTGTTAGAACTTCTAAAACTTACTAATCAAAGTAAAGGTTGAAAAATTGTGTATATGAACACACAATGTAGACAGTTAAAAAGAAAACCTAATTTGTTTAATGGATAATAAAATTCAATAAGCAGTCATAAAAAACTACAAATTATAGAATTTTTGTAAAACTTGTGTTCTATCCTTTAAAAGGTTTAAAAAAGAATTCTAAGAATTCTTTCTCTCTACTATAACATAATAAACTTTATAATTAAATCTTTTAACAAAGTCTTTTCTTTATAAGAAGGTATTTTTTAAAGTAAAATACAATAAATTGCCTGACAGTAAATTAATTTTTTTCTTTTTTTCTGGTACTCATATTTTGAAGCTCTTTAGTTATAGTATCATGAATTATTTCCCTGTCAATTTGTTCCTTATCAAGGTAGGTTTTTTTTTTTGGCAAAGACATTCAGGTATTTTATGGCAAGGATGAAATATTTCGGTGAGATTTTTCACTTCTAATTTAGTAAGTACCTATAGTTGCATTCTACCCTCAGGTGTCACATTTTGCAATTAAAAAGCTGAACACCAAGAAATTAAATTATGAGTACTATAAGATAAGATATGTTTATATAAATGTAATTATAACAGAATACAATTTTTTATTTATGGTGTAAATATTTTACATCATTCAAATTTCTATTATGCTAGTTTAGATGGAAACATAAATTGAATCAGTAGATAATAAGTAATAAACTGAATGGAGTAAGAAAACTCAATAAAAAATAATTTTTTTTTTTTTTCCTATATCAGTTTAATCAATAAGAAATAAAAATAACGATGTACAGTGTGAATATTTATTTGTACAGATATAATTACAAAGAAATAATAAAATAATCATTAAGTTGGATTTTTTTACTCATTTTGTTCAATGTTTTATTTATTGCTTAAGATTTGAGTGATATTGTGTACTATAGACAAATTTAGGAAAACTTTATGCACTGAATTGTAATGAACTATGTGTAATCATAACAATGCTTATTATGAGGGAAATATTTAAACATTGAATATAATCTTTATACATTTTTGAACACACATAATTAAATGTATAATTATATATATATTGTATCGGTCAAAATTGTGTGTTCATTCAACAAAACCTAGAATCCAAGCAAACATATATCCATCTAGTATGTGCAAGATACATAAGTCAAGAACAATACCAAATATCAACCTATTTACTAGTGCTCTACGGTCTACGAGTACATGAACAATGCTTTTGAGGATACTGGTGAGTTTCATTCTCACTCCGTCCTGACTAGAGTTCAAGGTGAATTAATACAACAGATTTACATTTCATTAATTAATACCTATCTAAATTTATTATATTACAGAACGCTGTGGAGTATACCTGACATTGATTGATAATTTAAATAAGTTGAAGATTTGATTGATTTGAACTGTAATAATAATAATTTCATGGCAACATGACAAAAGGAATGAGTTTACTCCTATAAAATCTTATAATTCATAAAAGGGATTTATGTTAGAGATTCCGAATAATGACAAACATATATTTCAAATTAAATATAACTTATATTTATTTTCCATCTAAGTGTCATCATACAAAATATGTCAATGTTTGTCTAGAGAGTTTGATTATACATATTGGACTCGTAATTTAAAATTCATTAAGTAAATGAGATAATATTGTAATTAATAAATGTTACCACATTTCAATTTAGCAAGCAACTGCAATCCATTTAAGACACAAATTAGATTTTGATACAGCCAAAAATATAATATATTTGTTTAGTAAAATACAAGGAATAAATCATTACTAACAACAAAATGATATATAACAATAGCTGTAATATAGTCATATAATCATCACAAATAAAAATAACATAAAAAAGCTCTTTTTGGCAAATTTTAAATTTTTGCCCTTTTCAATATGGCTTAATTACGAAAATAACCTATACTGCATACATAGTGACATCTACTGGCTCTATATAAAATTAACACAAGCCTATAATTACACTTAAATATCTTTATAACAACACATATTATAACAACACATATTATGGAGGGTTGTATAATATGTGTTGTTATAAAGATATTTAAGTGTAATTATAGGCTTGTGTTAATTTTATATAGAGCCGGTAGATGTCACTATGTATGCAGTATAGGTTATTTTTGTAATTAAGCCATATTGAAAAAGACAAAAATTTAAAATTTGCCGAAAAGAGCTTTTTTATGTTATTTTTATTTGTGATGATTATATGACTATATTACAGCCATTGTTATATATCATTAGTAAAGATATTTTATTATATCTATGATTTATTTGTTTATTAAATATAAACAGTTGGTTAAGCGATCTGCCAGCACAAATTAGCAATAATCCATCATTTTAGCCCTCAATAAACCTATAAATTTAAGAAAATAAATCTATTTTCTTCCTCTATACATATATAGACAACTGAATATGAATGAGTTGTGTTAGACCATTATTACATTTAAATAAGTTGTAAGTTATGAATGTGGGAAAACAAATGTTTATTTTACGTAAATAACAATTCTATATTATGTAATTAATTAATTAACTGGATTGGATAATGAGAGATGTCATCACAGTAGAGAGAGCATTTCAGCTTCATAAATTGAGAATAAATAAAGAATGCTAAAAGTGGTACAACATTATGGCTACAATAAAAGGATACATAAGATCATTTACAATCCTCAAAGAGACTTTGCTAGGAGAAGTCAATGAATGAGAGGACATGCTGGCCTGCTGACCAAAACATATCTCTGCATAACAATAAAAGTTGATGTGCTGGGATGTGTGCCCATGCACATGTTAATGGCAGTACCTGGTAAATGGGAAATCACTAGTAGAAAATACATTACTTTTAAGAGAGACTAAAATTATTGGATTAGTCATAATTAAAATTCTGCAGGTCCTAAGAGTTAAATAACAAAGCAAAAACAATAATGACAAATGAATAATTGTAACCATAAAGTACATAATACCGTACACACACATACACACACATATATTGTAAACAAATGTGAATTCAATCCTGACTTATATAGTTAGCTCTCTAGCATAATGAGAACATCCACAAAACTCAGGCAATAAATGAATTTTTAGAAAGTATAATATAAAAGAAATAGTGAGAATTAAAACCAAATTTAAAGGAGTAGATTGTTTTCCACTTATTCAAACTTTAAAATCTCTCATGGCTTAGACTTTATAAACAAATGATGTTTATATAATGAAATATTAAAATAAATCCTATATATAAAAAAAAACAAATTCACTTCTGGTGAGATTTTACAAAATTCTGCATGATAATTAATATGTAGGTACTAAAGCTCAAATGCAAATGAGATATACAATGTAAATACTGATAAAATTTAATTTTAAAATCTCTATAATAGATTTTACCTAAAGAGCTAAGTTTGGTTTAGGAAAACGTGATGGATTTTGCTTAAATAATTTAATAAATTTTTTTTTTTTTTTTGAGAATGATTATGTAAAGATTAATTGATGAATAGGAAACTTAAAATTTTAAGACTATTCCTGTCATTTAAACATTTCCAAAATAACAAATGTACAAAACTAAATGAACTTCATCTATTAAGTGCTTAATGGAAAATCTACATCTCCAATAATTTTGACCGGAGAAAATAATAAACTAGGGTTGTAATAGGCTCTTTGAATTTTGAACTTAACTTGGCAGCTTAATCTAAGTCAACATTAAAATAAATAAATTGCTGTATCAAAATAATATGGAGTTCTACTAAGATTAAAATGGTTAGATTTTATAGAAAATAAAGTTAATGTTGTATTTAAAGAAAGTTGTATAGACATTACATATAAATATTTTAGAGTGAATAAATGAGTATAAACTAATCATAGATTAATATTAATTTAAAATCAATGTTGTTAAAAGATTAGAGGCTTGCAGCACACAGGGTTACCTCAAAACAGCTGGAGACAGGCTTCATAAAGGCAGGTTTTCTCAACGCAGTTTATACCATGGGCTAGATGTTGATATTGTGATTGTCTAGTAGAGACAGAGTACAGGAGTGAATAGCCTTTTTACCCCTACATTATTTAGATGAAACTTAAACTGGCTTGAAGTGGAGTCACTCTGAGAACAAGAGTCTAATTAATTCTGATAGCCAAAATTTAGCTATTTATATCATTCTGCCCTCTTTATATGGATTCAATATACATGATGTTCACTCATGATTTCCCCGCTGTGGTCAGTGTTTTCCAAGTGGCCTCTTTTACTGGTCAGTTTTCCCTTAGGATAGGAATTCTTCTGCCAAGATTAAACATACCCTAATGGTTTATTTGTTAATTAAAAAAAACAATAACACAAATCTGATTTTCATCTTAATTAAATTTCCCAGGCCATTGTATTAAAGTCCATTGAATTTGAGATTTGTAATGAAAATTAAATAAAATATAATAAAAAAAAAAAGAACTTTATTCACAGAAATTTGAGGAATTTGTTATATTCTATAAATAAGAAATTTTATAATCCAATGGCTTGTAACACTTTACATTTAATAAGATAATTTTATAAAGTATGACAAATTACAAAGTCTGCCTTATAAATATTGAATTGACTGTTTTTACATACTATTTGGGTACATTTATTAAAATAAAATATAAAATATTATAACCTGACTAAGTAGAAAACGAATTTTAATGAAAAAAAAAATCTTAAAACATTTGTCACACTTTATACATATTATTATGTTTACACTTATTACCCATTTATTTTATACATAATTAGTAATAATAACACAAATAGTCAAATGTTATAGCTTACAAGTACTGAAGATAAATATTGATAATAAATTATACATATACTATCACCTCAAGAAAGACAGGTGTCAGTTAATATATAAGACTGTGTTCAAACCCATACTAGTGCTGATGGCATTGGTACTAGGTGAAGCAGAAATATATGCTATAATATTTCCAGCTTCAATATATATATATTTTGAGTATACTGTTTGTCTTTGAAAAGACTGCTAGCACTGAAAGTACATTAAAATTATATTTAATGTTATTATTATTGTCTCTATACAAGAAGCATTTTTATAATTGCAAATTTATTGAATGATTCTTGTACTGTATTAAATTGCTGTCTTTTTTTTTTTTCTAACTTTACCATTTTTCTATTTATTCTGGGTCTGCCATTTTCATCCTCAAATTCTCTTTCCATCTTCTTATGATATATTTTATTATCTTTTTCCACATCTTTTTAAAGACAACATTCAAAGTAGTTTAATATTCATTACAGGTTGAATATCTATAGTTTAAAATATTTCAAAATTATCACTTGGTATTCATGCACACAGATCTTTGAGATAAAAATGTGATTTTCCATGATAGATAATGCAATAGAGAGTAAGTACTTTGATGGCATGTTATGATTTAATAAATTACCTAATATTGTCATCTCAAGGTTTTGTGATTATTTTTTTCTGTTTTATTGTTTAGTTATCATTAAAAACATCTAAAAGTTCTTTTAATGATTTTTCAACCATTTATAATGCAGTATATCCATTTTAAATCTAGAATAAACAACTAAAGAAAGAAAGACAAAGAATAAAAAATGAAAGATGAGTTTTACAATGATTATTCAAATCAATTTATGAAATACAAATATGTTTTAGTCCTTATCTGACATCTTGTGTTGTTATTTTTAAACCTTTTCTATGGCAATCTTTTTTTATTTCTATAAGATTTCAACATCATTCTTAATTGTTAATTTTCATTGTAATCTATCCTCAGAGTGTCTTGATTATAATCATAATGTAAGTGGTGTTTGTTTCTCTCATGATAATCATGCTCATGTTTATTGTAAACAAGTTTTTTAATTAGTCTCTTACTATTTATTATTTCATATTTCTATGCCTTATAACAGTAAATTCAATAGCATCACATCCAATAAGCATAATAATTGATCTTACTATTATATTTTCAGAACCTTCCAGAGCTTCAAAATAATTTTTTTTCAATGCTCATATCTTATAATAATAGGGATTTTATGTCTTATCCTTTTCACTGCCGAAGCAGCCATATTGAATATTTAAAAAATTATGTTAAGTCACCAATTTTATAATAACTTATGTTTGTATTATTCAAAAATCACATAATATATATTGTTTGAAATGTAAAACATCAAAGAATGTAATGAAGCTGAAAAAATATAGCCATTTATATTCAAAGTAATAAAAAAAAATTAATATTTCTAAAAATTATTGTCATAGTATTTCATAAAATCTAAAATTTCATGGTTAAAATTTAAAACTGTACTTTTGTTAGTAAGTTATTTGCATTCCTCATTAAATTTCTAATAAATTAATGTATAATATGACTTATCTAAGGTAATCCATCACTTCAACACTTTAAGGAATAAAGATATTAGAGCCTTTCAATTTTTCCTAGTAGCCCTTCTAAATGTTTTTCTATACAGGGATTGCAACAAATATGTTATCCCTGATAACAAGTAGTTAATATTGATCAATAATTAGTATAATTTGAATATTAACTTCAATAAAGTTTGTAAATTATTAAAAAATTAGTTACTAATTTTTATATTAGAGAAAAATAGGAGGAAAAAAAAACATTTTTTATTGTAAATAAATTTTTTTATTTATTAATGATGTGGTAATCACTACTAAAATAGTCACTATATACAAAATAAAATAATAAAACAAAATAAAAACAACTTATATATAAAACAAAATATAGGGGATAAACTAAAAAAGAAATTATACATAAAATTATTATTAAAAAAAGCAAACAAAATTAAAATTATACATAAAATTATTAAAAAATGCAAACAAAGATAAAATTATACATAAAATTAGTGGGGTAAAAAGCAAGTCAAAATAATACAATTATAAAATATGAATAAAATGTTAAATTCATTGTAGAATTATTGGTGATGAAAGCATATCTACAATTCATTTCAGAGTATGACCGATTCAGATTATATACTTGGTACAGCTTAACAAAAAAAAAGATTTAGAGTCAGTGCTATAGTATATTAATAATAATGCTTTTTATTATTTATCCTACCTGTCAGCTTATGGCAAACACTTCATCTTGTTAGATAGAATTTACCTAAAATATAAAATCAAGTGATTACTATAAAATGATAGCTTGCAATTAAAATAATACTGCAATCAATTGCAAATACAATTATCAATTATAACTACTGATGATCATCTACATGGGGAGATATTGACTGAGCTGGCATGCTAGTTGACATTCCTGCAGAAGCTAAGTCTTATGATGTCCGAGATGTTTCACCTATCACACTTTCACTGTGATAAATAGTAAAACAGTTTTTCACAGCTCTTTGGCAGAGTGTGACAGGTCCACATTCCATGCAGCCAAAAAAACCTAAATGCTTTTGCTTATTTTTTAAGTAGACATCACAATTCTTTCTTTTAGGTATATTGTGTTTACAAAGATCAACTAGGCCATGTTTTCCACTGAAATGAAGAGCCAGATGTGTTATGATATGCTGTACGATTACTTATTCTCAAAGAAAACCCATTGATTAGGCTATCTGATAAGGCTCTTTGAAAATTTAAAAGCATTTTGACTTTCTTCTATTTTAGAGTTGTATATTCTGTACACAGAATATATGCATTCGTTACAGCTGTATCAAAGCAGCGCCAAAAAGGACGGATTTGCCATCAATTAGAGTTTCTCTTTCAACCATACTGAAGTTGTTTTCTATTGGCCAAGTCTATTCCCCCATGTAGAAGTTGTACATTTTTATTGCAGTTGGGCATGAATATGAATGAAGTGTCCCATCTTTGTGTGTTTTTTTAACAGCATCATTTCCAGAAAGTGGATAAGTTATTGGTGAGCATTAGAATTGGCTTCTTATCCATCCAAATTAAAAATTTGAAGACCATTGTCTTGATCAATTACAAAAATGTGAGTCTCCCCTATTCATTTTTTTAAAATAATTTTTATACATTTCTTTGATGCTGTCTGTGATACCTCTTTTATTTGAATTTAGTGTGCCACAACAGTAGATTTTGTTTGTGGACAGCTCTTTTGATAACTGTACACTTGTAAAATATCTATCACAAAAAATAATATGATACTGTTTGGATAGATATGGCAAAACTACTGAAAACACAGCTCGAATACCCAGATCTTGACCAGCATCTGAAGTTGTACTTTTGCCTGTATACAACTCCATATGGTACACATATCCATTATGGCTATCTGCACATATCCAGCATTTGAACCCTCACTTTATAGGTTTTGAGGGATCATATTGTTTCATGCTACTACAATCAGTAAATTTGGTAATAACTTCATCAACTGCTACCTTTCTATGCATTTGATGTGCAGCTTTAAAATTTACATTGCAGTAGTTTATAATCAACCTAAGTTTATATCCTGTGTCAAAATCTTTGCTTATAGCATTTGGAATTTTTTTATTATCATTAAAATGTAGACAAGACAATATTGAATAAAATCTAAATTGGATCATAATATTTGCAAAATATGGTTGACTTACTCTCAAATCTGAGCTCCATATGTAATCTAATTCATGTACTGAACATATGGAGGAAATGCCCACTATCATGCCAAAAAATGTGGATAATTTCCGATATGACAAATTTACCCAATCATGAGCATTTTTTTTGTTCAGCATACGTATTTGTTTCAATAATAATTTTTTCAAACATTTTTTTATCAGATAATAATTGAAAAAAAGTCTAAAATTGTATATTCACTCATGGTGGAAAACTTGAGCCTTGGAGACAGTAAAATTTGATGACCTGATAACATTCGACAACTTCAGATCTGGTCAGGAAGATGGGGCTGGAGTAGACAGAGCTGGAGCAGGCAGAGCACTTGTATGCACATATCTTTTTTTTTGGTACTACATATGACTCTAATTCACTTTCACTGGCAGACAATCTGTCAAATGAGTTACAAGAAGCATCAGAGTTCCAAAGGCTCACTGACTGGAAAATTGCTATCATCTTTTGAATTGGTTATATCTTGCATTTTTCTCCCTTTTTAATTTTACAGTACACCGATTTCCATTGAAAATGAAAAAAAGACAAAAAAGTTAATGCTACTTGAGTACAAAAATTATCATAAAATTGCCAATTTTTGTTATAAAAAAATAGAACTTAGGTTTTCCAAAAGAAGGAAAAAAGATGGATCCGAAAATGTAAAAAGCACATGTAGTTTTTCTGCAATTTAAAGTGAAACTGGATATTGCAAATTTGAAAATTCATGATTGCACTTTGCAATCACAATGGCAAACAGGTTAATAATAAATCTCAGAATAATATCTCTCTATAAATGAAATTTAGTTGAATTAATTCTATCTCTGTAATAAAATATTATATTTTTAAGTTATTAAAATAGAATATGGTTATAGTCTTTATTACACCTCAATACCTAAGTTTACCATTCTGTCTAAAAATCAGGTAATATTTCAATTGATTCATTTTTGCTATTAATTATAAAGTTAAAAGTGCTGAAGATTTTTTCCATTTCTAGCTGATAAAACACTTGAATTTTTTTTAAACGTTAATTAATCAAAGTCTTTATAAATTGCATTCAAAAATTTTAAGAATATGCTATAAGTTGTCTTTTGAGTTGACAAAGAATAGCACAATCATCATTCTATCATAAGTTGAAAAGTCAAAAGCATGAAGAATCGTGAAGTCTTCAGTTTTTCTTTTGATCATTTCAAAGTTAAAAATTCTATCATTAAGTCTGTATCATATCTTGTTGTCTACTTTGTGAAACTATTAAACTTTTTCAAATCACAAGCATATTCAAGTGTTTTTGAAATCTTAGTATCATATAACATGTCATATAACTTTATTAACATTTTTTAAATATTTTTTAAAAGATAATTTTATAATAATTAATATTGCAATCTGAAACTATTTGTTAAAACTATTTTTTAAAAAAATTCTATAACTAATAAATTTATGTAAAAAGTTAAAATGTTGTTTTGCTTCTTACATTAGTGAAATTATTAATAAAAGCTTTTAAATAGGTTTCTTAACTTTTGTCTATTTGGACTAGTGAAAGTTCAGATAATTTTTTGTAATCTAAGAAATATGAAAGTATTTATTATAAATAAATTGGCCTATTATATACTTTTGTATATGTGGATATATATTTTTTAGTCTTTTAAGTATATAATGATAAATAAACTTTGTTGTTGTATCCATTCAATAATTAAATCTGTATTTGCAAATTTTTTAAAGTTAGATCAAATAGTTCTATAGCAATTTTTTTTTTTTTTAACTTAATTTTTATATTTGTCAATGATGTGAAAAACTGAAAAAAAAATCTCTGAATTCAATCTATTCACTGCTGAAAATATCATATTGATTTTTTTTTTTATTATTCATAATAAAAAATATATAAAATATTAAATGATCCATGAAAACATACCATAAAAAATAATAAAGCCAACAAAATAGAATAATTAGCATAAAATGAAAAATAAAGAATTTAAACATTTTAAAAGTTAATTATTTCAAATTTATTCATAAACTGTATCTTTAAATATATTAATTTTAAAATTACATTTTTAATATTTTAAGCATACTCTACAATAAATAAGGATAAAAAGAGCTATAAATATACATAACGATCATTATTAATATTTTTTAAATCTAAAAATGAGAATTCTTCTGTTATCCAACTCAGTTTCTTAGTTTTTTTTTACATGTGCTTCTTTCCTAACAAAATAAATATTAAATAATAATTTAATGTGTGATCTATTCACCAGATGGTACCACATAGGAGATACCAATAAAAAAAAAACAAATTGACAAAGAATAAAACATATATTTGTTTTTGAATTGATAGCTAAAAATGTATTAAATTGAAGCATGAAATTAATTTATTTGGCTACCCAAGTAGGTTTTGTTTTATATTTTAAGTTGAAACTACTTTATGGTGAGAAATTAAACAACATGAAAATAAATTATGCTTTAAGAAACAGGAGTGAAAAAATATAATCCCAAATTTAATATAAATATAAAATATTTAATATAAATATATTAAATAGAAGAATTTATGATGAGAACTGTATTAAATGAAAGTATGGAAACAATTTACATTTTAGCAAGCAAAAAGTAATCAATGTTATAAGTATGTTATATGAAAGCAATTTTAAAAAATGAAATGCATGTATGAAGCCAATGTAAATTCTTAAGAAATGAAATTATAAAAAGTTATTCATTTATGGCAATATTGGTATTAATTCTTCTATTCATAAACAAAATCCTTTTGAATGATTATGGTGTCGCAAATGCTTAATGTGATTCAGTTATGACTATCTGTAGTGTTCATTTGGTGGTAAAAACTTGAAATATTGATTTATTAATTCCAACTAAAATGTCTAGATAAAAATATCATACATTGAAACATTAAACAAAAGTCAATGAGTGGGATTTTTAAAGACAGTGGAATGCTTTTTAGTGAAAGATCTTTGATTTTAAAATTGTCATTATGCTTCCAAGAGCTCTTTTTTTTTAAAAAAAAAAAAATTGAAATCATAAATTTATGTAGATTTGTATATATATTCATTTTTACTTTTGTAAGATTAAATGAAAAATTGTTTTTTGGTAACAGTATGATGCATAGATAAAGATTATATATGAGTATATATTTTTTAGAATTCAAGTCAAGGGTAGGTGTTATAATGTCAAACAAACAATTGTCATTGGTTAAGAAAGGAAATAGTTCAATAACACAATAACATTATAATTATTATTATTTGATTTTTTTTGAAATGTGGAATTTAAAATTTTAAAATATTCTTTAAAAAAATTGTTTTAGTGATAGAAATGGAGTTCAAATAAATTTTACTTCATTTCAAATATATTTCTATCATCAAAGCAAAACAGAAGTCACACTATATATTTCAGTTTATTACTTTTTTTCTACATTTGCAAAATTGAAATATTATACTTAAGAATATTTTTTTATTTGCAAACTTATATTTTTAATAAATGTTTTAAAAAATAAAAAAAATATGATGAAAAATACAAATTTATTTGTTAAAATAAAAAGCATGCTGCTAGAAAGCTATTTAAAAATGCTCAAGGAGAAAATTAAATAAAATTAGGAAATAATTTCTTTGTAAAAGTAATGATACAAAAGTAATCAACAAGAAAGTTATTGACAGCAGTAAGTATATTAATTGAAAATAATCTTTAAGAAATGAAATTCTAAAAAGCAATCATTTCAGTGAAATAATACAAAGTTTAGATCTCATAAAATGTATACAGATGAAAATGTACATTAAAATAGCCATTTTTCTATTTTCACTGTATTACTGGATAATATTTTAACATGAGAAGACATGATAATACTTGATAAGATCAATTTTGCCATATATGTAATAGCTGTCTTGTCTTGTGATATTTTTATTAAAATGTTGACTGAATTTTTATTACCAAATAATATACAATGAAAAAGAGACATTGATGTATATTTGGACCAATACAATTTTTTGGATAACTATGCCAATATCAAGTCATGGTTAGTTCAATCATACAAAAGAAAATAAGGAAAAGTTTGAAATTAGAATTAATTCTAATTTTATGGAATTTTATAGCAAGAATGTTAATTAATTAATTCAGTCAAAAATGGTAATAGATTTGTCTGAAGGTTTGTGATGATGGTATATTATTAGATGTGATATGTTGGACTATTTCCATCATCTATGAATGAATGTTGAATGTATAGAAAATAAAGTTTAAAATTTTCTATACATTCAGCATTCACTCATAGATGACGGAAATAGTCCATCATATCACATCTAATGGTAATAGATTTTTTTAAAATACTGATTTGAACAAAAAAGTACATTTTAATCTGACCTGTGATATTTTAGGATTCATATTTTTTATTTGCTAAGACATTAATTATTTTCATGTTTTTATTTAATAAGTTTTAGCCGTAAATGCATTATTTTTGATATTTCATTTTTTATGGATTTGCATTTGACTTCTTATTCCATTTTCATTTAACACATTTATCATCTTGAATTATTTTTTGCTTTGTAAAACAATTTATTTTCATGTTCTTATTTAATATAGTCTTTGTTGTAAATGAATTATTTTTTGGAATTTAATTTCTTTAGAACTGCTTTTATTTACCATCTTATTGCCATCATTCACTATCATTTATATTGCTGAGCATAATAAAATGTAATTTTTTTTAATGCATTCATTTAACATCTCATCATAAATTAGTTTCAGCATAAAATATGACACACAATGTATTCATTTTATATTATTTTGGATGCTAAATAAATTATTGTCATGTATTTTATTTTTTATTGACTAATTTTTTCATTATTATCTCCCATGTAGAACTATCTGGTATGTAGATCACATGCTGTAATAGCAATAAAATTTAAGAGTAGTTTTAAATTTGAAGACAAATGTCTAATAAGGATGTAAAAACACAATCTTTAATTGTCTTTATTTTTAAAGTTAAAATAACAACGACGAAATTAACATGTATTGTATTTTTTAATTTATAACTTATATTATTTATTTTTGTATTTATTTAATCAATTTCTATATTTATCTTTAAATAAATATATGTATAAAATGTATATAGTGTCAATTTATTCAAATAAACACCACAGTTTTTTTCCCCATCATTATTTGTGGTTTAAAATTATAAAAAATATTGTATTTCTTTGTGGATCAGCATTGATTCTTGAACAAATAATTGAAAAATGGTATTTTAAATTAATTTTACTAGCATATTTTGCTCAATAGTCAAAACTATAGATTTCCCAAACTACTTTGATCAATAGTATTTTTATAATAATCTTTTATTATTCATCATTTATTAAATGATCTTTTGATATGTTCAGAGTAAAATTTATGAAAGTTATTTTATAATGTTCTATATTTTGAAATTAATAATGAAAAAAACCCATTTGATAAACATGTCTGATGATACATCTTGTTTATCAAGTGTGATTAAATTATAATATTAAATTGGTAATTGAAAATAGATTTTTACACTCATGGAATATGTCAGCATTTGACTTTTTTTTAGTTCTAATATTTTACTAGCTTCATACTTTTCAAACTATTTAATTTGAATTAAGTTTTTTTCTAAATAATAAAAAATACTAATTTTAAAAATATCTTTATTATTAAATTGAAAAAATCTGAAGTCAAATTCATCATACTAACTACATCATCATTTTTATTTTCAAATACAAGAGTTGGTAGCCGAGTGGTCAGCACAGCTGCCTTACAAGCAGTTGTCCTGGGTTTGATTCCCAGCCGATGCTTTGACACATGAAAAAAAAAATACAGAATTTACCCAAAACTTATCAGTAGTTTGCTCATATTCTGATTTAATTGGCTTATATGAATTTTGGATGGTTTGCAAATTTTTACTTACTCATTTCATTTATATAAATACATATAAAGCTTTAACCTTAATATTATGTGCCGTGAGTGCTTAATTTTACCATGAGAGAGACCTCTACAAATCTTAACACAAGATTACAACTTTATAAAGATAAGAATGGCTGTCTTATCATCAACCTACTTTCCAATTATATAGGAAAATCTAAAGCATTTTGATTTGAAAGTGTGAAGTTAGTAAGTTCTTCACTAATTAAGTCCACTACCTCATTTAGAAATCAACATTCACAAAATCTTTCGATTCATAGCAAGTTAATGTTTACAACTTCATTTCATTTATCAAACTCTATTTCAAGTATATACAATCCGCATTCTGCAGGCTACATGCAATTTCTTCAGGTTTTCTGAATGGTTTGCTTAAATTGTGATTATATCAGCACAACAAGTTTATATTAAAATTTTTGAATGCATTGTTCTTTTTTCACTCTGTTTTATCTAAAATTCAAAAGGATTTTCTATTTTTTTGTTATATGAAACTTATATAAATTTTTAGAAAATAATTTTTATTTAGTAAACTTTGAATTAAATATGATGTCAGTGTATTGTTTTTGTTTTTTTTAAGTACTATGCCCAAATTATTGTGATGAGCAATTTATCATGAGTCTCATTATTTAGAAAAGTTCACCCATGCCTGTTCTATATCATGCTTCTGTAAACTTTTAGAATCATAATGCATTTTTTACATCATAGATACCTTTTTAAAAAATGTAAATCTTATTTTAATACTGTTATTATTTTATCCTTTACCACTATTATTAAGCCTTACATCAATTTCTACCATTGTAATGAGAGATCTATCATTCAAAATGACCTGTTCAGATTTTGTGAGACATCATTTTTAGACTAACTTTTCTAAATCCTTCTTCGCCATAGTATTCTAGTGAATCCCTAAAAATGCTGCTCAAATATAATCATGGAATGGATGACTGAAGGGAGTTTGAAAGTCTGGGTTCAAATCCCCTCTAATTAAATCATTTGTCTACTAAAATGCCTATTTCAAAATAGTTATTGATTTTTCTGTCTCATGCAAAATCACAAATGCAGAATATTACTCTGATTAATCTAATGCTTTTTTAGTATTGATAATTTTACTTACAGAAAAAAAGAAAAGAAGATTTAGTGAATCAGGCTTGTTTTACATATAATTTAAAGAATCCATTGCCATAGTTAGTGTAAAGAAATGATCAGTTTCATGAGAGATTCATGGAACTGGACCTATATTAATTTAAATGATTGAACTTAAGAGAGAAAAAAAGAATCAAAATAGACTGTTTATGTTGTAAACAGTATATAGATTTTAATGATCTAACATCTTATCCTATAACAAGAAATACTTTTAATAAGGCACTTCTTATTGGTTACTTGCAGATAACCTTCACAATTGAAGATCATTCTATTTGCCATCTGTGAACACCCAAAGCTGTTAATGATAATCCTATGTTTGTAAATAATTATACAAAGAAGAGGAGTAATTTCGTGTATTTATATTCCAGTTTGTTTTTCTTATTTCAAATAAAAAGAAATTTTTTTTCTGGAAGTGAATTTGTTTTTTTCTCTTTAATTGTACTGCGTATCATATTCCAAACAAGCCTTTGCAAAAATTTAAACTTGATAATATTCTCAGTTTAATTTTTTTAATGTTTGTATATATAGCCATGGGATAAACTTTGTGTTTATTAAATTTATAAATATTAACATTAATTAAAATCAGAAAGGAAATTATTTGCTTTATTCATTTTTTAAAAAATGTAACTAACTTTTTATAATTTTTTAAAATCTAAACTGGGGGCCTCGATTTTTATAAGAAGACCACAGTTATTAAACCAGTTTGTAATAACAGGTTTCTGTAAAGAGGTCAATTAAAGTAAGCTCTGAGTATTAATTATAACTAAATACTCCCTCTTTATGTTTCAGAACTATCTTAAAACTTGAATGGAAACTTAAAAAAAGGTTAAAAAATTTATTAAATAAACTTTTTCATTGTTTTTGATTTGTAATATATTTTAAGTAAAAAAAATCATTTAGAAATGTATTGTTTAAATAAATATTCTTTTTAAAAAAAACCCAAATCAATACAAATGGTATATACATACATGCATCCATATGCAATCCACAGTCTTAGTTTAAATTTGGCCTCTTTTTTTTATCTTGTTAATTTTTTTATGGTTTTTGAATAACTCATGGAAATGACCTCAAATCATTTTTTAAAATAAACTCTGGCTTCTATTAAACAAGTTCCAGTTTAATATCTAGCCCCATTCTTTTTATATATTCAAATATATATTATATATCTAACTCCATTAATATAACTTCCTTGAGTTTTTTTTTTTTTTCAAATTAAAACTGATATTTTAATACTTATGTGAATATAAATAAAAAATATAAATATTGTATTTTTCCAAATATGTTTCTTTTTTCAAAGTAAAAAATTAATAAATTTATTAGTAATGTTTTAATGAGAAACTCCAAGTATATAAATTATACTTGTATTCAATCAAATATTACAGATTTTGTCTATATCCTGCCCATCCCTCTTCTGTATATTTAAATAGATAAGGTCCTATACATGATGTAAAGTTAACATAGTCATGACAATAATATTGGCACCAACAAGGGATTTGGACATTCCATTATCATATGAATGGCTGAAGAGTTGGAGAGTGGAGTAGGTTGAAGCCTGTCCATTAAAGTTTGAATATTTGCTATCGTAATATAAACCGGGAACTGATTAAATATGTGTGAGAGATGATGATCTGGACTAAGTGATGAATGATGGTTCAGCACAAAACATGTATATTGGAGATCATTTACCTTTTTCATATTGTGTTGTCAGTGTATTGGTTGTATGAAATAGAGCAGATAGCTGAAGGTAATTTGAAATTCTGTGTTCAAATGCCTTATGGTTATATCTAAACTCCAAGTATATAAATTATACTTTTATTCAATCAAATAAATGTACTGCAATTACTTTTTGTTTTAAAAGTTATATTTTAATTCTGTATTTCAAGAAAGTGATTAATATAGTTGAATTTTTTCTATGTAACAAAATAACTATTACAGTAAATTAGAAAACTGTTTCAGTTTTATTTTATGCCTATTATATTTTTTTGCACTGGGGTGAATCCAATCTGGTGTTGGATAGTTTTATCAAGAAAAAGAAAAACTATTTTGATTCTCACTAGTATATCTTCCTTAAACAATATGCAATATTGTATTGAAACATTACATACATTCTAGATTGAATGAAATCATTCAGTCTTTATAATAAATGAAGCAAGATGATATTATTCTAAAAAATGTGAGCCCACAAAATACCACATAACTATCTCAGCTTACATTTAAAATGTGCTTTCTGAAGCAACATTTTATACTGTTTGCTCTACTTCATAATAAATTATTACAAAGTCAAAGATGGTAATGTTAAAATATTCACATCTTGGAGTTATTTTTATCTTATAGGTTCTGCAAGAGAGGATCTAAAATTTATTGGCATAATTCAAGATCAGAATCTAGTGTTTATAACAGCATTATCATCTCATATCTATTAATTACTCAAATTTTATGTAGCTGATTGAAGTTAAAAAATTAAGTTCTCCTAAAAATATACTTTAAAAATATGAAAATTATTGAAAATTTGCAACAAAATTCATCTAAACAACTGTAAACTTTTCTAATAAAAAATAAAACATTTGAAATAGCAATGGCACTGTCAGTAAATTCTATTTTTCCCTCCAAGAATTATCAGTTGAAAACACAAAATATACTAATGTTAATCATTTATTTCGTCTGGCAAAGGATATTATTGTAATATATGAAGTGTAAATTAAAAACTGAAAGTAACACATTTCAAAAAATAAAATAAACTTTATTAATTACAAATTATGTACAAGTATTAACATATGTCCAGGGAAATTTTTTTTTATATATGACATAAGGTGCTTGGCTTATAAAATATAATTATTATGACTAGTGTCTGAAGGCAGATACAATGATTCAGTTTTAAAGTATAATTTATATTTTAAAATAATTAACAACTAAGAAAAATATTGTTTTGCCAAATTTTTCACATAGTGTTTCTGGATATATATTTTTGAGCATATAAATATATATTATACCACTCTTTATTATTATTTTTTTTAGAACATTATATATATATTTTCTCATGGTTCATAGCATCAGCTGGGAAGTGAACCTGCTAACCCGGTACATTTGCTTGTAAAGCAGCTGTCGCTGACCTCTCGACCACCAATGCTTGACAACATTATATTTTTTGTTGTCAAAAAACTGCAGAATAGCAAGAAAGCTATATGATTTAATAGTGTGAATAATTACTATGGCATTATAGATTATAGGGATTAAAATTTTTAATATTTTTCTCAAGCAATTCTTTTAGATTAATTATTTGCTTATGAACTATGAAGTGTCGTAAAGATGAGAAGTATGGACATGTTTCAAAAATGTGTGTCATTCTTCTAGATACATGTGGGATCCAGATTTTATTTAAAGTGGTAAATGAGGAAAGTTTTTGTAGGAATTGTGTTAAGTAATAATTTAAGCAAAATTTTTAGCAATGATTGAGGACACATATTTTGAAATCTGATTAAAGTTTTAGCAATTGGGATGGTTGATCATAGATGTCTGTTAGGATATATAATTTTTTCAGATCTTTAAATAAAAATATTAATTAAAGATTTGATGTTATAATTATCCAGCAGATCTGAATGTTCAGTAATGTGATCAATAAAAAAGAAGTGACTTGCATATGGAAGTTGAGCAAGCAATATTATATATGGAGGAGTGGCTTTGAGAATTGGATTAACTGTGGTTGTGATGGACATCTTAACTCTGATATAGGATACAAATAATTGAAGACATATTAGATTAAGACCACTTCTGCAAATAGGATAACAAGCACTTGTAATTGATAGATGGGTTGTTGATCCCCAAATGTATTATTTTATTGTGGGTATGATACTTTTAACAGTACTCCTTAAAAGATGCATCCATGGATTATAGCAAGCAAGTATGTCACTCAGAATAGCATTAACAATACAAACTTTTATTATAAAATAAACAGTTTTGAGCAAAAGGCTTTTTGAATTGAACTTGTTTATGACCACATGATTTAGATGATGACTTAGTTGTGTTTTAGATAAGTTAATTGGAATTCTGAGAAAAGATGAGTGTATACCTGTGAATAATAAAGGTAGATTGTGACCTGTAACTATCTGCCACATGGATGACTAACAAACTAATATTGTAGATACTGTCAAGATTTCAAATTTGTTTAAAATATGAAGAATTATAGGAATATTTTGCAGTTCTCTGAAGACTATCAGGACATCATCAACAAATAGAAGTAAGAGGCCTTTGGTGTACTGCTCAATCTCTTTGACCATGGGGTCTATATCTATTGCAAATAGTGAAGCAGGTAGTTAGCCTTGTGGAATACCTCGACTTGGTTTAAAAGTAGAAGAGAGACACGTGATTTTTTTAGTTTGATTGATTTATTGGTAAGACAATTTTTTATGGCACTAATTAGATGTATGTGATTTGGCAGAAGTTTGCTTAATATGCTAAATAAATATTTCCAGTTTACCAGATCAGAAGCAGCTTTAAAGTGATTAATCTGGCATGTGATAGGATTTGTTAATTTATTTTGTTTTGCATATAATATTGACTCCTGTGTTAATAGAAAAGTTTGAGATGCACAATGGGTTTTAACTGCATAATGTGATGAAGAAAGTTTAGGGAGAATAAGATCATTTAGTTGTTTAAGAATAATTCTTGCAAACATTTTTTGATCAATATTCTCCAATGTGATGAGATGCAGGTCATTTACTGATGGATATAAGGAATTTGAGTTACATTAGTGGATATGTTAAATATGAAATATTCATTTGAACAAAGTTGATTGTAATACTTATATAGAATGGAAGAGATAATATAATTGAGATGCTTATAAATATTAGCTGGAATAAGATCATTTGCTAGTGAAATGTGTGAATGTAAGCGCATAATTTCATTAAGAATTTGTTACTTTGAGATATAATAATTTTGAGGAAGCTGCATATTACAGTTAGCAGAGGGTAGAAGATAATCAATTGCTTTTAGAGTATTTTTTAAGCGATTAAGAAGTTCGATATAAGCATTGGTACCTGATAAGTGTGTATTTTCTTCCAACAAAATTGAAATACCATAGGCAATAAGGGTGAGTCATAATTTACTGTAGTTTTTGTTAGTGTTGACAGATTAGGGATTACTTTTCTAAGCCTAAATACCATGGTATTTTGGTTTTAAAAAGCAATTACATGTTACTTCACTTTACAGCTTAAGAGTAAGGAGTTTTGCATCATTGAATTTTGTTATAGCTTGGAGAATTGAATTGATGTCATCAATATATTGTTTTATAAGATTACTTGAATGATTATCTGTTAATTGATCAGAACAACAATTATTTAGAAATCTTTTTAGTAATGTCCGCATTTCAATCGAGGAGAGATTCTGCAGCTGTTAAAAATAATTACTGCCAATTAATGTATTAGAGATATCATTGATAGTTAATTTAAATTCACTAGGAATTCTCTGCTTGAATATAAATTTGTAAATTGTTGGCTTATTTTGAAGGGTACTTTGTATGAGAGTTATGCAAATACGATCAGAAAATGAAACACTAGACAGGTGAATTGAAGTTTTGAAGTTAGTAAGAGAAACAAAAAAGAGATTAATAAGAGAAGATCCTTGACTGCCAATAAATGACACAGCATTTGGAGGATAGAGTGACAGTGGTAGCAACTAATACTAACATCTTTTAAATAATGTAAAAGATTGATCTGAATATCAATTGTTAGAACCACTACTCTTCCCTTAAAGAAATTCAACATTGTGCTGCATTATTACTCCTGCTATTTACTTAATACATCCATTTTCATTTATTAATTTGAAGACATATGCAGTTGATGATTGATTTTATGATATAGAAAGAAAAATAATATATAGTCATTAAAAGAAAATTAATATCAAAATTAATAAAATATATTTATTTTACAATACATAATATAAGGGATTCGAACTCAGACTTTCACCCAACCCTCAACTCTCCATGCCATCTTATATTATACTTAAAAATGTTTGAAGATTCATTATCAGTATTTGCATTCTTTTTTAATGGGCTATATGGTTTAGCTCAATGGGAAAAGATTCCTGGATAGAATGCTTAACTTGCTAGAACACTAACCATTCAATTATTTTGTTTTATAATTCTTGATTTTATAATATAGTATTTAAAACCATTTTCTGTACAGCAAATATCTGAAATTTATTTTTAGTTTATATATTAAAAAATAGTGATAAATAAAATTGTAATTAGTAAAAAAAAAAGAGAGAGAGAGAAATTGAATAAAATTAAAAACAGCTTGTTTTTTTTTTTTATATCTAAAATGACATATAATGTAATCACTTTATAAAATAGGTGTTTTGAGCAGTTTGTGAGGAATTGACTTAAGAGCTAAATGCTGATTTTTTTATTGAGATTTAATTTACATATTGCTTATATATTTTTAAGAGTAAATAACCCCCATCTAAACCAAAACTCTTCAGTTGGTCCAGATTATTACATCTTCATTATCTTTGTTCAGTATTTTTCAATATCAGGTTACTATAATTTAATCTACAGATGTCAAATTTCTTGCATTCCTACAACTGATAATATTCATTTCAGATAAATATATAAATGATTATTACTAATCATTTATTAGGTTAATGTTTAATATATTTTTAACCCAAAAGTATTTTAATCAAATTCAGTTCCTCTTTTTTTGTGTGTAATATCTTGGATATAGGTAAAATTTTTATTCCACCATACACACTTCAAAAACTTAACAAAGGCATTTGAAATGACCCAATATACATTTCTGGGTGAAGCAACATTTTTCAATTGCACCAATTTATAATATCTCATACGTTCAACATCTTTGTTTAGTACTTATCAATATCAAATTATTACAGTGTAATCTACAAGTGCCAAATTTTTTCACTCACATAGATTGACTTGATATATCTGAGATTATATTAAGGTTAAAAATGATATGGTAATCTTTAGCCTAATAAATGATTAGTAATAATCATTAATGTATTTAACAAAAATGGATGTTGTTAAATGTGTGAGGCAAGAAATTTGGCAGTATATTAAATTATAATGTATTGTATTTACTGATTTAATCAAAATAGTTGAATTCAGTTGATTGAAAAGATTTGTGCCATTGTTTGAAAATTACTGTGTGTAATAGCTCCAAGCTTTATTTCATTATATATTTGGTTCATATACATGGGGGAAATTAATTCCACCAAAATATCACATGATCACTATTTTCTATGCATCCTGCATCCATTGATTACTAAGGCTTGCACAGGGTGGCATTACCATATGGAGATTTTGCTATTGTAAAATTCATACATAAGTGTTTCAGGACAAACAGATAGTATTCTTAGGATTTCCTTTCCACTTAGGTTATCTGGCGATGTATAGACATCCAGAATAGATTGATAAATACAATAAAAAAATACACAATATCTTTTTTAAAAGCATTCTTCTTGTCCATATTCAAATGCCCCACTTATTAAGTTTAATGATTAGATTTTTAATTTGAATTTTTTAAAATCAAATACAAGAACTTCATTTTCTTGACTTCTAGATTTAAAGCATGTTGACCATTGTTTTTTTTTTTTAATTTAAAGAATGATCTATAGAATTTTTTAAATGTAACCTGTAAATGATTTCTTTTAGTTATTAATGTTCCAACAAACTTATATACTTTATCAGTCTCAATAAAAATAAAATAACTTTTCATTTGGATGGTTATCAGTTTAAAAGTGCAGATCTGTTTATATATCATGGTAGTTTTTTAAATAGAAAAGTGAATTGCCGTGCAATACAAACTCTGATGCATTTAATTCAATTAAATTAGTTCTAAGTATGACAATTATTTTGTAAAATCTATTATATGGAAGTGTGATATGCAATATCAGTTGAAATAAAATAAGAATAGTGGGAAAATTTCATTTGAAGATATTCTGAAAAAAATATTAACAAATTATAAGTGCAGCTAATACATTATTCAGATTGCTGGGTTTCAGGATAATGAATCTACTTGGCAATCAACAATCTACCTTAGTTGTGCTCTCTCATAGCTTAAATCTTTACTCCCACGAACATTCCCTATCAGATTTCACTCTTGAAAATAAATATCTGTCTTCAGTTTAGTCATTTTGAGTATATTAGAATACTACACTCTTCAAATTTGAATTATATAACATTGAAATTAAACAACCTATCATACCATTTGGTTATAGTTTCATCAAGCTTTTACTTATGTAACATAAATTTATTCTGTTGTAAATATATTAGTATTTGTATATAGTTTGTTATTAATAAAGTTTTTTTAAAATAAATAAAAAAAGAGTTATGTGGGTATTTAAAATATATGAAGAACAACAGATTTATTTTATGGTGATCTTGGAAAATGAATAGCAAATCTGTTTGCAGTATAAAAATTCTTTCATAGTCCCTAAAGACTTGCAATATCATTAGCATTTATTAAGAGAATGTCATTGAAAATATAATGTGACAGCAAACCAAATTAAGCAAGGTATTGAAAATTTTTCAGAAACAAAAATATAATGCAGATAAAGTTAAAAGATGTCATCGCAAAGACATTGAATTAAAAAATATGTATCTGTTACATTTGGTTATATTGATGGTTCACATATAAAATTGTCCAGCAATAACAAAATTTATTTTGACCTTTTTGTTGTTCTTTAACTCTTTTTTTTTTGTTCTCAAACAGTATGGTCATATTCATTTACAAGTGGCTGATAATGATAGTAATAGTCTAGTGTTCCAATTTTTGTAATACATTCTGAGTTCTAATTGAGCTGAGAGTGTATAGTCTTTTTTTAAAATAGTTATAATAAATGAGTTATTTAATTAAATCAATTTTTTTTTATAATACTGTAGTTTATTTTTTACTGTTTGTTTTGATTAAACTGAATATTCTCATTTGTATTTTGAGCATCAAAATGAATTGATTCCCTCAATCTCTTTTGGTACAGTTAGTTCATATAAAAACATTTTCATATATATGCTTTTTGTTTTTTATTTTGTATTGAAACATATAAACAATATTGAAATGTTTATTATGCACTTTATAATCTCAAGCATTGATCTAGTGAAAAAAACCCAGACTGATCTTTTTTCAGTATATATATGTATATATAAAAGGGATTTGAACTCAGACTTTCAAGCTCCCTACATCTATCCACTCCATTTTATACAACCAATATACATGACCACATACATGCAAAAAAAGATCAAAGATCTCCAATATTCATATTTCGTGCTGAACCAGCCCTCATCAGTTAGTTGAGATCATTATCTCCCACATATTTATATAATCAGTGCTCAGTTTATATTAAGATAACAAATCTTCAAACTTTAATGGATAGACTTCACTATTCCCCACCCTCCCAACTCTTCAACCATCTATATCATTGAAAATTTTGGATGATGACATGCTCAAAGCCCTTGTTGATGCCACTATTATTGTCATACTCATGTTGACTTTAAGTCACTCTGACCCCTCATATATAGGACCTTAATATATCCATTTAAATACACAGAAGAGGGAAATACATATATTGGAGACTATTTATGTTTTTCCCATATATGTGGTCATGTGTATAAATATTATTAAATTAAATATATATATTCAACTACTGTACTTATTTTAATCTTTGAAGATGTTAAAATGTCACTGTAGTAGATATAACAGCTTGATTTACTATTATTCTTGTCAAATAGGTGGTTAGAACTAATCTATTTTTTTGATTGGTTTGTGCATTGACAATTGATTGTTGAGCATTGGACACTATCCAGTCTTTATCTCTAAGAAATGCGGATCATTAAAATTTGATATTTCTCAGCCAAATAATGGGACATTGTGTCCCAATGATCTGAATGTTAATACAAATGTGAAGCTCTGTAAAAAAATATACTTATGATGCTTGATTTTCCACTCTATTATTTAATCAGTTGTTTGTACTGCTCATGCACATTTATAATTTTTTAATTTCATTCATGCAAATTCAACTAAGCCTTTTGATGTTCTAGGATATGCTGTTTGTAATGAATCTTTTTAATTCTCATGGTTGTTTGTTGCTTGTATTGTATTCAGAAAAAGACATATTTTGAACTTGTGTAATTTACTCATTTGGGAATATCTATGTTAGTTATATTTTTTTAAATATATTTGGTTCTTGAGACAGTAAGATGGTTTTTTAATTTTTTTTCTAAATAAATAAAGTTTAAAATAAAAAAAAGTATTGTTTGATAAAGTAGTTTTAAATATGAGATGCTGAATTAAACCGAGTTACAAAATTTCAGACTGCCTCCAACCATAGTTAAAAAAAATGTTTACATGACTGCTGAGTCTATCTTCAGGAAACAATTTTCATCCATCAGATTATTGAGTTGACATATTTATTCTATTGTTTTTATGTATTCTCATATTGCTTATATATTTATATATTAGACCAATGGTTTTCAGAATTGTAGAACATTTTGTTTTGTAAAAATGAACTCAATCTTAAACTTAATGTCAAAATAATATTAACATTATAGTCCTTTTTTAAAAACTTAAATTACCTGGCAGTTTATTAACAAAAAAAAAAAAATTAATTAAAAACAAATTGATTTGAATTTTAAATATTTGGTTTAAATTATTATTTTTAAAATTATTTTTGATTAAATGAAAACATCTTTTTAAAATTCAAATGGAGCTAAAGATATTCCAGTCTAAAATGAGGGATACAATTTCTCTATAGTTTATTATCAAATCTTCTAATTGTTTTTTTCCTTCAATTTATTAGATTATAGACAAATATCTTTTTCTTACAAATCATTATAAGTTTGATTTACTATAATAAAAATTTTTTTTAGCTACTTTTAATAATTTCAAAATTTGTTTAAATTTTTATGTTTTTCTTGTAATTGAATTTCTCATAATTTTGTGAAATATCAAATGCATTTTAAACAATAGCAAATAATGTTTTTGTTTGTTCTGAAATATTGAGATAAAACTTATTGCACTAAATGTCAAATATATTCCACTCAGTTTTAACAGTAGAATTTTTTTTTATAATGTCTTATGGGTCAAATCTTTTATTAAATTATTCTTTCTTGAATCATATTTTTATATGACTTTTCCCCACTGCAGATGTTTTTTTTAAAATTATTTTTGCAAAGCAAGCATTTAAGTAAATGTACACAATAATATATTTATTCAGTTGTCTTATACAGTACTGTACATTCGATAGAGAAAATATACAATTTTAGTCAAGCATTGGTGGTCGAGAGGTTAGCGACAGCTGCTTTACAAGCAGTTGTCCTGGGTTAGCGGGTTTGCTTCCTGGCTGATGCTATGACACATGAGAAAATATACAATTTTAAATATACTTAGCAATAATCTTAAATATTTCCACATGCACCTTTGTATTTTTATTCTCAGGCAAATCTTTATTATTTTTATTTTTTATCATGAATTATTTTTCAAAAGGCATCATTTTCTGTAGATTATTTTGACTTTGCATCTACTGAATTAAATAAATATTCTCAAGTCTTTTCTTTCTTAAGATCTTCAATCAATTTTTTTAAAAATAATATTTCTCATATCTTTTTTTCCATGCAAAAATAATAAAAAGTCACAAATTTTTAATGATTCTCATTAATGATTAGTAATAATAATCAACATATAAAAGAATTCATCGTGATTCAGCAGTTAATAGATTATAGATTCAGTCTTAGAATATTTAAAAACATTGATGTTAAAAAGCAATGCAAATTCCATATGAAAAAAATTGCTTTATGTATTTTTTTTTTAAGTAATTAGGCTGAGGGCATAAATAATTTGGATTACCTGATTCGATTTTTTATGGATAAAAAAATATTCATAAGATAATAAATTATAGATATAAAAATTTCTGTTTTTTTTTTTTAAAAAAAATCAGAGAACATGAGATTTAAATTTTAAAGATATAATGTCATTAAAAATTTTGAAGAAATTTAAGTTAAAAACTATTATTACAGATTAAAATTTTCTTAATAATTCATCAAAAATCTTTTTTTGCCAAAATTTAGAATATTTTAGTTGGGAATATTTTGAATATAAATTTGATGCCCATATTCATCAGTGAATTATCTAAGAATAGATGTTACAATATAGATAAATTAGATTTAATTTATAATTTATATCATAAACTATCTTGTCCAGATATCAATAAAGAACTTCTATTGTATCATTCAGGAGTTACTAAGGTCAATTATCTTTTTGTGATGCATATTTGAGATCTTCACATACTGGAAATTATTAGCACACATGTATTAAACAAGGAGCCTTGGATCCATCAAATAAAGACATTGTGATAGGTATTTGAAAAAACTAAAAGGACAAAAAAAAATTGACTTGACTCTCATAAATATGAAAAATGGTTTAATTGGTAATATATAAAATGAGATTAGATAATTCACATCATATTCAAAAAACAACTAAAATGCTCTTAATGATGCCATTCATAATTTTTATCTTAGCCTTTAGATGACTCATATAGAGTTTAAGTTTTATATTGCTTAAGAATTTCTGTTATTCATTATTCACCAAAATTTTCTAATAGTGTATACCTAAGCATGATCAGAGAACAAAACATTACCAATGATTTTAATTTTTCATTAAAAGTTTCCATCATGAATTAGTTTATTAATGAACATTCCATAATTGATGCTTTTCAGAATTGTAACATAATAATCAGGATATGATATAAATATGCCATAAATGACACTCCTTTTACTGCAATATAATTTATTTAAAAAGAGTGAAAAAGATAATAGAAAAATCTTAACTCTGTCTCTCTTTCTTAAGAAAGTGATGAGATCTAAAAGAAATTTCTGATAATATAACAGATCTTATAGTGTAAACCTTCCAATCTCTATACACATTTAAAACATGGTTAAAGGTATTTCAAAAAAGGCAAATGACTCCCAAGGTACATTTCTGGATAAACCAGTCATCGATTGGCTTAGATCTTGACTTTCATATGTCTTCAACTTCATATATTTTTAGCATTACTTTACTTTTAAAAGTTTTAACACAACCAATTATTTCAATGGTTATTTTATACCTTCCTTGCAATTATAAATTCAATTCATTAAGGTAGTTGTAAGACAGTGATAGCTCAATCTATTAACCAAATGTCATCACTAAGTTCATTGTATACTTCATCTCTTAACTGTCCCTGAATCTTTCTAAAAATATTTCTCATCTTAATCAATGAAAATCTGCATGATATAATAATTCATTATACTCAGATTCATTTTTTTAAGGTTGAACTCAAAATGTTTTTTCTTGTATGATGTTTATTTCGAATAGTGTTCATAATTTTCAAGCAGATTCCAATACTGCATCTTTAGAATTTTAAATCGAGAGCCTGCTGTTGAATAATGCAATGATACAAATATAAATCTTGGAAATCATCATCTCTCATAAGCAAAAATCCATTGATTATTTTAATTACTGATAGCACCCCATCATTTGTCTTTACTACAATTTTATAAATTGGATTTTTTTTTGTCCTGTGTATATATATTTTGAAAACACGTAAATACCTTGTGTTTCTTTTTTAAAGGCAATATGGTTAATAATTTTTTTTTCACACTCATTTCTTTGAAAACTTCTTATAGAAATACAAAGCTGAGGAATATTAAGTATGTTGAGAGATTCATCAAATTGCACGGAAAAATAATTGTTTTTATTGAGGAAATAATTTCATTTTCATTCTTGAATGAATCAAATAATAAATCATTAGTTTTTAGAAATGCTTTTATTAATTCTCCACATGTGAAAGATTTATTATATTTTGTTAACATGTAACTCATATGAAATCATGCTATTTGATCTTTAGATTTAATAATGGATTTAATAAAATATGATTTGTTGTATAATTAATAGTGATTTAACTTTTTTTTAACGTTTGTGTTGTGTTTGGTCTGGATTGCAGACCCAACCAACAGTAAATAAGGTAAAATAATACTGAAACAAGTATTACAATTAATATATTTATTATGTACAAATATATACAATACAATATATACAAATGAATATTTACAAGTTGAATCTTGGAGTTTAACGTAACTCTGGGTTCTGCCTGCCGCTTCCAGCCACACCTGATGACATGTGTCACGGGTAGGGTCTATGACTCTTCCAGCTATACAAGACAGCTTGCCTCGAGCTGCGAGTGATCTTAGCAGCGTCCGGTCTCTGTGGACTTGCCTAGCTGCATAGATCTAAATAGCATAGTGCTATCAATGGGAATACTTGCTGCTGTTTAGGTTAGCAGAGTTTCCCTGGGAGAACACAAAGAGTCTGTTCAGGTTAGACATGCTCTTCCCTGATTCTGACAAAAGGCCGACTATTTATAGCCAGATCCCTGACCTTATTGAAAACCTTCAGATTTAGCAAGCATCATTGTTTATTGGCCTGTAATAATCATTGACTATGTTGTTATCTATACATCAGCCTATTGGCCTGTGGCAAACAATGCTTAATCCGATCAGATAAGGAGGCATCTGGAATAGTATACTTCTGAGAGAAGGGAGGACTATAACATCCCTCCCCCTGGCTAAAATTTAGCCTAGAGAACAGTCATGCAGGTGTGCTGGAGGATGACTAACCCACTTTGGTGCTGGTTCTGGTTTGCTGCCGTCTTCGGTTTGTTAGTCCTCCTTGCTTGTACTGCATGTCTCTGTAGCTTCATTCCTTGTGGTTGCATCAGTATAATATAGTCTAAGTTGCTTTCGATGGCAATGATGTTGACATTCATCTGCTGTTTTGACTAAAAGGGTGTGGAGTCCTTTCTGTTGGATCACGACTGCTGGAATCCATTTAGTGGGTCCTCTATACATTCTGAATAGCACTTTAGTCTGCAAAGCTAATGGTGATCTGGCAATCCTGGTGTTCCAATTTTCCATATCCATTTTTGTTATCAGCTTTTTGTTGACTTCAGGTTTTAATTTACTTAATGTTGTGATCTGGTTCACCTTTGTCACTGCAAAGTCTAAATGACTGAACCAGTCATGGCCTAATAAGTTGCTGTGATCACCTGTTGCCACTACCAGTGGTAGGTGTCTAGTTTTGTTAGGCAGAGTAATTTTAACTCTTGTCTGACCCAAGAGTTTTGTTTTTTACCCTGATAATGTTATAGTCCTGGTGCTAGGATGCAAATTATATTTATTATTTTTATTAATGATAGCCCAAGTCTTTTTTGAAACAATAGACACTGCAGACCCTGTGTCTAGTTCCATTCACACTGGTGTATCATTAATCATTATACTATGTATAAATCCAGACTGATTGTCCTTAATGTGATTTATACTGGCAACTTGTTTATTTTTCTTATAGTTGCCTTTGTTGTTTTTTGGAATAATTTTTTCCATTCTCATATTGGCTGTTTGTCTTTTTAAGTTTAGACATGCCGCTCTTATATGACCGACTCGCTTGCAGAATGAGCACACTGTACGGGGGTGTGGACATTCTGTTTGTACATGCATCGCACTTATAGCAACGCTTAACACTCGTTACTGAGTGCTTATCAGACTCAGTCTTCTGTTCAACTTTTTGAACAGTATAATTTACTTTTTGTAATGGCTTTGCTTGACACACTATAGATTCTGACAGCATGGCTTGAGCTACAGTCTTTTCAAAGTCTATATCTGGTGTCATTAATAGTTTGAGTCTTAAATTATGATCGTTCATGCCACAAATGAAACGATCGCGTAGTGCTTCATTTAACAACTCTTTTAACTCCCACATGAGTCCTAATGTCCGGATTCGTGTTGCGAATTCTCTAGCTTTTTCACCCTCAGCTTGCGCACAGAGATTGAAATAATGTCTCTGCATTATTGTTAGCGGTTTGGGGGAAAAATATTCCGTGAGAATCACCAATGCTTTCTCAAAATCCAAGTCAGCTAGTGTTTCTGACTCAATTTGCGATTTTAAAATATTATACGTCTGGGACCCTATTATCATTATCAGCGTTGTTAATTTTATTTCAGACTTTTTGATCTGATTGGCCTGCATATAAAAAATTAGGCGCTCTTTGTAGCTTGACCAGTTCTCAGGGAACCCTGGATCAAAAGCTTCCATCGAGCCAATTATATTAGCCATTTTTTTATTTTATTTTTCTCTGTTATAACGTGAGAAAAATATTTTTTCCGTATATTTGCGAGTAACCACTTGATATGGTTATGTTCGACAGATTTTTTACTCCGCTAGGGCGAGCTTCTGTCTTTTTTAGCCAGGCCAATTTTGATTGGTTTATGGACCACCAATTGTGTTTTTGATCACTTTATTTTTCCTCCCAGAAATGTGATTTTGACAATGGCTGTTTAGTAAATACTATCATGTATTTTACTTATTTTGCCAGAAATAAGTGATGTTAAGAATCACTGTTTAATAAATACAGTATTCACGTATTTTACTTGGACAGTATTTAAGTGTGATTTAGTAATCACAGCTTCGTAACTTACGAGTGTCTATATAATTGCGCACTCGCGTATTTACGTTTTCCAAGTTTTTTCTTTTTCCAGGCGTGGGGGATAAAATAATCTTTTGTCAAACTGTGCCAAATCTGTTGTGTTTGGTCTGGATTACAGACCCAACCAACAGTAAATAATACTGAAACAAGTATTACAATTAATATATTTATTATGTACAAATATATACAATGCAATATATACAAATGAATAGTTACAAGTTGAATCTTGGAGTTTAACGTAACTCTGGGTTCTGCCTGCCGCTTCCAGCCACGCCTGATGGCTTGCCTCATGGGTAGGGTCTATGACTCTTCCAGCTGTACAAGACAGCTTGCCTTGAGTGATCTTAGCAGCATGAGGCCTCTGTGGGACTTTGCCTAGCTGCATAGATCTAAATAGCGTAGTGCTATCAATGGGAATACTTGCTGCTGTTTAGGTTAGCAGTTTCCCTGGGAGAACGCAAAGAGTCTGTTCAGGTTAGATACGCTCTTCCCTGATCCTCACAAAAGGCCGACTATTTATACTGAGAGCCCTGACCTTATTGAAAACCTTCGGATTTAGCAAGCATCATTGTTTATTGGCCTGTAATAATCATTGGCTATGTTGTTATCTATACATCACCCTATTGGCCTCTGGCAAACAATGCTTAATCCGATCAGATAAGGAGGCATCTGGAATAGTCTACTTCTGAGAGAAGAGAGGCTATAACAGTTTGTTTGATAATTCACTTTTTTAATGGAATATCTTTGTCAAAGCTTTCATACATGATTTTAAAATGTGTTTTGATGCTTTCTTTTTTTGAAAGTGGCATGCTTGCATGATATATATTACACCCACACTTTACATTAACCATTATGAAGAAAAACTGTTCTTCTCAATCTTTATTAAAATAATGTCTTTTTTTTTTTCGCATTTGTTTCAGACATTGCATTCTTTTTTCAAAAAATAATGAAATACTATTTTTTCATATTAAGCTACCTAATTCTGTGTATCTGTTACAGTAATTAGTTTCACAACCTAACATATTCAGTTCTGCCCATTGCAGTGAACAGATTCAAGCCAATGAATTTGTAGTGGACATAGGCATCATCAAGCATTTTGAATAAAGGCATGTGTGCCATCTCATATATTCGTCAACAAGTTTGCCAAACTACACATAGTCACTTCTGTTATTAAGAGCTGATTCTCATCTCTAATATCCATAAATATGTGAAAAATGTATTTCCTGTAGAATAGCTATCTAATCTAGTGTAATGGAGGATCGTTACCCATATTTTTTTAAATTTCAGACAGTCATTCCAAAATTTTTAAAGAGTGTTATGTTTGGTCTGGATTACAGACCCAACCAACAGAAAATAATGTAAAATAATACTGAGACAAGTATTATAATTAATATATTTATTATATGTACAAATATATACAATACAATATACAGTATATATACAAGAGAATATTTACAATGCTGAATATTGGAGTTTAATGTAAACTCTGGATTCTGCCTACCGCTTCCGCTACACGTGATGGCTTGCCTCGAGCCAAGTGTGGTCTTAGCAGCATCCAGTCTCTGTGGGACTTGCCTAGCTGCGTAGACTAAATAGCATATTGCTATCAATGGGAATACTTGCTGCTGTTCAGGTTAGCAGAGATTCCCTGGAAGAACGCAAAGAGTCTTTTCAGGTTAGACAGATGTTCTTCCCTGATTCTCACAAAAGGCTGACTATTTATACCCAGATCCCTGACCTTATTGAAAACCTTCGGATTCAGCAAGCATCGTTGCTTATTGGCCTGTAATAAACAATGTTTAATCCGATCAGATAAGGAGGCATCTGGAATAGTCCACTTCTGAGAGAAGGGAGGACTATAACAGAGTGCACTTAATGTCTTGCCTATTCTGGGTATAGAGTAACTATAATACAAAGTTTTTAATCAGTAAAATTGTGGTTACTTAATAATACTATCTTTCTACAATTCTGAGTATTTTTGTTGTGATTGAAGATTAGAGATTGAAAAATCTTTAATTTCCACTTTTCTTTGTCATTTTATTGTTGTTCCCTAGTGATTTTAGTTCATAGCCTTTTTAATTCTTTGCACCTATTTGTTTTTGGCGTTACTTCTTTTCTATTTTTCTGCTGCACTAATTTAGTCTATGAATATAATTATATTCAGACTATTCTCATTAAAAGAATAATAATTAAAATTGAACTTATTCATTACATAAAACAGAACTTCAGTAAAAAAAAAAAATAATAATAACTTTTGTTAAAATGCTATTTTGTATATTTGATACTGTGTAATTAATTGGTTTAAAAATTCACTCTATCTTTAAAATATGGTTTTTATTATTGAAAATTAGCACACCAATATATGTAAAACATTTAAAATATATAAATATATGTAAAACATTAAAAGAAGAATAATTAAAACAACTTATTCACTACATAAAGCAGAACTTCATTAAAAAAAAATAAAATTATCTTTTGTTAAAATGATATTTGTACATTAGGTACTGTGTTATTAGTTTAAGAATTCACCCTATCTTCAAAATTTGGTTTTTATTATTGAAAATTAGCACATCAATATATGTAAAACATTTATATTCATACCTAAATTAGAAATATATTGTGATTATATTACTCATTTAATTGTCTAAATGGCAGCAAAAACAGATCTTACATAATAAATTAATTCAACTTCTAAAAAATATAGAAGATAAACGATGATTAAACTTTGAAAGATGCAAAAGGATTCAAACTCATTACTAGAAAGATTGATGGATAAGATTAGAGGAACATCAATGCTTGGAAATCTAAATCTGAAATTTGAAATATTCAGATGACTATTTACTGGAGAAGTCAGAACATTCTAAACGAAAAGCAGAGATATATGAATTATATATTAATGTGATCAAAATAAAAAATATTTGTATTTGATAAAGAGAAAGTGAAGAGAAAAATCATATTTGATTGAACAGTACTGAGAAAGTTTTGTATGCTTTGAAAACAAAATCACTAATGATCTAGAATACAAGCAAGAATCAAAACTAAGATTAACCAAAGTAAAAATACATTTACTGGTCATGCATGAGTTTCATAAAAACAAAGAAAATAGGTTATAAAGCAAAATTAAATGTACTGGATTCTTGATAATTAGGAGTATATTACACAGATATTAAAAATAGACGATGGGGGATTCCATCTTTTACATTTCCAAATATATGCTTGAGGATTATCTAAATACAAAATCTTACAATTATTTGATCCCATATCTCAAATGTTTGAAGAATGGGATCTGCTTTTTAATCTTGATATTACTCAATATACATTAAAAAAAAGGAAGATCTCTATAAAATATATAAAGATATTAAAGAATATTGGAGTTATCTTCCAGTCATTTGACTGTTTTGTAAGAGGCTGACAAAACTTATGGGGGAAAACTATATATGTTTGACTATTGAACCCACAGTTCCTGATATATAACAAATATTTATTATTTTTGATAAGAATATATTGTTTTAACAAGATCTGGTATAACTTTTTCAGAAAGATGTACTGAAGAATTATTTTGTTTTGTTATTGATTTGGTTTTTAATATCAATTAAACTTAGTTAAAGCTACTTGTGTATAAATACCTTCATGCTTAATTTTTGATTATGCATCCTACATTGAAATATAGTGTAGAAATTAATGTACTTTCCTACACTGTACATGACTTGGTATTCAAATCAAGAAGCATTTGTATAATATTAAAAATAGCAGAGGATTTCTCAAAGAACCAATTCATCACAATCGATAGGTATGTGACTATTCTTAAATAGAATGTAAATGAAGTCACAGATATTATAAATACAAAATGATTAAAATATTTTTTCAAATATGTGTTAGTTATAGAATATACTTTTAATATAAATATCAAAAAGCATTTTATAATATTTTATTTGAAATTTTTTTCTGCTCATATTAGCAATGCATCTAAATAAAATTCAGTCGAATTTGTATTTAATTTTAAACTTGTGAAGCAGATTGGGGTAATTTATCTTGGCATTGGGATATTGTGACAAAGCTATTTTATATTTAAATAATAATATATTTATATAACAAGTAGTTATTAAAAAAAAAAATTCCTATATCTTTATTAATTACTTGTTGTTGTTTTTTAAATTTTATTTCAGAGTTGGTGTAATCTGTTTTACAATGAGCATATCTCTTCGTCAGAGTACAGTAAGTTCAATTTTTATTATTAAAAGAAAAGATTGTAAGATTTGAATATAATTTTATCTAATTGTTAGTAGAAAGTTATTTCATTATTTACTGATATAATTTAGTTTGGAAGGAAAAGGAGTACTCTTTAATGTGTATAAAAGAAGTAAAATAAAGATAGTTGTACATTAAAATGTCAGGTCATAAATAGGCAGCTTCTCCTTCTCCTCCTCTTATTATTATTATTTTTTGAGATAACTAATCCATAGCGAAATGGATTGTCATATAAATTCTGATTTACGGACTGTAAAAATTAAAGTATGTTATACAATGCTATCCTCTAATTAAGTCAATTAGATTTAATAGATATTGTGAACAGTATTGAAAATTATATATGAGCTGTCAGATAGCAGCAATAAAGCAATATTAAAAATAAATACTAAAAAGATTAAAGCAATGTTTAATGGCTTTTCAAAAAGAAGAAAATACATATTGAAAGTAATGTATTATAAACTAGAAGGTTTTTTTTTATTATCTTTAAATTCTTTATTCATTAATTTATACAGGTTAAATACATATCAAAACATATTCACACAATGCCATTCTTCACCTACTAAATCCTAGTTGCACTTTTAATGTAGAAGAAAATTTTCACAATCAGTTTATATATTTAAATTTTCTTTAATTTTATGCATAATACAAAATATACTAACGATAGTAATATAAATGAAGCTGAATGAAATTAATCTGGAATTGAACTTTTATGGAATGATTTCAATAGAAATCATTGAAAGATGATTATATGCCTTAAAAAATGTTGTTTTTTTTTGTTTTAAATTACTAATGAATCTAAGACTTGATAATTAGTAGAAGAGTATGGAGAAATATTTATTGCATTCATAAGGAGAGGTCTAATATGTAGACAAGAGACCAGACCATGTTTACTGATGTCACTGGCATTATTAAGAAGTTAAATGGAAATGATTGGGAATGTTATTGGGAATTGTGATAGAATATGACTAAATGAGGTCTCTACATATTAAATAGTACATTTGAGAGAGTGAATAACATTAAAAAAATTAGCTGGTATGGTATAGGGAAGAAAATCTACAGATATAAAAATAGAATCATGGGTTTGGCATTTACCAGTGAAGAAGAATAGATCATATTGCACTAATAGCATTACCTGATATTATATGAAGAAAAAAGTATATAAAGATATAACCATATCTCAGCATCTATAAGAATACAGCCAATGATGAAGAAGAAATCATATTATAATCACATTTTTATTTTAAAATCAGGGTAAAACTTATTAAACCAGATTAATCTAGGATCTTCCACTTTCTAACTAGCACATACTAAATATTGATTTAACTAGTTCTAGATGATTATTTAGGTTGGCTATGTGTCAGCTATCTATAAAAAATTCAAAGCCTACTTATGATTGGACAAAAAAAAAAAGAAATAATAGTTCAATTTCTCATGGACAACAGGCAAACTGATGTGATAACCATTGCACAGTGAGGCCTTTCAAAAGTATTCAATGATATTCATAAGTGATGAAATTTGCATAATCTTATTCATTGGAAAAACTTGATTAAGCTCCAAAAAACAAATGAATGGATATTTACTGAAAGTATGTAGGTCTTTTTTTTTTGCACTGAATTGTGAAAAAGAAATGCCATGGATTTTATTCAGTATTTATTTAGATAAAATAATAAATACATGCTTACTTGAGAAGGATGAAATTGCATCAGAAATGGATTATTGAATCAGATTTTCTAATAGTATAAACAAACAATGAATTAATAAAGGGACATATGAAGTGGATACAATTTTTAATGGTTTTGGTGGGAATGAAGGAAATTGCAAGTAAATCTAAAGTTCTGAAAAGAAATTAAAGATAATTGTTGTATAGAAAGTTGAGGATTGCTTTTAAATATTTATAACAAGTCTATAGCTTTTTTATTGAAAACAGGTAGAGATAATTAGGTTGTAAGGCAATATAACTAAGCAAAGCACTCTTTATTGATAGTGACTTCCCAGGGTTTCTCATCCTGTCAATGTAATTTATTTGAGCTTCCAATTTTAGAACTTAGAAAGAAAATCACAGTTATAACAGATTAATTAGATTTAAGAAAACTATTTATTAAATTTTGTATTTATAGTGAACTCATATATTGAATATAATTATTAGATAATTATGAAGAATCAATCAAAGGACATAATTGCAGTTTTTGGAGAAAAATTTAAAAGATAAATTGGATGATTAAGATCAGGATTGCAAAAGGTTTAGAAAGAGAGAATTAAAAAGATTTTTTGTTAAGGAAATTAAATAGAAGAAAAACGATGAGTGCATATTGAAGATAACAATAAATGATGAAAAGAATAGAAACAAAAATTAAAATTATTAGATGAAGTCATTGAAAAACAGTGTTTAGATTATTTAATGTTTATGAAAGAATAAAGAAAGTTTCAGAAAAATGATTTGAAACTTTAAAATAAAAAGCTAATAAAATTATTCCATATCATTTCTTGACTAAAAAATATGTGAAATCTGCTGCCATTTGCAAGTTGAAAACAGAAATAGAACTTAATTTTAAATAACTGTTTTGATGTAAAGTTATTTTAAAAGGAACTCATTTAAATGTTTATATTTTTAGGTAATTACTTCATGAAACTATAATTTCATTCTAAATTTTATTATATTTACAGTACTCTTTTAACCCTTAGAGGCCTGAACGGCCATTTTGAATTCCCAGAAAAAATTACAGGACATACAATTTTAAATGAAATGTCTAATTTATTACAATATATATACATTTTTATAAAGTGCAAATATGAAAGAATGTAATAAAGCTGATGAAGTAGTCATTACCACAAAAAAATAATAAAAAAAAAAGGATATTTTTCACATTTTAAAATTTTTTATTTTTATATTGGTTCACAAACTCTCAATTTTGAAATGTATAATCTAAAATTACAATTTCATAGACAGCTTCATCACATTCGTCATAAAATGCAGAAAAATATATATATATAACATGACCTACATGAGTTACAGTTTGGTGGAGTAATGTGGCAAAAGGTGACAATTTCAAGTTTCGCTTTTTTACTAACCAGCCTATATGTTCAATTTTTTGCAAGCAGTTGTTTTTCTAGGCCCTCTATGCGGGATATCTATTAGAAATGCAAGGTTTTAGTGTGGATCAAAAAAAAAAATAACAGTAATAACTTTAGTAAAGTGTAAGTTATGGGGGTAAAAAATACTATATTATTGGAATATCATGGGAGAAAGGGCGAGCTAAATTATGTATTATTTCATAGGAGACCATAATAGCAAAGTATGCTTCAAAGTAATTAAAAACTTATCTACAATGAAATGAATAAAAACATAGTAAATTCTAAGTTATGAGTGTAAAAAATACTTACTATATTATTGGAATATCATGGGAGAAAGGGCAAGCTAAATTATGCATTATTTCATAGGAGACCATAATAGCAAAGTATGCTTCAAAGTAATTAAAAACTTATCTACAATGAAATGAATAAAAACATAGTATGTGATGAAATAAATTAAAAATTTGTTTCTAAAATAAAATGAATAAAAACATAGTAAATTCTAAGTTATGGGTGTAAAAAATAATTACTATATTATTGAAATATCATGAGGGTGAGCTAAATTATGCATTATTTCACAGGAGACCATAATAGCAAAGTATGTTTCAAAGTAATTAAAAATTTATCTACAATGAAATGAATAAAAACAGTAAATAAAATAAATAACCCAAAGGAATTACAAGCAATTATTATATATCAGTGGGAGATGATGATGATGACTTGATTCAGCATTGGGAGGCATTGTAAATTATTTAGAATACCAAAAAATCGATCTCGGGTTATAACTCTAGCAAGTACCGGTTGATGCAAATATTCATTTTTAGACCAAATAAATTTTAGTTTTGGTATGCATGATATAGTACAAACATGAATAATCATACCAAAAAATGCATTCAACTCAGCAGGTGACAGACCAACCTACTTCGGTAATGCCTTCCACTCTGAAACATACCTATTGCTTTCAGTGCAAATATATAATTTTGTATAAAAAATAAATGAAATAGATCAGCTGCAAATATATAATTTTGTATAAAAAATAAATAAAATAGATCAGGAATTGAATACTCACGGCTAATGGTGAAATATGACGAAACCTCAGAATCAAACACAAACAAAAAAGTCTTCGTCAGAATCAATCAAAATTACGTTCAGCGGTGAAAGAAGCCATTTGTGCGGTTATTTTGTTTATACATTGATAAAATCTAGAAAGATAAAAAAAATTATAAAATTTTAATAACGTACTTTACAAAAATTGCTGTGAAAAAATCTAATTTTCATCGCACAGAAAAAATTTTTAGACGTACAAAAAGATAGAAAAATGGCGGAGAGAAAAAAAAAACTGTAACTGTGACGTATACGGTTTGCACGCTATTGCGGTCGAAATTGCAAACTTTTTTTAATGTGGAAAAAAGCGGTTTTCGATCTCAAAAAAGTAATTAAAAAGGAATTTTTATTTAAATGTGAAATTAAAAGTAATTTTGCAAGA
Source organism: Epiperipatus broadwayi (assembly GCA_028023455.1). NCBI lineage: Eukaryota > Metazoa > Onychophora > Udeonychophora > Euonychophora > Peripatidae > Epiperipatus > Epiperipatus broadwayi. The sequence goes on from JAQFVV010006204.1 coordinate 1,403,421, forward strand.
ATGAAATAAAAGGAACGATTCTTGTATTTATTAAAATATGATCTATTTTATTTGTTTTGTAAAATTGCTTCTGAAAAAATTATGTATTCTCTGTATAGGAAGTTTGATCTTAGTATATAGGATTTTAGCTTTTTAGAAATTTTGCAGTGAGTTTTTGTATAAAATAATAATTAGTCTAATGTATTTATAATTATACATCTCTCACTCATTTAAGCAGAATAAATCAGTGATCACTACCAAGTTCCAGACTACTGTGTTTCTAATTAATCTTCTAGTAAGATATTGTGAATTTCTACTACTTCCATGTAGTGCCAAAACTTTTTTTATATCTAACTTATTCAAAAGCATTGGCTTGAAAATTCAAATTTTTTAATGTTTTAAACATGATTATCATCATTAGCAGCTACTTAGAAAATAAAAAACAAAAATTAAAAATAAATTTTGAATGATTATACATAACCAATCCAAACAGATATATTAATACAATATATCATATCCTGGTTCTAAATTCTCTCTTTGAAGTCATGCTATGTTGTCTTTTCATTTTTTTCTACATCAAACCTATCTTTCTCTAACTGTATATTGTATTTTATCCTCAGCCATCTTCTCCTAATGAAAGCAATTAATATTATATTTCTTTACAATGTCTTGGAGACAATATTTACAATATTATTAGAATCAGAATTCACACAAAAACTATTTCAAATTCACTTTATATAAAACGTCTTTTAAGATGTTGCTATTCATTTGCTTCTCATGCTCAATGTAGCCAAGGCTTTATAAAAGTAGATTTATTGCCATCATGACATAAGCATTTGATATTTTGATGTTGCCACCATATTTTCAGAATATTATGGAGGATTCTTAAAATAAAATTTTCTGTGTTTTTATGACACAATGATAGTGGATTTAAGTACTACTTTTGTATAATTACTTTAGCAGAATAACAATATGGAAACAATTTTATAGTTAATGAAGCAGAAACACAATTGGAATCCATGCTGCACTTCAAATCTAAGTTTATCTTTTAAATTAAAAAAAACTATTGATAAAGCAACTAAGCTTTTTTTTTGACATTACTTACTAAACTAAAGTCCTTACATGTTGCATTCAAAATATTTTGTAGATCATTCTTTGAATTTGCAGGAGTAGGTCAATTATCAATATGCTATAAATCTAGGAGACAAGGATATGAAGTTTTATTGCTTTTAACAGATTTAAATTAAAACCTCATTGTAAAACTTATATCACATTTTAGCATGAAATCATCTATAAACTGTTCCAAATATCATTTCATAAAAAACAAAAACAACAAAGTTATAGTTATTACACATTCCTATTTAGCACCGTTTTTTATTTTTAATACCCACAATTTTTACTATCAGTAAAACTTCTCATATCATCATGCAGAAGTTGTATAATATATATAAATGCTAATGGACAACAGTTAGTTTCAAACATCATCACAAACTTTTTCTTTTAACTAAGTCAAGTAACTTCACAGATCATATTTTTGCTTTTGATACTTTTCTTGCATTTGCCTGGCAACAAAAATCATATCTAGTGTTTTTTGATTCTTTGAAAGTAAGTTGATAGTAATTATATTGAAAGCAATCCAATAAAAAGCCTTGAAGATATTTTGCTATAATAGATAATAAAGATAATTCACAATAATTATAAGTCTTTTTATCTTTATTTTTATAAATTGGAACAGATGTTACCCTTTATGAATCCATATATATTTCTAAATAAATTTAGTAGTATTAATGCTTAAACATCACCAATATAATTTAAAACTTTTCCAGAACTCCATAAGGACCTCAATTTTTTTATTTTTAAATATATTAATAATGGTTTTAACTTCATCAAGCTAAATAACTATACACATTTGATAAATTGATATATCATTAAAAATAATTCTGAATTCCTATATTATTATTCAAAAGGTGATAAAATACTTTCTTCATTTATTTGAAACATCATTATAATATAAGAGCACCACTAATCATTTAATAGGATTTCAATCATTGCTTTTCAAATGATTACATTCAGCAAAATGATTTTATATCTTTGTACATTTTAACTTATCAATGAATTGAAAATAAATAATTCGGACTTTTAGTAGATAGATATTCTGCAAATATTTATTTCTGCTAGTGCATTTAAGTGTTTTTAGAATCACTCAGAGCAAGGGATGAAAAATTTCCACACACTATATTTGATACCTGGTCCTTAAATGCAGCAGCATCCAAGAAACTAGAATGCTATCTCTAATGATATGAAGCACTATTAAAGAGAACATTGGGTTTTTTTAATTTTTTTGTAAATATGTAATGTATATGATTAAATAATTCTATATACTATTAATTGTAAGACTATTGCAGGTTTTATTGCCTTCCTAAGTATAATTTTGTAATATAACATTGAAACATTTAAAACAATAAAATCTTTTACTATATTTAAGTGCTAAGAGTGACTTAGAAAGTCTCACTTGTGTTTTTCAGGTTTTTTTTTAATCTTATCTAATTTCTTCAAGATTTCTGGGAGAGTTGTTATTTTGTGAGATGTGATTGAAAAAGTGTAAAGTAATGTTGATAAATGCATTGATTTCTGAAATATATATATAGATTTCAATGTTGTTAGATTTTAGTAGAATTGCTAATGGTGTTCTTATATGTAAAACTAGGATTAATTCACAAATTTAATTTAAGCTCAAAATTAAGTGCATGATTGTCAGGGATAAAAGTCAGACATTTAAAAGAAGTTAGTTGAAAAATGGAATTAAAAGAAGAGTAGAAAAGTATATCCTTCAAGGAGGAATTTAGATTTATTATAAAAAAAGTAGAAGTCAGAGGGAAGAAAACTAATTCACTTGTTTGTCATTATTGATTAAATGAAGATATCTGCCTACAAATTAAGTATAAGATCTAAAAATTTACCATTTATATATTAGTTTGAAACTGTGATATTGATATTGTAATGGTATACATATATGCCATTAGATTACTGTCAAATATTAAAAGAAATATCTATAAATAAAATCATTCGAATAGAAATTAAAAAAACTAATAAATTTATTTAAACCAATATATAAAATTGCACAGATGGAAAACTATTAAATAATTACTTAAAAGTAAGTTAAAGTAAAAAAAAAAGTGAAAATCTAAAGATAAAAGTTTATTTTAAAGTAATGTAAAAGAAAATAAAAGCTATTAATTATTTTCTATATACAAATTATTTTTAATTAGTTTCTATTCAAAAATTATGTTTAAATTTTAGTAGAATGGAAATGGGTTTTTTTTTTAATTTTTAATGAAATGATTCAATAGCAAACAGGCCCTTGAGGGCATTTAACTGATCAGTCAGATAAAAAATTAATTAAAAAAATTCCTAGTAATAAAAATTGATGTTCCTGTTCAAAAGTAAACTGCCTAATAAATGATGCGTTTGAACACACAGTCCGCAGAGAAAATCATCATCGCCAATAAGATCAACACAAAGCCTTGCAAGATTGATCCTGCAATTTGATGTTAAAGAATTCAAAATGATATAAAAGGGAAGTGGAGTTTTGTTCTTTGATACTACTCTTGTTCATTACGTAATTTAAGCATATTTATGTTGTAACGATAAACATATGCCATTACATTATTTTAAAATTAAACTAAAAGAGGAAATAAATCTTAAATAAAATTGATTTATTAAAAACTAAAAGAAAATTAAAAGAGTTATGTTTAACTTAGGTAGAAAACTTAAAAAAAAAAAAAAAGTATTTAAAAGTACTTTTTTGTAAAAAAAAAAATAAAGATCTAAAGATAGATTAATATTTTTGTTTTAAGTTATATATATCAAAAAAGAAATAAATGTTAATAATTTCTATTTTAAGAATCATGTTTAATCTTAGTAAATGGAAATGATTGTTTTAGTAATTAAATGTAAAGCAAACTAGCTCTTGGGGCATTTAAATAATAAAGGTCAGATAAGAGAATGAAATTAAAGATTGACCAATGGAAGGACCAAACCCCGCACAGGCCACAATGGAAAACATCCGGAACTTAGGATCAGCGACGTCATGTTTGATGGATCTGTAAAAATACTGATAAGAGGCTATAAAATTATAAAAAGAGAAAATTCTTGAATTCATAGGTTGTTGTATTCTGACTATTGATCTTTTATGAACTGTAGCTGTATTGCAGACTCCATGATGTAGGAGTCCTGCAATAGATTTAATTTCCTGCATCAGCTGAGGACTCCCTATGACAGTTCCTGACACAAGTATTGGCAAGCAGCGGTTTCATCTCCAGAGAACAATCTACACAAAATGCGAGACCTAGGATGGACTTCCATAAACCTGCTGCAATCAGGAGGATTCGTAAATACTTACTCTGGGCAGTATAAACTTTTATCAGTATGAACTTGAAGATCGATCTTTTAAACAACTTTCAATTAGTAACTTAAAGTATGAACTCTTATCTCACTTAAAGAATTCTAAATCAATTATTAATAATTTTTTTTATATATTAAGTTTGCAAATTAATCATTTCCATGTCTGTTTTTTTATTATTATTATGCATTAATTAAATTATTAAATTTAAAGTTGGGTGTAGAGGCTGCATAGATCATTAACATTTATGTTAGTTATTTCTTAAGATTTTCATATACGTAAATATATATATGCCTGTATGCGCACAGCCACTTGATATATACCGGTAAATATGACACCTCATGCTGAGTGTCTAAACGTATTTACCCATAGAGCCTTTAAGTTATTATTGTCAATGTGGCACCTTATGATGAGTGTTCAATGGGTTTACTTTATTGTAAATTTTTCCTATGCAATTCAATTAATATTATATTTAGAATCATTTATGTTAGTATAAAGGGGTTTAATTTCAGTCTATTTGTTTCATAGTTGAGTCAATGCTGGTGGAGGGATATATGGGTGTTTATATCAATGTAATGTGAAGTGTGGGGCCAACTGAATGCATGACTCAAAGGTGTAGTCATATCATTGCAATGGACACAGGCATATTTACTGCGACATTGAACCCTTTTGCTCTATGGATAGGGACTATAAGTCAGCAAATGTACCGCTCTCCCTCCATACGTAGCATTTCTCTTTAATATTTTATATACGTGATTTCTTCGTCAGACAGATGCACATTCATGTACTGGATGAGGATCATTTCCTTTAAATAATATCACACTGCAGACGCACATTCCTGTCAGCGTGGTTTTATGCTAGCATCTTCATATTGTGTTGGTTGCATCTATATATATATCAGGAAGCAAGCATTAGTTTGGCTATGAACTTTTAGCCTGAGGTTGGATGTTTGAAAAGTTTTAATTGCATAGCTTATCTATACTCAACTTTCTAAAATAAAAATATTATATAAATGTCTATCTGTGCGGACTTACTGAAATAATTTAAATTTAAAATTAATAATAAAATCTAAATTTATTCCTCAAATTTATATGTGTACGACAATAAATGTTTTTGTGTGATAATTACTGGCAGTGGCTTATTTAATTTATTTATTTTTTAAAAAATCTTTTTCTTTATTAAAATGTTTAAGAATTTATTATAAATCTCTGCTTCTCCTTGAACTAGTGGCATAGGCTAATGGTCAACAAAATAAAAGTTGGATCTTTAACAATGCATATCTGCCTACATTATAAATTTTCTAGATTCGAATAGCCTAGTGGTGCTCTGTATGGCAGATACAGTACCCTGACCATTATAATATGTATTGTGGACCTCAAAAATGTAAGGATCACATAATAAATAAGTTTTCCATATTTGCACCAGTTGAGGTGAACTCCAGAATTATGGTTTCCAAAAAGCAGCAAACAGTGGACTGATCATCATGGACTACCAAGAAGGACTTCAAATAAACTTACAGCCACAGAAAGTACAAAGTTTATAATCTAAAAAGAACTTTTCAAATACTATATCTAAATGGTACCTAACTCAGTCTCTTATCTGATTAAGCAGAAATTTAAATGATTTGTTCTATTTTTTTAATATGTTTGCTATTATTATTATTATTTCCATTTTCGTAATTTCTTTTAAAATAATAATTTAAAAATAAGCATAAATGGCTGTATAGATTAGTAAGATTATGTCAGTTTAAGTGGGTTAATTTTGGGCTATTTGTTTTGTAGTTGAATCGATGCTGATGGAGGGACATACAAGTGTTATATGTCAATGTGATGAGGGAAGGTGCATTGGATTCTCATTCCTTTGTCATGTTAGCATCCAGGGCATAATACCCAACCAAATGCATGGCCCAAAAGTAGTCATCACATTGCCAATAGATATAGATATATTTCCTACACCATTGATCTCCTTATGCTTTGGTTGGTGATAGTAAGAGCAAAAACCGCATCTCCCATTATGAAGCATGTCTAATATATATATATTCCAAATGATTACCTCGCCAGACAGATGCACATTCCTGTACTGGACGAGGGTCATTCTTTAATGATATCATGCTACAGATGCACATTCCAATCAGCATGGTTTTTATGCTAATATCCTCATTTTGCATTGATCACATTGGTATAGCAATAACCTGGCATTGGTTTGGACCCAAACTTGTAGCCTGAAGTTAAAAGAATCGAGTATATAAATGCATAATCTATGTAGCGTATTTATATTTAACAAAATATTGAAATTGTATTACATTTTAAATTCATCCATATGTGCAAATGACATAAATTAAATTCATTCAGTAACTAATTTAGTTTCCAGAATTTTTCTTTTAATATGTGTGCATAATAATAAAAATGTTATTGATTAATTTTGGCAGTAATGTATTTTTATATATTTTTATTGATAGTATTTTTAAAAAAAAATCAGCTTCTCCTTGAGCTAGTGGCCAGGGCTATCAGTCAATAAAAGTTGAATCTTACCCCTATGTATCTGACTACTGTATAAATGTTATAGCTTTGAATACCCTAGTGGTGCCCTGGTATGGCAGATAGGGTAAGAGTCACCTGCCTGACCATTATAATTGGCGCCCAATGTGGGGCGATACACTTTAACCACGATTACCCTGCCAGAAAGTAAAATGCGCACATAAGCATACATGCGAGTAAGGAAACTGATAAAATATAACTTAGAAAAATAATTGTTGGGAAGACAGATTAATAAAGAGAAAAGGAAGGAAATTGGGAACTGTTGAGGGAGGATGCACGTTCTTGGGTGATGTAGAAATGTGGAAAAATAAACAATTTTTTTGTGTGTATTACTAACCAAAGAAGTCAGTAAATTTTTTTTTAATATATGTTTACTAACATTTAAGTAAATTCCTTTTTTTTTTTATTGTTTTTGATGAAGTTCGGTGAATCCTGTACTGGACAAGGGTCATTCTTTCTTATCATGCTACAGATGCTCATTCCTATCAGCATGGGTTTTTTTATGCTAACATCCTCATTTTGCATTGATCACATCTGTATATCAATAAGCTAGCATTAGTTTAAACTTGAGATTTTAGCCTAAGATTAAAAAGGATTGGGTTGGTTATATGCGTAATCTATGTAGCGTATTTACGCTTAGCAAAATATTAAAATTATAATAAATATTAATGTACCCATCTGTGCAAATAATTTAAATCAAATATATTTAATAGTAAACTTAATGTTTAGATGTTTGTATTAATGTATGTGTGTGTGTGTATAATAAAATGTTTTGTTGAATTAATTTTTATAGTAACTTATTTTATATTAATAATATTTAAAATTAAGAATTATAAATTTTTATATTCAGAGTGATATTTTAAGCTCAGCTTCTCCCTGAGCTAGTGACTGGGGCTTTTGGTTCGATAAAAGAGTAACCTCTTCTGTATGTATCTGCTGCCTTTATAAATTTTCTAGGTTCAAATAGCCTAGTGGTGCCCTGGTATGGCATATAGGTGTGGAAGGTTCCGTTGAGTGTTATAATATGTTGAACGAGTTAATAGATTAGTAATAGTTTATTGTATGTCAAACTTGGCCAACATATATAATTACACAACATTTGTGCTACTATTCAATTTTTGTCTAAAATATGTTAATATTTACAAATAGTATTCAGTGTTTTTTTTTTCGTATTGTAATGAAGTAGTATGAAAAAATTAAAAAAAATTTTTTAATGGAACTTATGAGTGTGTTGTGTTTTGTCAGATTTTTAATGTTTAGATTTAAGTTGGTTAATAAAAGCAGCAAAGTATTTTTCAGATTTGAATCAGTCATTTTTGTGTACACCCCCCCATCCCCCATTTTTTTAAAATAATCAATTTCTTGGATGAAACTATTTATTCATATCTGTATATTGTTCTGAAATAATAGATATAACTTTAAGCAAATTTTCTTAGTTCTGAAAACTGTTCACAGAATAGCAGACATCAGAACTTAATTATGTCAACATCATTTTAAATTGTGAAAAGTTAACTAAATTATATTTTCAGTAAAGAATTTATTTTCAAGTCAACATGGTCATTTGTAAGTTATTAGGCATGCTCACAATTTTTGTTCACTGAGTGAAAAGAGATTTAAAATTATGAGTATGCAATCTTCTTGAACAAAATCAAATTTAAGCAATATTCAAATGATTTTTGCAAGCTGATTTTTTAAATTTGTATTATCATATTCATTTCAGTTTTTAAGTACAGAAACTGAGTAAAATCCTCATTGTGTAATTGAGAGATGAAAAATTTTAATGTAGTCTTGTTTTTGCATTGCAGTTTCAGCTATTTATTAATATGTAAATGGATTTTTCCTACATTAGCTCATTTTTTCTTTTTAAAAAAATGACAAATAGAATTTTTCAGTTTCTAAAATCTATTTAAAATCTATCTTCTAGAAAGCCAGTGCACATTACAACGGAAAATGAGATTGCTATACTCCAAATTTAGCATTTTGTAATTTTCTTAATGCATTTTACAATTATTGATGTAGTTTGTGGCAAGTTTAGTTTTTTTTTTTTACTTTTTTTATACAATGACTTTTTAGTATATAATGCAATGGTTTTCAAGTTGTAATCTTATCAATAATTATGAGACCTTCATCTTTTCAAATACTAATGAGTTTATTCAAATTGGAATTAATTGTAATTTTTCTAGATATGATTTTATTTTATCAAAGATGGCTTGTCTTGCCTTTTTTTTTTTTGAAGCTTTTCAAAAATGCTATTCCTCTTATGAAAGTACTCGATTTTGCATTAACATATACTGTCAGAAGATTCATTTAGAACTAAAGAAAAGAATATGTAGACATAACAAGATCTTTCAGTTGCTCAGATACATTCCTTAGAGAATTCTTCAATGTATTTCATAATGGTTGCTTTGATTAAGGCAATTTAATCTACTTTTCTTTCTTACCAAGATATTTTCCCAAATTATTGCAGGTTTCTCCATTAGAGAAAGGCTTCCATTTTTTGCTAAAGTTTAATCAATTTCAATGAGCATTCTGACTTTGCTAAACTCTCACAATTTTTTTTATCAATTTACATTCTTTTGGTTTTTTTAATCACATAGTCTTTCTGTAAATCAGATCCAAGCAATAACTTTTGTTTTCTTTCTGTTTTTGCCTGAAATGTTGTGTTTTAGTGTTGCTATTAAGACTGTACCTTCTATTATGTGAGAATGTATTTTGCAAACAATACTGAATGGTTTTTTAAATAATCCAAAATAAGTAAAAACTCATTTTTTCCTTTGAACATTGAATTTCCTAGTTTGCTTTTATCTATTTTTAAAATTTTCAACATAGTGGAAATAACATTTTTTTTTTTTTAGCAAGATTCACTAAATTTGGATTTTTGTTAAATTTTCTGAGTGCTACTAAAAATTGGTTTTGATATAGTATTATTTTACAAGAATTATACTTTTTATTGCCAGAGGTCTGATGTATCATGTATAGTTCCACAACATGATAAGTACATACCACCCCTGGTTATAGATTATATAGCAATATTGAAAAATGAATAAGGAATGAAGAAATGAGGTAATAGACATACATTGATCCAGATACAAGTTCTGAAATGCAAAAAAAAGAAAGAGAGAGAGAGAGAGTTGTTGTGAGTTTAAAATTTTTATTTGATCACTTGGTGTATTGAAGATTGAAAAAAATGAATATTTAAAATTTCAGTATATATATACGGATTATCACAAATTTATCATAAAACTTTTTTTCTGTAAAAAAGAAAGATTTCTCATTTGTGTAATTTAATTCAATTTTTTATAACAAACAGATGCAGACAAATTCATTTCTTTACATTTAGCTCTAAAATATTATGTTCCATTATCAATATAAAGTTGTGTGGGATGATACATAGAAAATGTTAAAATATGAATTTACAAATTTATATTTTATTTATAATATTTAAAATACAAGTATAATTCATATACTTGGAATTTAAATGTAACTTTATATGCATTACATTAATTTAAAATTAGAATAAAAACGGTTTTAAGTTCGTAAATAAAAAAACTAAAAGCTAAAATTAAAGAATTGTTCAATGTACATATATATATTCACACAGATGCAAAACTCTAAAAATTATTTTCCTTTAAAAAAAAAAAAATATTTGAACGTACTTTTTTTATAGAAAAGTACAAGATCTAAAGATAAAATATTTTTGTAAATGGAAATGATGTGTTTATTAATTATCGAAAAGCAAGCTAGCCCTTGGGGATCTTATATAAAAAAGTCAGACGAAATATAGATAAGAGAACAAAAATAAATTAGATGTCCAATAGAAGCAGCAATGAAGGCTCAGACCATAACGAAAAATTGGAACAGGAAACCATTGTTCAGTGAATCCGGACGGTCGGTATAAAAGGAAAAATATTGAAATTAAGAACAGTTCCAGCTTGATTTTGTGAGAAGAGCAATAAGACGCACTTGTCGCTCTCTCTCACTTATTTCAAATGAAATGACTGTAATACCAGGATTGAACCAGCTAAGGCCACCTTCAGATAGACCGGTCTTCAAATAAAGACTTCACGGGAATTGACACCAGGAACCAGGAGCTCTTCTACTGTAAGATATAAACGGAAAAATTTTACTACAAGTAATTAAGAACTTTAAAGATTTGACAAGCTAAACATAATTTTTTTTAAAATGAACTTTAATCTGACTTTTCCAATCAATTATTAATGTTTAATTTTTATACATTTGAGTTTGCTAAAAATCATTTCCATTTTTTTAATTTTTTATTAATATTTGTTGTATAAATTATTTAAATGCATTAAATTTAAGTTGGGTATAGTTGCTTGCATAGATTCGTTAACGTTTAATTATGTTTTTGTTTTCATATTTGATTAGAATATATAGACATTCGGTAAATAATGATACCTTACCGTGAGTATCTAAAATGTATTTATTCAGATGTCTTTTAAGTTATTGGTGTCAATGTGGCATCTTATGATGAATGCCATTGGGTTTCTTGTAAATTTCCCTCTGCAATTCCATCAATGACTTTATATTTTGATTGTTTATGTTTATTTTGAGATGGTTTTGACCGTGTAATCTATGTAGCCGATCTATACTCAAAATTATAAAACAAACTTTTACAAAATTCATCTGTGCGAAATTATATAAATGTTAAAATTAAGTCGGGCATGAATGGCTATATAAATTTGTAAAGTTATATTAATTAATTAAGGGAGGATTAATCTTAGGTTATTTGTTTCGTAGTTGGATTGGGTCAATGGATTGGATATATCGGTATAATTAGTAAATGTAATATGAGGTCCACCATGTGCAGGATCGCATTTTACGCCGCACACCCTCTTTTTGCCTATGGAAGGGGATAGTAAGACGGAAAACGCAGTCCCTTCCTATGGAGTTTTTTTTATTGTTCTTGCCAGACAGATGTAGCATTCCTGTCTGGACGAGAGTCAATGTCTTCTCTAACCATGCTGTTCAGATGCACATTCCTGACAGTATGGTATTTTGTGCTGTCATATTCATGTTGCATTGAATACATCGATGTATCAGATGGATTGACGTCAGTTTGACTACGAACTTTTGGCCTAAGGTTAAATAAGGGATAGAATATCTTCTTTTCAAATGCAATCTATGTAGTTTATTCATACTCGACACTCTTAAAAAAATATTATTAAATTCATCTGTGAGGATGGTTTAAAATTTTAAAATAATAATTTAAATTAAAAGTTAATATTAAAATCTAAAATAATAAATGTTATTCCTCAAATTTTAAATATTATATATGTGCATTAATAAATGTTTGTGTATTAATTACTGGCAGTGGCTTTTATTTTTTTATATTTAAGATAGAGATTAAATAAAGATATATATATATTATCTCTGCGTCTCCACTGAGCTAGTGACTGGGGCTAACGGTCGAAATGTAAAATAAAATTTTTTCTTAACTTACGTATCTGCCTACTCTATAAATTTTCCAGGTTCAAATGCCTGGTCGCATCCTGTAGTGCAGATACGGTAAGACTCCATTCTTTTTGGACCGTTATAATAGAGAATGTTAAAATATGTATTTACAAATTTATATTTTATTTATAATATTTAAAATACAAGTATAATTCATATACTTGGAATTTAAATGTAATTATAGATTTGAACACATCCACCCTATCTCATACAATCAATACACATGACACACACATGAAAAAAATATTGTTGAACCAGCACTCATCAATTGGTCCAGATCATCATCTCCCACACACATATATAATCAGTGCTCAGTTTATATTAAGATAGCAAATCTTCAAACTTTAATGAACAGACTTCAATCCACTATTTGCAAATAGAAAACAATCCTGACTTACCTATAGAAATATTCTAAGAAATAATGTTTTTGGAGTTTCAAAAATAATTTATATTTTCAGCACCATTAGAAATTTTGTTTTTCATGTAGAAGTTTTTTTTTTTTTAATGTGTGCTTAGAAAAATAATGTAATTCTTAAGGAGAAGTGAGGCAGTTAAATCTTAATGTAATGAGTTGATTTGAATTGATTAATCTTTTGCAATTCAGAAATGTCAGTGAAATAACTAGTTTTCATCAATAAAGTTGAGTATATTTATTTATTTATCTTACTGGGTGATTCTCAGCAATACTTTTGTATACTCTTGTGGGGATTTTTTTTTTTATTTCAAGTATTTAAAAATTTTTTTTTTATTGAAATTGGAAATCAATCCTTTTCTCGGATAAAGAACTTATCAAAAGTTTGTTGTTTCCGATTGTGACATTAGATGTGACTATTTCTGATCCATTAATGATAATCATGGAATTGATATTATATCAGTTTCTTTTATATCATAGTTATTACTCTTGATAACCTTATTATTATTCATTTCAACCTATTTTGATGTTTTCTCTGAGTTTTTATCCAAACTGATGAAACTTTCTGCCCTTGTATTATTTAAGCACATTTTTGCCTGTTCGATTTTAGTGTTGGCAATTGATGAGCTTTGCAGTTTTTAAAGTCACAATACTTGCAGTATTTTTCACTACAAACTTTGATTATGTCTGTTCTCATCCTGCATAAAAAATGCAGAGATGAAATAGCATTTAAAGTTTTTATCAAAGATGAAATCTCTGTAATTTGCAAAGTTAGGCTAACCAGGAAGTTAATATTTTTATTTAGTATTAAATTAAAGATAGCAGTGTCTGTGAGAACTGCTATCACTGCCTTTATCCCATAAAATAGTGAAAATTGTTTATTTTGCTATATATTATTTGTAAGGTTTCCAAGTCAATTGTCATTACCACAATAATTTTTGATTTGAAAATAGCATATATATATATTTAAAATTTTGATTTATTTATTTATTTCAACTATGTTGTTTGTTAATTGCTTGTTTATTTCTTCTTCATTATAAATTAAAATTTGTATTAAATCTTTATTAGTTGCTAAACTATTTTTTAAACTCTTTGATCTTTGATTTAACAGCAGAAGAGCAGCTGATCTTTAAATTAATTAGTGATTTTTAATATCGCTATTATGAATTGTTTACTAATTTTTTATTCCTTTCAGCATTGAACATATCTCATTCTAGATATAGGATTGAAAAAACGATTTAAAACGTAATTATTATTGTGTTTGAAAATAATTTGTTTCCTTAGAATTGGCTTAACTTAAAACCAGTTAGTTATCATGAATATTGATGAAAATAATCAAATTTTTTTTATAATTTTTACTCCTACTAATGCAATTATAGCTGAGCTTAATATTCTATAAATATTGTTCATAGCATTATGTAATATTACTTTGTAAAAATATAATGAATCACAATTATGTTAATGTTATTATATATATATTTGAAAATAGCTAAATTCTTAATAAAATAAATTAAAATAAATTTCCAAATTTTTGAAAATAAAGAAAATTTAGTAAAAAAGACTTCAGCAGCTGAGAAAACTGGTTTTGCAAATTAAAACAGACCATCTGGTATCACTTATATTTGGCTATTATCCAGAAGCTTTTTATTCTATGAAATATAGAACTGCTCTGAGAACTTTTAAAAATAGAAAATCAGATAATAGTAGTGGCAGCAAGAACTGATCCCTTTTATAATAGTCACAGTATAAATAAAAACATAAAATAGTGATATTTTTTAGATATTTTTAATGATAATTTTCAAACCTTAGCTCATATTGGTCAAATTAAACAAAATAGGATTGATAGCTATAGATTTAGTAGCACATATATAAGTACTAATTCTGAGATATTTATAGAATTGTTTTTCAATACCAAAAATTATTGCCATGAGAATTAAAAATTATAAATTGCATTTTCCTCCTCCCACTCCATACCTCAGAGAAAAAAATTGCAATTAGAAAAATATTTTTTTAATAATATTTTTAAATAATTATGCAGAATTTTATCTATGGAAAACTAATAAAACTCTTCTAATTTATTATAGCACTGTCACAATCAGAAAAGTCACTATGTAGTGACATTGAAAATATCATTATAACTGGAACATCGTTAATTTTTTGTTTATATAATTATTAGCATTAATATATAATATTGTTGTAGGAAATAAAGAATATCAGTGTGTGTTATTGTCAACTCTGAAAATAAAAAAATCCTTCTTCATCCAGGTTTAGGCACACTAAATATCTATATTTTTTAAATCAAGAAAAAAATTATATATATAATTAGGTTTAGTACTTTGAATTTCCAGCTAGAGATGTATTGAAGATTAAAATTACATTACTTATATGAAGATAAAGCAAATTTATTATAGGAATAAGGAAGGAAAGGTTTTTATGAGGAATACTTTGTTGATATGATGAAAAACTTTGTAAATATTTTAGAAATAGAGAAACTACAGATCTTTTATCAATCTGATTTTTAAAAGAGACAAACTTAAATTTATATTTGTTTTTAAGACTTATCACAATGAGTTCTCAAGAAAAAAATTTTGAAAAAAAAAAAAGGTTTAAATTTGAGAAATTTATTCGAGTATTTATTTATTTTTAAAAAAAATATTATGTTTACCATGCTGAAGTTCAAGCCAAAGAAATTGATGAAGTAAAACAATAGAATACGATATAATAATTTAGAATATAGGTTAAGACAGACTGATGGATTAGAAGATGATTAGAAACAATATTTCAATAATATGTATTCACTCTAACCTACATATTGCCAACCAAAATATTTAAAATCTATCTATCTATCTATATATCATTAAAAACCAGTCAACACTTAGATAATTCCAATATCAATTATAATCAACAAATTCAAACTCTTGTCAAGATGACCTTTTAACAATAAAGATGGAATCCCACCTTTATTAATGCTCCAATAAATTTATATTGACACTAAAGATTGCAACTTGATGACAGACTTTGAAATTATTGGTACAAAGCAGTTTAAATAAACCTCTTTAAACAGGTAAATATAACCTATTCTGAATGCAAACTAATAAATCAATTATAATATTACAAACTGCAATTATAAATTTCAAATTGCACCCAAAGTATTACTTAAATAATAAGTGTACTAATGCTCAAGGTTAAATGGGTTTGTAAATAATCATTAAAAACCAGTCAATACTTAGACAATATAAATAACAATTAACAAATACAAACTGTTGTTTATTAATGTTCCAATATACTTATATAGACACTAAAGATGGCAACTTGACCACAAAGATTGAAATTATTGATACAAAGAAGTTTAAATATAACCTATTCTGAATGCAGATTAATAAATAGTCGATTAGAACATTACAAACTTCAATTAATAATTTCAAATTGCACCCAAAGTTGTTATATCCGCACTTATGACTGTGCGGCTATCCAATAACGTTCGCTAATGTTCAATTCCCACGCTGTTTTCTTGCCACTAATGCTCTGCTGCATATGCTCTCCAATGAATGGTCTGCAATGAATGCTCTGAATATATTCTGTATTCTCTGCAATGGGTGCTCTCCAAACGAATGGTCTGCAAGTGGGTGCTCTCCAACGGATTGGTCTGCAATGAATGCTCTCCAACGAATTGGTCTGCAACGAATGCTCTCCAACGAAGGCTCTGAATATCTCCGCTGTGGTCTCCTTCAGCTATACTCGTGAACTACATTTCCACTAGGCACTGGTCATTAACCGCAAGCACTAACGCGAGATCTCTGCTGGTGTTAAACAGACGTCTACTCAAATACTGCCTACTTAACTACTGCACTGCTTAGATGTTACACAGTCCTCTTATCGCTCTCTGATAACTGCAACAATCAATCAATACACCGTCCAATAAGGCAACGTCTCTTATCCAGAAATATTTGTAATCAGCAAATATTTCTTGGAATTGTCGATCGCCATTACATCAATGCATTAATTAAATTCCTCAGTTATCAGAGCGCGATCTAAAAACAACCTCTCGAATAAATTCTAGTTTTTTCTGGAGTGCACAAACATGTCTACCATTTTTACAAACACT
This sequence comes from Epiperipatus broadwayi, assembly GCA_028023455.1. Classification (NCBI taxonomy): domain Eukaryota; kingdom Metazoa; phylum Onychophora; class Udeonychophora; order Euonychophora; family Peripatidae; genus Epiperipatus; species Epiperipatus broadwayi. The sequence continues at coordinate 1,420,328 of JAQFVV010006204.1, forward strand.
ACAAAAGTATTACTTAAATAATAAGTGTACTAATGTTCAAGGTTAAATGGGTTTGTAAATAATCATTAATCATTAAAAAACAGTCAACACTTAGACAATTCCAATATCAATAACAATCAACAAATTCAAACTGTTGTTTATTAATGTTCCAATATACTTATATAGACACTAAAGATTGCAACTTGACCACAAAGATTGAAATTATTGATACAAAGAAGTTTAAATATAACCTATTCTGAATGCAGATTAATAAATAGTCAATTAGAACATTACAAACTTCAATTATAAATTTCAAATTGCATCCAAAGTATTACTTAAATAATAAGTCTAATAATGCTCAAGGCTAAATAAGTTATATATTTATTAATAGGATACAACATATAATAGCTTAAAAAATAAAAGCATGGATTAAACCTGCAATCAAGGCATGATTTTTATTTTTGTATATAAATTTACAAACATAAAATATGGAAAAGCTTTATAATGGAGCCTGTATAATAATAATTAATAATTTGCAATATTTTAAAGAAAGATGGATTGGTGAATAAAAAATTCTCATCTTCTAGATTTTTTTTTTTTAAAGTAAGGTTCAGCAAGTATGTATGTGTATATATATAAAATATATTAATGTAGTATAATAAAGTGAGATTCATGTTAGTTTTGAGATAAATTAAAAAAATTGTTTAAATACACATTATTAATGACTTTTTATGAGGTGGGGTGGGGGTTCTAGAAGAACGTTTGTTAATTGTAACATATGTGATAAATGATATAATAGTAAAACATATAATTTAAAAAGATATATATATAAATTAAATATTGAATTTAAAATAATTTTTTAAAATTATATAAATCAAATTTTATTGCAAATATGTAATTAATTTTAACTTAATCAAAGAAAAAAATATATAATTTTCTTGTTTTAATAATAAAAATATATAAAGTGTATTTGTGTGAATTATAATTAGCTTTTGATCTCAAATTATAAAATGTATAAGTAATAATTAAAGGAAAGCATATTAGATTTGAATTTAACAGATGAGGGCTTGATTAAGGTCTTTATAAAAGAGCAAGCAATTAAGTTTGATCTAAGATCTAGGTTCAGTGCTCTCAGATCCAAGGCTCCTCGTGATGAAAGCCACAAGCTAGAAACTAGTTTGTGGATATTGGATGTGTAGGCATTAGATAGGGATTTTATGCACAAGCCTTCTGGCATCCATTGATTTCCCTGGCTTGCACTGAGTGGCACTACTGTATAGAGAGTTTTACCTGTTTTAATAACAGTTATGAGCAAGCATAAGAAATGGTGATCCTATGATCTATAGAAATGGCATGATGTCCAGCGAATTATTTAAATGTCAAACTACTTGATTTATGAAGAAAATAATTAGACGGTGAACTAAAGGAATTCATCAAGTTATTAAAGCTGTAGAAATCGATATGAGGCTTTGTAGTAAATAATGATCATTAAAAGTAATAATATTGCACTGAGAGAATGGAAAAATAGTTGTCATTTGTGCACATTATTTACCACTTTATCATAAGTTGAAAACTTTATGTATATATGTATTGCAAAATTAAAAACATGATTCAATGATATTATGAACTTTTATAAATAAATTTTGTATAATATTTGATTAATTTGGATATTTTCTTTACTATTTATTCTTAATTTTTGTAAACCTTATTAAATTTTAATGTTTGCAATTCAAATTTGTAATAATCTTATTTAACGACTGAAATATACTACATATAAACATTTAAACTTGCCATAGTAAAAATAAGTGACATTAGTTAAAGGAGGGGAGGGAAGAAATATATATAACTACCTATGTGTGTGTATATATCTGAATTAGCTCAATCCATATTGATTAGTGTTAAGGGATAAATATGCATATCTCAAAATCCACAAGTTTTATATATTTTAAGATTCCTATATCAGAATATTTATAATTCTATATTTATGTTAATAATTTGATTTTATAAGCTGCTAGTACTAAAAATTTTTTTTTTTTTTAAATGATTAATTAAAATATTGATTTAAACAATTTATTTGGAATTTTCTGTTCTCACATATACTCCTTATAGTTCATAGTTATCTGATCTTCAAATTATTTAGTTCTAACATTCTAAATGCTGAACCAGTGTCAGTTTTTCAATGAAATGGACAGTTAGAATAGTTGGAAGGGTGAGAAGATTGAAGCCTTCCCATTAAAGTTTCAGGAATTGCTATCTTAATATAAACTGAGCATTGATTGTATATATGTGTGGGAGATTATCATCTGGTTCAACTAATGAGTGCTGGTTCTGCATGAAATATGTATATAGGGATCATATCTCTTTTTAGCATGTATCAGTTGCTTGAGATAGAGTTGAAGATGAATAGACTGAAAAATCCTGAGTTCAAAGCCCTGTACTTGCATATATATATATGAAAGAACATACAGTAATTATATTTGATGAGATCAGTATTAAAAAATTTGAAAACTAATGAATATATTACTCTTTGATCAACTTTATGATGGTAACAGATTAGAAGTGTTAGAAGATAATCTCCAAATTATAATTGGTTTTTAAAAGACCTATCGAATATTATTTATTATTTTATGTATTTCTCCTTGAAACATAATCTTCTCCACTGCTTTACATTTTTTTTTTTTTCATTTAGGAAATTTGGTAAGGGTATAGTGATTATTAGATATGTAGTCTATTTTTAAGCAAATAAACCTCACATGATCACTATTTCTTATGCTTGGTTATAACTGTTATTAAAACTAGTCTGGAGATATTGAATGAGTAGGCATTAGATAGGGATTTTATGCACAAGCCTTCTGGCATCCATTAATTATTCTAGCTTACTGTGTGGCAATATGTATAGTGAGTTTTTGCCTATTTTAGTCTATTTTTACTGAATTTTCATTAGTGACTATATAGCTAATTTTGGCAAAACCATCTAATATGGTTTTTGAAATATTTTCTATAGGAAATTCTTTTATTTTTATATTTGCTTTTTATCATCAATAATTCAGTCATTCATCACACTAAAATTTGTGTTATTCAAACAACAATTTTCAAATGAAATATATTTACACGATGTTTTTTTTTTTTTCAGTACTGTATATATTTAATTAAACCAATTAATTATTTTGGCTTATATTTTACCATCCATTTTTTTCTGTCTTTTTATTGTGATTTTAATAGATTAGTTGATTAAATTTTTGTTTTAAAGTATATACCTTTTTATATGCATTTTAGTGATGTAAAAAAAAAAAAAAAGTATAGAAGTTTGTTGCAGGATTCTAATATTAAGTTGCTACAATAAATTGTAATTAAAAGGGGGCTGCTAGCGTCAAATTGTCTCCAGTGATGATCAATGTTATCATTTATCATAAAGAAAAAATAGAATTTAATACATTTTGATATTTACATTGATATATACATATTTATTGTTAAAGATAAAACATTTATGATGTGTCACTATAGATATTATTGATCCACTGCAGGATGGTCTTTCCAAGTTCATTCCATCTTCTCTGATCTCTAATCTCTCTTCTCCACATCATCTCAGCAAAACTTCTTTACTTCATCCATCCATCTCACATGCAGTCTCTTTCTAGGTATTTTAATACAGACATGTATTACAACTAAAAATGTATTATCATATGTGTAATGCATATGTGAACTTATTTTATAAGTTAAAGATTTTATAGAAGTATATAATAATAAAATATGAAAGAGAAAATATGACATTGTATCATAATTTTATTAAATAAATTTCATTCTTCTCTTTTACGCTTTTCTTTTTTTTTCTGTCTTTGAATTGTGCTGAACATTTACTATCAGTTTATATGCAAAGAATAAAACATATTATAATATAAGAATTTTTAGTGATATACACGATTTATATTTAGACATTTTACGTATGTAATTAATTATGCTTTAATTATTATATATATATGAATGCAATGTGTGTTGATACTTCAGAAAGTGTTAGTTTTGCATTTTTTAAATATTTTTTTTCAATCATGGAATTTTAAATATTTCATTTTACATCTTTTTTATCAGGAAAATATTATCTTTAAAAAAAAAATCAAAATCTGGTCATCATATATTCACCAACTGCTCAAACATAGAGTGAATAACTCCCCCCCCCCCATATTTATTTATGGGAGGGAGGGGTGAGGAATAGAAAAACATATAATTATATGTATGTATTTAGTTATTGATTTTTGTTTATGTATATTTAAAATTTTGTTTCTGTGTGTTTATTTTTTTACTTTTAATTTTCTTACTACTTTTATGCTAATTAACCTTGTTAATTTTTATTAGCATTTTTTTTTCTATTTATAATTTCAATGTTACATATTTGTTTTCTTAGTCATATATGTATTAGATAATATTCAGCAGTATGACCATTGTCGTTTTCAAATTTCAAAGAATAAATCTATTATTCTAAACTATTTCAACTATTTGCTATTATCATATTTTACTATATTCATTTCTAGTGCTAAAAATATTTCTCCCCTATCCTAAATGATCTTAAAATAGTCTTATAAATACTAGTCAAATTTGTCTGGCTTATTTATTTATGGATTCCATGACATTCGTAAAATTTATTACAGATAAAAAAAAAAATCTATGAATTTTTTAAACGTATATATATATTTTATTGCTGATTAATTCTTCTAATTACTTGATTGTTTTAGTAAAGAGTAAACAGTTTTATAATTGCTTGTTTATTGTTGTTTAGTGGTAATAATTATCCTCATTATTTTCTTTTAGTGGAAATATTTTTTTAATCTCCAAGTTCAACCAGTGTGATAGCTGAAGGCTTTTAGATCTCAGCTTGGACGTATAAATCAAAGTGAGTTCTGTAGATTTTTTTTTTTACATTTATTTGCTATGAAATATTTATTGACGTATAAAAACATTTATACAGAATTATTACTTCTTTTATTAATATAGAGGGCACACACCCATAAAAATGTTACTTTAGCAAATTAATAATATAGAAGTAAAATATTGATAAATGTTTGTAATATTATTATTTTGCATTGCTTTTCTTAATATCCATCAGTCTTAGTCTGTCTTGTTTTCCCTGTATAACCCCCCCCCCCCCATTTCCATAAATGTACACATGGAATTGTTTTTTTTAAATGTAAGTTTTTATTTATTTGCATATTTAATTTTTGGTTGATAATTGTTTTTATTTATTTGTTATTTAATTTATGATTTTATGAAAATATTGAAAATGAAAAAAAGGAAGTTTTTTTTTTTAATCTATAAAATATTACAGTCTAAAAGTAGATGTGTACTACAATGATATTTATCTTAATTCTGTATGGGCTTATTGAAGTTTAGAATGCACCTGTAAAACTGAATGCTAGAATAAATTATGATGACAAATGATGTCACTGACATTGGCAAATGTTGTTGCTTGGTCATAGCACTGTATAGGTTTGTTACTCAATCTGCCTTCTGACAGACAATATTCATATAACAAAAACATTGTTTTTTTTAATGTGATTATTTAAAATAATATTCATATCATTGATGTAATCAAAAATCTCATTTTAAAAGACTTCAAAAGAAACTATCACTACTTTCATATTTTCTACTCCTACATTATCTTTACAAGTATGATGCAAAATAAAAATTATATTGAGCTGATATCTTAAAAAGAATCAAATTTTTTCTGAGTGCTAGTAAGTGGTGTTTGTAGCAGATATCATAACTTTCTGATTACCTTTTTTTTTCTCATCCACCATGAATTTGTACATGGATTTTAAATGATTTATTGAAATAAAATCTGATATGCAGGTTCAATGTATACAACTCTTATATCAGTCGATATTGTTGGAATTAATATAGATATGCTGGACATGGTTTGGTTCCGTGGTAGATTAAATGATTCTCAAGTTCAGAAAATATGCATTCTGTATATACTTCAAGAATAAACTGCATCAATTAACCAGTCATTTTCAATTAGATATGAAAGTGCCAGCTTTCTATAATTTATTTTCTTGTATTCTATTCCCATAATTTGAACTGCTGCCTCACATTTTTATAAAATTGCTTAAATATTTATAGATTTATCAAATTTTCTCATAGCTTTTACATACCATTTCACATTAAAAATGTATACTATCCAATTAATATATTGTGATAGCAATGAAATTCATGCATTGTGTAATTAGAAAATGTGGCATGATTTCACTGATTCTATGATTATTTTAAAGAAATAATTTCTACTAAGTTTACTTGCTTTCTTTAATAAATCAATATATATTATACAATTTGTTTTGTCATGATTCAAGCTTTTAATTTGAATTATTTGTAATCGATTTATTCATTTGTTTAGAGCATTTTTATGTTGTCTGACAATACTTAACTTCTAAATCCTTTTGCCATTCTATTAAAGGTTCTGTAATTTTTTTGAGTTCATACTCTTTTTTACTTCTTGCATTCATTCTTTCTCATGTTTTTCTATAGTCCAGTTTTTTATTGGTATTCATTATATTGCATATTTTGGTTATTACATATCTATTTTTTGTGCATGTTCCTATCATATTTTCCTTCTATATTATTCATTATTGTTTCCTTTTTATCATATTGTTATTGTACTTTAATATATCCATAACACCATAATCTTTCCATATATACAGTGTTCCATTAAAATTTTCATTATTGGAAATGCTTCTTTAAAAATCCTCATAGAGGTCTTTTATTAATAATGATCTAGAAATTGTCATATAAGATTATTAATAATTGGTCACATGGATTTGTAGTTCTCTGAATATCATATGGCTATCTTTCCTTGTAGCTTTTGTGACTTTTCTTACTTGTTTAAGCCAGAGAATATTAAACAACTATTACCTATTTGATATATATATATAAGAATCCATTATTACAATAGTTGTCTTTGTAGTGTAATCTGCTGAGTTTAAAACTTTGGTTTTTTTTTTATTTATTATTACTTATTCTAGCATCATATCCAACCAATTGCATTCGCCATTTAATTTTTTTCAATGAGATTACTGATAGCTGATTATTTTCATCTATGTATTTTATTTTCAATTGCTTTTTATCAATTCCAACATACTTTTATCCATGCTTTATTACCTTTCTTTTCAATATTAATATATTGTTTTATACTTTTGAAACCTTCATAGATGTATTTTCTTTAGTATTCTGTAAAATGGTTTGAAAAAGAGTTAATGAACCATCACCCATCACATGATCACCATTATTTATGCTTACACAAAATATTTTTCACAGAGGCAAAACTCTCCATACAATAACTCCATTCAGTTACTGAGTTCAGATCTATACAACTAGACAAATTGATGAGCTTAGCTTGAAAACCTTATTGTGTTTTCATTTTGGACTCCAAGCTTTATAGTGGTTGCTGGATGATTGTGTTAGATCCTAAGATCTAGGTGCGTGTTCTCAGATCCAAGGCACCTCACTGATGAAAGCCACAAGCTAGATACTACTGTGGGGATATTGGATGAGTAGACACTAGATAGGGATTTTATGCACAAACTTCCTGCATCCATTTATTACTCTGGCTTGCACTGAATGATGCTTCTCTATGGAGAGTTTTGCCTCTGTGAAAAAGAGTCATTGTTGACATATGATATTCATTTCCTCTAAATGACTAATTTTTAAAATATTTTCATATTTCTTATTTTTTTCCTATATTGTCTCATCTCATCTCAATTAAAAATTTGTTGATGAATTGTATTGTAACAATTTATTGACCTCATTCAAGTCTGAATCATCTACAAAATTTTTCAGTATCTTAAAATAATTTCCAAGTTCTTGCTTAAATTTATTGGAGTATTTCAGAAGGTTAAAATTTTAATAGTGTATTTTTTAATAATTTTTGTTTCTATAATTTTATATTAATATGGTCCTTTATATCCCTTGTACATTATTTTTTCCTATGTTGAATCATTAAGAACATTATTGCCTTTAAATACATATTTTCTTTTTATCTTTATCTGGGTGTCTCTATATTTATTTATAATGTTTTTAAAGAAGAAATTCATAATATAAAGTTTTTTCGTTTCTGTATATTCCTTAATTTCAATTCTAGAATTAAAGTTTCCCATAAAGATTTTAAAATGTTGTTTGGACTGATCAAAAGCATTCTGAAAATCTATATAATAATTCTCTACTTTAAAAATTTATTGAAATATAACCTTGAACTACATGTATTTGGTATTTTCCATTAAGTTGACTATTTAATTTTGGCAATTTAGCTTATAGATCGTTAATTTTCACACTGTTGTGCCAAATCAGCTTTTCATCTTCCTTTTTTTTAATTTCACAAAATCTGATAATATGTGGATATTAAATTAATTAATTCATGCAGTAAAGTCATCTATAATTATAGATAGTTATATAAAATATCATCTTTGAATGCCAGCTTGAGTTAACTCTGGATATATTAGCACCCTTTACCTTCAGTTCCCAACTGCTGTCTTGACTAATAACTTTTAAGTTTTCTGAGAATGATAGCTATAATTGAGTTTAGTCTGTCATGATTGGAAATATAAAAGAGAATGTGCATTTACACCCATATGCATTTGTTCATCCTGTTTTTGAATAAATTCAATTGATGTCTATTTAAGAATTGTCGATCATCTGAAAAAGAATAATATGGTGCTTTTTTAGTCTTAGAAGTGAATGCTAATAAATGTACATTGTTGGCTGGTACATGTAAGTGAATATCTCATTCATGTTTATTATGTGAATAATTCCATACTAATAACAGATGTCATGATAAGAATGTAAGGAGTGTATATTAAGAATTTTCCAGGCCTCAAATAGGAATCAGTAAATAGCAAACCCCTTTTTGCACTCTTATATATATATTTATTTATTTGAGATTGTAATTTTATATATACTGTATATTATTAGAAATTTCAAAGTTATAGTGTTATTTTTTATATCTAATACAAGGGAGTAGTATAGCACTTCCACCTGTCTGCTTTGCCCGTAAATTAAGATCTGAGTAATAAATATAAATGTAAACCTTTTTTTTTTTTTTCAAATGAAAACGATAAAATCAAAAATAAAATCAAGATTAATAAATTTAAGAATTAAATTGTAACATCAAATTTTTCATTAAAATTCATTAAATATTTTTTTTTCTATTTTTTTATTTTTTGTAATATGAAACTTATATAATTTATTTTGAAAAGACAATTTTCTTTAGGTATACTTTTGTGAATTTTTTCTTTTAATAATGTGACTTAGTTTATGAATAATGAATGATTCTTGATGCCTGCATCTTAAAAAATGTTTGCTTATACTTGTATTAGTATATAAATTTTCTGCATTTATTTTACAGTTAATAATAATAAGGAATGCATAGATTCTTGTTTTATTCTTTTTGTGTACTTCTAACAGCAGTATAAGTAACAGAGTGTGAAATACTGGTTGAATTAAAAGTCATTGCTCTCTCAAAAAAAAAAAATCTAGAGGCTTTATTCAATCAAGTTATTATATCTTCTGTACAAATCATATTATATCTTGCAGGAAGAAATACAATAATTTATAAAATACAAGATGCAATAAATTTAACACTTTTTATATCTATGTTGGTTTATTATCTTTTTTTTTAAGTTTCAACTGTTTCTAACAATCTTCTTCAGATATTTTTTTCTGTTTTGTCTGTTTGCCAATTATTTTAGAAATAATTGTAAAATCATATCAAAATACTTCATAGTAAATAGGAAGAAAAACATATGGTAAAATATTTGTGAATAAATCATGATTTATTGCAATTTTTACATTAGATTCTTTTTAATTTTATCAATATTAAAAGAATGGGTACTTGTGATTTTTGACCCATGTGGCCACCAGAGGCGCTGGTCAGGGTCAACCACAGAAAGAGTAGGGGCCCCAAATGCAGCATTGCAAATTCCAGCCAAAATTTAAAAATACATCCATGTATAAAACTGTGAAATATCATGTGATACTATTAAGTTTGAAATAATATTTAAATAGTTGTAGCTTCTTAATTAATCACACCTGTACATTATACGCCATTCATATTTTAAGTAGTATGTACATAAACTCTATCAGTGCGTAGTTTTTCCGTGTGTAACCGTGGAGAAACAGCGCCATGTAGTGGGCTAGAATCTTGGTAGTCGCTGTTAGCAGACAACACATAAGCTAGATGTGTTTACGACAATCAGTGTCACCTAGGTTCTTGGTATCCGCTGGTAGCAGATGATGTAAGCTAAATGGGCTTATGCACTGCAACCAGCGCCACCAAGCAGGCAGCTTTGCTGCCAGCCAGCTGGTGGAATATTCCTGTGCTTTCGCATTGTGAACAGCACCACCTTTCGGCTAGAATTTGCAATGCTGCATTTGGGTCCCCTACTCTAAGTATTTCTGTGGTTGACCCCGACCAGCACCTCTGGTGGCCACATGGGTCAAAAGTCCAAGTATCAAAGAATGCTATTATTTTGGTTATTGATTTTATATAATGCTATATTAAATATTCTTTTATAATTTTCATTTACTTTTGACATGAACTAAATAATCATTTAGTTAAGAAAAACCTTGAAAGAATTAAATAAGCACAGTCTGAGTCATTGCAATAATTAGTACAAAAATATATGATAAATAAACAAGATATTGCTAAATATAATGAAGCTATTAAATGTCATGTTATTAATAGATATTTTATTACAAATATGTGGTTTGAAGATTGTATCCAAGATTATCACAGCCATGGATTATTAAATGATGTCCATTTAATTATATGAATGAAAAATATATTCTTCCATAAAATCTGTGCAAATATTTAGATGATTGTGAGTTTAGTAAAAAAATTTTGAGAAATCAGTTTTCAAATTTTTGTGCTTATATTTTAACAATTGCAATTTAAAAAAAAAAATGGCGTCATTAAAAACTAAATAAAAAGGTTTAGTTTCTTTTTTTATTTTTCCTTTAATTTGAGAAAAATGTGTTTCTGTGTGAATGTATATGTCAAAATTAGTCACTTTTAATAAATTGAGAAGCTTCTAAAATAATTCTTTATAAAATTGTAAAATTTAAGGCATATGGTAAGCTATGTTAAATGAAAATGTATATAAAATAATATTAAAATCTAAAATGTTAAGATTAAAAATTTAACCAAAAATTTGATCACATGATGTGAAATAATTTAAATACTCTCATGTAATGAGTATTAATTCCATGTGAAGCTAAGTGTAAGACATCTCAGATTGCTTGGGAGTTCATAAGGAGTTTAATGCCGTAAGTTCTAGAACTGAAATCTATCCAAAAATCTATGCTCCAGAATCTGACAATCTACCACTGTATAAATCATGCAGGGCTATGGATACAATAATAGCTATTTATTATTTAAAATTGTGAATTTATATTTTTTATGCTACAGTATTGTAATAACACTTAATTGCTTGCATTCTTTTTATTTGTTGTTTTGTTATAAATTATAAGATAGTGCATTTAAAATAGGAAAAACTCTCCTTACAGTATTGCCACTCAGTGCAAGCCAGAGTAATCAATGTATTCCAGAAGGCTAGTGCATAAAATCCCCATATAGTGCCCACTCATTCAATATCCTCAGACTAATTTCTGGCTTGGGGTCTTCGTCAATGAAAGAGCCTTGGATCTGAGAGCACTGCACCTAGATCTTAGGACCAACAAGTATTGGATCTGAGAGCACTGCACCTAGTAGTCTGAGGATATTGGATGAGTAGGCACTATATGGGGATTTTATGCACTAGCCTCTGGCATCCATTGATTACTCTGGCTTACACTGAGTGACAATACTGTACAGAGAGTTTTGCCTGTTTTAATAATAGTTATTATCAAGCATAAGAAATGGTGGTCATGTGATAATGCATTTAATTAAAAGAATTTCTTAGTATGCATTCTTTTAATCATATTTCATGTTTATCACAAACACACATATAACTTTATAGAATTATGAGTCTGTATTTTCACTTTTTTTTTTGTAAAATTTGTTGTCAAGATTATTTATTAACCAGTATTGAAAAAAGTGTCATCTAGAAACAGCATTTATTGAGAAAATATTTTTTATCTAGTTATGTTTATTCATTACTATTTTTTTTTACTGAAAACATAATACTACTTATGACATTAAATTATTTATTAAAAAATAAAACTGAATTTACTATAACCTTTGAAAAATATATTTATGTTTACTTGTATAATTGGTAATTCTAAATGAATAAATTAACCCTAAAATCTCAGGATATAAATGATTATTTTCTCAATGTTGAGTATATATTTATGAAATATTTATACATTCATAGTTTATATTCATTTTTAATCTCTCTCTCTATATATATCTATGTCTCTGGATTATGAAGTTCAGTCATTTTAGTCTGAGGGATTGATTACATTCAATTAAATTCAAAATAAAAAGTTGTGTTTATGGAAATGTTATAATTTCTATTTTTTTTTATAGAAGACAATTTGACATTTGAATGAATGACTTATTAATTTGATATATGATGTGTGAAATAATAAAATTGTGAAATATAATGAAAAACTCTATCTGGATCTTTTACGCTTAAATGAAAATTCCAATGAACAATGCAGCAAATACTCTACAATTTAAGCATGGCATATATTTTGTCAAACTTTTTGAACTTTATAATCCAGGGAATGATTCTCAAACACTCTGTATATATTTTTTAAAAATTAAACAACTTTTTTTTTTTTTTTAAGGTCTTGCTATGACAGTCTTATGTTGGCTATGGCTTCTTGCAACATTTTCACAACCATCTCTTCAAGACTCCATAAAAGATGTTGCTCAGATGATGGGAAATGTTAAACCACAGACTTGTTCTTCCTTACCCTTTCAATTAAAAATTATGCCAAGACACAGTGTAATTGAATACGAATCAGGTTATACAGCTCCAATTGCAGATTTTCAAGATATTCTTTATGAAAGTCGTAAAATAGTATTAAACCGTGCCATCTTTTTTAGTTATGCATTACAGCAGAATTCTTACCAACCTGAATCAATTTACTATCATTTATCAGTACTTTCAAATCTTCTTGCAGATGTGAAAATTCAGTCATCTGGAATTTTTTTTGATAAAAATAAAATGAATGCTAAATGGTTAAATTCTACATTACCAAGGTATGGTCCTTATGCTTACCAAATTGCAAATAATTCCTATCAATTTTTAGGGAAAGATATAAGTACTGAATCCACTTACGATTATTTAAATGAATCTTCTTACAATCCAAAGCCTTGGTACAATTCCTGGATGAATGAACTGCCACCAAATCCAAAAGCAACTAAAATTAATATAACTATCATAAAAGAAGATGGAAGTCTTAATACATTGTCTTTCTATTCACCGTCACATGTTCTACCTGTTAAAGTAACTCAGCCATATTATGAATGTAATCAGTTACATGATTGGATAGTTTCTGCAACTTCACCCATAGTGGGGATTATTTTCCGAGATGGATTAAATCAAACTCCTATATTTCAGTAAGTTTCAGATTAAATGCATTTTATATAATTATATTTTTTACATGCACACACACACATTCAATATATATAGCAATTAGGATTTAAGTGAAATGCAGTATCATTAAGCTGTCATTTCAGTCACTATTGAAGAAATAAATGATACATATAGAAGAAGCATGGTTTCAGAAGATCTTACCTTCCCATCAACAGCTCTAAATTGACATTTATTATTTAATTTTACAGTTTAATAGAAAATTAGTTTAAATTTATAAGAAAAAAATTTCTTATAATTTATTTTAAGATATTATGTGGTGAATGTTTATTGCAGATTTATATGTCATAAACTGGCTTAAATAATTGTGTCATTAAAATATTTCATTTTTTGAAATAAAGGAGAATATTTATATATATATATGCATTTAAAAAGCATTATTAAAGTTTTGAACTGTGAATATTGAAATAGAAGTTTTATGTCTTTATTGTGATATTATATATATTATAATAGGATGGGTAAGAGATTAGAGGTGAACCTGGGATGATGGAAATCATCATCAACTCCAGTTCAAAAATAAATATTTCAAATAATGAAATTTAATATAAATTTATATTCAAGTAAGATATTAAAATAAGATATTGAAGTAATGTTTAATATTACATAATATATAAGTAATGTTATATATTATAAGAATATATGAGATCGTGGGAACTCCGAAAGATTACTCTGTGAAAGATTAACCCAGTTAACTCTTTAGAGTAACTAAAATTATAATTAAATAAATCCATTAGCATTATCAAATAAGTAAAAATAATACTCATCCTTAAATAATAACCATTCAGCATAATGAATGATCAACAATCAAAATAAATCAACAGTCAATCTTGTGACTGGATTTGAAATGGGTTTACCGTAGACCGGGCCAACTATTTAGACTTTGCCAGCTTGGGCAATTATTTAACCATTAATTTTGGATGCACCAACTTAAGTGCCAATCCATAGGATATACAATTGTAAAAACAATAATGCTAGGATATTAAAACATGCTGATCATCTTCAATGCTCTGGCCACTTAGGATCATTAATTTACTGGCCATTATAAACTTAATTTCTAATAAGACTAAGCTAAAATAAAATGTAATGCATGGGCTTTAAAGAATATACTCTTAGTACCAACCAGGATTCCTGGATGCCCTTGCACTAATATACATCCCCTTCCTTAGGTCATTATGCACGATTCTAGCTCAGAGAACATAAATAAGCTCTACAACTGTTACTGTGATCCAGAGATGATGATGATATAATATTTTAAAAACCATTTAGAATTAAGTTCACTGGAATAATTTTAACAATTGAATACAAGTTTATTAATAACAGAAAAATAAATAAGTTAAAGTGTGTAAAATATAGCTATGCACATATCAATTATGCCTTCTGATTTTGAGTAATATACAATTAAAAAAAACTATCACATTGTTATTTACATGATTAATACAAAATTCAAGTTATTACATTGATTTACAATACCTCTTAATGAGTTTACATAAAATGCATATATATATATATATCTGCAGAGATGTGCATTATAATTTAGAAATGAACATATTTGAATTGACATTTAATAAAAAAAAAAAATTAAAATTGACATAGTGTTGATGCACATACAAACAAAATTCAATTTATTACTTTGTGATTTACTATACCTTCTAAATGGTTTATATAAAACACACATATATATATATATGCACATAGATACACATTTTATATATATATATTGTAACGGGCACATACGTACATTACATTGTTTTTTTATAAGTAAACATGAAAAGAATAAAAGTTCGCAAATAAAAACTTCTTTTTTAAGAATTAAAAATTGAAAATTAAAAAAATCTATCTTAAACTCGTATATATATAAAATCGCACAGATGAAAAAAATTATTAAAATAAAACTTTATTAAAAATAGAAAAGGTATTTTAAAAACAAAAAACTCAAAAAGATTTAGAGATAAAAATATATCTTTAAGTTTGAAAACACATTAATTAATCAGAAAATGGAAATGATTATTTTAATTAGTCAATGTAAACTAGCTTTGGGCATTTAAATGTATAAGCAGCGGTCAGATAGGAGAGAAAAACAATGGAATCGGACCTCAGCGAAAGGACCATCACATCGATGACGTAATGTCAATTGAATCCGAAAGTTACATATAAAAGAAAGTTGGAAATAAAATTGGTTAGTGAGTAAAGAAAATTATAGAGAATTATTACGATGTGACTATATGTGTTAGTGCGGAGTTGAAGGAGAAGGGATTGAAAAGACATACTCTTCAATCCCTTCAGTTTTGTTAAAAAAAAAAGAAATGACATCGTTTTCTACATTGAGGACCAGCCAATGCAAAAAACCTCCGGATGAATAAATAAATTGGCGAACAGAATACCAATCTCTTTTGGATGGCGTGGGAATTCACGTTCAAACAGCAAGCAATGGATAAAAGGAACGTTTTGAAATCGTAAGAACTTTTTGAACTCTCAACTTTAAATATATATAATTAATGAACATTTCTAAACAATAAGAACTTTACTTCTAAACTTGTTCCGTATTTAAAAAAAAATATAATAGAAATAGATTCCTATCTGACCAAACTAAATTATTTATTAATTAGGTATAATTTTATTTGATGTATTTCTTTGTAAAATCATTTCCATTTATTTTTTTTTGTTCTTTTGAGTTTTTATTATGATTTCTGTTTTTCGATAAATTAAACTATATAAATATTAAACTTAGGTCAGGCGTGAATGTCTATATAGATTTGTAAAGTTATATTAGGGGAGGGTAATCTTAGGTTATTCGTTTCGTAGTTGAATTAGGTCAATGGATTGGATATATTGGTGTAATTAGTAGATGTAGTACGAGATTCGCTACGGGCTGAATCGCTATTATACGCTGCACACACTCGTTTGCCTATGGGAGGAATTATAAGATGCAGACCGCAGTTCCTTCCTATGGAGTTTTTTGTTTATTGCTCTCACCGTCAGATAGATGTAATATTCCTATCTGACTAGAAGCAGTTTCTTCTCTTAACCTAATTGTGCTGCCGTATTCGTATTACATTGAACACATTGATATATCAGATGGATTGAAGTTTGGTTTGACTGCGAACCTTTGGCCTAAGGTTAAACGCAGGATTGAATATTTTCTTTTTAAATGCAAATCTATGTAGTCTATTCATACTCGACACTCTAAATAAAGATGCATTAAATTTAAGTTGGGTATAGATGCTTGCATGGGTTCGTTACCGGTTGATTATGTTTTTGTTTTTCATATTTGATCAAAATATATAGACATTCGGTAAATATTGATACCTTACGGTGAGTATCTAAGATGTATTTATGTCAGATGTCTTTTAAGTTATTGGTGTCAATGCGGTGTCTTGTGATGAACATCATTGGGTTTCTTGTATTCCCTATGCAATTGACGGTATCAATGACTTTGTATTTTGATCATTTATGTTTATTTTGAAATGTTTTTTGACCGTGTAATCTATGTAACCGACCTATACTCAACATTAAAAAACATTTTATAAATCCATCTGTGCGAACTTAATTAAAATGTAAACTTATAATATTATAAAAATTAAAATGTAACTTTAAATTCTAAAATCAAATTAAAATCTAAAATAAACATACTAAAATAAAAATGT
Organism: Epiperipatus broadwayi; assembly: GCA_028023455.1. Classification (NCBI taxonomy): domain Eukaryota; kingdom Metazoa; phylum Onychophora; class Udeonychophora; order Euonychophora; family Peripatidae; genus Epiperipatus; species Epiperipatus broadwayi. Next base: position 1,437,528 of record JAQFVV010006204.1, read on the forward strand.
TAAATTTTATATATATGTGTGTAAATAAATGTTTGTATGTTAATTACTGGCAGTGGCTTATTTTATTCTTTTTTTAAAATATTCTTAGATAAGAATTTATTTTAAATATAAATTTCTGCTGTTCCATTGAGCTAGTGACAATGGGCTAACGTCCGGATATTAAAATATATAAAATAAAAAAAAAAAATTTTTTTTTTGACTTACGTATTTGCCTACGTATCTTACGTATGCTACAATATATACAATGAATATATTTCAATTGACATTTAATAAAATTTAAAAAATGATTACATTTTACATGTTTACTTGGCTCTCATTGATATATATATATATGCACACAGACATATGACATAATAATTTCTGAATATATTTGACTTGCCATAAAATGTTATTACTTGTAAATGATATAAATACTTTATACTTGGTTTGCATCAAATACGTGTATATATCATCTGTGCGGTATAATTTATTATTTATAAACTATAAATGAAATTCATTTTTATAATACATATTTAATAATAGCAAAAATTCATTTTCCTTTTTATAGGACATGATTTAATATATATGTGTGTGTGTTTATCAATTTATGCTTATACTGCCATTTACATCATATGATATTTTTGATTTGACAAAATAATAAAGTTATTAAAAATATTCTTTTCCTAATTAATTCCTTGTTGAAAGTATAGAAAAATTCATTCATTATTTTAATAATAAATTTTCTCTTTATTGATAAGTTTTTTTTAAAAAAAAGTACTATCAACTTTTTTGACAGTTTAAGATTAATTAGATAAACACTCTTTTTTCTTTCTATAAATTGTCTATGAATCAATCATTAATTTTATATTTTAATTCAATTCAAGTAAAATTATTTACTTGTAATTTTGAAATATATATTTAAATGTCATTTTAAATAATTACTAAAATAACTCACTAGTTATATATACATTTATCTGCACTTCTCTGCATATAGCTGAAATAGCATATTTATAACTACTTCAGCAAGCTGAGGTTCTCTTAGTAAGCTGGTCTTGGTGAGATTGGTTTATAGTCATATTGGGACAGATATAATTCAGGTGTTTTGGCATTTATTTGGTTCCACATGAACTTCAGGCAAGCAAATTGTTTTCTAGAACATATTTGTAGTAGGCTAGTGAACACAGAAAGTGGGTCTGGTTTTATGTGTATCAAAACTTTTTCATAGTGAACCATAGAGCAGCTGCTGGACTTGCTATCTTTTTTGTCTTATAATTTTAGCTAACTATTTGTATAACTCTGGAAACCAATGAATCAACTCTGCCAACTGCTTCTCAAAAAAAATTACTAGCCAACTAATTTTTTTATCAACTCTTTTTATATAGTCAGCTGAGGTAATAGACTAAATTATAAATTATTTTTAATTAAAAACTGTTTTTTTTTCTTTTTAATTTTTTCAAATCACTTTTAATTAAAAGCTATCCCAAGTATGATCTACAAAGATTTTTAAAAAATAAGTAATAGAAATGTTTACAATTATCAGTTCTATTTTATCAGCAAATATGCTTGTTTTTAATTTTAAAATCAGAATACAATATTATTTATTTAGACCATTTTAAATGTTTAATTTATAATAATATTTTATTTTAAATCCAAAATTATTTAATTATCCCTGTTCTTAGGGCCCCAGTTACAATTGTAACAATAATTATTGCAGTTGTATTTTTACAGTCCAGTCTGAACATGCACAGTTGTATAACTAGGTAATGGATAACTATTTATTAACAATATTTTCCTGATTAATTAAATACTTTGATCATACCACAAAATTGTTAGTTCTACAAATATTATGTGTACAAAAATGTGGAAAATTTTATTGTAAGGCATACATAAAATATAATTAAGATCAAGATGATTTCTTTAGACCCTAGACCAAATTTTGGACCTTCAGAAATGGGTATCTCTGGGAATAAGACTTTCTATGTTACATCTCAGACTGTCTTTTGGCTTGCCATTTTGATCTTCTTTTGCACTAGCTCTAGCAATAAAGCATGCAGGTTCTCTATTTCTAATACAGTTGTTCTACTTATGCTTTTTATTTCTATTATTTTTCTGGAGTATTAAAGTATGTTTTAGGTACACTACAGGATAATCCTTTGATTTGGCTAAACAATGTAATTGTTTTTAATTTTCATTTCTTTTTGTAGTGCAAATCAATTTAATGTTTTAGTTTAATTTAGAATAAATCTAATTTAATCAATTCTGCTATTAAAATTGTAAATCTTTATCTATCTATATCTCCAACTATAACTTAATTAATTGAATACTGTGATTATAAATATTTTATACACATATATTTTATATATTTTTCAAATGCTTAATTAAAACATTTATTAATAAGAATACCAAATATTTCTCTCTATATATATATTTATAATGCCAGAAATATATAAATTGCTACCTGATGTTTAGAGCACTTTTTGTCATCCTGGTTTATAAAAATAACTGTAATTCATCATGGAATATTATTGATATCTATCATGAAAAGGATTTCAAGGATTTTATATAATAAATTGATTAATGACTGGTAAATCCTTACAAAATTCTTTGGGATTTTAAACTATAAAACATAATGGTACCATTATTTTTATTTATTTTGTCCTGAAGTGATTTTAATTCATTTCTAGTAGCTGCTGTTGATATGATATAAAATTTATTAGCATGTTAATAATGTATAAAATATTCAATTTTTTTATAACATTAATAAAACATTAAATCTAAATTTTCCTAAATATTTATTGATAAATAAAGGAATTCTACTTCTATATATCAAGACTTATGTAAACAGTTGTTCTTTATGTATATCAGAAAAATACATGAAGTAACATATGCATAAAATTAAAACAGAAATTGTAATGTTTTATCAAAAGTATATAAAGTAAAAGTATATAAAAAACATTACAAAACATGCTATTAATGCTCTTAGAAATAGAATTGCTTATCATAATTTCTTTCACAAAAACCCCCTAAAATAGATATTATTATCAGGGCAAAAAAAAAAAAAAAAATTATTTCAACTCTAGCATAAGTGGGTATCCCTATTATGATAAATCTACATATATATTTATATAAACACATAAACACATATTAATTATTATTTAGTTTATTATTATAGTTCTCATTAATAATAACTGGTACTCGTAACCTAATAACTAAGTCAAATCATATTAAAAAGTTATTCTACATAGAATATATATCACAAATCATATGTGGCTTAAAGATGAACCTGAAATGTTGTTTTAATATTTGATGTCTAGCATAGAGATTATTATTCTGCACCAATTCTCTTAACTGGAAGTGGAATGCTGATATTTAATGCTATAGATGGAAAGAAACATATAAAGCAAACATAAGGAAAAATTATACTAAAATTTAATTCATTAATACACAAAACTTGTTAATTAATTCAAAATCAATGGGAATAATATAAAAAACAAACTAAAATAGTAGTTTCAATTACCTAAACATTGTTTTAATACTAAATGAAAGAAAAATACCAGTGCATATATATATATTTAACTAAAAAAAAAAAAAAAGAATTAAGTAAAATTAAAATATATATATTTTACTCATTATGAATATTCTTTTTTTTTTTTACTTTATACATATCCAGTGGTGTCATTAACCAAGTCAATCCCATTTCAGTGGAACAGTTATTAAAACTGAGCATTTGACATATTGTTCATTTAAAAAAATGGCAATATTGTCTTATACAAATATTTAAATTTATGAAAAAATATATTTAATCATGTTGTATTACATAATATTTATGTGTTTATAGAAGTGTAGATGCAAGATTATTTACAGTATTAAGAAACAAATAAATATGGAGACTATATATATCTCACCTCTTTAATAAGAATAGAATTTCTAATTTTATTCATATTTAAAATATCAGAAACAATGCCACTGAAATAAGTTGTCTTTATAGAAGGTATGTGTGTTTTTTAAAAAATAAAAATAGTATATGTATATTTATTTTTATATTAACTATATAAAATATATATTACTGATGCCCTTTTTTTTACCATATTTGTTTATAAATTGCATTTCTAATTGTTATTAAAATATACAAGAATAATCAAGCAGAGATCTGTTAGTTTTGTTACACTTTAATATAACTTATTATGCATTTAAAATTTGTAATAATATAAATATATATAGTTGGCTGTCCCTATTTGGATAATAAGCTATGTAATGATATGAATATTAGGATTAGCTCTTTCTTTTTTGGCATCACTTTATATAATACCATAGTGTAGTGCCAGTGCCAGTTTTTACAGTAATATTTAATGCCTGGGGACTGGCGGTTATATGTTTTTGTTTGCCCTAATCTAGTAGACCCTACTAAATTTTGAACAATATTATTTCTCTATAATTATTAGTTTAATTTCATTTATTTCAAGCATTACAGTTTAACGTTTAACTGTTTAATATTCTTTTAACTAAGCGTAAACCTGTACACTTAATTATTACTATGTCCAGGAATTTTGAATCATGGAAATCACAAGACCACAATAATTATCAATATATCAAAGATGAGACTACACCCCATAAAGAAATATCTATGCGTTATATAACAAAATTTAGACTTTATAATATTAATATAAAAAAATAATAATTGAAGAATAGTTTTATTTTGTAAAATATTAAATAATAAAAAAATAGACTTAATTCATATCGCTAGCTGAAAATTCAAATATAAAATGGCAAATAATCCCTCCACCCAATATTATGGTTTTTCACCAATGCTACCTTGTGAATAAAGATCAAGTCTAAATTTCAAACAGCACAGCCAAGAGGTAATCTCTTGAAACATATGCTACAATGTTGTTAAACATTAATATACAGACTTATTCAAACTAGGAGCATGAAATCTAAATTGGTAATGATCTTAAATTGCTTATAAACGAATGTTTAATATATCATCATTGCTAATTTAAATTTCATGCTCCCTAATTTAAATCAGTGTCTATTTCAATATTTAATAACATTGCATCATACAGTTCAAAAAGTTATCTCTTGGCTATGCTATTTGAAATTCAGACTTTATTATTATTCACAAGATATAGCATTGCTGAAAAAACAGAATGTTGTGTGTAGGGGGGTGGGGTGGCAATGATTTGGCATTATTTCTTAAAATGACTAATATATGTCTTTTTTTGTATACATAAAATAAACATGTTTGTTTATGAGCAATTTGTCATTTTTAATTTCAATTTCATGCTCCTAGTTTGAATACATCTATATTTCAATATTTAACAATATTACAGCATATGGTTCAAGAGGATACTTTTTAGCCATACTATTTGAAATTCAAATTTTATCTTTGTTCACAAGGTAGTGTTGCTGAAAAAACAATGTTTGGAGAAGAGGGGTGATTTGACATTTTAAATAATAAAATTATAATAGAATTTAATATTTAAAAGTTTGCTATTAGCAAAATAATGGAATAAAATAAATACTCATTTCTTGATGAAAGATTATGGTAATATAATCATAATTACAGATATATATGAGTCTTAAAGTTAAAATTAAGCATAATTTACTTATTAATATTCTCAGCCTAAATGTTATGACTCATAAAGTTATAGTAGTAATCATATATGTATTTTACAATTATTTTAAATATTGTTAATAGATAAATTCTTGATAAATAAAATTATGATTTAAAAAAACTAATTAAAATGTATAATGTACACATAATAAATAAATAAATAAATAAATGAATAAATCAATTGAATGGTAAATTTTACAATTATTAGCCAACTTTTAAATATTAAATTCCATCATGATTTGAACTGAAATTATTTTTCAATATATTTTTTTTAATATTGTTATTATGAAATTCATATTTTGTTAAGTAAATCTTAATAATTTTTTATTATGTCTGTCTTCATTTTTAATATCTTGATCACTATGATCTTATCCTTTTGAGAATTTGGAGTATAATAATGAATAGATGTATAGGTTTCTGCCTAACACTGGCCAACTATGATGAACCAAATAAAAAAAGAAATTTAAACAAGTAAATAGAGGGAAATAATAATTTTTAAACTAGTAACTAGTGTCTCTTCTTAAATTAAACCCAATTAGAGAGTCAAGGAAACATTATCATTTTGCTTTAATACGTCACCACATTATGTAGTTACATAAATTAGGAGGGATAACCAATTTTACACATTTGAACTATTATATAATTTTGGTTTCCAAAATGTAGAATCCGATTATATTTAGATTCTATTTGGTGTTTTTTCTTGAAAATACATACATAATCTTATAATGTGCAGATCACCAGGATATGTACCATAAGAGAATATTGATCAAAATAAGTTGTGACATTTAAAATTTGGACAGGAGAAATACCAAATTAAGAAAGAAAAAATATGAATGAAGCCCATGAAATTTAGTAGTAATAGGTAATGAAGATAAAAGGTAACTTTGGTGAGGAAGAAAGCATTGTCTCTGTATTATAATTGATAGAATTTAAATAAAAATAAAATATCAACTCAAAATGGTAGATACAAAAGAAGATATGGTAATTTATCAGTTTTATCAATTATTGATTATAAAAGAAATATTAAATGTTCAGGAATATGAAAGTTATGATAGATATGTAAACTTTATGGTCAAATATTTCCTAATCCAAATGAAATTTTTAATCTCAGAATTTTTATTTATAGTTTCAAAAGCAAGCTATTGTATGACTTTCTTATTTTTTATTACATCATAGTTTATTTCCATGAATTTAATTTTTCCATATGAAATAAACATGTCAGATGAAGAAAGTGAATTGCTGTTAACTGAAAGGTCTTTTGATCTCTCTTTCAGACCTTAAAGGAATCCCGTAGGTAAATTTCTAATGTTCCTATGTTTTTGCCATTGCAGCTATTATTATTATGTATTTATATGCTAAACAAACATAAATGGCTCTTCATCAACATGCATTAGCCAATGTGGTTGGTTTATGGGCTATTTACTACTGAATTTGCTTGATAGTTTTTAACTGAAATATCCAGTTTTTTTGAAAACAAATGTATATGAATATTTTTATTTATTTATTAGATATTTACAATCATGATAGACAAAATTAAATTATAGCTCTTATTATTCAAAGCAGCAATTGTTGGCCAAAGATAGTAAAAATTCCTCGGAAACCTGTCTGTCATTCAGTGATTTTTAATTTAACTATGTACACCTGTATATCACTTTTGAGTGTTGGAAGATGACGTGAATTGGAAAAATAACTTTTTAATATTAAATAGGGTACTGTGAAGTTAAAAGAAAAGGGAATTTATGTGAAAAGTGGGGCATGTACTGACATATACTTTACTGTAAAAACACAAATATTGAAAGCACAAATAGTGGTATTCATTATAAATATAAAAAAAAATGAAGAACTTATGAAGATTGATGATATAGCAGATAGAATGGTAAGATTAGTTATTCAACCTAATAGAAAATACAAAATACAGATAATTTATATTTATAACCCAACAAATTCTCATTATGATAAAGAAATAGAAGATTTTTATATAGATATACAAAAGGTTTTGATGAAACAATATTTTAAAATTGTTATGTGGATAAATTCAATATGGTGACAGAAATGAGAGATGGCACAGGTTTGTGGAATTTGCAGAAAAAGTAAAATTGCCTATTATGCAACTCTTTTTGAAATTCCAAATGGAAATGGACGTGGAATTATCTAATTGAAGATACAGCCATATTGAATTACATTTTGACTAATAGAAAATATGTATTTCAAGATAGCGGTGTTTTTAACAGATTCAACACAGGAAGTGAGAATTGATTAGTGAGATGCTAAGATATGTGTTAATAATTTAGATAAATGGAAATGATTAAAAAGACAACATTAACAATTGATATTTCTAATCTTCAAAAGCATTTCAGTGAATTTAAATTGGAATTTGCTAATCATTTTTAAACATCAACAAATTTTGAAGATGTTTCAAACTTAACTGACATCAATAAGATGACAAATGATACTCTATTAAGAAAGGCAACAAAGATAGCTGCTACAAAAAAACAATAATGATCAGTAAATTTTCAATTGAAACAAGGCAATATATAAAGAAAAGAATGAATATGAAAATATGTAAAAGTTTTCCATCAAGAAGGCTATAATATCTGAATTCAGTAAATTGATATGAAAAATAGTTAATAATCAGATAAGAAAATATAACTGAATTGAAAAGAAAAATTATAAAAAATAAAGAAATTTCAAAAATATAAAACAACATCTTAATTTTGGAAGAAAAGTTATTTCAGCAATAAAATTAAAAGATGAAACTATTACTAAAAAGAGAGATGACATTACAAATAATTGTTTATTAATAAAAAACAAGAAAACATATTAACTACAATTACTACAGATCTAAAATTTCCAAATGTTTTAATGGAAATGATGAGTCATGCAATTAAATCTATAAAAAAGGAAAAAGCTCAAGGAAATGATGGAATTATTATTGATATCTTAAGAGATGCAAATGAAGAAATAGTAAAATTGTTGACAAAAACATTAACTAAATGTTTAAAAGATAAAAATGTCACAGAAGATTGGAAAAATGCATTAGCAATATTGATTTATAAGTAAGGTGATAAATGAAATATTAGACATTACAGACTTGTCCATCTGTTATAAATAAAATCTTTTATCAGGATAATTACAACTCATTAGCAATAAACTTTGATCCAAAACAAGCTGGATTTAAAAATAGTTTTAGCATAGTATTTCACATCCAAGAGTTGAGAAAAGTTATAGAAATATACCAGAGAATATGAACAATTACTATGCTTTGGATATGAAAAGGCATATGAATTTATAAGCATTTTCAAATATTAACATTAATAAGAAATATATTACGGTGATTTCATATCTCCAAAACTTTTACAGCAGGTTTACAAAAAGTATTTTGTGGATTAAAATGGGAAGCTAAGATATCACAAGTAAATGGATATTTTTAAAGTCATCTAGATTTTGTAGGTGATGCAGTGGTTTTTATAAATAATGCTTTAGAGCTTCAGGAAACGTTGCAAGAGTAAGAAAATATGACTAAAGATGAATACTAAAATGACTAAAATAATGTTCAATGAATTTTCTCAGAAGAAGAAAATAAAGATAGGTAATGGTGAATTAGAACAAGTTAACAAAATACCTTGGTCAAATTATTAATTCAGATGAAAACATAATGGCTGAAATTAATTATAGAATTAAACTTGGCTAGGATCTTTTTAGTAGAAATAATTTAATATAAAAAAAAGTGAATGGGTTAAATGAAAATATGATTTAAACTTGGAGAGATCTTTATTTCAGTGGACTGATTATGATTGAAAAAGATAAAATCATGCTAAAATTTGTCTAGAAAATAATATTTTACAAATTATTTATTGTACACCATAATATATTTTATGTTCTGTGATTGAAATCATCCTATTTAGCCAATGTTTGATAACTTTTTAAAACGATTCATTATTGTATGTCATAATTTTAATTATATGTTTATGCTATTAAAATCGATATTACTATGCATTATGTTCTCTACTAAAAGACAGTTTGGGATAACCAGGTCAATGTCATGACCTGAGTGACATTCAGTTATCATTATTATTGCTTAGTATCTTCTCTATATAAATTAGTTTAGCATCTCAAATTTAGAATTGCATGATAAAATAATTTTTTAAGATATATCATATTACTATATCATATTATGTTTGCCATAGCTTGACAACCGAAATATTTTAAATAACTTTATTTTTAACAAAATGATAAAATATGTTATTGATGTCAATATTTAATGCTGTCAAATATTTTTTTCTATAAAAAATTCATATTAAGTGAAATATGTTTATTTAATATTTTGTTCATTATTATAATTGCCTTTATTAAAAATTTTCCTTGATAACTAAATGTTTCCTGCTATATGACATATAGTTGTGAAGATGCTCCATAGCTGAAAAATGTGTACCAGTGCTATAACATTTTGTAATTAAAACTATTTAGCTATTAATTCATTTTGAATGTAATTTAGTATTACGGTTGCAAGCCCTTCCCGTTTTATCTACAGTAAATATGATTTGTAATTTCTTTTTGAAAACTTAAAAAATATTGAGAGATAATTAGATCAGTTGGAATAGTATAAAATTCTAGATCAGTTTAAACTATTTCAGAATGTCAGAAATTCTGAACCAAGCTAATGGTGAGATTTTATTTATGTTATTACCTTCTACATTAACTTGAAGTGTAAGAAAAATAAGTAAATTGAGTTTCTGTTTAAATGTTTTTTTTTTTCAAACATTCCATAAAGTTGAATGGGAGAGTAATTTTTTTTTATGCAATAGTAAAGTTTGATCTGAAAGAAAAATCTTAAACTTCATATTTAAGTCTCTGATGTTCTAAAATTTTTGAGGCTAAGAATTCTGCATATTTATATATGCCAAGAACTAGAAAAAAAAATTGTTGGGTTCAGCAGACTATTATATTTTTAGTGTTATATATAACAAGAATACCATAAAATTTTAAATGACGGAAACAAGTCTTGAACAATTATTTTTTATAAATGTAACACAAATATCAGCTTTAGATGATATTTCAAAGTTGAATTAACTAAAGAAATATTAAAATACTGTTAAATAATATTAAATTATTAATGGGCTACTAAGTTGTATAGAAATTAAATAAGTTTTGATTAGATATCAACATTTAGCATTGTTTCATAAAATTTATGAAGGGAAAGAGCATTATTCAAGATAATGTTCTATAAACAGAGCAAAACTCTCCATACAGTATTGCCACCCATGCTAAACAGAGTAATCAATGACAGGTGGCAATACTGTATGGAGAGTTTTGCTCTGTTTATCAACAATTAATGTGCTAGTATAGGAAATGTGATCATATGATGATAATGTTCTATAATAAATTTTTATTATGATTGAAAAAGGAATTTTTAGATTTCATGTGTGCATGTATTTTTTATTATTATTTTAAATGATATATCATTAAGCTCATTTTTATGTAGGGTTTCCGACTATTTTTGATATATTGCAGAGTAGCAACATTTTCCTAAGTTTATTTTGATATTTCTGATCCTTAGTATCTTTTATCCCCACCATTCTATAATCCCTTTTTTGAATTTGTAAAGAAAGTTTGTGGCCCCTAACAATGGCTTTTTTTTGTTGTTTATTTTATGTCAAATCACATCATTTAAAATTAATTAAATATTAAAAAAAAAGATCTAAAGATGAAAATAGTGTGTACTATGGGTAGAACAAGTTAAACTACTAATCATCACATGATCATCATCTCTTCCTCACTGACGAAGGCCACAAGCCAGAAACTAGTCTGGGGATATTGAATGAGTAGGCACTAGATAGGGATTTTATGCACAAGCCTTCTGGCATCCATTGATTACTCTGGTTGGCACAAGGTGGCACTACTGTATGGAGAGAGTTTTGCCTTGTTTGATAGAACAAGTTAATATATAAATGATTTATTGAGAATATTTTTAAAATAATACTCATGATTGTTTTACTTAAAGAAAAACAACATTACAGAAAATAAATAAATTGTATTATAGAGTTAATATTTATTAAATATTTGTTGTCTTTTAAAGAAAGATCAACTTGATTGTTAACATAGACTATAATTCATTGTTTTAACAACTCTTGAAAGCTAGAAAAAGAATAAGTTGCAAATATACAATTAAGGCTAGATCTTTTTTAAGAGTATGTGATAAAAAATTATACATTAAATGTGTTTTAGTATCTAGAGAGTTTGTTAAATGAAGATGGAAATAATTGCTAATGATAATAAAATGGGAATTGCAATGCTTCAACAGATTTTAAATTAGATTTGAAAGTTATTTTGTGATTCATTCACGTTAATTTTGAGACTGAGATGGTTTGAGTAAATTATAACTTTATATGACATAGAAACTTATTAAGAAAGATTGGTACTTTAATAAAGTGGCTGTTGAGAGTAGAAAAGATGAGTGTGAAAAATTAGGTTAGAAGTGTAGAAATATCATACCATTTACACCTTTCTTAAACACTTTATCAATACTCTTCATTTATATCAAACTAACAGTTTCAATTGTCCTGCAGTCATCATCAGAGCTACAATATTCAAATATATAATTAATACACTTATACACATATTCATATGCATAATTAAATACACAGTATAAACAAAAATAAATATACATTTTAATCTGACTATTATAAATAATCATTTCCCATTTTATTACTTTACTCTTAAAATAATTATATCAATATTTATTTTATTTTTTAAAAAATATTATAATTATAAACTTTAACATTTATTCTACTATTTAGTACATATTATTCCCAGGAGGCTGTAAAGTCACCAACCAAGGCAGCGGTTGGTGGCCGAAGGCAGAGGGTGCTAAGAATCCCCTGATTGCGGACCCAGGCTGCCATTTGATGACGACTTTTTATTTAGGTACTTACGACTGCAGATCACTTTCAAGTGAAGGAAGATTGCAAGAATTAGAAGAAGAACTGTCTTATATTAAATGGGACATTATTGGACTTTGTGAAGTTAGAATAAAAGGAGAAGAAACAATTGATTTAAAAAGTGGACATATACTCTATTATAAAGGCACACATATTGGAAATACAAGTGGAGTAGGATTCATTATAAATAAAAAGTGGAAGAACAATATTGTGGAGATTGATGGTGGATCGGACAGAGTGGCAAGATTAGTTATACAACTTAATAGCAGATACCAAATGCAGATAATTCAGGTTTATGCCCCAACAAGTTCTCATAGTGATGAAGTAGTAGAAGATTTTTATATGGATGTACAAAAGGCTTTTGATCAGAGTAAACAATATTTTAAAATTGTTATGGGAGACTTTAATGCTAGAATTGGTAGACAAATGAAAGATGAAATTGCTGTAGGTAATTTTGGTTATGGTAATAGAAATGAGAGAGGACATAGACTTGTGGAGTTTGCAGAAAAAGAAAAACTTTATATTATGAATTCATTTTTTGAGAAAAATGTTAAAAGGAAATGGACATGGAAGCATCCAAATGAAGGTACAGCAGAATTGGATTATATTTTGACTAACAGAAAATACATATTTCAAGATTGTAATGTTCTTAATAAATTTAACACAGGAAGTGATCATCGATTAGTAAGGTGTAAGTTACGTGTTAATGTAAAACTAGAGAGACAAAAATTATTAAGAAAAACAATATTTGCAGTTGATATTCCTAATCTTCAGAAACATTCTAATGAATTTAAATTAGAACTTACAAATAGGTTTCAAGTGTTAGGAGATTTTGAACATGATTCAGATTTGAATGAAATTAATATGAAAATAACTGATACACTTTTAAAAACTGCAACAAACATAGCTGGTAGAAAAAAGCAGCAATTGACTAATAAAATTTCTACTGAGACTAGAGAATTTATGAAGAAAAGAAGGAATATGAAGATATACAAAAATGATGTATTAAAAAGAATTGAATATCTCGAATTTTGTAAAATGATACGGAAAAGAGTTGAAAATGATATAAGAAAGTATAACTGTGAAATAGCAAGGAAAGCTGTAGAAGAAAATAAAAGTCTCAAAAATGTTAAACAACATTTTGGTATTGGTAGGAAATTTATATCTGCAATAAGAAAAAAAGATGGAATTATTACTAAAAAGAGAGATGACATCTTGAAATTGGTAGAAGATTTTTATCAAGAATTATATAGTAATAAAGAACAAGTACCTCCTATATCTATTACATCTTCTGAATTGCCCAGAATTTTAAATGAAGAAGTGAGACATGCAATTAAGTGTATGAAGAAAGGAAAGGCTCCAGGAAATGATGGAATTATAATTGATATATTAAAAGAAGCAGGTGAAGAAATAGAAACAATTTTAGCAAAGTTATATACCAAATGTCTAAATGATAAAGATGTACCGGAAGATTGGAAGAATGCAGTAATAATATTAATATTTAAAAAAGGTGATAAAGAAGATATTAGAAATTACAGACCTATTAGCCTTTTATCAGTTTTATATAAAATTTTTACCAAAATAATTACAACTCGTCTACAGAGAACTTTGGATTTCCACCAACCAAGAGAACAAGCTGGATTTAAAAGTGGTTTTAGTACAATAGATCATATCCAGGTATTGAGAGAGGTCATAGAAAGGACAAACAAATATGAGTTGTCATTATGTTTTGGATTTGTAGATTATGAAAAGGCATTCGATTCTATACACATTTCTTCAGTGATTAAAGCATTGGATCATCAAGGTATAGATCCAGGATATTGTCATATTTTAAAGAATATTTATAAAAATGCAACAGCAACAATTAGATTACATAATGATACTGGAAAAATCAACATTGAGAAAGGTGTAAGACAAGGTGACTCCATATCTCCAAAACTCTTTACAGCAGTGCTGCAAAAAATATTTTGTGGATTAAAATGGGAAACTAAAGGATTGAAAGTAAATGGAGAGTATTTAAGTCATTTAGATTTTGCAGATGATGTAGTTGTTTTTGCAAATAATGCTTCAGAGCTGCAGGAAATGTTGCAGGAGTTAGCAGATGAAAGTAGAAAAGTAGGACTAAAGATAAATGTTAAAAAGACTAAAGTAATGTTTAATCGATTTGCTCAAAATATGAAAATAAAGATTGATTATGAAGAATTAGAAGAAGTTAACAGTTACAAATACCTTGGTCAGATTATTAATACAGATGGAAACATAATGGAGGAAATTAATGATAGAATTAAACTTGGTTGGAGTGCTTTTGGTAGAAATAACTTGATACTAAAAGGAAATATGCCTATGTGTTTGAAAAGGATGTTTTTTAACAAATGTGTTTTACCAGTTCTTACTTATGGATCTGAGACTTGGACACTTAATAGAAGAGCAATACAGAGACTTCAGACCACTCAAAGGAGTATGGAGAGATGTATGTTGGGAGTAACAAGAAGAGATCGAAAACGCAATGTATGGGTAAGACAACAAACAGGTGTTACTGACCTTATTGAAAAAATTAAAAGATTGAAATGGAGTTGGGCTGGACATATTGCTAGAAGAGATGATAATAGATGGACAATTGAAATTTTAAACTGGATTCCAAGAGATTGTAAAAGACCCAGAAAGAGACCACATGTGAGATGGATAGATGAAATAAGAAAATGTGCAGGGGTGTTGTGGAGAAGAGAAGCTAAAGATCGGAGAAGATGGATTAAACTTGGAGAGACCTTCATCCTGCAGTGGATTGATAATGGTTGATGATGTGATGATTGTCATTTTACTTATATTATAAATGACCTAATCTTTTCTTACTTTTTATTAAATATTTTATAATTATCAATTAACTTTTCCAACATTACAAATTACTTTTTTACATTACAAAAATTACCTACCTCTTCACAATCCTATTACCAAAACCCAACAGTCAAAATTTTCAAAATCTGTACACTTGTTTATCACTCCCTCTATTGTCATTTTCTTCAACTTTATTTTTTTAACCTTTTTCAAACTCAAACTATTATTAATAATAATTGTTTATAAAATTATTGTTTTTATCCCAAAATCCTTATTAAGATTTTGTTTTATATTCTTAATCAAGATTGAAAAGACTAAATAGAAAGAATATAATTAGTTAAATGAAGCAGAGTTTGATATTGCTTATACTTAGAAATGAACTAATTTGAAAGATAACAGAAACAACAAAAAAAGTAAATTGATAATCTTAAAAAAAAAGATATTAATTATGAGTCTTGGGAAAAGTGATTTAGTGTAGTTTAAAATATATGAATTGCATTTAATAGATAATTAATAATGAATATGGTGACAAAGTGTACATTTTAACTGAAGTTCATCTTTTATTATTAAATAGGCTGTTTTGTTGCTATTGTATTAAGTTTGGGAAGCTAATAAACATTCAAATATTATTTTCAACTTTCTTTGTTTTTACCAGTGCACCCCACATCTCAATTTCATCATACAATTAGTTATCCATCAGAGCAGAACTTCGGAGTATCTCCTCTCACTATACATGCACATCTACATGTGTTCATCAGGTGAGCTAAATGTGTCAAACTCCTAAATATTATATTAATTTAGAACTTGAAATGAATATTACTTACAGACTTGGTTGTTATATATAAAAGATTTAACAATATAATGTGTATCAAGGAAATTATTTTTCTTGTGAGTGATATTTTTTATTAAATATTAATAACATTTACAAATAAGGAAGTTTTTTAAAGTCCAAATTGTTTTATTGCTACATTTCTCACTAATAGTTTTTATGAAATATGCTTTTGTATCAATGTTTTGACCTGGAGCTAAAACTAAACAAGCTTGTGCTTGTTTTTGTTTATTCAATTTTTTAAACTTGAAAATCCTGACTGTTATTAAATATTGATTCTTTAGATTGTAAATTTTATTAGTTTCAGGGAAAAGATTTGATTTGTTGTGGAAAATACTCATTTGGGAAATAATTTTATTTTCAAACTGATTATTTGTTTAATAATTCTTTTTGCTACATGTAAGAAATATTTTACATTTTTATTTTGTTTGATTTTTTAAACTTTACATGATCATTATTCTTTATGCTTACACAAGCTGTTTACGCAGAGGTAAAACTCTCCATATAATAACACCACAAGCTAGAAACTAGTCTGGGGATATTAGTTGAGTAGATACTAGATACGGATTTTATGCATAAGTCCTCCTGCATCCCTTGATTATAGTTGGCTTGTACTGAGTGCTGCTACTATATGGAGAGTTGCCTCTGTGTAAACAGCTTGTGTAAGCATAAAGAATGTGATCATGTGATGTTTAGTAGTTTAATACCAATCCTGCCCAATAGGATTATGGAGACTGTGGTTATTAAAGAACCAAAGACACCAAAAAGTATGGATGCTGAACTGAGTTCAGATCTATATGTCTATATAAGCTAATGAGCTTGAATTGAAAATATTAATTGTATTTTTGTTTTGGACTCAAAGCTTTATAGTTAGTTAATAAGGCAAAAGGTGGCTGCTGGAAGATTGCATTAGATCCTAAGATCTTGGTGCAGTGCTCTCAGATCCAAGGCTACTCACTGATGAAAGCTACAAGCTAGAAAATAATCTGGAAATATTGGATGAGCAGGCACTAGATAGGGATTTTATACACCAACCCCCCCTGCATCCATTGATTACTGTGGCTTGCACTGAATGGTACTACTGTATGGAGAGTTTTACCTCTTTGTTTGATTTTTTAAATAAAGTTGCTGTACCTTTTTTTTTTTAAGTATTTTTACTATGCCTGTTATTTCACTTTTCAATTTTTTTTTTTTTTAAAGATTCTAAATTTTCAATTTATTTTGCTTTACTTTTCTATTCAGTTTTAACATGTTTCAGAAATTTTTGCATAATTTAAACTGACTTTTATATGATATATAGATTAGTCTTAGTTTGAGTTTTTGTTTTATTTTTAATCTGAAGTATTGCTTCATAGTTGCATATTATTTTTATCATGATGGTGAATTCTTTCTTAAATTATTCAAATATTAAAAATGAGAAGAAAATAATTATCAATGTTTATAGTTAATTGATAATAAGTTCTTGTGTGAATAATTTATTACTTAATATCTATATTTTTATGTATTAAAATATTTACTTTAGTTCTTTTGATGAAAATAATAATAATCTTTATTTTAAGCCAATAAACATCACATGACCACCATCTCTTATGCTTGTGTATAACTGTTGTTAAAACAGGCAAAACTCACTATACATATGCCACACACAGCAAGCCGGCATACGTATAGTGAGTTTTTCCTGTTTTAATCTTTATTTTAGTTGGAAATTTTTTATGTGAAATAAAGTTTTAATTTCTTAAATATAACTACTATGCTAATATTTTAATTAATTCCCATGTTAAATGACCAAGAGGACAACCACATTATATTTTTTTGGTCCTAAAATTCAAAATAATAATTTTTTAATTAGTATTCTGTTTGCCCCTATTGTAATTATGTATTGAGATATTATGGATATTAGGAGATCATAAGTAGAGGGGTTTGAACTTAGGATTTTCAGTTTGAGGATGAATGTAGACTGAAATTTTTAAGTTCATGTCCCTCTACTTACTATAGTAAACATTCAGTATACTGACTGAATAGATTAATTAATAAATTGTTATTAAATTTATATACTAAACAACAAATTAATTGTTTAAATGAAACTAATTTAATAATTTCATTAGCTGAATTTAGACAATTAATTTATTTTTTAATGCTGCATTTCTATTTATTGTAAAATCAGCTTAATGGAACATTTTAAAAAAATTTAGTTTGAAAATTATACCATAATTTGACACTATTAAATTTCTATCTTGTTATTAAAAGGAATTAAGTAGTTTTATTCTCGTCATGACATTTTTGTATTTTTCCTGGGTTTGAAATTCTGGGAATGTTGTAATGATAGAAGTGAATGTTTATTGTTTGCTTGCCTTATATTCTATCAGCTATTTATGCCGTGACATTCTCTTTATAATTAAAGTTGGTGATAACATTTGGATAGTGTATTCCTACCCATTAGCACTACTTTATTTGGAGAGCCATATTGCCATATAAAAGTGTACCATTTCACAAAATTTTGCAATTCAATACCTGGCCATATTTATATTCACTAGAGGCTCAAAAAGATATTTTTATAATATACATATGTATGCTTTTTTGTAGTAATATTTTCATAAACTTTTTAATAATATTCACAATAATAGTATAAAGGTGTTTTTAAAAATATGCAATTAAAATTCAGGTTTTTCTAAACCACCAAGTTATGAGAGAGAGTAATTTTTTTTTCTATTATGTTAATGATAAAGTGAAAAAGAAATGCACTCTTATCCAGTAGGCTTACTAATTTATTTATATATGTTTGGCTTTTAGATTTATAATATGCTGATGATTATGCTATTCTTCTCAATTCAGAAGTTCTATAATAGTACATAAAATAGTTAATTGTTTAAAAGGTCATATGATGTTCAGCCAAAGAAAATAATAGATTGAGCTTCAATTGAAGAATTTTTAACCCATGAGTTTGTATCTTTATCATTACATTAAATTGCACAAAGCATACGATATTCTTAATGGTTTTAACTTAACCTATAATGATACTAGTTTATGAACTCCTTTATCAGCAAGTGATGAAAAAATATTTACATTTTTTACTCTGGATAATTATCATATTGAGAATATTAATTAATTTAAATATCTTGGTATCTTTTTAAGAAGAATGAAGTCAGGATGTTAAGGTGCAACACAGACTCCAGTATGTTTGTCTCTACATTTAGCAATTTAAATGATAAAGTATTTTACTATAGTGATATAACTTATGTCCCACATTTCTATATTAATGCAACATTTAGACATAGGAAAATTTTTAGTGAAAAATATTTTATAAGATTTTAAAAAGATGATAACAAGATCATAAGACTAATAGATATATTTTTAAACTTTCTGAAAGTGATGCTATTGAATCTATTATTACAGAGACAAATCTTCATTTGATTTGGCATGAAAATCAATTAAACAGTTATTACACTTCATAAAACAATGTTTTTAACATAGTTTTGTGGGATGGCAGATCCCTTTAACACTACAAAAGATGATCGCCAAGTCAGTATTTAATAGTGAAATATAGTTTGTTTTCATTAAGAAGATATGTGTAAGTGCTACAATTGAATATGGATTGAAATTTTTCAGTGAGAAATGTTTGCTGCAGAAGTTCAGATACAACATTGTGATGCATGTGGATATTTTTATAGTTTATGGATTGGTTTATATAATGTTGCAAAATTTGTCTTTAATTTTATGTATTCTTTGTCTTTTCATCATCTTTTTTCATATTTAGAATTAGAATAACAATTCTCATTTCTGAATGATGGTTTATGCTGTTCATGTTGATGTATATTTGTATAAAACCAGAAAAAATATCACATGATCCAGTTTACATCTTGCTTTTCAGTACATATTTGTTTTTCACTCGAATTACGCCATCTAAGTAGCTAATTAGAGAGAGAGAGAAAGAGAATTATGGTATATTCATAAATTAAGTTTTTTGCCAAAGGTTTTATATATGTGTTTTTGCTGTAATATTTATATGAGGTTTTTAATAACATTTACATAATTATTTTGAAAATGTATTAAAAAACTAGTGAATAAAATTAATTGTCTACGTTTTATCAGTTTTTGCTTAACTCTTGTTATTGAAAAATGAAAATTCAAATTACTAGAGCATACTTTTTCTTTTTTTTATAGTTCAATGAAAATTAAAAGTACTATGAACAAATTAACTTAAGAGGTTATCCACATTACTAATTTAGCATCATATTGTGTTTGTATATATATATTGTATCTGTTGATTTTCACCAAAGCTTTCCAAGTTTGAAACTTATATTGCTATTAATAGTTTAGCTAAAAATTTTCCTCATGTAGTATGTTAAATTTCTGATAAAAGTGTTTAGATAATAGTAATTTTAAGTAAACATTAAGGTTTGGATAAACTTTAACAGTTATATAATATATAATGCAATCTCATTCGCAAATGCTCGAAATGAAAGTAGCTTATTCGTTAATATAAATGGAAGAGGAATATAAAGGGTCTTAAACAGTCAAAATGAGTATGTAATTATTTAGTGAGTATATTTGAGGGGTAGTTTTTTTATGAGTAGAATAGATAAAGGAAAATATAAATATTTTATAGGATCGATAAAATTGTTAATTAGTAAAAAAAAAAAATTAATTGAGGGGAAAATGGATCTGTTGGGAAGTAAGGATTAGCTATAAAACATCCATAGAAAGAAAGCTGCGTGTTAAATTAAGGGTTAAGTAAAAGTGTTAGAATTGATCAAGCAGAATCACAAGGTGTGAGCATGCAAGTTGTGAATGTATAAAAAATTTTAATTATAAAAGTAATCATCTATCTCAGGGGTGGCCAACTTTTGTGTTCATAAGATCGACTTTTTATTTTGAAAATGTGTTGCGATCGACTTGTTGTCATAGGCGTAGTCTAAGTGGAGAAAGATGTGAACATACTATTTTTATATATCTACCTATGTAAAAAAAATAATTATTTAACAGGCTAAAAAACTCATGCCCGTGGGAATTAAAGCAACATGATTAATTATTAACAATATTTATTAATTCAAATTAGCTACTGATAAAGACATATTTAGAATTTATTTTATTATCTTAACATTAATGGGAAAACTGTGTTTGCATGTCTTTAACCAAGGAATCATAATTAGGTATATATCCTGACAAAGATAATAATAAAGAATCCTCAGTATGAGAATCAGGACAGAACGTTGTTTAGTCTTCGTTAACTTTAAGTATGAAAATGCCGATTCACACAGGTATGTAGATCCGAAACAAGAATAAATATATTCGCTACATTTGATGATATTGGGAAATTTTTCTCGGTTGACGTATTTCCAAAAATCTTCTTCAAATTTTCTAGCTTGTAAGATTAAATCAGTTTGTAAAATTATAATTTCATTTTCTAAAGCCTTTTGCTCCATATGAAATATGTCTGAAATTTTTTGGCTAATGCATTTCACATTTAAATCTATTTTAAAAGGAAAAGATATACATTCCACAACTTCTTTAATTTTTTCAAATTCTTGGAATCTTACCTTAAAATCTTCAATTACTTTTTGGATTTTGACATATTTGTCGATATTATAATTAATATTTTTATGCTTTTGTAGGTGATCCGCCATATTTGGAAAATGATTCAGATTATTTTGTTGCAGATCTTCTATTAGCATAATAAATTTTGTCTTATATGCATCTACACAGCTGATCATATCAATTACTGTTTTATTTCTACCTTGTAATTCTATATTTAAATGACTTAACATTGAAGTAAAATCGGTTAGAAAAGCTAAGTCACTAAGCCAAGTTTTATCATTTAAATTTTCACATTTACCATCTTGCTCATGGAGAAAATCTATTATTTCAGGCAATAAATCATGAATTTACCTCTGCTTAACCATCTTACATTGGTATGTAATAATAATTCAGGTTGGCCTTCATCGAGCTGCAGTTGGAAGAGACATCGTTTGAGGGAACTTCCTCGAATTGAATTAACAATTTTAAACGCTATGTCCATTACTTCTTTTGGGTTTAGTCTCTTGCTGGCTAACACTTGCTGGTGAATTATGCAGTGGTAGCTCAAAAAAGCTGGAAATTCATCTTCATTTTGACATAGGGCTATAAATCCATTTATGCGACCTATCATTGCAGCTGCACCATCCGTTGTTATTGAAACTAATTTAAAAAGTGGTACTTTCAAATCATTGAGCAAGTTTTTAAAGGCTTTGAATATATCTACACCTCTAGTTCTTTCTTTCAAAGAAATCAGACCCAACAATTCTTCTTTAGATGTAAAATCTTTAAAAACCATACGAATGAAAACAAGTAATTATGCTGTATCACTTATATCTGTTGATTCATCACATTGAAGGGAAAAACAAGAACATCTATTAATATCATTATATAACTGTTCTTTTACATTTCCACTCATCTTCTCAATTCGTCGCACCACAGTGTTTCGAGATAGTTGCAGATCTTGAATTGCAGCAATAATTTCACTCTTGTTATGAAAATTGCTAAAAAGTGAATCTGACATTTCCAAAACAGTTTCCTTTACAAATTCACCCTCAGAAAATGGTTTACATTTTTTTGCTAAAAGATAACTTACTTTGAATGATGCAGTAGTTACTGCTTGTGACTTCAACATTGGCTTTTTAAAAACTTTTTGTTGATTTTTTAATTGAGTTTTAAGATCCCTAACTTTACATTTTCTCAATTCGGTACTTTGTGGATAATCTGTTTGATACTTGTTATGTAAAGCTAAAAAATGTCTCTCCAGATTACCCTTTTTAGCAATGGCTATCAAGGTAAAGCATATTAAGCAACAACATTTATCATTCACCATTGTAAAAAAGTAGTCGAGTTCCCATTCTTCATTGAAATGATAAGTTTTCGATTTTTTTGGTTTACTACTCATGTTCATGGGTATACTAAAGTGAAAAAAGAAATACTTATGACAATTTTGTTTCGAATTAAATATTTTGCAAGAAAATTAAAAACTCATGAACTGCAATCATTAACTTTGTTAACGACTTCAGCTTAAACATCTGTTGCCAAGAAGGCTCATTAATCAAGTAAATAGATAGATAAGAAAAGCCACAATTTAAATTAAAGCATAAGAAAAGGTACTTACATTTTAAACAGAAGAAAAATTGAAACTCCACGCAGTCACCGTCGATAGATAATATTGATTAATAATAATAATATTGTTCATACGGGGGCACTACTACGTTCTGAATATTAGAGAATGAACATTTAGTAATGAAAACTGGGAGTTTTTATATCAAATCTTTCTCTTCCCCTGCATAAGTCATAACTTGTTGACAACTTTAAGTCTTATATTTTAGTTTTTAACACTACTTTATTAAATCTTAGTAAAGACAAAAACTCCAGCTGAGTAATTGATAAATAGTGCTGGTCCAGTGATTTTTGCCTTTGTCTTACATTTATTTTTAATTTTTTTTTTAAATTTTAGTTCTTGGTTACCAGGTGTGAGTCAGAATGATTTCCAAGAAATAAATCTTTTTTAAAAAAAAGATTTCAGTTCTGTAAAATGTAAACATTCTTTTATATGTGTAACACTATCACACTGAATTTAGTATTTTATATGCAAATGCAAGCAAATTTATAAACTAAATTTATAATAACTTAAAATAGATAATTTAGAAAAGTTGTTTAAATTCACAAAATCTATCACATTACAGTTTCCTTCGCATATATACATAGGTGTGCTTCTACACACACAATAATGTGTACACAACTTACTTTATTATTATTTTAAATTAGAACTGCATATTATAGTTATATGCATATAGATATTATTAGCTAATTAATGTGCAATATGAATGTACGCACATACAATATACGCACATACTCGTTAACAGACTTTTATACAATATTTTAGTATTAATTTAAAATATACATGGACTTGGATGAATTTGAATTAAAGAAAATTATACTACTATGAAACATAGTAGTCTGAAACTGTAAGATATATAAATCATACTGTTTCAATACTAAAGAAAAGAAGCTATCGTATAACACTACCAAATATTCAAGCTAAATAGCTGTGTTTTTTGAGTCAATAACTGCATGCATACTGTTGCATTTGCGCGTTATGTTCACGCGTTGCATTTGGTTACAAAAACACATTAAGTCAAGATTAAAAATATTATTTTCAATAATGTAACGACTTATTGGACTTCACCTGTCTAGAATTGAAAAAAAAATTAAAACAAAAATAACAAAAAAAAGTTAAAAATCTTGACAATTTGTTTCACTCATAATTGGCCGGTTCTTGCCAGCCAGTTCTTGGCAGATTGGTCTAGTGATCGACCAAAACTGGCTTCGCAATCGACCAATTGACTTTTTGGACACTCCTGATCTATCTTAATAAGGCATGTGGGGTATCGTTCAAAAGCCTGTTGAGAAAGCAATAATTTTATCTAAATTTCAAATCTATAGCAGAAGGTTCTCATTCAAAATCTTGAGTTCAAAGTTAGTCTGCTATGTTTTTTTTTTTATTATCATTATTAAAAAAATTTTTAAATTTATTATTTGGCTCTCTCTCAAGCCGTTTTCATTCCGAATGGGAAAACATTCCATAAGAACCACGTGATGTCTGTCTGAGTGTAGACACTTAATTTTAAAACAATAGGGAATAGCCAATTAAAATTATGATATAAAGATTTAATTGACAGAAGGCAGGAATCAGAGATTGATGGACAGGTCAAGATGATAAAATTCGGACATTTTCTAAGAGGGGGCTTCTTCATTTTCTCTTCGGTTTGCGTGTATAAGGGTCTACAATCTCCAATTTATATAATATAGAATTATTGTCATCTGTACTGACTCCAATCTCTGATTCCAAAATATTGAATCAAATGATATATTTTTATTAAAATATAATGCGTGCTTAAACTTTTCATATCAGGTGTATGTTCTTTCTTCCCAAAATTAATCATCATCATGATTCGCAAAATGACCGACATTGTCACAACGTATCGGAAAATAGTATAGTGTTTGCCAAAGACTAAAAGTTACTTTGAGGAAAATATGAAAATCATAAATCATATTAGTATTTTCTTCAATCAATTAATTATGATATTTGATAAATATGACTGTTGCTATTATAAAATTAAAAAAAAGAAAACTTATTCAAGAAAAGAGCAGAACTGAAATTGTAATATAAAGTGTATATTTTAGATCCCACCTGGAATATTATTTCTATCACTAGTACCATACAAAACAAAGTTGTCAATGAAAGAAGACTTGAGGATGTAATTGAAATCTAATATGTTATATCAAAAGGAGATATTGTTGATAAAAAAAAAAAACTCAATTGTTATGCCTCTAAATTGTGATAAAACTTGTTTAAATTACATGAAAATCGGAAATGAAATCCTATCTGAAGAAATAGCAAATGTCTAAAAAAAAAACAAAAAAACAGATGATTGGGAAATTACTACCTCATTTGGATAAATTTAGTAATTATAATGGGATAGCACGAGTTTCCTAGGTGAAACCCATTGAATAGTAACTGTATGTTTTCTGAATTGAATGTTACAGTGAAACCTAGTGGAATTATTTTATAAAATTAATTTAAATAACTTGTCATGGATTAACTTGTTGGATTTAGTGTGTGCACAGAGCTATTCATGGGATTACTGTGTCTATGAGGATCAGCACAGAATTCAGCAGGAGACTATAAGTATAATTTTTATTATTAATGATTATTTGCTTTGTAATCTATTTAGTTAATGCATTATGATATTAGTTGTTAAGCTTATGAGTTAAAAGTTAGAAAATATTTAGTTTGTTTAGGCTTAAGTTGAGCATGGTAGCCTAAAACATGCCTTCAATTATCTTATGAATATATGGCTTTTCTTAGTGATATTGAGAAAAGTGCATGGGAGTGTATAGTGAAATGTGTTGATTGGAATGGGTTATTACTTTAAATTTTGATTACAATAAAATTAACATGTTTTTATATTTTAAAGTAAATGAGATATTAATGTGCCTTGTCCCAGTTTGGAGAAGTAGAAATTATTATATGAACTATGCTCATTTCTTAATTAATTTTTTTTTTAATGTTAACAATACAAAGTTATTTTATATGTAACTATATTTGGACTTGCAAAATTATTGGTTTATACATCGATGCAATAGCTGTGTGTGTAAATTAAAGACAGGTTAAGTTCTCACCATCTTGATTTGGGGGACAAAGCATAGTTTGCACGTCAAATAGTTGGTTAGAAATATTTTTTTTATTAGGAGCTAGAGGATGAATTTCTCACTCCATAGTCATGCTACACCATGAGATAATTGCTATATTTAGTAGTAATGCATTGTGCAAGCCTGTTCTTAAATGTGCGTAGTGACTAAGTCCTGGCATATCCCAACCCCGAGGGAAAGGATGCTCTCTTATTCTTTGGGTAGTTGCCAATGCTACTATATATTGATTTGTGTATTCTTTTTCTTATGGATGGATGTTTATTTGAAGGGAGAATTATGAGATAGTGTTTATACTGATTGTAAAATCATGAGATTGATTTAAGAACTCATTATTTACTTATAGCACATAAGAGTTAAAGTGCGACTTGCTGTATTTTGTTGTATACCATTTGGCTTTGCTTTGTACAGCTCACTAAAGAACCAATAATAATTATAAATTAAATTTTTTTTTTTAAAGTAGAAATAACACAATACCTTAATTATTTCATATTAAGCAGTGTGCATTCATTTCCAGCTGATAGCTGAAGCACATCTTTGCTGGACTGGTAAGAAAAATAAATATTACTTTGGTTGGGTACATTGGTTATGCTCATTGTGTATGTGTGTGTAAATGCGACTTATAGGAGAGATAATATTTTTTTTGTGCAATGCTTAAAACTGTTTGTGTATGAACATGAGGGAAGCAGATATTCTATAGTGTTGAGATATTTGAAATAATTTAATAAGGCATATGCATTTATTCTATCTAATGCTTAGTTTATGAGTATATTTTGTTAGTTAAAAGATTTCTTGTGACCAGTGTCGCTAACTGTATGTTAAGAAATGTAGTTAGGTCTGAAGTTTGTGAAAATTAGAGTTAAAACATAGAATAAAATTAGTTAATAGTTGTTTATTATTACCTCAAATATAATTCCCTAATGTACTTATAGTTCTAGTGATATATTGGCCTGTTAGCATAAGAATACAATTCCGTAGCAACTGTGAATCCCATTTTATTGATAATGAGACATTTTTTTAATTTTTTTTTTAATTTAAAAGAAGGGAGAGCTATGAAGATGTGTAAATATTGTAATATATGTTGGTATTATTACTGTTAATAAAGTTTTATAATTTAATAAAATTTTGTCTGTCTTAATGTTTTGGATCTCACAAATTCCAGAAATCCAATCACGTTCAAATCCAATCATATATCAATATTTCAATACTTAAATCATACCTTCATACAATTATAATTACTACATAGTGGAGTAATTGATGAGTATTTTCATTCAAATTTAAAGCGACAATGATTTAAACACTGCAAACTCACATCACACAAAATGTTAATTGATACAATGATTTTATTAACACTAAAATAGAGTTTATCATACTTGGTAGGATTCTGATATATTGCTGGATACTACGGATGGACATGAAAGCCTTTCTCCAGACGCAGTATTCTAATACCTTCCCAGTTGATATTTGTTATTTAAAATTTTTTTAATAATCGAAGCACTTGGGATATTTCACCAATAAATAATTATAGTGTTTAAATTTTTTATATATATGTTAATTTGAAATAGTGAGAGTGATTGTTGGCTTGGCTAATTACTTCCATTCCTGGGAGGACCTGAATTTTCACACCCCACTGTTCTAAAATCCCTGAGATGACATATTCATTAGGTTACAATATACAGTATATAGTTAAATAAGTGCATGTGGCTAAATGGTTATCATAAATAAATTATCCAGTTAATACTTAACATATATCAATATGATCTAATCATAAATGGATATTTATTTTATTATCTGAGTGCTGCTTCAATCACAGATTATCATTTTTTATTGATTAATATTAAGCATTGATTGGGTGTGAAATGTATACATAGTAATTTATTCAAAGTTAAATTTAAAAAATATTTCGAAAACAAATCTTAACACTGCCAAAATAACAAAATCTGAAACTCATTGAAAAATTGAAGTAATTCCCTTATAATTTTGTTTAGATTAAAAAATAGAGTAATTATATATATATTTAAATAATGCTTTTATTTTTTTTCCTCAGGTATATTGCTATAGCAACTGCTGATATCAGGTATATTGACATTGATATCAATCCGTGTTCAGGGAATGCAAGCAAAAATATTTTTGCAGGTTCAGCAAAGTGCAAAGATACTACAAAGGTACAGGTAGTTTTAAATTCATAAAAGCATATAAGTTTTATCATATTTTTGTTGAAAATAAGTTATTTATTTATATCATTCCATAAAAATTGTTAGACTTTTTTTTTTTAATTCCTAAATTGGGGTTTTAATTTTAAATTAAAAATACATTTACTGCCTTTTCCAAAAAAATAAAAAAGAGCTTTATGAAAAACATTCATTTGAAATAAGGCATATGTTTGATAATGTTCTGTTATAAGCAAATCTTTTTAATGTAAAAGGTACTAAACATATCCAATAAACTATCTCACAGAGTTTAGTTTAGCTAATTACAAGTCTTCACACATAATTTATTACTACCAGTTCTTTAAATTTTTTATCTAATTTATCTTTATAGACAATTGAAATAATTAAATTGATGGAAAAGAACTGTTAAAAATACTATTATGTTATTTATATGATACATATTTAAAAATTGAATAATGTAGTTGTAGTGTAATGCCCAGATTTTAGACTTGTTTCTAGCTAATAGCAATCTTCATTGAAGAGTGGTATTTGAACTAACAACCTCACAGCCACTTTTAAATCTTTTTTATACTTTCAAACTTATGGTGTGAAATTAAAAAAAAAAACTCTTTAAGATTTTGAACTCATACCAATTTGCTTATATTTTTGTAAAACTCAGTAAACAATATATTTTACGGATATCACTTTTATGTGGTCTACGGGCTTTATTTTAACGTTGGAAAGAGTATATTAATATGTAAAATAAAGTTTCACATGATTTCTCTATTTTTCAACATCAGATCATCATTGAAGATGGTCAGTAACCTGAAAGTATGCTGAGGATGTGAACATAACAATATTGGTTTCTCAAATTTGGAGTAAATAGAGTGAATTGCTGTTCCTAACCCACATGTTTCAATAAGGAGAGATAGATAGTTAAGTGATTTCTCTGATTGGTATAAAAAACAAAATTACTCAATAATTATTTGCTAAATATGCAAGAATGTATTCTACTCCCTATCATCTATACTATATCAATGTACAGTCCTGTCATGTAGTTAAAATAAATTCTTTACATTTTGCACTAACTTTCATGAAATCACATTTGCTCATAATTCATTTGCCATTGGAAAAAATAACAATGATTCCCAAAATGAAAGAAAAATCTTAAAATATTCTAATCTAGCATTTATATGAATATAGTTGGAGAGCACAGTAATGGCAGAAAAAAAAAAAGAATTCTCACGTAAGTCCTAAGTAAAAACATTTTGAACAATTGCATTTTAATAACTTAGATACTAACCAAAAATTCAAGTTAGTTTCAGACTTCCCAACATCTTAAGTGATTTCTAGAATAGAATCTTCTCCAATATTTTAGCATCTACCTTTAGCACTATAGAAGATTATAAAGAAATGATAACCCACTATCAAGTCACAAAGCTAATGAATGCCAAAAATATTCATTATATATCTAAAGAAGTGAATTTTTATTTATGGCATAGAAATTTATGTTTTACTTCTGGTGATAAGACTCAGTGGTATAAGGGATGTATCTCAATTGATTAATATAACCAGAGAAAGAGATTGAATGTTCCCATTCCACTTTTACCAGTGCTTTAAAAATTTGCATTAATAAATAAATAAAGGACTTTTTATTAACAATAATACAGATCACAAAGAATTTGACAATGAAATTGCTTTTCATTAAAGTCATTTTGTCTCAAATTTATATCCACATGCATATGAAATGTTACAGTTTGGATAATGATAATCACCAGTGTAAATAACTGCGAACTTTCCTCATCTCATCCTGAACTAATTTCTGTTAATCCTTCATATAATATAACTCATAAAAACTGCACTAAGATGCACCTGAAGAGAAGTTTATGAATTTGAAAAATATTCATAACTGGAAAATGTTATAAGGTAGTGGAAAAAATGTGCAAGTTTGTATGTGTATAACAGAGGATATTTAAATTTATATAAAATAGAAGATATTTATTAGAATCAGAGAATCCATTTTGTGGAGAGGGGAATGGATGAATCTTTACAGTTAATGGAGTGTGCAGAATTAACTATATAGTATGTCTCTCTGATCTTCCACCTGGAGTTGTCTCTCTCGATATATTGAATGGCTGCAGAAGATGGGATGGAGAGATGTCTTGTGGATTTCTGATGCTCAAAAAAGACCAAGCTACACTCTGGCTTGACTGTGACTTTTTTGCATGCATTTTGGTACTGCGACCTCCATATGGACAAAGGTGCCCAGGATTCCCCATCATAAATAAGATTTGCATTTTGTCTGGGGTATTGGATTTCATATACTGTGCAAGGGATGAAATCAGGTTCAAGTCTATCCTTTGACTTGTTCAAGAATCTGTTGATAGAAGGAGGTGTGAAAAACGAGGCAGTAAGTAGGGGAAAATATTGAATGTTTTGGTAAGTGTAGGGATATATGGTAGAAGTAACCATGGTCTGTCATCAGAGGTGGAGGCTAGAATTAAATTTATTATAAAACTGCTTTATTTTCTTATTTAAAAGGCAATGTTTAAATTCAACAGAAATGAGATCTTTGATATATGATCCTATGTTAGTTTTTCGGGTGGATTTATATTTACATAGGGAGTAATTTTGAATAGATGTGATGAGAGCCCGGCTAGTTTCTGGGTATATGGTGGAGTCAATTCTGGATGCAAAAGCCAAGACTTCTATTGGTTTAATGTACATGGAATAATCAAGATGGGATGTGTCATGGTATATTAGTAGATCAAGATATTTAAGATATTGATGTGAGTTTTTCCATTTCACTGTGAGTCATAGAGCTGACTGGCTTTGAGGATTTGTTTTGGTATCTTGAATAGTCGTTTCTGATCTTGTGATGAAGATGTTATCTACATAGCATGTGTATATAAGGCCTGGTGTGTGTGTGCTATACATTATGGTGGGATGACTATTTTTTCAAAATGGTTGAGATATAAGCTGGAAATGACTCTGCTGAGAGGGAGACCCATGGGTCTACGGTGACATTGTGTCATCTTGGCCATTAAATGTAGCTATAATATTGGTGTTGAGTAAGAGAACAATGCTATAATAAAGTCTGCACGTGACTGAAAATAGTTTTATCTAACTAGTTCACTTTTGATTCTATTAATAGATATTGTCCTGTTGATAGAACCATACATTTCTGTGACATCCAGTGAAACTGTTTTATATGAGTTGATTTTGATTGCTTGATATTGGCTATGAAGTCAAAAGTAACATTTAATGGTATAGATACTGGATCTTAGATGATCAATCAGCCATTGGTTAATCATTTTGGTTGTTTCAAAGTAATGGGAGCTCCCAAAATTCAGCATGAGTCTGAGAGTCCAGTTTATGAGTCTTTGCATTGGCAAACATGCAGGGAAGAGGTGGGTACAGATGGATATATTTTATAGTATTCCCTCTTAGTGAATACAATACTTTGTTGCAGGGTTTGCATAAAATTTCAGTAATAAATTTATATTTGTTATATTTTATATTAAAGCTGGGAATTAGAGTGAATTTTAAATTACTTATTTGCAGCTGCATTTTGTATAAGAACTCAGGCTTGTCATAATAACAAATCTATTGCTTTCATTTCTTTCATGCAAATTAAGGCATTTTTAGAGTGGAATTGTTTAGTGTTGTGTAATGAATGCAGGTACTCAGAATACTAACAAATAAATCAATAAATAATAAATTTAGATATTAATTGGAATAATAATGAAAAAGTTATTACTAACAAATAGTTATTGACACATTCCAACACAGTATATATATTTCACTTATGGTTCAATTCCCTTGGCCTCAGTTTCCAAAACACTTCGGCTCTGCTCCTCAACTAATGGAGTTCTTTGGTTTCATTCAACTGCTACTCATGATCACTTTGGCTTCACACTGGAGTGCTGATTCATCACTTAAGCTTCTTACAGCTACTGTCCATTAAAATCTCTTACCAACAGTTCACTAGATTTGTTCACTGGAATAAGAACAACATACTTTGCTGCATCTGCTATTTATTCCTCCTGTTTGGCCTCCAGCAATTCAAGATTCATCATTGTTTGCTATCAGTGTTGTTTTTTCTTTGCATTTTTAATTAGTAAGTTCAACTTCTATTAACTCAAGACATATTTGTAATTAGCAAATACTTCTTGGTATTTACCAAATGCAATTTTCTTATTACAAAACGTAAATATTTTCCATTGTTACATTCTATGCTAGTTTAATCATTAATTAAACTCTTATCAGTTAGCGATCTAAAAAAATAATATATTTTCCTTACTTTTTCTGGAGTATACAACATTTATTATTGAATTTTAATGTACTTATTTTACAAACATGACACCTCTCCTAACTCTTGTTCCAGTTATTAAGTGTAACCTTGAAAATTATTTAGACCCTTTTCCTTGCCAGCTTGGGTGTTTTTTTCTATTGCTTGGAGAAACTCTGGGTTTTTCCTTGTTTTTTTGGTTTGTGCATCTGGCAGTTAACTGTCTAAAGTTTGTCCTTCTAAAAAGTTTTTAAAAGTATCCATTTCATTTTCACTATTGGCCATCTTTTCTTGTAGCTCTATTTCATACTGCTGCCAAAACGCTACCTTTTTCTGATAATTCTTTTACTTTTTCATTTTACTCTTCTGCTTCTTTAAACAACTGATTATTATTCTGCAGTAAACACTGATTTTTTTGTAATTTTTGCTCCAACTCATTACATAATTACCAATTTCTGGATTCTAACTCCTGATTTCTTTTCCAGTGCCTTCATAATTGACTCAGACTCTTGAAATTTGGTCTGCAATGACACATACATTTCATTTTTTTATCTTCCGTGTTACTGGTCAATTTGTTCAAATGTACTTTTTGGCATTGTAACTGGATTTGAAAACTATTCACAGTTTTTTCAATCCTTTTTAAATCCTTATTTTCTGTTTGCAAACTAGTCATCTGTATTTGACATGATCTAAAACTATTCTGTTTTCTCATTTTGTGTTTGGGATGTTGTCCTTGCAAATTGGTCTTTTTCCTCACTAGTGATTCTCTACATATTTGCGCTACGTGATCTATCCGCTTTCAGATATGGCATCATTCCTCTTTAAATGTAGTCATTTTTGATGTGCTGGTTTTCCAGACAAAAGCACTTAAATTTTTTTTCTAAAACCTTTGTTTGCAAAGTAACTATTTTTTATTTCTGTTTCCCACTCCATCTTGTAAAATGTTGTTTTGCTGTAAATTTTCGTTACTAAACAGCGCTGCATGTTCCACAATGAGTTCATGGGCCACTCCCATTTTAATGGCTTCTTCGACATGTAATTCTGCATCGGCAAGGTAGTTTTGCCAGACTCTATCCTCCGACATGCCCCAGGTTAATTGATCTAACAAAATTTCATCTACATAATCATCATATCCACACTCTTTATTCAATTCTTTTAATTTGATTCCATACTGTTTTATTGATTCACCCTTCCATTTCCTTCTGTTTCTTAATGCTAATCTAACAATGTGTCTTGATGGTCTGGAGTTAAAATGTTCGCTCATCTTGTTAATTTTTTTTTCATATCCTATTCCTTTAGCTATAGGTATGTCAAAATACTTATTTATAATGTTAATGACTTTTAGTCCAAATATACACCTTATCATAGCTATTTTTCTACTGCATGGTGTACCATGGCCAATGACTTTCATTATTGATATCGAATTCCATTATTACTGACTGACCTAGCAACATTTTTACTATACGCTAGCTTGTTAACTTATTAAACTTATTTGCTATTCACAGTTTCGAGATAGTGACTGCGCCGTCTTGTTGTGTATTCAAATGCAGGTACTCAGAATACCAATAAATAAATCAATAACTTATACATTTAGATACAGATTGGAATAATGATGAAAAGTTATTAGTTTCAAATAGTTATTGTCACATTTCAACACAGTATATATAATTTATTTATGGTTCAATTCCCATGATGCTGGACGTTTTCCTTGGCCTCCATTTCCAAAACAATTTGGCTCTGCTCCTCGACTAATGGAGTTTCTTTGAATTTGTTCAACTGCTGCTCATGATCAGTTTGGTTTCACACTGGAATGCTATACCATCACTTAAGCTTCTTACAGCTACTGTCCAGTAAAATCTCTTACCAACCATTTAATTAGTACAACACATTTTGCTGCACCCACTATTTATCTCTCCAGTTTGGCCTCCAGAAATCCAGAGTTCATCCTTAATTGTTATTAGTGTTGTTTTCCTCTTTATGTTTTTAATTGGTAAATTCAACTTCTATTGAATCAAGAAATATTTGTAATTAGCAAATATTTCTTTGTATTTACTGAATGCAATTTTCTTATCATAAAACATAAATATTTTTCATTTCTACATTCTATGTAAGTTTAATCATTAATTAAACCCATATCAGCTAGCGATCTAAAAATATATATTTCTGTAATATATTTTCCTTACTTTTTCTGGAGTACACAAAACTTATTATTTAATTTCAATGTACATATTTTACAAATGTGACATTTAGCAATATTGATGTTTGTTTCCAGTTGGGGTCTGAGAATCCTAAAAGTTTATGCCAAATGTATCTAACAAGCTTCAATACTTCTGCAGCCAATTCCATCATTGGCTGCTTTTAACAGCTGCCACCATATCTTAGTCCTAATTCTAATATAGTTTTGATAGAAAGTGGGGGAATTTTAGAAGAAAGTGTTAATAAATGTTTTTGAATTTTGCTCATGTGAGAGAGAAATACTCTGTCTGTGAGCAAGAAACTTGATCTTGAGGAGGAATTTTTTTTTTTTAATTTAGGA
Organism: Epiperipatus broadwayi; assembly: GCA_028023455.1. Lineage (NCBI taxonomy): Eukaryota > Metazoa > Onychophora > Udeonychophora > Euonychophora > Peripatidae > Epiperipatus > Epiperipatus broadwayi. The sequence continues at coordinate 1,472,927 of JAQFVV010006204.1, forward strand.
GATATATTGTTGAATTTTGTTGTAATGAAATCCAGAATGTCTCCATGTGCAGGATTTTAGCAAACTCGCTTGAGACCCCTTATAACTGTTTTAAGCAGCTGTGTTTCAAGTTGGCATTAAATTTCAGTCGACAGCAATTGAGGGTGATCTTGAGTCGAAGACATGATTGAAAGAATTTGAGACATTGGATCATTGTCTGGATAGATAGTCCAAGGTTTATGATTGCTTTATATTTCATTTTATATGTAAAGGAATAACTGTTATGCTTCACTCTCGAAAGTGCTTAGCCTTAGTTTGTTTTTGTTTTATGAATTTATAAACTTCATTTCAGCTGCATCTTAAGTGAAGTATAGCAATTATTTCTTTACATAATATAACTATATATTGTTAATCATTTATACAGATCAATAATGTGGACCTTAAGTCTGATACTGATAATCTGTCCATCAACAATCAGTACTGCTTTACTATGCAAATAGAAAATTCATACTACAAACCTGTATAAGTTTACAAATTTCAAAATTACCACTACACTTCATTTAACTCAAAACTTAGATTATAGACTTATACATGAAGCTATCCTTAACAATGTGCAAATGCCGTTTGCAAATTGAATAAAGATTAAGTTAGTAAAAGTCATTGCTTTAAAATCTATAACAAGATTTACACAGTCAATGTAAAAGTCAAAATACTCATAATGCAGTGATTCAATTGGAACATTTTATTTGGATTCATGCTAATCATATATGTACTTGTCAAGATTTAAATTTTATATAATTAACCTTATTTCAAAACAAACAATTGATTTTTATTTAATAATCCAAAATTGGCACAATTTTTGCTATTATCTTAAATTTATACTGTATTTTTTTTACAAACATAAGATGCAGATCATATCCTTATACAACACAAGGCACAACTTACAAATATGGTATTACTGTTGTATGTTTTTTTTTTTTTTGGTATAATTATTTTTGCAAAACTCGGTGTCATCTTTTTTTTATTAACCTTTTATTGATAAGACTGTATATCAGTTTATCATACATTTTTTCAGATTTGGCCTCTACAGGTTTCGTCATAAATAGTTTTCATTCATTACAGCCTTTTCATCATTTATCATTTTTTCCATCAAACTTCAGTTCATCCATTTTTTTTTTTTTGATCATTTAATCAAATATTAAGCAACATGTAGTCTCCAACTTTCATAGTATAAACCTGCTAATCATATCTGTGATCATCTTGCTGACATAACAAATATTCATGCAGATTACACACATGAATTAATCAAATCGCTACAAATTTAAACTGGCAATAGCTTCAGGCTTGCTAATTAGTATATAGATGATTACCAAATTTCAAAGACACGCTTTTGTGGCATATTAATAGGGCTAAATATCACTTCTGTACAGTAAATTTGGAAAAATAATATCTCTATATCCATCTAATTTAATTAAATAGTTATAAAATTATGTTGTAGTGTCCTATTTCTAATGCATAGACCAAGATTGTACCAGAATCTGGGTTACATTTCTTAAACTGATAATTATCCACATGAAAAATTATTGATTTTTTTTCTTTCACTAGCTGCTAAGTCATCCGAGTTTTTGATATTAATTGTTAAACTAAAACATTTTACTTGTATTCAAACTATTAACAATATTCTGTGAAATTTCTTGTTGCTTTTTATTCCTATGATTGCATTTAGCAGTCTTTCTTTTTATTAATCTGATTTATCCATTAAGTTTTATTTTAAATTTTGAATATATTATTTCTGTTATTAAAATTTACTACTTTTTTTATGACAAATAATTAATTTAGTTATTGAAGTTAGATAAATTGAAAAAAGCACTTTAACATTTATTGGAATTAAAAAAATTCGAGGTCTATTTGATCCATATTTAAATCAATCATATATACATTTAATTAGTTTAATTCATTATTTAAAAGTCATAAATTAAGCTTTTTTACATCATTTTTGAACTATAGCATTACAAAACAAAACAAAAAATGCTCAACTAAACTTTGATTTCATTATAATTATTGTTTTTGTAAAGCAGCTATATAAAATGTTGCCTTCAATCATTATGCTAAAGAGATAAAAAAATTTATTACTTATGTGCAATTTTAAAGCATAGCTACTTAAATGCATATCTATATGTATACTAGCTAATTATATTCTAAAAGGGCAGTAATTTAGGTTTTTTATTGTACTTTTAAGTTAATCTTTATTTTTGTACCCAATTCTATTTAATTTACTATAGCATAGTTTTGAAATGAATTATAAACTGATTGTTCAAAATTAGTCAACTTCCCAAGATTTTATTGTGTATGAGTTTGTTTAAAAAATCAATTTGATTGGTTTTTTTTTTTTTTGAAATTGCTAATACATTAAAAAACATTCCATAAGTTCTTGTTGTTACAACTAGTGACACCAGTAATTTTTCATAAGGTAATTAATATGATACTAACTAACTGTTAACTAATATGTGAAGTTTTTGGGAAAGTGAGAGGTATTAAAACACAGTTGTAAATAAGAGTACATTTAAAACTGATGAATATAGACATGAATGCCTGTTTTTTTTATTCATGATTATGTCTTAAAAAAAATTATGTTCATACTCTATACATATTATATATATAGCAATTAATGTAAGTTTTGAACTAACTTTTTTCCTATTAGAGCATTTTTAGTAGTGATAAATTTTATACAGTGAATAATTGGATCCTGCAAACATGTATATCATCTAATAGAGAGATTTAGTTGCTTTTTTTATTTCCTTAATATATATGATTTAGTTAATTTTCTGGAAATTAAGCAAATTTATCTTTAAAAGTACTAAAGTGATTTATACTGTGTACTAGAATGCTTGTAAAATTTCTGAATGCAGAATTTTTAGCTAAATAATATCTTTAGTCAATAATTATTTCTTATGTGACATCTATAATTAATCTTTCTTTGAATGCCATTTTTTTAGGGGAAGGAGATTTGATCTTTAGATCTATCCTCTTGACAATGTTCTTCATAATTTAGCGATTTTAGTCATCAAATGATATTTTAAACAGCAACTATACTATTATATATTTTTGATGTTTGTTATTTATTAATGACACTATATATGCCCAACTGTTATAGGATATAGATTTTTATCTCTTACTATCAAAAATAATCTTATTTAGAAGATATTTGCAGTCAAAAGAGGGCTATAATGATGCATGTGTTTTATGTAATAATAAACAATAACCATTCTAGAATATGATTTCTGTTTCAGGAACTTTATCATATCAATGTCATATATATATAATGTTGTACTTATAATAACTATATTTACATAAAATGTCCTTTTTATTCCTATTTTCTATTGGCCAATAACTGTTAATTATCTTTCTAATAGAGGATTTTTTGAATGATCTCTTCCTCTTTGAATTCATACATTCTCTTATTTTACCTCATATTTATCAATTAAAAATATTTCACACTTCATCATTTTTCTAAATAAACTCTTATGTATAAATGGTTAAAAGAACTTTTTTTGTTACTTTATAATAATACACATGCACATATATATAGTATCAGACAAAGTAATATATAGTAGAACAAAACACTGATATTAACTGTACAATTTTCAAAATATCAATGTATAAATAAATAAATAACAGCTATAGCTATCATATATGGCATAACTGCCATCTTCAGTAGTGCCTGGGAAATTGTAGAATTAAACTTCCAATAATGATTAAGTGCTATTTATTGCTTCATCATAATACTATATTATCTTATTACTCTTCCCATTTTAGAAAAAAATTTAACATATATACATATATCCTATACATGTAAGATATTGTTTTAACATAAAAATTAAAAGAATTTTGAATGTAATTTTTTTTTAAGTGCCAACCATTAGGAAAATTTGGAATCCATCGAGGGAGTTATGAATGTTATTGCAAACTAGGCTACCGCTATCCAGATAGGCAGGATGGTTCTTTTATGGGTGAAGAAATTGAAAATGTTACATCTCCACTGTATTCAAATCCTGCTAACTTTAACTGCCTTAAAATTACAGGTGTGTGTGTTTTTTTTTTTAAAAATACATAACAATAATATAGATTATAATTTGCTAAAACTTTTAAATCTTAAGTAAAGAAAATTAATTTAAAAAATATTAAGTTATTATATAAAATTTGTGTTCTTTAAAGAAATGTAAATAATTAGACACATTGATTGAGTGTCATTTAACAAAGAATTAAAATCATAACAAATAGAACATAATATATGATGTTGTATAACACATACTGTTGGTGGAATTATAAAGACATGTAATGTTATTTATTTGTCCTATAATTCTAAATCACTGTGATCATTTTGGAAAAATACTTGAACATTGTTTTCAATAAGGTCTAATATTTGCTTAATATATAAAAAATCTGGAGGTCAAGCAAGGGAAAACACATTTAGAAATGTTGATGTTTTTGAAAAATATGTCCAGGGTCACAAGTCAGAAAAGGAGTAATTTAAAATATAAAGTTGATTCAAATATCACAGTATTATAGCATGTAACATAACTTTTTATTCAAAAGATGTATAAGATTTTTGAAACCAAAACATTTGGGAAATATTTATGGAATCTTGTAAGTATATATCCATCAGAATATATTAATACTTTTGGATAATGTAGTTAATGAATTATTAATATATAGTATTTAAATAACCTGTGAAATGGCATATAATTAAAAGTTATTCTAGATTTATCATATATTTATGTATGTAATTCAAAGTACAATTATTATTGTTTTTTTTTGTAAGCATTTAGACATATTTGTTTAATTCAGAAGTCTACATTTTCTTATTCTTAAATATGTTATTTATAAATATTCTGTTTATCAATAATAAAAAAAGATAATATTAAGTTGACATCAATGAAAGAATATCTTTGAGTTATCAATATGTTAATGGAGAATACCAAAGGTCGTCCTATCATATCTAATAGCATCTAATAGAAGGATTTCTTTTAGGGAACAGTATGTTAGGTAAGTATATACTACTGCCAATATAATGCCATTTTACTCAAGATGGTAATATTTTGCAGTCAATGAGAATCACCATTAGGTTTCTAGAAATTCAGTATTGCTTCCAGGTTTCAGTTGATTCAATTTAGTTTTTTACTATTAATGATAAATATCAGTCAAATGTTTTCTCCAGTAACTTTATGCCTATATCATTGTCTGATGACAGATGTCATCTATTTGAAAGTGATATTTACTTGACTTCACCAATCTTCAGTAATATCAGTTGATATATTTCTGTTACCATATTTTTTAAAAATATCCAATTATGGATGGACCAAACAATTGCATTTAGGACAATGATCAAGCTTCTCTGAAACCTATTTAACTGATAGTGGTAGATTTAACTACAGAGATTTTCTAGATAGATCTCTTCAGTTTTAGATATGATATTACAATTTTATACATTTTAATGCAAACACCTTTTAACATGGTACTCAATTTACTAAATGATACTTTGGAATCTTAATTACTTATATATCTCATGAGACCATCTGCAATTTTGATTTTATTATCACTCCTACTGATTTTAATTTCTAATTTTAATGCTAAGTTGCTATTATTATGTTGAGCAATATATATATTGTTTATGATTGTTTTGTTTGGGAACTTTCTTTCTCTCTCTATATATATATTGTAACAAACCAAAAGACTCTGGGAATAGGAAAGCATGACAAGCAGCGAGACTACCAAGTCGGTAAAATCAATAATCAAATAATAATAATATCAAAACTGCTTTAACAAATAAATACTTATTAATTAATAATTGTCTAGCTCAGGATAATAATAATGATAATAAATTTAACTATGAGATTGTTAAAATTTAAATTTATTTAAAATGGATATTATTATTTTAATAAAATACTAGAATAATCTTTATACTTTAAATGATATTATTACTAAAATTTATACTTATAACAGACTTAATATGCATTTTAAATATTATTTTATACATTAATAAAGATATACAAATTTAAGTGTAATTATTTTAATTTTAGTCTCAATTGGTCACTAAGAATATTACTCATCTAAATTTTTCTCATTTTGTGCATCTAACTATTTTAATTAGGGCACAAGGATCAATTAAAATGGGTACAATATATGTAGATTATAACTATTTTTAGACTTACTAAATGCTTAAATCATTGATCTGCTCTATTTCCTTATTTTGCTTTTTGAGTTTGATAAAAATTATTTGTCAAAATACATAACAGCAATCAAATAAAATACTTAGATAGAAAAATTTTAAATTCTTTATTATTGTTTCTCTTCTATCTTAAAGATATATTTAATATGCTAACAGTAGATACCAATTTTACCAATTTATAATTTTGAACGCTATGATTATTTTATGAAAAATAAATTGTCTTAAAGAACAGAGAAAAATGGGCTATAAGTTACATCAATTTCATTTACTATGATTCATTTGAACCATACACGAAAATATTTTATAGTTAACCTGATTTAATTAAACAGTCATTAGACCTCAAAATGTTTAGACAGAAAAGTTATTTGTATTTTATCCTAGTCCTTTTTGATTTGATAGGATTTATTTAGAATTATTTGTTAGCACACTCAAATATTATTTCACTTAGAGGGAGGGTAGCTTAAATAAGCTTTAACATGACATTCCTAACCTATAATATAAACGAAAATATAGGACGGATTTTAGAAATCATGGCATTACGTCTTATGGATTTAAATCAGGCAAAAATAAAAATATTAAACAAGAATTGCAGTGCTGACTAAATGATTATGCTAGAAAAGGTTGAGTCCATTTAGGATGAATGCTTCATCAATTATTCAAGTATACAAAATGTGCCTGTACACGTGACAGGTCGGCATTTGAAAAAGTGGTTGCGCAGGAATATCCATGGTTCCTATTTTTTGGTGTTAACCCATGCAGAGCCTAACTACAGCCTGACAGTATCCTGGAGTTGGTGCTTCCAAACTCCTTTCATGGATATGCCATAATCAAATAATCCCAGACTTCCCAGTTTTAAGTTTGACAAAGCAAGATGTAAGAAATTTTTGTAACGTTATCTAGGCCAAGCAACGTTAATAATAAAAAAAATCAGGTTCTTAATGAAGCTGATATGTGAATTAAGGCCCTCGTGATTTAATAGAATCTAACGTAATGGCATGTTATGATTTGATCCCTCCCGAAAGGTACGCAAATGACCTTTTAATATTAGTTAGGGTGTCAAAAAAAAGGGGGAAATATTGTTCCCTTCATTAAACAAATATTAGTACACTAACTAGTAATTAATTCCATAAAACAATTATCACACTAGATAGCATGGTGGGCAAATGATTGATCATATAATAAAAAAAAAACAGAAATGTAAGGTCATTAAGTTTACTTTAAAATATAGTATAAAAATAAAATCAATAGCGTGAACATGGCAATAAATTGATATCTTAAATGTAGCAGTGGATAATCTGCCACTATTCAATTGAGCGAACTTTTAGTTAGGTAAGAAAGCTTACATTTAACTATTTAACATCCTATAATAGCTAGGATATATAAAAAAAATGATCGGTTCGCTAGATTGAACTATTTGCATATTAAATTAAATCGTACAAAAATTTATAATATTGAAATTAAAAGTTTGTCACATTTAAAATATTAAAATAGAAATTGTGAAACCCATTAAAGAAATGCATTAAAAAAATAAAGTTATAGATTCGTGCATTAGATTTTACGAAAGAACGAGAAAGTCATTACTTTACAGAATTGTGATAACTAGCACTACAATGTCATGTCTAAATAAGGAGAGAATTACATTACAAATAATTTATATTTTAAAAATGATTTTTTTTTTTTAAAGAGTTCATATTAGCGGCATGATTAGGATTTACCTTCCATTACTTGATGTCCATACGGATTGATACGCGTAAAACTGTAAAATGTGGAAAACCTGGTTGGCAATGCAAAGTTTGGAAAAATAATGGCTGGCATCTTGATATAGTTAGTTCAGCATTTAATTTAGGCAGTCTATAAGTGGAGATGGCATATTAGCATAGCAGTATGGAAATGATTTTGAAGAACAATGGGGAAGTAAATTTACTCCCTCTACTCAGAATTCATATTTCAAGATTTTGATTAATGTGGATCTGTTCTGCAACACTGACTAAAATAAAGCAAAAGAGATCTAGCCTAAAATTTCGGCTCTATTTATATGCTAGCAAGATCTTCTCAAATATTCTCATTCCGCTGATGAGACCCGGGTGTCTATTAAGTGGCCTGAATGCACTTATTCTTTATTCACAATGACAATGCAACAAGTTCTGGAGAGTATTATTTTAATCTATTTCGAGAGTGGAAATAGATTCAAAAGATATAATTTCCATTAACATTATGTTTGCTAAGGGATTTTAATTTATTAATTACCCTTTTTAAATTAAATCAAGAATATTCTTTTATTCATAAGTTTCTGAGTTATTTTAATTACTCTCCAGAATCTTCTTTGGTATTGCATCATCTAAAATAAAATACACGAACTATAAAATATAAAATAAATATACAAAATATTTAATATTTAATTATGATCAATAATATTTTTAGCAATCTTGAACACACATATATGATTATTTAAGGGAATGGAAATTTAAATATTTCCAAATTAAAATTAATAAATATTCTTAAAATAAAACGTTTAATTTATGAAAGTAAAAAAAGAAAGAAAGGGGGTTTAAAATGCTTGTATATGTGTCCTTACACTCCCTAGTGATTTACAAATATATACCTGGGTTTAAACTTCCAATTTAAGGTTTGGAATCACCAGTCAGTGAAGCAAAAATGTGTGTAACATTTTCCGCTTCAATATATATATACACACACATGTATATGACACTTTTAAGTGTGTAGTTTTGTTTAGGTATTTTCAACATATATTAACTTTTTAGAATAATATCTTTAGCTCAAAACATAGATTCAAATACCCAAAATTCATATTCACACACATATGATTCTTCTGTATTAAATTCATCATATCAATATTGTTGAATGAAGTAATTTCTCATTGAATCAAATATGTATTGTAATTTAATTTTCTTTGAATATTCTAATGTATATATTATCTTTATCTACTCCTTTTCATGTTCAAATTTTATTTAAAAACAAGATCATAAATAATTTGTTACTATTACAATAAATTTTACTAAATGCTTTCATTTTTTGATTGACATAATCATTATCCAAGCTGCAGTCATTTTTTTATCAAAGCATTTTATTTCAATGACTATCATTCTAGTATACTACATTTTTAATTTTTATTTTAGTTTTTGGTTTTCTACATAGTAATAGTAAGGTGAAAAACATTTTTCTTGGTTACATTTATGAGTCTAAAGCATGACTTCTAACTGCGATAATCTTCAATGTTACTCTGATATTTCTTTTATAGCATGATTGTTTCATTTGTTGGCCTGAAGTTTTTTGGATAATAAATGATTATCGTCAACAGTACTGAAGTCAGGATATTTTCTAAATTAATCTAGCACAGGTCATGTGCTATATCTTTTATGATTACCTCTTAATATAAACTTCCTTTTTTTCATTATCCAAAGTAAGTGTTCTAAGAGGGTTTTTTTTCTAGAAAATGACCATATGCACAAAATTTCTGAGAATTGCATTGAACTCTCTCTATATATATATTTTGTCTAGCATTGATTTCTAAAATTTAATTTAGTAATATATTTGTGAAGGAGGAAACATATAAATCCAATTTTTTCTATATAATCATATGAAAACTTTCTACTTGTATTAGTTTACATAAACAATTTACAATATCAATAATTTTCTGACTAGAAAACATTGTCACTTTTATATGGTCTTTTTGAATTTTTTTTATATAATGATATACTTTTCCATGTGCTTTTTACTCTGTAATGTATTATGTAAGCAAAATGACTTTGACTGTATGATTTGTTTAAGAAAAAAAGTAATTTAATAAAAATAAAGATAACAATTCAAATGCAAATGAAATGTAATATCAAATATTTACTTATATGAATATAAATATTTTAGTTATAAAAATTATTCACTCAGAAGCTGTAATAAATACTAATATAAGCCAGAAAGTTCTCCATAAATCTCCAGATTTGCTTTGATATTTTGAAGGCAGATCTTTCCAGCTCCTACCTTATCCTTGCCCACCAATTCATTCAATATTCATTGCTCTGTGTAGTAACTAATTATATAGAAAAGTGGGTTAGAAAATTATCAAGCAACAAATTAGTTCCTTTGTTGCTTGATGTACATAATCTATCAATCTTCAGATTACACATATATAATTAAGTTTATAATTGATTAAATTAGTTTTTGATAAGCATCTTTTAAAATTAAATTTTTAATTTAGTACAGAACATGTCTGTTAGGAAGTATTATTTATTCTCATGTTAGCTGCAGGGTGTCTTAGTTATTAAATAGGAATTTAGCAAGGTTAAATTTATTAAGAGATTTATTTACATGAAATAAACATGTGACAAAATTTCAGATTTTTTTATAATATAAATATTTTACTTTTTTTAAGTATAGGTATAAAAAAAAGATATAATTTTTGTAAGTAGTTTTATTTTTATAAAAGGAATATTTTATTTTTTAAAAAATAAAATAAAGAAGAGATGAAGATATTTATTTTTGAAGAAATAAATGTTGTTTATAAATTAATTAAAAAACAAAAAAGAATTGGGATTTTTATCTGAAGAAATGATTGTTTTCCAAATTAGTATATAAATAAAAAAAATGTAAAAAAAAAAAAAAGATAGCTCTTTTTTATAAAAGGAAAATCACTGGTTAAAGCTTAATGCAGTAATTTCTGAGGGTGGTCATGAGATTTGTATGGAAGAATAATATTAGGGTTGTTTTTTACAAAACAAAGGAGCATGTGGGTAGTAGAATTCAATAGGAGTTCAGCAGTGGTGAGGTTCAGCAGCCAATAGCTCAGCTTGGAAGTCTTAGATTAGATTGCTTTCACTCTTAGTTAAAAAAATAATGCTTACAAAGCTGTTTAATATAAAGTTTACAAGAACTATGTGCTAAACTCTTATTAGAAGCTGATCATTACTGACCCAACTAGGTAAGAAATTTCACTAAAAGGAATGTAAGAAAAGGAAAATATCCCTTAATGAAACTTTCAAAAGCCTTGAGTATTGATCTATTCAAAATCATGTTTGTGCCATTGTGTGTTAACCCAAAATAAAAAAATAATTTCTATATTGGAAATCTGGAGCTACAAAATCAAAGCAGTAAAAGCTAACTTGAAATAGAAATAATTGTTAGTCTGGAAATCTGGAGCTACAAAAAAGAAAATAAGAAAAAATTACATGGATAAAATAACTTGAGAAAGCTGTAGCTAAAAAAATAACTTGGAGCCAAAAATTTGATCAACTTACTATTCTAAGACATATCAAAAGAGACATTCAATTAAGCAACTGCAAAAGTTCTGAAAAAAAAAGAGAAAAAATCCATAGCAAAAAAGAGATATTGTATGGTGTATATCTAATACATTTATGAATATTATTTTATAAAGAAATTAATAATTGAAAATATTGAAAAAATTTTTAATATTGTTTTTGTTGAAAATATTTTTTTTTTTTACTAAAGGTTAAAAATTGCATAGGGACACCAAGAAAAAGAAGAGACAGGTTCAAGTTAAAATTATTATTTTTTATTGTGAAATTTTTTTTTTTTTGGGGGGGGGAGGTTAATTATTGTAAGGGATTAACATTTAGATTAAATATTAATTAAAAAATATCACAAAAGTGATAATATATGTGTTATGTAAAATTAAATATGTATTGCATGGATAAGTTTGATCAAATACGTTTATTACCTTTGGATTTGTCACATGATCATTTTCAATTTTTTTTTATTCTTTTATTTATTAGTTAACTTTATTAAATAATCAATAAAAGAATAATAGTTTCTGAAATTATTTTTTTATGTCTACATTCTTTTAGCAGTTTGTTTTATGAATTACCAGTTTGTGTGTGTGTTGACTAATTTCATGATTGAGTTGTCCTTTAAGGAATTTGTAGATTATCTCAATGAAATTATTTAATAATAGAAAATTTAAGGATGTATATATTTTTTTGTTTTCAGGGCCTAAGATTCTTCCATTCCCACATCTAGTTCAGGCATAATTGTATTTTCAATATATATGTGTGAGAATATGGTGTGGATATCCAGATGGTCCTCTGTAAAATTATTTGGCTGGTGCTAAGATCATTAGAGTCACCTCTAAAATCCACATACTTTATTTTATAGTTTTGATAAGTGTTGATAATGACTAGTATTGATAATATAATCACAACAATTTTTATGTTTATTATTGTAGATGTTTAAGTATTCTAACATATGTGCAGAAAAATTTTTGACAATTGCTTTGTTATGCCCTAAGTTAATCATGGGCTAGATGTTGATTAGTCTATGTTTTTAATATTGTATTTCTTTTAAATTCCATATCAAAAGATGATTGCTGTTTCTTAATGATTAATGCTGGTGATGCTATATTATAACTTATAATTACTTTTAATAGCTTCCCATGCTGGTTTTTGTCATTTTCTATGCTCAGTAAAAGAATGATGCTTTTGTGATGACTATTTTTGCTTATGCTTGTGATGATAATTTCCGTCATCTTGTAAACTATGCTATATACCTCGAGTGCCTGACTATTCTCTTACACATATTATAACATAAGAGATCATTAGTTATTAAAATATTGTAGTATGCATTACTTGATATTATTTATTTTTATTAATTTTTTTCCATTAAAAAAAGTAATGATTACTGTTGACATAACTCTGCAGTCTGGGGTAATATTATATAATTCTGATGACTATTACTATGTTCAATTGCTTGGCAAAGTTACTTAATTATTATATTATTTTCATAATAAGGACCATATATCAAGATTGTTATCGCTGCCATATCTATACACTGAAGTTGAACATTTTTCACTGATTTGATGACTTTGAGAATTGTATGGGCTCATATGATTGAAGCCCTGTAATAATTCATTTCTGTCTCAGTAATTCAAAGTTATAATTATAATTCAAACAAATAATCATTTACATTACCAATGATTAGTAATAAATTTTATTTTACCTAACTCTCCAATAATTAATCTCTCAGTTGTTTACAAATGGTTGTTCTTATAATTTACTGTAATCATTGGAAAGGTGAATATATATACTTATTTCTGTTTGTTTTATTGATCTTGACAATGTTTAACATTTCAGGTCTTATATAGACAATTCACTATCTCTAGAAATTATAATTAGTCTATAAAATGATATATTCTAAAAATATATATGCTCTAATTTGTTTAACTGATTATTTAACTGGGATATAAGATGTTTCATAATAACCAATTTCTGAATTAAGAAATATGATATTACAAGTCTCATAGAATAGATTTGAATTTTATTTATATTAACCCACCAATTTCTGAATTGTAAAGTATGATATTACATGGCTCATAGAATAGACTTAAATTTTATTGATATTAACCCGATATTGGGGCTTAACATATTTGATGGAGATTTCCCTGAAACATATTCTGTGAGCCTTGTATTGTCATAGTCTACAAATCAGAATTTAGCTATTATATAATATCTTATACATTAATTAAATAATGAATTAACTGAGGATGATTAAATATTCTTATTTCTATTATAAGTTGTAAGTTTGTAATGTAATACAGTAATTACATAATTAATTATATTAGAAATATTGTTTCATGTTTTGATTATTTTAATATCACATCTTTAAGTAAATTATTTTAGTAGATTAAGGATCTGTATTTTTTTCATTATAATATTTACATCTTATATATAGTTCATTTTTTCTTTTAGGTCCAAGAATTTCAGATCCATCAGAAAAAATCAGTGAATCTTTAAGTGGCATAAATATTTTAAAGGATAATCAAAATATAAATGATGATATTGTAAAACTTCTTAATAAAGTCCATACAGTCTTCTTAAGTAACTGCTCATCTTATGCAGAAAAAATCGATCTCGGTATATCAAATGAACTTTTAAGGACTATTAAAAAACAATTTAAATCCCAAATATATTCTGCTCTTCGGTTAGCTCACTTTCTTAGTAGTTTTCTACAGAATTTTAATACATCTCAAACCAATTTTCTTGGCTGGAACAATCATACTATTTCATCAGAATTAATGTACGGTGAATTAATAGCTATTATGCTTTCTGATAAGAGTATAAAAACAAGCTCACTAATATTTGAAGAAAATGTTCTTATTAATAAACAATTTTTTGCTGCAACCATAAAACGAAGTTCAGAAAATGATACTTTTAATCAAAGTGCATTTGACAATTTAATAATCAAACATTATTTATCAAATTATAGTTCTGAAGTTTGGTATCAGAAACTGAAACATAGAAAGCAAACTCCCAAATTATACGATTATACATTAAATATAGAGATTCATAGTAACAATAGTAAAGAGACACAGGGTAAAAAAATAATACCATTAACTTATAAAGCGGTCAGTTTTGATTATGCTTCTCAAGCTAGTGGACCTGTATATGATTGTTTCTACAATGCAACTTTAATATGGTTGGATGTACCTTTTTTTAAAATAGACGGAAAGAATGACTCAAAATTAGCGTAAGTAGAATTCTTTATTATTATTATTATTATTATTATTAATATATAGGCTTTAGTAATTATTTGATGAATCAATTATTACTACTATATAAGTTTATTATTTGAAGAAAATACACAATTCATTCTTGGTTGCTGAACCACATTTTTATTGTTTTCTCTGAGCTCTGGATGCACATTTTCTACTTGACTCCAAGTTTTATGGATGCATATTTTTACAGTTCACTCTGAATTGAACAGATGTTCTTCATTTTCTATTTTTCAAAGTTTTTATGAAAACTGTTATTTTTAAAAATTTAGTGATTTATCACTGTGATAGAGTGGTAGAATTGAGAATTGAAAAGATTTCTAGATTAGGGCTTTATTTTACCATTTTTGTGCTTTATGCCAGTATGACCTCTATACAATTATCTGTTTTCTTAAAAGTATTATTTTGCTCTTTGTAGTTCAGTGGTTATAACACAGAGCATGAATTCTATATTTTAATGTAATTGCAGGACAATTGTAAGCTAGAATGAAACTACTATAAACAATCAGAGGGAAAGGCTGAGCCTTATATTTAATATGGTTGTGTGTAGTCATATGAGAATAGCTTATAGTTGTCCTGAAATTATGTTAATATATAGAATTCATGCTTCGCATATGTTACATAAGGGGGATGTTATAAATGAAGAAACGTTATATATGTTCAAAAGGAATGTTAGCTATGAGGAAAGTATGTTAACAATTATTGCAGTAGATGCAGTTCAGAGAGTATAACTATTATAAATAGACGAGTATTTAGAATGCCAAGAGAAATAAGAATGTGATACAGTGCAAACTCTGAGCATTCAGCGAGGCACTCAATAGTATGTAGCAAATAGAAGATAACACATCAAACAGAATGGACATTATAGAGGCATAGCATGGCCTAACTACACTGTACAAGCTAACTATTGGTGAAGCATTTTAGAAAAAGATTCAGCCTAGATGCAAAGATATGCAGCTAACATCACATTGGAGAGTAGATAAGTGCATCTCAATACTGAAGAGTATTAAGCTATCACACAACATTAAGTCTTTACATTATATGCACATAAATAAGTTATGGATAGATAGTGTTCAACCACAGTTGTGGCTGATAGGATGACAGTAGAATTGAACAGGGGTGGACAAGAGTCAAAAACAATAAAGTATGATGGAGTCTTTAAGCCAGGATTATCTATGGCAGAACTCACTATTACGGGGAAGTAATAGAAAAAAAAAATAGCCCATGTCAAGCAATCCAGATTTGATAGATATAACAACCCAACAATTACCTGCTGTGGGCATAGAACGTGAGAAGGGACAATGGACAACAAGAGGACATATTACTGTAGTAACCTTAATATATGTATATAACCTTAATATATGTATATATATGACTAATAAACATGTTAAAGTATAATTAGTTTGTATCCTGCATTATAGAGATTAAGGCACAGAACACACAGAATTGATGCAACTTCATAAGAACGCAACAGTATTGTCGATAAATTGAATGCTTATATACAATCTAAGCTAAAGTAGAAGTGGGCTCATTCTGTATTTTTTTGTTTACTGACAATTGCATTAGTCTACATATAGCTTGCTGGTGGTTTTCATTTAACCTCCACATAAATCAATTAAAATAATAAATGCAGTATAGTAATATATATACTAATCCTAGTGCATAACGCTATATTGAAATAAATATACAAATATCATGAATCTGAATTTTTAAGTGTTCTTTATTAATTCATTGTTTAATTAAGTATAAGATGTTATAAATAGTAATCAAATTCTGAATTGTAATTATGACAATGTCAGACTCATGTAACCAATTCTCTCTGTCATCAGTGACCACAAATTGAAATAGGCTTAGATATTATTTATGTTAAGCAAATTTTGCTCGCTTTATTTTAAAGTGTGAAAAATGAAATATAATTATTAAATAAGATGCTCTTTATATTTAATAGGTGCATAAATAATTAAATTCTGGGAAGGCAGAAATATTGATTTATTTTTTTACAAATTTTGCAAATAATTTATATATATTTGTAAAGAAATTGTTACTTTTTGAAGTAACAGTTATTAACAGCATTATATTTTACTCCCTTAGTAGGCACTTACACAACTATACTCCGGTCAGATAGAAATTTAATTAATTCCATTTTATATTAACCTGACCAATTGAATTATTTGCCTATTAATTTTGTAAAAGGCAGTACGTTAATAATTGAAGATTTTATAAAATAAATAATCATTTCTTTATATACATATATATAAAATAAGATTTGTAAAAATTGAAATAATTTTTATCTATCTAGAATATAATTGTATGTATTCTCACAAGGAATATCACATTTAACAACTGTATGAATTTCAACCTTTATATTCTAAAATAAAGCACATTCAAGCCTATTTATAGTTAGTGATGCTTAGACCTTGACACGGCTAATGAAAGGGATTCCCATGAAGCCAGCTTTGCATTGTAAGCTTATATTATCATAGTTGATAATTTAGAATTTGGCTAATCTACATAATGTCTTATATTATAGTTAAACAATGACCATAATAGATGCTTGAGTTCTCTTATGTATGATAACGTAAAGTATAACTTTATATGTATTAATTGTATGCTTGACCTTATGTATATTTGAAAATAAATAAAAAAAAAAACACTTTGTTAAATATCTGACCTTAAGCTTCTTGGTACCTGAGGAATCTTGTTCTAGAATAAATAATGTACTAGCTGATAATGAATCATGAACTCTTAGTGCATAGTGATATATGTGACAAATTCAATTCAACTTATCATCTATTTATTTAGAAAATTCTTTCAGATTTTAAACAAGCTTAGATTTTTTTTTTTTAGGTAACCAACTGATTGCCACTCAATTATTGTTAATAAATGTGTATATGGCTATTTCTGCTGAGAGTATTTATAAGACAGTAAAAGAAAATCATTACTTGCACTGTGCAATAATTAGCCCGGTGAGCATTGCTTTCTTTTCCATTATTACTTTGTAATGGAATGGTAGGGAGAGAGCTTTGTCCTGTAGCAATTATTTAATAGGTATGTATATATTTATAACAATTGGGGATCATTCCATTACACATGCACTGGATAGATTTAACTATTTAATGACTACTGTCCTTTCCAAACACAAGATAAAGTCTTTTGAAAAGATAGAATAAATCCACTCTATTTTTTTAAACTAAATATACATGTATAAGCAAACTTACACATTTGGAAATGAGAGCATGAATCACATTTAATATCTTCATGCTCTCATTTCAAATGCTTAAGTTTGCTTATACATATACATTTAGTTTAAAAAGATAGAGTGGATTTATTCTATCTTTTTAAAAGACTTTATTTTGTGTTTGGAAAGGACAATATTCATTAAATGTTTAAATTTATCCAGCACATGTGTAGTGCAGTAATCCCTAATTATTATAACAAATTGGAAACATAGCTCAATATCAGAGCCAGGACAAGGATGGGGCAAGCGAGGCACTTGCCACAGGGAACAATGGGAAAGAGTGCCAAATTGGTGAAAAATGAAAATTAATAAAGCGCAAAATAAAAAATAAAATAAAAAGCCAAATATATCTTGCAATGTTAGTTAAATACTTTAAGCAATCTAACAATTTGTGTTGGACACTCTTATTCAATACACTCGTTTCCTTGTATGATATCGCTCTAGTAAATGGTATAGTATGAATATGTCTAAATTTGTGTACTTGCTTGGGCACACTCAAACGGTAGTAGCGAGTGAGAGTGTACAAGCAAATGCATGAGTTTGGGTATGTTGTGTCCAGTGTGCTAGTTTAGTAACAAGCAGAAGATATTATTTTAAATACATTAAATTTAAGTTTATATTGAATAAATTTGTAAAAAGGTTTCATTGTATGTTATATCATATTATGACTGCAATATTATTTATTTTTAATACTTATTAAAAATAAAAAAAATGATATACATAGGGGTGAAAATTTATCTCTTGCCTCAGGTGAAAACACCTCTAGGCCCAGCTTTGCTCAGTGAATTTAAAAATAAAAGGAAAAAATCACCTTGGGAGTAAGGTATGAATTTAAAGCCCTGCAAATGTTGATCAAAGAATCAAGAATAGAATGAGTCCACCTATTCTATGAGCTCCGATGTTTATAAGTACGCCTTAGTTCAGAGTGAAATTAATATATTAGCCAGATAGAATATCAATTATATAAGGCTGGAAACAGAATTTCTCTTTTAACTCAATAACTATTTAATGCTATATTCCAGCTAGCTGATATATTAAGGTCACTCTGAATTATCAACACAATTGACCAAAATATGCTTATAAACATGACAGCTCCAATGATAGTTGCATTCATTTTATTCCTGATGCTTTGTTCAACATTCAGAGTCCTTTTAATTCATAGTTGTGGGAGTTGTAGTAGATACCAATGGTTAAAATCCGAGTCATTCTGATTTTTTTCTAAAAAAAATTCAAATTAATAATTTTAATAATTAAAATATTGAGAAGTTGATAGTATTATATTAAATGTTACTATACCTAAAAAAATGTATACATATGTATAATGTTAGAACACATTTATGCTATTAATTTTTCAAGAGGAATTGAGATGGCTGACTTCTTATGACACTGTTATTTATAAATGATTTTGGATTTAGCTAGAATTGAGAAAATTATTTCCTGAGAGATCTTACCACTAGTCAAAAAGTAATAAAGCTTATAAATAAATACAGCTGATGTTTCAAAAACTTTTATTTTCAGAGGCTTTGTTTCTGTTGGTCTTGATGCTCATTCTATTGATATAAATCAATGTGGAGATGCAGAGGATGAATTGTTTCAAGGAACAAATATGTGTGATATAAAAAGTACAAAAGTAAGTAAATATTAATCAAAATGTTACAAATTATTTTGTTTAGATTTTTATAAGAAACATTCATTTGTGACATTGATATTTATTTGAGGAAATAATTTAGAAAATTTAAAGTATTTCTGTTTCTAAAATAACAAACTTTGGTACATCTTTATAATATTGATGACGTACAATTGAGATATTTCATTTATTATATATTAGTGTAAATACTCTTAAAAACCTGTAAAAGAATTGAATAAAATTAATTAATTAATTTTGTTTTTCTTTTTAGTGTGTGCCTATACGTAATTGGGGTTTCCAGTTAGGTGGTTATCGTTGTGAGTGCAATCCAGGATATGAATATCCATATAACGGTTCCCAAGATTTCTTTTCAGGTCATGTAATAGAAAATGAGTATTTAAAATATCTTGAAGGAAAAGACAATATCTTGAAATTGCTCAAGTGCCGAAAAGTAAATAATCAGTGGACAGTTCCTCCCGAGGAAAAAGAGTCATTTCCTGTACGCAAACTTAAAAAACCCGTCCTATCTCATATTAAGGACCAAACACAGATTTCATTATTTTCATCTGCTAATAATAATATACAGAATGTCAAAGACAATGGTGGTGATATTCCTTCTTTTAGTTTCGTTTCTCTCGTTACCTTTATATTGATTGTTTTATTAAATGGGTACTAATTTTACAAAAGCAAACAGACAAATAAAAAAGAATGACTAATTTTTAGATTATTAAATCTACAATCAATGAACAAGTTAAATTAAACACAGGGAAAATGCTGATAATATAATATATGAATATTTATTTTTTTAATATGGATTACTTTACCAAACAAGTTTTGATTTTTCAAATTTTTTATAAACATTTTGAGTATATTTTAATAATCATTATTGATCTTTAATTAAATTTTTAAAAAATCATATTTTTTTTTAGTAATGAAGTTTCTACAGCCGTTTTTTAACAGGGCTGTATGAATTAATTAATCAATGATTATCGAGCCATTGCCATTAGAATGTTTTTGTTTTTGTCATTATACTATAATTTGTTAAGCAATAAAGCAAGTCATATATAGCGTGACATTGCTTTTATAAGCTTGTATTTACAAATATGTAATGTAGAGAGCGTATCAATAGTTCAAACAAGCTCTTAATTGATAAGTGGGTAAGAGAAAATATTCAAAATCTCTATAAGACCAATTGGTTCGAGCTTATGGCTCACCTCAGTGAGGAGTTAGAACATTCAAACACAAGATCCAAAACATCAACTCAAAAACAGCACTTATTTAATACATAATATTTAAGTAGAAAGTGTTAAGTAAAACAAGATATGGAATATTTAAAAACTACTCTGTTTACTAATTATTTTTAAAATGAGAAAAATTCAATTTCTTCTTTAAAAAAAATTTACAGGCAGTCCTCTACATAAGTATACATTCCAAGAATTTTTTGCATAAGTCTTAATTCAGTTATCAAAAGTTGGATTTCTATTTAGGTGGAGTTTTACCATTACATTACAAGACTGCTTAGAAGAATTGTTTATTCTGCATGCAGCAATTAAATTCTGATGGCTGTGTTGATTTATGTCTTTTTTGAATTTTTTTTTTTGCATTTTATATATACCAGGAATTATTTACTTAAGTTGGGTTTACACAAATAAAAAAGTGTCTGTAGAAGAATAAAAAAAAAAAGGAAGCTTGGGGGTGGGGTGGGGGGTATAGTATTAAGTATGTTGCAAATATTTAAATTTTTTGCTACTGTAAATGTGAAAGTTATTTTGTAAATTTGTCATTAATTATAATTTTTTAATTCAATATATTTTTTTTATTTTTTTCCTTATTCGTTTGCAATTCAATAAATAGGGAATGTCCACTACACAGGAAAATTCTCCTACATACCTATCTTTATGCTATGAATATGACCAGCCTGGTCAAAAGCAATCTGTAAATACAATTTTTCCTGTATAGTGGACCTTCTCTATTTATTGAATTACCATGCTCTTCATATCTTTTAAAAATAACACAAAATAATTTTCAAAGTTTGTGAAATGATATTTATCAGTATATCTCTCAATATTTGAGTTACTATTCATCAAATGGAACAAAAGTTTCAGAAATGATTTTTTTTTCCATTTAATAATGGAAGACATTTCTTATAGTATTAAATAAAAGAAAGAGAGTAGTGAAAAAAAAAGTAATGTAAACAAACAGCTAAATGTACTTTGTTGATTTTAAATTATTATAACATGTAATTTATTTACCTCACTTTGAACACTTTTTAGTAAAAAAAAAAATTATTGCATATATGTGCATACAATTTTATGTTTAGACTATCCTGCAGTCTTTTTCAGATTCTGTGTGCATATATACAATAAAAAATTTTTTTTATAAAAAGTGTTTAAAATAAAATTTTAAAAAATGCATTTATATATATAAGATATTACAGCAAAATAAATGAAGAGGTAGATTTAGTAATATTTGTGGATCGGTATAACATCCTAATTATTTATTGGTTTGTTTTAATTTAGCATATCCAATTATATTTGATGTGGAAGCATTATTTAGTTATCTATATTATATTTATACCAGAAATAAAATAGAATGTCCATTAGCAAATATTAGTATCTACTTTATTTTTGAAAAAAGAGTGATGATTTGATACTAAAAATGTTAAAATTAATTAATGTAATTAATACATATAAGTCACAGATTATACATTTTTCAATTTATTAATGCAAAATTAATAACAAAAAAAAAGAGAACAAACATATTAGTAAATTTGAGTTAGTAATTTTTCTTAAACATCTATGCAAAAAATTATACATACAATCATTTATTTTAGAACATATAAAATAATGTATATATATGTATGAAGGTTAAGTTTCTGTAATAATTTTTTTCTATAAATATTTTTGTTTTAAAATTATATCATAAACTTTAATGATTTTGGTGATATACAGTAAATATATATATATATATAATATGCACCACATCTTCTAATTAAAAAAAATCTTTGAGATTATCTTTCTTCACTTTTTTAATCATCAATGTGTAAAATAAAGGTACATCCATACATATATCAAAACAATCAATCCTTAAGCTGCCAACAATCTCAATCTGTAATCAAGGCAACCACCTTTAATGATAAAGGTGGTGCCACCTTTATCTATGGTCTGATATGTTTATATAGGCACTACAGATTCCAACTTGACCAAGGTGTATGAGATTAATAATGCAAAGAAGTTTAAATAAAACCTCATTTTAATCAGGCTACTATAACCTGTTCTGAAATCAGACTAATAAATAGTTGGAAGTTATAATCTGGAAGTTATAATTGACTATTTATTAGTCTGCTTTCAGAACAAGTCATATTTGCCTGATTAATGAGGTTTCTTTAAACTTTTTTGCATTATTAATCACATACTCCTTGGACAAGTTGCCTATATTATTTTATCAGACCATAGATAAAGTGATACTACCTTTATCATTAAAGGAAGTTGCCTTGACTATAGATTGAGACTGTTGATAGCTTAAGGGTTGATTGGCTTTATTGTCTTAGTAAACAAAACTGTTTGCAATTATATCTTTGTATAATTTTTTTAAAAAACAAAAGATTAATCATATTAAAGGATTATATATATATTAATTCTAATATTCTCACTGATAAATGAAGTCATAGTATTATTTGTGGGAGTTTCCATGTAATATTATATTTTAATTATATGGAAGCTCCTGGAAATAATACTATGAATATATATATATTATTTTGAGATGAAAAATTTGTAGATAGTTTATTTGTATAGATAGATATTAAAAAAATTATGATAAATTTAAATGTTCTCTGTTTGAAAGCAGATAGAATCAACTAGACAATAAAGTAATAAAAAAAATTAATTTTTTGCATACAAGAAACTATTGTTATAGTTTAAATAAAATTTTGAATCTTATTTTACCCATGTTTTAAAATAGTGAAATAGATATATAAAAAGATAAATAATCTTCATTATCATTTTCAAATATTATTTTACTGCAGAATGTTGAGCTTCAAATGTAGTCCATAGTTTCAATATTTTAGGTTTTTATATAAGACTTCAGTTGTCTATTTATTGTCATCTTTTTTAGCAATATTTCCAGCCCAATTTTATTTCATACTTTGTCAATAATATATTTTGTTTTTTTCTATCTCTGTATTTTACTCTTAATCCCTCCTTTTTACTTTCATTGTGAATCTTTCCATACTTTATCTCTTCTTGTAATATATTGATCCAATTTCATTTCAAGCTTTCAATTCTTTCAATAATATCAATGATAACTTTTGTTTTTTTCATCTGTATTTTATTTTCAAACCTTCCTTGTTATTTTCAACATACATCTTTTGATATTTCACTTTTTCTTGTATTATATCCATCTCAATTTCATTTCAGCTTCTTAATTATTTTTTTGATATGAATGAAAACTTATTTTTAATCCCCCCTTGATACTTTATTTTGTGGTCTATCTTTAAAATAAACACTGATTTAAAAAAAAATAGTTTTATTAAAAATCTGTATGAATTTTTTTTTTAAAATAGTTATTTCTTTCCAAAGCACTTTATCCAAATTTAATTTTTTGATTAATTTTATCCTTTATGTTTCAATCTCACGGCAATATTTATAGTTGTTAATTCATTACTATCAATCTTTTATTTTCTTTTTTTGAAAAGCACTTTGAACATTATTTTTGTAATATTTGTCTTTAGTTTGTATTTTCTTGATTTTTTTCCAATAGCTCTTAGTTATATTTTCTAAAGCTGTTAAGCATTAATTGTCAAAACAATCATAACATCTGTAAATTTAAATCCTTTTAGGTTCCCTTTTAACCCACAAAATAGTTCCTTAAAAGTGGTATAAAAAGTTTTAGAAAAATAAAAACATCTGTGCAAACATATTGTCTCATCACAACTGTTATCTTGTGATAACTTTTCTTAAAAATTTGGCAACAATGCTCAAAATTTTAATCATGCTAAAATGATTATAAAATTAAATGTACTTTCATAATTACAAATCCAAAGCATAATTGCAACTTTGTTCTGACTGTTTTTTTTTGTTTTTTTTTTTGGGGGGGGGTAATTTTTTTAACACTTCTATAAGATGTGCAGTGTTGTAACCACTTTTAAATAAAGTTTGATCTTTTGGATAATTTGATTCTAACGTTTCTGTAAGTAGAATGGAAATTTTTCAGGACATCTCAATTTCCAGCTATTTTTAAAAGCATACTGGCATGTCATTTCCTTGATTTATCATATAATATAAATAAATAATGATGTTTAGAACATTCTTCTTAATAATACAGTAAGCAATAACGAACATACTATATTTAAAACTGGAGCATGTATTTATGTTTTTAAATTCTTTATGCGAAATATGTTCATGTATTGATTAGGACTTAGGGCTTAAGATAGCCCTCATAAGAAGTCACTCAGCCTGAACTGTAAAATAAATATGTATTTTTGATAGTAATCACGAATAATTTTTAAGATATTAGTTTTATTATTATTATAAAATGCAATATATATATATATTATTTATTTATTTGATCAAGTTAAAACAAACATGCTTAACATTCAGAAAGTATAAGAGCAAAATGAAATGGATGTGTGTTTATAAAAAAAAAAGTATGACAATAAAAATATATTTTTATAAAAAAAAATAGATAATTCTTTGCTTTCTTCATTAGTGATTTTAATTCAAGAATTTTATTTATTTATTATCAGAACAGGTTTAAGAATTATAGAAAACTATGTTCTGTTAATTGTTTGATATTTTACTAACTGTTTGATTTACTTTATTCAATCTAAGTATTTTAAACATTAATAAATCAATAAAATATACTTAAATAGGTAGAAAAATGAAAAATATTACAAAATATTTTGTAATCTGACAAACCAATAAAAACTACTGATTTTCTATGTTCTGTTCTGATTTTTTTTAGATTGATATCCTGAAGTCTGCAGATTAGTTGTAATAACTTTGGTAAAGGTCTTGTATAAATCTGGTAGAAGACTAATAAATTTGTAATTTCTAATATTTTTCTTTTCATTTCTCTTAAATATATCACTTCAATATTCTTCCAATCATGTAGGATGCCTATTATTTGATATTTGGCAGATAGCTTGACTACTAATTTCTTTATTTGCTTTTTTTAAAATACTTATAGTAATGTTTACTTTTTCCTTGACGTTTTCCATTCGTTATAAATTTAATTGTAAGTTCACCATTTCATTTAAAATGCAGTACTTGAAGTTTTAAAAGATCCTTGTTTATTATTAAATAGTTTTTCAAAGAGGTTTTTATATATTTTATGATGTAACCCTCTTTTTAGTAATGGTGTTCCTCCTTCCCCCACACTAATAAAATGTTTTATAATTTTGAGATTTTTTCATTTCTATAACTTTTTATGCCACTCTCAGTTATATTTTATTATTCTATCATTAATTCTTTTCAATACCAACTTATAGAGTATAAGATATTAATCTCTTCTAAATGAGTTATTTTAAAATAATTTCTTTTTTTTTTTTTTCATATATATTTATTTCAGACAATGTTGATTTTTTGTACTGCATATATATCTGTCTGGTACTTAATAAAATATCAGGTATCTTCTTATTGACTTCATTCAAGTCTAAGCCAACTTCAAAGTTTTAATATTTTAAAATGATTTACATATTCTAAATTAAATTCATTGAGGGATTTCTAAAGATTAAGGCTATCATCTGTTAATATTGTCATTTTCAATATCTTTGTTACACTAGACTTGCATTGATATGTATCTTACATTTCACTAATTGATAATTATTTCCTGTATTAATTACATTACAGTCTTTAGAGATTTATTTTTATTAGTCGTAATATAATTATCTCAGTAATACCAACATCTGGATGTTACAATGTCCATTTTCACTTAAGGAATTCATAATATACAGCTTTTCTTTTCTGCAAATTTCATAAGTTTATGACCATTTTCATTTTTGTTTCCATAACCAAATATATCTACATGATTATCAGTTTTTAATCGTTTTTCAGTTCTAGCATTAAATTTTCTAATGACAATTTTAAAATGTCGTTTGGTCTGATCAAAAGCATTCAGTTCATCTCTACAAAAAATCCTCTACTTCTTCATCATAATGAGAAGTTGTTGGATGAAAATGTCAATTATTGGTATTTGGTATCTATCATTAAATTAAATAATTATTCTTATCACATTATCTATATATTGCCAATTTCCACAATGTTATTCTATTTTTTATTTTAGACAAATGTGACTCATAATTCAGCTTTCTACATTTGCATCTTTATACTAAACAATATGTCCACTTCTTTATCTTTTAACTTCATAAAATCTGATTAAAGTCCCATTTATGATTAGATAGTTTCTTTTTACAGATATGCAATCTTTCTTCATTTAAAAATTATCTTAATTATAAGTTTCTAATTTAAAGCACAACACCAAATGACAGCCTACATCCATAACCAATGAATTCCTAGTGTCTTCTGCTTTCAGTTGACCAATTATTGTTTTGATAGTTTTACAGCTTCTAGAAAAGGAAAGTCAGAGTTTATTTTAGCCTGTTATAATTGTAAATATTTTAAAAATCATTATTTTCTTACTCATGCATCCAATCAACAAACTTCTTAGTCAGAAGTATCAGGTTTCTGAAAAGAAATATTTTAACTTCACAAGAAAGTGAGAGTAAGTTCATTATGCTAATTGATGCATATTGGCTAACAATCCATCCATATTTGCTTATGTGAATAATCTCATGATTACAATAGCAACAATATATAGAAATTCTTTTAAAGTATCAATGAGGAATCAAATTTGCTTCTTTTATCTGATAAAAAACTTCCTTTGGCAGTTAAAAGTAGTCTTTAAGTATACCACTGTAGAGCAAAGGCTTAACCAGCCTTCATGCAAAGACAGTGAAGGAGCTATTAGCATTATGCTGACATATTTCCAGATGGTAAAAATTTGAGCAAAATTTCTGCCCCTGTTTTAACTTTTAGCTAAAAATGGCTAGAGACTCATTTATTGAGCAATTTTAAATAGTTAGCTGGGATTTCTGTGGATCCTATCTTGATTTGAATCTGAAGACTTTTATGTGTGTATAATTTGTAGTTATTTTTTGGTTAAATTTAACAAAATGGTAACTTTTTTTTTCTTTTTAAAAAATAGTTAAGTGAATCTCTTTTTATATTTATATAGAATTATCATCTAACATTAAATTATTTCAGCACTACTGTGAAGCAAATATGAAAGTCTGAATAAAATGGAATAGGCATGTATGCTGCTATATTCAGACTTTTATCTATGCTGCTTTATTCAAACTTTGTATGTATTACAGGTCGTACTAGTGAAGTAATTTAACATTAAATGATATTGGTAATTCTACTTTCTACATTTAAATTTAGCTAGCAGATGCAAATGAAAATTTTTGGATGCGTAGATGTTTACAAATTTAGGCTTTAAGACAGTCTCTTCTTAGAGACTACTATAATGTAATTGCATATTCGTATATTGCAATAGTTATGCCAACAAATTTTCAATCAATTAATGGTACTGATTACTTGTGTTGATTGTTTAGAGATAAGTTCTGTTTAAGTGGTAGTATTTACATTTAGTTCACACTCTATAAAATATAAGTATATATAACAAGATTATTTTTTTTATTATTTTATTCATCAATCTTTATCTATATAGTCTTTAGCTAGAAGAGGTATATTATGTAATTATAAGTAGAAGTTCTACTTGTATTATAAAAGTTTAAAAGATTCAGCATTGGTCTCTTAATTATATATTGAATTTCAAATAATTCATGGATCTTTAAATAGCTTCAAACTTATTAGAAAAGTATGAAGAAAATTTGTTTACCATAAAAAAATTTTTTATTTCAATTTGTCAAAAATCCTTTGAATTAGCAAACAAACAGCAAATTGATTTAATTTTTGAAGAAAATAGAATAATAAAAGTCATAATGCATTTGATTAACTTTCTGAAGAATTATAGAATCTGAAAAGTTATTTTAAAGTAATTGTTTATTATACATTGTTGGATATCAGTTTAAAAATTTCTGTTCTTTCTGAAAATAAACGAAATGATGTGATGTACTATAGCTTCTCTGTAAACGAAGTCAAGAATCTCTCAGCAATTATGCCCACAGAAACCTGTTAGTTACTTTATTTTACATTCCCCAGACTAAGTTTTGCCATATTCTGCTCCATCTCATTTCCACAACATAATCTTTGTCAACTCTATGGCCTTTATATCTAAATCCCCCTTATCTTTTCCCAAACCCAACATAAAAATCAATAATCCACCTTCTGTATAATCACTTTTTTCGTATTTATTCTTCCACAACTTCATTATATGTGCCCTTTCTGTTTTCAAACATTTACATGTGATGTGATGTATTGTGGCTTCTCCTTAAACGAAGTCAAGAAAATCTCAGCAATTATGCCCAGATAAACCTGTTAGCCATTTTATTTTCCATTCCCCACTCTAAATTTTCCCTTATTCTGCTCCATCCCATTCAAACTCTCCATACAGTAGTGCCACCTAGTCAATGATTGCAAAATCATATGATGTTTTGTGGTTTAAAGTAAATGAACGGAAATAAATATTTTTTTCAAAAAATGTAGCTTATTTTTTAATTATGTGATTTATTTAAAGATGTAATTGCTACATGACATTCAGTTGTTGATCTGATAGACTTATTATTAAATGTATTATTTTTTAATGATGTTGGCATTGCAATAACTATTTCTGTGACTATAGCAGCACTCAGTGAGCATTTTCTAAATTAAAGATAAAAAATTATTTAAGAAATTCTTAGAAAATTAAATTTTATATTAATGTAATATGAAATTTAATTATATAAATATTTAAAAAATATTATAGTGGATTAAGCACAAAAAAGTTTTGATATAAGTACTGAAAAGATATTTATGCCACTGCTTACATTATTAGAATTAAAGTTAAAATACTCCATGCTTTTTAAATATTGAAGAAATTCATTATTTACTTTGATACTAACTGAGGAGAGTTTTTTTTTACCATATATTACACTTTTTTCCTAGCCACACATTAATATATTATACTGTATTTAAAAGGTTTTTTAACTTATCTACCACTAGTCTATATCTTAATAAGCTTACCATAAGTGAAGAGACATTCAACCATAGTAATGCTATTTTTTCCCTCTATCCTCCTACTTTGCTGTATATATTGAAAGAATAGGAGTTACAATGTAGATATTAGCTTATATTTTTAATTCATGATACAAAACCATGCTTTGTCATAGGAGAGCCAGCACTACTACATAATAGATCTGAGCCTTCTATTCTCGCATCTTTAATCAGTTCAATTCTAGTTATAGATCATATGATCTATGACCTTTTCAAGTCACATGTATAATATACATGGTTATATAACTAATGAAAAGATAAAATGGATTTCAAAATGTAATTTAACAATAATGGGTTAATACTTAAAACAAAATATCAGTGTTTATATATGGTATATGAGCACAGACTTTCACCCAACCCACCACTCTCCACTCTATCTCATAACACTGATACACTTACGCACATATATGTCAAAAAGGTAAATAATCACCAATATATGTATTTCATGCTAAAACAGCAATCATCAGTTGATCCAGATTATCATCTCTACACATATATGCAATAAGTGCTCAGATATATATTAAGATAGCCAATCTTCATAATTTAATGGACAGACTTTAATCCACTCCATACTCCAACTGTTCATCCAATTGAAAATCTGATGATGGAATGCTCAAAGGCCACTCTGAAGCCGAGGCCCATGTTGACCTAAAGTCAATCTGATCCCTCATGTACAGAACATAATCCATTTAATACATATACGAGGGATGGGCAGACATCTCTACTATGTAATAACTGAAATACAGGCCTACTATATACCTATCAATATATGTAATATATAGGGTATATAAGCACAGACTTTCACACAACCCACCACTCTCCATTCTGTGCTCATATGCCCTATATATTACATATATTGATACAGGTATATAGTAGGCCTTTATTTCAGTTATCAGTGTTTATTGAAATGAAGTAAATATTCAAAATCGTAAATTATTATAAATAAGAAAAATATGCAAATTATAATTTTATTACCTTAAATGAATCAGTTTACTTCAAACTTGACACTGTGTTCTCAAATTCTAAATTACTATAATAATTAGTTATTTAACCTATAATTTTATAAATTATTGATGGATTGCAGTTTTTTAATATATATTCTCATTTGAGTATTTAGACATGAAAATAAATGTTGATAAGTAAATCAAATGGAATCTTGAGGGGGGGGGGGACTTGTTCTGCAACTGATCAATATTCTATTACTCAAAAGCAAAAATTTAAATTTTGCTCTCTTTCTAGTTCATTTAAAAATAAAGAAATTCAATATATAAAATAAATACAAATATTAAAACAAAATTTGGGGGTAATAGTATATAAAATTAAATTTCTGTATACTGTATTGTACATCATTACAAATATTTAAATAATCTATGTTGCAAAAAAATATATATGCACATATTTTTGCATAATTATTATTGGTAGTTTTTTATATTTTTTCTCAACATTTGGCAGTTCTTCACTTTTATTCCTCGTACTAAAGTTTTGTAAGTTTTTTCGGTAAATGATTTGTTATAGAAGTTCTAATTTTTACTTTTTTTCTTCTTTGTTCTATTTTGCCAGAAGTTGGGTGATTACTTATTTCAGTGTAAGTCATTAATTAAATTCAACATTATTGGGATTCAAGACTTCAAACACTGCTTATTTCATCTGATTTGTAGGCTACAAGTTTGGGGCATGAAACATGATTAGCAATTTGGTCAAACATTGCAGGAAATTCCATGTTTCTAAAAATGAAAGTAATCTTAATTTTTTTCAGAAATTATAGATAATTTGCTTTAGCAGCTTGTTATAAGGTTTTTTAAAATTTTTACAATCTGTCAATATATTTGACAGCTACTGATAGTTGACTCTTCTTCTGTAATAATTGGACAAGACTGGGTATTGTTTTGTAATAAACTGATATAATTTGTTTGACTATTACTATAATGTTTTAATTATCTTAAATTTAAATGCATCTGATTAAATACTTTTATCTATTTGCCTCCTTCATAAACTGATTTCCTTGCATATATCTTTGTTGTTTATTTTCCTTTTTTTAAATTAACTAATTAATAAATATTTTAAATCTATATTTTAATGCAGCTTAAGTTGTTTGTATTCATACATCAACTTATCTCTTAATTAATTAAATAAAACTTTTTATAACTAATTTTCTAAAAAAACATTCAAATTTATATATATGTAAAATATTTTTAGTCAATTGTTTGAAAAATCTATAAAAATATCTACAATATGATTTATTGAATGTTAATAATTTTGTTATTCTTTACATTTACCAAAATATAATTTCACATTTTATTAATTTAATATTAACTAAATTTTTTGAAGTTTCCAAATACTTAATACTAACTTTAATTTTTTAAAAAACTAGTAGAGTACAAATAATGCAACATATATACTATATAATGCTACTTTTTTTAAAAAAAAAAAGAAATATTCTGTATCTTATGAAATGTATTTGTTTTATATTTTGGAAATTCATATTTACATTACAGAAATGTGTTGGCATTTGCATTTATATGTATACTTCTATATATTTTTTCCCATATGTCAAAGCATTGACCAGGAAGCGAACCTGGGCCAGCTGCTTGGATGGCAGCTATGCTAACCACTAGGCCACCAATGCTTGAATACTTTTTTTTTTTTATATTTTAGTGATTACATTCTATATATATATATTTCATAATACTGTACATAAATTATTTTTATTCAAGAAATTTTTTAATCTTGTTATTTTATGTTCCAAAGTAACTTTAGATGTAAGATGGATAAAAAAAAAATTTTTTTTTTATTGGTAAAACTGAAATATACCTTCTGTAGTCGAATAGATTTTCTATTGTAAATATAATCATATTTCAATATTTTATTGTTATCTTCCTTTTGTGGTTTATTTTATTTAATTGGTTTAATTTATTTAAAAAGCTATTTATGATTTTTTTTATCGCTTACAGATATTTCATCAGTTTTGCTGATATATTTTTAACTGCCAATATTAGTAAATCACGTGTAATTATTTCTTTATAATATGATGAGTGAAATTACAAATTTGAAATACCCATAATAACTTTACGATCTATTCTTTATCTATTTTATATGTGCCTTTGTAATATTTCTGTCAAATACTAATGCATTTGTGATTATTTTTTTAACATTATTGTTAAGATTTGTATATTTGATTTTTTTTCTTCTATTAATAGATCTATATAATAGTAGGGTAATGTCAAGTGAATTACTTGAAAAAGTTTGTTTCAAATATATCTATAATGTGAGAGATTGGTCTGATGGATGGTTGTGATAGGATTGAGCTAAAGATGAAAGATACATTGATAAAAACAAAAAACTTGCAAATAATAATTCATTTGTTTAATTATCATATATTTGATTTTTACACAAATTTAAAGACTAAAACGATAGTCTATTTGGTATTATCTAATTTGCACTACCAAAATTTTCTATAGGGTCAATTATGAATTCTTGGTATATGGTTTTAATATGATTAAATATATGTGAAACTTGGAGTACAATCAAAAGTAAGTGCTGCTAGTTTTAAAATATCATTGATAAATGTTATTATTGTATATGTAAATAGCAGGATTAAAAAGTGTCTTTCTTAGATATAGTATATAAGTATACAATCTAAAATATTCTTATATAGAAAAACTTAGAAATGAATCGTAAATGAAAGTAACAACAGATATTCTTTATGTTGTATGTATAAGTAATGTATAGAAGACAAATATGTTTAGAATGCTTTAAAGTATATATCAAATAAAATTTTGCATGATTTCCCTATTCTCATAGAGTAAGTTTGAGTACCAATGGGGACCGGATTGTCTTCATTAATATTCCTTATTGGTTAGACAAACATCCAGAAAAACTAGTCTGTGGATTTTGACATGGAATATATTCTCTGTATTGATTAGTCAAGCTTACAATAGATGGCTCTGGATTACGAAAACTCGAGTCTATTACTGCTCTTAATGCTAGATTTTAATGCAATATATTGTATGCCTTCACCCATGAATAGACAATTAAAAAGAACTAAAGTCAGCAAAGAATAAAAATATTGTCTATGAGTTTACCTGTAGATATTGAAAATCATACATTTGTGATTGAAGATGTGCGTTTTAAAATATATTTAATGAGCATATGCATGTATTAATAAAACTAAGTACAATAGAACGTTTTTTCAAAGGGCAAAGATTGAAAATTATATTTCAATAAAAAATTTAGTTGAATTTTGATATCTTAAATATTTTGTATGAGAAGAAAATTGATAAAAAATAAATGACTATTTTTATTTAGTCAAAATGCATGAATCTATCTATACATGGAGCATCACATAACTAATTGTATCTTGAGATATAATGTTTTAGTTTACAAAAATTATGTTATAGTACTAAGAATGCTTCTATAAACTAATTTTGTTTTTCATTCTCTATAATTCATATGGAGAATGAATTATTTTTAGTCTGTCGAGTGGATTGATAACCTATTTCAATTTGAAATCTTTTCATTTAGAAAATGGGCATATATTTAGTTTTTCTCAGGCATTGTAATTATAACACAATATAATATAAAAGCATGTTTCGAAGAAAATTGAAATAACTTATCTAACTAACGAGACCTGTTCTGGTCAAATGAATATTAGGAGTCAGTTATGTATTTTTTCTAATGTCTACAGTCATGTGTTTGAAGTAAAATGTAGCAATAGAAATATAAGATTGGTGTGCTTGAGTAATGTGAAGTAATTGGGTAAAATGAAATGCAAATTTATAAAGATTTGTAACTATATTTGATCTTTACTAAAGTTTATGACTGGGTTTAAGGAAATGGATAATGTTTAACCGAATAAAAGCTGATTTAAGATCATTTGTATATTTATTAAAAAAAACACTGGTTGAAAAATATTGTATTTATAAAATTGGTGTATATTAATAAATTGTTAACAATAGTAGTTAAGCTGTAGTGAAATGTAAAATTACATTCCATAAGAATGTATGGACAATTAATAATTATTACAGTACTACTATTTAAAATCATTTAGCTGGGCTTTGATGCTGCATATTTTTCTCAAAGCTAAATGAAAATTTTATTTTAGTGATATATATTCATTAAGAATTAAAATACCAATATAATTTTTTTTCTTTCTAGCTTTGACAAAGATGCACTATACTTAAAGCCTGACAAAGCAATTTTAAATAATATCACTGTAATAATTATTAATTGTTCACACACTTTTATGAAATATAATTAATAATTGTGTGTCTGTAAAAGTATATATATATTTGACTGATTTTGGTAAATAGTTAGTGGTTTAATCTGCCATGAAGCTTCTAGATATTTTTCAGGTAGAGATTATAATTACCTTAGCTAGTTGATTGGCAAATGGATTTCTAACTGTTCTTAGATTAAGAATAAGAGATGTGAGCTGGTCAGATGAGTTCTGATCATAAAAGATCTTAGTAATATGATGCATTTAACAATGGCAAGCACTTAGTCCATGATTTA
Source organism: Epiperipatus broadwayi (assembly GCA_028023455.1). Lineage (NCBI taxonomy): Eukaryota > Metazoa > Onychophora > Udeonychophora > Euonychophora > Peripatidae > Epiperipatus > Epiperipatus broadwayi. The sequence goes on from JAQFVV010006204.1 coordinate 1,508,237, forward strand.
GTTTTAAATATATATACCACCACATACAATACTTTAATTTTTAAAATGTTATAACATGAAATATTAAATAGAAAAAGAAACTACAAAAATCTAGATTAAATACCATTAATATTTTGAGATTGTGGTACTAGTATCTGTATTTATTGGACCAATAATTACATGGATTGCCAAGTCATTTATTTTTATTGATCTCTTTATTGAGATTTAAAATTTATTTTATATAAGACTGTATATTATTTATATACATATTGTATATTTTTTCTATTCGTAACATTTGAATAAAATTTTATATTTAAAATGCTAATTTATTTTAGCAAACTTTTACTAAATAAAATTTATACATTAAAAAATTGTCTTTATTTCTTTTTTGTATCATTATAAAACTTTCTGATATCTATTGATAAATTTTGATAACATTTTTTAATTACCATATTTTATCTCAAATAAGATATTTATGCTCTTAAAATGGTTTTTTTTAAACTTTAGATATTCAGCCAAGACTTTTCTAGTCAATAGTAACTGTATTAGCAAAGCATCACAATTTTCTTAATTTACATTTTAATATATGTTTGCAGGAGTATTTATCCCTACACCATCTGTTATGATTTAAAAATTTTTCAAGCAAGTGAAGAGTTTAGGAAAAACTGGAGCAACATTATGTTGTCTAGAATAGCTTCAATAATGGATAAGAAATTTAGTAGTTTTCTGGAAAATGACTATCAAATCACAAGTATATACAACTATTAAATAGGACTAATTGATTCCAAATTGTATTGTGGTTTGCTTGCTGCATTATAAATAAACATTATGTATCATCAGTTTATGGACTGATGGAGGCTAAGAAAATCTCTAAAAGTGACTACAGATGGGTGTGATAACTGAAGGTTTTTATGATCTTGTTTAGACAAAGACATGGTACTCCAATAATCAAACATCAGAGTAACTGAATTGAGATAAAATTTGGTCAACTTAACACTTCGTGGAATATTAACCATAATGTCTTTATTAGTTGTTGCTTTGTAATTAATAATCTGGTAAATTATCAAATCTGAAATTGCTGTATAAAGTATCCAATTCATTTGATTAGATTTTATTTCCTTTTTTTTTTAAAAAAAAAGGCTATATTATAAATAATAATTGAATGACTTTTTTGCTTAGGACATCATAAGAAGTTTGAGCGAGAAAAATACCAGAATTGAAATTAATCAGATTATGTTCAGAATCATCACAAGGATGAATATAATTAATAGTAAGAATATCAAAGTTAATTGATATATAAAGTAATAAGATCTCAAAATATTAATAAAACAAATATTGTATATATATCACAGGTAAATATATTGAATTAATTTTTCTATTCCTGATAAAATATAGTCTTATCATCAGATTTAATGAAATCTACATTAGCATGTATCCAAGACTCCATTATGAAGTTTCTTAATAGTTAAATCAGCAATAAAAAGGTTAGTTGCTTTTAAAGAGAAAAATCTATGGAACATTTTTTCTTTCACTGTATCTTTTTTTTTTGTTCGACTTTATTAACTTTATGTAATAACAGTAGAATTTTTAATTGAAAGAACAAACAAGATTTAACAGTTTCAAGTTACATTGAATTTTATCAAATTTCACATTGAACTTACAACACTAATGTATGGCACACAAAAAAAAATCGGACCCCCCCCCATGTGATATTACATGGTGCAACAATTTGTAAAAGTTTTTATTTTCCTCTAATAGTATCAGTTTTACTGAACGATTCAATTATGATCCTTTAAACATATGTAATCCATACTTGAATATATTGGTAACTTAAAATAAAAATCTAAATTAGAGAATGGTATAACAAGTTTTAAAAGAAAGACTAGCAATGAGGATTTGTATATCTTTTGTAGTCATTAATTTAGTGCCACTTTATTCTTTAGCCATTATCCAACTTGTAAATTGCAAATATATATATATATTTCAGTAATAATAGATTTAGTGAATAATTCTATAATTATTTCGGTAAAATTTCATTACTTATTGCAAATATACTTATTATTTAAATAGAACAACAAAGGTTAAATGATTTTCTCTTCAGTGAATCTTTGAATTTTATATTCAGAAATTACTACAGCAAATTGATTAGATTACAACCTGTTACTTCTGCTAATTGTTATTTTCAAATGTATTTCCTGGTTTTATCTTATAACTATTTTTAATATACCGTTTTTTCCAGTGTATGGGATGCAACGGCATATTTTTTATACACATTTGTCTACTTTTTTTCATGACTTTCCATAATGATTTATTGTACTAATTTTATAGTTATTTATGTCTACAAAAAATGTAACTAGGGAACACTATAATTAGATACCTTTTTAATCTTCATCCTCCAAACTCAGAAATTCATCTTCAGAACTAAATGAATTCCTTGAAGCCTCTTCTTTAGAAATTGAGTTTCTGTATAACAAATCATACTCTCTACCATCAAGTGAGTTATTAATTCCAGATTTCTTAAATGACTTTATAGTTGTCTCACATTTTACAAAATCTCATGAAGTTTTGACCATTCTCAAATCTGTGAAATGCTAGGCCTCTTTCTTATGGCATTTCAAAACCTGTAGACAGGATCTGAACTCTATTTTACTGGAATGCTGCCTCTTTCAGTAATGAAGCATAAAATGTATTGTGCAACTTATTACCTTTACAGAACAGAAAAAAAAATTACAGAAATGATTTATTTGAAACCACTGTTTTGCAAAAGGACAACAAAGTAGAATGCTTATATAAACCAGAAGTTTTAGACTGACTGAAATGTCAACTCATAATTTTGATTACCACCATATAAGATGCACCTATTTTAGGCATATTTTGAGGGGGGAAATGTAGGCCTTATCTACTGGAAAATGCAGTAACTTGGTAAAATGTAGGTATTAAAAATTATACAATTGTTATTACTAACAATTTTGCATTCAGCATTTTTTTCAAAAATGATTCATTTACTAAAAAATTTCTTTTACACTTTGTTTTAAAGTTTTATATGAATCATATTATTTGACCAATAACAATTAGTAGTCACATACAGGGGTTTAACCAAAATCAATTCAACATGTCCACTTTGCAAACAACAAGAAGAAAACGTCAATATTTGAACCCGATTAGAAAATTCATCACAGCTTGTACCAAAGTTAATCCTGAGGAATTTTTTTCAATTAAAGCCACTATAATAAAAGGACACTTCTCTGTAAATAGGATCGCAATTTTCCTCGCTTTTGCCATCTGGTTACTATGATGTCAATTAATCTTTAAAAATAATAACATTTAATCTCTATATTTTGTAAGATCATAGAGAAAATTAAGAAGAGACCGAATAGTAGCTCCCATGGGAATATTTAATGATACCTGGGCTATTTACCAGTTGCCTAAAACCTGAACATTCCACCTCCAAAAAATTCAAGAACACTAAATTACGAACAATCCCTTGCAGCCTCAAGCTCAATCAGGTACCACTGGAGATTTAAACACAAGATTAACCATAGACAGCAATGCTGAACATCTATAAAAAACATTGTATTCATATTGTATTTCTAATTGACCAATAAATTCTTTTTAAAAGAAAAAAATAGTATAAGAAAGTGGAAGGTTACATATTTGTTCTGCAGTAGTTTAGCCTTTAGTACAACTTATGTGTTTAATATTGCATTTTAAAAATCTCATTTCATTCTTTATCATTTAGGAAAATGATGTACAACTTTTGATAATTACTATAGAATATAATCTAAACTTTGGCTAAATAAAAAAAATATAAAAATTTTTTAAGAGAAAATAGGATTTTTAAAAAAAATCTAGACTTAAAATAATAGTCATGGACTATTGTGAATAGAAATCATATGATTAATCCTCTAGATACTAGATTAAGAGTAAAGAACTATTAATAATTTTTATTAGTCATTATGCATTAGACGAGACTATCCAATATTTATTTCTGTAGTATAATTTTCACTACACTATACCTTGTGTGTGTTGTAGTGAAAATTATACTATGGAAATATTAATCTAAATAATTATCATACAAATGGTAATTTTTATCTTCTCACTGCTGATTATATCTGATGTTTTAATCAATAGATACTATGTGATAATAACTATAAATACTATCTCTAATGTAGAGAGAAGTGAATTAATGGTGGTTGAAAAGTTTTATGTAACTGAAAGATTCTTTAATTCCTCTTTGAAGCATAACATGAACTAAGCAGGGCAAATTCCTGTGTGCTCAACCAATATAGTGGGTTTATTGATTTTTTTAACTTCTGATTTTAAGATCAAGAAACATCATGGTCTTTCTTTTATGTGATAGTTCTTAATTGAAATAACAATTGAATTTTTTGAAGGCATATGAATGTGTGAATAAATTTTTCAATTGTGATAGACAAAATTAATTATTGTCCTTATTCCCAGGAGATTATAAAATCATCAGACAAGGCAATGATTCATAGACAAAAGCAGAGAACTAAAAATTTCCTGAATGCAAATCTAGGCTGCCATTTGATAGCAATCTTTTATTTATCTATTTATCAACTGTAGATCACTTTCAAGTGAAGGCAGATTGTACATATTGAAGAATTATCTAATATTAAATGGGATATTGTTGGACTTTGCAAAGTTAGAAGAAAAGATGAGACAATTGGATTTTAAGAATGAATCTGTACTTTACTACAAAGGCACAAATATTGGAAGCCCAAGTTTAATGGGATTCATTATAAATAAAACAATATTTGTCTAAATCGTATGTTGTTAATAAATTGGTAAATAAAATGTAAGAGAACATTATTGTGGAGATTGATAGTATATTAAAGTGGAAAACTAGTTCAGTTATTCAACTTAATGAAAGATACAAACTACAGATAATTCAGGTTTTGTCCCAACAAGTTCTCATTGTGATGAAGTAGGGAATTTTTACATGGATGTACAAATTGCTTTTGATCAAATCAAACAATACTGTAAAATGTCATGGAAAATTTTAATGCAAGAATTAATAAATGATTGCAGAATTGAATTATATTTTGATTAGCAGATATACATTTTTAATAGATTCAACACAGGAAATAATTATTGATTAGCGAGATATGATACTAATGCAAAACTAGAGACAAAAACTATTAAGAAAGTATTGTAACATAATAAAGTTCGCTCAAATAATAGATATTACCATACCTGAGTAGAAAGGTATTGTAACCTAATAAAAGGGTCGCTCAAATAATTATAGATGGTTACAATATAACTATTACCATATAAGTGAAGGAGTTCAAATATCAAAAATTAAAGGTTGATCAAATTATTAATAACAAGTATTATAACTCAGGTATATGGAAATCACGTGAAGTGAGTACACTCGTAATTCAATAAAATATAACTCAGGTATACAGGCAGTAGATCTTATCCACTTTCATTTCTTGGTTTGATGTTAAGTACATGTTTAAACAAATACTAAGTGAATATGGTCTAGCAGGGCGCCACTAGATTATCTGAATCTAGACACGGTTATATCTAATAACCTTTCACATGTACTGGGTTTGAATCCCTTTTTGGTACTTTATTTCTAATAAAAATGAGAGATTTTGCTTTTTGAGCCATATCACTATAAGCACTAATAGTTAGGTAAAAGTAAAACATCTTTAAACCACAGTGGAGTTCATTGAACATAAATCATTTCTCAGATCTTAACATAACAAATGTGTTTCAATATTTTTTTATAAATTCACTAGCTCAGATTATATATAACTAATTTAGGATGGCAATTCACTCATCCTTGCATGAAATAGATGATGGGATGTGGTTATAATAATACTAAGAAATCACTAAATATTATAAAATCAATATTTATTTATGGCCTTTAAACAGTTAAACAGCTCATTAATTAAAACGTTGATGACGATGATGATGATGATAATAATAACAATAATGACAAGGGTTTCAACTACAGCTCTAGGACTAAGCCTAAACATAAAACTAATTTTTATAAAGAAATTCATAATTATTGCTTAATTTTAGCATATTTACTTATATCTTAAATAACTAATATTCAACCATTGATGATGATGAATAATCACACTTAACCAAGACTACACTTAATGAAATATATACGCCTTGTTTAATAAAACAAACTAATATTTATTACTACATTTCTAACATACATAAAAATTTCTAGATAAATATGAAAATTGACATGAATAATAATAATAATAATTGATTATATAACAATCCTCAGATTAATTTTAAGTTCTTCCCCCTTTCCCTTCAAATGTATTTTGTATTAAGTTGGACGTCACATTGACCATGAAAAGTATTTCAAGACAAAAAATATTATCTGCTCATTAGCACACATACTTTAAAAATCCAACATGTAAATAGAATGTAAAAAAAAAATGTTAGTAGAATTGAAAGAGCAAGTTTTAGAAACAAGTTTTAAATTATTTTCTCCCCCCCTCTCTTCTACCTCTGAAATGCTATACTTAATGAAACAAACTAATCTAATATTCTAACACTACTTGTTACTCCACATTCAATCGCAATTATACACATATAAAATATCATTATGTATGTGCGTGTTTTATCCCATGATAACAAAATATTATTTAAAACCAAAATAATAATATATTAGTTAAAACTAAAATCATAATACCATAAAAAAAAAAAAATTTGTTTTACACATTAATATTTTTCATAACTGTAAAATTAATAAACAAATAATTTTCATACATTCAAGATCATTTATGAAGCTCAAAGTTATTATTAGTAAGACATTCTTGTTTTAATCGATCTGAATAGTCTTTAAAAGTTCTTTAAATAAAATATACCACTTTATTGCTAAAATGTTTATTAAGACTGATATCATAAAGAAAATAGATATAAAAAGTCATATTACCGATCTTTTGTTTGTGGCGAATTTCCAAGGGTTCAAACTTGTCTTGTATAATGTCTATATTTCTGCAGCTACCATTTCCGTTTTATGTGGGAACAATCTCTTTCATGAGGTGTATAACTATTTGATGATGACTCTATTGAGGTTATTTGCTTTAGTGGATAATTTGGAAATCATTATATTAATTTTTCTTCTCTTCCTGTCAAGCATGTGGATGAAATACAGCAGTTGTTTTCACATTTATAAATTTTCTTGAGTTTAAAATCAGTTGTTGTAACAATTAATTGGACTTGATGATTAATATTTATCAGTAGATTAATTCATCTTCTTTGAATGCAGGTGAATGCTTTCTTCCTTCTATTAAAACATCTTATTTCTCTGGTCAGTTGAAAGGTGTAGAATATTATTTTAGACACATCTTTTCTTTCCTATGTGATGTGCAGCTTCCCCAGATGGTTTGGAACCGATGGGACATACATATAATTTTTCTAGCCAGACATTTCTTATATTTTCAGCATTCAATTGATAGTTTAATAATTTGAATCAATCACAATAATCTTAATAATAATTCAAGACAGCTTTTTATATCCAATTTTTAGCTAACTTAACCAATCAGAGATAGCATCACTTGCTATTTTTGGACAAATTTGTATTAATTAGATCTCTAATTTATTTTCAACTAAATTATTTTTCAACTGAAAAGTTTAATCCTTTTTCCAGACACTTTTGTTTAAAAAAAAAATAGACTCAATCCTTATTTCCTTTCTTTTCTTTTTAACATCCAGGTAACATTTCAAATCTTTGAGCTTCCTTCTAAATTTAGATCTTGAGATAAGACAATTTCAAAATTAGAGCCCTGACCCATTATAAGCTTCCAAAGTGAAAAACAATTATTTACAAAAAAAAATTGCTACAAAGATTGATATCTGATTAAACAGATTTCCTCTTTTAACAAACAATGAAAAAAAATTAATTTGACAGATTTAATACTTCCTTTTCTTTCAATATTTAGGAAATGTAAAATTTTGTATGTAATGTACACACATCCTTCATTCTTTCAAATCATTCATAAACTAACCTTAAATAATATGATTGCTAGCTTAGTAATTATAACCCAATTATTTAATTAAGTCTGTAACTTTTAAATCCCAATTATAATTAAAGAAAGCAAAATAAAAGTATAGAATAAAATGTTAGAATTGATCAAGCATAGGTTAGTTTTAAAGAAAGTTAAAATGTTTAATATTTGAAATATAAAACAATTAAATAATTTACACATACATTGCCTATATGTATGCATTATAACTTTGCTTTTTAAAGAAAAATTAAATATTAAATAGTTTAAATGTGTGTATTACCTTTCTATCAACACACAAACAAGTAAAGCATGTAATTGATGACCCATTCTTTCTCTGTTTAAAGCTTTTAGAACTAGACCTTGTAGGGTTTGAACTTGGATGCCCTACAGCTTCATTTATGATTATATAAAAATGTGATGATGATTTTGTTTTACACTTTCTTACATGCACATTACTATAAATTTGACTAGTGACCAAATTGTAATGGCACAGTATTAATAGTTGATATTTATTATTTTCAGAAAAAGTTCAAAGAATTCAAATTAGAATTTGCAAATCATTTAAAAATATTAACAGATTTTGAATATGGTTTAGATTTGACATAATAATAAATTTTCTACTGAAACAAGTATAAGAAAATAAGGAATATGAAAATATACAAAAAATGATCTATTAAAATAAATTAAATGTCCAATCTTTTGACATCTCTTGGTCACATCTACACAAACACTATCAAATATCCTAATTATATAGCACCCTGTTCAGAGAATCTTTTAAAATCATCTAGCAAACTCCAAATTTGTGCTAATATAGAAAATATATAATTTATTCTATACATATTCGCTTTCATTTAAAATGAAATAAACTAAGCATAAATACGAACAAATGCTAAAAGTTTAGATGATTTTTCAATCTACCAAAATGATTTAATCAGCAGATAAAATTTTTGTTGGCTGATTGCTATTCCTATTACACAGAGCAGTTGTAAAGCATTGTCAAGTTGTGAAAGTATAGTAATGAAAGGTTTATCTGACTTCTAAATAACTTCAAACCCCTAACTTTGTAATAATAGGTTGAAGTATTATTGATAATTGCTGCCTTACCAAGTCAGTGTGAGCAAATATAACATTGTCTGCACATGAAAGATAACATTGAAATTCTAACATTGCTGTAAAACAAGTTACGCATGCATATATAAATAAACATATAGCCATCCTGTACTGAATGTGAACCAGGAGTTTGACACCCCTGATCTAGTTTTTATAAAATGGTATGAAGGAGGTTTAATAATGATATAAGAAATATAATTATCAATTGCAAAGGAAATCCATGGCAGAAGAACAAAGTCTCAAAGGTGTAAAAAGATGGAAAAATTTTTTTGCAGTAAGAAAATATTGAACTATCAAAAAAAAATAGGTGATAACGTGAAATATTTGTAAAGTCTATAAAGAATTCTATAATAATAATAAAAAATCCATTACAATAATTACATTTGCATTGCATTTTAAGGAAGCCAGGCAGACATATAATTAAAACTATATAGAAGGTAAAAATTTCAAGAATAACTAATATTTTTAAAAAAAGCATATAGACATAAATTGAAAAATTATTGACATTATATGCCAAATATCTAAATGATAAAGATGTTTCTGATGATTGGAAGAAAGTAATAATTTTATTTATAGAAGATATTAGAAATTACAAACCTTTTTATCAGTTTTGTAAAAAATCTTTAACAAGATAATTACAATTCATTTATAACGAATTTTGGACTTTTAACTAAACATAAAAACAAGCTGAATTTAGTAATAATTTCAGTATTGAGAGAAGTTATAGAAAGAAACAATGAATAAGACTTTCCATCATGCTTTAGATTTGTAGATTATCAAATACATTCAATTTTTATAAATATCTTAAAGATTATTGAAGCAACAAAATAACGATCTGGAGTATTGTTATATTCCTGAAGAATATTTACCAAATTGCAATAGAAATGATTAGATTATATAGTCATTCTAAGAAAATTAACAGTGAGAAAAATGTATGAGTGATTTCACATGTCCAAAACTTTTTAAATAGTTTTACAAGAAATATTTTGTGGATTAAAATGGAAAATTAAGGGAATAAAAGTAAAGGATTATTTAAATCATTTTTTGTAGATGATACCATTGTTTCTGCAAATAATCCTTAGCTCGAGTTATCAGATGAAAGTAGAATTAAAGATAAAGACCAAAATAATGTTCAATGGAATTTCTCAGAGAAAAAGATTTAATATCATGAATTAGAAGTTAACAACAAATACATTGATCAGATTATTAATATGGATGGAAACATAATAGCTAAATTAATCATGAAATTAAATTTAGATGGAGAGCTTTTGATAGAAATATTAAAAGGAAGTTTAAGAAGGGAGGTTTTTAACAGATGTTTTATTGCTTCTTAATTATAAATCAGAAATGTGAACACCTAAAAGAAAAGCAATTCAGACTACTCAATAAAATAGAGATATATTAGGAATTAATGATATCGTAAACAAAACAGATAATTGAGAGAACAGATATAAGTAAATGACATCATTGAAAAAATTAAGAAATAATAATGGAGTTGAGGTTGTCATATTGTTAGAAGAGGTGATAATAGATAGACAATTGAAGTTTAAACTGAATCATAAAAGTTTGCAAAGACCACAAATGAATGAAAAAAGGAAATTTTCTGTATGTTGTGGATAAAAGAGACTAGGGATTGGAGAAACTGAATTAAATTTGGACTTTGGAACCTGCAGTTGAAGAATAATTGTTGAAAAACGATGATGCTATTGGAAAAAGAAAAAAAGAAAGCTAGTTAATTTTTTATTTTTGGAAATTTGTAAAAATTTTCTAAATATTTTGAAAATAGTTACATTGGTTTGCCAAGCTATGTGGAGAACAAAAATAAAGTAATGATTTTTAGAAATATATTTTGAAAATATTATAATAACCAAACAGATATAATCATTAAAAAAAAAAAAAACTAAAGATAGTAGAGACAAATGATATATTCCTGAAAAATTAATTATAAGATTTATTGATATAGAATACTGGACTCTGCTAATAAACCAGGAAGAAATATCAAGAATTTTCATGAAGTCACTGGATAAGATAAACATAATATTAAATTTTAACAAGATTCACATTATATAAAGACATTAATAAATTTCACATATTTATTAATTTTAAAATAATTAAGGCGTATAAAAATACGCTTTTATTGGAATAAAAATACTCTGATTCACAATGTCTACCATAAGCAGAATATATCGGGCTCATAAGTATACAATTTTAATTTTTTGAATATTTAATTTTTTTTTTATTATTTGAAAAAATGAATTAATTTTTATTAATTTGCATTTATAGTAGTATGTGTCTATATAAATTCCATGTTTATTTATGCTCATATGAATCATAATTTTATATGTTCTAATACATTTATTTTATAAAGTAATTTATTATTTGATTTATATTGGTGTGTGTGTATAATATAAATTCTATATTTATTTCTGCTCATATGAATTCATATATACGTTAATTTTGTGTGTTCTAATATACTTATTTTATAAAAATAATGATTCTCAAAAAGTTTAATAATTTACTATTGTATTTATATGGTGCGTTTAGGTTTACAAGTAATGATTTACAAAACTAATAATCAAATAGATATAATAAACACCTCCATACTTCCCCATTCTTTTTAAATTCATATAAATAAAGATATAATAAGAGAGAAATGATCCCCAAGATGCATTTCGTGCTGAACCAGCAATCATCAATTGGTCCAGGTTACTATCTGTCATATATATCTCTATTATATGGAAAGTATTTATCTAGAATAAATTATTACATTTTCATTTACCATTGTCAAACTCCCTCCACTCACAACTTTGACGCCATCCATTTCAGATAAATACACTAATGATTATTACTAATCATTTTCGAAACTAGAGATTATCTCTAACACAGATATAAACTTTAAACCTCAGTTAAAGATTAATATATCTGATTTTTTAAAACTTAGACACACGGAGTTATTCACCTTTATAATCAAATGTACAGAAAGATTGCATATGCAGGCAAATAATCAAATTCTGATTCTTGCCTATGCCTTGATATTCATTTGTGGAGTCACTAGTTTTGCCCTATCTTTCATCACATTATTTTCAAGTCTATAGCTAACAAATGAACTATATGCAATTAAATTATATCTATGTGATACAATAAATATAACAAGACAGCATCGCTTGTGTGCACAAAGAATATAAACATCACTGGTGTGCATAAAGAATATAAACATCATTGATGTACACAAAAATATATAAAATGAAGAGATGAAACTCATTTTATCAGTGATACAGATTAGCCTACAATTTCTAGTTTTAGATACACAAGAAGCCAATTGCTATGATGACAAATGCATATCTATCTTCTGGAAATGATTTATTTTGTATCTTTTATTAGGATGAATCTTTTTCTTATAGATGCCTTTGACATTTGGTAACTTTTGGGGTACAAGATAAAAATGAAGAATTCTTATGTGAATGCTTTTGGAGATTCTGAAGCTATGGATTATCTTAGGTAAGACATATTATATATGGTTTGAAAGATAATTTTGTGAAAAATACAAAGAAATTATCACTGAAGATGTAACTTAAACTTAGTTAATGATGAATTAGAAATTATGAACAAATAATAAAGTAATAATTATGTCAGATGTGGAAATTTCTTTTTTACCTTATTTTTTTTAATGGTAATCACTATTTGTCTTAGCCTTATTGTTTTCCTTAGTTTTTCTAGTTTCTATCAATGTAATTTTTTTTGCTCTAACATTATTAAAACTGAAGTTATTGTCAAAATTGTGTTTCAGGTCAGTTTTAAAAAAAAATTCAATATGGCGCCTGGAGAATCAAGCAGTTAAATCATTTGATTTTTTGGATGAATTTCAATAGAGTAGTATTTATTCACATAACTTATAGCATTGCATAATAATTGCTTTTCTAGTTTAACTTAAATCTGAAAGTCTTGTGTCCAAATCAAATCTTTATCTGTAATATTAATTGAGATTCAGATAGTTTTTCTAATAATGACAAGCACTTTCTAGATATTTACAATTCTAATGGTTTTATCAAAAAATCTAAACTGATTATGAACTGGTCATTAATGAAATCAATATATGTAGATTTAATATCACATTATTGCCACTTTTGACAGCATTAGCAGCAAAAAATTTATTCGTAACAAAACAGATTGAACATGAATTCTTCTTCTAGCCATTAAAAAACAGTATTTTGCTAAAAATATATATTTTTAGCAGAAAATGCCTCACAAAGACAACAAAATCAATTGCTATAATAATTATATAAATATTTAATATATATATATATAAACCTGTAAAAATTAATCTTAGTTTCAGAACCTGCAACATACATTAATGGATATGGACTATGATAAAAATATTTTTTCCATAATTGTTTTGCTAAACAAAACTATGAAGAATGGAGCTTTAGAATCTTTTGGAATATTGTTATACTTAATTTGTTTTTGCCACAGAGGCATTTCCAAGCTTAATTGAGATTGTAGAGGCTACAGATATCATTTATTATGGAGAACAACTTGTTCATATTGGTTCAGCATTTTCACCATTTTTTTAAAATGTCTTTTTAATATCTGATAAACTGACAATTGTTTTTTTTCTTTTCTTAATAATAGTTTTAAAAAAAGTATCAAAGAAAAAAATAAAGCACTTAATTAAAAAAATCTGAAAATGCATTTTTTAACTTTTTCCTATTGCAATTTTTATATAAGACATTTCTGATCCATGTACTCAAAAATCAATTAGTTTAACACAAGTTCTTGTTTGTACTGGTATTTTCTAATGAAAATCATTATTGTTAATATAATTTTTATCCAAAGTGGTCACATTATTTAATAAGTATGACTTTGAGAGATTGCTGATTGCTTAATAATTTGATGGGTATGCCTAAAAAATCAGAAATCAAAGGCTAGCCAGAAAATTGAAAAAACTTTTTTTTTAAAGTAAGGTATTAATTCTATAAAGGACCAATTAAAGTGAATACTTCAAGCAGTTTATCTATATCAAAAAATGATGAAAAATTTTTGAAATAAGAAATGTATAAAGAATATATATTATATTTGGCAGATGATACTTGATTTTTTTTGCACTTTATAATGTTTGAAGTAAATTCCATGTCGTTAGAACAATTTTTTGCAAAAATGTTGATTGACAAAATTAAGTTTCTTAGTCAATATTACATTATTAATAATCTTTTGGTTTTTCTAAAATGTTAATATAGGTTTGCATAATAGCATGGCTGAAGTTATCTGGAATGAAAACAGATTGCAGGTTAATAGAATATGACCAGAAACTTTTTAAGTAAAATATAATAATATCCTCTTGAAATCTATATTGAGTTTTCTCTTCCCTTCTTTTAAGAATTTTTCATAAGTAAAATCTACATTTTTTTTTTATATTTAAAGCCTTTATTATTTTATTTATTTATTATTGTTAATAATTCCAGTGCATAATGCTAAATTGAAATAAATATCCAAATATTAAATCACTCCACATGGTTAAGAAATTCAGAATTGCCTTCTGTGAAATAAAATAGCCAGCCTGACTATTTTGAAATACTGACTCATATATTTATTTCACAGAGCATGGTTCTGAATTTCTTAACCAGGTGGGGTGATTTAATATTTATTGTTGTATGCAAGTATACTTCTTTAATATATGCTTAAATGAGGTGGATACAATAGACCAATATTGTTTGTAATTGGACTATCTATTTAAAAAACAAAGTTTATGGCATTACATAAGAATTTACATGTACTTGGGAAAAAACTTATTTATTCTTATTTAAGAGTGTAATAGATTAAGACACATTAAAATAATTATATTTCCAATGATGTAAAGTGAAGAGAAATCATAACCACGTTTTAAATTTTTATTATAAATAAACAATCATAAAATATTCTCACATAATAAATATAATTATTTGCACTATGTTTTCTGAGATGACCTATAAATAAACATCAGCACATTATATCTTGAATACTATGACTTTTATTTTAACTCTGTTCTTCCACGACTTTTTGTTTCCCAAAAGGCTCTTCATGATATGTACCAGGTTTGCTATGAGATTCTCTGTTGGCCTTCCTTAAAAAAAAAAAAATAATAATATCATTTAAAAATATAATGTTCTAAAAATGATTTTTAGTTTTAATATAATCACACTTACTCAAATAAAATATTATTTGTCTATTTATAGATAGCCACAGTTATACTAATTTCAAATAAAAAAAACTACGAAATCCTTTATAAGTTATATAAAACAATAACAATCATAAATTGACCCGGGTAGAAAATAAATAATTTTTTAAAAATTATTTATGTAGCAAATACTATAAGCAAATTAAAACATTACTTGAATATTGATCAGTTAATTTTGACAACTTTTTCTGTAATTTTAAAAAATTTCATATCACTTAGTTTTATTCTATTATAATTAGATTTATTTTAAATTCAATTCCTAGAATAAAAAAAAAAAAATTTCATTTATATTAACAATTGGTTACAAAAGATTTATTATGCTAAAATTCTATTCTACCACACATACTTAAAATACATGAATAAAAATATCTAAAAAAGATAAATTTCCCCAAGAGACATTTAGGGCTAAAACAGCATTCTTGAGTTAGTTCAGATCATATTTTTTACATGATTTAATTAATCATTTTATCAATATCAAATGCAATTTCATGCATTCACACATTTGACATTTTCTTATACAAATCATCAATGATTGTTATTAATCATTTATTAGGCTAGAAATTATATCATTTTTAGTTCAAATATAAATTGTAAACCTAATTAAAAATTAATATATCTTTTTATTAAACACAGTCATACAGCATCATTAACCAAACTCCATTTCTTTTTGGATATAACTTCTGTTCAACTACACTGACTTCAAGTACATGAATAAATATATATGAAAAAAAATAATTGATCCTAAAATGTATTTCTAACTGTATAATATTAGCACTCCTTAACTAATCCAGTTCACATGAACATCTTCATCTTTATTCAGAATTTATCTACATCAAATGAGTATAATTTAATTTACAAGCAATAAAATTTCTTGCACTTATTCATTTGACAACATCTATTTAGATAACTATATTAATGATTACTATTAATTATTTATTTTATAAATAAGCCAAGATATTACACATGGGTAAAAAAGGGAGTTTGATTAATGATATCATGTGATTGTGTTTAATGATAACAATCTTAAATTAAGCTCACAAAGTTTATTATCCGAAATAAAATACTTTTATTACTAATAATCATTAATATTAAAATGGATCTTGTCAAAAGTATGACTGCAAGAAATGTGGCATTAGTAGATTAAATTATAAACAATAATATTTAAACAGCATTAAACTGTTGCACATGCGCTTTGGAAAAGATAGAATGGCCATCTATCTTTTCGAACCCAAATGCTTTTGTATGGGTGAATCTTAAGTGTTTGAAAGTGAAAGCGTGAAGATATTAAATAATCACTTTAAATTACTTTTACATGCTTGAATGAATGACGCTGGTGAAATTTATTAGAATTTACGATACGTCATTCTTATTTGAGATTAAATGTATGTAAATAAGTCAATTTCGTCATTCATTCAAGCATGTAAAAGTAATTTAAAGTGATTATTTAATATCTTCACGCTTTCACTTTCAAACACTTAAGATTCGCCCATACAAAAGCATTTGGGTTCGAAAAGATAGATGGCCATTCTATCTTTTCCAAAGACTTTATCATGTGGTTGAAGTGTTAGTATTCATTCATTTTATATTTAAAAATCCAAAGCGCATGTGCAACAGTTTAATGCTGTTTAAATATTATTGTTTATAAAAAACATCGCGCTATATAAAATAATTGACTTATTTACATAGATTAAATTATAGTAACTTATTTCTTATAAAGTGAATTACTTGAGAGATTATAACTTCTGTAATTTTCTCATTTCTCTACTAATCCTTTTCCATTTTCATCATTCAAAAATCTCTCTAGTCATCCTATTGCTTAGAGAATTGATTACGATACAGTAAAAAGAATTCATTTATTTTTAAGTGATTAACAAAGGCAAGTATAAACATAAAATGTAAAAAAAAAAGAAGGATGGGAGCTAGATAGGTGGTGGAAGAATTGGGATGTTTTTACTATATAAAACTGATTGAATATTTTAATAAGTTGAGCTAATTTAGTTTTTCAAACTGTTACATAATTAATGATTTTTATATATCCAATAATTTTATCTCAAGTAAGGTTAAAATCAAATAAATGATTTTCCTATCCCATATTCAACACAACACACAATTCTTTTTATAAAATAATTAGTAAATATTTTATAATAATTATGTCCTTTTTTTATAAGTAAATAAGGTGACTGTTTTCAGATAGGATGAGGTGATCAAAAAGAAAATATTATTAATTAAAGATTGTTTTATTTTTACTAATATTGGCTAGCATAATCTTTGTAAATAAAAAGCCAAGTGAAAAAGAATTTATAGAACTATAAGTGAATTTTTAAACATATAATAGCAGATATTAATGTCTTAATGATAAATGAAAAGAAGCAATTAAAGCAAGCACTAAGTTCACACATAGCATTGAAAGTTTTGATATCTTAAGTATCATATATCTATATAAAACATTATTGTCATGCTTATGCTAATTAGAATGTTTCATACTAATATTTAAATTTAAACTAAGTAATTATAGAAATGAATAATATATGCATTACTACAGTAAAAAATAAGGTAAAGAAAATATATTTAGAGAAGCTAACAAATAAAATTAAGGCAAATGAGAGTAAAATTAATTAGTGTACTATTGAAAGAAAGTTAAACAAATTTAATATAAATGATAAGAAATATTTGTTTAAAGTAAACATAGAAATTAGTTGCATAAAACAAATAATAAGAAAACCTGCTTGATAAATGATAAAAAAGATTTACTAATAAGAAATATTTGCTTAAAACAATCAAAATTGAAAAAGACTAATTAAAAATACCAGAGGGAAAAATAGACTGATTGATGTCTGAGGAAATAAGATAGTGATCAAGAATTAAAACCAGAAATCAATGAGAGATATACATAGCATGTACAGAAAGTGTGACAGAGTTTTCCGCTTTTGCGGAATTACTTACGTGTTCATTGTGAACTATTTTAATTGTGAACTATTAGTACTGGATATTTGGAGTTGGCTGGAGTTAGAACAGGACTGAAAGAAGCCAGCGAGAAGCTGTCGGGGAAGCAATAGGTGGTTTGTGCACCGAGGGAAGCAATCCCAGAGACTGTTCCTCTGAAGATACCGGGAACAGTCAGCTAAAAACTAAAGCAGATCTCACAGATCTTATTTTGTTTTTATATGCCTAATGAGCTCTATAAGAGAAAACACAGAATGAACCATATGTTCATTTGTTAAATTTGTACTTGGCCAGACTTGAGCAATAGATTGTTGGAATCAGAGATTAACCCAATAGTGATCTATATATATATAAATAGGGTTTTATTTGTTTGTGTGCCGAGCGATCAATATAGCTGTTGATAATATTTTGCTGTGAGGGTTAGTACTATATTCATGTTAGCTTTGATAATAACCTTATTGTAATTTTTGTTGTTATCAAATTTCTATTTACTACTTATTTTGTTGGTATCCATATAATATATATATATATGCAAATACACAACACTAATCACTATAAATGCATTGATCAAACTAATTTTGTGGTGTTTCATTTTCATAAGTTCTTCTTAGAAGAGCAAAACAAATATTGAGAACACATGGCTAAAAATTTTAGGATTAAGTGGCAGGTTAAAAAGTTTTAATGAAGAAAAAACATTTGCATACTATTAAGCTAAATAATATAGAGGAACTGCGATTAAATTATTCTTTTTATGCTTTTATTACATTATTTAGGCAGATATCAGATCATAAAATAAGTTGTTTTATGCTCTTTTATAATTTTACTCCTCTAATGATACTAGGTATTGAACCAATCGATGTCTAATCATCATCGATGCTTCATATGTCACCATCTACACTAACCTCCTAGGGGTCCGCAATTTAGACCCTGCTATAAATATATGCTATTCACTCACACACTGTATGCCGAATCATTCTAAAGATTAGTGAAATTAATCTTTGTTTAGTAAAAATGAAACAGTAGTTTGAGTGATGCGTATATATATTTTGACTAAAGCAATAATTTTATTGCTGGAAAATACATTTGTAATTATTTTTATATCTGTGTGCATTTAATGTAACAACAAAGAAAAAATGGGGAAGGCTTGAAATACTGAAATTATCTTTGGTCAAATCGTTGTCTATAATTAAAATTTATAAATCTTAATTACAATCAAAAAAACAAATTGTTTATCAGTTGTTTTCAAATCTTTCAAAACAGTTAAAAATGGTATTTCAGGCCTTATCAACTGAAAATATTTTGCTAATTAAATGTTGCTTTTTTTAAAGGGATTACAGAGATAAGGTTGGTAGATGAGATTGCATTCTGGGCAGTATTAAAATGTTATAAAAGGGACCACAGAACAAAGGAAGTCAGTTCAGTTTACCTTCAGTTCGTAGTTAAGTTCAGAGGAGTTCAGTCAGTTGAGTTAATTACTTTTAAGAAGCCAGCGCAAGTTCTGCGCGATGAATTTTGAGTAGTGGAATCTAGCACCTTTTTCTTCTTCTCTCGAAGAACTGTCTGCCTACAAGTGCCATGTTCCATCTGGCCGACCATACAACATGATTGCTTCCGACTGCTGATTGCTAATGACGCCGCCATGCTATTTTTTTTTTCTTAGGTAACCTTTTAACATAGAACTGCCTTTATAAATCAATACTTTTGTAATCTATAGTTCAACCGTCATGTCTTAATTTATATATTGTTTTATAAGCTTCTGTTAATTTTGCTTTTAAACTCTCTCTCAGTAATCTTTTATTAATATCATGTATTTTAACTTACCTTTCACGCTTAATTAAATTATATATAAATGTGTGTGATTCCATTAAGATTTCATATACTTTGTTTAATGTATAGATATAATTTATTTTCTTTAATGTGCCAAAATCGCTAAATTCGCGAGTAAGGGGGGAAATAATTGTTTTACTTGGGAAAAGGGTGGGCTTTATTTAAAACTTATCAATAGAGTTTTGTCTATATTAAATAGAAATTGCTCGCGAGTTTGGTTTCATTTTAAATTCGTTACTCTTAAAGTAAATTAAAAACTTTTACTGTGGATGAATTTTGCTTTAATTTTCTATTTTAAAAAGATCGTGAACTTTCTTATAATTGATCCATTCCTTTTTGCTGGTGCCTGAAGGGCAAATTCCACCAGTTAATACGTATTTGGGAATCGATTCTTTAAATATAAATGTGGTTAGTTTAATAATATTGTAAATAGAAGCGTTATTATTCATTATGATTAGATAAATGACTCAGAATTGGAAACAGATTATTGCATGAGAGGTTAGACCATGTTCAAACTTTAAATGATATTAGAAAATTATAGAAACGCTGCTGGCATATATTTTCTTTTCTGATATTTTATCTTTCCATTTCTTGATCGTTTTATTATTGGGGACGTCGAAAGCATGAAGCTCCCGTCCTTCTTTTCAGAATCGTTCCTAACCAGAGACGCTACTCTCTGTTGAATGTAAAGTTTAAGAGGATTATGTGCTGCAGATGGCAGTACATAATGATCTGGGGTCTCATTCTCAGCCTCTACTTTGATATCGCTCCGCCAGAAGGTGCGGACATATCCAATCTAAGTTCATTTCAAAGTATTCTTTTAAATGATGAAATATCCACAATCGCCATGAGGCCTTATTTTCGTTATTGTATGCTAGTACCGTTACTTTGCTTATTAACTTGATCATTTGTCTAATTTTAGTAAAGTCGCAATGATGTGTTAAAGATAAAGATTCATTTTGTAAAATACGTTCAGTATGTTGATCTAAAAACTGCTTTTCTTTAAAAAGCTTTATCGATTCCCAGAGACGTCAATCAATTTGTATAATTCATTCTCGTAAATATTGCGCATTGTTTGTTCCTTATGTATACTTAGTCTAGAGACGCTATGTCCAAACAATGCCTATCAAACATATGTGATGATTTTAAGATTGTAAATAAATGATTGAGACCGTACATTTATATTTATTTGTCAAAATGATTAATGTTAAATTATCGTGTATCTTTCTGTAATCCGAATCTGTTCCGATCTTGTAGATTGTTTGTACATCCACAACATTTTATTTGTAAACACTTGTAAATTGACATATTAACCCCGCACAACTTATAACACATTCTATAAAATGGTATTTATTCAATTATTGATGTAATGGGGATTTTATGAAACAAATCCCAAGTTTTCAAAATGTATAAGATCCCTCCAAGCGTGAAACAATTTTGTAACATATATATGCGCTTTCTACATTTATTAAATATATATATTCATGTAAATCCTGGTTTGTTTTGAATTATTAGTTTATAGTTAATATTTAGAACTATTTTCGTTGGCTAAGAGCTTAGCATTAATAAATAAGTATAATAAATGTAATTCCTGGGCTACTCCGACCTCGATCATCATCATCAGTCTGATCTTATGCTCCACCGCTCTGCTTATGGGCACGGATTTAAAGTAATTTTACTGTGTCATCAGAATTGTTGTTCATTGGGTCAGAGATTCGAAGAATAGGCAAATAGGTTAGAATTCAGGATTGTTCCAGACCTGTGTATCTCGAGCATGATCGGATTCGAGGTACTTTTGCTTAGGATTTGGAACCTTGTTAAGTGAGCACACTGTTTTGACCGGTACAGTATATATGTATTGATGTTACCGTAAAAATACTAATAAGAAAAGAAACATCAACAGAAGTAGCATCAGAAATTAAAATGTTTTGAGAAAACAGATTATTATTTATTTGACTTCGAAAAAAGAATAAGTTACCCCAGGTATTTTAGGATGAGATAAAAAATATTTTAATAAGCTTATTACTTTTATAAAGTACCACGTGTTAAAGTTATACAATATATTTAAGATACACAATTCTAATGATTGAAATAATTTTTGATGTTAATGACCTGGATTTCATTTTTAAATATAATTGTTACTTAATATATTGCTTACTTTCATTAAAAAAAGATAATTAAAAATTTCAAATTTTTTTAAGGAATTACTAATTAAACACAGATGAAAACTCTGCCGACGATTACTCGCTCAATGCAAATTTCAGGGCATTCTTTCTGTTGTTAAAATTTAAGCATAACATATTAAAAAAATAGATTGGGAGTACCCCCACAGATTAAGGTATTCATTTTTTAATTATTCATCCTAAGATAAATGCATTACTATATAGAATAATTACATATTAATCGAAAAAGATGAGATAATACATTCTATAAGGTTTCTTTCAGGACACCATCAACAATTTATTAAATTATTATGGATTTGGCTTTTTATTGCTAATTATGAATATATTCATTCAAATAAATGGGTTGAAGAGGGTTTAATGTATTATTTCTTATAACTACCTTGTGAATTAGAGAATTGAATATTTATTCATATGTAATAGAACAGGATATTAAAAAAAAATATCCATTCATTCATAGAAATAAAAAAACGAACAAGCAATTTATAAAGAAAACAAATATTTTGAGCATTTTACAGATAAATCACAAATTAAAAATGAAGTGTGCATTATTTATGAAAAAAAAAAAATCATTCAATTGAATAGATGAATTTAAAAATTAGGATTTCAAATCATCCTTAGTATTATTATTATTTAAGTTAGAATAAATGGAAGATTTTTTTTACAAATAAATAAGTTCAATTGCATTACTTATTGTGATATTGTATTTCTCTAGCTGCTTTAATTAATAATGGTAGATTAGAAAATTATGTCATGGTTACTTTTGAATATTTCAGATTGTGTTAATTACAGTAAATAAATTAACAAATCATTTCAACTATATATGTTTAATTATTTTGAAAGTGATGTTTATAGATAATTGTAGCTAGGACAGATTAAGTTCATTAATAGATTTAAACATTTAAAATTGTATATTCTAAAAAAGATAAATCATTTATTTATTCACTTATAATTAAATATTCATAAGCAAAAATAATGAAATAGAAATACAGTAAATTATTTCATCAATGGTTTCTACAAAAATAATGAGTGAGATAACTTGCAGTTTTTTTGTTTGTTTATTTTTAGCATAAATTTAGATATAGAATATTATGACAGGATTTTCAAAAATAATAAAATGTTTAACTCAGTTAAGCATTTGAGAAGAGTTTACTTATCTACTCTTTGACTAGAAGAAAAATGAAGAGAAAATAGATTTGATTTAATTTACAGTAAAATAAAACAATTTGGATAGAAAAATCTAGGGTTGCATAAATGAAAGTGCTTAACAATAGAAACAGTAAAATATTAATATAAAAAGTAAATGCACTGAAGAGATGGGAAGAATACACCAATGATTCATATGACAAAAATAATTCAACAATATTAATTAAAAATTAAAAGAAAACCATTATAAATAAAATAGATTATGTAATAATGAAAGAAGGGATTGTAAAAGCACATTAATTGAAATGAAAACTGGCAAATCTCAGTTGATGAAATTCAGATTGAATTATAGAAAGATACAGAGAGCTTGAAAAAATTAAATGATATTTGTAATATCATTTATGACTAAAATTTTCTTTTACCATTTATAATTCAATTGGGGGGGGGGGGGGCTAAATTAATAAAATATAAAGATTTTAGAAAGTCTTGAACAGTCAGATTTCAAATAGATTGGATACATTTGTATATGAAAAAGTTTGTATTTGAAAAAAGTAGATAGACAGAATGCAATTAGAATGATGCAAAACATTTGAAAGATAAGATATTTTGTTGAATATATTGACAAAGAAAAATATATAACAGAAAATAATCTGTAAAGAATCAAAAGATAGTTGCTTATTTCCTTTTTTTTTTTGATTTGTTTTTAAATGAATGTTGTTTCAATGAGGATGGAAATAATGTTAGAATAAGAAGTAATTATATAAAATTTTCTGACAATAACCAAAGGATGAAGTCAGTAAAATGTTATATAGAATTGAGAAAGCTTGTAAAAAATTTGGGATAAAAATATATGCTAATAAAACTAAAGCAATGAAAATCAGGATAGAATAGAGCTTTGGGAAGAAAGTCAGAGTATAGATTAGGTTTAACCTAGTGAGAATAAAAAATTATTCTGTGAAACATTGAAATGAAATGAAAAAATCTTATTAAACATCTTGTTTTGGTAACAGCTTTATAAGAAACAAAAACATGAACAATTAATAAAAATGAGTAATAAAATTGAGTGAGAATGGAAAGAATGAATTGAAAAAATAAGATCAGAAATGTGGAAGTGTTGAAAAAGATAAGTCAAAAGAAAGATTATTTTATGAGTAAATTATAAAAAGATTGGCAAAAAAAAAAAAGATTAATGAACTTAATGAGAAATAGTTATAATAGTTATTAAGTATTTGAAAAGTAAAGCAAAAGACAGAAAAACTTGGAAAATATAATCTGTTTGGTATACTGAATTGGCTTTTAGTCGATGACTGATGATGGCATTAAAAAAAAAGGAAGCTTTGAAAAATAGAAAGAATATATGATTTGTATCAGAAAATAATAAGCATTTACCTAAGTTAATTAAAAAAATAAATAGCGTAATAATAAGGCAAATGCAAACAAAAAAGTTCATGAAATATAATTAACAAATTATGTCTCTCTATTTGTTTTTATTTTGTCTTCAATGACTTAGATTAGTATATAGTCTCTCATAATAATTAGAACAAATTAGTTGATAAATATATTTTCATTTTCTAATCATATACTTAGTAATTCTAGTTACAATATTTTCTTTTTTTTGCTTTCTGTATTCTCTGTCTTTCTATATTCTAGAATTGAAATAGCCATACTTATTCGCAATGGCTGCTAATGATGCTAAAAAGCTTGACAATTAATTACAATGACATTTTCTTAAAAAATATCTTTAAACAGGTACTGTGATAATATAAAATATTTACACTTTTAAATTTATAATATGCAATGAAAGCTGTACAATTTGATATTTAACAATGTGTTTAATATATAAATAAAAATTGCTTTTCAATAGAACTGTGAAAACTAAATTCGCATATACATCAAAACATATATAAAATCTAAATTTATTAACTAATTATGTTTATCTAAAAATATTAATAGACTTTTACTTTTTTCTCTGTTTCATGAACATTCTTCGTAACACTTTTCCACCTTTATAAACATGAGATGGGATATGCCGATGCTTTGCAATTCTTCGGATCTGAGGATGATCAGCATATTTTTCTTTTAATTTCTGACTGTAATTGAAAGAAGCCTTTTCTCGTTTTTCTAGCTATAAAGAAGTTAAAAAAAAAATTAAATTCCAGATTTCAAAAAACAAACAATTTTTCATGAATTAAAGCATATTAAAAAATATTACAATAATAAAATGATAATACATTTTAACTTTTGGAATTGTGAAAAGGGCATAGAAATTGATATTAAAGATTTAATTATTGTTCGGTGATAGCTCACCATTATAAAGCTCTTATAATAAAATGTTAAGTAGATCATTTGCCATCTCAGGAAGGCATATCAAGTCCATGCAAGATGAATCTCTGAAATTTTTTCAGGTCATAAGAAAGTTTATGATTATTCTTTCAGATATCTAGCTAAGAACCATTCGACATTGGCCAATAAAACAATAATGAATTATTATTATCTAATGCCATTGTAAAAGATGTCATACTCCTATATTTGTTGAGTCCATGGTTTAACTTAGTCTTACATAAACACCAGTTTTCCATAAATCTTTCAAGACAAATTATTATAATATCTCACGTATTTAATTAAAATGCAATGAAATCGATTTGAGATTATAAAAAAGTAATAATAATTGAATGATTTATTGCTCAGGAATTCGTAAGTTTTAGCACTAAAAGTGACAGCTAAAATCATGATCCATGGATGTCATACTCCAAAGTTTGTTACTCCTCCATTGCACTAAACGATACAAGACATTTGAGATTGTTAAAGCTTAACAATAACAAACTCCTTATCATGGAAAAATGAGTCTTTAATAAACATTCTGCAGCATATTTTTTAAACATATTTTTACCAATTCATCAAAACATTTAAAATATATTTTTAAAACACATTGTTTTCTTTCACTTCAATGTTCATAATTAAATATCAAAGACTAAAAATTAGCAACGCAATATGCCTACAATTTTGCTCAGAACACATTTATTACAATACAAATTTATAAATAAATAATATATTTATATCAGGAAGATGTTAATTTTTTGTTGTTGTTTTTATTTAAAAAAAAAAAAACATCAAAAAAAATTTATTACTAACGTCTTTAAAAGTTGTGTCTTTATTATAAGTAAATAATTCTAATTTCTCATTAAATAATAAAGATATAAATGTTGCTCTATTTCTTTAACAATTCTAAATATTCTCTCAAATCCAAGATATTCTACAATATTTAAACCAATCATTTAATACTTTTATTTTTCTATTTATGCCCACTGATTATCAATCCCTTTATAATGTTGAACAATTTTTGAAATCTTTTATATATGTGAACAACGAACTGTTTTTCAAAATCATTTATTATTTAGCTTTAAAATGAAAGAAAATATTCTTCCTTGATGGTATTTCTTTTGATGGTTTATAATGGTTCTATTATAAAATGCTATACCAAAAAACACAAAAGATATCCTCCTACCCTTAAAAGGTCTCAAACTCTCAGATCACAGAAATACTCAATGAATTTCAGTGATAACAGGAATAAGAACTGTGCACTCTGGTGCCTAGCAAAAGGCAAAATAAAAATCCCAATTTCTCCTCACAACTTGCCCATTTTAAAATTCTAAAAAAAAAAAACAATTTTCCAGAATATCAGATATTTTTGTTATTTTGCAGTTTTCTATAAAATAATGCACTTGAATGCTTATTTACCATATTTAGCAAGTGATCACAAATTTTAAAAAATTTACTAAAGAATTTTTATTACAATAAATTGAAGTTCATTTTTTTTAATGATTTATTTCATACTGAATTTGAACTTTCAAATTTATATTTACGGTATAGCAATTAATTTTTATATATTTTATACTTATATTTTTGATATTGTATTATATCTTTCCCATGTAAATGATTGTGTCGCACAGTGATTTTGCTCTAGACTGTATTATTAACTCCATGCAATTACCCTCATTGCTGTATGTATGAGAGAGACATATTTTTAAGTTCATTTTCAATCATCTTTTATGAGACCAGCCCAACAAAATATTTTAATATAAACACTATCAGCTGTTACCCACAATAAAAGATACATATTACGTCTTAATTTGTGCCTTAGATATCATTTTATATTGATAATTAAAAATATAACGGAACCCTAAATCCATTACTTTGTTTTAAAACACCTAATGGATGACATAAATTAGCAGAAAATAATTCATATTTTGTTTATAATGACTTACTTTAAACTGTACATTATTTCCATATATAAAAAAATGCATAATCTACTGGTGAATTCTATTCTTTGTTTGGATAAAAAGTTCTTACACTAAACTTTTGCATAAGCAATTAAATATTGCCACCAGGAATAATCAAATCTACTTTTTTTTACAGTGGTTTCTTGCTCTTTCACATATTCCTCCATCAGTTGCCTCACAAAAAATATATCTATATAATGTATGGCAAGAAAGTTGAACTGCAAGTCTTAATGCCAAGTGATTTGCTATTTTTTATGCTGAACCTCTTGAGCAAGCTTCCCCTCTTATAATTGCTAGTGACAGATACATCTTCCAATAAGACATGTTTTCTTATTTATAAAAAATAATTAATATACAGAAAATCTCTAAATATATTATTATGATCCAGGCGGTCTCATAATCTTTTTCGGATTGAAAGAGGGCATTTATAACTAAATTTCATTTCTTTCATTTATTTTTCAATTTTTTTAAATATGTAGAATGATAATATGATAAAATCTCTATTTCATCATCAACAACTTCAGATTGTGAAGGAACTAAAATTTAATCACAATATTCTTTCCCGAAAAAGCCTAAATTTTACAAATAGATCATAACTGGTATCTTGGTCATTATTGTTGTATATAAAAACTGAGTAAACAACAATAAAAATAACAATAATCAAATTCAATAGATCTGATAACAATGCCAACAATATTTTAAAATTTCCAAGATAAGGCTTTTAAAAGTGATCAAAAATAAAACTTATGGCAACTTTTACCATTGTAGAATAAATTTTCTTTGAATATAAAATCTTTCTGTTTTCAAAGTAAAAATAAATCTTTTGTAGACAAACATTTTTCTTTAAAAAAACTAGTTCTGAAATCTTTATTATAGAAGAAATTCATTCAGAGAATAAAATAAATACTAGCATACATGTAGAATAACAATAATAATAATAATAATAAAAATCTTGGCTTTTAGCATCTTAACTCCCTTAATCTAATTTTTCCAGAATATATCCAGTAAATATTTTGTTTGCATTTCCTAACAATAATTGTTATAATATAATCTTCAATAACTTCTCTTCCTCTTTCCTTCTTTATTTTTGCTTTTCTAATATATAACATATAATAACCACATTCCACTCTTTTGACACTTTGAAGCAAAATATATTTATTTATTAATATTACAGTTTCGACTGTTCCTAGCAGTCTTCGTCAGATCTGAATAGAAAATGGTGGAGTAGAGAGAGTTTAGTAGATATTCAGATCTGACAAAGACTGCTAGGAACAGTCGAAACTGTAATATTAATAAATAAATATATTTTGCTTCAAAGTGTCAAAAGAGTGGAATGTGGTTATTATATGTTAACAATAATTGTTCAAGAGCACTCATTACGTTAATCAAACTTTCACATTTCATTCTTTGGAATTTTACTTAAGATTTTATTTATAAATTTTGATTTCCCCCCTTTTTCTTTATATAAAATTTCAGATGTTTTAACATATCATATAATGCGGTTTTCTGTACACAAGGCTTATAATAAGCATTTTGGAAATATTCTTATGATAATGTAGAGTATTAAGTATTTAAATTATGGGTTAGATTCATTTTCTTTTCCTTATCTATTATTAATTATTTTGCTTCTCCAGAAAGTAAAGCATATGTAACATATAAGTTAGTTCTCTTCTTTCCATTCAAACTTTATCTTTCCTGTATAAAATAACTATACTGCAAAATGTTGATAGTCTAAACAATTAGTTCTATATCAGGTCATTTTTTCTTTTCAATTCAATGAATAATTATCTATATTTGTTGCACTTTCAATTTTTTGGCTCTTTCTAACAAAATTCTAACTATAAATTTTATGACTGTTTCAGTATACACAACAGCTTTAAATGTTACTTTAAAAAATATTTATTTACTAGACTTATTAATAAAATATATTTTTAATCCTGCTTGATTTAATTATATAGCCATTTATAACATTTCTTCCTTGTTTTATATTTCATACATACTCATGGTATTTTAGAATAAAACAGTAAATAGCTGATGTGCTGCATTTTTATCTCATATAATTTCATATAAATTTGATAAAGTTTACAATTTCAAACAATCTGGTAATTAATTATTCACTTTATGATATATAGCAATATAGAGAAAGAAATCTTTGCAAACTTATCAAGTTTGCTTTAGTTGAGCATCATTTTAAAATCTAACAGCACCATTAACTATAACAGTATGTCCTTTCTGTTAAAAGCTTATTTTCTTCTATGTCTATTCTCTCAGATAGATATCCTTCTTCCAAATCATAGAAGCCAATATATATCTTGCTCTAATTATCCAATGACTTAAAATTCTTCATAAATTTTTTAGATTTGTCAGAAATCAAAGAAATAAGAAAATAATTAAGTGCTGGTTTATAAATATGTTGCTCCATCAAAATTTATAAACAGCAAAATTAAATAATTGAGTTTATTAAAATTATAAACAAACAAACATAAAAAACAAAAGAAGCTAAGACAATAATTACTATTTATACACAATCTTATATAATAATCATTAAAAATAAATTAACATATTTTGTTTTAAAAATATAAACTCACTAAAATTTATAAAATTTAAAAAAAATCAATATAGCATACGTCTATCTTTATTATTAATATTATGCATAATCAAATTGCTAAATTTATTCATCATTATCATTTGAGACACGATTGTCTCAATTGAGATTTCAGGTATCTTATTATCTGGTATACCAAGAGAAAAATATTTAAACAGGCAAAACTCTTCATATAGTATTGCCACTCAGTGCAAGCCAGAGTAATCAATGGATGTCAGAAGGCTTGTGCATAAAATCCCCATCTAGTGCTTACTCATCCAATATCCCAGACTAATTTCTGGCTTGTGGCCTTCATCAATGAGGAGCCTTGGATCTGAGAGCACTGCACCTAGATCTTAGGATCTAATGCAACCCTCCAGCAGCCACCTTTTGTCTCTACTTAACTACAAAACTATGAGTCTTAAATTGAAAACACAATAATATTTTCAATTCAAGCTCATACCCATACATTTTGGTGTCTTTGGTTCTTTAATAACCATAGCCACCACTATCCTATTAGGCAGGACTGGTTTAAGCAATTGTAGTTAATAAATAAATTGTGTGCTCCCCATTTTTCTGCTTCTCAAGATCACCACAGCATAGCAAATTTTAAACTGATAAAAAAATAGTTAATCATTACAAATATTAGTTACAGTATTACAATCAATATTTCATCAATTAAAAATTAATTTATTGATTTTTTAACAGTTATAAAAAATCACTTATATATTTAAAAAGTATTGCAATGATTAGTTTAGATAACAATAGTAAAAATAAATAAATCATAAATTAATTCAACATATTAGCCTGATATAAATCTGAGAGAATAACTACAAATACGAATAAAGTAACAAAAAAAATTGTAAAAATGAAGACACCAATCAATAAATGAATAAACAGAAACAAAAATTAATAAAGAATACAATTAATTAGGTTTGATAACTTACAAAGAATGTATGAAAGTTAAAAAAAGTGAATAGAATAACAAAGCAAAAGAATATTATGATTGCCATTCTCTTAACGTTTATTTTAGTTATGCCATAAAATTCAGTGATATCTTAAAATTTATAATAAATAGTAAACCATCAAAGTAAGTAAAGGAAAAAATAATAGCATACAAAAAAAAAATCCCAAAAATATCAAAGTGAGGCAAGGCACAATAATAATAATAAATTTATAAAAAAGATTTATGGAAGAACAGAAAATGAGGTGTTAAAACAAGATCAAAACTGAAGAAGATTATTATTTTAGAATAATATAAAAATTTATTTTAAAATATAATTCTATACTCAAAATAAGATAAAACAAACACTAAAGAATGAGTTATTAAATAAAAAGTATTTCTTTTTATTTTTTAAAATCTGAAACAAAATGAAATATTTTTTAAGCAAAATTATTTTTGTTTTCAAATAAATAAACAGCTAATTTATAAAACTTATCTGATTTTATAAAAATCATATTGTACACAAAATATATAAAAACTTAAGTTTTCTTATAAAACTAATAATGTTTAATTTCATAAATCTTAATAAATCATGAAATAAATAAATAAACAAACAATACAATGTTTATAATAAAAATATAAAACAATATTTACAATAAATAAATACATATTTTAAAATGGCATTCTTCTTACCACTCCTAATTTTTCAGAAGCATGTGATTTCCAAATGCGAATATTCATTTCATCAGAAGCAGACAAAACAAATTTACTATCCTGCATCCACTGAACATTGGTGACTCTTTGCATGCGTTTAGTATGATAAATCTCTCTAAAAAAAGTGAACAGAAAGTATAAACAATGCAAGTTTTTCATTAAATTTTAATTTCAATTTATCTGATCATTACTAAATATTTGCCAAGACCCAAACATTATCTCATACTATTTTGCCAAACTGATCTTATCCTTACTTTAAATTATTAGTTTTAGAAGTCTTACTGGTAGTTGTGGAAGGTTCTTGTGATGTGATGTATTGTGGCTTCTCCTTAAACCAAGTCAAAAATATCTCAGCAATTATGCCCAGATAAAACTGTTAGCCACTTTATTTTCCATTCTCCACTCTAAATTTTCCCATATTCTGCTTCATCCCATTTCCACAACATAATCTTTGTCAACTCTATAACCTTTATATCTAAATCCCCCTTATCTTTTCCCAAACCCAGCATAAAAACCAATAATTCACTTTCTGTATAAGCACTTTTTTCATATTTATTCTTCCATAACTTTATTATATTTACCCTTTCTGTTTTCAAGCATTTACATTCAATTAACAAATGCCTAATATTTTCTATTCCTTCCTTACATAATTTACAAAATAAATCACCATATTTTTCCATTTACATGTATATTCTCCTGTAGCTAAAGATCCTGTTCGAACCTTAAACAATAAACTACTTTCCTTACTATTATCATATATTAACTCACACCTAATATACTGTTTATTCCTATATATATTTAAACTCTTTTTACTTTCCATACTATTTCTCCATCTCTCTAACTCCTATTCTTTATTAATAAATCTATTCTTTTATCCCATTCCTTACTACTATAACACTCAACAGTTCTCTTAACACAATCATCTCATCTTTTGTACAAATACACTGACATAAATTCTTTATCCAAATCTTTTGCATACCACATTACCATTCTCACCCATCTTGTTACCTGCCCTTTACTCATAACCCAATTAAATACTATTTTGGCTATTCTTTTATTATCCATAAACTGCAATCTACCAAACATTTTCATTTTACTGTATGTTCTCTGTGCTAACACAGAAACAGTGCCTCTTGCAGCCATCGAGCACCTCCTCTACAACTACCGTCTTACTTGTATAAATTTTTTTTTTTTTTTTTAATGTGATCACTTATTATAAAATCTCTGATTTCTTAGTTCAATACTATTGAAAAGAATGTTTGCATTCTTCATTATCATGAAAAAATCACCACACTGAGAATGAATGATTGGTGAAAGTTCACCTGAAATATCTAAAATACTAAATTGACAAAACATATTAAGATTTAAAAGCATTAACGGGAATTGACTGAGCACTGGATTTATTAAATTCTATCTTCTGATTGTATTACCATGTTTCAGCAATCATATTTACCAGTTTTTTGATAAAGCATGAAAGAACCCATTGAAACATATTATTCACATCTGTCATCAGTGTTACCACACCCAAAAAAAATTATCCCCAAAGTTTCTTTTAATAGAATATTTATAGTCATTTTTAAAATTATATAGTTTCCATAAATCAAAAAGAAAGTCAGATAGTTCACGTATTAGTTTCCTGAAATCAATAAATAAGATCAGCTTTTCAGAAATATCACAAACCTTTTTATCTTTATCATACTAAATCAATTTCTAAGATAATTGATGAATTTTAATAAAATTATAGGCAATGGATGTCTAACAGAACTCCATAGTTGATGGAGTCAACTAACTGAAAGGCTAAACATTGACATATATTTTTTTGGTATTATGCTATAATAAATTTATTTTCATAATGCATTTACTTACATGTAAACTCTTGATTACAGAATTATCTCAGCTAGTTAGTACTAATAGAATCATTATATATATATATTGTAATACACAGAAACAATCAAAGCTTAATAGTACTTACATTCTAAAAATTTAAATATAATATTAGTAAACTCGAATACCTTATAAAACAATCATTAAAATTTATGACGCATTGCTGTCTATAATAACCTTCCATATATAGTAGAAAATGTTGAATTTGTGGTAAAATATTAAAAGTTAAAATTTTTGGTTCATACATGCACACTATGTTAGAAATTAATAAAAGAAATTCCTCTTCAATGTTGAATGCAATGATGTTATATATATTAAAATTAAAACTAATTTAAATAAAGAGTGTGAAACTATGTAAGCAAAGATTTTAGAATGCAAATACACAAACATTTTTAATTTTAAATATACTTAGAAACACTATACAATAGTTAATGGGTTGTAAAAATTCAGGTTTTCTTTATTTAAAGTAGGAATGTAGCTAAAAGCTTTATGCGTTGTTTCTATTTCTTATATTTGAGTTTGAAGAATAAAAATAACTATTGTATAGTCTTTTTAAGTCAATTTAAAATTAAATGTTTATTTGCAATGTAATACCTTTGCTTCCTTAGTTTCTCATTCCTTATTTAAATTAGCATGAACTTTAATATATATAACATCATTGCAGTCAATACTGAATAGGGGCTGCAAAAATTCAGGTTTTCTTTATTTAAAGGGGGAATGTGGCTGAAATAATATAATGTTGGGATGTTTCAAATATATTATACATATGAATGTATTGTAAATATCAAAAATAGTAAGCCCCGTGGAGGTGCCATGAATTGGGCCAGATAAATTATAAATATAAAAAAAAAATGTCTTGTCAATATCCATGGATTGAAATGTGAAAGTGTAATTATGAGTATGTTACAAAAGAAAGCAATGAGAATCTTGTAGAGAGAAACAGTATCAATCATTTATGTGAGAATGCAAGCATCAAGGATATGTGGAGTAAAGAGAATTTTATTACATCTAGATAACAGTTAATTCAACTAGAGATGTTCAAGTTCAAATTTAGCTAAAAAATGTAAATGTTTTTTTGTAACCTTAGTATAAATGTATTATATCTGCCTGCAATTTATAATTTACATCTTTATGTTAGCACTAACTTGGTGCTTTCTTAGATATGCCCTATGAACTATACAAGTGAATATTGAAATTTAATACACAAAATCTGTTTGAGCGCCATGGCAAAATTTAATGTTTGTTATACATAATAATATTCCTCTGCTAAATGTTCATAGTCAACAATAATTTCTCAGGGTTCAAGTACACATGAGGCAATTAACCTATTATGCATCATTGAATTATTAATATTACAATATATATATATGACTTCAAATTTAAAATAAAATAATGAAGTTTATTTACAACAAGCAAAATAAATATACAAGTATTTGCCTTTGAAAATATGTGTAAGTTAAGTACTGAATTATTGCCTTTATTATGATGACTTAAAACAATGTACATATGAATATATGTGTGTGTGTATTCTCAAATTATGATATCTACATCTGATAATCAAACTTATTTACTCTTTTAAGCTTGACATGCAACATAAGTTACAATATTTTTACTCACTAAAATGAATAAATAGATTAAAAAAAAACACGAATATATCTCTATCACACTCGAATAATATTAACCCACGAATATCATATATGCATTGTATAACTATATATAAGACTATTATACTTTTACTTATTAAGGAGTGACTTACTCTTCTTTTTTTGTACCCTCCCCCTTTAATACTATAAATAATAAATAAATTAATCAGTCTTTTTTTTTGTAAAGTTCTCTATTGTTAATAAAACATTGATGATAATATGACACATATAATAATAAATGGTGATAATATTATGCATAGTAATACTTCCATATCATAAATGACTTAAAATAATTATTTGAAGTTAATATGTTCATTAAGTGGAATACATTGGTCATTCTTGAAAAACTTCTGTAATTTTTAATAATGAAACAAAATAGAATGATATAGAACTCTAGAGTTTTGATACTTCAGCTAGAATAGAGTAAAAACTTTTATTGCTAAAATTTAATAACAGAATGTTGTAACTTACTTTGCGATGGTTTTTAATTTCATTTATGTGTAGGAATTGTTGCTGGTATAATAATGATGATAATAACCTAGATAATATGTTCATGGGCCAGGCATTTCTCGGCGAAAAAAATAATCCCTGAAGTCTCTTAAGGATCTCAACCTGCAATGAACTTATTCCTTCATTATTTGGCTGGTAATCATACAGAATTTTAAAATATAATTCCTATTGCAGTAATTCATTTTCTTATACTTTCAGAAAAAATCTATGAAATTTTATTCATGTCCGAAGAATGCTAATCCAATTTTTTATAATGTCCTTTTGTTAAGCATCTCATGCGAATATTCTTTGAATTCACATTCCATAGTATTCATAGATTTAATTATATACTTTTTAATTTCATCACATGACCTTCAAATAATATTATTCCGAATAATTTTAAGAAGATAAAATGAAAAAAATTATATTAATTTTTTTTAGAAAGATCTTCTAAATTCAATTTTTTTTGTTTATAATAATAATATATATTCCCATATACATAAAGTTGTCTCCTTTTTAACTTATATGCATGTAAACCAATTGTATACACATCTCACTCATATATATATACATGTGAGTGTAAAATGTGTTAAATGGCGTATATTTTAAAATCAATTTAATGTGAATGATTGAGATGTTAATGTTTTATAAAAATAAAATATATATTAGATATTAACCTAAACTATATACAAAAAAATGACTCGCAGCATGTTAATAAATAAGCTCTTGAAGTAAGGATTTGTCCTTTATAATCCCCTCATTTCTTATAATTAAATAATTTTTTTTTTGAATGCAGATCACTAATTTACAATCACAATACTTATAAATATTTGAAATACAGGCACTCTTCACATACCTGGAACCTAATTGTAAATATAGGGGATTTGAACTCAGATTTTCAAGTACTCATCAACTATCCACACTATCTCATACCACTGGTACACATGACCACACACATGTAAAAAAGATAAATAATCACCAATATACGTATTTCGTGCTAAACCAGCATTCATCAGTTAGTCCAGATTATCATCTCCCACACATATATATAATCAGTGTTCAGTTATATTAAGATAGTAAATCTTCATACTTTAATGGACAGGCTTCAATCTACTCCAACTCTTCAGCCATCCATATCACTGAAAATCTGATGAAACACCCAAATCCCATGCTTCTATGTATTTAAATGATCCTATGCATGAAGTGTCAGTGACTTGAGGTCAACATGGGCGTGGCAATAATATTGGCATCAACATGGAATTTGGGTGTTTCATCATCAGATTTTCAGTGGTATGGATGGCTGAAGAGTTGGAGTAGATTGAAGCCTGTCCATTAAAGTATGAAGATTTGCTATCTTAATATAAACTGAACATTGATTATATATATGTGTGGTAGATGATAATCTGGACTAACCGATGAATGCTGGTTTAGCACGAAATATATATATAGTTGATTATTTATCTTTTCTACATGTGTTTGGTCATGTGTATCAGTGGTATGAAATAGTGGGGATAGTTGACGGGTACTTGAAAATCGATTCAAATCCCCTATATTCCCAATATGTATATATATATTATACAAGTAAAAAATATGTATATTTTTGTATTGTTATATATTTTTTTAAATATATATGGATAACAATAATTTTGTAAAACTGCTTTAGAAATTAATTATTAAATAGAATATTTATTTAGAAATTAAATGTTATTTAAACTTAAATTATCTGGAAAATTTCAATCAAATAGTTATTTACTATTTTGTGTTTCTGTCTGTCACCAATGTTAAACACTTTCCTAATTTAAAAATAATTAATATGTTATTCATTTCTTGATTGCAAAGTAAGGGAATCATCTATTGGCATCAAGACTGTATTCCTAGAGAGAAATTCGCTCCTGATGTGTAGAAATGAATTTAGGAAAACTCTTTAAAGCCCATCCTGGTCTAAATTATTATTTTGGGAAAGCCTTCAGACAAAAATCACAAAGGCTGTAGGTTATTCATTAAAAATGTATTCTGAGCCTATGAATTCATTCTGAAATACAAGGTCCAAATATATGAAGTTAATATTTCTCCTAGTTAGTTAATAATAAATCATATCTGCGATAACTTTTGTTACACTTTTGTGATTCATTTTAAGTAATTTATAGTCTTATATTTTTTAAATCTATCTTCTTATGAACTTGCAATTTATTGTCTTTTATTTTTATCTGTTGTTTCTATAATTGGCGTTTTGACCATATACATATATCAGAGAATTATCTTTATCATTGCAAAAGAAACACAATATAAAAACAACAATTTATCAGAATAATCATAAAATGTATATTTAGCTCCTGTGCTAAAAAACAAATAACTAGTTAAAAACATAATTCAGGTTGTTGTTTTTTTTATAATAAAATTAATAATGATAAAGATGGTTTTAATGTTTAAAATTTTAAAAAGTATTCATAAAAATAAAATACAATAAAGTTGTAGATAATTGTTTAAATATAAATAATTCAAATTGATTCATGAATGAATTTAATTTTAAATGCATTATACAATAATACAAGAGTAGATTACAGTAACATACAAATTTTTAAAGATAAAAATTGTTTAATTAAACATGGAATCCTATATTTCTTAATAGATATTGATAGTTGTAAATATGATGATAAATAACATTTATTAATAGATATTAAGACAATTACTTTGTATATAAATATAATAGATAATTTATCATGTGTTGGCATAAATAAACAAATTATATATATATATATATACAGATTGTTTATTTCCCTTTTGATTTTTTCTATTTAATTTCTTTTTTTTTCTTCAAAAAAAAAAAAAAGAAGATAAAATTAAAAACTAAATCCAAATTAATATTAAAAATCTAAATATTCAAATATTAAAGTTGTTATAGTAGAAGGATAATCTGCTAAAAGACAAAACAACAACAACTAATATTTATAAATATTAAATAAAAAAGTCTAAATAACATCTTTCTCTTTTTCCTACCTGCTAAATCTACTAAAACATGGAAATATACGCAGAGTTCTGTCAAAACTTCCCGAGACAAACTCGTTTCCAGTTGGGGAGTAATCTACATCCAAAACTGTGTATGGAAATACATAAAAAATAACTAAATTAATGAAATAACAAAAATAATAAATTAAACATACCAAAACAATAACAATATTATAATACTAATAATATGGATCTATACTTATAGATGAAACAGTATTCCTTATACACACACACACACACATATATCAAACTGCTAATAAAAAAAATCACAATATTAACAATTTTAAGCAATAATCTGCTTCGAAATTACAAATGCTCTAAAATATAATCTCAAAAATTCAAACAATTTGTAATTAAATATTCACTCAAATCATTATTAATATTAATTACTGTTAAGATGACTATTCCTGAAAATATAAAAAGAATATTTCTCCAAAATAATCTATTATATGCTTAGTTTTTCCATTGCTTAAAGGTACAGTCATTATTGTGATGCTATCTCAATGTCAATCAACCTTTTTTTCTTTTGTATTTGTATTCAAATATAAATCCTTATTTCAAACAAAATACAATACTATCTACTGTTCTATTTCTATTAGTCAAGTTTCACATTCAACTTTTAAAATAACGAAATGAAGTTGATTTAGCTACTTAAAAAATAACTATATGATAAATTATAAAAATTCAATACTCAATTGCCACTGTTATTATCATACAATTTATTCAA
This sequence comes from Epiperipatus broadwayi, assembly GCA_028023455.1. Classification (NCBI taxonomy): domain Eukaryota; kingdom Metazoa; phylum Onychophora; class Udeonychophora; order Euonychophora; family Peripatidae; genus Epiperipatus; species Epiperipatus broadwayi. Next base: position 1,547,906 of record JAQFVV010006204.1, read on the forward strand.
AATCAAAACAAGTTTGAATTAATAAATATCTTGCTACTTTTTACAATACCATATCTATAAAAATAATCTTTCAAAAATCATTTAAAATAATCTATGCCTATCAATTGTTTCTTATATTGACTCTGTAATTCCATACATACATATGTTCATATATGCTTATATTGTACCACTCATTTGGATTTAAGACTTTTTCTTAATTCAATATGATAAACAACATAAAGACAATAAAATAATCTATACGATTGCAAATTAACATATTCCAAACATTAATTTCCATCATATGTTTTTCTTTTTTATGATTTAATCTAAATAGAAATTTTTAACTTATCAAATAATGCATGAGTATCATATTGCTGTGGCAAAACAAAAATACTGTTCATATAATGAATTCATATTAATAACTTTGCAAGAACAATATTCCATGTCATAATTTTTTATTTTAAAAATAAGAAATTTATTATTAAGAATAACCCACACATCTCATACCACTTTATAAATTAAAATAAATCATCACACTAATTGCAAAATTAGATAAGGCATCCTATTATTCCCAAAGTCTAATGATATAAAATAAAGATATTAATACAAGTGAGTCTTTAAACAGTGCATATATACGATATCATTATATTAATATAGTGATTATTAAAAAAAGCAAAAACAATACATATATGCAAGTAGCTTATTCAAAAATAATAATAATTAATGATTATGAACTATTAATGTCTATAATTTTTTTTTATAAATGATAGTTTACTAATGTCCAGTCTATATGACCATAATCCATAAATATACGTAAACAGTAAAATAACATTTAAATAACCTATTACAGTGCCAATAAACATCACATGACCACCTCCTCTTATGCTTGTGTATAACTATTGTTAAAACAGGCAAAACTCACTATATATATTGCCACACACCGCAAGCTAGAGTAATCAATCGATGCCAGAAGGCTTGTGCATAAAATCCCCATCTAGTGCCTACTCAAACTAGTCTGGGGATATTGGATGAGTAGGCACTAGATGGGGATTTTATGCACAAGCCTTCTGGCATCCATTGATTACTCTAGCTTGCTGTGTGTGGCAATATATATAGTGAGTTTTGTCTATTACAGTGCCATTAGATTTAGTTAAAGACAAAGCATTACTAACCAGACTTGCTAACTACAGATGGAAGGGTTTTGGAAGTTTTTCACCCTTATTTCATATTTTAAATAAGAATAGATAAATATTCAATTATCAAAAAATATTGAATGGCTAGCTAAGTTTGGAATATGCAAAAAAAAATCTTAAAAATCTTTGAACCCTAAAAAAATTTGCAAGTTTTATTTAATTTAAAACTAAATCCATCCATCTATATTCATAATTATATTATATCCAGAATGATTTAGCTCATAATATTTTCCGACAGCCAGTTCTTTAGTGAATCTGTTATATTTTCAAATTCTGATGAATTCATATTAAAGGTAATTCACAAGTAATATTTAAATAAAAAATAGTAAAACTTACATTATAACTGTAATGGTTTTCTTTAGCTCCAAAGTTTATTATTAATAAAATATAAAAGATAACAATAAAGAGACCAATGATCATGAATAACACAAATTATTAGCCAGAATTCACATACATTCAAATAGCTATAAGTCCATAATATTAGACAATTCATTATCATTTATATTAAATAAACAAGTCATATGATCAGTTGCTTGAAAAATCAAGCGATGTTTAAACATCGAGGGAGTTCAGTGAACAAACTGAAACTTTTTTTCTTTTCTTTAACCGAGAATTAATCCAAGAACCTTGTACTTTTTGAGACTACCATTCTCACAACTATGCTAATCTATACAGGGAATCATTTGATTAGACCTATTTCATTAATCTTGTGTTTCATTTTATAGTGAGTATTAATTTCTATAATAGGGAAGTTAAATGTGAAGTCTGTTTTGTTCTTAATACTATCAGAACACCCTTTTTTTAATAAAAAAAATTTTTGCTGCCTAATGATCAATTAATTTAAATTCAATTTTTATTTCTCTAGGATGCAGTAAAATGTAAAGGATTAAGTACTGTTGTTAGTACTTAATTGTTAGTATTATTAATAATGAATGATTTAAATATAAATTATTAAAGATTAATGTAATAGTAAACTGACAGATTCAAAATTAGGGATTCCAGAATTGAAGTTCAATCTGACATTTATTATTAAAACTAGTAATCAATTCTATATCAAACCATGTTAATGTCATTTATGTAGCAATGAATAATATGATGATAGCGCCAGCAAGATCCACAGATTAGTTTCTAACTCTTGGTCTTTAGTAGGGGATCTGGTTGCCAATACCATTACCACACACTCACATTTACAATGAAAACTTTAGAGAAGAATGAACTATTGCTGTCAATATAACTGGAAGAGTCATGTGATGCTATTTTAGGTATGATATCATACACATACATACAACCAACAAATAACTTAAAGAGTCTTAATATATATTCAGCTGAAAATATATCCACAAAATAGAAGACACATACTTTGCTTGATCATTGACTTTGGGAAAAATAAATAAATAAATGCAAATAATCACTTTATTTGGTGTAAAAACATCTTATATTTTGTCTTAAGAAATGTTCAACATGCTATACAATATTAGTAATTAAAATGAATGAGTGATAAAAAGATTGCAAAGAATAGTGAGAAATATCAGGGAATAGAAAAGGGGGGAAAAAGACTCGGATAAATATGAGATAGAGATTTAAAAATAAACAGACAAAAAGGAAAAAGGACAGAAATTTTTTTGCAAACACACATTAAATTACAATCTATATACATATAAAAATTTTCAAAAACTTGATCCAATGAATTTCTCTCGATAAAATAAATATTAAAACACATTATTTTTCTTTCCAAAAAAAAAGAGGGAGGGAGCATAAATGACTAAGGCCAATATTTTCAGCTATGTAAAAAAATTATTATTCTAAATATCTAAAAATGTCTATAAAATTATTTTAATTCTAATATGAAAAGAATTTAATATTTATTAAAAAAAAAAATTACCTGCAGCAATGTGACCTGTGTATAAAGTTAAAGGGCAGCTTAATTTTCGAATATCAAAAGTGTAAAGGCTTTAAAGAAAAAAAAATGTGCATATATGAATATATAAATACACATATACATACAAATATATAATGCAAAATACAATAATACTTAATCTTAAAAAAATTGCTTTTCATCTACAATAACAAATAAATAAAGTCCTATTATATCAAACTATTATGAAGAACAGAGCAAGCTTTTTCCAAAATAACTATTAATACCTAATACTTTCTAAAATTGAATACATATATACATTTCCCATTCTTAATATAACGAATGTAATCTAATATAAATAATTCTTATGATAATATATATAAATGACTGCTTAAAAATATTTATTCATTTATTAAAAAAAAAAAAAAAGATAATTTTAATTTTTACTTGTATTAATTCTTATTTCTCTTATTTCTTTTTACTACTATCAGAAGTAGATTATAAATATTAATTCTTTTTATTTACTTTTTGAAAAAAAAAATACTACTAAAAATTCATTTCATAATTTAATTTCCAGATGTAAAACTTTACTTATTCATTCACTAACGTTGTTAAATCTCATTAAATTCATCCGAGTTACATCAAAACTTAAAAATAGTAGCCAATAAAATAATTAGCTTACAACAAAAGCAAAAAAAAAAAAAAACACATTATTTTCCATGTTCAATTTATATGAGAAAAAACCAACTGGGATGTTTTATAAATATTATAATCTAATCATATTACAATAAAATATCCAATAAACAAATGTCAGAGATTTATTAGACTAGAATATTTTTACTTGATACCAATCTTCTCCTGGTCCCAATAATGTCTCATAGACCAATAATAATATAACTTTGCAGTAAAAATATTGAATAAAAAATAACAAGGAAGCTAATGATAAATTATTCTGACATAGAAATTGAATCAATTTCTCATATGACAATTTTTAAAGATGGTATCTCAAAAGACTAAACATCTCTAGAACTGGAATCTACCAAGTTTTCAATTAGATTATCATCAGTCATGAGAAGAATGCTATCATCCTCGTTCATATTTCTGACAACATGATATCTTTAAATATACCAGATGCTGATAACTTAGATCCATTAAAAAATAATAATAATAATAATTGCATCACTTTTGTAACTTGAAAATTACTGTGGCAATTAATTTGAATTCTAAAATTCCTATAATTGACTCACCTAACAATAAACCCAAAAAAAAACAAATTATAAAAACTTAAACAAATTTTTAATAAATATACTTTGTTAATGACTCATGTACAAATCCACCAGCTTTAAAACTAAAGAGTTACTCTTGAAAGAAGCATAAATTAATCCATTAGCTAGAGAATTAAACTACTCAATTTTTACTCTGCCAAAAGCTAAAATTAATATCAATGCCAATATTTTTAAGGCACCAGACCAATTAAAGATAATTCTAATTAACCCATGTATCATAGCAATCTTTTTTTTTTCCTCCTATGATATCAATTCTTATATATTTATTCTCAGAAACTGTTTTGCTTGTCTAAAATTACATCTTAGATTTCATCCATCAGCATAAACAGAAAGCAAGTACTATCTTTCCATAAACACACAGGCAGTTCTCTTCTAATTCTCTACAAAGTCTCTCATTTATTCTCAAATAACTCATCTCTTTTTGATCATGTCATTTTCTTTCCTCAAAAGATCCAAATTATTTAACTTTCTTTATAGATCATAGCATGATCTGTGTTTGTTACACATTAAACTGCCATCTTTTGTAATAAACTAATGATTCTCATTCTGTTTTAGTGCACCCTAAAACAGTCTAATAAGCTAATGATTTCTAACATTTGAAAAAAAGATTTTCTCAGATACTTTGAAAACAATAGATGATCTCAAAATTAATAACATTTAACTGTATAATTAAGAAAATATAAACATTCAACCAATTAAACAATGGATTTTAATAATTCAATTCTTAGTATCATTTTAGCATATTTCTTCTCTACAAATGGATTATTTAAAAATATCCTAAAATTTAATCTATTTATGTCAGCACATTTAATAAATCTATGTCAGAAGATAAGCCTTTTATTATACCAAATCAGAATCTGGAGATACAAGAAATGAATCAGATTGTTAAATTCATTCAATAATATAACCAAAATCGTCCTAAACTATGCTAATCCAGATTATTTTCATATTAATTGTATTTTATCTCTATTAGATCATGATGATTTTATCTTGACTCTTCGGCTGATGAGGTGATATGAATGACATCCTTCCAAGAAAAATTACAATCAGCCTAAAATAATTTCACAGTGACATTTAAAAACATCATAATCATTTTATAAACCTTTGATTCCCTATAAAGTTCTTGAACAGCAACAACAAAAAAATCCACAATAATATTACCATTCATTAATATTGTTGAATCGGAATAAAATTGCTATCAACATCACCATGCCATATCTAAGTAATCTTTGCAATTCACTAGTATTATACTATTTCAATATAATTGAGCAAGCAACCATATTTTAAATAAACAAGAGGATGATATGTGAATGATCTCAAAAAAGTTATGAATACTATGAAAAAACTACAGCTTGTACTTAAAACATATTTCAAAATAATTTTGACAATGTATAAAATTTTATTAAAGATAATATTTATCTAGTTCAATATTTATACATGTAGATTGTTGAGTCATCTTTTGACAAAAGTCTGTTAAATTTTATTTTTTATATGAGAATTCCGACCTATCATATCAACTATTACAAAACACTCAGTATCAATTAAGAATTTTTTATTTTACAAATTACTAAAAAAGAGGTAGACTTTCCCATCTCCAATATTAATAGTAATTTATTCTGAGTAAAATAAATGTTCATTTTTTAATACACTTTTTACAATCCAATAATTTATTCTTGATTTGACAAAATCTTCTTTACAGTTTCGACTGATCAGTAACTTTCTTCAGAATTATAATATATAAATTAATACATGAACATGTACAATCTAACTATAAATAACTAATTATAACAAATTTTATAACTTGGTGCCTGCCCACAAATTATACTTCATATATACTAAAACAGAAAATCATTTAACATTAAAATAATAGCTAAAAAACAAAATCTCTGCTAAAATTATATAAAACAAAAATAGCTTTCCTGTAATTGACTTCAAAAACCAATCATCCTTAATATCAAAGGAAGTCTTCATGAGATTGATAGTATCAGATTCAAGACTCTTCTTTTTAATTCATTTTTTTCATAAAAGATAACCTCTGCATTATCAAATAATATTTTATGACCTATATTCAGTTCATGAATATACAAAGCTGAATTATGGATCCCTATTTTTAAGTCTATTTTTATGAACTTTAATTCTTTCATTAAAATTTAATTTACTTTGATCTATATAAATTTTATAACAAATGCAAGAAAATTGACTCCTTTGAATATAAATATTATTTTCAAAATTATTAAGCCTTCTATTCCTATAACAAAAATTCAATAAAGAAATTTTCTTATGGGTAAAAGGTTGATAACTGTCAGGCCTTACAATACATCTTAAATTTTTATGTTTAATAAAATGACTACTAAATAAAATATTATCAACCTGATCAATACTTAAATCTAAAAATTTTAATTTAATAAAATCAAAATTACCTCATCCAATAGTAAAATTATCAAAATCCTTCAATCTATTAAAAAAATCCTTCAATAAGTCTTTCTGAATAACAAACAATCATCAACATATCTAACAAATAATTTAAAAAAACAACAACAGAAAAACAAAGGGAGAGCATCATATGTGAGCAGTAGAAATGACATGTTGAGCTTTGATTCAAAGAAGATGAATTATTTTGATAAAATGAATAATTTTTTATGTTTGGATTAAAAATAAATATATCCAAGTCTATAGCGATGACTATAGAAGGAGTTGATGAAAGATTAAAAATGGCAGTTGGGCAGAAAATTCAATAACAAGTTGATGCTTTCAAAAATTTAGAAAGTTTTTGTCTGATAAAGAAAATAGTGGTCAAAATGCAAAAGTCAGAATATAAACTTAAAAAAAGATTTGCTAAATATTTTATTTGGAGTATAATTTTTATGATGCAGAAACTTAAATGTTACAAAATGGAAAAAAATAGATTTTTAAAATTCTGAAGAAAAAAAAAAAAATATATGCTGGAAATGGAAACGTCTTTAAAGATAAAAGATTATTTATTAAGAAAACTGGATGGGAATATAGATTTAGAGAAATTGCACTAGATATATCGGAAGAGTTGTAGAAGAAAGAATTTAAATAAAGAAGTAAGCCATACTTAAAGAGCAGCACACAGACAAACTATAACTTTTGGAAATATTATATTACACTATAAATGCCAATATTATTATAATAGCTAGAAGTTGCCTATCATTATGACAGGCAGTGCTAATCCATAGGTGAAACAATGAAAGAATTTCTTCAGATGCCAAATTGAAAAAGATGCTAAAATGACACATAATATTTTAAAAAAATATTATTACTAAATTAATAGAATAAAAATATCTAATTAAATTTTTTTTAAAAAAGTTTTAAAGTACTTTTAATGTGAAGAATAATCCTCTTTTATCAAAAATCATTCAATCCTCTAAACAAATTTTTCATTCACTTTTAAATTTTTCTTGAATAATCATTTAAGAAAACATTATAAAAATATTAACAAAAGTGTTTGAAGGAATACATTCTTTTTATTTTAGCTTTGAAATAAAATATTTTCCAGATAATTGATATATTGAAATTCAAAAATGATAAAATAAATAAAGCTCATAGACAAGTTATTAAAAGATAAAACTATAGAATATTAGTGTTGATGAATTGCTATCAAGCTATTGTTACAACAAAAGTCCTGACGAAAGATTTAATACATTACGAATTATGTTTATTCTGCGATTTTTATTATTATTTATTATACTTTAATTTATTTTATGTCATTTCCCTGCTATTTTTTTTTACATGTTATAATTTTTTTTGTGTGTGTGTTTTCTTAAACATTAACATATAATTTTTCCTATTAGCTTGATTCAATATATAAATAATACCAGCCTTTCTATAATTTTAAAAAACACAATGGCACCAAAATTAATTAGTCAGATCCTAATAACTGTCTATCTTTGAATTTACCAAATTAACATTCAGATACCTCTATCTATAATAAATAATGCAAAGATATTTGGTGGCTTGTTCCATACAGTATAAAATTTTGAAAATAGTCCCTTCAGTTTTTCATAAAAAATCTGAGAAAAATGATTTTTTATTATTTATTTGCAAATTATTTTAAAACAAGTTCCGTTGTATAAATTTTAAACCAAATAGATAAATAAATGCACTAATATTATTTAACATTATAATTTCTTATTTCACTCACTTGAAGTCTTCATTTGCTGCTGTAAAAATAAATGCTTCCATTGGATTCCAAGCAATTGCATTACTTTTCATAGTTAAGATAACCTAAAAAAAATTTGATGAAAAAAATTAAAATTATGATTTTTTTTTCCGTCCAAGAGTGTTAAAATTATTATTATTATTATTAATGAGTATGTAATTTAGGCAATACTTTAAAACTAAAGTTTATATATTTAACAAATATTTAAAATTAGAATACATGGAATGATGAAACTATAAACAAAAAACAACCTATTATCAGAAATAAATATGAATATAAAAATGTTAAAAAATTATATATATTTATGTTAAAGTATATATATATAAAGAAGTATAAAGGCATATATGATAGGTCTATATGTATGTTAATTAAGAAGGAGAATTTATAATATGAAAAATGTATACATACATGTGAATAGAAGTTATGTGTCTATATAAAATATTAATGTATTTATAGTTATATTTATGTTTATTAGATCTGAAAAAGATTGCTGGAGTAACTGAAACTATTATTAATAAAATAAATGTATAATGCATTGTAGAAGTAATAAAGAAAGTGATTAATTTTGATATTAATAAAACATTAGATCGATATTGTAAATGTCTGTGAATAAAATAAAGATATAGTGAAAAATAAAGAAGTAGCAAATACTATTGCTTTTATGATAAAAGCAGAATTTATAAGTAGATATTACTATAGAATTAAGAAAAAGAGTTGATCAAAAAAAAAAAAGAAAACAGGGGATTATAAATTAGAATTAAAAATAGAGAGGGTAACAGATGGATGAACTAAAAAAGCAACATGATAATAATTTTACACATAAAAGCTGTTTGTTGACTATAGTTCCTAATTTCAACAATATTATTTATTATCTACAATAAATCTAGAAATAGAATTAGGAATGGTTTTTACTGAATTGATGCTAAATCTTTAGAATATAAAAAGTTATGAAACAAGAAAATTAACGAATGATATTAAAAAAATTTCAACATTGCTGGCTAAAAAAAAGCTTCCTAATTTTAGTGTGAATTCAAATATAAAGAAAAATTATTTAAGAAATTTTTTTAAAAACACCTGCAATACAAAAATTAAAAAATGAGGAGGATTTTACTCAATTTTTCCAAAAAGAGTTAGATTTGTATTTTTTTTTGGTTAAAAAATTTGTATTTGAATTTCATATTTCCAATTTTCTCATATTACACAAAATTGTAACTGTATTTGAAGCCTATTAAACATCCGCAGATATCATATATTTTCCTTCACCTAAAACTAACACTTCAATATATGGCATATATATATATATATTTATAATTGTGAAAACTATTAACTATTTGCTTTTTATCTCCTTAAAATATTTTATTATATAAAATTAGAAATTCAACTAAGGCCTGGAGTAATTGATTCCAAGCTTATTTTCATCACTCCATCAGAATCATTTTAATATTAAAAACTGACCAACCATGTGAACATGTTACCAAATTATCTATAGATTTCTCCAAAAAATATTATTACAACATATGTATATTACCAAATAAGTGCAAATAGACTTAGTATAAAGATAAAACAAAAGGATTAGCCAGACAAAAAACAGATAGAAATCTCATGGAGAAATTGAATTAGAAAAGGATAATTAAAAGGACAATATAAAAAAGAAATAGAGTTTAATTAAGACCAATAGGCAATGTTTGTGGGCAGATATAAATTGAGCAAAATTCCAATAACATCATCATTTTCCAAGATTATCAATCTACTGCAAGATGAAGGTCTCTCCAAGTTCAATCCATCTTCTCAAATCTCTAGAATCTCTTCTCCACATCACACCTGCACACTTTCTTTTTTATCCATCTCACATGTGGTCTCTTTCTAGATCTTTTAAATCTCTTGGAATCCAGTTTAAGATTTCAACTGTTCATCTAATATTATCTTTTCTAATAATATTCCCAGTCCAATTCCACTTCAGTCTCTTAATTCTTTCAATGATGTCAATAACACCTGTTTGTTCTCTCACTCATGTATTTCATTTTCAATCTCTTCTTGTTACTCCTAACAGACATCTCTCTATACTTTAATAAATGGTCTGAAGTCTCTGTATTGCTCTTCTATTAAGTATCCAAGTCTCAAATCTATAAAAACTGGTAACACACTTTTATTAAAAAACCCTCCTTTACAAACATATAGGCATATTTCCTTATAATATTAAATTATTTCTACCAAAAGTGCTCCAAACAAGTTTATTCTATGATTAATATCATTCATTATGTTTCTATCTGTAGTAATAATCTGACCAAGATATTTGTAGTTATTTACTTCTTCATACTCACTATTATCAATTTTTATTTTCTTATTTTGATAGTTGATAATGATATAAGAAAGTATAATTGAAAACTAGCAAGGAAAGCTGTAAAAAAGAATAGTCTCAAGAGTATAAAACGACATCTTAATATTGGTAAGAAACTTATTTCTGTAATAAGAAAAAATGATGAGACTATTACTAAAAAAAAGATGATATCATGAGATGTATAAAAAGTTCTATCAAAAATTATATAGCAATAAAGAACAAGGAAAAGTATCTTCAACAATTAAGAAAGTATAATTGAAAACTAGCAAGGAAAGCTGTAAAAAAGAATAGTCTCAAGAGTGTAAAACGACATCTTAATATTGGTAAGAAACTTATTTCTGTAATAAGAAAAAATGATGAGACTATTACTAAAAAAAAGATGACATCATGAGATGTATAAAAAGTTCTATCAAAAATTATATAGCAATAAAGAACAAGGAAAAGTATCTTCAACAATTACTATATCTTTTGAATTGCCCAGGGTTTTAAATGAAGAAGTGAGACATGCAATTAAATTTATGAAGAAGGGAAAAGCTCCAGATAATGATGAAATTATAATCGATATCTTAAAAGAAGCAGAAGAAATAGAAAAAATTTTGGCAAAGTTATACAAATGTCTAAATGATAAAGATATATCAGATGATTGGAAAAATGCAGTATTAATTTTAATATTTAAAAAAGATGTTAAAGAAGATATTAAAAATTACAGATCTATCAGTCCTTTATTAGTTCTATACAAAATTTTTATCAAAATAATTACAGCTCGTCTACACCAAACTTTGGATTTTAACCAAACAAAAAAACAACCTGGATTTACAAGCGGTTTTAGTACAGTGGATCATATTCAAGAATTGAAAGAAGTTATAGAAAAGACCAATGAATATGAGTTACCATTATGCTTTGGATTTATAGATTATGAAAAGGCATTTGATTCTATAACCATTTCTTTAGTAATTAAGGCATTGGATCATCAAGATTTAGATCCAGGATATTGTTATATTCTGAAAAACATTTATAAAAATGCAACAGCAACAATTAGAATATAATGATATTAAAAAGATTAACATTGAGAAGGGTGTGTGCCAGGTGACTCCATATCTCCAAAACATTTTACAGCAGTTTTGCAAGAAATATTTTGTGGATTAAAATAGTAAATGAAGATTATTAAGATCAGCTAGATTTTACAGATGATGTAGTTGTTTTTGCAAATAATGCTTTAGAGCTTCAGGAAATGTTGCAAGATTATCAGATGAAAGTAAAAAAGTAGGATTAAAGGTAAGTATTAAAAAGACTAAAATAATGTTCAAAAAAATTCCAATATACATGTACATAAACCTGTGCGCTTAATACATGGAAGAGTGTAAATACGTGTGAAACTACTGCACTTTAATTATAATTTTTCTCAATACATGAAACCTATAATGAAATAAAAACATGTTTGTATAATAACAAAGATAAATTTAGAAGGAAAAAAGAATATTTTAGAGTAGCTGTAATAGACACTATTACTACCAAGAACAATTTTAAAAAATTTTAAGTTTTTTTTTTTTACGTAGTATCTTTAATTGTTTTTATATAAAATTTGAGATAAAAAGCTCGCAATTCCAGTTTTATTTTTATTATATTTACTTCACAAATAGATTTTACTAATATTGTTATAAAAATATTTTATATTTTTTTTTATTGATTGTAACAATTTCAACATTATTTTTTAAATTATTTCTCAGTTATATATATAGGCAATAAAATATTTTAATTTGGACATATATATTAATAATTACTTTAATAAAAAAAACAATATATATAAACAATGATGAAAGGAAAATAACTTTTTATTGCATAAATTACAAGAGATGGGTATACTATAATGGTCTAAAAACAAAATATATGGGTTTTTTTTGGGGGGGGGACGGGGACGGGACAGACACACAAAGAAAATACACAGATTGGGGATTAATAGGAGATTTTTGTTATATTTATGTTATTTTAATCTTCAATTTCATTTAAATCAGTTTTGTTGGGTTTATTTTTATTTAAATATTTATTATTCAATATATTATGGTTTCTTTTTTATTTATTTATTTATTATTTGTGCAAAAGATTGGAGGCTTTGGTCATAAAATGAGCTAGTCATAGATGATAATGACATCATACAGAATATATGCAATTAATGTATATAATATAATATTAAATCGTGCTATCACACTTCCAACGGAAAGCTATCAACAAGATGTACTTCTCATATTCATAGCCAGTTATCATTCTTTCATTGAAATCATTATATAAATAAATAAATACCATATGCAAATTTTATGCAAATGAGTAACTCAAGACCATCTTTTAAATATAGCAAAACAAGCATCCTTATGATTAATGGCGAAGGAGTCCTCTGCTATAAAGTAAGCTTCTTTTACCTTTCGCCTAATATTATGCCTCTCAGTACAAACTAATTTTGCAGATGCGGGTTCAAACACATGTCCTGACACTTTTTGATGTTGTGCAAAATTAAAGTGCATTCTGGATCTGTCTGTGCCTTATTGTATCTATACTTGTGTTGTGATATCCTAGTAGCTATGGTAGCTCTTGTTTCGCCATAGTATGATGCTTTGCATCCATTCTGAGGGCATGATCCAGAATGCACTTCAATTTTGCACATCAAAAAGTGTCAGGACATGTGTTTGAACCCGCATCTGCAAAATTAGTTTGTACTGAGAGGCATGATATTAGGCGAAAGGTAAAAGAAGCTTACTTTATAGCAGAGGACTCCTTCGCCATTAATCGTAAGGATGCTTATTTTGCTATATCTAAAGATGGTCTTGAGTTACTCATTTGCATAGAATTTGCATATGGTATTTATTTATTTATATAATGATTTCAATGAAAGAATCATAACTGGCTATGAATATGAGAAGTACATCTTCTTGAAAGCACTCAGCCATTTAATTTAGTTTTCTATTTGTTGACAGCTTTACGTTGGAAATGTGATAGCACGATTTAATATTATAATATTGAAGACAAACGTAAAGTATAAATCTACAGGTTATTAATTAATGTATATGTATACTACACAAAAAATATATATAATAAATTATATATATAATCTGGCATTACTTTCATCATAAATCATTTTATTTTAAAAATCATTCAATATTCATTAGTCTTATATTAAAAAACTTCCACATATGCTGACTAGTTTTAAGAAGATCAAGAAATAATAATAAAAAAACCCACTGGCATATAAGAGATAATTGCAAAGGCAAAGAAATCAATAAATACTTTGACATAGTTATTTATGCTATAAATTATGGAATGTTTGCTGAAAAATTAATGTATTAGAGCATTTTTGAAAAGATATAGTACAACTAAAAGATTCAATTACAACAAAAAGCTATTGTGAGACTGGTTTGACATAGGCAAAGGAGTTATTTGAAATGTATCATTGTTTATTTATTCAATTTCTATACTGAATATGTAATGAGAAAAACTAGACTTAAGGAAACAAATATGAATTCAAGATAAGTGTAGCAAGCATTTAAAATCTTAGTTATTGTGATGATACCACAAATATATCCAAAAATGAATAAGATCTGAAGCTTCTTATTAAAGAGCGACAAGACTACATCTAAATATGAAAGACACTAAGATTGACTACAATGACAAGGATAGCAAATGACTTTATAACTTATAGAAAACATGTAGAATTCAATGACAATTTTTCCCTTTTTGAATCATTCAGCAACAACAAAGAGATTCAGCAGTCAAGACTTTAATTACAGACTAACAATTGCAATAAAAAGCCTGGAAAATATTTTTAGAAGTAGGATAGATCTTTTAAAACAAAGAACTCTATAGTGCTTCCTGAGACTTTAAATGGATGTGAAAAATGGACACGGAAAAATCAGGATGTTCTAAAAATATTATGAATAGAAAATAAAATAAATAAAAGGATACTTGATCACATTAGACCAGAATTTTTATTTGAAACATAAATAGTATATTGAAATTATCATATTTTGGCCATATTATGAGGTGATTTAAATTTATAATTTCAGAAAAAATTATTGTATAAGAAGAGAACTTCATCATCATAATAATGAAAGTATTATTATAGAGTGAAAAATCAAATAGGTAAAGTCATTCTGAAGAAATGCAATCCATATGACCATCAGAAGTTAAACTGAATTACAGCATCAATAATAATAATTAACTTTACCATTAAAAATATAAATAAAAATTATTCCTGTAAACATTTGTTGAAACTATTAATAATACATTTAATATAGCAAATTATTATTTTTAAATAAAGATAGGATAATAATATGTGACTTACTACAATAAATGGAAACATTTTAAACAGATATTCAGAATGGAACAAAATTTTATGCAAAAAAATTTAAATACTTATAATTTTGGACAAAAAATTCTACAGCATTATTCAGTAATTTATTTGTCTATATTTTAATTTATTATAAAATTTTTGTTACAAACTATCTGCAAATTTCTAAAATTTTGACTTAATTTTACTCTTCTCTTCTTTTATCTATCTATCAATGATCTTTAAAAAAATAATACACTATTAATCATTTTACTAATTAAAAAAAAAAGCCAAATTGTCTTACTTTCCTTATAGGAGCTGTACTCCTTGAGTCATATAAAGTAATACTTCTATCGCTAGAAGTGGCCCCTAATAAATAAGTCTGAAATATAGTAGAAGAAATTTTAAGTTCAAGTTTTTTTTTTTTTTAAAGTTCATATAAAGTAATTTGTTTGCTCGTTTTTTACGTACCTCAATTTGATTATATTTTACACTATTAATAGTATCTGCACCCCAAGAAAAAGATCGCACTGGCTCTGATCTTAATTCATCCCAAAGATCTAATTTCTCTCCACATGTAGCAAATACAGGATCTTTCCAATGATGATCAATGCCAGTTATAATTGTCTAAATATAAAAATAAGAAAAAAAAGTTAATATAATCTTATAGCTATAAAAAAAATTATACTTTTATTGTTTTTTCACTTTTTATTCATTCTGAAAGCAAATAAAATGAAGAAAATAAAAAACATGTAATATCATCAAGCAAGCAAAAAAGTTTTTATTAAGCATCTGATCAAATTTAAGTTTTATCACTGCTTAAGCAATACTATTATTGCCAATATAGAAGTGATGGTTAAAAATAAAAAAGCTTTCTGCTGACCAATATACTGCCATGGTGACTAAAAAATTCAAATCCAGTCATGATGAACTTTTGCACATTAACATGCAAAAGATTTGTACATATAGAAGTAGGACCTCTTTATTATCAGTGATCATATTAAGATAAACTGAATGATTAGCTAGATTGGCTAAAGTTCTAAGTATTTAAAAAAAAATACACAGAGAAAAAATTTCCAGAGTTTATTTAGCCTGGATTATAACTTCATGATTGTGGTCATGGCACATAGATGCATTAAATCACTATGCTATAAAACCATTGAAATATATTATAATGCTACAAAATTTATGACTAGATTAACATTTGAATTATCACATATACATCAAAATATCATTAATTGTTGATTGTACTATACCACACCATGATGATGACATAAACAAATATAGCAGAGGAAAAAACAAAACAAAAAAAAAACACATCAATAAAATTTTAAAAATATAAAACAATATCTTTGTATTAGAAGGACAGTTATTTCAGCAATATGGAGAAAATATAGGACTATTAGTAAACTGAGAAATATCATCATAAAATGTATAAAATTTTTTTATAAAGAATTACTTACTAATTTAAGAACCATAAAATAAAGTATCCCCTAAAATTATGACCCTTTTTGAAATGCCAAGTATTTTAAATGAAGAAGTGAGCCACATAATGTAACTTATGAAAAATGGAAAGCTCCATGAAATTACTGACATTTTAAAGAAAGTAGGTGGAGAAATAAAAAATTGTTGATTAAACAATGCAAGATTAATCCATATAATTAAAAAAATGCAATAATGATATTGATATATAAGAAAGATAAAAAAAAGAAATTATATTTATCAATTATCTACAAGTTTATATAAGTTTTTTTTACTAAGATCAATATACATCATCTTAAAGAATTTTAAAACTCAAATCAATCCAAAGAATAAGCTGGATTTAAAAGTGATTAAGACAAAGTAGACCACATTCAAATATTAAAAGGAGTTATAGATAAGAATAGTGACTATGATTTGTGATTTTGCATTGGATTCTGCACTCATTGAAGCTTTCAACTCACGATATTGTCAACTTATCAAAATTAAATAACAGTAATCAAACAACTTGATTGTAAGACTACGAAGATTAAGGATATTAACATTGATAAGTGTAAGAGAGAATGCTTCAATATATCTCCAAAACTTTTAACAAGTTTAAAGGAAAGTAAATTATTCTACGAAATAAAAATAAATGGAGATTGCTTAATCCAACTAAGAGTATTTGTGACTGATGTGATTATTTTTACAAAATAATACTTCAGAGCTTAAGGAAGAGTTGCAAGAAGTATCAGATAGAAGAAAATAATGACTGTAACAAAATAGAATTAACAATTATAAACACCTTTGTCAAATACAAAATACATAACTTTAATCATAAAATTAAACCCTTGGATAAAGTGTATCACTGGCCATATTTATTTTATTATTAAGTTGTTTATATTAACAGCACTTTATCCAAGTTTAATTTTTAAGTATATAGGTCTATTTTCTTCTAACTTTTTCTCCAAATGATTCCATTCAAGCAACACTCTTTTGAAATTAGGCACTTCTAGTGTGTTTGTATGTGGCTATTCAGACCTGCTTAATTTACTTTATTTACTGAAAAAAAATTTCCTTTTTTTAAAAATCATTTTCAACATTATTTCATATTGAATGTTATGTTTTAATTAATAAAAAAAAAATACAAAACTTAAATTTAATATTTATAATAAAAAATTACTAACAAATACTGATTATAATTAAAGTTAAAAAAAAAAGAATTTGTTTTTATCAATTTTTGTAAAAAAAAAAAAAAAAAGCAAAGCTGCAGCAAAATAGCTCCATTATTATAAATTACTGCCACCAAAACCAATTTTTACAAATGTGAACATAATTTTTTTATATTGACAGGTTCCATTTATTAGCTAAAAATGAAACTAAAGTTGAAAAATACTCCACAATAAATATAAAAATAATGAGTCACATGGCAAAATCAAGTGCAACTTCCATAAAATAAAAAGATACTACTAGAAAAGTCTAATATATACTGAAAAAGAGATTTTTTTTTTTAATAAATGTATTCTATTAGTGCTATTTATGGATTTGATGATTAATCGCTATATAAGAGCAATAGAAGGGCTACACATCACACAGTAAAATATGATCTATCATTACTTTCTATAAATATTATTTTATATAATCAATTACACATACTTTACTGAAGGATCATCTCAGCATAAAAACATGACCAGAGATCACAGCAGTGATAAAAAGGATTGAGAATAAAAGCAATACACAGTAAACTTTTGATCCAGAAGATACACATATAGTTTTCCAGTATCTATCATCTTTCTTTGGTCCCAAATTCAGACCTGCAGAAATATATGTTGTAGGAATACGTATTCATTCCTTATTCAATTCCTTTTTTTTTTTTCATCTCTTATTGATAAATCAAATTCATGATAAAATATATGTAATTGCTGTACTAAAATCATATATATAAACACATACATATATTGCAAATAAGTATGGAATGTTTTGAATCATAATACCTATCTTATATTTTTTGATAAAGTTAAATTTTATATGTATTGTATTTCTGTGAGTAATCATTAAAACACTACTTATCTTTAACTGTTAACAGACATTTATTTTCTCAGATCTATTGAAAAATGATGGAGTATACGTCATAGTATTTAATTGACAAAATAAACAAGTCATATAAATGGTGACTATTTAGAGTTTGGCTTAGCTAAACAAATAACTGAAAACACAGATCATGGTTTGAGATTTATAACTTTTTATTTTCATTTTTACATCATAAATGCTTTGAAGAAGATATACTGTGATTGCATGGAAATGTTCTGTAAAACTGTTTATTTGATTGCCAATATGGACTTGAACTGAAATTTTTTTAGTCAAACTCAAACAACACAGCAAAAAAATAGAACAAACCAATATTTCTTTCAAGCATTTAGTCAATAAAATTTTAAACTGCATATATGAAATTTATCATAACAATTATATATATATTTACAATTATTACTCTTAATATAAATTAAAATTTATATCTGACAATTGTTAAAAGCATATCAAATTACTTTCAGTTGTGAAATATGATGGTCAAACAAATATCAATGTATTACTACAACAGTAGTTTTTTTTAATATAAAATAGAAGACCAGAATTGTCCCATAAGAAAAAACAGTAACCAGATTATAATAAAATCTTTTTGAGATCAATAAGGTGGAAATTTAAACAGCTTAAATATTCAAATAATAATTCAAGAATATGAAGATGATATTAATTTTTCATGGCCTACTCAATTGCTGATTTAAATGTTATTGATTTTCTAGTGACTATTTTTGAAAAATTATTGGAAAATTATATTCTCCTTTAACATAACACAGAGAAGTTGAGGTTTTTCTCCATTAAAAATAATTACTATTCAAACACTATATAATTCCATTATATGTAGAATAAAAGTTCTAGATGAACATAGTGATTCTTTATGTAAGAATAAAAATATCACAGGAATTGACATTTTTCTCAATTTCTGAGTATTTATCATATTCTTAGAATTAACAAGAGCAAATTAGCCCAGTAAGAATTATTTTCTTTTATTAAGATAAGTTGCTAAATCCTTTCCTACTAAATGTATCCTTTGAGAACACATTCATCTTTTTAATTCCAAAATAAATATTTATTACTTCTCTCATTTGACGAATTTACAAAAAAAATGATAGAGCTTTTTAAATTTGTAACTTATAATGCTACAAGTAAAATTTATTACTTAGATCCACTGCTTTAATATTGAAATATATACCACTTACTTTGCATAATATGGTTGATATTGGTGCATCTCCTTCTTCATAATTGTAAGGATCTAATTTCCATTCTTTAATATTTTTATCACTGCCAACCTAAAATGATAAATAAAGTTATAAAAAAATGCAATTTAAAACTAAAATTAAGTGTAAAATTAATATCTGGATAAATATACGCAAAAACGTATACGAGATACCCTTAAAATCTGTGAAGTTAGCAATTTTTGTCTAGTGCACTTTCAACTAAGTTATATTAGTCATAGAAATGGCAATTGACAGAGGGGAGAAGATTGCTGGTTTTATTAAAAAAACATGAATGGGTGATTAGTATAAATGAATGGCTAATTATTTTCTTAAGTAGGTTATTTTTTAGAGAGGGGAATTCAGGAGTCTTTCTTGTTAATAACATTCTTATTTCTCATGATATGCCAGACCTCTTTCAGTTTATGCTTGACATCGTTGCGCTGTAGGCATACAATTGGTGGCAGATGTAGACTCGAAGGGATGGCTGGAAGTGGATTAGTATTTATAAAAAATTGCTTTGGTATTCATTTGGGTCTGAGCAGGGTTGTATATGAACTGGTGTTGTGCTAATCAGGTAGTTTAAGTGTATCTTGTATATATTGCATACCAAAATTTTCATTGTTAAAATTAATATCTATTTGTTATCAATGTCTTTTTTTTTTTTAACTCTAAATTTTTAATAATTATTGACATTCTTTTTCATTTATCACAGCTGAGCACAATCTTAAATTTTACAATAAATTATTTTTGAATCAAAAGCTTGTGAGTTTTGCAAAAAATAATTTTGATATGAACATTCATATACACTTTTTTTAAAAAAGTTAGATACAAGATAAAAAAATTAATTTGTTTAAGGAAGCATTTTTTTGGATAAAAACTAGATTTTTAAAAAATTCTAATTTTGAGATTAGACATCCAAAATTTCAATTGAAATCTTAATGAAGTTTTTATTTGTTAAGACATTATTAGATGTAATTATAGGGGATTTAAACACAAGACTTTCAACCTCTCTTCAGCTATCCATTGTATCTCATACAACTGATACACATGACCACTCATATGTGAAAAAGATAAATGATCTCCAATATGCATATTTTGTGCTAAGTGAACACTCATCAGTTGGTCCAGATATAAATTCAAATATTTAAATTATTAAAAAAAAAAAACTGAAATTTATGTTTCTAACTTTATTAATTGATCTGAACAATGTAAGGGAATCTTCTGGCACGTGCAAATTTGATTGCTTCTCCTATAAAGTGAACAGCTGACTCATCAAAATTTTTTTTTTAAAATAAAAATATTTCACGAGATAAAAAAAAAAACCGTTTCATTTGAAATAAATGTATTGCAACGCTTTAAAAGTTCTAAAATAAAAACTACTTTTATGCTTTTTGAACTAGATCATAGGTGTCCAGTCGTATGGTTGATTGACCAATCAATCTGTATAACGAATAATTTTTTGAAAATTATAAATTGATAACTGCTTCATTGTCTTTAAAATTTACTTTTATAAAAACATAATAGACTACTGATGAGTTATGAAAGAATGAACTTTCAACACAATAATTATTCAGAAATTCACTAGAACCTTTCAAAACTGTTTTAAAACTATACCTAGTTATTACAAGTTTCATCTTTCACCTTATTAGCTAAATGCTCTTTATCTATCCATTTAGATACTTTATTCCTGCTAAAAATTCTTTATAATTTTGCTTCTTCATTAATCATTAATTTGGCAAAATGATTTAGTAGCACATATATAACCAGATTGGGCAGCAATCTCACCAGTAATATGATAATTTTTATAATTCAGATCATTAATTTTATATTTTATTTATCTAAAATAATCATCTTTTCTTTATGGACTTGTTTTATGTTTTCTCATATTAATGATATAAAGTCTTTCCCAAATATAACTCTACTTGTGTTTTTACTATTATAGATAACTTATTTTTTTAATCAATGATTCATCAATATTCTTTTTGGTTCTGGATTAATTAATAAACTGAGACTTTATAAGTTGCATTTAAAACATTAAGAACATTTTGTAAATCATATTTTGAACTGTCAAAAATAATGCAATCATCAGCATACTGCAAATCCAAAATCCAAAGAGATGAAGTTGTTGTTTTTGCTTTTAATTAATTTAAATAAAAATTCCACCATCAAACCTGTATTGTACCTTTCTCCCTGTCTGATTAACCCACTTACAAACAATTCCAAAAACCACAAAAATTGAAAACAAAGTTGTTTACACATCAATAGTTATTTTAAATGTCACAGATTTTCCACCTGTAATAATAATACGTCCTCTCATTCTATCATGTAGAAACTGTATAATACAAATAAATTTTGGTGAACAATCAACTAATTTCAAACTATGCCATACATCTGAATACTCTGACCAAATCAATAAAAGCAATATATAAATCATTCCTTTTTTCCAGATACTTTTCTTGCATTGTCTTGGTAACAAAACTCATATCCATAATGCTTCTGAGTCCCGAAAATCACACCAAGTCTCTGATAACTACTTATCTACAATTGGAAGCAATTTATTCAATAAAGTTCTTGAAAGAACTTTTGTTATAGTGGATAATAATGATATTCTATGATAATTACCACAATCTTGCCTATTTCCTTTGTTTTTTAAAATTGGAACAATCAAAGCATCCTTAAGATCAGAAGGCACAACTTCATGGATCTATAAATTCCTAAAAAATTCCAATATTTTTGAAACTAATATATCACCATCATATTTTAAAATATCTCCAGGCATTTTATCAAAACCTGCAGACTTTCTATTTTTAAGATTACAAACAGCTGTTTGATTTCATTAAACTGGATATCTTTGTCCAAATCTAAATGAGTGGATAAAATGGAAATATCATTAAATCATCATCATGTCAATTCTTGCATCATTATTCAAAAAATGATCAAAATACTCTTTCAACCTGCTCAAAATATCATTATTATTATAGAGAAGAACACCATTTCTGGATTTAATACGATTGTGATATCATTTCTCAGGTCCATATGTTGCTTTCAATGCAACAACAAAAAATCTAGAATGACCATGAACCGTGAATGTCTGTATGCTATTTGTAGTTTTGATCCATCAATCATTTTTAAGCCTTCCTGTCAATTGTTGAACTTCTGCTTTCAGATTTTTATATTTATTATGAAGTTTTATGTTTAGTCTATTATTTTGCTAAGCAGAGAATGCCATGTTTTTTTTTTAAATTAAATCCATGATCATTGTCAGAAAACCAGTCATAGTTCTTCTTTTTAGTGAATCCAGAATAGATTTACCAGTATCCATAACATCCTCCTTAAGAGAATTCCATGCTTCAGTAATATGACAGTTCTGAAGATCCAAATTAGCATTTTTAGTATGTAATAGCTATTAAAATTTAGTATTTATAGTAGATTCTTCTAAAGAACAAATATCAATTTTTTAATGAATATGATTGGAATAATTTATATTTTTTAACGCAACTATTATTTTAATCTTAGAGCATACTAAGCTATGATCTGTTCAACAATCTGAGCTTGTGAGTGCTCATGTAATGTGAACTTCTCTTGTATTCTGGCTCCTAACATAATATAATGTATTAAATGCCATTGTTTTGAATGTGGGTGCATCCAAATACCTTTGTAGCGATTTTTCTGCCTGAACAAAATGTTTGTGATAGCCAACCCATGTGTTGTGCATAAACTTAATAATAACAAACCATTTGAATTTACAGTTCCAATACCATTTTTTCCAATAACTTTTAGTCAGAGTCTATTATTTGTAATAACATGTACATTAAAGTCTTCAGAAAAAAAAATTCAATCTTTTAATGGTATTGCTGTAATAATGCTAGTTAATAAGGAGTAAAAGCTTTTCTTCTCTAAAGGTTGAAGCATAGGCAACAATAAAATGAGCTCTAGTACTCTTATGGAAGGCAAGTTTTAAGAATCCAATATCAAGCACTCTTTTTGCATTGACTGACTAACCTGTCTTTTAAAAAAAAACTCGTATTTTTCAATCTACTCTGATAAACTTTGTCTGGAAGACAAGTTCCACTAAGAGTAGCTATATCAATCTTAAATCTTGACAGTTCTTTAGCCACAAATGTAGTCCTCCATTCTGGTCTTAAAGAGTTTGTATCAAGTAAAATTAGCACAAACCATGGGTCTATATTTAGAAAGAAAAAAAAATTACATTTGTGATACTTACCTTTAGTAATATTATTACTATACCATCACTATTGATTTATTGTTATTATTCTTATTATTTCTATCACAGGAATGAGTAAATCACCAGGCATGACAATCTAGCCAGACTATGAGAGATGACATCATGGAATGGATAGAAGACTTTTATCAACAATTATATAGTAATAAAGAACAAATACCTCCTATATCTATTACATCTTCTGAATTTCCCAGAATTTTAAATAAAGAAGTGAGACATACAATTAAATATATGAAGAAAGGAAAGGTTCCAGGTAATGGTAGAATTATAATTGATGTATTAAAAGAAGCAGTTGAAAAAATAGAAATTTTTTTAACAACGTCATATACCAAATGTCTAAATGATAAAGATGTATCAGATGATTGGAATAATGTAGTATTAATCTTAATATTTAAAAAAGGTGATAAAGAAGATATTCGAAATTACAGACCTATCAGTCTTTTATCAATTTTACACAAAATTTTTACGAAGATAATTACAACTCGTCTACAGAGAACACTGGACTTCCACCAACCAAGAGAACAATCTGGATTTAAAAGTGGTTTTAGTACAGGATATCATATCCAGGGATTGAGAGAAGTTATAGAAAGGACAAATGAATATGAGTTGACATTATGTTTTCGATTTCTAGATTATGAAAAGGCATTTGAATCTAAATTTTTCTTCAGTGATTAAAGCATTGGATCATCAAGGTATAGATCCAAGATATTGTCATATTTTAAAGAATATTTATAAAAATGCAACAGCAGCAATTAGATTAGATAATGATACTGGAAAAGTCAACATGTAAGACGGGGTGACTCCATATCCCCAAAACTTTTTACAGCAGTGCTGCAAGAAGTATTTTGTGGCTTAAAATGAAAAGCTAAAGGAGTGAAAGTAAATGATTATTTCGGTCATTTAGATTTTTCAGATGATGTAGTTGTTTTTGCTAATAATGCTTTAGATCTACAGGAAATGTTGCAGTAGTTATCAGATGAAAGTAGGACTAAAGATAAATGTTAAAATGACTCAAGTAATGTTTAATGGATTTTCTCAAAATATGAAAATAAAGATTGTTTATGATGAGTTAGAAGAAGTTAACAGTTACAAACGCCTTGGTCAGATTATTAATACAGATGGAAACATAATGGATGAAATTAATCATAGAATTAAACTTGGTTGGAGTGCTTTTAGTAGAAATAACTTGATACTAAAAGGAAATATGCCTATGTGTTTGTAAAGAAAGATTTTTTAATAAACGTGTTTTACCTGTTCTTACTTAATAGAAGAGCAATACAGACTTCAGACCACTCAAAGAAGTATGGAGAGATGTATATTGGGAGTAAAAGAAAGAGATCGAGAACCCAATATATCGGTAAGAGAACAATAAGGTGCAACTGACTTCATTGAAAAGATTAAAGTGGAGTTGGGCTGGACATATTTCTAGAAGAGATGATAGTAGATGGACAATTGTAATCTTAAACTGGATTCTAAGAGATTGTAGAAGACCCAGGAAGAGACCACATGTGAGATGGATAGATGAAATAAGAAAGTGTGCAGGGGTGATGTGGAGAAGAGAAGCTAAATATCTTACTTTTCCATACTTATTAAACCTATTATTTTGAAATTTCCTTGTGAGTATATGACATTTTTAGTTATTAAAATGATTTTAAAGTTGTAAAATACAAGTTGAATTAATATTTACGTTTTGAATATTTTTACTCGATTTTTACATAGAATAAATCACCACACACTACAATCTGTTTGATGTTTTGGTAACATATTAATTTTAATAAATTTATTTTTGAACTGAATAGATCTTTTAATATATTTAAAGGATAATTTTATTTGTTTTGGCTCCAGTAATTTAAAAATATTTATTGTGTAAGGTGATCTTCGAATTATTATTTGCACGTAAACAAAACGCAAATTTAACTTTTTAAAATAACACGTTATGACATTTTTAGTTATTAAAATGATTTTAAAGTTGTAAAATACAAGTTGAATTAATATTTACGTCTTGAATATTTTTACTCGATTTTTACATTCCGAATAAATTACCACACACTACAATCTGTTTGATGTTTTGGTAACATATTAATTTTAATAAATTTATTGTGTAAAGTGATCTTCGAATTATTATTTGCACGTAAACAAAACGCAAATTTATCTTTTTAAAATAATACGTTTGCTAAATAAAAGATCTATAAACTGAAATGTATTTTGTATTACTTTAAAAATTGCTGCAAATATTATTTGAAAGTAAAAAAAAACCAATCACTTTTCAAAATAACGAAGGTCAGAATTGTTTTGAAAGATTGCAGAAAAACGGGAGTCGTAAAACTTACCTTAAAAAACATTTTTAGAGAAAAAAAAGACATCGATTTTTTAAAAGAAAATAATTTAAGAATACATAGATTTATCCGAGAGTGAAACTCAATGTAAGAATATTAAATTTTAAAGCAGATTTAAATAGTTATGGTTTTCTATATTATTCACACTTTCACATTACATGCTGTATTTATTTTAAGAACGTGGAGGCAAACCGGAACTAGCAAGCGAATGTAAATATCGCTTCTAAACGGTGCCGTTTTTTCCGCGCATGGCGTGGAGAAACAGCGCCACCTAGTGGGCTAGAATGCTGGGTAGTCGCTGTTTAGCAGACGATGTGAACTGGATCGGTTTACCTATGGCTAACAGCGCCACCTAGCGGGCAGTAGTGCTGGCTGCTACTTGGCATAATGTTCCTGTGCGTACGCATGGTGAACAGCGCCATCTAGCGGCTGGAACTTTGCATCGTCTGCTTTTGGCCACATGGCATGCTGTTGCTGTGCATACGCATGGTGAACAGCGCCATCTAGTGGCCAGAAGTTGCGTCGTCTGCTTTTTGGCCCCCTACTCTGAATATTTTCTGCAATTTTTGCAGAAATGACGTCTCTAGCAGCGGCAGGACAGAAAATAAGAAAGCACCGAATAAATGAATATAAAAATAGGGACACTCAGGAAAGCGATTGTCAATCATTGCATAGCTTATCACTGTCATCTTTAACTTCATGTTTAAAACCAAACTAATACATGTTTGCAATAATAATAATGTTATCATCTTATTATAATATATATAAATAAGTAAAGCAGAGAAAATATTTACATTAATAATTCTAAATTAGTTAAAACAAAATTTATGAATTTTACCGTTTAACAAACAAAATTTAAACAAATCTTTAAATTTAATTAATCTACTTTCACAGTCCACCTAAGATATATATTTTAAACTCATTTGGTGTTACACATTCTTAAAATCATAATAACATAGAACAATAACAATTATTGGTTCATAATGAATTAAAGTCAAAATCAAAAAAGTAAATTACCGAAAAAAAACGATCTCCTGATGGTACAATACAAATACCTCTCACCATACTGCTATGAGCATTGAGAATGTGAACACATGTTTGTTTTGGAACATTCCAAATTCTAATCTCCCCATCATAAGAGCCAGACAAGATTGTAGACAAACTTGTGGGATGTTTTCTCAAACATGTTATGCCATCCCTGTGGCCATCCAAACTACCTATAAATGGTTTTGCAAATACGCGTTCCAATTTAACACTATTCAATGAACGAACATATTCACGCTCCACAAATGGATGTAAAACAGGATCCAAATTCCTGGGTACTGAAAAATATAAATATATATATTATCACTTAAATGCAATTAGATTCTATATATAAAAATATATTTGCAAATATCATGTCATAATCATTCATTAGTACAGAAAGTTATATCACACCTTCCCATTATGCATGCATTTTGAAATTTCACTTTTCAATGAGTTAAATATAAACACATGGAACAATCTAACCTTATATATATACTTTAGATATATTTCAACTTTACTTTAAATATAAATTTTAAAATGATATTAAATAGTGCTATCACACTTATAACATAAAGTTAAGCCGTTTTAATTGATTAATTGCTATTAATTTATATAGCTTTACATTATAAGTGTGATAGCACTATTTAATATTATTATAAGTGGACAAGCATAAAGCATAAATCTATAATTCAATCCAACACACGTATCAGAAAGATATGGACACTTATCCCTCTTCTGCACAGTATTTTTACTTTCACTTTCTTTGCTATTGAATGTAAAAAATTTTCCATCCATCATGAAGAATTCCATTCTATTATATTTTAAACATTTTTTTTGCAAGTACATTTAACTTCTAATTCTCTTTTGCATTCAGATGTTTCTGATTCTATCTTTAGACTCAAGCTTTTCACTGCTACATTAATTTTTTTCTTTATGTTTTCATACATTGTTACTCATTTATCTAATCCTTCTGTAATTTATTTTCCTTTAGGTTATGAATAGCTAGATGTTCATTTACTTATGCCTATATATCAACCATGTGAAAAATTGACTTTACTTGCTAGAAAAAAAATTCCTGTGCTAAAGCAGATTTGAATCCATCTGTACAAGGTAAGGTCTTCATTGCTATTTATCCGATTTTAATTTTTTTTGCGCAATTCTTCAAGTCTGTTCACTTCCCATAGAAGATTTACGCCTATTGAAATCCATTTTCAAAGGCAAAACCTAATGATACAATCTCTTTCATATATAAAAAAAATAACGCTAATTATTTTATATAAATATAGAGAAAATTTTTTACATAATCATTCTTAAAATATGAATTTTTTCTATAGTACAGGCTTTTTCATACCTGCCACTTTTATATGTAATATATAAGGGGTTTGAACTCAAGTCATCAAATATTCATGGATATTTGTTAAGAATATACGCAAATCTATTTCATTTAAAAAAAAAAAAGATTTCACTATTAGAAAATAAATTAATTTACTGAAATTATTTATATTATTAGAATTATGGGTAGTAGTCTTTAAAACTAAGTTATTAACTTACATATAATATGTATTTTATTCCCAATAAATCCAGATATTTATCCACTCATATATACTGTTAGATAATCACCATATTACTTTGATTATAATCATTATATTCGGATAAAAGTAAAAAAGCAAGACTAAATATAAATGCTAAAATGATTAATGTAATAATCAAAAATTTTCTTAGAAAAATAAAAATTAATAAGAAGTTAACAACTATAAATAATTTAGTAATTATTGATACCTTGAAAACACAGTGGATGAAATTAATCATAAACTTGTTGATAAAAATAATTTAATATTAAAAGTAGATATGAATATGTTTTACCAGTTCTTACATATATATCTGAGACTTTCAACACTTAACAGAAAAACAATAGAGACTTCAGATCACTCAATAAAGTATGAAATGATTTAGACCGGATGTAACAAGGGGTCAAAAATAAATGCAGAATGAGAGAATGAACAAATAACACTCAAAGAATTAAGAAATAGAAATGAACCTGGGCTGGATTGCTAGAACGATGATAATAGATGAGAAATTGGATCTCATAAAATTGAAAAAGATTACATGCGAGATGAATGAATAAAATAAGAAAGTTTACTGATATGATATGAAGAAGTGAGACTATGAATCAAAAAAATTGAATTAAACTAGGAGAGATCTTCATCCTGCATAGAATTAATAATGAGTGAAAGTGTGACAATTATAAATGACTAAAAAAATACTTTTTTTAAAAATAGATCATAAAATAGAACGAACTTTTACTTAATACATATTAAATTCCAGATTTTAACAAATAAAATTATCCAGATAATATCAATGTACAAATAATTAACAATAATAATAAACAGCCACTCAAAAAAGCATGGCTATTCAACCCCCCCCCCCAAAAAAAAAACAAGTTAGAAGAGAAAAAAAACCTTCTAAAATTGAGTTTTGTAGTGATTATACAAACCAATCTGTGAACTACAAATACGTCAACATATAGAACATGCTGGTTCAATTTTCTATTTACTTGTTATTTTACATTGTTTTAAAATTTTTTCAGAACTTTTCTTTCTGAAATACTTCAACACCATGTCTAATTGTAGCTCTCCGATATATTGTATTCTCTGCCATATCTTCTCAATGAAAACAACTGACATAGCACTTCTTAAGAATGTCTTTGGGATAATCCTTATAACATAGCTGGGGTTTATCTCACATACGAAACCTATGTTCAAGGGTAAAACTGCAGTTTACAGGTCACGACAAAATTTTGTAGTTCAAATTTTTTTCAAGAGAGGGTTTCGTGTCGAATTATTTAAAAATTTGTTGTGAAATATCAAATACACGAAATTATAATATAAAAAAATAATAAATAACAAATAATTATATTATAAAAAATAATTTATTAAAATAATAACAATATATCCTACCAACATTTATAATTACTGTCGATTGTAGTTTTCGCTTACGATAGCGATAAAATTCGCAAAAACTGCGTCAGTCATGTAGAGTCCTGAAAGCAAATGCAGATAGGATTCGAATAAAGTACTGCTGGTACCACACTGATGTTTGAGCTTGCGTTTAGTTCTCATCCACATATTGTGTGCGGATATCAGGGTCGTGAGGATCTACAAAGTTCTGGTGTATGACGACAGAGTGCATTTATACACCATTACGGATTGTGCTTAAGTTGTATACACCCCAGCCGTCTGCACTGCACGCCACAATGCTGATATAGGGACTATTCTTAAGCAGGCGCCTCCTTGCTAACCACTTCATTGCTAACTCCGGAGTTCGAAGTTCATCCATCAACAGCCACGATATCCAATTTTCTACGCGAATATCTGCAGCATGTAACACTTCATTTTCTGGCATTACAACTACATTACCATTTATAAGATTTATTGCCCCAAGACAATATAACAATTTCACACTACTAGAAATACTTTATAGGAGTTTGCTTTGCGAATTTCATCTTTTCTATAAACGAAAACTACAATGAAGAGTAATTCGACAAGAAACACTGGTGAGAAAAATGTGAAACAAAATTCGAATTTTATTGTGACCTGTAAACTGCAGTTTTACCAAAATGACTTTATGTACAGCTTAATTGCAGTAGTTATTTGCCTATGATGAAATACTCCATCTTTTAACTCGTTAAAAGCAGCAAAACATTGCAGCCTGTGTCGAATCTCAATATCTAAATCC
Source organism: Epiperipatus broadwayi (assembly GCA_028023455.1). Lineage (NCBI taxonomy): Eukaryota > Metazoa > Onychophora > Udeonychophora > Euonychophora > Peripatidae > Epiperipatus > Epiperipatus broadwayi. The sequence goes on from JAQFVV010006204.1 coordinate 1,579,146, forward strand.
ACTCTTCTATTTATAAAACTACCAAGGTATTTAAATTGATTTACATTTTCAAGTTGATAAAACGATCATAACAAATTATGTAAATTAATACACTATACAGGCTTACACACAACTGCACATTATGTAATTTTTACAATAAAAAAAAAACACTGTGTAAAATATATATTAATATATAAAACTTACCTCTGTAAATATCTTTTTTGGTTTCTCGCATGTAGTCATCGGGATTTCTTGATAAAACTTTCACCTTCATGATTATAATCTATAAGATACATTTAATATTGTTTTGAAAAAAGTTTAATTTAATATCTCGTGATATATCGGAAATAGATGTCGCTTTAAGAAATTAGTCTCACTAATTACGAGACATACGGGAATTGTTCTTTCTCATAAACGTGCTTGGTATGTTCATTTTTAATGTAGAAAGTAGCTTGTACAATCTTTTTTCTATTTAATTTTTCATATTTGAATAGTAGATAATAAATGACTAATAATTGTATTTTTTTTAGATAAAACATTAAAATGGTTGCCCAAAAGAAGGCTGTAAGTAATATTTATATAATAATTAATTTATTTGCTATATGTAGTATTTATTCAAAAAATTTTACTTATCTTTTTTTAATCATAATTTTAAATTCTTACTATTTCTTTCACATACTAATGATAGTTCATCGTGGCACAGTTGTAGAGCCAATTAATCTTGATAAATTAGCTTGACATGATCATCAATATGATCACTGTCAATACCATAATGCAACTTTACAAAGTTAAATGTAAAATTGGGCAGCAACAAGAATGGTCATTATTTATTTTGTTTTCAAGAAAATTGGGGCTCGAAATAATTAGGAGTATATATGGATGATATTGCATCATGGGAATAGTGTAAAAAATATTTATTAGAGAAATATGAGGAAAATTTACGTTTCTAATATTTGATTGAAAGGATAACTAAAAGTGGAAAAATGGGAATTTGTTATGAACTGTCAGGCAATTTGTTAAATAGAAAAAAGTATTGATAATTTGGAATTAAACTTCATAAAAATTATTTTGATTTAAAAAAAAGCAATTGTAGTGATGAGAATTACATATAAATTAATCTTGAAATGATGTCTAAGTAGTAAATTGAGATTTTGAAAAAAAAAAAAAGTGTATTGACTTAAGAAATTATTTATAAATAGACTGAGATTAAGAATAATTTAGATGAAAACATAGATGTCTATTTTCTAATATTTATTTAAATGAATTGCAAACAAGTTTTGATGTAAAAAAGAAATGGTCGTTGCTTTAGTTTTATTAAAATGTAAGTAAACGATGTTATGCATGATTAATGTAATAAAATATAATTGGGAAGATGCAGACTTTTTACAGCCAAATACTGACATTGTAATGTATTGGCAGTTGTTCAATAAAAAAAAGTATATATATTATTCAGCTTTAAAAAATTGTCTTGTTTTTAGAATAAGGAATCAAAAAACTTAATTGCAAAGTGCAACAGATTGCCACTATAATATCTTCCAGTGAATGCAAAAGAGTATATTCACAAATGAATTTGATTTGCATCTCTAGCAGATTTTTCATTGTTAATAAAAATATTCTCGCTATTGTTGATAAGAATAATTGGATTATACTTTGATTCAACTGTATGTAAAAAACATGGTTACTAAAAGAGCACCATTTAGCAAATGACAGAAGATCCAAACAAGAAATTCGGAAAAAATAGGCAGATGGAAATCTACAGTATAAATATGTATGTCATTTATATATATAAAAAAAGTATCACTAAACTGCCCTTTTAATTATTGCTATATTTTTATTAAAAGAAATATGAATATTCAAAAGTTTTTTTAGAAAAGCATATTAGTACAAAATATCAAGTTGTATTACAAATTTATTTATAACTAAGATACTTTTTATAAATAACTAGCCATCCTTGTGGTTTCACTCTCATTAGTAGAAAATTATTAAATTTTTTAAAACTAAGAAAATCATACAAGTTTTATCAAGGTTGGTGCAATATCTTAATTGACAAATCATCTTTCAAATTTATATATTTAGTAAGTAGATAGAACAAGAATAAAAAATAAAGGCATAATATTCCTGAATTCTTTGCTTTAAAGCTCTAGTTAGTGTTTATCGTGATTGTTGACTGCAAATCTTAAAAGAATATAATGTAATTGATATTTAAATAATTTTTACATGAAATAATGTACAAGTTGTCAACATAAGCTAAAAATGACTATTGTAATACATTTTTATAAATAATGTTGATGTCAAATGAAATACTTTTAATTTAAATAGTTTAAATTTTAATATTTTTTATGAAATAGATACATTAATTAAATTTCATTTATATTGTACCCACATGTTAAAATTTTCGAGCGATTTAAAGCTTAGTTTAATCTATTTAAAATGAAATTCTAAAAGTTAACTAAATTCAGTAGTCTAATTGATTTTAAATGACAATTTTGTTTTTTTTTTCTCTGCAAATAATTAGAATTTTGATGCATTTTTATTTTTAACTAATAGTACGTGCAAAAAATGTAACTTTTTACTATGAAATTTTAGCATGGTGACATTAATCATTGCTGTCTCTTTGATTTTTTTGTATGACTTTGATACAAATTCTCACACATATTTATATTGCAAATTACCAAAGTTTTTAAAACAAGTATCATAAAGCAAAAAGTCATAGCATAAAATTCTCCACAAAAAAGAAAAAAAATCAAGGTTGTAGCAATATTTGTTGAGTTATAGAGTAATTAACTTTCACATTTATATATTAATATAGATATTTCATCAAGAAAACCAATTATAATGGAAAAATTTTGATAATATGCAAACGTCAATAGCAAACAAAAGTACAAAATTTTTCCCTAGTATTTACATAAGAATAAAACAAGATATAACATGAAGTTAAGATTAACAAGTTCAAATTATTTTAATTGTGAAGTTTTTCATGATAATATTTGTATACTAGAAGTTCATCATAAACTATTTTATACAAGCTGAAATTCAAATGGGAATAGTGTCTGAGAATTTTGATATTTACAATAAAATTTCAAGCACTGATTGCTATGATTTTGTTTACTGAAGAGACATTGATGCAGTAGATTTTTATTATTGTCACTTTTCAGGTGCTAAGTCTGGTAATGACTTATTTACATGATAATTGACTCTTCCGAAATAGACATTTTTTTATATAATCAAAACTCACCATATATGAATTAAGTAAAAGCACTTCGTAGAAATGATCTGTGCCTTCACATCCTAACTCTAAGCATTGCTTACAATGTATTATAAATGTATATGGCTTCCTAGATTTTTATTGAATATATCTTTACATCTTTGATGTAAATGTATCCCTAAATGTCAATTCATTGTATTTTATTTGGGTTCATTTTATTAAATGAAAGGAGACATTTATTGAGGATATAAAAGCAAATTCCTAATAATTATATTATCATTGCAGCTATTATGTGAATGTTTATAATGGTTATTTATCATGAATAGGCTACTTGCCAGTATACTGGTGAATTTACTGGCTTATCGCCTCCCTTTGAATTGGGATCCTGAGATGATGTGCATGATAATTGTTTATTGCTCAGCAACAGCTGTTAAATTTGATTAATCTATCCAAAATCATAGTGCGTTTGACTAAATAATTCACAGAAATAAATAGTTATATAATGCAAAATTATGGTAATTGTTTCCAAAAATTGTAATGTCATCGACAAAGAATCCAAAGAAAAAAATTAGATGTGAAAATATTCAATTAAAGATGCAGTAGACTGAAATTGTATTTTGATTTTCAAAAATATATATATTTCAAGAGTGTGCTGCATTAAATATATTTAAAAAAAATTATCAATAAATGAGATGTAAAAAGTATGTTTATATATATAAGGAAAAAAAAACTGCTAATAAACACTGCAAACTGCATTCAATTTTTACAACTCATTTTAAAACATTAATATTTGAAAAATGGTTTTAGTTTGAACATGATCAATAAAAAAAATACTATAATAATAATAGTCGAACAAATAGCGAGAACAAGTACTACAAAAACAACAAAAAAAAAACCATTTCAACAAATTTCTAAGTAAGTCAAACAGAAAAGAATGAATACAAAAACATTTCATTTAACTGATGTATGAAGAAGTTATGACAATATAAAAATGAACTGATAATCTTTTTTTATTTTTTGCCATTACTATGCATATAAACTTTTAATTTCTCATATATGTCACATAATACTAATTTTCAGTAATCTAATCCTTTATAATAGTATCCTATTCGATTATTTTGCAATTTTTTTATCCATTCCAAGTATTTTATTTTTACGTTTATATGTACTTTATATCTAAATACATTGATATTTCTATATGAAGACTTTAGTGTCAATGCATTTTTATTCTTTTGTATTTCTTATGACCTACTGATTCTGCTGCAATTTATTTTCAGTTTCATTCAGAGCTCATTATTCACTGTATTGTCATTTTTTTAAATTCAATAAATTAGAAAACTTTAATTTCACGGTAATAAAATTGCCCATTTCTTTCTTGTTAATTATCTATCTGTTATGGAATTAATTTATGTTCCCAAATGTTCTCCCTCAACATTATAACATTTTACGGACTTCTTCCGAGACTGTTACAGTAGGGTTTTTCTCTTCTTTTTTTTATTACTATACTTTTTTTCACTTTATAAGTAGCAAGTTGGATAAACATGATGGTCATTCAATGCTGTACCTTCACCTAATCCATTATTTTGAAATGTTGTTATCAAAATAGTTCCATAAAATCAATCTTGGATCATGTAGCTTCAATTTCAATTAACATATTATTGTGAAGAAATTCTCATTATGTATAACTTCTGAGATGAATGTATTATGGACTTTGTTAGACTATTCTCAACAAGTCCAGATTTCTATGTAGTAGTACCAAATACTTATTGTTGTATTTTGCATATCAATATTTTTTAGCCTTTTAAAATTGTTTCAGAATTCTTTTTTTTTTTTTACTCTGATTCATTGCCCTGTAAAACAAAATAAAGAAGTAAGTATCCAACACTGTATATATTTTATAGTAATCAGCCAAAGAATGAAAATTAACAATAAATTAATTTTTTTTTCTGCTTTTTATTAATTTATATTTATATTGTTTTATTTATGTGGATGAAATTAACTTTAAATGAAAAACCAATAATTTATGGTTTTTTATTTATAATTTTGAAAACCAAATATTTTTCCAAAATATGTATTAACATATACATATATTCATTATATAATTGTCTAATATTTAAATTTTATATTAATTTGTGTTATTTATATTTAATAGAAAAAGGCCATGGAGAGTATAAACTCTCGTTTGGCCCTAGTCATGAAAAGTGGGAAATATGTCTTGGGCTATAAACAGACATTGAAGACATTGCGGCAAGGCAAAGCAAAGCTCATTATAATTGCTAATAATACACCACCTCTTCGGTACGTATTCTAATTTATTATTAGATTTGTGATAAATAAAAAAGTGATTAGATATTTACTTCTAATTAAATAATATTTGTTTTTTATATTTTATACATATATTTTTACGAACAAAAAAATAAGTCAATTGATCTATATTGTTTTAAATTTCCAGTAACCTATAGTGTATGATAATGGTGAAAAATGGTTGAATTATTGCTAGTGATCTTTTTTTATTTAGAAAAATCAGTAGTTTGGAAAATATGAAAAATTCAAAGAATGTCACCCATGTTTCAGGTGGGAAATAGGACTAGTATAAATACAGGAAATTAACCAGAAATCTAATTAAATTGAAGTAATATTAGCATTAAGCCTGTCCAAAATTTCTGTAAACGATGAGACATAGTAAAAATGAAATCATTTTAGAACGAGGAAGGCAAAGGAATTAATATATCGTAATTAAATATCAAAATGTGAATCTGATGAAGAATGTATTGAACCAGGCAGAATATCAGATGCTAAAAATGATATGATTTTTTTTCATGTTCTTAATGCAAAAATAGGCTTAATATAAGAAAACTGGTAAAAAAAAGTGTAATAGCAAAAAATTAGTGCTACCCAGCAAATTACTAAGTTTGATAATATATTGATATTTACCTTTCAAAGAATTTATCTCATTCTTAACATTTAGCAAATTACACAGCTTATAAAGCAGATTTTAGAGATGTCAGATACATTGTAAACATACTAATAGTTTAACAAGTTATCTGAGCTAATATGTGGAGTAGTGTATGTCTTGATATTAAGTTAATGAATACAGTAATCAGAAGCCTTTTGTAATAATTTTTTTTTTAGGAATTATAAAACTAGGAAAAATTAATTAAGAAAATATAATAGTTGCTCCATATCCTTGACATTTGGTTCTAAGCTTTGTCACACAAACAGAATTTTGTACATAGTTGCAAAAAATGTTATATTTACATGTACAAATTGTTTCTATATACTGTCTGTTTACTACTTTTACATTACAAAAAAAAAAAAAAGTATAGTAATGTTAATAATGTTTCTTTTTTTAGACATTAAAATCTCAAGTATAAATATATATGGCTAAAGATAGAGGTTTTGTATTAATTGAAAGGAAATTCTTTGATGGGAGACTTTAACCCTTAGGGACCTCGACGGCCATTTTGAATGCCAAAAAAATTACAGGACGTAATTTTAAATGAAATTTCTAACTTATTACAATAAATATAAATATATACATTTTTAGAAAGTGCAAATATGAAAGAATGTAATAAAGCTGATAAAATAGTCATTACCAAAAAAATTAAAAAAGGAGATTTTTTTACATTTTTAAACATTTATTTTTACATTGGTTCACAAATTCTCAATTTTGAAAGGTATAACTTAAAATTACAATTTCGTAGACAGCTTCATCACATGCGTCTCAAAATGCTGAAAAAAATGATATATAATATGTCTTACCTGAGATTTTTCTATGCAAAAATTACAAAAACAGTGCGAATGGTAAGTTCCATTTTTACTAGATACCCTACATGTTCTACTTTTATAACAGTATATGCTAGAAATGTTTGGTTATCCTTGCATGCAGGTATGTGTTAGAAATATGTTTGGTTTTTAGTGGGAAAAAAATAACAGAAATAATTTACAAGATGTTGAGGACTTTAGTAAATTATATAGTAAAGTATAGTATAGTATAATATTATATATTACTTATATTATATTAGTGAAAAATGGAATGGTGTGTGATCTAAAATGTGTATTCTTTTCAACTAAATAAAATGTACTCAAAAAATAAATATCAAGCAAAAATTTCTCCAAGATAAAATGAACAAGAAAAATCAATAAATATCAAAATAAACAAATTTATTATGAGCACTGATTATATATGTGTGTGGGAGGTGAAATATGAGAGTGGATGTCTCGGTATATGATGAGTGTGGATGTGCTTGTTTTTATATTATTCAAATGTATTGTCTAAAATTCTATCGTATATATATATTGTTTTCTATATGTATATATCAAATTCTATCGTATATATATTTTTTGCATATATATATAATTCTATTGTATATATATTGTTTTGTATGTGTATATATATATAATAAAGAGTTATAAACTAGGTGAGAAAAATAATTCAAAAAAACATTTTTATATTATTTCATCTGTATTATATCGTATATATATTATATCTATATTTATATATAAAAAAAAGTAATAAAAATTAGGTCATAAAACAAATTGAGGTAAAAGATTCTCAATTTTCAAATGTGCTTCTAAAAGTTGATCGTTTTTATAAAAAGAGAGTTCTAGAACTAGGTCAGAAAAATATTAAAATAAACATTTTTATATTATTTCACCTGTATTGTATCATATATATATTATTTTAATGATATTTAATTATAGAAAACAATAATTAATAATAAAAAAAAAATAATAAAAGGAGTACTCACAGAATCCTGTCTACATGCTAGCATTATTTTCAAATTAGAATCCAATTATGAAGGCATCAAAAGGCATTATTATTATATATAAATCCCACAGTAATCCATATACGTTTTTGATATAAAGTTTTATTTTTATTTTTAAACTTTAACCTTTTTTTTACTAAAAAATTTGTTTCTACTAAGAGAGCTTATAAAAGCCCTCACGTAATTGAATGTAATTATTACACTGAAAAACAAGTTCAATGGACCGTGAATCATATTTACGGTCATTAAATCTAAAAAACAAAATAAAAATAAAAAAATTAAAAAGTGTATTTTACAAAAACTTTCATAAAAAATCCCAATTTTATCGTAAAAAGAAAAGTTATAGCTCATTTTAACCGTAACAAAATGGCCGATCGAATGTTCTGAGAACCGTAAGTGTAATACTTACTGTTTCCGCGCAAACTCAGTTGAAAGTCTAAATTTTTGTTCCGGGGCTCGCAGGGGCACTTCGGTCTCAAAGGTTTAAAGGAAATGAGCATGGCAAATTCATAAATGTACATCACTTACATTCTTGTTATTGCAGTTATTATTACTATACTATGATTTATATAGTAAGTGAACATGAATAGGCTGATTACCAGCATGCATCAGCCAACATGATAATTTTTGATATTTTACCAAGTTTAAGATCAAGAAACACCATGGTTTTCTCATTTGTCTGATAAATCTTAGATAATTAGGTGGGTTCTCTTGAAGACGGGATGAATGTATATGAATGAACTTTTTTTTTGTAAATATATATTTACAAATTAGATAGATAAAATTAAATTTATGACCATTATTTGTAAGAGGCTGTTTTGTAAATACATATTTACAAATTAGATAGATAAAATTAAATATATGACCATTATTTGTAAGAGGCTGTAATGTCACCAGGCAAAGTAGTAATTGGTAACTAAAGACAGGGGTATTAGAATCCCCTCAAAGTTGCCATTTGAGGATGATCTTTTATTTAAATATCACTTTTAAGAGTAGGAAAATTGAATATATTGGAAGAAATATCTTATGTTTAATGGGATATTGTTGGATTTTGTGAAGTTAGTAAAAAAATGAAGAGACAATTGATTTAAAAAGTAGACATGTATTATTTGGAAGCGAAGTGAAATTCATTATAAATGGGGAAACAATATTATGGAAATTGATGTTATAGACTGATTAGCAGGATTCAGTTATTCAACTTAATGAATGATAATAAATACAGATAATTTGGGTTTATGTCTCAAGAAGTTCATATTATGATGAAGTAAATTTTTATATGAATATACAAAGTTCTTATGATCAACCCAAAAATTTTAAAATTATCATGTTGATAGATGATTGAAAAGTGAAAGTGCTGTGGGTAAATATGATTAGAGTATTAGAAATGATGGAGAACACAGACATGGAGTTTGCAGGAAAAAAAAGACATGAATTTTTCTTTTCAAAAATACTAAGTGCATATTGAGATATAAGTATGAAGGTATGGCAAAATTATGTTTTGATTAATAGAAAATATGCATTTCAATATAGTAATGTTCTTAATAAATTCAACATAGGAAGTGATCATTGATTAGTGAGATATGTCTTAATGCAAAACTAGAGATAAAAATTATTAAAAAAAAACAGCATTAACAGTTAATATTCTTAACCTTCAGAAACACTTCAATGTATTTAAATTCAGATTTTGAAGATGGTTCAAACTTAAGAAAAATCAAAGAAGATAATTAATACAAAAAGGTAACAATTTAATACCAATAAATTTTGTTTACTGAGAAGACAATTGAAGAAAAAAGAAATTTGAAACTTTAAAAGTCAACCATTACAAAAGATTTGAAGATCTAAAATTTTATAAAATGATAGGAAAAGAAATTAATAACAATATAAGAAAATATAATTATGAATTGGCAAAATATAAACAGTATTTTGGTATTGTAAGGAAAGTTATTTCTGCAATAAGAAGAAAAGATGGAATTGTCACTAAAAAGACAGATGACATCATGAAATGTGTGAAAATTATGTAAAGAATTTTATTGTAATTAAGGACTCTAAAACTAAGTGTTTCTACAGATATTACAATGGGAAAAGCTCCAAGAAAATGATGGAATTATAATAGATATCTTGAAAGATGATGAGAAGAAAAATTGTTGGTTGTTAGGTCTACTAGATTATTGGAGAATTGCAGTAGTAATATTGATAGTTAAGAAAGATAAAAATATTACAGATATGTCAGTCTTCTAACAGTTCTATACAAAATCTTTACCAATATAATTTTAACTTGTGTGCATTGAACTTTGGATTTTAAATGAATTTGATAGTAGTTTTAGCAGAATAGATCATGAAAATATATTTGATTTTATAAGTATTTCTTTAGTGATTAAAGCATTGGATCATTGAAATACTTGTTCAGAATATTGTCATATTTTGAAGAATATTAATTATCAAAATGTAAACACAATGATTAATTATATAATGATACTAAGAAGATTAGTATATTGATAGCAGTTTTGCAAGAAATACTTTAAGGATTAAAATGAGAAGCTAAGGGAGGAAAAATAAATCAAGATTATTAAATCATATTTTGCTGATGTGGTTGTTTTTACAAATAATGCTTCAGAACTTCAGAAAATGTTGCAAGAGTTTTCAGATGAAAATAGAGAAAAATGCTAAAAAGACTGATGTAATGTACAAATAATTATCTCAAGAAGAAAATAAAGATTGATCATGAATTATATTGCAAATACTTTAATCAGATTATTAAAACAGACGGAAATTTAATGAATGAAATTAATTCAGAATTAAAATTGGATGGAATCCTTTTGATAGAAGTAACTTACTATTAAAAGGAAATATGCCTAAGTGTTTGAGAAAGGTTTTTAATAGATGTGTTTAACAAGTCCTTATGGATCTGAGACTTGGACAGTTAAGAGTAATTTTTAGATTTCAGATTAGTATGAATTGAAAGGAAAACTATAGAAGAGAATAAAAATCTTGAAACTGTAAAACTATTATTTTTGCAAATGATATGAAATTTATGGAAGAATTCTCTTAAGAATTATAGAGTAATTAAGAACAAAAAAAAAAACAAAGTATCTCCTACAGTTATTGTATTTGAATTGCTCAATATTTTAAATGAAGTGAAACATGTAACTAAATGTATGAAGAGAAACTGTTGGCAAAGTTATACATCAAGTGATTAGGTATCAGAAATTCTAGACCTAACATTCTTTTACCAGTTCTATATAAAATCTTCACTAAAGTAATTATAACATATCTCCAGCAAATTCTAATTCTCTTTATGTAGCTGTTCTTAGGTTGTCTTTGAAATATGTAATCACTCCATGCCAATCAAACATGTCAGTCTTCAATTGGAATATATTAGGAATGGTTATAATTCCACATCACATCCTATTATAAAAAAGGCAGTTATAGTTAATATTCTGGCTAACTACTCACGGGGATTTGGTGAAAAGCTGCTATTATATCTAATTTGGAGTAAAGCTAGAACTTCTTTTATGTTTAGCACTAAGTAAATTTTTTTTTTAGAGATATTTATTGGTTGGCATGCTGTAATCTCCATATGCAGAGATGACTACTCAGTTTCAGAATCACTATAGTAAGGGTGCCAATTCCTATTTTTTACTTCGAGTGAGTATTCTACTCTACTAACTAATAAGGTCTTTAAGAACAAATTGTAGCTTCCATGATTAGCAGCACATTGGTTTTGTTTTCTTTGGCTATCATTAGTTCTATTCATTTTGTTTATTACATTTTTGGTCTGCCTTAGATTTGGACATTCCAACTTAATTTCATCTTTTAATTTTAGTTACCAATATTCCACTTAATTTCTAATAGTTTAAACTATTCTTTGCCTAAGTGATATTTATGCAGTTATTAACTATATATAGCTATAATTTGTTTTTTTTTATTTTTCAACCTTTATTTGCTATAAATACTGTTAATACTTGGATGTAATTCAAATCCAGTTATTTGTGATGGTCTTCTAGTTTTATTTAATAATATAAACAAAAATCATGAACTGCTCATCTATTTCCAACATTTAACTTTGCATATGTACACACAAGGAAATGACCAGCATGTTTATCTAAGTAATTTGAGATTTTTGTTTTTGTGCAAGCTTTTATTTTTTTTAGAAGATTTCAGCTTTTACAATTCCAACATTTCCACCCGACCATCTATAGTTAGAGACCATGGTATCTGTACCACAACAATAGAGTAAAAGGGTTTCTCAAAATTTTCATGTCTTTCCTATGTTTTGTACTATCATTAATTTACTCAACAGTCTGTTCTTTTCTTAAGGTTTGTAATTTATTTGCATGGTCTTTGTCCACTTTATAAGCTGCTATTCTTTTGCATTTTTTCCCCTTATATGTTATTTTAGTCTGATAGCAAGTGCTGTCATAATTTGTCTTTAGATTAATGTCTGTTCAAGCAGTACTTCCTCCACATCTTTAGAATCCTGGTCACTCAAAAGTCATTATTGTATCTTCATTAATTTGTTTTATAAGATAATAAAAATTCAGGCAAAACTCTCCATGCAGTAGTGCCATTCAGTGTCAACCAGAGTAAGCAATGGATGCCAGAAGGCTTGTGCATAAAATCCCTATCTAGTGCCTACTCATCCAATATCCCCAGACTAGTTTCTGGCTTGTGGCCTTCGTCATTGAGGAATTTTGGATCTGAGAGCACTGCACCTAAATCTTAGGCTCTAATGCCCAAGCCTTCTGACATCCATTGATTACTCTGGTGGCACTACTGTATGGAATTTTGCCTGTTTTAGTAACAGTATATGTGCTAGCATATGAAATAGTGATCATGTGATGTTTAGTGGTTTAACACCAATCCTGCCTAATAGGATAGTGGTATGGTTGTTAAAGAGCCAGACACCAAAATGTATGGGTACTGAACTGGGTTCAGACCCATATGACTATAAGTTATTGAGCTTAGATTGAAAATATTGTTTTCAATTGCTGGAGGATTGCATTAGATCCTTAAGGTCTAGGTGCAGTGCTCTCAGATCCAAAGCTCCTCACTGACGAAGGCCACAGGCCAGAAACTCGCCTGGGGATATTGGATGAGTAGGCCCTATATAGGGATTTTATGCACAAGCTTCTGGCATCCATTGATTACTCTGGTTGGTTGGCACTGAGTGGCACTACTGTATGGAGAGTTTTGCCTATTTTAATAACAGTAATGTGCTAGCATAAGAAATAGTGATCATGTGCTGTTTATAATAAACATTCCAAACTTTCTAATCTCTCTCTCTTTTTTTTTAATCTGACATTTTCTGTTTTGCCTTGTCTGCTTCAAAAATGTAACCTGATATGCCATATCAGTTTTGGATTAAAATAATGTTCTAATTTTACTGTTTCTATTATATGTATTTCTCAGGTTTCTTGGCATTGAACAACGTATTTGCATTTTCGATTACTTTCATATTTGATAAACAAAGCAATGCATTTATTTTTAATTTTAAGTGAAAAAATTTTTTTGTGATACATACTTGCCATTAATCTATATTATTCATTAAATTCTTGTATACTTGATAATTTTATTAAATTCTGTTGTATTCGATTGTTGTTATTTTATTCCTTTAAAATTCCATTATTGTGGGGGAGTTTTTTTTTTTTTGTTATGTTTTCAGTAACATTTGTTCATCATGGTAACAGTTTATAATTTTCTTTTATAAGTGAATACAATTTGCACAGACTTGAAATAAGTAACTCTTATACAATAAATTGATATATAAATAATTAGTCAATCAGGGCTAATTTATACCATTTAAATGTTTATTGGCTGAATACAATGCTTAACTACAAATTATATGTAATAACGTACATATATTGCTAACAGATTTATTAATTGTCAGATATAATAAATTAATCCTTAGGACTATGAAAATATTAAAGTATATGTTTTTCATCCTAATCTTTTTGGTACCTTCAGCAAGACTTAATCAGGATGGGAGTTCCTAATTCACCGAAAAATCAGGGTTCTTTTGTCATCATTCTAATTATTCACACTTGAAAAACTATCAACCATTTTTTATAGATGTGATGTATTGTTTATTGTTCATCTGTTATTTATATACATAATTACAATGAACAGGAAATTTTCATGCCCTATAATCATGCAATTTCATATTTAGTATTAGGAAATAAATTATGTTAGTCTGCTGCTAAATATCTTGTATCAACATTTTCACCTGTTATCAATCTATTGCAGGATGATCTTCAGATTTAATTCAGTTTCTTTGATCAATGGCATCTTTTCTCCACTTAATAGTGGCAATTTCTTATTTTGTCCATCCATCTTATTTGTGATATCTTTCTAGATCTTTTACAGTTTCTTGAGATTCAGTTTAAGAATATATCTATCTGCCTGTTACATCATCTCTTCTACTAATATGTTAAGCCTAGCTTCAATTTAGCTTCTTTATTTGTATCAGTTTGTTTTCTTACTCATGTATTTAGCTTTAAAATCTTCCTGTTATATATCCAAGTTTCAGATTCATGTGTATGAAGTAATAAAACACATTTATTAAAAACCTCAAACACATATTTCTTTTAATAAGTTATTTTTATCAAAAGCCCTTCATTCAAGTGTCATTCTATGTTAATTTTATTCTTAATGTTTTTATTTATATTAATAATCTGATCAGGGTTTGTGCTTGTTGGTTTTTTTTTTTTTTGCATTTTTTGTTTGTTCTGTTGTTTTTTTCTTTTCTTTTGACAATTTCAATTTTTTTGAAATTAAAATTGTAAAAAAAAACAACCACTCCACCTCCTATTATGAGGGTGTTTCCCTCCACTTTTTTTTTCTTCTTTTTTTTCTTTTTAATTAACAACTAACTAATTATTGGTAGTTGGGAGTAATTTTTACTATTCTATCTTATTCATATTTATTTTTTTTTTTTTTCTTTTAATTTTAATCTTTTCATTTTTTTTTTTTTAAATATTTTTAAAAATTTGAAATTATTTTGTGTGTATTTTTGTTGTTCTCAATTTTTTTTTAAATTATTTTTAGAATATTAAAGATATTATTAAATTTAAATATTTAAATTTTAAATTTAATTAAAATTTTTTTATTTTTTTTATTATTTAAACAACTTTAAAAGATTTGTAAGAGATTTATTAATATTATTATAAAATAATTATTAAAAAAAAAAGAAAAGAAAGGAGGGGGTTAGTTTTTTTATAATTATTTTTATTAATAATTATTTAAATTGGTTTTTTTTAATTTATATAAAATATTTAATAATATTTTTTTTTATATATCTATTTGTTTTTCTTTTTCATATAAAATAAGAAAAAAAAAAAAAAAAGAAAATATAGTTTTTTTTTTTTTTTTTTTTTTTTTTTTTTTTTTTTTTTTTTTTTAAAATTTTATTCTTATTATTTTTTTTTTTTTTTATTATTTAAAATAATTATTTATCAAGATATTGTTTTATAGTTTGGAGACTTCATTCTCTTTTATAGCTTTTATTATCATTTCACAGTTATATTTATTTTAATATTTTTTTCTTTATACACAGTCTTAATTCAGTTGGATAATTACTAATAATGTGTGGCTTTTGTGTATCAGCTTTCTTTTATTTCTTAATGAAGTAATTAGTTAGCTTTTTATTGATCTCAAACTTTAATCTTCTTCAGTCTTTTAATATTTCAAAACAATTAGCAAGTTCTAATTTAAATTTATTGAAATATTTGTTAATATGAAGAGTATCAGTTTTATTAATTTCTTAATAATTTTTATTTTTATAGTTTTGCCTAATGCATCTCTTACATCTCACTAATCAATGATCATTTCCTCTGAATATTTTGAGGTTATGATCTGTATTTAACTTTTTTTTATGCAAATTTATCAAGTTTATAACCTCTCATTACACTTTTATAAAAGATAATACAAACTTATATACACATGCATTCACAAGTACATCTTTGATCATATTTAAAATTAAGAGTATTTTTATTATTTGTAAATCGATAATGTTATACATAATTGCTTATTTTTTATTTATTTATTTTTGTTTACAGAAAAAGTGAAATAGAATATTATGCGATGTTGGCAAAAACTGGTGTCCATCATTATTCTGGGAGTAATATTGAATTAGGAACTGCATGTGGAAAGTATTTTAGAGTTTGCACACTGAGCATAACTGATCCCGGGGACTCTGATATCATCAGAAATATCCCATCAGAGCAGCAACAAAATCAATAAAGTGGCTTTATTTTGTGAAAAAAATAAAATATATATATTTATATTTTTGAATTTAACTTATTACTTACAAACACATCATTCCAGTAATTTAAATATATTGCTTTGAATTTTAGACCCTTCATTATCTGGAGTAATAACTGATATTCTCAGTCTTTGACTGCTTTTGATTTTTATTTTTTGGGAGATTGGTGAGAGAGGTTTTGATTCAAGAACATTATACAGTTAATTTCTGATTTACACACAATGCATTTCACAAGGTTGTAAGTTGAAAAAAATTATAAATCTTTATAGACATTTTTGTGCAGTGTATATTTTTGGGGTCAATGTACTTATAATAATATTTGAAGCAATGGGTATTATGAATTTAAGTTTTGTTATTAGTAAAAAAAATAATAATAATGAATAAATAAAAGGTACATTGTTAAATTGAATTTTTATTAAATTTTGCTCAATAATAATATAAGTTTTTTTGTTAAATAATAAAGTTTACAAAGATCGATCAATTTATATTCTAGTTACATTCGGGAAATGAGATTACAAATCAGTTTGAATACAAATCATTGGTATGAATTAAAATGTAACATACAATGTAAGACATCATACATACATTTCTTATGCTAATAAAACTAAATATGACTAAATGCAGTGAAATTTTCTACCATAAAGGCTGGCAGTCAAATAATACAATAAACACATTTTCCCTTTAAATGTAGATTTATACAACTGTAATGAACTCTAAAATGATTGACATTTGTATCACATAAACTTAGTTATAAATTTATTTTTGTTTACTTTGATAAAAATATTGTTACATACTTTTGTTTAAAAATACTCTCATAGGTCAGGGGTCTCCAACCTTTTTGCACTTAAGAGCACATTCTATAATACCTGCCAGGTGGCGGGCACCATTTAATTTTTTTAACCAGATGGCAGGCACCATTTATTTTTTCAATGTAAATTTATAGTTGGATATTGTTAATAATACACAATGTACAAAAAAATATTTCAAAAATAAAATTTTTAACATATAATTAACATTTATATTTTTACGCTGTAAAAGTATAGTATGCCCTACAATTTGATTACAATATAATACAATAATTTATAAGAAATTTTAAAAATTAAATTTATTTGTATCAGATAATTTTTTATCGTGTTCAGTTAGCGGCGGGCACACGTAAAATCGTCTGCAGGTGTCATGGTGCCCACGGGCATAAGGTTGGGGACCCCTGTCATACGTTCATATACTTCAATAATTGTAGCCGTTAAAAGAGAATTTGAAAACTGATCAATGTTGATATCAAAAGAAAAAATGAAAATACTAAACAGGAAATCACTACATCAATGAATACCACTGACTGAAATAAAAAATGTTGGAACAAGTGCTACTGACTATAGCAATCGTGTATATTTTTTAGAATGTGTCAGCTGTGAATAAATAGAGATTTTGATCATATTTTTGCTTTTGGTTTTTTTACAGTTTGTTCAAGTTGACTAGTCCCCCACCCCCCCATTTGCATACCAACAATAATTTTAATTATGAATCAGAAAAGTAATGTCAACAAAATTGATCGATATTGACATGAAAAAAGATTTCTAAAAGCTATAAAACTGATAAATTGTTCTTGTGGATATAACTGCTAGTACAATACGATTTACTGAGTTGCATTGTATTATAATGGTATGCTGCTGAGATTGTTAGCATGGAGAAAGTCACTACTGAACTTTATTTTGCTTGAAAGTAGAACTTGTTAAATGAGTATTCTGAATTTTTATTAAGATATGTGAATTTACTTATATTTTAATTTTGTTATAAAAAATTAATTTTATTTTTCATTAAAAGCTGACTACAATATGTTTGGAATTATATTTGCGTTTTTACTATTATACTTTTGATTTTTTTTTGCTTAAATGATTGTTTTGTCTAATAACTTTAGTCTACTATGCACATGGAATGAATTATTAATAATCACGTGAATTTTAGTGTAAGTTACACTGAATGGATGGCATTCTAGAATCATTTAATTTATTATAGCAGATTCCTACTATGAGTGATGTTAAAATATTGTATAATGGCAGTTATGGATATGGAAACCTATATTGTAACTTTGTACTCTTCTAGTGGCATTTAAAGTATTCTATAAAATTAGTAAAAATTGTATTGTAAAAGACCTCTCCTTAATTTTTTTTTGTACATTTAAAATTATTACAATGAACTTTTAATTTCGTATAAAGAATTTATATTCTCTACAGGCACAGTTTCCATCTTTGAAACTATTTAAATTGTTCTCATCATTTTAAATATAATTACATCTTCACTATTATGTGAATAGCCACTAACAATCGTGTCTGGAAGGAAATAATTTTTTCAAAAGAAATGACTAGTGTAGTTTATGGTTTTTATAAGAATGTCTAAATTTTTTTACAGCAAGCAATTAACTGTTCACTTTCCTCTGCTAATAATATTCTGCTTTTTAATGCAGTTATTGATGGAAACTGTTCTGTTAGATCTTTCACAATAGATTGTTTTAATTTCTTTAACCTGTTTTTTCAGTTCAAGTAATTTGTCAATTCTTAAGGAAAAAATTTTATCAAATAAATATATCCACTTCAAGGTGTAAATTATTTACAAAATCAACAAGTTGCCTTTAATTATTTCCTCTCAAAATGTAGGAAATCATTCTCTTAATTTAAGTTTTTCAAATATTCATAAATTGTGGTGACATCATCTCAAGTAAAGCAATGTTAATATTTTAATAAGTACTGTGAAGTTTGAGGTGTTAAGTATTTTTACAGCAGCACTAATTGTTTAGGCCCTTGTTCTATCATGTTACATTGGGAAAGAGAATTACCAATTTTGCTTCAGAATAAAGATCATTAAAAGAGTACTATGCACAATTGTTTAAAATTTAATAGGAACATATTTATGTAAAATAATTTTTAAATATATGACACTTTAATAATTGTCTTTAAAAAGTTCTGGATCATCTAGAATTTCTTATTGCTATGCCTGATAACATGGTTTTCATTTATAACTAGATTATTACTGCCTAGCAAAATTATTTGGATCATAAATTCATTGAAGCCAATCGTTGATTTTCTATATAGGTTGTTTTGGTTTTTTTTTTCCAGAATAAATATATTTCATGCATATTAAAAAGTTGATGAGACATTTTCCTTTTTCAAATACTATACTTTTAATTCTTCTAAAAAGCATTCAGATATCTTAACTTCATACATACAAATTTAGAAATCGCCAAACCATTAAACAGGTCAGAAATTGCACTTTCAAAAAATTTATGATCAAGTTAGTTAATTCTGCTACTTGCTCTGTTTCGTAAATACTGCTACTATTTTCGTTAATATTATTAGTTAGCTCTCCCCCCCCCCCCTTTTTTTTTTTTCTGATTTTTCAATTTCTTTTAAAATGACTTTCAAAATTCTCGTTTGAAATATATGCCCAATCCAATTCCCCCGTTTCCTAATTTCCTCAATAAATAATTGCTTTTCACTTTTTTCAGCATTTGTACAGTGATAATTTGTTTTTTGATTTATTATTACTATTTTTTTCTACACTCGCATTCTTTAAACCTAATTTCGTTGTATTTCAAAATAAATTACTGCTTATTCTTCAAACACATGAATAACATGCCTAGTGCATTTCTGACTGGTACTTTTTATTTGGTCCAAATCAATATCTACAAATTGCGTTTTTCAAACCAAATATGGCTCTGATTCCAATCTCTTGGCTCTTTATCATAATCAACGTTAGCATTTTTCTACTTCTCTTCGTAATTTGTAAATAACTATTTTGGTAATTGTAGATGAGAAAAAATGTTCATTTCAACATTGTATTCTTGGATTCAGTCTTATAGAATAGTAATTATTGTATATAATGAATATTTTAATATTAGAAATTTGTAAATAAATCGGACATTTTTGCTTTTATTTATTTTGCTTTTGAGAGAATTTTTATTTTCGTTATGTATACAGATTTTATTATGTTCTATTATTAAAAGTAAGTGAACAAATTGATCCACAGCCATTCAGAAGTTCATATTTTTCAACTCTGGTCCAATCATAGTGTTTATTGATATCAAATTAACTATAGCCTGCAAATTCTTGCACACATTTGATAAATCATTTTTAGAGTTTAAACATTAATGAATATTACTAATCATTTGTAAGAAGAAAAGGATTAGATTGATGATTGTAATGTGATTGTGTTTAATAAGAATATATGTATACTGTATATTAATCATTCATGCATCAATTTCTTGCCTAATAAATGATTATGATAATCATTAATGTATTTATTTAAAAGCAGGTGTGATGTGGGAAAGCAAGAACTAGAAGATTAATTTGTATAAAGACTCATTACCGATTGCAATTCTTTTTTGTAATTTATTTATTACTTCTAATGTTCTAAATATTTAAAAGTATTCATCTGTATTATGACTTTAGTCAGTGCTTGCTCTTAATATCTTAATACTTATTTTTATTTGTTATATTTTCATCCAAACAATCTTCACATTTTACCAATTTTACATAACATTTTGGTAAACTTACCTCTATGTACAATTACTGCTTATAACACCAGTATTTTAATATAATAAACCTTTTTTACTTTTAAAGGAAAGTTTATCTTTATTAAAACAATTCTTGTTAACGTATATGTTATGTACATAATCATGCTCTTGTAAGTTTATTTGGTACTTGTGTAGACCATAAATCGGACAATAAAGAAAGGCCAGCAAGATAACATTTATGTGTATTAAAGAGTGTAAAACTCCATCAGGCAGCTTGTATTGTCTAAACTACAACTACCGTTCATTTCAGTTTTTCCAATCCATTCTCTTTTCACAGTACATCAGCAAACCATATTTCATTCGCATGAAATTTAAAACTTCAACTGTTTGTTTATTATTATTCCTTGTAGCAATAGGTGTAGCCTAGCTCCTTTTCAGTTGATGCTTTTAATAATGTCAGTGATAACTGTTCTTTCACTTGTGTATTTTGTTTTTGATCTCCTTTAATAGAACTCTCCATACTTCAAGTGGTCTGAAGTCTCTATTGTTCTGTTAAGCATCCAATTAAAAATGGATACCAAGATAATTTACATTTAAAAAAAAAAGTGAAAAAATGTTGAATAAAACATACACATGATAGTATATTGTATAAATATAAAATGGTGTGTAAAGAATAAATTTGATATAATTCATTGAAAATATTCAGTTCAATATAAAAAATACTTCTTTGAATCTTAAATATAAACTTACGATTATTAATTTTGTACTTTGAATGGAATGTGATATTGCCATTTTAAAGAGAAATTAAATATCTATAAGATGATATGCATGCATAGAGCATAACATTTTTCTGTTACATTTCTTCAAAGACATTAATTTCATTTAGATTTCAACATAAATGCAACGCTTGCCAAAGGATTAAAATACTGCAAACAAATTTAATGTTAGGAGAAATTTAAAATCATAAAGGTTATACATGAATGTATGAATCCAAATATGATAATTTAGTTAGTATACAAACATTGCTTAAAAGTCTGGATATAGTATGGCTTCTTTATATATTTGAATTGTAATTTATATAAATTGTTTTACACTTTGATGAAAGACATTTAAATCAGTAAAATTTTTATTAAAAAGTGCTTAAATTATGGTCTGTGATGTTTGATAATAGTTCTCATTTCTAATTAAAATTTGCCCTATTTAATAAGTTGTAAGCAGCCAACTTACGCCTCCATTGCCATTATTTATTATTCAATTCGTTATTTATTAGCTTTCTAATATCCTATCTTTTTTGTGTTATAAAATTTTGATTGCACTGATATTCATTGAAAATGTTTCAGTGATTAACATGGTTTCTATGTTGCGATTATCAACTATGATTTGCAAATATGTATTATGTGCCTAGTTGATTGCCTGCTAAACTCATCATCTAGTTTTACCAAATTATCCAGTCCAAATATTATTTAAATAAAGTAAAAAATAATTATAAAAGTATAACTACCATATTTTAAGGTGTATCAATCATATTTTTCATTGCATAAATTTGTCAGCAATAAAGGTTATTAATGATAGTTATTTGATTTAATAATTGTTTGACAAACCACTTATTTCATAAATTGATGCTCCCTAATATATACATTTATATATCCATTACAATATATATGTAATATTCAAATTGATTATATAAATATTAAGTATATATATATATCAAACTTAATACACACACATATATATATATACACATAGTGTCTTGAGTGAAAAGATAAAATGGTTCTCTTAACTGCCTTGCAGCCTATTTCTTAATTAAGTAGTGTTCTGTAGCAGCCTAGTTTCTCCAAAAATTTTGAGGTGGTAGCATATCTGGTTATGTGTCATACTTGAAATGTGACTTTTATACCTTCATGGATCATCTGTACTCTTCCTGCCGTTACAAAATTTGCAAAACACTTGAAAACATTTTTGTGAACCATAGCTTGACTGCTATACACATTGAGCACTTCAAATGATTCAATACTAATTTTACCCAGTTTAAAACAAAATGTTTGTGATTGTTCAATTGTGGTGGGTTAAGGTTTTAAACAACTAGTGATCCAGACATGTTAGCACTTTTAACATTTTTGTGGTAAATAGTATACTATATTGTTATGTAATATATGCGTTAAGTTCTAAATCTTGTGAAAAGTTATATAAATAAGTATTATTAACACACCTTTATAATACTTTTTCAATATGAATGTGTATATATATTGAGATTAAAAAATAATTATTGATGTTATAGATGCACTATTGCAGCAAATCAATTACGATATCCATAAAAAAAAACCCTTCATTATCAAGATAATGAGTGATGAAGCCATCACATCTATTAACCACAAAACTTATAAAATGAATCATGGCTGCCCTATGGGCATTCTTTCAGTGGAGTCATATAATTTCTACCTTTTCAAGTTTGCATGCTTAATTATCCTCCACAATTTAAAATTTCTCAACCTGGATATAATGACAGATTAACACCTTGGATTATAGAATGAATTTGAAAACCCTTCTGGGTTAGAAGTATT
The DNA here is from genome assembly GCA_028023455.1 of Epiperipatus broadwayi. Lineage (NCBI taxonomy): Eukaryota > Metazoa > Onychophora > Udeonychophora > Euonychophora > Peripatidae > Epiperipatus > Epiperipatus broadwayi. The sequence continues at coordinate 1,602,427 of JAQFVV010006204.1, forward strand.
GTGCATCCAATATTCCACTCACTCATAAATATGCAGGCCTAAAAAACTTTCTTCATAGAAACCGTAAGCTCTGCAAATTTGAGGCTAATCAGAAACAAAATATTATTCAAGACCTTATCAACATAGGATTACAGTATCGTTACTAACTTTTACAATAAAATCTCTCACCCTGCAATCACCCCCCCCCCACGATAAAGTGGTTTGCTGGAGTTAAGCCAAGAACTAGCAACATTTTGGCTAAGCATACATTCTGGTCTTTTTCTTGATCTCTTTCGCCATCCATTTGGCCTGCCATTGTTTTCTAGATGAAATGTTAGTGCCAATACATACTGGATTTCATTTTTGACATGGAAATCTGTAAACTATATATCTCCTTATTAAAAACAATTGTCTTGAGAAGACCATACATAAATAGTTTTTTGAGAGTAATAACTGAAAGAATAAAGATGGTTGGGTTGACTACTTCAAACTATTTGGAGCATTTATATCAATAATGAATTGTTTCTCTTTCTGTAACAAGCATGCTTTACACATTCTATTTCAGGGCCTCATGGAGATTGGTGGTCAAAAATTTGCATTTTAATATTTTTCTATCTATTTGACATTGGTGAGCCTGAGATTCTATATGAGTCTATCAGGCCATCATTTTCATTCAGGATGAGATATAGAATACATTTATTTTCAAAGAATGGTTGGTCTCATTCAAACAAACTTGTTTTAGTTAGTTATTTGCTAAATGGTCACTTTGTATATTCTATTGTGCTTAATACCTGATCATGTTCATTATTTGTAGTCCAGTGTACTATCACCTTAAATCCACGATATTAATCAATTCCTTTTTGTGTTTCATTTTATATCTGGCAATCTACTAAGTGCATGATTATGGGGAATTACTTTTCCATTATATGTTGTGTTATAAAGTTGTAGGCATTAATAAAGTTAAATTATTTTAGTATGAGCACTTTTTCCAAACCAGAACAGCTCTTCCTATTGATAGCATAATGGAACTATTAACTTTCTGTATAAAAACAACCTACTTTCAATATAACACAGAATTCTTCCAACAAAATCAAGGAATGGCTATGGGCTCACCATTGTCTCCCCTGATTAGCAATATTTACATTTAGAGGAACTTGAAACCACAGCCATAAAAACTACTTATCCACCTAAAGTTTGGCTTCACTATGTGGATGATACATTTGTTGTATGGTCACATGGTGAAGCATTGCTACAAACTTTCTGGACACACATCAACAACATATCCCCTTCAATTAAATTTACAATAGAACAAGAACAAAAATTGGCATTCTTAGATGTTCTTGTGACAGGCAAAATCAAAACTACAGTTTACCGAAAACCTACACATACAGGAAAATACCTAGCCTATACATCTAATCACACCAGAAACACAAAACATGGAGTTATACTATCACTGTGGAACAGAGCAAAAGAAGTTTGTTCAGAAACTGGTGATTTGAAAAAAGAAAAGATCTATATAGAAAAATGGTTATCCATCAGCTGTTATTAAGAAAACATTAAATAGACAACAAAAAGAACCATCAAGAGAAAAGACAATTATTGGTACTGTAGTGTATCGATACATTCCAAAAATAGCAGACAAATTAAGGAAAATCTGCAATCAGTATAACATCAGAACAGCTTTCCAGAGCCATACAACACTACGAGGAATTCTAACATCTACAAAGCCTAAACTTGAAATGCTGCAAAGAAAAAACTGCATCTATGAAATACCATGTGAATGTGGAAGAACATATATTGGTGAGACCAGCCGTCCCATTCAAAAGCGCTTGCAAGAACATAAACTGATGATTAGAAGAGAGAAAACATGTGTCTAAGGTAGCAGACTATGTATGGACCAATGAACATACGTTTAATTGGGAAAATACAAAAACATTGGATAAAGAAGAAAAGGTACAAAGAAGAAAATTTAAAGAAGCTGCTCACATGACAATGGCAAAAAATCCCATAAGCCAACCTAGTGTGACTATACGTAATGTATGGAAATCACTAATCAACTTTGCTCTGAGGAAAAAATGGAGAAATCAGGAGGAACCTCATAGATAAGTATATGAATTTACTACATACTGTTGCCTTTGGCAGGATGGCTGTTGGTTAGAGCGTTACCTTAAATTTCAATAATCAAGAATCTAAGGACCCAGGTTCGAATCCCATGCTAGTACTGTCACTGGTCAGGTCAGCAACACCTGAAGAGGGGAGAAAAATACCTCTCGAAACATGTGTATACTAATCTGTTTGCTGTGATATTACTAACAGTTAGTACATATACTAACCTGTTTGCTGTGATATTAACATTTGTTTACTGTGATATTACTAACAGTTGGTGCATATACTAACCTGTTTTCTGTGATATTACTAACAGTTGAATGCATTTGGAATATTTAACTAAAAAATTAAACTTTTCTAAAGACATTCAACACACATTAGATGATGGAAATAGTCCAATATAAAAATACAGCTAGAACACCATCATCACAAACCTTCAGAAAAACACTAAGTATTTGGTATGGACCCGATACTATATTAAACTTTAGACATTATGAAAAACTTTGTCTAAAGCTGGCCAAAGTAGAAAATCATTTAACTTTCCTATGTAAATCAGAAGGGGTAATTCCTAAAGGTTTGCAACTAAAACCTCCAATTCACTCTCAGAGAGCTGAGGAAATTACTCAGAGAGCAAGTGAAGCTCTGTTAAGAGAAAGAATAAATGCTCAAAGGTTTTCTAAGTATTAAACAATGCATTCAATTAATAATGTAGAATGTCTTCTAAAAAATAAACTTACTGATGACGACTACATGAGAGTTTTTCAAGCAGTAAGAAAATCATATTCTATATTACATGGAAAAATAAAAGAATGTCAAAAGAAGAAACTTGCTAACCTACATGGGCATATCAAAAAATATACCAAGCAATGTAACAGCTTCATCTGTTAAAAATCTAAGTTCTAAACATCTAACAGATACTGAAATTTTGTTCTTGAAAGAGGATTAAACTTTGCTGTAACACCATCTAATATCCCCTTATTAGATATAATGGCAGCCACTAAGGAAGTCACTCAAAAATTGCCTTTAGAAGAAGCAACAGAATTGCGCGGGAGAATAAAAAGAACACTTGACAAGCAACAAAAATTGCACCCAAACATATCCTATGGGGAGAGGAAAGCAATTAAATCTCTCAAAGCAGATAAATCTATAATTATTCTCCCTGCTGACAAAGGCAATGCAACAGTTGTAATGGATACAACTGATTACGACAACAAAATACAAGAACTCCTCACAACTGGCCAATATAGAAAAGTGGCAAAAGATCCGATACCAAGTACGGAAACAAAGTTACAAGCATTACTCAGAAAGCATCGCAAGTACTTCATGGATTCAGAAAAGAGAAAAATAACGATATTTCAGCAAAATTCCTCATCTTTATGGTCTACCTAAAATCCATAAGGATCATGTTCCATTACGACCTATTGTTAGTTCTAGAGATTCACCTTGCAAGAATTTGGCAAGATTTCTTCTCAAAGTTCTAAGACTTTTGGCATGCAAGACCCAATCATTTGTCAGGGATTCTAGACACTTTGTAGAATTAATCAAGAACATGAAAATTGAAAGAACTGACTTACTGGTAAGCTTTGATGTGGAAAATTTATTCACAAATGTACCATGTGAAGAAGCATTGTCTATTGTAAGGAAAAGGTTAAATGATGATAATAGTTTACAAACCAGAACAGCTCTTCCTATTGATAGCATAATGGAACTATTAACTTTCTGTATAAAAACAACCTACTTTCAATATATCACAATTCTTCCAACAAAATCAAGGAATGGCTATGGGCTCACCATTGTCTCCCCTGATTAGCAATATTTACATGGAGGAACTTGAAACCACAGCCATAAAAACTACTTATCCACCTAAAGTTTGGCTTTGCTATGTAGATGATACATTTGTTGTATGGCCATATGGTGAAGCATTGCTACAAACTTTCTGGACACACATCAACAACATATCCCCTTCAATTAAATTTACAATAGAACAAGAACAAAAATTGGCATTCTTAGTTGTTCTTGTGACAAGACTCGCTCATGGCAAAATCAAAACTAGTTTACCGAAAACCTACACATACAGGAAAATACCTAGCCTATACATCTAATCACACCAGAAACACAAAACATGGAGTTATACTATCACTGTGGAACAGAGCAAAAGAAGTTTGTTCAGAAACTGGTGATTTGGAAAAAGATCTATATAGAACAAACTCTTAAGAAAAATGGTTATCCATCAGCTGTTATTAAGAAGACATTAAATAGACAACAAAAAGAACCATCAAGAGAAAAGACAATTATTGGTACTGTAGTGTATCCATACATTCCAAAAATAGCAGACAAATTAAGGAAAATCTGCAATCAGTATAACATCAGAACAGCTTTCCAGAGCCATACAACACTACGAGGAATTCTAACATCTACAAAGCCTAAACTTGAAATGCTGCAAAGAAAAAACTGCATTTATGAAATACCATGTGAATGTGGAAGAACATATATTGGTGAGACCAGCTGTCCCATTCAAAAGCGCTTACAAAAACATAAACTGATGATTAGAAGAGAGAAAACAGATGTGTCTAAGGTAGCAGACCATGTATGGACCAATGAACATACGTTCAATTGGGAAAATACAAAAAATATTGGATAAAGAAAAGGTACAAAGAAGAAAATTTAAAGAAGCTGCTCACACGACAATGGCAAAAAATCCCATAAGCCAACCTAGTGTGACTATACATAATGTATGGAAATCACTAATCAACTTTGCTCTGAGGAAAAAGTGGAGAAATCAGGAGGAACCTCATAGATAAGTATATGAATTTACTACATACTGTTGCCTTTGGCAGGATGGCTCAGTTGGTTAGAGTGTTACCTTAAATTTCAATAATCAAGAATCTAAGGACCAAGGTTCGAATCCCATGCTAGTACTGTCACTGGTCAGGCCAGCAACACCTGAAGAGGGGAGAAAAATACCTTTCGAAACGTTGTGTGTATACTAATCTGTTTGCTGTGATATTACTAACAGTTAGTACATATACTAACCTGTTTGCTGTGATATTATTAACATTTGTTTGCTGTGATATTACTAACAGTTGGTGCATGTATTAACCTGTTTGCTGTGATATTACTAACAGTTGAATGCATTTGGAATATTTAACTAAAAAATTAAACTAGAAGAAAGACATTCAACACACATATTAGATGATGGAAATAGTCCAATATAAAAATACAGCTAGAACACCATCATCACAAACCTTCAGAAAAACAATATCCAGAAACAGTTTACATTCTGTTTGTAACATAAAGAATTTTCCATAAAAAGACTGTGGAATTTTTACATGTCTATGATCAAGATCAGATGTTTTCTATTTCAATTTTTTCTTACCACTTTAGTTAAGATGTAAGCTGTAGATGCAACTGGTGAGCATATATCTATTGTAAAAGATTAATTACTCTATAGGATTATGGTAATTAAAACTTACATATTAGCTATTAAAATTTTCATCCGCTTTTAATATCCCATGAAGTGTTAACTTTTTTTGTCTAGCAGCTGATATAATAGTCTGTTCCTATTTTATGTCAAATAAAGCTCTCATAATTATTAATGAATACCAGAAAAATCTAATTTTTTTTTTCATGGGGATTTGGGTTTTCAGTACTTGTTTTTTGTAGTTTCCTTGATATATGACTCTGAAACCAAAAAATTATTTGGCTTTAAATGCACATTTAGTAGAACTTATTTTCATTTCTGCTTCTTAAATTTATTTAAAAATTTTCTAGTGGTTTTCATGAATTACCTTTTATTCTTGGCCATCAACAGGAAATCATAATAAATAAATGCCTCAGGTATTCCAGATGTCTATTATTTAAGCTATAAATTGATTGATCACTTACTAAGATATGAATGAAGCCTCCAACATACCATACTGTTATTCATTAGCTTTGTAAAAATTCTTTATATCTAAAAATTGATATTGCTGTATAAGCTTAAACACCAGAAATTAAAACCAGATTTGCTTGAAGTTTATTTTAGGGAACATTCTACTCCAAGCTAAGGTCTTCTCTTGGAGATGCTTAGAGAACTGTCAATTTAGTATACTGGAATCCATTAACCCTCAATTTGTTGACTTTCATGCCACAGATGAAACAGTCTCTAAAGGCCTCATTGAGAGAAATTTAAATTCAAGAGTCAAAGTCACCATCTAGAGCTTAGATATAACTACATTATCATTTTCTTGATTGTAAAGTTTACACATTTGCAGGATAATCAGATTTGAGTTAAAATAAGCTTTCTGCAGCTTGGAAAGATAAATTGGCATTGCTTATGATTGCAGATTTGATAAGTTGTAAACCCATGTATATTCAACAGTTATGCCAGTCACCGTCAGCATGATGGACAAATTCTCTAGTAAAAGTATTTAAGTTATTGATAGGTTTTCAAGAGCTTTAAATGAGTATTTACTATTTCTACTATATTTTATATATATTTAGTGTATATTTTTAGGCTGATAATTTAGAAAATCATCATGATTATTGCCTGTTCATCAAATTTATATCATCAAAATCTTTTTCTGACTTCAAATCTGAGATCTCATTCTCAGTGATATTAATGTTATGCATTAATAGAAAGAAAAAAAAAATTGTTTTATTTAACCATTTTATTTTAAATATTACATAAATCTCTCACACAAGTTCATTTAGATTTCAATTCAATACGAGTTCAAGCTCATTTATATTAGAGAGAAAGCTGGTAGTGAACTTCCGTTAAGTGTAAGGTTTTGTGCATGTAGAAATGTTGCTTGGTAATTTGAAGTGTAATCGTAATTGTGCACTGTAAACTATTTGTGATTTCCCTTTACCATCTGTACTTTATATTGCCTGTTATTATCATCTAGTTGTCACAATCATGTGATATTCTGGTGAATGGCTTTGCTTAATATTGTTATTGTATATTGATGGACTAGCTACTATGAGTAGGATGGCTATCTTTAGGAAAACTTAAATCTTATTTAATCTAGTGACAGACCATAGAAATAGAATTCAATTTATTTATCTGAAAACTTCATTTGATTGGTTGTTTATTAAATGAAACAATTGTTTACTTCTGCAATTCATAGAATCTATATCTTGAATTTATTTTATTAGCTAATTACATGAATTCTTTGAATCAGACTAATGTTTTAATGTGAATAAGTTTATTTTATAATAAATTATAAAATTAAAATTGTATTTTAACTTTTTTTTTTTAATTGTGGATACAAATTATGATTAGGAGTATAATGATTTGTATATGATTGTTTTATGTTAAGTGGAAAACATGTTTTAGGCACAAAATTGATTCAAACTTTAATTATATAAGTATACAAATATACATAAACATAGATATTATTTAGCAATTGACCAATCTTGATTATGCATTCTTCTTTACTGCTCTTCTATTGGGAAGAAAAGAAACATAGATGTTGGAGAAGCCTACATTTGCTCATACATACATATATGAATAAAACAACTTCATTAGCTATTCTTGAGCACATAATAAAATGATTTATAAATAAAACATTTATAAATATTTTAACATGACTAAACCAAAATTACAATATATATGAGTATATATACACATATGTGAAATGCTATGCCTTGGTTATCTCATTACAAATGTGTATGCCCAGTCATATATTATATATATATACCCATTGTAAACATATAATGTCTTCAAAGATAAATATATAATAATGGTAGCAATCATAATAAATGAAATATTATAGAAGTTGCGAAGATATTTAAGATATATGTTTTTAATACACAAAACTCTTGATTCACGTACATTTTTCCATATCCATTGTCTGCTTATTTTGATATTGAAATCATAAATACAGAAATAGATGTTACAGAAATATAAATTCATTTTTCAAACTACAATTTCTTGTGCATTTATTATTGACAAATAATATTTTCTTCTATTTTTTATTGAAATAGAAATGTCTTAAATAACATTCGAGTTCATCCCAAATCTGTTTTAAATTACTTTTTTTTAAAAGTGAGCTTTTTTTTTTTTATGTGTGTGTCCAAAAATGCATAAAAGTCAGAAGCTGCATTTTAAAAATATTATTTGTTGTATAAAATTTGTCCAAAGTAAACAAATGTCACTAATTTATGCATATATAAATTACTATACTTTTTATATATAATTCAATAAATATAATTGTTTTCTCTTTTCGATATAATTGTAATTTTAAATAAACGTTAAAACATTTAAACCAGAAAAGACATACATCACTTTAAAAATATATTTTATTCATGGGAGAATGCTTTCAATGCCTTAAATATCGTATTAATAACTTTTTGTTTTGTTGCATTTTCTTATTATATGTACTTGTTTGCTATTTGTAAATTTTACATAAAGTTAAATTTCTTGTTTTTTATACAAATTTATGTAAATGATTTCAAAGAGCCCACTTTTTAAGTAGAGGGATGCTGGCTTTTTTTTTATTTATAGTGCTATTATTCTTGCTTCCCTGATCTTTTTCTATCATCTCTTTTGGTGCAGATCAAATTCATGGACTGATTACAGTTCATGTTCTAAAAATATTGATGAATACCCTTTACATTTTTTTGCCCAGTTATATAAGCACAACTACTTGCATAATAGGGTAAAAAGAAGTAAAGAGTACTCATCAATATTTTTAGAATATGAACTGCAATCGGGCCATAAATTTGATCTGCACCAAAAGAGATGATAGAAAAGGAAAGATCAGGGAGGCACATTGACAATAGCCAAGGACAAGTGCACTATAAATAAAAAAGAAGCCAGCATCCCTCTATCTAAAAAGTGGCCTCTTTGAAATCATTTACATAAATTTGTATAAAAAACAAGAAATTTAACTTTACATAAATTTTACAAATAGCAAGCAAGTACATATAATAAGAAAATACAACAAGGCTAAAAACAAAAAGCTATGATTATGATTCTTACGGTATTGAAAGCATGCTCAGCATGAATAAGACATTTTTAAAGTGATGTATGCTTTTTCTGGTTTAAATATTTTAAAATTTATTTAAAATTATACTTTTTATAGAAATTAAAGAATAAATTATTTTAAAAAAGCAATATTATTATATTTAATATGAATCCTGATTTAATTTATTTTGATTGTTTTCTTACCATTAACTTAACAGCTTCTTCACCCAGCATGTTAAAGTGCTTGTATATACTATTAAACATATATATTAACTGTGATACTAAAATTATACACATTGTACATACACATTTTGTATATAGTAGAGAATTACAAAGCATTTCTATGACTTTTCAAAACATTCTCTTCCATATTTTAAAAGGATTCTGCTTTATTTTCACTTATCTAACATTCATTTTCTCTAGTCCTTTGAAAAATAACGAGTCAAGAATTTACTCCATTAATTTGCATATCTTTCTAACTGAATTAAGTTTATCTTGTATAATATATTCAACAGCATATCTTTCATTTGTAACTCTATTTTTTTTTATTATCATTAGTTCAAATTGTCAGTAATTGCATTATTTATGAAGTTACATTGGAAGATTTCAGAATTTCTTACTTTACCTTTTTGTTCTCTCTCTTTTTTTTAAGTATTTATTTAAGATAACACAAAAAATTACATATATAAATTATATTACTGCCCATGTAATAAATCTTTCATAGACACTTCCAGGATATTTATGCAGTACCAGAGTGACAGATTTAAGGGCTAAAATTCTTGACCAAAGTTCAATAGGTTATTTCTGATGCACATAAATGGAATTCTGAAAACTAAACAATTGATTATTATTACTATCAGTATCCAAACAGAATATTACACCAAACATTAAAGTTAATTCTTTTTTATGAAAAAAAATTTTTTTTTTGATAATTGGCAAGGACACTATATGGTATGTAATTTATTTTACATGTTTTATTGATATATTTATTTAATTTATAAATCTTGATATAGTTGAAACTGCTGAATGGAAAGATGAAAACAATTTAATTTATGCCTATTGTTACAATTATTGTTTAAGCAATATCAACTATAAGATTTGTAATTTAAAGTATCAGTAAAAATTTAATACAGATTTTCTAAATTGTATTTTTAAATCAGGAAAAAAAAATAACCTTTGATATGGTGTATAGAGCAACTTTTGGCATGTCTGAGCCAAAATCTGATAAACCAGAGAAAAAGGTCTATTTTGTGATATCCATCACCACAGATAAGCAAAAAAGTATTAAATAATAATCCTAATTATGCAGTGACCTACTCAAAGTCTTAAAATCATTGAACATGTTATAAGTTTGTGATGACTAATATGGAAAATGTACATATCTGAGTAATAAAATATTGAGGTTTTTTATTATTATAAAGGTAAAAGAAGGAAACAAAATTAATCGGATATTTTACATTGTATTTGAGCATGTATGTACATTTATTTTAATCACATTGCGATACGTAATCACAAAAAAATCCTATAATGTTTTAAATAAGTTTAACATTTTGTGGTGGGCCGCAACATAACTGTCCTGGCTGCATATGGCTCTCAGGCTGCAGATTGGACACCCTTGTTCTAACTTAAGTGATGACAGAATGTTATTCATGAAAGAGAATATGAAATTTTCTATTGGGATAATTCATGATATAATAGAATTCAATTAAATGTGCTGTAAAATTTGAAATTCAATTGGATAATATGGTATATACATAGTAATAACTATGCATGCAAAGAATCTTAACTGGACACTATCAAAGCATTTACAAAAAAAAAAAAAAAGATAAAAAAATGATGAAAATTTTGCAAACATGATTACAAATAAGCATTAATACAAGATAGGTAATGAATCTATAATAATTGAAAAATATAAATAAAGAAAACACTGTAAAATCGTGAGTTTATATTTTAAAAAATTTCCATAACTTACTGTTTTTTTTAATTATGATTTTCATCATCAGTATTATTACTATTATATTTGCATATATAATCATATAGCATTTGTATTCGATATGAGTAAGTAACAATTATCCTGCTGTAAAAAAAAGTTTCCTCTGAAAAAAATGAAAGAGAAAACATTACTTACCAGACTTGTCAATTGTGAAGGTATAAGAGTTTGAATATTTTTTATTCTTGCTTTATATCTAAATAGTAATAGTTAGATACCCATATAGTGACTAACATTAGAAAAATAACTGAATTGGCTATTAAGTTGTCTAACTAGAAAAAAAAAATCTAAGCTTTTTAAAATACTGGAAAATTTTCACATTCATCTAGTCTGGATTTGAATGCAAGCTTTATGAAATGAGTATATAAATATATATTATCTAGACAAGGTAAATATTTAATGTGCATATATAACTTTAGAGATATGTGTATTTGTATTTATACAAAGGTTGTATATATCATCTGTATGAGCATTTTTATATTCTTATTTATAACTGGACAAAAGTAATGGTGTGGAGAAAGAAATATTTCACGTATGTTTATTGTATTTATTCTTTGAATTTTTGTACATACAATTTTTAATTACATTAAAATATTTAAATTATCAACCAGAATCAGTATGTATGATATATTTCTCCAAACTTTCACTGGTTATGAGGGAAAACATAACATTATAGATATTTCATTATTAATATTATTTTATTGATATGTAAGTGTATATTTCATGACTATCCATATAATTTTTAAAAAAATACCAGACTGATCAACTAATTTGGTTGAAGTATAATAAATAAATAAAAATTGCATTTCACCTCTGTATTCTGCTTTCTAGCTTATTTAAACTGGTTTACATTCTCAAGCTGATAATAATCAAGGCTAAAAATTGCTTAATATTTTTTCTTGCACCACTAGTTAGTTGATAAAGTGTCCAAGTTCTTGAATATTAGTTATTAAACCAAATTCTTAATAAGAATAAACTGACTGCATTAAAAAAACATTCTATAGATCATAAAATAGGCTTATATTTATATTATTCATACACTTATAATTTAATTTTATTATCATACTTAATAGTACCATTATATCTCTAAGTAGTTCAGTGGTGAGAGTCTAACATTAACTTCCATTAAACATATGCATTTAGTACTGAATTTAAGGCCCAGAAGAATTGTGCTGATTAAGCTTACAAGCTTAAAGTACCAAGACATGGTTATAGCATTAATCAGTCATATCAACCATGAATTGCTTATTATAATTTACTAGTTATAAAGACTTCATGGATTATAACCTAACCAATCAATGTTCTGTCTTTTTTTAAAATCCAGCAAAGAAATTAATAAGATTAAATATTGGATTTTAATTTAGAATCTCTGCTATGTACTACAATGAACGTTAAATTGTAATCTTTCAATTATATAGATTGTTCATGTAATTCTAATTTTTAATTTCATGTAGTTTATTAATAGTTCTTTCATTTTAGTGTTAACATATTTGTAATATAATAACAAAGTGCTTTGAAAGTTAATAATCAAATTACAAAAAAAATTGAAATGCCCCCTTTTATATCACCACTTGAAAATAAGATTATTTTAAATTTACATAATAGCAAACAATTTATCCTGACATCTATGAAAAACCGAGATCCATACGATATTTGAAGCAACAATTTTGCATACAAATGTTATTTTAGATGGATCACATGAGTATTTGAGTTTTTATATTATACTATTACTTGGATCATTCTATGTTGCAAATAAAATGAATTCCAAAATATTTTCCCGCAATTTTTAAACTTCTCTATAAGTCATTTTGATATTCTGTTTCCTTTATTAAAAAAAAACTTTATTAAAAAAAACAAACAGAACAAATGGATTTTTTTTTATTTGTTAATTTTATTAAAGGATTTAGTAAGAAATATATGGGTACACAGACATGGTATGAGTTGCTAGTTCCTTGCATAGCACAATTTGAAAGAAAATTACAAAAGAAAGTTACAATAACAACTGCAACTAATGATTTCTAAAACTGACTGCCCCTAACATTGCAATCACTTTGATCCAGGTGAGAAGGCAACTGATTAACATTTAGATTTGAAGAGAGAATTATTGAGAGCTAGTGCCCTCTTCTGGAAATTCTTTGGTAATAGCTGTATTTTTTGGGACTATTTTTTCCCATTTTTTTTTTTATTTCATTAATAATTCACATGAATTAAAATCACAAAATAAAAATTAAAAAAAAAATCTATTTACATTTATACTATATCTAATATTTCCCCCCCAAAAGTAAAAAATAAATAAATAAATATATATTTTTAAATAAATATTTGTATAAATATATACATAAAAAAAATTACAAAATAAATTTAAAAATAATTTACGTATATATTCCTCCTCCAATAAATTAATATGTGTATAAATAAATGAATAAAATAATTTAAAAATTAGTGAGAAGTAGGAACTTCAATGTAAATAAATAATAAAAATAACTGATAATTTTATATAAAAAAATGACCACTGCGAAACAGTACTTTGGGCATTTGTACACAAGTTTGAAAAATTAACAGCAGAACAAGAAAATTTGTTCACACTTGAATAAATAACCTATGTACAATTTGACTTAATATATATATTTTTATGAGCTAATTCTCCCCCCTACCCATGTACATATATTGAACAATGAAATTGAATGAGAACAAGGTGGGCACAAATAACTACAAGAAAGCCAACATGTGGGGGGAAAAAATAAAATAAAACAACAACAATAACAAAAAAGAAAATATACAGAAACATTAAAAAAATTGGCTATAATTTTATTAAAAAATACAGAGAAGGCCACACTTGGTAGATATTGAAATGAATCCAACAAAACAGTATTGCATTCATGTCCCCCAATAATTTTTTCATATATATATATTTAATATTTTTAATGACCCTTTTTAAAAAAAAGTGCCTCAGGTTTGTTCTACTCATTTCTGAGCCCATTTTATTTTCACGTTTGTATTTGATTTGGGTCTCAATCAAATCATCTGATGGCAGTTTTAGCATCAATAGCTGCTGTGCTTCAAGTATTGCTTGATACATATATTTTAGTTTTAAAAACAGAAAAATCGAAATTATGGCATGAATATACCATTTCCTATTATAAAAAGAACATGTTCTCCAGAAGTATGGGTGATGATTGGAGCACGCTTACTGGACAAGCTTCATCTTCCTCACTGAAAAGCACCATAAAAAGTGGGTTAGAGTCCTACACAAGAGGAGATGTTTGTGACTGAACCTTCACAGTTTTAACTTCCTCTTTGTGATGAGGTGTCAGAACCATCTTGTAAATATGTATGATTAACAACCAATGGAATAATACCCGAAAATGTATATACTACACTCTTATTCCAGCAAACAACATAAACTATATTTGTTGCAATACTGTTCATAAATATTTTTCACTGCTGAATAATTTAAAAACTTTTCTAATAATTACACACAAAAATTTACTGCTATTTTTTTTTTTTTTTAAAAAAAGAAGAAATCAGTGTATTCATAAAAACCAAGAAAATATTTTTTTCATTTTTAGAGAAAGAAAAAGGAGGAAAGGAGGTAGATCTTTATGATGAAATTTATTTTAACAATAAATAATATATTTTCCTGACAACAAAAATTGCTTTTAATCTTCAATTTTTCATCAACACTGCTAACAAACTTATGGTGAACAATAAATAAATAATAAAAACTCTCAAAACCAATCCCACTTATAATTATATCTAAAAGTACATTTATTTGAGACTAGCATTTGAATATATAATCAATTAAATTTCAGTATAAAATGAATACATATCTTCTTCCCTTAATAATCCAAAGAAATAAAATTATTATCTATGTAATAAAATTTTTCCCTGAACAGCCAGCCCAAGTAAAGAGTAGCTGACAGCAGAGCAAAAATTTAATGAATTTATTTCTGACTGTGGGAAATGAAAAAATAAATATAAATGGATAAAATTCCCTGTTTGGTTTAGTGCAATTATAGAGTGTCAGATTCTGGAGCATAGAGTCCTTGGATCAGTTCCAGTTTTAACACATTGTAGCACTCAAACTTAGGAAAGTGATTATAATTTTTATTTTAATGTATGAAACTGTTGAGCTCTGCTGCCATTTGATTATAAGAATATAGATTCAGTTTCTAGGTAACCCACAATAAATTATAAAATTTGAAAAAAAAAAAAAAATGTATGTAGAATATATATAACCAATGAAATCAATTCACAGAATTTCTGAATTGCATTATATATTCTCATAGGCTAGCAATTTGTGAAAAAAAACAAAACCAAACAGAATGGTCTTTTTCACTCTACATTTTTTTGGAGAAATATCTCTAATCATCATATGAGCTATGCTTCTAATTTACACAAAAAGATTTAATACAATATAGATGTATATTTAACTGTGAAGTTCATTAAATTGCTCAAATATAATGAACAATCATGCTATTTAAATAGAAAATCAGGCTATCATTTATGATGGGTAGATTCAGATGTTTAAACTCCTACTTTGCTTGATCATTAGAACTTTAGTCCAGAAATATATATTAAAGCATAATTTTCCAATAGCTACCTGATTTCCAAATGTAATTCACACCACAATAGCCAAAGCTTAATAAAATAATAGAATATCAACAATCTATTGTCAAGGCTTTATTTTATCTATAGAGTTCATTTTACAATAGAATATGGATACTGTATTAGTTTATTGACCTTTGGTTGTTATGCTGTGAAATATATATGTAGATAATGAGAGAGATCAATTTATTGACTTTTTCATTAAGTTAATAGCTTATGAGATTATAGAATATAATTCAGATATTACTGTGAACTGATTTGACTGGGTTACATATTTCCTTCTAGTTTATTGTCAAAACATTTCCTATATATAAATATATGTTTATTCATTTATTTTTTCTAAATTTTCCAACTGATTCACTAAAATAATTTTAGTTTAGTCAGCAGGTATTCTATTTTTATTTTTTGCCCAATTTAAATATTTGGGGCAAGATTTGTTTCTCTTTTGACCACATAAAAAAATAGCCATTAGAGAAGAATGTAGAAAATAATTCTCTAGATTGCAATTGAGAATTAGTGATTTTTTGTTTTTAGATGACAACATAAAATTATAAAATATTTAAGTGAGAAGTTAAATAACTATTTTTAAAAATGAATATATAGATCGTAGGATTTACATTGTCAATTTTATTATTATTATTATTTATTTATAAGATCACTCCTGATAATGATATAAAAAGGATTCTGCTAAACTTTTCAACATAGTTTATAAGAGTAATTTATGAAGACTATCTCCTATGAGTTTAAATGATGTTTTGCCATTGACGGAATCAAGATCAATTAATGCTAATGTTATCCTATATCACCTTTGTTCAATATATATATAATATGATATTAAAAAAAATAATTAGTAAAAAAAAAAAGATAAAACAAAAAGAAAACAAATGTAGGTCTTCATTATGAAAGATCGTTTCAGAAAAGTGAAATTAGGTGAAGATTATCTCAGGTTTTCCAAACTTGCCTTTGTGTAGAAACTTGTTTAGAAAATTGCAATTTCTAAATCATAAAGTACTGTTTTTGTTTTTTATTTAAATTTAGGATAGTTTAAATAAAATTTTAATTTTATCATCTTTGAAAAATTTCATGAAAGAATATATAACAAAGAGAGCAATCGTTATTATAGTACAATGACTAAATATTATCGATTTTGAAATTCTATTTATATCAATAAAAATAATAAATATAACGATAATAAACTATTATATACAGATAATAAACTATTATATACAGTCTGTATATAATAGTTTATTACTGTTATATTTATTATTTTTATTGTTATTACAATAGTTTTTAAATTAACGGACATTTTATTTGTATTATATGTATATAAAAAAACAGTAGTAGAACTTATATAGAAATACTTTTGATTATTTAAATTGTAATTATTAACTGAACTTATGTGGACAAAAGTCTTACATGAAGAAAGATATTATAGAAATTCTTATATATCCATTTAAAGATTCTATAATAAAAAGACAGTCAGCAAATATTGGTATACAAAATAACCAAAAAATCACATGATATTTGTTTCTTGTCCATATAAATTCATTGGCAATGATTACAATTTAAATAATCAAAAGTAATTCTATATAATTACCGATAAATAAATTAATTCAAGTTCAAACTGGCAATAATGAATAATACTGGAAGAATTAATAAAAGTTAACATACAAGAAAGCTAGTATTATAGCAAGATGAGGGAATAATCAATAAACTTAAAATAATTCTTGACTTGATATTTGACAAAATATTTTTATCAAGTTCAAGAATTATACTAAATTTATTGATTATTCTCTATTCTTGCTATACTACCATCTTTCTTCTATGTCAAATTTTCTTTATTCTTATAGTATCATTTATTAATGCCAGTTTGAACTTGAACACATTTATTTTTAATCTCTTTTCGATATATGTATAATAATTTAAGATTACAACTATAGTAAAAATAAACAGTGATAATATAGAATTATACGAAAATGCTTTTGATTACTTAAAATTATAATCATTATCAACCAAATTTGTGGACAAAAAACAAATATCATGTGACTTTCCAGGCAATCTATATATCAGTATTAGCAGACTATATTTTTACTATAAAATCTTTAAATGGATTTACAAGAATTTCTGTTTGATAAATTAAGAAAAAACTTGTGATAAACTTTGAAAGTAGAGGAAAGAGTATTGCCTAGAAAGAACTATTGATGATGATGATTAAAAATTTGTAATCATAAAATCTTTTTCACATCTCACATAATAAATTTTTTACTTCAAAACATTCTACCCATTTAATATCTTCTTAAAAGGTCCTTTATTTTATATGCATTTTGGAATATAATTAAATAAAAAAAATCTCTTTAAAGATGAAACTTCATTATAGAATATTAGAAATAGAAATTTTATTTTTTGTTTAAAGTAGTTATAATTGATTTTAAATCTATAATTAATTAAGTATATAGTGAATGTAAATGTAAGTGTGTCTATGTATGGTGTAGTTGTTTTAAAGGATAAGTTTAGTGACAATATCAATATCAAACACCAGTATTTAATTATTCTTTGCTAACAATAATTAGTTCAAATAGAAAGTCATTAAAGTATCAAACATGATTTTGAGTAGATAATAATTATATGCATGTAGCATTTTTCATGTTTACATGTTTTTTAAATATAAATCCTATGATCAAATTCATACATTTAGGTAAATTTACAATGGTCAGACAAATGAACTAAAACTTTATTCAAATTTACTATATATATAATATACAAACATTTGATATCTTTTTAAATTAAGAAAATTTTAGTCCAAAAAGTTTATAAAAAGATAAAAAGCAGAAAGGTCCAGGCAAAATTTTAGTTTAATCAAGTAAGATTTGTTAAACCCTGTCATGTGACTTCCTCATGATCTACCACAATTATAGTATTATAAATATTTAAATAGCTACATGAATAAGAACTAATTTTTTGTAAGAATATAATTGTTCCAAAATATATAAAACTGAAGCCTTGAAAATAATTTATAAACAGCATTGCATTGGCATTCCAAAAGTTCATTTAAATTGTATAAATAAGATCAAATATCACAGATGCAAATATTTTAATTATTATATTAGCGAAATTGAGAAAAAAAAGTTGGAACATAATTATAAAATTAATAATATATAAAAATAATAATTCTTATGAAACAAACAACAACAAAAAGCAAAGATCTGACTGAAATATGATTTTTTTTTTTCAGACTTGTTCAGCAACGAGAGTTGAAAATATTTACAAAATATTCTATATAAAAAAAAAAAATGATTACAATTAATCTTTAAATGTGGAATAGATGATATTCGAATGGTTGAATGAGCTTTTATCGATTAATTAAGAATGGATAATTATTAAAAAATATTTTCCACAATTAATAAAGTTTTTCATTCTTTCTACACTCTTATATTAAATAAATCTCTAAAACATTCACTTCTTTTTACACTTTTTCCAGTTCTTTTTATCAATTATCTGATAGCTTCGACTGTTTAGAAGCCATTTTCAGAGCTACAAAATACAATTGGATAATATAATTTCTTATCCATTTATACAAACATACTTATTTTGATATTTATATATATTTTACTATTTATATAATATTTTGTTATTTTTAATATATGTATGAAATATATTTATGAAACTACATAAACTTTATATTATAATTTTATTAATTGATTTGTAATGCAAATTTAATAATTTGTTAATTATCACTGTGTTCTTATGTATATATATGAAATACAACTATTTTTTTTCATGTGTCAAAGTATCGGCGAGAAGCAAATCCGTGAACCCGGGACAGCTACTTGTAAGACAGCTGTGGTGACCACTCAGCCACCAACTATTTTTTAACAAAATTTTTTTTAACATAATCAATTAAAATGAATAATTTAAACTTAATAATAATTTTAAACTCAATTTTATAGTTATTATTCCAATCAAAAATGTTATTTATCTTCTTTAATAACAATATTACACTATATTTATAAATAACTAAAATTATATCAGATAACTTTTCTTCATCTTGTTTACTTAATAATGTTTTTATTTTTTATTATATTTATATCATTTCATATTTCTCCTTATTGTGGACTTTTTAAAATACACATTTAAATTTTAATTGTATGTTTGTAACAGAATCTACATGTAATATAATATTTAATGCCCATAAGAATACCTATATTGCATTATTTTACTTTGCAAATCTCTATTCTTTTATATATATATCTGAACTCACACGTATGTTTTATTTAATAAACATTAATAATTTCAAGCCTGAAGTATGACTTATATTTAGATTTATTTTTCTTATGTGAGGAGCTTCTCTTTTATTTTTAATAACACATATTTTCATCAAATACATATCTTGTGACTTTTGTATGCACATTAATAAGAGATAATATCTAAGTTGCTTTAACCTTGTTCTAATTTAATTCTTTGTTTTCTCTAAGCATTTTCACATTTTATTTCATAAATTTCACTAAAATCAACTCTAGTGCTTTTGCTTAAATATTTATTATTTAATATATTTTTAATTGTGTTTCTTTTTCATTTTCCAATTAATGTGTTAATTTGTTTGTATTATTTCTATTTTATTTTTATACTATAAAATAATGTAATCTGTTGTTTTCATTAGGTAATTACTATTTTTAAAATGTTTTATTTTTCAATTTCTTTTTTATTAAACTTTTTATTTAAAAAGTAATTAATTGTTTTATATAATTTATGTTTAAAGTATTTAGTGTATATTTCACATCTGCATTTAAATATCAATTTGTGATATTATTTTTATTGGATTTGTTTTCTATATACTGACATTCTTATTTCTATTTTCTCATTATTAATTCCTTTTTTTAATTATATAGTCTTAAAAAAAAAGTCAATTTATTAATAATTTCTTTTTCTATTATAAATTTTTTTTTTTTTTTTGGCAATTTTATTTACAAAATTTGTAAAAAAATTTTTACCTGACTTTTATTTTTGTTGAAATTTTAAAATATAGTCATCTACATATCTTTGATTAAAAATGGGTTGCAATTGTCCTTTATGATGCTTTTTTTTAATTTTTAAGTTCATTCATATAAACATTTCTTAATATATATCATTGAATGCCCCCCTCCTATCAACATTCCTTTTTATATATAACATTCTTTATCAAATTCAAATGCAACTTCATTACAGCATAAAAACTAGTATTAAAAAAGTAGAAAAAATATTAAATACAAGATATAAAAACAATAAAAAAAAAAAAAGAAACAACAAACAGAATAAATAAAATTCTTAATAAAATAAATAAAAATAATATACACAAATAATATATAGAAATAGTAAACAAAAACAATATAAAAAAATGACTTGAATGGAACTTTTTGAAATAAAATGTAAAAAATGTGAACAAGAAAATGTAATATACACATATATAGACACAAAAAACTTAATTAAAACAAGGTTAAATCACCATAAATATAAAAATCTATTAATATACATATAAAAACACAGGACATATATTTGATGAAATGGTATTAAAATAATATGTTTTATAAAAAAAATAAAACATAAAGAAAAATAAAAGAAATTCTATACAAAAGAAAAATATGTTCCAAAAATAAATAACGATTCAATTCTGAAATTATTAATAGTTAATTAATTAATAAAATGAATGTTTGTGTATATGGCTATACAGTAAATTATAAAGACAGACAAAAGTTATAAAACTAAGATCACAATACTATTAGGGAATTATGTAATACTAATTATAAAATTTAAAAATTAAAGTTTTTTTTTTTTTTTAAAAGTATGAAAATAAAGATAATGACATTTTAAACTTGAATAGTATATTTGAAATTGATTTTAAAATTATTATTAAATTGTTGATTTTAAATGATTATATTGAAAATTATTATTTTTTAAAAAATAAAAGCAGTTATATTTTATATATGTATATAAATCACACACACACATATAATGGTAATGAACAAATTATGAGTTTCACATCACAAATTAATGTATAAAATTAATAATAAAATTACAATAAACAGTATACGTGTACATATATATGTTTATGTGCAATGTATATATGCATAATGTATATATGTGTATTATAAAGATACATACCAAATATAAAAAAATACATAAATAATAAAACATGGTAGGAATATGTGTATATATAAAAACATCAAATAAGGTTTATTGTAAGTTTGTATGATTAATCAAGAAATAATGTAATGCCATTGTATTTTACAGCTCTGAAGAAGACTGCTAGATTTTCGAAATGGTCAAACAATTGAAGAAAAGCCATTTTGCTACAAAAGTGCAAAAAGGTGATTTTTTTTAGATATTTATTTTATACAATTAATACAGTTATGCTATTTCTGAATAAAACAACATGACAATTGATATTTAGGATTTTTTATATGAATGAAAAGGAAAAACAAATAGTCTGAATAAAATCCTAAATGAAAATTAAGATATAATTTTTAAAATATCTTAATTTATATTATAATTGTATATAACAGAAAATTTTAATAGTATAAAATTATATGATAATAGATTCAACCTTTTTACTTTAAAAAACATAACATTAATATGCAATAATAATAATAACGGAAAATAGTAACAACAAAGTATATCTGTAAATCTATGCATCATATTTTTTTTAAAGTACTGCAAATCGAATATTTAAAAAATGCAAACAAAATTGGATAGTTCTAATGTCCAATGATCTTATTTACATTGTTTCCATTTTTTTATTTAATAAAAAAAATGTGTGCATGTAAATTATGATTAATCAAACTTAATTTATTTATCAAAAAAAAAAAACCTATTAAAATTAAACTTATATTGAGCATTGTGATATTTAAACAATTCAATACACACAAAATGTATATGTATAAATGAATTTGCATAAATATGTACATACACAAATTTTTATTTGTTAAAAAATTAATAAACAAAAATAACGCTCAAGTTTTATAAATGGCACGATCATTAATTTGAAAGTTAAATTTTACTATCACAATGTAGAATTCACAAAATTCTGATTCTTATTTTATATCTTCATTGCACAGTTAATACTGCAGACAGTTGAATGAATAGCGACAAGAGTGGCAGATTCAAGAACTAAATTTACTAGAGTAATTCTTAGCAGAATTTAATCAAACAATGGAACTCTTGTGATAAGTCCGCTACATTGGTTCTTAAACATTAACTTTCCCAGTAAATGACCACATCTTTTTTTAATTGTACATTTAGATAGCAAATTTTAACCTTTACATTAACATTAAAAAATTATAAATATATAATTGGCCATATGCATTTTTATTAATTTTTTTAATTATTTGAAATAGTATTTGATTTCAAATGTCAGTTAAAAATTTAAAAAAAAATAATCACAATAATTTAAATAAACTTTTCTTTTCAAAGACTTTCTTATTCTTTCTCCTGTTTTTTTTTTTTTTCAATACTATTCAAATCCAACCTTCAAATAGAATTACTGCCTCATAAATTTTTATCTTTCACTTGTAATAAGATGGTTTCTAGTAACTGAGAGAACTACCAATTTTATATTAGAAATAAATAAAAATTTTAAGTAAAAATAAACTTTTAATAATTTTTAATAAAATTATTTGTAAAAAACAAAAACAAAACGTTTATATAAATATTTTTTGCATCAAAATTAACAAATACTTTAAAACTATAAATAATTTCAAAATTTTACAAATTTGGATTAAAATATTGTGAAACAATGATTTATATAACAAATTTTTTCTCTTCACTTTCCTAATGTTATATTTAAAAAAATGAACTTAAAAGAAATATAGAAAATTTACTCATATTTAAATGGGTCATTATAAATAATTGATGAATTATTAAATTAAATCAACTGTATGTATATGAATGAATCTAAAAATACATATTCCACCAACAAGTAGTTAGTAAAAAAAAAAATTGAAAATATCATTAAAAAAAGAAAATATTTCAAATAATTAAGAATAAAATGAATAAATTCATAATAAAAATAGTTATCACTATTTGTATATAATTGGTTTATAGATAATAAAAAAAATAACAACCCTGAATTATAAGAAAAAAAATCAAAGCAAATGCATCAATTTAAAATAGGCAAATTTTCACTTATCATAATTAGTGATGTTTAAAGTTTTAATAAAGAACCAAAATTGCATTCATTTGGAATTTAAAAATGAAGCCAGAAGAAACACACATTAGTTATACATTTTAATGAAGGACTAATGAGATTATTTACAATTTTATATTTTATTTAAAAATTAAAAAAACAAAATTAATGATGAAAAACTATCAAAAATAAAATTTTAAATTATTAATAAATATTTAGAAATTGCTTAACAGAGAAGAGATTCCATCATAATTAATCACTGATAACAAAACAGTGAGGAAACAATAAAATGGAATTGTAATTTTTTAAAGTTAATATTTTATGTATTAAATAAACAATCTGGTTTTAAGTTACAGTATTAATTCTAATACTACAATATTTATAAATGATTCTTTTAAATGTAGAAGCCTCGATTGTTTTTGTTTTTTTTTAGTTTGAAATGGTCTAAGAATAATACATATATATTTTCCAATAATACTGAAAGAAAATACAAAAGAAGCTAGCATATATTATAAAAAATATATACTGTATATATGTTTTTTCTATAATAATAATAATATCTTAAAATTTAAAAACAAGATTCAAATATGATTTTTTGTTATAATACACAAATGGGGGATAGGACACATTTTTGTTAAAGATAGTTAGTATTTAAAAATATAAAAAAAATGTATATACAAAAATGGTAGTTCATATCAATTACCAGTTCTGGCTCCCAACCTAAACTTACTTCATTTCTAAAATGATATGAGTTGATCCTCGAGCAGTTGATCTAGATTCACCTCACATGTGGCAAAATCATTTTGCCTAATAATTAGCAGCACAGCCTGAGAGTCGATCATCCCCTGATTTATGTTAAGATTGTCTCTCTCACCATATTTGCAGGGCAGCTAACCTTCCATCTTCAGTACACTTGCAGCCAAATGGCCGTACAAAAGACAGTCTCCAGATGTAACTGGATCTTGGAGCGGTTCCACAGTATGAAATCACTGACTTCAATCAACAAGGCTTTTTAAGATCGTGACAGGCGATAAGTGCTGTCGAGAGAGGACATAGATCCTCTGCGAGAGTGGCTTGTTGGGTGACTGATCAATGAGGAAACATTAAAAAGCTTGTACCAGCCAATAACAATATTAGACAAGTCTAAATCATCCAAAAGGATTTGAGCTACTCCCATAAAAACTTTTCTTTCCATGCGTCCATAATCACCCCACACTGTTACCTATCATTAAAATAATAATAATAATAATAATAAATATGAATGAATAAAAAGTGTATAATGTTATGTTTATATAAATTTCATACACATTTGCACATGGGTAATTAAGTGTGTGTAAGCACATATATATGTGTATATGTTTGAAATAATATATATATACAAGATGATTGACATGAGTTATTTGAATAATTTCTTCTCAGAAAACCAACTGGATTAGTCATTTTATTTTATTTAAAAACTGATTGACATGTTTTCATTATTCAAATTAAAATTACAGATATTTGAAACATAGACTTTCAAGTTCTTCTTCAGCTATCCACTTTATCTCATACAACCGATAAATAATCTCCACTATAAGTACTTTGTACACTCATCAGTTGGTTCAGATCATCTCATCTCCTACACATATTTATAATCAGTATTCAGTTTATATTAAGATAGCAAATCTTCAAACTTTAATAGACAGGCTTCAATCTACTCCACTCTTCAACTCTTCATTCAGCCATACCATTGAAAATCTGATGATGTAATACAAATCCCTTGTTGATGCCAATATTATTGTGATGCCCATAGTGACTTTATGTCACTGTGACTCTTTGTGTATAAGACCTTATCCATTTAAATACCTAGAAAAAGAATGGGCAGGATACAGGCTAAATCAGTAATATTTGAAGACATGTATACATTCCCACCCTCTTCGTGTATTTAAATGGATAGGGTCCCATACGTGAGGGGTCAGAGTGACATAAAGTCAACATGGGCAGAACAATAATATTGGCATCATCAAGGGATTTGGGCATTCCAGCATCAGATTTTCAATGGTATGGCTGGCTGAAGAGTTGGTAAGTGGAGTAGTTGGAGCCTGTTCATTAAATTTTGAAGATAGGAATTCCTAACTTAATATAAACCAAGCACTGATTATATATATGTGTGGGAGATGATGAGTTAGATCATGTGTAGGCCCATGTGTATCAGTTATATGAAATAAAGTGGATAGCTAACTGGAGTTTGAAAGCCTGTGTGAATTCAAATCCTTTATAATTACAATTAAACTACAAGTATATAAAGTATATTTGTATTCAAATATTATTCGCATTAAAGTTTATTTTTATTTAAAAAAAAAACTCTAATATATAATTGGGTAATATAGTATCTTAAATATATATATTTACAAAGTCTAAATGTTATGAATGCATCTTAATCTTACTCTCAAATAATAGAATTGTCCAAACTACAATATGATCAAGTTAAGATTTTACTTCATTAACGCTTAAATAAATTAATATATATATGTGCTCTGCACACAGGTAATGAAGCTATTAATAAATTGTCAAAATTTTTACTGCCAAGCGCTTTCGGGACAGTCTACAGTCCCATATTCATGGACATGCTTTTCTACCTACCACAGCCAGTGTCGTTTGCTCTAAAACAAACGACACCAAACGGAAAGTTAGGGAAGCTTACTTCATTGTGGCTGACCCATCGGCAATCAACAGAAGAGAGGCCTGCTATTCCCTATCTCGTAAATGGTCCATGTAACATCTGCACATAAATTTGCATAAAATTTGCATAGTTTTACAGTTATTAACAGAATAACTCGCCATGAATATGGGACTGTAGACTGTCCCGAAAGCGCTTGGCAGTAAAAATTTTGACAATTTATTAATAGCTTCATTATCTGTGCACAGAGCACATATATATATTAATATGATCAAGATTGGATTGAATGTATAATTCAGCTGACCAATAAAATTGCAATAAATGTAAATAAATAGCCAACAGTATAAAGAGATCAACTGGAAAACTAGATCAAAGAATCTGATTGTTTCCAGTAAGGAAGAAGATTGGTTTATATATTGCTAGTCCATTTGAGAGAATAGTTAGATAACATTAAACAACTGTCAGGAGTTAGCTCTTCCAATATTTATGTAAACACAATGAAGCATATTCAAATATGAAGCAGGGAGCTTCTAGATACTGATATCTTGCATCTGAACATTAGGCAAGTTGCCCATGAGCTAGAAGTGTCAGGTTCAAAAAGGAAGTCTCAATATTCCTTCTCAAGCACTAGTTGTATTGTTAATAACTAAATTTTAAAATTAAAAAAAAAAAAAATTATCAAAAAACTAAATTTTCATAATTCAACAACCGTAATAGATGTGAACCTCATTATATAAACTATTGTATATATAGATCTTGTTACTGTAAATACTTATAATAAATATCATCATTTATTTATTGAAGTGTGTGTTATTACTGAATGATTAGAACATTATTCTTGCCATATTAATGATATAAATACAACACCACATAAAATATTATGCAAGCCAAAATAATTAGCAAATTCCTATAATATTTGTTTTAAATTAATAAAAAGAAATGTATAAATGATTATTTTACCTTAACTTTCAGAATATATGCTGCAGTTGATTTTGCGAAACAAAATTGCTTATGAGAATGGAAATAGAAGATAGTATTTCAGTTGATTATAATTCATACTTTTTTCTTTTAAAATTCAATAAAATTATGTAATATTTTCTGGTTCATCCATAAAATATTTTTAAAAAATGTTACTGATGCAAAAAAGATTTTACTATAATTATTTTACATACAAACTAATTATAATTATATCTACTGTTACTAATAGATTTTAAATTAATGCTTAAAGGTAAATAATTCTAAGCTAATGGATTATAGGATATTTCTTAGTTAATGTTTTGGAACAAATCACTTAATACAGATAATTAGTATAATCATTATGTTAAAATGGTTAGATAATATTTTGTTGTAAAAATGTTAAATACTATAATGGCATAAAAATCTAAATGATACAGATATTGTCTAAAATTATTTGATCACTTTTTGGTAAATCAATTCATTACACAAACATCATTATCTTTCATATAATTGAAAGTAGACTTTTTAAGAACAATAAGCCCATTAACTTAACACTAAAAGTGACAGAAATAGTTACCATACTGTTAAAACATTAATCAGCTAAACTTTTCTTTTTATATCACATAGTAAAATTGTTTATAAAATTTCTCTGTTTAAACACATACCATACCTAGTGTTTTCTGGAGATTTGTGATGACGGTATTTTAGTTGTATTTATATATTGGATTAATTCCATCATCTAATATTAAATATTGAATTTTTCTAAAGACATTCAATACTTAATATTAGATGATGGAAAATTCAATATTTAATATTAGATGATGGAAATAATCTAATATATAAATATAACTTACCAGACTTGTGGCTGATTCAATTACTGTTTGTGTTACCAATCTTTAAATTACATTCCTATTTTACATTACATGATTGTCTTTAACTAGCTGTCTTCCAGAAAAAATTGCAATATCCAAAAAAAAATTGTACCTTGGAAAGGAAACTTCAGTACTAAATTCTTCAGTAGATGAAATTGATTAGAAATAGTACACATCATTGTTAAAAAATTAAATGAATTAATTCTATTAAAGTTATCCACTTCATTCCTCTTATTGTATAAATAATCATGGATTTTATATTTTATTAGTGGAGGCCATTAGTTTTGTTAAAATGAATAACTGTATAGACTTTTCCCCTGTTAAATAGACTTCAAAACTAATTTTGATCTTGTGACCTGGGCTTGTGTATTCTCCACACTTCATCCTTTTTATCATAATATTCAAACTTAATTCTTGATAATCTTATTAATAGAACTATTTGATTAAAGAATTATATACATTTCTCTAATCTACTTACATCTAGTAGAAATATTTCTTAATGTTCACTATTCATATCAATATTGTTTGCAACCCCTCCCACAGGTTTTCTCAATCCAATTTATTTTGCTGATGAATATTTATTTATCTTTGGAGACTTTCAATCCAATATAAGATTTGTTTTCAGTCAAGATAATTATTGTAACAACTATCTTTGATAAATTATTTGCTACACCACCAACATATTTAGGTATTCCATTCAACTTTTTAAAATTTAAATTTATTCTTTGAATCAAATACTATTTAACAAATTTCAATATGAAATTATGCTAAACTTTCTATTACAAAAGTCTGAACCATTTAAAACACTTGCTTAACATAGTATTCAGATATCTCTAGGGAATATTACAATTGGTACTAAGTTATATTAATTAGTGAAATTTAAAAATCTTCAGTTTATGTATTATCAGTTAGAATAATTTATTTTCTCATTTGTAAAATAGTTTGAATTTAATTTATCTTGAGTAAGTTGTTGTTCATCAGAATTAAAATGTAAATTGCTATATTAATAAATACATCTTTTAAGGCCTTATTGCTCCAGTTATTTTTAAAATGCATTACTATATGATAGTAAACTTTCTTTATAGATTTTACTCTCAGCATGCCAACCTCAGTGATCATTTAAATATTAGTACATTCTGAGATGTCCCTTATAACAATGTATAAAAAAAAATCATATATTTTAAATCAATCTCTGAATGTCACTTCCTATTATTGAAACTGTATCCAAATTGCAAAATCTTTGTGTCCACAATTCTATTAAAATTTTTATTCAATCCTCTTTAAGATGCCATATTTATTAAATAATATTTCTATTCTAGATTTAAATTTAACTACATATGGCCTAAGCAAAAGTGACAGACATGTTTTACTTATTCATGTATCTACTTCATGCAAATCAGGTTATTTATCTTTCATAAATGATTTTTAATCCTCAAAATGCAATTGTGCAATTATTTTAAAAATTTTAATCTGCACAATGCCTCTATTGTTCATCATTCTTTCAAAATAACACAGGAAGTTTACTGTATTTTGTTATTTGCTAATAAAAATAATAATGTGTTAAAAAATCCATATTAATTTAATCCTCACAAATATATAAACACACATATATAGAGGCTCTTTAATTTTATCAACAAAAAATCATAGTTAAAACATTGTATTTCAGCAACTTTTACTAGATGTGATTTCTTAAGTTTGCAAATATTTCAATCCTTCTTTTATCCTTCATTAACTCTGTATTTATAAAGAGTCTTTTGTTTACTTGAACTTAAATATTATGAGTTATGATTCTATTATAATTTGACTACATTGAGGTTAACTATCTTAGAAGTCATTCATCAACATAAATTGAAAATTTTTGTAAATACTTTACAGTGTTTTTTAAATAATATCATCAATATGTCATAGATGGTAGATGAAGTAACTATTGCTTTAGTTAATCTGCCTACTTTTAGACAGTAAACTTAAAATATATAATTATTGTCAATAACATTTTCAGAATAGTAATAAAAGTTGCAATGTGATAAAGGAATGCATTGTTTAACTTTTTAATCCACAACAGTATTCTTACTAAATAAAAAAGATAAAGGAGATCTTCTGATTCAAAAGATTATTAGTTATATTTAATTTTGCATTATCATATCATTCAACAAATATCAATATGATAGAATGTAACTTTGTCACCACTCTTAGTTACATTTGTCTGAGATATTGCTTCCAGAAATTATAGTAAACTAATAAATTCTT
Organism: Epiperipatus broadwayi; assembly: GCA_028023455.1. Classification (NCBI taxonomy): domain Eukaryota; kingdom Metazoa; phylum Onychophora; class Udeonychophora; order Euonychophora; family Peripatidae; genus Epiperipatus; species Epiperipatus broadwayi. Next base: position 1,632,949 of record JAQFVV010006204.1, read on the forward strand.
AAGATGTCATAATAGAAAAGTGATCAGAAATTATATAAAATTCTCATATTTGTCATATCCATATCCTAAAAAAGTAGCTGAAAATGATGAACAAAATCACTGTATAGAAAAATTACAAAGCATGTTTACTTAATTTTAATTGTGAAAGCAGTTGATAGAGTAGAAATTATTATGGTTAGGTATATTTAAAAAAACAGCAATATATACCTAAAATTAGAATTGCTTTACTACCCATGCCATATTTCTGATAAACAAAAAAGATTAGAATAATCTTAGAAAGCTTTCAATGGCAGATTTGTGATTGTGATTAATAGCATAAAAATATGGACTTCAATTACTTAGTAAGTGGAGACTAATGTAACCATATGATTCTTGGAAATCAATTCATACAACTCTAATAACAATGAGACAAGAAGATTTGATATTTCTGTCAAATATTCTTATATTTAAGGAGGCTATATTATAGATCTTGATCAGACAATGTACAATTCTATAATGATAAATCAACAACTCTGAATTGTGCAAAAAAGAATTCTAGCAAATATTTTGACAGATAAATATTTTTATGAAGCATGTTCTTTATAATTACTTAAACAAATTACAATTACCAGATTTCATATTTAATTTTGTTATAAATCAATATTATTTATAATTATTATGAGTGAAATTATTTTCCCTTTTTTTGTCATTAAAAAGCTAGTCATTTTTTAATTACTTATATTTAATAAAAGTAAACAATTAAAAATCTAAAATAAAGTAAATAATAAGATGTATAAAATCTATAAGGATAGATAAAAGTCTCAATACAATTTGATTTTTGTTGGTGGATTTATACAGATAGTGTATTCAACATTTTTATAACCAGAGTCTCAGATAATATTTAGTATATTGGCCTCTTATATCTACAAGCTAACATTTTTTTTAGATAAATATCAATTTTCAAGTTGTCTCAATATTTTGTGTTCTGGAAGTCAGTCTAGATTACCATCCAATGTTGATAGTAAATGAATATTTATTATTTTTAATCTGAAAAGTGAAAAAAAAAACAAAAACAACAAATACGGTTATCTCCAATAAACTTTCTAATTTTTTGTCAAGATAGATAATTGTTTATATTATTTAGAGTATTGATAATCATATTCAGAATTTTAAGGTGACAATTTGTGATTTTGACTTCAGAATATTCTGAATTTATATATTGAATTTAGAATATAAATGCAAATGTTTATAAGAGATCATGAATGAAAAGTAAAAGTCAGTCAAAAAGCAAGCAAAAAGCATATTAAATGCCAATCAAAGATATAAAGCTAAAAATATTAATCTATATGGAAAGAATATAAAAATAAAGTTTCAAATGTCTAAAATAAAAATGGACAAAATACTTTAATAATTAAATGACCAGCATTTGATGGACAGAGAAAAGGAGAAGATAGAAAAATGAATTTAAAAAGCACCCAAAACATTTATGATTAATAAAGAAATCTATGAAAGCATTTGAGTGGAGTTACTGACTAGTAGTGATACATTTATAGCAGGAAACAACTAAGTATCTAAAAAAAGATTTATTGCTTGAATCTGATGTATTGTAAAGATGATCACTTGTGGATAATTTCCTTTAAGAGTCCTTAAATATTTTTTCAAATAGCTTGACTTTAGTATAGGATTAATTGTTGATGTCAATTTTTGCATATACAGGTGATTTGTTTTGAAGCCATTTTGAAAAAATTATAATTCTTAATCTCAATTTGGATCTCTTCTGATGATGAACTATGATTGAGAAAACAAATCTTTCATTTTATATTAGACATTGTTATAATTTACATTATTTCTTCAAATATTTTGTGATTCTATTTTAAATGATTAATATAAGCAAAAATTCTGAGATACTTATTTGGTGAGACAGTTGGTCAAGTTTAATGATTTTGGATATAATATTAATTTAAGGATCAAATATAAGTTGATATGTTGAAGTTCAAACTAGAAGAGGTTAAAACTTCTATGTAATTTTTTGGAGTGTAAGTTTACTGTTACTACTGGTAAGGCATGTAGAGATTATTATGAGTAATAAATAAGTTATAAGGTTTTAATTACTCTTAATAATGAATTTGAAAAAATTGATAGCAAGACATGCCCTGAACAAAAGATATATATACCACTTGCTTTAAAAGATTTTTCTTTAATATGTCTAACTATATTTAGTTTTTATAACAGATATCATTAGCAAATGATGATTATTTTGTTAAAACAGAGAAGACAAAATATTTCTCATAAAAAAAAAAGAGATTAAATTGTATAAAAACTTATTTTTGAAGAATTTGGAAAACTATAAAATCTCGAAATTAGTTTGAAATTCTGTTAAATTATTTTGTTATTCAATGTGTGGATTTTTTAGATAGCTCAACTTTTAACAAAATATCATAAAAGAATGGGTTTAAGTCTTTCAATTCTCTATTATTCATATATTTGATTGCCAATAGCTATAGGGTTTAATGGTTTGTATTTTAACACTTTGCCACCCACAGTTTTTATTTATCTGTTTGCCATTGTCCTAAACAAACTCTTAAAGATATTAATTAAAAAGAATTAAGACAAAGAAGAAGAATTACTTTAGACATATCCTTAGAGAAAGAGAATTATTTGAGGAAAATATTAATAAACATGCAAAAGGTAACTTTGAAAAAAATAATTTTGCTCAATAATTTGCTCACTGGCAAAGAGTTAATCATATTTTAAATAAGTGAAAACCATATTAACTAACATTTAATTTATATCAATATTTTAAGCAAGCTTATTTACCTGAAGGGTTCTCCTTTGATAGGATTCATTGAATAGCAACAGTTGCTGGTAGAGAGGGTCAAGCGTCCTACGAGCTGTACTGGTCTTGGCTTTAGATACACAATGTTTTCCATCCATTAGATAGACTTTTATATAGGGAGCTATAAAAAAAAATATGAATAAGAGAATTAAAAAAAAAACCCTTTTTCAGAACTTATATACTATGCATCTTTTTTATTTTATTTGTATATATATTTATTAAGACAATAAAATCAATTACTCAAAGAAGTTATAATTGACTATTTATTACTCTGCTTTCAGAACAGGTTATATTTGCCTGATTAATGAGGTTTGTTTAAACTTCTTTGCATTATTAATCTCATACTCCTTGATCAAGTTGAAATCTTTAGTGTCTATATAAACATATCAGACCATAGATAAAGGTGAAAACCTTAAGATTTGAGTATTATATTTGTTTGTATATATACACAGTTAAGATAAACCAATCTTTAAGAATTCCACTGTAGGACAACTTCTCCAGCAACACCTCCTCCCTTTCATCAGTAAAAACCAATGAAAAACAAAAAAATATTCATCAGATTTAAATAACTACCAAGTAGTGAAAGTTTCAGATTTTCCATTCTTGTTTTATCCTATAATTAAATATATATATATATATATTGTCAAGCACTGGTGATCAAGAGGTCAGAGACAAATGCTTTATAAGCAGTTGTCCCGGGTTGGCGAGTTCGCTTCCCGGCTAATGCTATCACACATGAGAAAAAAATATATACATATATAGGTTTCATTGATCAAGAACAGAGAATATATTTATATATCCTTTACAAGCAGCCTACTGAGTAATATATATTTCCATTCACCAATCTTCTTTGTTCTGCAGATGAATAATTAAATACTGTTTCCCCTACATTTATTGCTCTTTTTTTCCTTGGAGTTAGGATAGCCATACTCATTTTAAAGTATTTATCTACTAGTAATATATACACACGTATATAATAATAAATGCTTAGCTACAGTATGTGATATGCTTCATAAAATTTCAAAATATTTTTAAATTAAAATATTCAGGTTTAGACATACTTTATTAACATAATAAAGCAGTATTTTTAATTATACGCTTTCTTTAAAAAAAAATCATTCCAAATCATTATCACCATCATTAGAAATCACTCATAAATGATTATGACCATTGTATTTCCAGATGAAAAAACAGACAAAGAACTACAGGTAAATAAAGAGAGAGAGAAAGAGAAGAATAGAAAGATATTCAATTTTAATAATTGTAATAATATTCATATTTCCCAGTCAATTAATAAGTATGGAATCAGAACAGAAAGAAATCAGATTGATTTTATTTAAGTTAAAAACTTTCCATTATATATTTTTATTACTACTGTATTTTAATGAGTAATCACAGCATATGCCATATATAAATATATTTTATAAAAATATGATGGGCCAAATAATTCATTCCAATTATTTTAGTTAATAAAATTGTTTCTTAACAATAGATTTATCATTAGTAACATAATTAAACATATCCCCCAAATTATAATATTATTCAACATCAATCCTGTCAAAATAATCGTGAAAATTTTTTAAAAAATTATTTATTTAAAAAATTAAATTTCACTATTCTCCAAGAGTTATTCTTTAATAGGTAAAATAATATTTTCTAAAAAAGGCAAATACCTAAGTTCTAAATCATTATCACCTGATTAGATTTAAAATTCAATTCTGTCAGTTCTAAGATTTTGAAAGATTTTGTTAGAAAAAAGTTAACATTTTAAAAATTTAATAAAAATGTAATTAAGCAAAAAATTTTAATGTGAAGTTAAAATGTAATGTTAAATGCTTATGAGGATTTAAAAAAAAAAAAATCATTTGTTTGGTAATTTGGAAGTAAAAGTCTTTGCAGACTCATACTAGTGTTGTCATTGGCTTCTTTTTCCAGTTATATTGAAATCTCTAGAAATAAATGGAGAATTTTTTTAAACATGTATAATTATGACAAATATAACAAAGAATATTTTGCTTCATTTATCTTACTTAATGAAAAGTCTTTCACTGCAAATCTTTTCAGCCAACAATACAAGACTTTATGGATTGACTTTAGCTTTTTACCTAAATGCTATTTCTATTTCCCCATTTTTATAGCAGAAATCTAAATCACTAACGGGTTTCTATATATTTAAACTAATTAATTATCCATCATTTGAGTTTTGGAACATAGATAAACTCTGTGATAAATTTAAAATATGATAAATGATATTGCCAACTATTAGACCAAAAATTTATGGATTTTTAGTGGCATAAATCCAAAAATTAATAAAAATAGTAAATCAGGTTTGCGTATATCAAAAAATTATCAGTCAATAATTTTCTATCTTTTCCAGTTATCTAGCATCAATATATTCATATTAAATTTAAATCTATAAAAAGCTAACTGATTATCTGTTTGTTACTAGAAAGCTATTTGCTTGGGCTAAATTGCTGAGAACTCTTGAAAACAATCCACAGTCATTTACTTTGCTAGATCATATCTAGCTATCAAGTATTTTAGAAAGAAGTAAATTATAAAGGCAATTAATCAACATAAAAAAAAAAATGTGTTAAAGATTGCACATTTTTTATAAATCATAGCTGTAACATCCATCTTGTAGTAAATACCACAGCTTAGTATAGGTCCATTGTTCAATTTATTAGAATTATTAGAGAACAGCTCAAAATATCTTATACATCACCTTCATAAAAATAAAGGAGAGTTTAAAGACATTCTGCTGAAAAGGTGCTTCATTACTTTGTCAATTCTTTCCATTATTGACATTGGTTATGGTCATGATTTTAATGTGTAAGATTAGGACAAATAGTTTCTAGTTATAAAATTGAAACATGGCAAAAGTATAATAAAATTTATATATTAAGTCATTTCTGCAATAAAAAAAAAGATTTTAAAATGTAGATCAAATACCACTATTAGTGGCTGCCAATAAATAAAGTATTTCAAATTTGCTTTACATTAGTCTCCATAATAAATTAACCCATGATGAATATCATGATGTACTGTCATTTCTTACAAAAAAAAAACAAAAAACATATAAAAAAACAAAATAAAAGATAAAAAATGAATTTTGTGATGATTATACAAACTACTTTGTAAAACTACAACTATATACATATAATTAGCTTATTCATTCATTGTACTAAATATTTTCTATATAAGTAACTAGAGGGATTTAAATTTAGGATTTTTCAGTTTCGTCTTTTCAGTCTATATTTGTGCTTCATTCCATCTCAAACAACTGATACACATGACTTCATAATGGGAAAAAAATAGATGATCCCAAATATATGTATTTTGTGCAGAATCAGCACTCATTAGTTGGACCAGATCATAATTTTCCACACATATACACAATCAGTGCTTGGCTTATATTAAGATGGCAATTCCTTAAAATTAATAAACAGCTTCAATCTTCTCACCCTTCCAACTATTCAACTGTCAATTTCATTGAAAAACTTATGATAGAATGCTCAAAGTCTTTGGTGGATTTGATATTGTAGTCATACCCATGTAGACATTATGTCAATATAACCCCTAATATTATTAGACCATTATGTATTCATATATATATATATAAATAGGGAAAGGATGGTCTGAACATGTTAACCTATTTTCAAGACAAAATGTAATTAAGTGTACTGAATATATTCTATATAGGTAATTAGAGGGATTTGAACTTAGGATTTTTCGATCTATATTTGATCCTTCACTCCATCTCAAACAACTGATATACATGACTACATATGTGTGAAAAAGATAGATGATCCCCAATATACATATTCTGTGCATACAGGAAACATTCGGTACACTGAATAAATAAGTTAATTATATATTGCTTTGGAAATAGGTTAGTAAGTTCAGCCCATCCCTCTTCTATTAATATCTATGGATACATAATGGTCCGATAACATGAGGGGTTAGATTGACGTAATGTCTAGATGGGTATGACTATAAAATCTAATCCACCAAGAGCTTTGAGCATTTCATCATTGGTTTTTCAATGAAATGGATGGCTGAATAGTTGGAAGGATGAGAAGATTGAAGCCTGTCCATTAAAGTTTAAGGAATTGCAATCTTAATATAAGCTGATAGCAGATTGTGTACATGTGTGGAGGATTAAGATATGGCCCAACTGATGAGTGCTGGTTTTGCATGAAATATGTGTATTCGGAATCATCTATCTTTTTCACATTTATGTGGTCCTGTATATCAGTTGTTTGTGGTGAAGTGAAGGACAAATATAGCCTGTAAAATCCTAAGTTCAAATCACTCTAGTAACTATATATATATATCTCACAAGTCAATCATTTGCTCTTGTTATTTAATAATTTACTTCATAATATTTTAATTTTTCCTATAGTAAAGTTTATGAAATATTTCAATTTTGTCTCCAATTATAATTCTCCATCATACTCTTTCCACAAAAGTAACCAATATTGCGTTGACTTCGATTCATTTAGATGCCTACACAATGAAAGTGTAACTTTACAATATTAGATTCAATAGTTGGAGCTTATAGTGATTGATCTTACCGTCATATCTTTACAATCTTATAAAGCATCATTTAATAAAATTTTTCTGATGTCTTGTGTTTTATTGATACGAAGTCCTTGATTCACTTTCATGTAATGTATGGGGCTAAAAACTATGCTACACACAAACTATTTTATTTGCTCATAAATAATCAAGTTTCTACCAAGATATTTAAATTGTTTAGCATTCTCTAGTTGATATCCATGATAAAACTGATGGAACTTTTTCTTCCATCACTAATTGATAAATTAATTATAAAACCAAAGTTTTTAAATGTTGCTTTTAAATTTTAAAAACATTCTGTAAATGATCTTTTGCATTATCAAAAATAGTACAACTATCAGTATACTGCAAATATAGAAGCCAAAAACATGAGATACTTATTATTGCTTTTAATATGTGCAGCTGAAAAATTCTGCCATCAAATTAAGATTGTAATCTTGGATGACTGCTTTATGAGGCTGCCTATGAACTATTCCAAAGATGCTGTCATAAAAATGAAAAACAAAATTGAAGCAAGCATACATCTGTTTAACACCAGTTTATATTTTGATTTTTGGCCAGCAATAATAACTTTTCCTTTGACTCCAGAAAATGTTGTAAACTTCATTAGTCAACAAATTAATTTCAAATATTATCAAAAATCTTTTTTAAAAAATGTGTTGAATGTTTTTGATAACTTTTCTATGGACATTTTTTCTACATTTGTCTGGCAATAAAAGCTACGTCTATTGTGATTCTTGATTTTTTAAAATTACACTGTGCCTCTGATAATTATTTAACAATGTCTGGAAGCAATAATGCTCAACAAAAATTTAAATTATTTTTTTAAAAATTAACCTGTTTTTTTTTTTTCAGTCAGAGCCAAATAAGATTGTTTAAATGTTTTAATAATAAAATTGAATCCTGCTTATTATATTAATACTGTAAATCACTAAAACAGTGATCAATCATGTTTTAATGCTATATAGATTACAAATGATAAAATATACAAAATATATTCAGAGACAGATAAAATTTAAAATTAAAAAAATAATAATATTTAGCATTTGTCCTATTTATTACATATAATTAAATCTGAATAAATAGTAATCCAATATGCAAAAACATTTTTTTAAGAAAAACTATCACAAAAAAGTTTAGCATCAGAATTAACAATAATCATTTTAAATAAAAGCATTAGTTTAGAGATTTTTTTTAGTTCCCATCCTGTTTCAAAATTTTGAATAAGACTACATATTTATTGAAACATGATTCCTGGAATAATGAGCTTGATCTTGGAATTTCACTGCTAATGATAATAGAAAACTTTCATAATTTGAAGTTGCAAAATCAAGTCCCAATTTCATTTTGTCTTCACTTAGTTAAGTCCAATATCATCATGCCATATATGTTTTTTAAGTTATGGATAAATAATATAAGCAATGGAACATATGTTTTTTCATGCTTCATCAAGAGTCTCGGTCATAGACTTCAAAATGCAAATCATATTTTGAACATTTCTCTTAAGTCCAATGTTGACAATTTTTGCTTGTATGTTATAAATAATTTTTATTCTTTTTGCTGATTTTTAGAAATATGAGCCAGTTTTTATACAAACCACTAAACTGTTCTGATGGTTTTCAACAGGAATGATAAGTTTTGAAGCACTTGATTATCTAAAGTGAACATTTGCAAAATGATTGCTTTGAAAATGTTTAACAATATTGACAACTTATTCTTTCAGATTTGAAAACTGACAATTATTAACTAAATTGTTAAATAAAAAGCACTGAACATACACAAGTAATTAAAGTTTACAAACTATCATAATTGTTTAAAGGAAAACAGTTGGCTTAAGAAATACATTCATTATTTCAAACAATCCTCTATTATATATTATTATTAAAAAAAAAACAATTTTAGGCATTTTATCAATGTATTCCTTTATTTAATTTGTGTAACATGCACAAAATTTAATACAAAATTGAAGGTATATTTCATTGTGACTTAACATTCTAAAGTAATAAACTATAAAGGGTACTAGCTTGTCATTCACCAATGACTGTTCTGTTTATTATATGTCTTAAAAAATAAAAGTCATAGCAAATTACTGATAGAGACTACACATTCAATGAACCAAGGTTACACTACAAAATTCATAACATTGTATATAAAAATTTTCCTAAAATTTGTAATCTGAGATTAAAAGGACCATGAATAAACAAAAATAATAAACATCAAAAAAATTAAAACTTGCAAAAAGTATAAGTTGGCTATTTTTTTTTTTTAATGACTTCAAGAATTAGGTCAATTTAATTGTTAAATTTACTGATGACTTATATGTATATTGCAAATTTAAATATTTTTTGTGTCTATTATTTTTGTTATTCGGTAGTCACAATTGATTTGCATTTTGTAAAATGATTCCTCATTCTATGTATTTGACCTTCCAACTCATACCCATATTTCTTTACTTCGTGATGCATACTTTTCTGCTCCCATTTTTTTTCTCATCAAATAAAAGTCAGACTAAATCATTCTTTTCTTTACTTACCTTACTAGACAATTTCCTTAAAATAAAAAACTGTGAATTCCTCTACATAGGGAGAATTCTCTAATTGCAGACTTTGGGAAATTCATTTAACTAGGGGATTTTTCCAAATGCTAGCTTTGGGAATTATATTAACATGTAGTGAATCTATATATAGAATATAAAATTACATCAGGATAAAGCTAAATCACAAATTAATATCTAATCAAAATGCAGTTCATATGTTATGACCATTCTAAAAATATCCTTCTTTAAAAAAAATTTGTTCATGCTGAACTTAAGTTAAATAAAGATTTTGTTTTTGAATATTTTTTTCATTATAAAATAATAATTAAAAAGAAGCTACTGATACTGCCTATTGATCTAAAAATGAACAATTGCCAAATAACTACTAAATTTAAAATGTTTAAATATAAACAGACATTATTGTTTTAATAATAGAGGTGGAAATAATAATAATAAATAATAATAATAGTGAGAAACTTTTAAAATGTGTTTAATAATTAATACAGATTTTTAGATCATTTTTTACAAATTAAAATACTGGAAACATCTTTAAAATAGGTATACAATTTCATAGGCCATATACTTATATTTGTATAAATTTCTATTACCACATATTGAAAAATTTCATGGGGGATGTCATTTGGACATAGATCCTTTTAATCATTAAAATTACAAAGAGTTTTTTTAATTTCATTTAAGTTAGACATATTTTCAAAATAAATATTAACAAGCTAACTTAACTCTTGTATATGAAGTATGCATTTTAAAATAGGAATCAAATATAAATCATTAAAAGCTACCATCTCAATTTTTGTATTATGTTAAAAAGATGATCTAATTACTCTCGCTTGTTTAAAATATCACCATAATTGTATAAAAGAATGCCATGTAAGATCTAATAAGATTATAATATACTTCTTTAGACCCATGAATTATCTTCAAAGCATCAAAAAGGGTGTTAATTGTTTGAGTTTCAATTTATTAATCATTATCAGTTGTTAAACATCTGTTACATCATTAATCTTTTAATAATATACTTCAAGATAAATAATTTGGTTTCTTAGCAGGTTGCAGTACTATATCTACAATTAATGAACATAGATGTTGTAGTGCTGAGTCTTTACAAATCTCTCAATATACTGTTGGTATTTAATTTGATCTTACCAAAGCATTTAATTATATTTGACATAATATTCTTTATACTAAATTAGCTTCTTATGAAATTTCCAGTTATTTCCTGGTTTGGATTACTGGTTACTTACAAAATTGAAAGCAAATGATAAAAACTGATAATGCTGTTAATAATAGTTTGTTTATTAATGAAAGGGTTCCAATTTTAGGATGATTAATGTTGTAAGACAAAATGATCCTTTTGATTTAACACAGTACTCAATTTATATGACTATGCAAATGACTTTGAATTTATATCTGAGATATCTAAAAAATTGTTTCAAAATTTGTGTTAAGCATAATTTGTCTATGATAGAAGACTACTTAAGATCAAATAATTTTGCCATTATTGTGAATAAAATAAAAATGATTGATTATGTTTAATTTTGTACAAGGATGTTGGGAATCATTTGTAATCAAACTGTGTCAATGTTATATAATAGAATTTGTTAAGAATAACTTTGTCTTTAAGTGAATTCATGTTTGTCACAGAGAAACCATATCAGTGACTTTTGTAGTTGATTACACAAATTCAGTTATCTATTATATTATTTATCTAAATTTCTTCTTATTAGTATTTTATTACTGATGTCTCTAGAATCACACTTTACTTCCTATATATGGGCAAAAGGTAAATTGATATAGTGAAAGATTTGTGTCTTAATTATGACATTTATTCACCAACTTTATTTATGTAGAATTAATTAGAAACATATATTGATTTTATATTAAGAAGTATTGTTTATGTTATCTCAGAGTTACCAACCACTCTCTCTTATATATAACTGGATGTACTAAATTTACCTAAATCTCATAACCAAGTCAGAGAGTATATCTTAACAATTATTTATTCAATGAAGTAATGGATCATTTGGATTTGAACACATCACTTTTATCTATTTTTGATTTTAATTTAATTTTAACAGAAACTCGTATAATTACTAAATTAATTTTTTATTAATATTAATTTTGTTGATATAATTAAATATTTGAATACCATCTATATAACTTCATATAGCCATTTACTATGGATTTTATTGCGATTTTTTTTTTTTTGGTCAGGAAAGCTATAAAATTATCATACCTTGGAATTGAAAAATATGTATGTATTATTTCTACATAAATTATCTAAATTCTTATGAAACATTAAATTTATTATTCTGCTAAGGAGAAAATGCCATGTTTCCTTTTAATAAAATCATTAATATTGAATCAATGTCAAAAAATCAATCATAATTCTTTTTTTTAAATTAACTCACGGATAATCTGTATTCACAATGCACTCCTTAAGTACTAATTTTAGTGTTTAATAGATAATAAAATTTAGAACGAGATTTAAGTGCTTCCAAAAGATAAATATTAAATTTCCAATTAATACATTTGAAACCAGGATCTATCTTTTAATTAATGTAATTATCATTTTAATCTTGGACTCTTTTTGATACAAGAAATTTTAAATATTCTTTTCAAAGAAACATTTTAAAAATTTTAATTCTCTTTGAAATTAAATTCCAGCTTTAAATATAATTTATTCAAAGAACTAAAATTAATCAAGTAAATGTTTTTGAAATGGAATATCAAATATTCCTAAGATTTTATTTTTTGTAAAACACTGGCAATTATCCATGTTGTATTTTATATCAATTTCTTTTTAGTTATTTTCTTTGGAAATATTTTTCCAGTTTCATTCTTGGTGAAAAATTTTGTGGAATAATGCCATTGACATCAAAAAGTTTGTGACACATTTTGATTTTGTACGATGCAATGCACAATGGATTTTTTTTTCTTTTTTTTTTTATAAATTAATATGTAATGTTCTTATTAAGACAATATTTTCCACACTGCACTGACATGGTTTAAATTTAATTCTAGTCCTTTTTCAATATCCTATTTTAGTTAACTCTTTTTGAACTTGTTTTTGATTATTATTTTTCTCCATTTCTTCTAGGATCATTAACAATTGTGTTGTGATATATTTAATTTGTAATATTTTCATCAATCTTCAACACTAAAGCACTCACCTAAAATAGATTTCTTTAACATTAAGACTTCTAAGTACAATGTTAGGATTAGCATTTCCTCTCCTGCTGATTTATTCTTTCATTAGCCAGTAGGGAAAATCTTTTATTACTTTACACTAGATCTATTACTAAGTTATCATCAATAGTATATTATTTTCTATCTAAAAAATTCTCACATCAGTTTTTAAGTGTTTGCTGTACAATTCCATTCACTTTTAAATAATCTCCAATTCATGATTAATATATCCTTCATTGATCATCATTTTTTTGTATTATAATATGCTATTAAAACTGATATTTCATTTTATCTTTGAAACCTTTGAATTTCTTTAGCGTTTGTGGATTTATTTGTATAAAATAAACCCAGTCATGTTTTCTGAAGTTACCTACAGGTTTCTTATTTCTAATAAAAAATATTAGAATGTATCCCTTGAAACTTCTTAGATTTCTGTGCAATATTTTTCTAAATTTTAAATACTATTAACTTCTTCATGTAATATGATTTTTAATAGTTTTACAGTTTTATTTGCTATTTTTTGCTTCTGTTCTAATCTTTAGTGCATATGTTGTGATTTCCACTTTTTATATTCACTTTTGTTTTTTTGTTATTTAATTTTTTTTTTTCTTTAAGGAATGTTTTCATTTCACATCTTATTCAAATTAATTTATTTTAAACTACATGATTAGATTAATATTCCTCAGGCAAGTTAGCTAAAAATATCAATGCTAATTCAACATTTCTGTTTGCAAAATTACTTATCTTTAATTTTCTGTTTGTTTATAAACTCATATGCATTGAACTCATCTAAGATTTTCCACACTTCTTTAATAACATCTAAAAAGCAATTTTTATTATCATGAATATAAGATCTATTTTCCTTTATTTCAATTTCTTTTTTATTTAAATTGTTTATATCTTTAAATTTTGGATAAATTGTTTCGAAAATGTTACTTTTGAATTAATACTTGTCATTCAATATTTGAAAAGATATCTGTATAACATAAAATAATCTTTAAATAGTCCACTTTTAAAAAGTTAAGCATTCAGCTTTGGAATATCTTTGATTGTCTAAAATATACATTTATCAAAAAGAATGATACTTATATAAGGCTAAAACCTTAGTACATGCACCTTGAGTGCTTAATTTTAGCAAGAGAGACCTCTACAAATCATAACGCAAGATTCGACTTTATAAAGATAAGAGAGACCCTCTTATCTCTAACCTATTTTTCTTAATTATGTAAGCAAATCTAAAGTATTTTGATTTGGGAGCATGAAGCTAATAAATTCTTCACTGATTAAGTCCACTATTTCTATTAAACAGTAACATTCGCGAAATCTTTCGATTTACGAGTCAATATTCAGATATTAAATAGTGGACTTAATCAGTGAAAAATTTATTAGCTTCGTGCTCCCAAATCAAAATGCTTTAAATTTGCCTATATAATTAAGAAAAATAGGTTAGAGATAAGAGGATCCCTCTTATCTTTATAAAGTCGAATCTTGCGTTATGATTTGTAGAGGTTTCTCTTGCTAAAATTAAGCACTCAAGGTGCATGTACTAAGGTTTTAGCCTTATATAAGTATTATGTGATGACATTGCGCTTAATAAGAATTAATATTTACAAAAAGAATGATGTAATATTCTGCATAGAATGCCTTTTTTTTTTTTTGCTCTTTTCAATTTCATAATCTAAAAGTTTTTGAAAATGATGTAAAACCTAATGAAAAACTAGTATTTTTTTTTTCTTTTACAAATATTATTATAATATGTATTGTACATTTTGATAGTAGTAATTTAAATAATTCAATTTTACTGCCTTGTTTATTTTTTTGAAAACATGCTAATTAAAAGTTTAAAGAATTAGCAATATTGCAAAAACCATTTTCAAAAAGATTATATATTAATTAATTACATTGCAAAAAAACAAAATTCCATTACAAAATTACAGTAATCAAGAAAATTTTACAATGTTAATTAATGTCTGTGAAAAAAATATATCTTTTCAATCCCTTGTAGAAAATGTTGTTTTTGTAATGTTTATTATGCTGGTTTACTTTTCATATACAATTACTTTGTCATTTTTATATATCGCCTCTAATCCTCATTTAAATATCACTATAAAGAAGCCATCCTCTCAAGAGAAAGTCAAAATTATCATCAGTTCATTCTTTAGCAATAAACAAGGCCTTCAAATAATCACAAAAATGGTTTTAAAAATGTTGCTTGGAAAAGTAAAATTAACATTTAAAATTATTAAGTTCATTGATATGTCTAACAATGATCTTTTTTCCCATAACACTTAACAGAGCAAAAAAACTAAAATGAGATAGAAAATAAAATGGTAGAAGAATCATTGCAACTAGGTAAGTATATAAATAATAAAAGATGTAAAGTATTTACTGTAATGCTCTAATAGGGTTTTAAAAGAAAATTCATCTTGCGACCAATAACAGTAAATTTAAAAATAAATTAAAATGGATATAAAACATGTATACACATACATGTATATATATTTAAGTTTTTGAAATGTTAAATATGATAAAAAATAATGATAGAAAAATAAAAATATCATTATTCATAAATTTAAAAAAAATTAAGTGTATCATTACTATTATAACAAAATTAGATAAAAAAAGTTAGAATATAATTTTAGTAAAACAATTGTTATTCTTATACTGCATATAAAAGTAAATAAAAACAAATAAATAAACATAAAAAATATGCTAATGAACTTTACACAATTACTTTATGCAATAATGCCTTCACACAAAAGACTGCAGAATATTTAAAATCTCAAATATAGAAATTATATTACCTGGTAATATTTTTGATCCTGGCTTTGATATAAGTCCCCGTGCCCGGATCACTTCAACTTCCAGCCGACCCTTGCGATCACAAAGACTAATCTGCACATCCCCCATGCTTGGTGATGCCAAAACCTGCCGTCCAACTAGTTGGCCTGGGCCCAAACCTTCCAAAAATCCACCTAATTGGCCTTCTTGGCCTAAACGCAAACTACTTGGAGGCCATGCTCTTCAAAGAAAAGGAAATATAAAAAACATAAATAAAACTGTTAAAACAAAATAAGCATACTAATATAAATACACTATAATAACAGTGTTAAATATATTATATAATAATACATATATATATATCTAAAAATATAATGTTCATATTAAATAATAAATTTTAAAAATTATGATGTCAAATGTTTTATGATGCCTTGAATCATTGATAATCAAGTATATAATAGTGGGAAAAAATAAAAAAAAATACTTAATGGACTACAAATAACAAAAAGAGTAAAAGTAATTAAGAAGTAAAAAAAAGGAAAAGTTAAATGTAAGAATTTTATTGCTAAAATTTATAAATTATAAAAAACTAAAAACAAATATTAAAAAAAAAAAAGCCTTCTTTAACATTAATAAGATTTCTGAAAAAATTATACATCATTTTAAGCCTCAAGAAGTATAATTTTCTTTGATGATAACATCATCAAAATAATTTATCATTACAAGAAAATAAGTACCAAAAAGATAAGATTTAAGAAAACAAATGCATAAAAAGTAGAAAGAGATAATATTTTTTTACATCTTTAATCAAATGAAAAAAATGAATCTCTTGGAAATATATGAGAAAGTGTAAGAAAAAGTCAGGTGATATTGTTATTCTATTAAACTTTCTAGTCAAAAAATAAATGGGACTTACAGATGGCATAAAAGTGAGGTCTTTAAAATATATACAAACTAATCTGAAGTCTAATCTATACAACCAAACAAGTGAGAGAGCTCAAGCTGACAGTCTTAAAGTTTTTTAATTTCAGACTATTATCTTGAATAATATAAAGGAGTAAAAGGAAATTAATTCCAGCTTTGAATTCCATTCATGACTGATAAAAATAAAAGATAGAAACTGGTCTTAGGTTAGAGTATTACAGCACTATATCAACTAGTGCCATACAGCAGATGCCCCTAGGGTAAATGAAGAAAACTGCACTTGGAATCAGATGAAATACCATTTAAGAAAGTCAGGTGACACTGTCATTTGTAACATATTTGTCAAAAGAATTGTCAAAAGGCCAATCAAAGCAGAAATAAAAATATTGAAAATCTATATAGAAATAAGCAATCCTAAAATCATAAGGAACCATGAATGGACAGATAATGAAAGTAAAAAAATTGAATTAAAAAAATAAATAATGCAGTATAAGATGTGGATGATGAACAAAAAAAGATCATAAAAAATAATGTAAACTGAGCTTGAAACATTGATAAGCTGTACTGAAATGCTTATAAATAAATTGAAATAAATAATGGATAAAATTGTCAATCAACATGCATATTACCAAATTCTTTGACAATTGTCATAATAGACGCAAGAGATGATTAGATCAAATATTATATATATAGAGCTTGCAAAATAAGCTCTTAACAGGCTTTGCAAAATATTCTCAACCCCAGACCAGTTTCTGCTTCTGGTATCTACAGTGAGGTGCCACAATATTCAAGCATTAGATTAAAAATACCAGGACAGCCCAGCATTTTATCTAATGTGTAAACTATTAAGTAGAAAATCTGAAATTTTCAGACATCCATATGTCTTCCAATCCAGCTACCTAACTTAAATAGCCATATGGGACTGAACTAAGTTCAGATACCCCATATATTAATAGCTTTAGCAGTATAAAATCATCAAAGCCTTATTAGCAAAAAATAAAAAAAAATCCAAGTCAGATGTCACATGACCTAATTATAAGCTTGTATTTACAAATGTTATATAAAGGGCTCACAAAATAAGCTCTTAACAAGCTTTACAGAATATCCTCAACCCCAGACCAGTTTCTGCTTCTAACATCATCAGTGAGGTGCCAGAATATTCAAGCATTAGATTAAAAATACCAAGACAATCCCGGCATTTTATCTAATGTGTAACTATTAAGTAAAAAATCTGAAAAATTCAGACATCCATATGTCTTCCAATCCAGTTATCTAACTTAAATAGCCATATAGGACTGAACTAAGTTCAGATACACCATATAGCTTGAGCAATATAAAATTGCCAAAGCCTTAATAGCAAAAAATAAAAAGAAACAGAGCTGGGTTTGAGGATATTCTGCAAAGCTTGTTAAGAGCTTATTTTGCGAGCTCTATATATAACATTTGTAAATACAAACTTATAATTAGGTCATGTGACATCTGACTTGGATTTTTTTTTTTAATTTTATTTTTTGATATTAAGGCTTTGGAGATTTTATATTGCTAAACTATTAATATATGGTGTATCTGTACTTAGTTCAGTTCCATATGGCTATTTAAGTTAGATAGTTCGATTGGAAGACATATGGATGTCTGAAAATTTCAGATTTTCTACTTAATAATTACACTTTAGATAAAGTGCTGGACTTGTCCTGGTATTTTTAATCTAATGTTTGAATATCCTGGCACCTCATTGACAATTCCAGAAGCAGAAACCGGTCTGGGGTTGAGGATACTCTGAAAAGCTTGTTAAGAGCTTATTTTGTGAGCTCTATATATAACATTTGTAAATACAAGCTTATAATTAGGTCATGTGATATCTGACTTGATTTTTTTTGTAGATCAAATATTATCTAATAAAATTAGATGCAGGCATTATAGATCTTAGATTCATCAACTAGTATAAAATGCAAAGAGAGTAAAAGTATAAGATTTTAAGTAAATCTCTGCATGAAAAAATAAATATTATGTAAGGAAAATTCTATCACACTAGTATGTGGAACCTTCTTACACATGCTTTCTAAATTTAATAAAACTATTTTGAAAAAAAGTTGAGGAAAATGTACCAAAGATGTAGATATTCATAGAGAGATAATATTTAAAACACTATATTTCATGAAAAATCATAAAAAAAGTTAATTAAATAGAAAGAAAAAAACAGTCACTTCTTTCACCAATTATATGCAGATAAAATGCTAGTAATGCAGAGAAAAGGCTGTATTTTATTGTGATTAGTTTGAGTGCAGTATGGAGAAAGCAATTATAAGCTATTCCTAAATTAAAAAACCTGTGAATAAGCAGCTAAATAGAATTAGGTTATAGGGTTGGGAGATGGATCTCTAGAAATATTAAGTATTCAAAATGTTATTGAGAAAAAACTGAATGTATTTTTCAGTATTGCTGTCTCGATGATATGACTATATTTAAGCCATTTGAATATGTGATTGCCATTGTTGCTAAGTAGAAAAAAAAATCTGAGGCATGCAGAATATGCATGAAAAAACATAGGTGTGGTAAAGATGAAAATGAAGGAATTACAACAAAGTGACAATTTAGGAGTTAGTGAAATAACATGAGCTGGACTGGAAAATTTTTGATCAGGAGAACATACTGTCTATTATTTAACCTCATCAATAATAATAAAGAAATGATGTAATTTTCATTGTCAGAAAAATTATTCCAAAAAGTTATGTCTAATTTTAAAGTAACTAATTGATATTAATTTTATTTTACAGACAATCATTCAATATTATTATATTTTTAGTGGTTAATCACTAGAATGCCAAAGTTAAACATGGGAAGGAAGAAAATTCTATTGGCCAATATAAATTTGGAAGCAGAAATGAGAAATGTCTAATAATTTTTAGTCAATTCACAGCTAAAACAATATCTGTACACAAGAATAATATCTTAGCACACAGTCTTGAAAGATTTTGATTTTAATAATAAAAATATGGCAAAGAGCAGAATGTAGAACAAATCATTGAATATCATGTATAAAAGTATGAACAAACTGAAAAAACATATTTATTGTCTTACATATGGTTTAAAGAATATGCCTTACAGTTTTGAAAATCATAGGTACCATGAGGATAAAAGAAACTTGGCATCATTTTATTAATTGTCATAAAGCTGTTTTAGCATATTGCATTATTGAACTTATCATTTAATAAAAAAATTATAATATAATAATTGAGCTCAAAATTTTAGAGTTTCACAAATTTATAATAATGTCATTAACATATATAGAAAGGGTTGTTGAAACAACTTAAACAAACACCCAAATAGGCTCAAACCTGAAATTATAACATGAAAAATAACTATGATAACCTCTGAATCACTACTACATTGTTTTTTCAAAATGTTCAAATAGTTCCGAAGCAATAAAGTATCTACGTAGACTTAATGATTAAATTAAAAAATACCATTAAATAGTTGCCAAAGTTCTATCACGATATTTTACAGAGGAAGGATCTTTCATTTAATGATTTACAACACATATATTCTTGTATTATTTTGAAAAAGATACATGAGGATTATTTCAATCTATATTATGTTTTCATACTTTGGTATTAATATTTAAAAAGCTGACCTTAAATAGATTGTTATTTATAAAGCTTATATTTTGCTATAAGATAGAGAATGGAGAGCTTAAGATGTATACTGATTGATGCTGAGATTTTCTCTATTATGTTTTTGTTTTAGTTTATCTATAATACTTTGTAATGCCTATTGGTCTCTATATATAATTTTTTTTACCCCAACAATTTCTTTTAGCATATTTTCATCTTTTATCTTTAATAAATGCAATTATCACACTTAAGAATATTATTGATCTCTAGATATATATTTTTTCCACAATATTGGCTTGGCATAATTTGATCTTCTAACTTTAGTGAATGAAATTATCACACTTAATAGTTTAATAGTTTTGAGTACAAGGATGTTATGGACCATAATTTTACGAATTTTAAAACTCAAGCAAATTTTTCTTCTCACATGCAAATGAAAACTTTCTATCAGATATTCCTTACTATACCTTAAGAATTTATAAGTTAAAAAAAATAGTGTTAATATGAAAGTTATTCTGATTATTTGTCCATTTCTGTAAATATATACATAATTTTTTAATTCTTAGACTTCAATTAAAATTAATGTTATCAATTAGTAAACATTAAAAGCAGTATTCATTAGTTAGTTATTAACTAACTAAAAATAACACATATTATCGACCACAATTGCTTGCATTGGGAAACGACTCTAGGCAAAAGGTCAAAAAAGCTTGGCACATAGCTACTAACAACAATGATATAAACTGAATCATGTTTCTCCCTCTCTAAATGGACTCTCTAATTTGCATAAGCTTTAAATATATTTTTGCCTATATATATATTACCATTTTTTCCCATCATCATTCTAATGCTATGATTATGAGGACATAGAAAGTCCTTGAAAGTGATTAGCTGCCTAGTATTATTATTATTCAATTATAGCTTTTCCATTTTATTGTGTTTTAGCATATGTAATGCATATTACACTTGTCTAGGGAAAGTCTCATATCTTTATAATTATAATATTACACTCTCTTCCAAAATAAATAAATAAATAAACATCATATACTTACACTGAACTATCACTGCTGATACTATTGATACTGCCATCTGTTGAATCTTTACTTGTTTGTTTATAGAGGGCACTTGTGCTAACAGAATGGGTAGGTATACCTGGAATGACTTCCTCGCTGCGCTGAAAACCTCCACGTTGTTGTCTTCTTCCAACAGATTCTAAAATAAAATTATATATATATTCGTAAATAATTTCCCATATAATTTTCTTTTATTTTTCAAGTTCCCATATTAGGTAGGAATAAAAAAAAAGCGTGAGAAAAGTGACCCAAAGTAAAAAAATAAAAAGCAAATTATAAAACCACATTTTTTTAAAATAAAGTTTTATAATCAAATTATATTAGTTATTCTGGCATGAATGTCTGTACAAGACCAACAACAGATATATAGATTTTATCTGCTAACTTTTTATTTTATTTGTTTACAAATATACTGTCCAAAAAAAAAAACAAATAATCTTTAGTAGACTATGCATTATGCACTGAAAATTTATAACCAACAGATAATAATATTATTATTTAAACATATATTTAAATTAATCGTTATTTATCTGACTATAAAGTAAAAAAAGTTGTACATAAATTGCATTAACCAGCATGTTCTATGTGAAGACATATTTGTGGCTCACAATTGTTCTGTATAGTAATCACAAAACTCATTTCTAGAGCAGTTTTTCTTTCTTTTTGGAATTAAAATGCCAATCTTGTTTATGAGGGGCTGTTTGTTTATTTAGATATTTTGTGGTTAATATATTAATAAAATGCCATTTTCATGTTATCCGATATTTTTATTTATTTGACCATTTCTCATTCTTATTTATGTATGTATGCATACATATACACACAAACCTAATCTATAATGTTATGTCTTTCTTAGATTAGCTAAGAATATGTTGTTCCAAGAAAAATCCATTTTTCTTCCATTTCAAGATCTACCATTTTTTTACTTTTGAAAAGCAAAACAAAATATTTACAATTAATATGTAATCTTTCACAATGACAAGCATCAACATAGCTAAAAAATATATTATAGACATAGTTAATAATACACTTTTTTTATTAGATTCATTTTCATTAGAATTTATTTTTAAAAAATTTGGAAAATTCAACTCAACTTTTTTTCTGCTATTATTAAAATTTGATGACTCTAAAGTTTATCCTATTGGCAAATCTGATCCTATATATACAGGTAAACACAGTCTTAAATACATAATTTGGGTTGGAACACCCATCAAATCTCTCCAAAAAAAAAAAAAAAAAAAAAATAATGAATGAAAAGGTTAGACAAATTTAAGTAGGGGGAATTTATACAGTTTTTTTTTTTCAAATAATAAGTTAAATACCCACTTACCAATCAATTATTAGATAATTATCTGAAAGATAACTCCTAAAACACACGTGAACTCTGTTAACTGAAAAAATATGAACTTTCTCTTGGATTAAGAATGGTAAGTGTGCAGCTGAGTATATACTTAAATAAATAAGAAATAAAGTACAATTATTTGTCTACAGCCACTTTCAATTTTTCAACTAAAGAACTGGTTTTCATCAGAAAATACAATCTGATGAAAAATAGTTATCTAGTTAAAATATTAAAAGTGGTGTAGACAAGTAAATATATTTTGTTTCTTATTTATTTATATATTTCCTTTAGTTAGTTTATATATCTTTTGTTTCCATGAGTATATGCTTTTTTTTGTTCCACAAGGACAGGGGTCGCCAAACTTTTTTGATCATGGACCCCTATATAATTTTTCGAAATCTCCATCGACCCCCGTAAAAGTAATTTTTAGTTAATTAAAATAAAACTATCTATTAGGTACTGTGTTTGTACATTTATTTTATGATTTTAAACATTTATTAAAGTAATTTTACATTGTGTGACAATAGTTTTATAAAAAGTATGTGTGATTTGCATATTAAGAATTGTTTTTCCTTCAACCCCCAATCGACCTCCTTGCTCAGATCGACCCCTACTTTTGTTAAATAGACCCCTGGGGGTCTATATAGACCACTTTGGCGACCTCTGCACTAGGATATACTTATTTATAATGAGATACATCGGCTTCAGCACCCATAATATCGCTTAGAAATGTTAATTTATTTTCATTTGTAGAATATTGGGTTGGCATATAGTAATACAAAAAAAAAATAAACTATTGGGTCGTTAAACATATTTTTATTATAATTGTAAAAATTTATGTTTCAATTTTTTAAAAAAATAAAAAGGAAAAAAAAAGTTACTTTCTTTTTTTTAATTTTAAAATATGATAATAAATTTACAATATTAATTTTTGTTGATATCTTATTTACAATATTAATTTAGAGAGAAAAACCATTTAAATTAAAGATTAATTTTGCAACATTTTATTGTGTTTTATTATTTAAAAATAATGTGATCCCTAAAAATGTTTTTTTTTTTAAAAAAAAAAAAAAAAGAAATCTTTTGTTGTGAATACATTTAATTAATATTGCTTACCAAATCTTCCAAGTAATTAATGATTAAAGATGTTGCTTTGCTGTTTTAGTAATAAATCATTTTTTTTTATTTTATTGTTGAAATTAATTTTTCTAAAATAGACTGTAAAAGAGCATATGCAGGCTTAAAAATTTATTTTTAATAATTAATTGATTACAAGACATAACTCAGATCACTGTTCATAGGAGTAGATAAGTGGAATAGCCATTATTCACACAATAGGTGATGTATTAATAGGGAAAGAAGGAATGAATAGGTATGAAAAATTAAAGTGTTTGATAATGAAGAGAGGGTATGTAATAGTGATCATAATTTCTTTATAATAGAAATGGTTAGTAATGTGGTGGGAAATAGTAATAAAAGTAGAAGAGATATTGAAAGATGTGGATGGAGAATGAATGATAAGAATAAGTTAGATGAATATAAAATAAAAATTGAAGAAACCATGTAAGAGTTG
The DNA here is from genome assembly GCA_028023455.1 of Epiperipatus broadwayi. NCBI lineage: Eukaryota > Metazoa > Onychophora > Udeonychophora > Euonychophora > Peripatidae > Epiperipatus > Epiperipatus broadwayi. The sequence continues at coordinate 1,657,392 of JAQFVV010006204.1, forward strand.
GTTGGGATGAATATAAAGACTGGTCTGATAAAATAGAAAAAGTGGAAAGTAGGATTTTAGGTGAGAATATTCAGAAGAATGAAAATAATACAAAAGTGAGAGTTAATAAACATGTAAAAGAGAGGGGAAAAAGCATGCAGAGAATAAGGAAAGTAAAAAAGATGTTAATGTTAAATGGAAAAATTATTTAGAAAAAAAGAAGTTGGCCAAAATAGATAATTATATAGAGAGAATAAAATTAAATAGTAAATTGTTGGAGGATAATAATAAAAGTGAAAGAGATGGAAGTAAAAAATTTTGGAAATACATTAAAAGAAGGAATGTAGGGGAGAAAGAAATAGTATTACTAGATGATGAAGGAATAGAGAGTAGCTCTAGAGAAGAATTAGAGAAATCTTAAATAAGTATGTAATGGATATAGAAAAGATGCTTGATGTGAAGGATAGAGTGATTACAAACATAAAAGCATATAGTATTGGAAATATTAGGTTTACAGAATATGAAATGAATGAGGCAGGGAAGAAACTGAAAAGTAGAAAGGCAAGTATAGATAGATGGGCAACAGATGGTAATGAATTTAGGGCTTAGGGCAAAATTAAACTTATTGTCTTTTTTTAATAAGATGAAACAGTAGAGAGATCTTCTGGATAGTTGGAGTAATACAAAAGTAAGGCTACTATTTAAAGCAGAGGTCGTCAAAGTGGTCTATGTAGATCCCCAGGGGTCTATTTAACAAAAGTAGGGGTCGATCTGAGCCAGGGGGTCGATTGGGGGTTGAAGGAAAAACAATTCTTAATATGTAAATCACACATACTTTTTATAAAACTATTGTCACACAATGTAAAATTATTTTAATAAATGTTTAAAATCATAAAATGAATGTACAAACCCAGTATCTAATAGATAGTTTTATTTTAATTAACTAAAAATTACTTTTATGGGGGTCGATGGAGATTTTGAAAAATTATATAGGGGTCCATGATCAAAAAAGTTTGGCAACCCTGATTTAAAGGAAAGAGATAATAATGAATTTAGGGCATAGGGTAAATTTAAACTTATTATCATGTTTCAATAAGATAGCATGGAAGAGAGATCTGGATAGTTGAAGTAATATAAGAGTAAGGCTACTATTTAAAGGAAAGGGTAAGGATAATAGAAAGTTAAATAATTATAGACCAATAATGGTAATGCCGGTGTTGTATAAAGTTTTCGCATATATGGTGGCTGAAAAGGTTGCAAAATGGATGGAAGAAAATAATATAGTGGGAAAAATGCAAGGAGGTTTTCAATCAGATAGGCATATAAGATTAGTTTATTTGTAATTACACAACTTATAGATATGAGTAGGAATAGAGGTAGACAGTTATATATGGTTTTTATAGATATTGAAATAGATATATCGTTCCACATATATATTCAAAAGATCCCCCCCCCCATTTAAAAATATAATTTGGTCAAATTAAAAAGAAAAAAGACAACAAATACGTTTAAATCTGCAATTAAAAAAAAAAAGTACAAATCTTTATTAAGATTCATCAATCTAAGAAAGAAAATCATTATTTTCTATAATTGAGAAAAGAAAATAATAAAGATAAATCATTATTGATTTTATAGTTTTAAATTACGATATGAATAAAAGCTGGCATTTATTAAAAATATTACATTTTTAATTTTTGGAATGATGTTGTCATATAAAGTGTGATAATAGCTTGTGGCAGTCTTAATAAATTGTAAAACATGGCTAATCCTTATGATCTCTTATCTAATTATAACCGCTAAAAGTAGATTGTCCAATCCTTAAGAAGAGAAAAGCACTTGGGCTTAAATGAAAAATGTGCAACAAATAAGATGCAGTGGGCTGAGCTGCTTAATCAATCCAGAGATTAGAATATAAATAGTTGAGTTGGAAGTTCAGGGCAGTTTTTCAAAAGAGTTTTTCAAAGAGATTTTGTAGAGATATTTTTAAAGTAGATTTTAAAGAAGATAAGATTTTAATTCAAAAAGAGATTTTTAAAGTGTATTTTTAAAGAAATTTTTTTCGAAAGATTTTTTGAAAGAAATTTTAAAAAGAAAATCTTTTTTTTAAAAAAAAAAAGATTTTAAGAGCAGTTAAAGAACCAATGTTAATGATGGAAAAAGAAAACATTATTAAGGAAAACATAACAATGGAAGGCTAAATGGTAACAGCTTTCTCTCTTCATCAAAAGCCATGTTTCTCCAAGATTTGCCTGGATAAACATCATAGAAAGGAAATAATGCCATTCAGCTGAAATACAATACCCCCTTTTGAATGCAGTCACATCATGGATATGAAGGAACAAATTGGATAAAATGAAGGTAATGATTTTATAAAATATTCTATAAATCCATTTACTTCTGTTTCTAATCACAACTCAATCCTTTTTAATTATAAAATATTCTATACTATGTGTGTTTATAAGAGACAAGACAAAACGCCTTTCTTAAAGAAAATTATAAACAAATTTAGCTACATGAAAATACGTTTTTTATTGATAAATTATAAATGAAACTAAAATTATGAATAAATGTAGCTATATGAAAATACGTTTACTATAAATGAAACTAAAATTATGAATAAATGTAGCCATATGAAAATATGTTTATTATTGATAAATTATAAAAGAAACTACTGATCAACTTATATCTGAAAACATACCTCTGTGGCAGATCAAACAACAATATTTATGATAGATATTAGAGTAACCAAATAAAATTACAAATGCTTACCTGCCTATTGATTGTATAAAAATATTACACATAACTATAATTAATTAAATTATAATAATGTATTTATAATTTAGATAAAATTGGAAAATATCAAAATGAAGGTATACATTCAAAATGAATGTATTTAGTAGAATTATACTATATAGTGAACAAATTCAAACATTTAAATATGAGCTAGTATATCAATAAAAGTTAATGATATATGTGTATAATGAACCATGTCCTTAAATAAGTTGAAAGATTGAGAAAATCGTTTTTGTTTGTTGTTTTTAAAAGGATTTTATTTATTATCTGAAAACTCTGAAAAAAGTAATATAAACACAGAATTAATTATGCTATATACATACAAGTTGAGAAATAAAAATACCAAACCAATGAACTTAGGATAAATGTGCATATAGTATGGATTCAAACCTGGATTTGGATAACCATTAATAAAAATATCTGTATTATGCTTTAACTAACTTAAAATTAAGTGGAACTCATGAATTAGATGTAAAATGTAAATTGCTAAAAAACTTGCATTCTTTAATTCATATTGCCCTATTATTGGATGTATACCAAGATACACAACGGACTATAAATAAAATATTTGTTGAATTAAGTGGAACTCTGAATTAAACCCTATCAGTTGTCTTCATTATTATCTCTGTTGTCTTAATAAATAACACTCCTCTCTGCGAGTTAACTAAATGATTAAAGATGTAAACTGATAAAGAACTATTGAAAGAAGGACTTTATTATACTCTCAACAGATTACATTTTTTAAGTAATATAAAATGTTATTGGAAGTAGGCCGAAGAGATACCAGGGACTGTCAATGAAATACTTTGTTTGATGGACATTTATTTAAACCTGTTATTAAATAAAATTATTGTTACTTAAAATTAATTTTAGTTATCCAGTTGTTCAATTCTATTTTTTGTTATTGCATCACTCATCATTCAGTGCACTTGTTCACGAGAATCTCATGCCTCCTGAGCTACGTCTGGTATAACTAGACCTAGGTAAGTCAGGTTGTAGTGAGATGGAACTCTAGTGGCACCGTTTGGAAAACCAAACACAAAAATGTTAGATGCTTCCATTCTCTATGGTGCTACATCCTCTGATGAGCAGGAAATATTGTTGTAGGGGGGGGTAACATCGGCATTGGGGAATGCCAATAAATAGTTCCTTCCTGCAACATGCTCATGGGGAAATTGTTACAACCAAGGTAATAAAGGGGTTGTATGGCAGACCAGTTACAATATAGAGAAGGCATATGATAAAGTAAATAGAAATAGATCATGTAAGTTTAGTAAATTTGGGAATGGATGGAGCTTTAGTGGATTTTATTGAGATTGTATGAAAATAATTACTATACATTTCAATTCAGGAGCATATCTCATCTATTTGTTTTTGTTGTATTTGAGAGAAATAGAGAGCAATAGAAAGACTAGGAAGAGGAGAAGAGATACAAAAAGGATCGAATATCTCGAATTTTGTAAAATGATGTGGAAAAGAGTTGAAAATGATATAAGAAAGTATAACTATGAACCATCAAGGAAAGCTGTAGAAGAGAATAAAAGTCTCAAGAGTGTAAAACAACATTTTGGTATTGGTAAGAAATTTATATCTGCAATAAGAAAAAAAGATGGAATTATTACTAAAAAAAGAGATGACATCATGAAATGGATAGAAGACTTTTATCAAGAATTATATTGTAATAAAGAACAAGTACCTCCTATATCTATTACATCTTCCAAATTGCCCAGAATTTTAAATGAAGAAGTGAGACATGCAATTAAATATATGAAGAAAGAAAAGGTTCCAGGTAATGATGGAATTATAATTGATATATTAAAAGGAGCTGGTGAAGAAATATAATTTTTTTTAGCAAAGTTATATACCAAATGTCTAAATGATAAAGATGTACCAGATGATTGGAAAAATGCAGTATTAATATTAACATTTAAAAAAGGTGATAAAGAAGATATTAGAAATTACAGACCTATCAGCCTTTTATCGGTTACATACAAAATTTTTACCAAGATAATTATAACTTGTCTAAAAGAGAATATTGGATTTCCACCAACCAAGAGAACAAGCTGGATTTAAAAATGGTTTTAGTACAGTAGATCATATCCAGGGATTGAGAGAAGTTATAGAAAGGACAAATGAATATGAGTTGCCAATATGTTTTGGATTTGTAAATGATGTAAAGACATTTGAATCTATAAACATTTCATCAGTGATTAAAGCATTGGATCATCAAGGTATAGATACAGGATATTGTCATATTTTAAAGAATATTTATAAAAATGCAACAGCAACAATTAGATTACATAATTATACTGGGAAAGTCAACATCGAGAAGGGTGTAAGGCAGGGTGACTCCATATCTCCAAAACTTTTTACAGCGGTGCTGCAAGAAATATTTTGTGGATTAAAATGGGAAGCTAAAGGAATGAAAGTAAATGGAGATTATTTAAGTCATTTAGATTTTGCAGATGATGTAGTTGTTCTTGCTAATAATGCTTTAAATCTACAGGAAATGTTGCAGGAGTTATCAGATGAAAGTAAGAAAGTAGGACTAGAGTAATGTTTAATGGATTTTCTCAAAATATGAAAATAAAGAATGATTATGATGAGTTAGAAGAAGTTAACAGTTACAAATACCTTGGTCAGATTATTAATACAGATGGAAACATAATGGATGAAATTAATCATAGAATTACATTTGGAGTGCTTTTGGTAGAAATAACTTGATACTAAAAAGAAATATGCTTATGTGTTTGAAAAGGAAGAGTTTTAATAAATATGTTTTATCAGTTCTTACTTATGGATCTGAGACTTGGACACTTAATAGAAGAGCAATACAGAGATTTCAGACCACTCAAAAAAGTATGGAGAGATGCATGTTGGGAGTAACAGCAATATATCGGTAAGAGAACAAACAGGTGTTACTGACCTCTTTGAAAAAATTAAAAGATTGAAGTGGAGCTGGGCTGGACATATTGCTAGAAGAGATGATAATAGATGGACAATTGAAATCTTAAACTGGATTCCAAAAGATTGTAAAAGACCCAGAAAGAGACCATATGTGAGATGGATGGATGAAATAAGACAGTGTGCAGGGGTGATGTGGAGAAGAGAAGCTAAAGATCAGAGATGGATTAAACTTGGAAAGACCTTCATCCTGCAGTGTATTGATAATGATGATGATCTTGTTTTACTTCAATATTCAAATTTAATTAAACTTTTTCAACCATTATTAAAATTAAATATGTATCCATTAGCTATTGCAAATAATATACTTATCTCATAATAAACCAATAACCTTCAATTACTGAACAAGTAATTAATCATTTCTCAACTGTATCCAGCATCACATGACTCTCATTTTGATGTTTCTATCATAAAATAAATAAAGTGACCTATTGCAAAAATTCTAATTTGATTTCAGCTTTCATTGATAAATCCCGAGCTTGGAAAGTATCTATTAAAAAAGTATTGCCTTGACTTTTCTCAAAATTATTTCATAATGTTTAGACGTTCATCTAGATATATCCTATATCAAAATTAACAAAACTTTTAACAACATAATTATGGAACAAATTAAAACTCATTGTTAAACTCTTATAATAAGTAATATTAGTTTTACAAGCTGTGGTGATATTACTAATTCAATAACGAAAGAAAGAAACAGCACACTGGCAAAGCCAGTACTATCAGGTTTCAGAATTTTAGGCTATTAAGATCATATATAATTTTCAATGATCATCCAATTTTGACAGGCAATGTCTTCCAAATTATTTATGGGAACTAATAGTTTTAATTTTAACAGTATACAAGCCTAACATAAGCATCCAACATTCATATCTATTTCAAAGGACCCTCATACATTCAGGGTTGCTCTTAATAATTTAAATGCAGTCGATTGCAATGTTTTTTTCTTAACCTTTTAAGCAAAACAATCCAAATTTCAAAAATAGTTCTTCAATCTGTGTTTGTTTTATAGACCATGACATTTTAAATTCCAACCATCAATAAAGATATTAAATGTATATATTTTTTAACCTGCAACTTAAATCTATGGATGACCCTCTCTCACATATCTCGGATTACTGTCCTATCTTCATTAATTTACATCTTCAAAACAGAATCTTTTTGCTATATTGTCATTAGCTTTTGCATTTTGCTTTAAATCTTTTTTTTTCTGAGTCTCTATAATATCTTACTTTTGCCACACTTATTAAACCTATTGTTTTGAAATTTCCTTGTGAGTGTATGACATTTTTAGTTATTAAAATGATCCTAAAGTTTTAAATACAACTTCAATTAATATTTATGCCTTGAATATTTTTAGTTGATTTTTACACTGAAGAGAGCTCATGGATAAATCACCACCCACTATGCAAACTGCAATTCTCTGATAGCTTATTCAGTCTACAAAAAATACAATGTTAAATATGTAGGATATATTTATAAGCAACAATTCTTCACAGCAAATTGGAACTGATAATAGGGGTCGTATTCTTCAATTTTATGAATCCTATATTTTGTTTGTTATTTCACAAATATCTGTTTTATTGCTTACACACATATTAATTTTAATAAATTTATTTTTATCAAAGATAGTAAAACTTGAATGGTTTAAAAATTTATATATCATTTATGATACTAAGTAAATGGAAATTTTTTTCTATGGATTATTTGAAAAATGGATGATAACCAAGAGCTTATTCAGAAAATTGTTAGAGCAATAATCTGCTTTTTGACTGACCACTTAAATATAATTGAGTTATTTAGATGTTATATTACAAATAATACATGTATGTGTATACATAAATTGTACTGTAAACTTCCTTTAAATTTAAACTGAATAAATATTTTTATATATTTAAAGGAGAGTTTGATTTGTTTTCTCTCAAGTAATTTAAAAATATTTATTGTGAAAGAAACTATTAATAAACAGATCAAAATCTCTATAAACTGAAGCATACGATTTTTAGTTAAAATATAAATTTTAGAATAAACGAACTTAAACATTTGTAATAAGAGAAGCACAGCACAGAAACAAATTCAGAACAACAGATCAGAAAAATTCTCTCGGCTAAAGGTATTGTAAAAATGAGTGGATAGAAATTAATCATCTTCAAATTATTGTTTGCGCGCGCGTAACAGCATGCAAATCTCTTCATAACAATCTGGGTGAATTCATTTGGCGAACTTATCAAGAGAGTGAAGACCTGTTTGTGGCCATAATTATTCCTTGTTACATTGTAACATCTTAACATAAATAAAAAAAGTGTTATTTTCTATTAAATGCATGGGTTTTTTTTATTTTGTTTAGTTTTCAAAACAAAAACCTTTTTAAAATAACACGTTTGCGAAATAGTAATTGAAAGATCTATAAATCGAAACAAAATATAGTTGCATTAGTTTAAAAGTTAGTGAAAATATTATTTGAAAGTATAAAAAAAAAGTTTTACAAACAATCACTTTTTAAAATAATGCAGTTTAGAAAGAAATTTTGCCAGACCGATTTTTAGCAGTTTTGAAGAAATATTGCCGTAAAAAAGAAGTCATAAAAATTATCTTTTTAATTTAAAAAAAAAAGTTTTTTTTTAGAGAAAATAATTTTAAAAAGAGATCGATTTTTAAAAGGAAATAATTTTAAAATATATTGATTTATCAGATGGTGAAATACAATGTAACAGTATTACGTGTCAAAGCAGATTTAAATAGTTGTGGCTTCTAGATTAATCACACCTTCACATTATACGCTATCAATCTTTTAAGAACGTGCATAGCAAACACCACTACCAAGCGAATATCAATATTGCTAACAAATGGTGGTTTTTCTGTGCGTAGCTTGGAGAAACAGTGCCACATGATGGGCTAGATTGCTGGTAGCAGATGATGAAGCTAGATGTGTTTACCTATGACTATCAGTGCCACCAAGCAGGCAATAGTGCTGACAGCTAGTTGGCATAAGGTTCCTGTGTGTACGCATAATGAACAGTGCCACCTAGCATCTGAAACTTGCATCACTACATTTGGGCCCCTACTGTGAATATTTCTGTGGTTGACACAGAAATTTATCACTTGCAAGCTTCAGGCTGGTTGTTGATGGAGGCGCAGTGCCGTCTACCAGTGGTAGTATGGTCCCTCCACAACTACCAAAATGTCATATTCAGATTTAAATTCTGGACATTGCATACAACTAAAAGTTGCTTTATTCTTATCATTTTTTTTGACAATGAAAAATCTACTTTATTAAATTTATTGATAATTAATAAAGTTTTACAGCACAGTCATGATATTTTAATTTCAAATCTGTTAGATTTTCTTTTAAGAATATGAGTATCTATGTGTGATCTAATTTTAAGAATGCTACTGCGAAAATACTGATGATATATCATTCTATCCATTATGGCAAAAAAGTTTCAGGTTATTTCCAGTTGTAAGTGAAAGGTTACCAGAAACTAAAAATCATGAAGCATCATAAATATGGTTTCTATTGCCAAGCACATAAAAAAAAGTGTTCTTAAATTGATCATTCATTCCATTAAGCACAAAATATTTGTGGCATTGTCCATTGAAGATTTAAGTTTTTATATAGTTATAAAAGGAATTGATAATAATAATAGAAAAAAAATGTGATATATTTGAAATGAAAATTAGTGTTGAATAAAAATAGATCTCAAACACATATTTTTATAATACTGGTTATGGAAAAGTTTGAAGGTGGTTTCATATCATCATCATCATCTTTATTAACCATTATCAATCCACTGCAGGATGATGGTCTCTCCAAGTTTAATCCATCTTATCCGATCTTTAGCTTCTCTTCTCCACATCACCCCTGCACACTTTCTTATTTCATCCATCCATCTCACATGTGGTCTCTTTCTGGGTCTTTTACAATCTCTTGGAATCCAGTTTAAAATTTCAGTTGTCCATCTATTATCATCTCTTCTAGTAATATGTCCAGCCCAACTCCACTTCAATCTTTTAATTTTTTCAATGATGTCAGTAACACCTGTTTGTTCTCTTACCCATACATTGCGTTTTCGATCTCTTCTTGTTACTCCCAACATACACCTCTCCATACTTCTTTGAGTGGTCTGAAGTCTCTGTATTGCTCTTCTATTGAGTGTCCAAGTCTCAGATCCATAAGTAAAAACTGGTAAAACACATTTGTTAAAAACATTCCTTTTCAAACACATAGGCATATTTCCTTTTAGTATCAAGTTATTTCTACCAAAAGCACTCCAACCAAGTTTAATTCTATGATTAATTTCCTCCATTATGTTTCCATCTGCATTAATAATCTGACCAAGGTATTTGTAACTGTTAACTTCTTCTAATTCATCATAATCAATCTTTATTTTCATATTTTGAGCAAATCGATTAAACATTACTTTAGTCTTTTTAACATTTATCTTTAGTCCTACTTTCCTACTTCCATCTGATAACTCTTGCAACATTTCCTGCAGCTCTGAAGCATTATTTGCAAAAACAACTACATCATCTGTGAAATCTAAATGACTTAAATAATCTCCATTTACTTTCACTCCTTTAGTTTCCCATTTTAATCCACAAAACACTTCTTGCAGCACTGCTGTAAAAAGTTTTGGAGATATGGAGTCACCTTGTCTTACACCTTTCTCAATGTTGACTTTCCCAGTATCATTATGTAATCTAATTGTTGCTGTTGCATTTTTATAAATATTCTTTAAAATATGACAATATCATGGATCTATAACTTGATGATCCAATGCTTTAATCACTGAAGAAATGTTTATAGAATCAAATGCCTTTTCATAATCTACAAATCCAAAACATAATGACAACTCATATTCATTTGTCCTTCCAATAACTTCTCTCAATACCTGAATATGATCTACTGTACTAAAACCATTTTTAAATCCAGCTTGTTCTCTTGGTTGGTGAAAATCCAATGTTCTCTGCAGATGAGTTATAATTATCTTGGTAAAAATTTTATATAAAACCGATAAAAGGCTGATAGGTCTGTAATTTCTAATATCTTCTTTATCACCTTTTTAAAATATTAATATTATTACTGCATTCTTCCAATCATCCGGTACAGCTTTATCATTTAGACATTTGGTATATAACTTTGCTAAAAAAAATTCTGTTTCTTCACCTGCTTCTTTTAATATATCAATTATAATTCCATCATTACCTGGAGCCTTTCCTTTCTTCATACATTTAATTGCATGTCTCACTTCTTCATTTAAAATTCTGGGCAATTCGGAAGATGTAATAGATATAGGAGGTACTTGTTCTTTATTACTATATAATTCTTGATAAAAATTTTCTACCAATTTCATGATGTCATCTCTCTTTTTAGTAATAATTCCATCTTTTACCTTATTGCAGATATAAATTTCCTACCAATACCAAAATGTTGTTTAACATTTTTGAGACTTTTATTTTCTTCTACAGCTTTTCTTGCTAGTTCACAGTTATACTTTCTTATATCATTTTCAACTCTTTTCCGCACCATTTTACAAAATTCGAGATATTCAATTCTTTTTAATGCATCATTTTTGTATATCTTCATATTTCTTCTTTTCTTCATAAATTCTCTAGTTTCAGTAGAAATTTTATTGGTCAATTGCTGCTTTTTTCTACCAGCTATCTTTGTTGCAGTTTTTAAAAGTGTATCAGTTATTTTCATATTAATTTCATTCAAATCTGAATCATGTTCAAAATCTACTAATACTTGAAATCGATTTGTAAGTTCTAATTTAAATTCATTAGAATGTTTCTGAAGATTAGGAATATCAACTGTAAATATTGTTTTTCTTAACAATTTTTGTCTTTCTAGTTTTACATTAACACGCATCTTGCACCTTACTAATCGATGATCACTTCCTGTGTTAAATCTATTAAGAACATTACAATCTTGAAATATGTATTTCCTATTAGTCAAAATATAATCCAATTCTGCTGTACCTTCATTTGGATGTTTCCATGTCCATTTTCTTTTAACATTTTTCTCAAAAAAAGAATTCATAATATAAAGTTTTTCTTTTTCTGCAAACTCCACAAGTCTATGTCCTCTCTCATTTCTATTACCATAACCAAAATTACCTACAGCACTTTCATCTTTCATTTGTTTACCAATTCTAGCATTAAAGTCTCCCATAACAATTTTAAAATGTTGTTTACTCTGATCAAAAGCCTTTTGTACATCCATATAAAAATCTTCTACTACTTCATCACTATGAGAACTTGTTGGGGCCTAAACCTGAATTATCTGCATTTGGTATCTGCTATTAAGTTGTATAACTAATCTTGCCACTCTGTCTGATACACCATCAATCTCCACAATATTGTTCTTCCACTTTTTATTTATAATGAATCCTACTCCACTTGTATTTCCAATATTTGTGCCTTTATAATAAAATATATGTCCACTTTTTAAATCAATTGTCTCTTCACCTTTTCTTTTAACTTCACAAAGTCCAATAATATCCCATTTAATATAAGAGAGTTCTTCTTCTAATTCTTGCAATCTTCCTTCACTTGAAAGTGATCAGCAGTTGTAAGTACCTAAATAAAAAGTTGTCATCAAATGGCAGCCTGGATCCGCAATCAGGAGATTCTTAGCACCCTCTGCCTTCGGCCACCAACCACTGCCTTGGTTGGTGACTTTACAGCCTCCTTTGTCTGTCATAATTGTATATATGTATTGGAAAAATATTTATCATTTACACAAACATTCATTCTGCCTTATCAGGCACTGAGAAGAAAGACCATGGTGTTTCTTGATCTTAAACTCTGAGGTAAAAAGCCAATAAACTCACTACGCTGGCTAATGCATGTTGGTGAGCAGCCCATCCATGTTCGTATACTATGTGAATAAACACATAGTAATAACAGCTGCAATGACAAGAACGTATGGAGTGGACATTAGGAATTTGCCCTGCTCAGTTCCTTTAAGGCCTCCAAGAGGAATCAAAGGGTCTCCTTTCAGTTAATAGCAAACTCCTTTCTGCAGCCGGTTTCATATAATATACATTAATATGTGATTTAGATTTGAAAAAATAATTTTTAATTTCAACTGATTTAAAATAAAAACAAAAACTTCATTTACTAAATTTCTAAATTTACAATATGGTGATGATTATACTATTTTATTTTTATCTTCTTTTTTTTTCAAACAATAATACATGGAACATTATTAATATTTCATTATGAATGCAAACATAATGACAGGCTCAGTTATTAATATTAAAAAAATGCTAAAGCATTTTATTAGCAGCCCCCCAAAAAAAATCTTCATTAACTTTTAGCTTGGATAGATATCAACATGATAATGTGAATCAACTTGTATGTTGATGTGCAGCAGTCTACAAAGTTTTGCCAATTTAAGATATTTTACCATAATGCTATAATTATTTTAAATAAATTAGTTGTTTTTAGGATTATTTTGCTTCATTTACTGCATGAAAATGAAACAAGAAACCTCTATCATTGGAAAATTTTATTTAAGGATGCTTAATAAGATTCTAAAAATATGAGGAGAGATTACATGAACAATAATAGGTTCTTCAGCTTTTTGAATTTTAGGATATTGATTCTATTGTAAGAGCACATAGTAATTGAATTGGACATGTGATGTGTATGAAAACTAAGATGCTTTTTATAAAAAAAATATGATCAGTATAAGAATAGTTTTCATGTGAGAGTTAGATTTTGTTTATGCTACAAAAATTGGTACTTATTTCCATACAAGCTGCCTGATAGCGCTTTACACTCTTTAATACACATAAATATAATGTTATCTGGCCAGCCTTTCTTTATTAGGGTGTAAGATCATTACTTGGAATGTACATTTCAAGAGTTATGACCAGCTGATTTCTAGACACCCTCATATGATATGGTAGTGATATGTGAAGTGTGCGCATTTGCACAGTTTAGCGGGCCATAAGATTGGTGTGCAACAACATCAAGGCCTGCTAAATAGCTAATATGAACAGAACTGTTCTAGAGACTGTAAGTTTGGCCACACAAAGGGCATTTTTATGTGTTTTGGCACATAAAAAGCACCCCAGGCAGCTTGTATGGTCTAAAAAATAAGTACCTAAAAATTTTCTTCAGAATGTTCTAAGAAGTGCATTACTGATTGCTTTTTTTTTTGAGAGGTTACATCTGAGATTAAAATACATGTTTAAAAAGAAATGTTTGCTCCAGAAGAATTTAAAACACAGCAGCATTAGAAGTCAGAGAAGCTGAATAAAAAAAAAAGCATGTGATCTATATAAATGTATTTGTATAGTCTTTCATTTTTTTAACATATTATATATTTTATTTTTTCCAAGTTATTGTCATCCAATTTAGTTAGAAAGTTTTGTGAAAAATCTATCCTGTTATTGCAGTAATAACCATTCCATGATTGCGTTTATATGTTGGACTATTTCCATCATCTAATATTAAGTACTGAATGTCTTTTAGAAAAATTTAACTTTATTTAAATTTTCAAATTACATTCAACTGTTACTAATAGCACAATTCAAATAAAGTTAAATTTTTCTAAAAGACATTCAGTACTTAATTTTAGATGATGAAAATAGCCCAGCATATAAATACAAATACCACCATCACAAATCTTCAGAAAAACCATTCCATGAGTTTCATCAAAATTATTCATAGTAATATTGTTTTTAAATCATATCAATCATTCATTCACTAATCATTTTTAAATTATTTACAACTATAAAAATAATCGTAATTATACTTTCTCTTGCAAAACACCTCTATGGCAATTTAGGTTTTTTAATCAAAATTCTATTTAATAAGTATAAATGACATCATTTGATTTGCTTTATAAATATTCCTCCTGTGTTGTGCAAATGACTTTACTTATCAGTAATAGATATCTGGTAGCAGATAAAAATGTTCAGATGATAAGTGGTCTCATAGAAAATGTATATATTAAGTAGATCAACTAAAGCAGATCAGAGTCAAGATATACTGTTTCTATCTCATATTAAAGATCCCTTTTTCTGAATACTTAACAAAAATCTATTCAACCAATCAAAAACTATGAAGTTAGAAATAGATTTCTTACAAGACTTCATCATATTTCTTTTTTCTAGATCCAACAGTAAAGTCATCAGGATTTGAACTTTCTTCAGTGTTTACTGGAGTAATATCAATATATTCAGAATTACTTACGATCTGTTTCAGAAATGAAATTGAACAGCCTCTAGCTTATGCCATTATGATCAAACACAAATCATGTGGTTTAAAGACCATGATTTCAGAATTAGAGGACTTAATAAAGTCACTAAGGAATCTTTCTCCTGATTGGAGTTTCTATAGATTCTATGTATTAAAAGTTAATTATTCCAAAACAAAAAAAAAATCCACATATCGAATAAATAAAAAATATATCTTATAGTGTTGATTAGAACTGACTAATTAAGCACTACTTTACAGAAATATCTGCTTATATTTTATCAGTACTTACACTTAACATTATAGACTCATAAAGCTTGGACAAAAATATTATTTTTTGAATCAATAAACATTAAACAATTTTTTTTTTCTAAATTCTGAGACTTGAGTGTAGACATTAGTAAGATGGTAGCCTATGATCTAAATTATAAACTTAATAGTATTGACCCTATAAAATAAAATGACCTGTTATTATTGCTCTTTTCAAAACACATGGATTGTGTCTACAACAAACAATTTGTTTAGCAAAAGAATATTACTATAAAATAATCTGGGTGCATCAATACTTAAAATAAAGTAACTTTATGGGTTACTTTATAGTTAAATTTCAGGATATAAAAAAAACTTAATATGATATAAAAATTTATATGTACAGATTATTGGAAAGAAACAGAGATTATTATTCTTTAAAATTAAAAAGATAGCTTTATTTCAAATTGTTTCTTATTCCAAAATACATTAATAGGAAAAGAAGCAATTCCTTTTTATGACAATTCTACAATTGCTTATTTCAATTTTCAAGCGGATTGGTTATTGAAGTATGGGATTCTTTCAAAGATGATGTTATGAATATGAGTATCATATGGGTTTGTTAAAATAAAAATACTGACTGGTTTTCTGCAATAACCATATTATTAGTGACATGCATTCTTTGTTTAGCAGAAGAACAATATGAAGGAATTTCATAAGCATTTATACTTTAAATGGTTAATATTTAATAATTGGTAAGAAAAATTAGAAATGTTTGGTAAATTAAAATTGCAAAGATAAAGCAGTCAGTCATTTGACTATTGTAGTCACTTTAGACTTTATTCTTTTTTTGGCAAAATGAATATAAATCATGAATCTGAAAAACATTCACTATTTTTCATAGAAATAATTTAATATTGAAAGTATGCTTATGTGCTTGAAAAGAAAAATGTCTACCACTTTTATACTATTGGTACTTATTTATGAATATGAGACATTAGCACATACCAGAACAGCTTCACAGAGGTTACAGACCATATAAAAGAGTTAAAGAAAGATGCATATTGGAATTAACAAAAAGGGATTGAAAGCAAAAAAAAATATCACTACCTAAAATGAAGCGGAGATGAACATATTTCTAGAAAAGATGGCAATAACTTGATAGCAGAAATCTCAAACAAATCCTAAAAGATTGTAAGAGACTTAAGAAAAAGACACATTCAAATGGAAATTAGTTGGAATAATGTGGAGAAATGATGCATTGTAAAAACTGAAACAAGCTCAAAGAGACAATCATACTGCAGTGGATTAATAATGTTACAAAATGAATGTAAAACTACAATAATTAAACTTCAACCCCACCAATAACAGATCTCTGGTTAAATCTTTGATATTTTTGCAATCAATGAAAACTTCTAATACAATGCATGATATAGTGGTTCTCTTTTTTGCAGAAAATATGGCTTTATTTTTTATTTTTGCAGATAATGTAGAAAATAGAAACTATTATTAAAAAATTGTAGAGAATTAAAGAAGAAGCAGAAAAATTAAACTCAGGAAAACAATCTAAGATATTTATATTTGCACAAAAGAATAAAACAGAAAAAAAGAAAATGTGACATTTTGCCTTAAGAGAAGTGAAGATATGTAGATCCTTGTAAATGGAAAAAAGGAACTATACAGACAGTTGGAAAATAAAGTTGAGAAGAAAAGCAAAAAAATAGAATGGGATTAATTAAAAACAGGCATGTTTCTCATATAATAGATATAATGTATTAGAATAATTTTGGAAAAGAATGATAATACATGGTTTAACATTTAAAAATGAGCCATTTTGTATTGATCAGGTAACTCATATATTTTTAGGCAAAATACAAAAAAAAAAGTGAATACACATTAATTGGTAAATTGTGGACAGTAAATGAAAATGAGGAAAATTAAAAGTAAATTAAAATATTTGGAAAATTATAATATATGAATAAAAACAATCAACAAAACTAATGTTTAATTAGATTATGGGAAGAGAACAATAAGCATGATTGGAAAAAAAAATTGTACAATATGCTAATTTAATAAGTAGACTATTTATTTCCAAAGATTTATATAAGAAATGGGCTAAATGTGAAAGTGACTGTATAATTGAGACATAATTATGAGGGATAAAAAAAAAGATTAGATAAATTATTCAAGAGAAAAAAAAGTAAGATTATCAAAAATTAATATTAATAAAATGATAACATTAATAGGAGCTTATTGATATTTAGTTAAAAACAGAAGTTTCAGATACTAGGGGGAAAAAGATAAAAATGGAATAAGGATATGGATTGTAAGAACATATACGAATGTGGAATAATATTGAATGTTTATTTTTTGAATATAGACTTGAAAGAATATCAGAATAAAATATATAGAGATTTGGGAGAAATTTAAAGGTAAAAAGAATGGAAGTAAACATTTTATAATTTTTTTAGATCATTATAAGGAAAATGATAAATAGAAATAGACATTAACTTTATTAAAATAACATAGAATTAAGAAAAAAGAATTAGAGCTGGAAAAATAATTGGGTAATAAGGAATAAGTAGTAGATAAATTTATTGTGGTATATAATAGTTTCAGAAAGAAGGAATGCTTATGCTGACTCCAGGTTTCTGGTCATATAGTGTACACACAGAAACTTCTGATTTCATTTAGGAAGAAATTTTTTTATATCACATTACATTAAAAAGGATTATGTACATCAAAGCAGCATATAGTAGTACTAAAAATAGAAAGAGTATTTTTTAGGAAAATTTTAAGAATTGAAATGACTATTTGACTAGAAGTAATAACAGTAAAAAAGAAATTGCTATAATTGATAGCAAACTTGTAAAACATATTTGACAATTTATATAAATAAAAAGCTAAAGAAGTAATAATAATAACAAAATTAAAAGTCTTGTTTCAAAGAAAGATGGCAAGCATTATTTAATTATGAACAAAAAAATAGTTTGAGAATTTTAAAAGATAAGAATAAAGAGATTAGATTGAAGAGGGAGAGGTTAAAATAAGAGATTAAGTAAAGATTTGTAATGAGAAAAAAGACCCGACACATAAAGACTTTATTTCACTGAACATCTAGTTAAATTAGTAAAGATCACTATATTAAAAGATATTTATTTAAATGTTTGACATATATTATTAATCAGAATTTAATATTAATGAGTCATATGATGTCATCTTTAACAAAAACAAAATTATGTTTCAGTAAGCATGGTCCAAGATCTGTTTTCAATTTTATTCTCATCATTTGAAGTTGTTGATAGAATAAATAAAATACATTAACTAGATTACATTTTATATAAATATGATTGGAAAAATTAAATTCTAGATAAAAACAAACTAGAGCAGCTTTAAGAATTTGCAAATGCATGTCATGAAAAAGATGAATAAATATCCATAGAAAAATAGAATCACTCCTTACATGGTGTATAATCTTTTCTTAATAACTAAGATCAAATGAATGCAAATTAATTTCATATCAAAGTTGACTACTGTTTACCTATATATACTTTATGTAAAAAACTAAAGTGAGTACCATCATTTATCATAAATTAACATGCAAATGTAACTTCCTCTCTAAGTTTCGTTAGTAAAATTTCTCTCCAATTATGTAAATAAGCATTTATTTTTATAGCGCTATGTTTTATAAATTGTAATACATTAAAGATCAGCCTTCTCAAGCTATTGTGCATGCGCTTTTTACGCATGTTAATAATAAACGAATACTTTCATTCTCAACATAAGATATAGTATTTATGAAAGAATAAAATGAATCCACTTATTCTTTCCAACCCAAATGCTTATATATGGGCAAATCTTAAGTACTGGAAATAAAAGCATGAGGATAGACCACTCACTTTAAATTACTGTTTACGATGTCTGAATGAATGATGTCGGCAAAATTATCTAGAATTTACTAAACGTCACTCTCAAATGAAACTTAAACATATGTAAATAAGCATTTATTTTTATAGCGCTATGTTTTATAAATTGTAATACATTAAAGATCAGCCTTCTCAAGCTATTGTGCATGCGCTTTTTACGAGTGTTAATAATAAATGAATACTTTCATTCCCAACACAAGATATAGTATTTATGAAAGAATAAAATGAATTCACTTATTCTTTCCAACCCAAATGCTTATATATGGATGGGCAGATGAAAGTATTCATTTATTATTAACACACTTAAAAAGCGCATGCACAATAGCTTGAGAAGGCTGATCTTTAATGTATTACAATTTATAAAACATAGCACTATAAAAATAAATGCTTATTTACATATGTTTAAGTTTCATTTGAGAGTGATGTTTAGTAAATTCTAGATAATTTCGCCAATGTCATTCATTCAGACATCGTACACAGTAATTTAAAGTGAGTGGTCTATCCTCATGCTTTCATTTCCAGTACTTAAGATTTGCCCATATATAAGCATTTGGGTTGTAAAGAATAAGTGGATTCATTTTATTCTTTCATAAATACTATATCTTGTGTTGGGAATGAAAGTATTCATTTATTATTAACACTCATAAAAAGTGCAAGCACAATAGCTTGAGAAGGCTGATCTTTAATGTACTCCAATTACGCCATGTTTTTGTACACTTCTTTATTGAAAGCACTTGACAATAAGACAATTCTCAACAACTCTATGGCACATTCTTTCAAATATCATGACTATTCTTACTGATGGTTTGTCCTCATACATTTACAACTCTATAATGCATTACTAAATTTGCATATATTATGTACATCTAATGATCTTCCTTTAGTTATTCTTAGTTTTATTTCCCTTTTGAAATCACTTTCCCTTCTCTTAATATTCATTGTTTTTACCATATTTATTTCTTTGTTTAATATTCAGTTAATGTTTTTGTGTGTCTTCAAATTTTTTAATGATTACTATGTTATCATCATATCTTATCCACTCATCTTTCCAGTTATTTAATAACTTGTTGCCTAATGCCACTTCATTTCTAGACCAATATTCAATTCCTCTACACATTCTCATGGTTACTTTTGAATTATTATAGATATTCTTTAGAAGTTTATTTCACTACTATTTATTCCACATGATTCAATTACTTACCAAGTCCATTTTTAGATCGATGGTTTCAAATATTCTCTAAACTTAACAAAACACAAAAGCTTTTCTTTTAAAGAATGTACAAAATTTCTAGCTTTTATAAATCCAACTTATTCATTTGACAAGTTTTCTTTTATTTGAGTTTTTAATTAATTACTTAAAATGTTTTATCCAGACTTTGTCTTAAAGGCTGATTATTGAACTGGTTCAATGATTTTCACTTTCTGACATATCTCTTTTTGAAATTTATTACTAACAATGATTTTGTTCATTCTTTAACTACTTTCTTTCCATGAAACATTACACAATTATAAATTTCTTAAAATAAACTCTCTCTACTATATCAAGGGCTCCTACTTTTAAGCAAATTTAATAAGCTTTTTGGCTACTTTTTTCTGAAGTTTTTTCATTGAAGTTGATAATTGTTTTAAAATAGCATCATCTTGCTAGAAAGCATTTTCTATGTTAATCTTTTATTATCTGTTTTGGCTGCCAATTATTGTTAAGATTTATTATCGCTTTGTATGCTTATCAGAACTTTTCGTTCTTATATTGAATTTTCCAATTACTTCATTCACCATTTCTTGATGAGTTCTTTATCTTGTGGCATTTTGTTTTATACTGCTGTTCTACAAATTTTAAATTAAATCTGCTTTACAACTTCAATTTTCCTGAACAAGTTTAAACATTTCTTGTGTGATTTTTGATAATACTTTCTTCCAAAATCTTGAGATTTTAAATTCTTGAAAATAATTTTTGTCCTTATTTATATTTTTTTTCTTAAGCAATGATTGATATTTTTTCATTGTTTATTGCCTCTGATATCTTGATCAAATCTCTTCATATCTGAAAATAAGTTTTTTTTAAATGTAATTTCCTTGGTTTAGAAAGAATCTGAAACTATGTCTGTATACAATTTTATTATTAATTTACTGATATTTTTCTTTTAATCACATCAATCCTCATAACCATTTGTGAAGTCATTCTTGTAGAATTATTTATTGTAAACTATTGTATCATATAAAATAAATTTTACATGTATTTCATTATACTCATTTCTTTACATAAATATATTCATATTTTCCACTATCACTTCTAATCTTACCAATCCATCAAAAATTAGTTTTGGATATTCATAGGATTGTTTTATCTCATAATTTGTACAGGTTGATGTCAAAAATATTCTTCAAATACTATGTTAAATTTTTTTTATTTGAGTGCTATGCTGAGTTTATATCATATTGATGAATCTCCTCTTCTGTTTTCTCACTTAATAGCTTCATGATATGAAGAATTTCCAGATCAGATTACATCATAAAGTGAGTCCAGTGTTCTTCAACAGATTCAAAAATGCCACATTTGTATTTTTCCATTTTTTAATTTACCAGATATTTACAAAATTCTGATTTTCAAAGTTCTCACAAGCAACATCAGATTTAAATTTTTTATTTGATACTTATAAATAATAATAAATGTTATATCTGATCATTTAAAGAATGTTTTTGGAAAATTATGCATTACTTGGGAGGAAAAAAGTATAACTAATAAGAATGGGAAAAAACAATGTAAGAACTAATATCTATTTATGGATATAACTAAAAAAAAGTTTTATAAATTTACTAGAAATGCTTCCAAAACTTTTTATTAAAGTTTATAAACCTAGTATATTTAATTTATAAAATAATATATTTGTAAAAGAAACTAATAAAGGTTCATGTTAATAATTAAAACAAGCAATTTTATTAACAATAACTTAATAATTATATGTTAAATATAAAGCAATATTTATAATTAAACATTTTTTTTTTCTTCTTTTCGTTTTTAAACTCTCTTTACATATTAAATAGTAATTCACTTCTTCAAATTGTTACTACATTGATTTGAATTGAGAAATTTCATTTTCCTATTTTCATTTAAATAAATTCAAACTTTTGGTTCCTAATTAATTAATCTTAATAAATACTAATGACTAATTTGTATGATATATAATTGATTTTCTGTTTCACAATATATGTTTCTGTAACAGATCTTTATTTAGTGTTGGTGTTTTTTTGTTGTTTTTTTTCATATGTCATAGCATCCAAACGCAAACCCACAACCGTCTGCAACCAACTACTTGCTTGCAAGGCAGCTGCAATGACCTCTCAGCTAACAACGCTTGACTAGTGGTAGTGTTTTATTGTTCCTTTATAGCTAACATGTATATTTATATATATGACATGAAATAATTCTCATAAATTTGATTAATGTTTTCAAAAATAAAAATAAGATAGTGATATGTACATTAAATTTTATTTTAGAATGCTTTTATTGTCCAAGCTAACAATTTAAACTTGCTCAAGATCATGAACCCAATTATTAATATGTTGAGATATATAAGTCTAAAACAATTAAAAATTCTAATTTTTTTTTGAAACCTCATACATTACTAATTACAATCATCTTTAAAGTGGTAGTTGACAAAAATATTTAGTTATCACATATATATTAATAAATGCTTTGGATATAATATTTAATTATGAACATGAGTTATGAAATTCACAACATAAATCAAATGAAAAATATATATTAATATAAAAAACTATGGGTGCTATTCAAGTATGATTATTCGTGTTTATATTTCTAGAGTGATCATTTTACAATGAACAGCATTTATTGATATTTGAGACATGCTTGCAAAAGAGCTCTGAGATATGCTCTAATAATTATCATATATTCTTTGTGCAAGTTATTATTAATTATAATGAATCGTGTACTTCATATCAATTTTTTCATATATAAGTAAATACTCTTTATAAATTCATAGATGTACTAATGTACATGTATATATTTGCAAACAAATGTTTAATATATATACATTTGATACATGTTCATACAGTATATGCATACAATAATATTCAGTGATTTTTCACAATAAAAAATTAATATGAATGAGTCAAAAATTAACAACTACAAAAAAGGGTAACAATTTTTTTTTTATTGTTAAAAATTAAAAAATGTGGACATCCTGACAGAAACATAGACAGTGTAAGTTAATATAAAAGCATTTAATACTTTAATCAGATTATTAATATAAATGGAAACATAATGAGTGAATTGAATTGTAGAATATATATGATGATTTAAGAGTTGATATATTGCAGAACAATTTTTTTTGTCATAAGAGAAACAAAACAAAGTAAGTTTTTTTATTTATAAAATTTAAAATCTTATACTTTCAAGTTATGAACAAAAAAAAAAGGCTAATGGCTTTATTGCTTGGGAATTCATAAGAAGTTCAAGTGCCATAACTGTGAGTGCCAGAATCAATCTTGGGACCTCTCATTCCTAAATCAGATGCTCTACCACTATGCCAAACCATGCAGGGCAACATGAAAATAGTCATGATTACATAATTTGAATTATCTACTTTCCTAATATATTATTTTTAATTATTGTTCATTATTTAATATGTTAACCAATAATGTATTTTTCTTATATCTGAGATTAATTATGAATACATCATTTTCTGTATACATGAATTTCGTATATATATAGATTTTTTTGTGTACGTATATTTTTTTTGCAAAGACTTATATATATATATATTGTATAAATGTTATTGTTTTTTTTTTTTTTTTTGGCCTTTTTAATTAATGATTTAATTTTTTTTAATGAATTAATTAACTATTTAAAATGTTTGATAAGAAAATAAAGTTTTTTGAAAAAGAAAATGAGTTAGATATTTTCATTTTCAATATGTAGAAATCAAAATGACTTAATCAACTATTTAAGTTTTATTTAAAAATTTTATTAAGTTTTGATAAGAAAATAATTAAGGTTTTTTTTTTTTTTGGAGGAGGGGGGGGGGGATAAGTAAAATATTTATTACAACATCTTAACAGTTGATTGGTTAAACTCTATATAAAAAAAAAGATTATTTATTCTAAAGGAACTTTTTGTTTTATCAGATATGAAAATAAGTTTTAGTGTTTAAATTATTATTTATCTGCACTTAATGAAAGCCAATCTTCTAGTTGAAATATTAATTGTGCAGACAAGTAATTGTATTTTGTTTTTATAAATATAAATACCTAAAAATATAATAGTTTATATAAGTTTCTATTACATGATTTTTTATATGTTTATTGAACATGAGGATATGGGCTATTTTCTACACACATCAGTTGGTATAAGAAATTTACTGACTTTCATCCATAAAATTTAATACCAAAAAAAAACTCCAAAGTTTTTTCTCAATTGCCTGGCAATTTTATAAGCCAAATATTATTTGTAGTGCATAAAGACAAGATTGATGAATGAATATGTGTGTCAATAATCATTCCATTTATTATTTACAAAACTAAAGTATGGCCCTCATACTTAAATATTGTAATTTTTGTTAATCATTATGAAGTTAGAAGATAAAGAGGAAATTGATTTGAAAAATAAGCATATATTTTAAAAATAATTGCCCAAATATTGGGAGAGCAAATGGAATGGCATTCATTATAAATAAAATATGAAAGAACAACAATGGGGAAGTTGATAGCATATAAGAGTGGCAAAGTTAGTTTTTTTAATTTAATGGAAGATATGATATGCGGAGAAGTAATAGAATATTTTTATAGAGATGTGTTTGATCATACCAAATAGCATTTTCAATTTGTCAAGAAAGACTTTAATGCGAGAATTGAAAAATGATTGAAAGACAAAAGTGCTGCGAGTAAATTTGATTATAAGAACAAAAAGTAAGAAAACAGAATTGTGAAATTTTCAGAAAAAAAGAATACATATCATAATTTATTTATTTTTACAATAAAAATTCTAAATGGAAATTCAAGATTGTAATGTTCCTAATAAAAGCAGCATATTTTAGTAATCATTGATTAATGAAATGTAATTTACATGCTAATGCAAAGCTAGAAAATGTTTAAAAAAGTTAGAAAAATAGTATTAAAAGCTGAAACCTCTAATTTTCAAAAATGCTTTAATAAATTTAAATTAGAATTTGTAAATTGTTTTAAAATATGTACAAACTTCTAAGATGTTTCTGGGAATAATAATAAAGTAACTGATATCGATTAGAAGCTGCTACACAGAAAGTTGGTATAAAATAATCACAATTCATCAGTAATTTTAAATTGAATTAAAGTACAATATATGAACTAAAGAAGGAATATAAAAATTTTGCATTAAAAAATATTCATCAACACAAAAATTGTGTATCTGAAATTATATAAAATGTTATAAAATTTAGTTAATAATGATATAAGAAAATATAATTGTGAATTATCAAAAAAAAATTATTGAAGAAAATAAAGTCTGAAAAATATTTTGGTACGGAAAGAAAGCTATTTCAACAATATGAATAAAAGATGACACTACTACAAAAATGATGATAGCATGAACTGTGTAAAAGAACAAGTAAATAAAGTAAACGCCTTTAATTACAATATCTTCAACACTGACAAATATTTTAAATAAAAAAATGAAACTTGCAATTAAATTTCTGTAGAAGTCAAAAGCTCTAGAAATGATGAAATTATTAATGATATTAAAACAAACATGAAAAAATAGAGAAATTGTTGGAAATTTATTACAAGTGACAAGCTTTCTATTCACAACTGTGACATTTCCACTCCAGATAAATACATCAAACATTATTACTTATCATTTATTAGACCAGAAATTATTATATATCAATACTATTCCAGATATAAACTTTAAACATCAATTAATATTTAATATATTTGTTTTTAATTCATCATAAATGTATGGATTAATTTAATTTTCTCTTTTTTCATGTATAATATCTTTTCTAGATATACTTAAAATTTACATTCAAACACTCATTTTTTAAATATATAAACAAAAACATCTGAAAAACACAAATGATTCCAAGATGCATTTCATATGGAAACAGCAAATTTTAGTTGGCAGAGGTCATTATTTCTGATATATGACTTCATCACTTTTTTCAGTATTTATCAACATCAAATTACTTCAATTTTATTTGCAAGTGTCAAAATTTCTGCTCTCACAACTTTACTATTCATTTCTGATAAATATATTAATAATTATTATTATTCATTAAATAGGTTAGACATTATCATATCATTCTTTAGGTATAAACTTTAAATCTCAATTAAAGATTAATATATATACTTTTTAAATAAAATATAAATACTTGGAATAATTCAATTTTACCTACTTTTTTCCATGTGTAATATATATATTTTTTAGATATATTTAAAGCTTCTACTCATCATGAAGACATATATAAAATGTTAGAGCTGGGCCAACTAAAAAAGGCTGGTTCAGCATGAAATGCATTTCGGGAATCATTGTTTTTTTTTCAGATGTTCTTATTCACATTTTGGAGTGGAAATTTTAAGGATTTATAAAATGATATTATACAGAAAAAAAAAATGAAATTGAATTATTCCATGTGTATATGTTCAATTAAAAAGTACAAATTAATCTTTAAATGAAATTTAAAGTTTATATTTAAATTAAGAATGATATGACAATCTCCACCTAATAAATATATAGTAATAATTGTCAGTGTATGTGCAGAAAATGTCAAAATTGTGATTGTAGATATTTTGATACATGTAAATCAAATTGTATATATATTGTAACCTTAAGTTCTGTATCCAGAACTATGTTTATGTATTATGTTGCTATGTCTAAAAAAAAAAAAAAATTATATAGTTTATTTTATAGTTAAATTGTTAGTTATAAAGACTATTATTATAAAATATTTCTTTATGATAAGTCTAAATAAAATGAGATTAATTATTTTTAAAGTATTAGTTTAGCTTATTCTGTAGTTACAAATGTTTTAAAACCATAGATTAAATATTCTTATTAAAGTTTAACTTACTTATAACTTAAAAGTTAATTATACATTAGATAAAGTTTTAAACAAAGATTTATTAAATAAGTTCCTTTAATTTCAAACAAACAAATATTTAAGTAATTTAATAATAACATTATTATCTTCTATAAGGCTAGTAGTACAAATTCTAATTTAACATTTTTAAATTAACATGTGTGGGCAAGCATGCTATATTTTGTTTTGACTAAAATAAAGCTAGAAAAGAAATTGATTACATTTCAAGTTCCTTGTTTGAAAGAATTAATATATAATATTATTTAAATTATAACATTTTTCTGTTTTAAAAAATATCTATTATTATTTTCCTAAAGCATTGTTTTTAATTTTGAGAACTTTTAAAAGGTTAAATGAAATATATTGTTAAATAATCATTTGTAAATGTATTATATAATATTACTCAATAATAAAGTGTTTTAGATTATTATGTCTAACATTCCAGATAGTTGATATAAAAAATTATTTTTATAATATTTTATTTGATATTTTTAATACTTTTAGAATATTTTATTTGAGATCAAATTAATTAATTAATATCCTAATTGTCAATCATTCAATTCTTGATACCACCTGACTTATCATATATAAACAACTGACCATGTGTTCTTACTCAATTGTACTTGTTCTTATTCACCTACTTCTTCATTTGTCTTTGAACATGTTAATTTATTAATTGCTAATTTATTTAGTTAATTTAAACCATGAATGTCTAAATTAAAATCTACTCAAGCTTTCTGCCTTAGTCTAATATTTCATTACAATATCTCTCAAATGTATACATCAGAATAAAAATTTTAAACAACTTGTTTTCAACAGAAGGAAATAATAAATTGTAATACTGCTTTTTCAGCTTCAAAAATTCTCACAAAGGCAACAGACTACATTCACTATGAACTATAATTAACTTCTAATTTATACTCGAATAATGTTTATATTTAATTGAAACAAAGTCTAGTAATATTGTATATATTTAAATAAATTGCTGAGTTATATTCTATAGTTAATTATAAACTGTATATTTGCTTAGTGTTATTTACAAATATTCTCATTATGCTTAATTTTGTTTAAAATATAATTAGGATGTTGCTAGTTTGTATAGTACTGTAAAATAATAAAAGCAGATGTAAAATAATTGTCTGAAAATTTAAAATGTGTATACCTTATTGTGAAAGTAAATTATCTTTGTAAAATTGTGTTTTCATAACTTAAAATGATATTCTGTGAAACAATAGCATTGTGCTAATTTTAAAATAAACAAAATGCTTATTTTAATGTTTATATAATTGCAAAATGGAAATATTGCATTTCCAGGAATTATATCTTATTTTAAATATATCATGACAAGATTACATTACTACTTGTGTGTTTTTATCATCAGATAAAATATCTATACTCAAATACACTTCATTTTATCAAAGTATTTCACATGCTATAAAATAAGGAGAAATAAATGTGTTTTTATAGACAGCTTAATACTTTTAAAAATTCATATTGTGTTGAACTTAAATAATATTGAACTCTCTACAAAATTTATATTGCTTTAAATCTCATTGGAATATTTTGACTTGCTATGAAATGTGAATGAAATATTGTGCTTTCTGCAATCTACATATTATCTTTAAACTCCATACTATTTTATAAATTTCACATTACTTCAAAGGAATTTATATCATGCCCTCTAGAAATTTTTTGTTGTTTTAAATTTCGCATTGCATCAAGGAAATAGTATTATTTATACATAATACTGCTTGAAATAATACTGTGCTATTCTTACTTGGAATGACTTAATTTGTGTCAATGTTTAACTTTATTACCTCGAATTTTTACTAATTATTTTTCAAAATGTGATATTTAAATACTCAGAATATTTAAATAAAATATTCTAAATTTCAATGGAATCATTATTCAAATTATAGTGCTGCAGAGGATGACAATGGAATCAATGATTTCAGCACTAAAAACTTTTCAAGTGGTAAAGGGCAAAAATATAATATTTTAAATTTAAGTTTTTTTAAATGTTTGCTTATAAGTTATGCTATATGAGTATTGGAGTTTTTAGAATATTTTTGCATTGTAATATAATTGAAAGAAATAAGTTTATTTAGTATTGAATTATTTAGAGTGTGATATAAATGAATGAATTATTGAAGATGATATATGTTTTCTTATTAAATTGCTAGGCCATAATTCATATGCTTAATTATTTTTACTTTAATTATGTTTTATTGATTTTTCACATCATGTGTTTATTATTATATGAGATAGTGAATGTTTCAAAGCTATTTTCATACATTATTCCAGTTATGCTTATGAGGTGTAGTATGTCCGAGGTGACATGAAGGTGAAAATGCTATACTTTTGGCAAATTTTTTCATGATGGTTTATTCTTAAGTTTATTAAGACTAGCGACATGATCCTAATTTTTTATTTGCACTTATAGACAAATATGTACTTTGAGTTTATTCCATCATTTGCCTATTATATTTCTTGATGAAAATGTTAAAAGTCATGCATAATATCAACCATATCTTTATTTTGTTCTTGATATTATGCTGCTAATATGTCTTTATGCATATCTGATGATGAAAAAATATTCCATGTTTAAACTTATGTAATTGTCCAAATTCAAGGTTATAATATTGTTGATAATACTTACTTGTCAATCCACTGTATAATTTTCATACTTATGACATATTGAAAAGAAAGTTAGATTAATAAAATACATGTGAGAGATTTCTGTATCCTAGTTAACAATATGTCTTCTTTATGTCTTCAAATTTTGTGTTAAAACACTATAATCATTGTATTATTTGAATCATATTAAAATGCTAATCACTTATAGTTGTTATATTTTCTATTAATAATAAAATTCATGTTTGATTATTACATTTAAACTTTGTATCTGTATCATCCCCTGCATTATTAGAAAATCTAAATCACACAAATATTATGCTATTTAAAATATAAGACTATAATAATACTTAAGTCTCACTTTATTTAAGTTTACGTTGTTGATGTTAAAGTAATATCCATGATAAAGATTATTATTAATTTTAGTATTTTAATTTTGATTAGAAGAAAGCCTTAGGTAAACGAACCTCCTTTTCTACTCATAGCATCATGAATGTCATCCTAGATTGTTGAAAAAAAGTCATTTTTGAATATAAGAGTCTCATTAAAATTATTTACCGTATTAGTACTTTATCTAAAGACTGGATATTAGGATACATTCATTTACAGGATTAGAACCTGAGATGAAGAGTATAATTAGATTTATTTATTGGAAAATATTTAGTAATAATAATAACTTTGAGATTAGAAAAAGCAGATTTATAGTGTATATTTATGGTAAACACAGATTGGTGCAACTGTGCTTGGTCAAGGTATTGAGGGCTAACCATCATAAAGTTACAATATATATATAATGGTGCAACGGTGTTTGGTCAAGGTATTGAGGGCTAACCACCATAAGGTTATAATATATATATATAATCAAAATTATCCCAAATTCAACACTAAGCTAGACTAACCAAGGAAAATAAACTCTAAAACACAACAATTAGGTTCACTGCTACAAGTGTAAAGAACTAAAACATAAATTTATACTATTACCCACAATTCCCAATTACATACCACACGTCCTTAATATTTAAAAAACTTTTAAAATAAGTTAATTGCTTCAGAATCATAAATTTTTAATAATAAAGATTCTTTAATTCTTTTTATTTCATTTCTTTAAAAGAATACAACCTCAACCTCATCAAAACTAATAGTGCGATCTGCATCTCTTTCATGAATATATAAAGCAGAACTAAGATATTTATTTCTAATCCTTTTTTTATTTTTTTATTTAAGCTCAAACTATTCTAATCTATATATACCTTCTTACAAAAACAAGGGATAATATACACTACTCCAGGAAGCCTTCTATCAAAACTTTTTAATACATTTTTGATTAAAAAAACTATTCCCAGAGTAGAGTATATTATTCTGTGTTTAGATATATATAGATCAGAGTAGTTTGAGTTTAAATGAAAGAATAAAAGTAGGGTTAATAATAAATATCTTAGTTCTGCTTTATCTATACATGAAAGAGATACAGCCTACACTATTAGTTTTGATGAGGATAAGATTATTTTCTTTGAAAGAAATAAAATAAAAAGAATTAAAAAAATCTTTATTATTAAAAATTTATGTTCCGAAGCAATTAATTTGTTTAAAAGTTGTTTTAATACTAAGGGTGTGTAGAATATAATTGGAAATTGAGAATAATATTTAGTATAAATTTGTTAAGTTTTAGTTGTTTACACTTATAGCAGTGAAACCAATAGTTGTGTTTTAGAGCTTACTCTCTTTGGCTAGTTTGTTTTAGTTTTGAATTTGGAGTAATTTTTATTATTTTACTGACTAGTTTGTTTATATATACACATGCACATATAGGAGATTGTATAAAAAAGCAATTTATCAATATATATATAATTAAGTATTTAGCATAATTCTCATCAGTTTATTCCCATATTTTAAAGTTAGCAATATAATACAGAAAGATATTTAAAGATGCCACATATATTTTATTTTATTGATCTAGTCTTCAATGTATGATATACTTGATTTATATAAAAATTGTTCAATAAAAATTTAATGGATATATACGGTGGCTAATATTTATTTCTTTTATCATTGCTATATTTTAGGATAATTTACCACCACTGACCTTGTAGATCCTCAATGAATATATCTATATACATTATGTTAAAAAATCACTATGCAATTGCATATCCTTAAGACAAACTACAAAAAGTGACAACAAATTATATTACCACAAAGACTTACTGAAAATTAATAATTTAACCAATACACTATCAGATGAATGAGGATACACATTTATAAAACAATCATTTAACATGAACTACATTAAAATTACCTAATTTACAGTCATTTTCTAATGATCTAAATCTAATCTTATCCATCTTTTCCATGCACACAAATTTTTTATCACATACTAAGAGCGAGAAATAAGAGCATTATATAAAAGTTATCATTCTGATAAATAAGTATAGGGATTTTATTTACCAATCAATATTTTAAAATTTTATTGGATATTTTAATGCTAAAATTAGAAAACACTGAAAAATGAAGTTCAAAGAAAAAATTGGATATGGAAATGAAATGAAAGAAAATAGACATGTGGAATTTTCAAAAAACAATCTGTATACTATAAATTCATTTTCTGAGAAAAATCTAAAGCAAAAATGAATAAGGAAGCATCCAAATAAAAATACTGCAGAATTAGATTATATTCTGATGAACCAAAAATATTTATTTCAAGACTAATCTTTTTAATATATCCAACATGAGGGATATACAAAAGATAAAAGGATAAAATGCTATTAAAATAGTGAATATTAGCAGATGATACTTCTATTCATAAAAATATCCAATTGAATTTAAATGACAATTTGCATATCACTTTAAAATATCAATATACTTCAACAATTCTCAAACATGAATTAATTCTATCTATTAAGATCAGCTATTTAGATAATTATTACAAAAAAGTAGTAATTAACAAGTAAATGTTCAACGATATTTTAAAAAATTGAAGATTCTATAAAATAGTAGCTTAAAGAGTTATTGATGATATAAAGAAATATAACTATGCATTAATATAGAATGCTATAGTATTGAAGACAAAAAATATTATTGTTAAAAAAAAATCATGAAATCTGGAAGAATTTTACAAAAATTTATATAATCATAAAAAATCTAAATTGCCAAGTATTTTAAATAAAAAGATGAGGTATTCAATTAAAGTTATGAAAAATGGACAAGTCCCAAGATATTCAGAATTACTATCAATATCTTAAAACAAGATTATTGGCAAAGTTATATACCAAATATCTAAATGATAAAGATGAACCATATGATTAGAAGAATACATTTGTAATATTAAATTTAAACAAAATTAAAAAAGCTGAGTACTTTAAATAAAGAGATGAAATCGTAATTAAAATTTTAAAGAATAGAAAAGTTCCAGGAAATTATGAAATTTTTATCAGAACATTAAAAGAAGAAAATGAAAAAAATATATAAATTAATGAAAGTTATATACAAAACATTTAAAAGATAAAGATGTATCAGATGATTAGAAGAATGCATTGGTGATATTGGGGTTTAAAAAATTGAAAAAAAGATATTAGAAATTACAGACCTATCAATGTTCTATCAGTTTAGTACAAGATCTTTAGCCTACAGGGCAACTTTGGATCCAAATCAATTAAAAAAATAAAATGGATATAAAAGTGGTTTTAGCATTGTAAATCATCAAATCCAAATATTAAAAAAAATTAACCAAAGAACTGATAAACTTGAATTGCCATTACATTTTAGATTTAGATTATGAAAAGGCAATTTTTACTCTGTAAACTTTTTACGTGGAAATTAACATTTTAGAATATGAAGACATAGACTCAGGATATTGTTAAATTCTGTAGAATATTATGAAAATGCATCAGCAATGATTAAATTATATGATCACACTAAAAAAAGTTCAATATTAATAAAGTTGTATATCAGAGGGTTTCTATGTCTCAAAAATGTTTCTCAGTGGTTATATTATGTGAATTAAAATGAGAGTCTACGAGAATAAAAATTCATGGAGATGGTTTAAGCTATTTAGATTTTACAAATAATGTGGTTGTTTTTGTAAATAATGCTTCACATCTTCACACAATATCACAAGAGTTATAAAATAAAAGCTGTAAAGTAGAACTGGAGATAAATGCTTAAAACATTGATGGGATGTTCAATAGTTTTGCATAAAGGAGGAAATAAAGGTTAATAGTAATGAATTAATAATAGTCAATAATTACAGATATCTTAAATTATTAATACAGATGAACAATAATGATTGAAATAATTCTAGATTTAAACATGGATGTAAATGTTTTTGTTTGAAATAACTTAATATTAAAAAAATAATTGATTACGTGTTTGAAAAGGACGTTTTTTTTTTTTTAATTAACGTGTTCTAATGTTTATTATGTATGTATCCAAATACTTAACAGAAGAGTAATAGAGACAGGAGGGACTAAAAGAAAAACATGGCTGAGATAATAAATAGTTATCACTGACATCATTGAAAAAATTAAGAAATTAAAATGGAACTACACTGGACATGTTCCTGGAAAAGATAATATTTATAGATATTCCAAGAAATTGTAAAAGACTTAAAAAAAGACCAAGTGTGTCATAGATAAGGTAAGAATGTTTGCTGAAGTGATGTGAAAAAGAGAAGTTATAAATGAAAGAAGTGACTAAACTGGGACATACTTTTATTCTATACTGAATGATAATAGTAAAAAATGATGATGATAATGTGAAAGTTAAATTTTAAATTAATTTATTTACAATAAAATTTAATAATTATAATTAAGATAAGTTTATTAAAAATGAAGTATCAATTGATATTTTAAATAACTTTCTCCATTTTTATAACTATTATAAGTAGTTAAGGAATCAATTATAGTAAAATAAAAAGAGGAAGGAAGATTCTTGAGAATTTATATAAAAATTTCCAAGACATTAATTATTCACTCATTTCTAATCATTACATTTTTGTTATACTGCACTTAAGAAAAAAATTATTGATCAAGTAAAAATGCTCATTTAATGAAATAGTGAGGAATCTTTTTATTTTAGACTGAATTTTTTGACTTCTAGTAAAATTGTCTGCTTAATCACATATTATAATTTATTTCAAAAATATGTCCTGTAAAAAAAAAAAAAATTCGAGAGGGGTGGGTGTCACATTTCATAGATCACTTTACATCTTCCAATGACTATAAACTGCAAAAACTTTTCATTATCTAAACAAAAATATCATCATATTGTATGTCAACTAATCATTTTACAATTAAACATATTTAAATTTTTTATATCTTGTGCTTTATTAAATAAATTATTTTATATTTATAATTAAAATTCATTAATGTAAATTATTATTTTGTTATTAGTCTCATGAGTTAATTGTTCACTTTTCATATTAATATAAATATCCATACCGACTCATTAAAAGTCTGTGTATAATATACTCGAGGCTGCACAGAAGAATTTGCTATTAAATGAAAAATAACTTATTTCTCATGGAGATTGTAAAGGAACCAAACATAACCAAATTCCTAATGATTGTTGTCATTGTTATTATTATTATAAGAATTTTCCTATAATAAAAGAGTATAAAAGGGTTATTTACAAACACATATCAATCAGCATAATGAACTTATTGGATTTTACCTATTTGTTTAACGTGAAGAAAATGACAGTTTCTTCAGATATGTAATATGTCTTACCTGTGATAGTGATTGTTTTTTTCATGGTAGGATATATATATATGACAAATCACTTCTTTTATAATCACATTTATACCAGGCAAAAATATCCCAGCTGCTATAAAACTGTTAGATAAAACAATAAATGGTGATTAAAGCAGAGAATGCTAGAATTACTGGGTTTCAATTCTAGACTGCCAATGTTAACAGTCTTTTATTTTCTTTCTACAATTGTAAATAATAATTACATGAAAAAAAATGCATGAAATAAAAGAAAGACTTATTATAAAGGCTTAAAGAATTGAAACATGATTGCAGTGCAATTTATATTTTAAAAAATATCTTAAATCAATTGTGAAGTGCATTTTCAACTTAAAGAAAGATAGCAAATGCTGATGATTTATGCATATACCTCAACAAGTTTTGAGTTTGATAAAAAAAATTAGAGGAAATTTATTTATATGTAAAAAAATGCTTTTTAAAAAAAAAATGTCATTGAAAATTTGAATCTAGAATTGATTTGAAAGTGCTGTGATAAATTTGAATATGGAGATAGAATTAAAAGAAGACAGTCTTGTGGAATTTGGGATAGGGGATTGTCACTTACGATTTTCATTTCTGAGAAGAATAAAAGAGAAAATGGATATAAACATATCCAAAATAAAGACACAGTACAATTTAATTATATTTTGAATAATAGAAATGCATTTTAAGACTATAATGAACTTAACTGATTTAATGAATGTAATGATAACCAATTAATGAGATGTAAAATATATGTTAATACCAAGTTAGAGAGACAAAAGCTTTTTTAAAAAATAATAATTATAGTTAATATCCCAACCTTCAGAAATACTCTGATAAATTTAATTTAGAACTTACAAATTATTATAATATATTATCAAACTTTGAAGATGGCTTAGACATAAATAAATCAATAAAAAGACAACGATTTTTAAGTAACAGTTATATAGCAGAAATAAAAAAGCAACACTTGATTAAAATTATATATGCAGAATAAAAAGGAACTATAAAAATAGTTCACTTAAGACAAAATGAATATCTAAAATTATCTAAAATTGTATGAAAAAATTAAATGATGATATAATAAAATATAACTATGAAATGATAAGAAAGGCTATATAGAAAAGTATAAAAATCTCAAAGATAAAGAAACATTATTTCAACAGTAAAAAAAATGGCATTATGGTAATATGTAAGAAGTCTACAAAAATATAAATAGCAAAAAGAATTAGAAAACAAAATAGACTATACAATTATAACAATATCTTTTGAAATGTTGCATGTTTAAATGAAAAAATGATATGCACAATAAACAATAATAAATAGGAAATTTTTAGAAAATGATGGGAATCATTTTAGATATTTAAAAAAAAAATGGTTAAAGAAATTGCAGGCAAAGTTATATCTAAATGATAAGGATGTACTAATTAACTACAAGAATGCAATAAAGTTTAGACTTGAGTAAACAAAAAAAACAATTTATAATAATAAGTAAAGCGCAGTATATTATATTTAAGTAATAAGAGAAGTTATAAAAAGTATGATCAACTATTTTGCTTTGGATTTGCCGATTATAAAAAAACAACTGGCTCCACAAATACTTCTGCAATGAAATTTTTTAATCATCAAAATGTATATCAGAATTTTTGTAAATTTTAAAAAATATTTAACAAAATATAATAATAGTGTTTTATAACAATCCCATGTGCCAATAAACATCACATGACTACCACCTCTTATGCTGTGCATACACTGTTGTTAAAACAGGCAAAACTCACTATACGTATTGCCACACCCAGCAAGCTAGAGTAATCATTGGATGTCAGAAGGCTTGTACATAAAATCCCCAACTAGTGCCTATTCATCCAATATCCCCAGACTAGTTTCTGGCTTGTGGCCTTCATCAGTGAGGAGCCTTGGATCTGAGAGCACTGCACCTAGATCTTAAGATCTAATGCAACCCTCCAGCAGCCACCTTTTATCTCCACTTAACTACAAAACTATGAGTATTAAACTGAAAACACCTTAATGTTTTCAATCCAAGTTCATTAGCTTATATAGTCATATGGGTCTGAACTCAGTTCAGTACTCATACATTTTGGTGTCTTTGGTTCTTTAATAACCATAGTCACCACTATCATATTAGGCAGGATTGGTTTTAAGCCAATAAACATCACATTTTGCCTGTTTTAACAAGAGTTACACCCAAGCATAAGAGGTGGTAGTCATGTTATTGGTTTAAAACCAATCTTGCCTAATAGGATAGTGATGACTATGGTTATTAAAGAACCAAAGACCCCAAAATGTATGGGTACTGAACTGAGTTCAGACCCATATGACTATATAAGCTAATGAGCTTGGATTGAAAACATTAAGGTGTTTTCAGTTTAAGACTCATAGTTTTGTAGTTAAGTGGAGATAAAAGGTGGCTGCTGGAGGGTTGCATTAGATCCTAAGATCTAGGTGCAGTGCTCTCAGACCCAAGGCTCCTCACTGACGAAGGCCACAATCCAGAAACTAGTCTGTGGATATTGGATGAGTAGGCACTAGATGGGGATTTTAGGCACAAGCCTTCTGGCATCCACTGATTACTCTAGCTTGATGTGTGTGGCAATACGTATAGTGAGTTTTGCTGTTTTAATTCCATGTGTGTGTGTGTTTAATTAAAAAAACAACAGATAAATTAATCTTTAACTGAGATTTAAAGTTTTTATCTGAGCTAGAGACAATCTCTAGTTTAGTAAATGATTAGTGATAATCATAACTGTATTTGTGTGGAGTGGTTGGTCTCAAAGTTGTGGGTGGAATAAGTTTGACACTTGTAATTTAAAATGTAACAAGGTTAAATTAAAAAAATTAATGTTCAAACTGTTTGCCAAAGTCATTCTGACTCTACCTCACCAATACTTTTTAAAGAGATTTTATATAAATATTTTATATAAATGGAAAGCAAAGAAATTAAAAATAAGTAAAGAGTATTTGGAATCATTAAAATTAGGCTGATGTTTTAATATTTTCACAAATAACGCTTCAGAGATCAATCAGATGAAAGAAACAAATCAGATAAACTAATAAAATTGTGCAATAGTTTAAAAAAAAATGAAAATAAAAATTGATAGCAAGAAACTTATATGTAAAGTCAATCGCATTTTGTCACATTAATAGAGAAAATTTTCCTAACAGAAAATAAACATATAAACACTTGGAAAACTATCAACAAACATAATTTAAATAATCTTATTTTAATAAATAACTAGTATACTTTATATAGAAATAGTGAAAATAACTATATCTTATTTTAATAAATAACTAATACATTTTTATCTTGAAATAGTGAAAATAACTTTTTTAAATTCACTTTAAATTTGTATTGTTTAATTAATATTTCAAGTATGTTTTTATTCTTGCCAAAATTATTTTTTTCTTATTATGATTAAAATAAACTATAGTATTCTTATTTAAATAATTATGGATAGTAATTTTATTTTTATAACAAAATAATTATTGGTTAAATGATTTTAAAATTTATATTAAGTTAAAATGAATTTCAAGGATAAAAATAAGGAACTCTTATCTTTTATAATTGATGCCCAGGATAATGGTACCTATTATAATGAAATTTACTCTTATCTATCAATATTCATTAGTAATCTCTAACAAAGCCTATCTAGTTAATGTATATAAAGATATTCCTTATTGTAACAACTTATTGAATTGCTGCCGTATGGTCTCCTTTATTGAACCAAATTATATCCTTCATATTATTTTTGACGATAATGACAATCTATAAAATAGTAAATAATCTTGGAAGAAATTTTACAGTATCTAATCATTTATCTTTACATCAATTGAACAAGATCCAATCAGAAGATAATCTTTCTTTCAAGCAATCTTACTTAATCATAAATCATTAAAGCTGCTGCAAAGCTATATTATAAATGCACTGTCTTCTACCTCTGCATATATTTCTTCAATTTTTTTGTATAGACATTATGCTAATGGATACATAATAAATCGGTTTACTCAAATTATGTCATTTTCCAATTTCTTCTTGTTACTCCTAACATATATCCCTGAATATACTTTGTTGAGGATTCAAGTCTATTGCTCTTCTATTAGTGATCATATCTAGATCTATGAGTAGGCACTACTAAAATATACTTAATAAAAAGTTTCTTTTTTTCAGTCATTAATGCATATTTATTTCTACTATTAAATTATTTCTACTGATAACATTCATGCCATCAAAGTTTAATTCTATAATTAATTACATGTCCAAAGTATTAATAATTTAACTTCTAATAGTTGTTATGGATAATATAAAGGAAAATTTATAAAAATGTATATACACATTTTATTCTAATAATAATACACTACTATGTAAACAGTACACTGTATAATACTAATAACAGCTTATTGTTATATCTCAAATTTAGATAGACAATTTTAGAAATCCAGATTGAGAGAAATATAACTGCAGGGAGATAGTTTAGATTATTAGTTTGTTTGAATAGTGATTGATTCTCTTCTTTTCATTACATTTTTAGTGTAAAGTTTGGATCACTTCATAAAGCCAAACAGATTTCAATGTGTACAATAACTAAATTATTGTGAAACTTAAAAATTTTTTTTCATAATTAAAAATTACACTTCTGAGGTTTATACATGGCTATTTGAAAAACTTGTGTTCTGCTTCCTTGTTTTCATTTGATAGTCATTGCAACATTTTCTGAATATCTTAATCACTATTTGTGAATCTGCAAAATAAAGATGACCCAATAATCTCCATATGTTTTTGATCATTTAACTTCTAATTTTAATACACAAAATACTTCTAGTAAAACTAACATAAAAAGTTTGGGTAACGACATCAATCTGGTGTAAATCCTTATTAATGTTAATCTTATTAATATTATCATAAAATTGAATCATTATTATTCATATTGATATGTATTCTTCAAAATTTGATATATCCTAAATTGGTATATTGATGTTCCAAAGTTTTAATTGTCACTGAAATTCTTATAAAATCAAATTCTTTTCTATAATTTACAAAATCAAAGCAAAAATGGCAACTCATTCTATAACCTCTCATAATGATTGTATGTGATCTATTATATTATAATTGCCTTTGAAACCAGCTTGTTCTTTTAGTTGGCTTAAATTCAAAATTCTGCATAGACAAGATACTTTCTTAAATATCGATTGCACTATTTTACAATTATAAATTATTGACAAAGCTATATATATATATATATGAACAAACATGTTACATTTTTCCACATATATAGTGTTTTATTTTACAATATGTACATTTTAAGTCAGATCTCAGTAGAGGTGAAATTGCTAGAGTCATATACAATAATAACTTTAAAACTTTATTCCCTTCTTTTGTCTGTGAAAAAAATTATTTTTAATATACATATGAATATTTATATTGCTAATAATTTCATTTTTTAATTATTACCATAGAATCAAAATGATTAATTTATATCACTAATAAAAAATTTTAAAAAAATTTAAAACTTATTAAAAATTAAAAATTTTTTTTAGATAAAACTTGGTTTTTTTAAAAAAATAAAAACACAAATTTTTACAAAAAAAAAAAATAAACAATTCTATAATTAGACATTATAAAAAATATATACTTTTTAAAAATATATGTCTAAATATAATTACAAAATATTGAAACCAAAAGTAAAGGCTATTTAATTTGTAATAATTTGTCTTTTCTTTTTGATTTTCACTCATGTAAGAGTATGTTACATACTGTATATAAAGCACACTCATTATAACATACATTTTAAACACACACACATTCACATTACTTATTTTTGTAATATGCATATGCATGTATAATACAATTAGAATTAAAAATTATATACATTACAGAAACAAAACAAGTAGCTAACAAAAAATAAACTAATGCAGTTATAAAAAAAGTAGTGGAGAGGCAACTCATATAAGTATGCATTGTACTCTAACTTACATGGTGTATATATTATTATTCTTGGATAGAAAATAAATAGTGATAATAATAAAATGCTAATGATAAATGCTTTTGCAATGTTAAATTCATAACTTTCATACCAGCATATGCACTGTCAATTAGGAAATTAAAATGACAGTAAAATGCAAAGTTAATGAGGATAAAAATTTTGCCATGTATAAAAAAATTAGTAAAGTGCTTTGTTTTTGTGTTCATATGAATATATGAATCTACATAACCATCTTTTACTTGTAGTAAATGTTTTGATGGCATTCTTTTCAGTTGATCCTTCGCTAAATGTTTTATAGACTACGCAAAACATTACACTCCACTAGAACATTCTTTCTGTACCTATAAACAGTTTCAGGTATACGAGTAATCTTAGCATGAATTTATTTTTCCATTTTATTATATTTCACAAATTGATAAGTGTTCTTACTGAATATCTGTCAGTTGCAGTTATGATTTTTTTTTCCTTCATAACTTATCAATTATTTTTATTTTATTCATAAACAAAGCATTTAATGACTCTTTTAGTTTTGACAGTATTTCTATTACATTAATTTTGCACTACATGGTGATTTTAAATGATATTTTTAATTTCCGAATTCATAACAGCAATTCAAAGTCAAAAGTGTAAATAATGAGACTGCAACTGCAATAGTCAAATGAATCTGCAAAACCAAGTGCATGAGACCAAGTAAATGGCTGCTGCTATATAATCAAGTACATATTATATATCTTTTTGAACTATGACATTTAATTTATATATTTTAAGATCAACAATATAGTAATAAGACTATGATGCATTTAAAAATTATTTATACTTGAATAAAAAAAATATTTACAATATAAAACTAGAAAACAAAAAATAAATAAGAAACTAAATTTTTTAATATAATAACTTTACCTGTGGCAGGAAGTTGAGATGTGCTACTGCTTTTTTTGGAAAGCCCAACCACTGCTGCCAGTTTTACTCCAAGACTAGATCTGCGTCCTTTGCCATCTGTCACCATTCCAACAGCCGTATCGGACAAGCTTCCGTCCGACTTCTCAAAACCACCAACATCACTGTTGCTCTGACTGCGGTTGAGCGGCTTCTTTGGTGCTGGGCTGTATGCCTGCATCTTGTGGGTAAACTCACTGCGGGGGGGAAGGACAGCAGGTACAGGTCAAAAGTTGGCGCCATATTCTCGCCACAATAAATATAGCTTACAAGAATGTACAATAAGTGATAAAATAAAGCAAAGTGCTAGATGTAAGCTTAGATTAATAATTACTTTTGAGCAAAGGATCTATGAGTTAAAATGCAAATCAAAGCTATGCTTGTTGCATTTCTATTTCAGTATTAAAAAATAAAACACAGAGATCCTTAAAACAAGGCTGAGCCACAAAAGAATGGACTCCAACACTTATACAAAATAAAATGAGATAATAAAAGTAGTAAAAAATAAAAATAAAAAAGGGTAAAAAAAATAATAATATATATATCAAATACTTTAAAATATACTCAAATCCAAGATAAATAAGTTGATTTAAAAAAAGTATTAATTTGGAATATTTAATAAATTATTGCTGTATTATAAATGTATATTGTAAAATAAATAAAATTGAAACAAAAAAAAAAGTGAGAGAGGAAAAAAAAAGTCATAACAAATTGTTATTTTTTTAAAAAAAAATGGAATGGGAAGGAGGAAGTTACTAAAAAAATCTAATCTAAAAATAATGAAATTTGCATAAATTAAGAATAAAATATATATATAAAATTAATATGTACTTTTTTAAAAATAGTTTTAATCTCTCTAATGTTCACAAATAAACAAACATGATATGTAAATTCTTGGCACCATTTTTTTTTTTTTTTTTAAAAAATAAAACTACAATGAGACAAATTTTATATTGTCCTCTATAGTTTTATACAATATTGGCTATCACAATAGCACCAGGAAGCTGCCTTCGTTTTAAAGGAGAATATTGCTTAATAAATATGACTATAATAATATTTAAACCTTAAATGTCTATTAATTTATTTTCACGATTTAAACAACCATAAACAAATGAATTAACTTGGACATACTTATAAGAAGTAGCACAGAGAGTTATCAGATCAACTAGTTACAATTATATAGTGACAGTTCAATGAATATAATAGTAAATATAATAACAGGAAAAAAATAACTAGCTTTTCTTTCCCAATGGATTGGGATTAGAGGGGGAAAAAATCAAAAGAAAAAATAAACAGAAGAATGATATAGGCTTTATAATTTTTAATATATGGGGGCATTTTATTCACAGAAAGTGGATTTTTAAGTAACAGTATTTTTGGTGAAATTTTACAACTACATTTATAAGTTTTGGCTGATAATTTGCAGACATGAATTTGCTGAAGACAAATTAATTTAATGGATCAGTTTTTAACACTGTATATGTGTATAAATATATGTATGTCTTTATATATATATATAAAATGTATAAATTACTGTTTTGTATTTGAAAAAACATTTTTTAAACCAGATTTTTTTTTTGAACCGATCAATGAAATTAATTTTCTTATCATATTTAAGAGAGCAAATTCTTGTCTCTAAATTCGGTTCATTTAAGCACAAAACTTAAAGAAGAATTAAATTATTTGTAACTTAAAAATTTTCCCAATCCAATGGAAAAAAAAAGTTGCATAAAAGCTAAAAACAAAACAGAAAAACAAAAACAACAACAACAAAATTTTCATTACTGCAAATATCAAAGTTAATACTAATGAAATGGGTATATGAATATTTAGCATTTAAATTACAAAGCTAATGATGGCGGAAAAAATGGCAAAAACCAGAAACCACATAAGCTTATTAAGCTATAGGAACTATATGTACATAAATAATGAAAGAATAGATAGCAAAAGGTTTTTAAAATGCAACTAACTGTGTTTGGTTATGATTAGTGACAATAAAATATCAGAATAAAATTGTAATTTTTTCCAATTCTTAATTAATTTT
This sequence comes from Epiperipatus broadwayi, assembly GCA_028023455.1. Taxonomy (NCBI): domain Eukaryota; kingdom Metazoa; phylum Onychophora; class Udeonychophora; order Euonychophora; family Peripatidae; genus Epiperipatus; species Epiperipatus broadwayi. The sequence continues at coordinate 1,701,927 of JAQFVV010006204.1, forward strand.
TGAGTATGTTTAATAGTGATTCTTTTTTAAAAAAAAATTATTGCCTTCAAGAATAGGCAACTTGCATGAACGTGAAATATATATATATATTTTCTAATAATCTAAAATATTGTTTTATTAATTAACCCATGATGATTATGTATGTAAGTAAATTTAGAATAGAAAATTTGAATAAAATTATGAAACTAATTGTTTCATATATGGAAAAGAAAAAAAGTTTTAAAAAAGTAAAATTATTTTTTTATGATTTGAATTTTGTAAAAATTTTACTTAAATGAGTAAAATTTGCCAATTTGATTTCACCAAAAATACTGTTCCGATTTAACTCTAAATCTGGAAATTGGGCAGCCAATAAACAATAAATAATACTTAATTTTAAATCAAAAGTTTTGTTAATACTAACTGTCCAATTTCCAGATGATTTTCTTTAATTTGTCCAAACACGTGTGTTTCAGCCCTGTTTATGAAGCGGCTAGATTCAGCTCGGAAAGACCGTGTACCTGAGCTTCCGACCCCGCGGCCGCTCCGACTGTGTGGACAAGGCACTGGTCACACTCACTTTGGAGATGCTGCTTGTCTCGGAGCCATCACTCTCCTGGGACTTGAGCGACTCGTTGTCTGGGCTCATCTCCTTGCGAGGGCGCCGGTGCTGCATGGTCCCATGATGACCCTGTTGATGGGACATCTGATGATAATGGTGATGAGAAGGATGATCTCGCTCATGGGAGCGGCTTACATGACCTATAACTTCACTATCAGAATGCATGACGGCAGCAGATGCAGCAGCCTGCTTATATGCCTGCATCTTCATTTTCATTTTCAATTGGCGTGCCCTTTCCTCTAAGTCCTGCGTGATTTTATCACGACTCCCATACTGTAGTTCCAAAGGAATTTGAGGCAGCTGTCTTTTTTTGGTAGTGGGGGTTCCTGTTGGAGTGACAGTTGTAGATCGTGAAGTTGACCAAGAACTGCAAACAACAGAGGAATCAGAACCAGATCTGAAACACAATGTATAAAACATGCATAAAACATGCATAAAATAAAAAAGTTAAAGTTGTCACCTTAGATTGGACAAAAAATTAATAAAAGATATGCTTGTTACTAAATATATTTAAGTTCTAAAAAAATAATGATTAGCAATTCTAATTAAATTTTATTATTTCTTTAAATGAATTGTGTGCAATTAGTATTTCTGATTTTAAATTTTTTAATGAAAATTCTATAAAGATGATAATTGTGAATATTAAATTTATTTTTAATATTGTAAAAAAAGGAAAAGTATCGTCTAATGAAGTTTAAAAATATTCAAAACATAATTTTATTGTCTTAGACTTATTTTATTCTTTTGCTCATATTTTATTGTGATTAAAAAACAAAAACACAATATAAATTATTATGAAGTTTATGATAATTAAAGTAAACATAATTTTGAATGTCTTTATGAACTTACATATATAGAATACATGTAATCACTGATTTCATTTAAATAGATCACCCTACTACTGTACACATATCATGTGATTGCTATTAATTAAGAACCCTAAATTCATGTGATAGTAGCTTTGATATATCATATTTTGAAAAATGCACCTAGAAAAGTATATTACTTTGAACTTATAAAAGAAGCTCTAAAAAATATATGGAAAAAATTGCAAAAAATGTTTCATTAATAAACTTTTTTTTTGCCTTCACAGAAAGTTTATATTTATAAGTATATTATAATGTTTTAAGAATCATTGTTAAAAAGACAAGAGATATTATAAATATTAATATTTCTTAAAAACCTTGAAAATTTTCAAATAATAAGCAACTATATAAAATAATCTTCCAACTGCAAACATTTCCTAATCCATATCAAATGAGAAATATAAATCTCCAAACTGAATAGAGTTGACATTTTTATTATCTTTATTTTACTTTCTAGCAATAAATAACTAGATAACCATTTTCTAAGAAACAATTTATTTTTAGTTGAATTAGCTATAAAATGGTTATCTAAAAATATTCTAAGATTGCTCATAAGTTATCAGTATCCGAGTTTTGTTCCTGATTTGAGCCTTGGGCATAACAAGTAGATATGTTAATCATTATACTCTTAGATTCTTGAAATTATATATATCATTAACTTTAATTGGTATCTTTTTAAAATGTTCAATACATATAAAATAGTTCTTTTTAATTCATACATTGATTTCATTAATATAATTTTAAATTTATATGTATTAAGACATACAATTTGCCTGAAAGTTTGTGATAATGTCATTTTACTTATATGATGTACTATTGCCATCATCTAATCTTAATTGTTGAGTGTCTTTTATGTAATTCAAACAGTTTATTAAATAACACATCATTTTCAGTGGCATTAAAGTGTTGTTGTTTTGACCAGTGATATCTACTAATACAAAATTTGAATAAATGATTTTTAGATTCATGATTACTGAATTCAAAGTGATTCTCTAACAAATTGGACTATTCTATTGAAGGCAACAGTCAATAGAAATTTCTCCACTTTTTCTTAAGAGTAATGTTAATAAGTGATTTCCAAACATTATGGATTATGACACTAGATTGACTTTGATTTTTGTCTTTGACAAAATAGTCTAACTGGTTGCAGCAGCATCTTAAATTCAGTATTCTTGATATTTAAAAACAATAGTTTTATTCCCATGCTAATACATTCACTGGTCAGACAAACAATATCTAAAGAAGAGAAAAGAATAATACCACTCAAAACATTTGCTACATACTAACCTCTGTGTTATTGATAACAGTTGAATGTATTTAAAAAGTTTAAATAAAATTTGAATTTTTCTAAAACCATTTAAGAATTAAAACTAAATAAGGAATAGTCTAATATATAATTATATATATATACACACACATGCTAAATAGTAATGTATAAAAATTTCTTAATAAGTAATCAGCTTTATTATTATAAATCAACTAAAAAAGGAAGGAAATAAAATTGATTCAGATATTTTGTTTTTATTATTTTATTTAGTTATCCTATGGCTTGTTCAAATGACTTTTTCAGATTAAATAATTAATTGAAATGTAACTGATTTTAACGTTCACCTGAAACACAGAACTAAAACAAGTGAGGATGCATATAATCGAAAAAGCAAAACAATCAATTATTTTATTTATTCGATTTTTTTTTTTTTGAATTGCATTAAGACATCAAAATAATTGAATCAACAGAACTGCTGAATTAGAATGTGAATAGAGAGGTATGAAAACATAAAATTGAAGTATGAAATGTTAATTATAAATGTTTTTGACTATGCATTTTTTACGTAAGATATATGTGTTGTGTTCATAGAAATCAATCAACATTTCTAAGAATTTATTTATAAATCTATTATTTAGCTTTGAGCATAATTACACTTAAATATAAATAACAATCAAGGCATTATATTATTATGATCAATGCCGTGAGCAGATTAATGGAAAGATAGAGTGGCAGATTTCAGATTATAGATACCCGGATCAATATTCAGCTAAATAAAGAAAATTTTCTTTTGTTTTCCATAATTGGTACACAATTAAACGAAAACTGTTGTGCTTAATCTATATTGGAGTATTTGTATGTCACATGGTACTCAGAACAACAATATGATCACTTCTTAATGATAATTTGCCAATGTTTTCTATACAATTAAAAAAATCTCATGAATCATTGACATTTCATCATAAAATAATGAAATCCCTTACATTATTAAGATGCCAAATTTTATATATATACAACAGAAGCTAAAACTTACTTAAACATTAATTACCTTATAATAAAATAATAAAGTAAAAATCCTAATTTGTAAATATAATTTCATAGAGTTTTAATTTTAATGTCATAAAATAAAATATTTAATTTTAAATATTTATAAATTCAAAGAATATTTTTAATTTGTTTAAGATTTTAGACCAAATTTTATATATTTGTAATTGAAATGGGAGTAACTAACTCCCACTGAGATATGTGATATCAAAAACAATGAAAGAAAGAAGTTTTTCTTTGTCCTCATATGTATTTAAATCCTGAGTATTGTTCATGATCCCCATCCCCTATTTTAAAACATAAATATATAAATGGACATCCTTATTTATGCAAAACTGAGCATAATGTATACATAAATAGCATCTGATAAAAATTATTTATGATCAAAATATTGGAAAAGCACTAAATTAATACAAATTTAATTTTATATTTAATTTAAAAAAAAAAAAAAAATTCAGAATGAATAAGGAAATGAAATGTTATATTGGATTTATATTTATAATATAACAGATTCAATGTTTAGAAAAAACATGGACATAAATAGAAACAAAAGGAATAATTATATTATCAAATGACTGTTTTAAATTTTTTTAGTACTGAGATCATCAACTGTAGAAATAAAAATCAATTGCACTAGGCTAGTTCATTGTACAAAAAAACCAACAGGAATGAGACAAAAGTTTTATAGCTTTTTAATATATAAGTGAATCTGATTTATATTTGAATGTATAAATACTGTTATTTGTATATAAAAATGCTTATTCAAGATTTAGGTTTGGCTCTAAATAACTGTTGTATGTATATAAATATTAAATATGCAAAACTTAATGTATATAAAATTTAAATGGAAATAACAACATATCTGCCAGCTATATATAAACAATTTTCATATGTTGATAAATGTAAATAAACAAATGGCCTCTTCACACATATTGATGTATAAGTGTTGCTTATATACAGCTTTTAGATAAGTTGTTACTTCTACTTAAATATAATATATAGTATAACCATCAAGAAAATTGGTATTAGAGTCTTACCATATCTGCCATACAAGGGCGCCACCAGGCCATTTGAACCTGGAAAATTTATATAGTAGGCAGATACGTACTGTTAAGATCCAATTTTATGTTTTATTATGACCGTTAGCCCTTGCCACTAGCTCAAAGAGACGCAGAGATTTATAATAAATACTTCTTAAAAATATATTTTTAATATTAAAAAAATAAAATAAGCCACTTCCAGTAATAACATACAAAAAACATTTATTAACGCACATATATAAATATTTAAAATAGAGGAATAATTTAGATATTATTAATTTTAAATTTAAATTATTATTTTAGAAAGTCCACATAGAAGAACTGTTTATAGAAGTTTGTTTTATAATGCTGAGTATAGATTGCTACATAGATTACTCATTTAAAAACTTCTCAAAACAATCATTCAATCTCAGATTAAAAGTTTGCAGCCAACCCAACGCCTGCTATACAGATGTAACCAACGCAATATGAAGATGCTAACATAAAACCATGCTGTCAGGAATGTGCATCTACAGCATGATATTATTTGGAGGACATGTTCCTTGTCCAGTACAGGAATGTGCATCTATCTGGCAAAGGAATCATGTATATAATATTTGAGAAAAGTGCTACGTATGGGGAGAGCAGTCTATCTGCCGACTTATAGTCCCTCCAAGGAAGTCAATGTTGCAGGAAATACATTTGCATACATTGCAATGCAATGACTATGCCTTTGGGTCATGCATTCAGTTGGGCTTTGCCTTGTATGCTAAACACGCTTCACATTACATTGATATAAACACCCATACATCCCTCCACCAGCATTGACCTAACTATGAAACAAATAGTCTGAAATTAAAACCCTTTAAAATAAACATAAATAAATTTAAATATAAAGTTATTAATTGAACAATTTGCTGAGGGAAATTTACAATAAAGTAAACCCAATGGCACTCATCATAAGGTGCGGCACTGACAACAACAACTTAAAATATATATAACAGTAAATATATTTAGACACTCAGCATGAGGTGTTGTATTTACTGATATATATATATACATTTTCACATATAAAAAAAATATATTAAAACATAACATAATGAATTCATGCAACTATCTACACTCAACTTAAAATTTAATACACTTTTTTAATTTCATTAATAAATATTAATAAAGAAAATGGAAATAATTGAATTGGCAAACATATATAAAAAAAATATAAAAATAAATATTAATAACTGATTTAATCTTCTCTGTTGGTCAGATAGTTATGGTTTAAACTTAGTTAGGCCTTAATTATTTAAGAAATTATTCAAAGTTCCTTTAACAAAAGTTTATAATGATTTGAGTTCATAATTATATTTTACATTAGAGGAGCTCCTGGTTCCTTGTGCCAATTCCCACAAAGTCTTTATTATTTAAAATTTCAGAGAAAACCGGTCTGTTGTTCATACTGTAGTTATCAATCAGGAGGCTGCCTTAGCTGGTTCGATCCTGGAACTATTTTATTGTAGGACCCATATGATTTGGGGCCTACAATAGTGCCATTCATATTTCAACAATCACTTCATTTGAAATTAGTAAGAGGGTGAAAAGTGCATCTTTTCATCCTCCTCCTCAAAAATCAAACTGGAACTCTTCTTAATTTGAATTGTTTTCTTTTTATACTAATCCTCCAGATTCACTGAACATAATTTCCTGTTCCAGTGGTTTTCATTAGGGTCCGCGTGTTGGTTGACCTTCCACAAGCTGGTAACGCAAAATTTTTATATCTCTTATCTGACCTTTAATTATAAATCTGCCCCAAGGGCTCATTTACTTTGGATTAATTAAAACCAACAATCATTTCCATTTTGAGTTTTAACAAAATAGACAGTAATTTAATTATTGTACATTTTTTTATCTTTAAGTTTTTGCTTAAAATACCTTTTTTTTTTTTAAATAAAGTTTTCTTTTAATAATTTTCCATCTGTGCGATTTATATATAAATACATTTTTGAAAACTTTTAGTTTCAATTTTTAATTCTAACTTTTATTTAATAACTTTTATTTGCGAACATTTATACTTTAACTTTTTTTTAAAAAAAATAATGTAACGGCATGTGTGCCCTAACAATAGAGAGTATTTCTCTACCATTAATATATGAAATATTACAATGTGTAACACAAGGATGCTTCAATTTTTCCAATTTAAAAAAAAAAACCCATGCAAGACTGTAATAATTATTGTAGATTATATTTGTTATCCATTACAATGAAAGTACTTTTAAGGTTTTATTGACTAGCCTTACATCCAACTACAGATATATGGTTACCAGAGACTCTGTGAGAATTATAAAGTATTATAGACATGGTTTTTGTTTCCAGACAAATATAAGAAAAGTATCAGAACAAATTAATAGCGATTTATATATCACTTTAGCATTTGACTCAATCAATGAAGGCTACTTGATGGAATGAAAGCAAGTAATATTATTACAGGTGGAAAATTTGAGGTATTTAAAATGATAATTAGTGTTAAACAAGAAAATGTGCTTGTTTCAGCATTGTTTTCAATTTTCAAACAATGGTTTTTAGATCTGTTTATAAGTAGCTTAATAAATCTGGAATGAAATTGCAATACAGATTTAATCGTGGATCTTTTAATTAGAATCAATTAAAAATGAAATCAAAAACTTCATCCTTATACGATCTGAATATACAGTATGCTGATGGTTGCGCTAGTTTTGGCAGTTCAAAAGATGACTTATAGAATATAGTTAATGTTTTGAATACATATATAAAAACTATTTTAAAAATTAATGCTCAAAAACCTCAAATTCTTTATCAATCAGTAAAGAAAGAAAAATCCTCAACAATTTTTAGTTTGGATGATTATCAACTTGTGAATGTGATCCAATTTAATTTAAATATCTTGGTAGTTTTATAAGTAGAAAGTTGGGCTTAAATATTAAAGTACAGCACAGATTCCAATGTGCTATGGCTGCTTTGAACAAATTAGATAGTGTTCATCACAGGGAAATAAAATATTATTATTACTAAATTAGCCGTATATAAAGCTCTCATTTTGACTAATTTATTGTAAGAAAATAAAATTTGAACAAACTATCATGCAACAAAATAATATTAGAAAATTTTCATTTAAGTATGTTCTATAAAATTTTAAAAATAAAATAGCAAGATTATAGGACCAACCAATATGTTCTTCAACTTGCTGGATACAGTATTACAAAGTCCATTATTTTAAAATCACATCTTTACTATATTGTGCATGCAAAATAAATGAACAATACAAATACAGGCCTTCCTAAAATGTTTGTGTTATGGTGAACTTGAGGATGGTTTTCATGGAAGAAATAGACTCCAATTGTTATAAGAATTATCTCAAATATATTCTAAAAAAATACAATGCTTCCATTGTTTTTATTGGGAAGATATGGTAGAAAATGAAATACATTGGAGAACTACAATTGTCAGCATTGAAGTATTTCAGAAAGAAAATTTTTCTTTTGAAGAAATTAAAAGACATCATGAAATATTAAATAAAGAGAATGTTTTATAAATGGACATATTTATGTTTACAAAATATCTTGTATACTCATCACAAAACTCATATCTAGTATAATATTATCACTTTTTTAAAATTTGTTTTATATTTTTCTTTTGGAATTGGAAAGACCATGCTTCTTTGCAAGTGGCAATTGCTGATAGTAGTATACTATTATAATATTTTTATATATATTTTATATATAGTTTTTATTTATCAAGATATTTGATATATTAATAGCTAATGCTAAAGTCTAGAATGTAAATGAAATTAATTAAAGTACATCACCTACTTCAGATTTATATGATTATCTTTTTTTTTTTTTTTTAAAAAAAAAAAAAAACATTCTAGCCTTAAAAAATATAATTTTCAAACCTGTATGAAGTTCATGAATATCTCTAAAACTGAGCTTAGATATTTCTTGACAAGCTTATTTTTATGTGCTTTATAAAAATTATGGAAAATTGATTTTTGAATATATTACTTCCTTTTAAGTGTTCTGTTTCTATTAATTATTTAGAAAAATAAGATACTAATGTGGATTTAATATTATTTAAAATAACTATTGAATATGGCGACTAAAATCGAAGGTGAAAAGTTTGAAGAATAATAATTTTGAGCTTTCTATTAAATATACTTTAGAGGACTCTTGCTTACATTTTATTAGATTAAAATTTTTAGATTTAATGATTGAAATAGAAATAACATCAAGCAAATAATAATGCAGCCATTTTATTAAGAAGGAAAAAATCTCTTATGACTGGACCAAATAATCAGCCTATTATACATAAAAAGATGCCTTATATAGTTTTTAATATAGAAATAAAAGATTGAATTATTCAATTAGTAATTGGTTGCACCAGAAGAAAGTTTTATAAGAATTACCTAGATTGAAACTATTCAGACAGAGTTATTAAAAATGTTTTCTTAACTAAAACTATACTAGTAATGATGATTTAAATAATAATAATAATAATAATAATAATAATAATAATAATAATAATAATAATAATAATAATAATAATAATAATAATAATAATAATAATAATAATAATAATAATAATAATAATTAGATAAAATAGACTTTAATTACATTCATATCGGCCTTTCAAGCCAATTGTGCAAATGCTTTGCGAGTGTTAAATAATAAATGAATATCCTCTGACCAATACAAGATATAGAATTTATGCAGGAATAAAAAGAATCCCTCTTATTCCTACAACTCAAATATTTATATATGAGCAAATCTGAAGTACTGGCACAGAAGGCATGGCGATAGAACGGTCACTTTAAATTACTATATATAATGTCTGAATGAATGACGCTGATGAAATTTTCTAGAATTTACTAAACGTCATTCCAACAGCCGATATGAATGTAATTACAATTATATACAGACGCTATAAAAATAAATGCTTATTTATATATATGATTAAGTTTCAGTTGGAATGACGTTTAGTAAATTCTAGAAAATTTCATAAGCGTCATTCATTCAGACATTGTATATAGTAATTTAAAGTGACTGTTCTATCGTCACGCCTTCTGTGCCAGTACTTCATATTTGCTCATATATAAATATTTGACTCGTAGGAATAAGAGGGATTCTTTTTATTCCTGCATAAATTCTATATCTTGTATTGGTCAGAGGGTATTCATTTATTATTTAACACTCGCAAAGCGTTTGCACAATTGGCTTGAAAGGCCGATATGAATGTAATTACAATTATATACAGACGCTATAAAAATAAATGCTTATTTATATAAAATAGATTTATTTTTTTTGTCTTTTAAAATATCTAAATAAAATGTATTAAAAGGAAGATATGATAACACTGGAAATAAAAGAATAATTTGGAAAAAAGATGTAATATTGATTAAAAAATACAAACAAAATAAAAAATAAATTTGATAGTAAATTTATATCAGGAGACTTGTGCAAAATTTTATTTTGGTAAGAATTGTTTCAATTTAAATGAGAATTAAAGTTCATAAAGCTAGTCTATTTAAGAAATATCTTAGATCAGTATGTGATGCAGCTCATAAAGTTATATTTGGAGACTTTTTTGAGCATAATGAATGAAAGAAAAAAAATCTAAAACAATCTTTTAAATTCAATCTTACAAATCTGAAGCTATTTATTTTATATATCACATACACAAACTTGTTCAGTTTAAATGGACTTCATTTTGTTTATTTTTAATTGAGAAAGATATGAAATGAAACCAAGTGATAAATAAGATTAATAAGAAATTTGGCTGAAAATTTAAAATTAAGTAGTTGAAATTTAATTAATATTTTAATTGTATACTGAACAGCAGGCACCCAATATCCATCATCAGATGGCGCCACTAAACCTCTAGTCTAGAAATGTTATAATTTGCTGATGATATCAACTATAAATGCCTATCACAGTTAGGCCATCAATATATATCTAAAACCACCACTACATCATGGAGAGTAGAGATTCTCGGCAAAATAACAATTGGCGGAAGACAACAGTAAACAAAATACTGGACAAATCTAACAATTAACAAAACAATATTTATTAACAATTTAATAATATAGTATGTAATTCAATGATAGGGTTTAAATACTAAAACTATTTTAAACAGAGCACAGACTGACAATGAATTAACTATTTTAAATTCGTATGCAATGTATTTGACAGCTGATAATTTAAATTACCCATTCCCCTAAATTTTACTTTTAGTGCTATTAATAATCCATGAAGTTTATCAAATATTGGCATCAACAACAATAAATATTCAAGCATTCCTCTCTGTTATATATGGCCGTACACATAGACTATTATAGAACAAGCTTATATGTGATGCATTGGATCCAACCATGGAAAATAAACAAATAACAAATTACAATAAATAGGCCTATGAATAACATGTTAGAAATTAAAATATATAGATAAGCATGAGAAGGAAGATCACTTTACCCAATACAAGACAGACATGCCCATAAACATCTCTAATGGAAACTTATAGGAATGACGGTCACTTTATCTAATGATCCAAAATATCAATAATCCCGAATATATCAAGTGGAGAATAAACAAAATTCAGAACAATAAATCATAGAGGCCAAAACGTAATAATAAATTTCTGTGGTATCTAAATATCTAGGATCCCTATATATAATTCACACACACACATGTTTTTTTATTTATTTTCAGACACAAATGACACAGAGTACTCAAGAAAACAACTAGCTATTTAAACAGTTTAATAATTTTATAAATATATATATAGGCACACATATATAGGTCAAGTATACATGTATCATGATAATTTTAAAATCTTCAAAAAGCATTATTAATTATCAAATAAAAAAAACCATAAAATCAATTCTATATCAGTTAACTATTAGATATTTGTTTTTATTAAAACTTTTCTTTTGAAGTAACTTGGATTATAATTAACAATTGTGAAAGTGATGAATAATTAACAATTGTGAAAGTGACGAAGGGGAGGGGGGATTAATTATCAGTCAAACTTTTTTTAAAAACTTTATGAGGAAAAGATTAAACTCTAGAAAGCCAACTAGTTTATATTATTAAAACTAAAGCTATCAAGCTATGCTGAATATATTTTAAAATATAACAATATAGGATATATATAAATTTATAAAATAGATAAAAGTATAAATACAAAGTCACAGCTTTATTACAAAACAACATTGGCCAATATAATAAACACAAATTTATTAATGTATGTGTGTATATATAATATAACATTTATACATAACAAAGTTTAAAAGCTGAAATTAAGCTCATGCTTTGCTAACATAAAATATTTGCACATAAATTAGATATCGAGATAGCCAAGATCTATTGCAGTATATATTTTTAAAAAGATAAATTTTAGAATAAATATTATGGCATGTGAAATTTTATTTGTTCGCCAACATGTAATAACAGAAAAATATGAATGTATCACCTAGTACACAACAGGCGGAGAATTTCCTAATTAATAATTTTTATAGGGAAACATTATATATATAATTTAATGAATGTGAAAAAGCTATATGATCATAGATTACCCATTTAAACAAATTTTCTTTTACTATATATGTAAGTGACTGTTATTACATTTGTGAAGTTGGATGACATTATCTTTCCAAGAAACTTAATGTCACACTAATAATCTCACTATTATTATGATAGTTTTAATATTTTATTTTAGATTTCATTCTTTTATATTTTGTTAAGTAATTTTGTTTAATAATAAAAGGATATAAACACCTTTTAAATTAATTTTCTGGAATAATTATGTCCACATTGTTTATCTCATTGTTAACATGACACTCAAAAAGTATTAATGTATCACTTCATTTTATTTAGCTGAACTTTGAAAGTGGCAACATTTTGGATTTCCTTAGTTAGATATATGAGTTTTTAGAAATGTTTAAGGAATTTTAAATCTTTTTTTCTTTTTTTTTCATGTAAAAGATTCATGACAAAAAAAAAGAAAGTCATAAAATATGTTGTTTACAGCTAGAAACATTTATAATAAAAAAAATAGGTTGATTTAAGAGTTCAGAAAACAATTTAGCTAGTATCAAAGCTAAAAGTAGTCAAAATATATTATATAAAATAGTTGCCCATATATCCAACATTGGAAGGCACCACCAGGCTGTCATATAACCTGGATAATTTATTTTAGTGCCTGAATAACGTTAATGATGACTGTCCTGATGTACCTCTATTGGTTAATTAATCATTAGTCTAGCTCAGCTCAAAGAAAGATTCTTATTTAACAAACATTTGATAGACAACAGCAAACAAACATCAACCAAATTGAACTAATAATAACAAAGTTTATTAATACATTACTAAAGAAAATAAAAGAAATAAAGAATACCCATAAATAAAGTTTCTTTATGAATGGTTTAATTGAGTACCTTAATAGAAAGCCTTGATAGTTAATTTAACCTCTTCCTTTTGACTTAATTATAAAATACTGAAAATCTTTTAATAATGGCTCTTAGAATATATGTGTGTATAACCTTTATTAATACATCTTATCTAAGCACTGAAAAGATTTACTGATTTATTTAACTATCAGCTTATATATATATACACACACATTAAGACTCATGTATGTGACCAGATCAATACTATCTGATTAGTATACTGAAAATAATAAGGGCCATAAGTAATAAATATAAAAGATAAGTATGGGAAGTTATTTCCAGGTTTATCCACACAAAATAATAATATGCTGCTTATAAGAAAGTCAGAAAACATGCTGTTTATAACTAGAATCCTTTATAATAAAAAGCTAGGTTGATTTAGGATTTCAAAAAACAGTTTAGCTAGTGTTAATGCTAAAACTAGTCAAAATATATATTCACTTATAATCAATATATCTAATTCAGTTTTATACACTTATTTGCATGCAATTTTTATTCAATTGAGTTTTTATTAACTTTTCAGACTTCTTCAGAGTTATAAACTTCTTCAGAGCTATAAAATATAGAAATTATATAAATATATCACATCATCAAACTATATATATATAAAACAAAACTGTTTTTTATATATTTCAACATATATTATTATTAATTACACACATATATAAATAAATATCTTCTACATATATTGACTACAAGTATACTTTTACTACCAATACTTTATTCAAAAAAATCCTATTTCTTTTTCATTACTTCTATAATAATATTATTAATGTTATATTGTTTCTGTAAATATTTATTCTGTTAAAATATTTACATTGAAATTTATTGTATGTATATGTTATTTATATTTTTATACATAGTCCATCTTTAGCTTTTTTTTTTTTCAATATGTAGAATAAATACAATATATAAATAAAATAGAACATAGAAAAAGATTAAAATTTAGAAGATTAAAATTTTTTCCATTACTCTCATAGACATTTATATATATATACAGTCTCTATACAATATAAATATATAATTTTTATATCATTATTATGATTATTATTTTTATTATCTAAATAGTTTTTATATAACTATTTTCATCTTTAAATATTTAAATTAATATGAATATATTAATTCATATATTAAATAATCATCTTATATTCTACATATCTATTTTTAAATAATAAAAGCAACAAACTGCTAAATTATTCAAAAAATATGCTAAATGTACTTATTTGTATTATTATGTTTTGTGAATTTTAAAAATGTAATTTTTATTATTTAAATAAATGTATTCTCTTCTGATAATAGAAATGATAAGATTTTGTAAAAATATACAAATTCAATCATTTTTATTGTGAAATTATAATGTTTGTAATCTTCTTAATCTCTATGAATTATTGACTTTATATTATACTGAAACGTTAGAATCTGTTTTCAATTTGTTCTTTGTATTTTTAATAGGTTCAGTTATTATTTCTTCAACTTTATAACAATCTTTACATTTTATTTTAAATATACCTCTTATATTTTCATCATCAATACTTTTATTTATGGCATTCTTTTATATGTAAATCTCTTATTATAAAGTGCTGAAAACTTTGAAATTATTAAAATGAAAGTCAATCTCCATTAATGTACTATTTCTTAAATATTATAAATTTCCACGCACTTGCCCGCCAGTAAGAGTTTAAAATTAACTTAAGTGAATCACTTAAGAAATAGCACATTATCAGAGATTGACTTCTGTTTGAATAATTTCTAAGTTTTCAATGCTTTATAATAATAGATTTACATTTATAAGTCATGTTTGTCTAATAATCATAGGCTGTTAAAAATGAGAAACTGTCTTTCTCTTGCAATAGGTTAAATAGATATGTACAATTGAATATTTTATTATAACATCAGGCACACAATAGACTCAAGCCCTGATTTAAACATGGTCTGTAAGAGTTGGTGTATATAGAATGTATGCTCTAAACTTAAGTGATTCACTTAAGTTTTTTAAAGTTCTTACTGGTAGAAAGTGTGTGGAAATTTATAATATTTAAGAAATAGCACATTATCGGAGATTGACTTCCATTTGAATAATTTCCTTCTTTTATATACAAATTTGAATTTTATTTATTGTATGTATTTTTATTTAATTTTATTGATGATTGCATTTATTCATTTTATATATAGTTTCATTTTCTTTTAAATTAATAAGATATATTATTAGATTTATTATTTCCTTGATTTTTATTTATAATTTTAATAAAATAGTTTTATTTATATACTTTTTAA
Source organism: Epiperipatus broadwayi (assembly GCA_028023455.1). Lineage (NCBI taxonomy): Eukaryota > Metazoa > Onychophora > Udeonychophora > Euonychophora > Peripatidae > Epiperipatus > Epiperipatus broadwayi. The sequence goes on from JAQFVV010006204.1 coordinate 1,717,468, forward strand.
TAATATGGTGTGGATAATTATTTATTAAATAATGTTCATTAAAAATACCTATAATTAAAAATACATTATATAGATACATTATCAAAATTATAAAAAAATATTTTGCTAAAATAATAAACAAGAATAACTTTAAAATAATAAAATAAAAATTAAAAATTTAACAATATGTACATTAGTTTAAAAAAGTAAATAAAAAAATAAATAAATAAAATCACCTAAAAAATTGATCAAAAAACACAAATAAAAAATAAAATTCAAATTTGTATATATATAAAATCTAATATAAATAATTTATTAAACTTAAATAAAAGTACTGATGGTGAAAATATTGGAAAGCAAATATAAAATGAAATGTGAAGACTGCTATAAAGACAAAAAAAAGTAGCTATATTAGAGATACAAAAACAAATTACAACACTATCATTTAAATGATAAAAAAATCAGTAATTTACAAACAATACATATATTACAAACATTACATTTTCATAATAAAAGTTTTGGTAAATAATTATAAAAAAAGGAGCATTTAAAAACATTGCATATAGAAAACTATGGAATTTCTGTTAATACTGATGGATAAAAAGATGGGTATTTATAAAAAATATATTTTTTAAGCATTACAACAATAATAGATACTAATAACAATTTAAACAACAATCATTCAAATCAGTATATTTTAAATAATTTGGCATTGCTAAATAAAAAATGACAATTGTTTGTTATTTTTATTACATTTTCATAATTTAATAATAAAGTAGAAATACAGATTATACAATTATTGTTTAATATATGTGCTAATATACCCCTATTAAGTTAAATATATAATGAAATAAAAATTTAACATATTTATACACTATTAATAATGTTAAAACCACTAAAACATCTTATGATTACCATTTCCTATGCTTACAAAGCTGTTAAAACAGTAATGATGTAATATGATGTGATTTCTCCTTAAACGGAGTCAGGAATCTCTCAGCAACTATGCCCAAAGAAACCTGTTAGCCACTTTACCTTCCCCTTCCATTCCCCATCCTAAGCTTTCCCATAATCTGCTCCATCACATTTCCACAACATAATCTTTGTCAATTCTATGGCCTTTATATCTAAAACTCCCTTATCTTTTCCCAAACTCAGCATAAAAACCAATAATCCACTTTCTGTATAATCACTTTGTTCATATTTATTCTCCCATAACTTCATTATTTGTACCTTTTTATTTTCAAGCATTTACATTCAATCAACAGGTGCCTAATATTTTCTATATCTTCCTTACATAATTTGTAGACTAAATCACCCATATTTTCCATTTACATATATATTCTCTTGTTGCTAAAGATCCTGTTCGAGCCTTAAACAATAAGCTACTTTCCTTACTATTATCATAAATTAACTCGCACCCAATGTTCCGTTTACTTCTATATATATTTAAACTTTTTTTACTCTCCATACTAGTTCTCCATCTCTCCAACTCCCTATTCTTTATTAATGTATCTATTCTTTTATCCCATTCCTTACTACTATAACACTCAACAATCCTCCCAACACAATCATCCCACCTTTTTATACAAGTATACTAATATAAATTCTTTATTCAAACTCTTTGAATGCCGCATTACCTTTCTCACCCATCTTGTTGCCTGTCCTTTACTCATAACCCAATTAAATACTATTTTGGCTATTCTTTTATTATCCATAAACTGCAACCTACCAAACATTTCCATTTTACTTTTTGCATCTCTCATATAAAAATTTGACCATCCCATTTCTCCTTGAATTGCCTCCTTTGCTGTCCATACCTCTGCATCTAATGCATGTCTTCCTACTTCCCTTTGTACTCTCTCTAAATAATCTAATATCCTTTTACTAACACATAAGGCATCATTATCATATGTTAACCCTGCTACTGCAACTCCCTTCCATACAATTCTAGCTGCATCATATTTATTATATGAAAACACTGTTAATTTCTTTATCAGGCCCATTCTTTTCTATGCTTCACTTACCAATTTTTTCTCCAATTCAATCAAGTAATTTTCCTGATTACTTAAGATGATTCCCAAATAACTATTCTATCCACCACACTTAACTTTATATCCTCCAATAAAAATTCTACATCTTCTCTTTCCCCATTATTAATCATCATTATATTTGATTTTTCTTCACTAAATTTAATCCCCATCTCTTTACCCACCCTTGCACATGTCCTCAGCATAATTTCCATATCTTCTCTTCTTTCTGCACACAAAAAATATCTGCACCCCCCCCAGCAAAATATATACTCCCTTGCCACCCATTAATGGTATCTCTATCCCTCTTCCTAGTCTTTCTATTGCTTTCTCCATTTCACTCAAATACAACAAAAACAAAATGCCTTAATCCCACCCCATTTTTAACTTTAACTGATTCTATATCCCCTAATTGGTAAGTATAATAATTATTTTCATATAATTTCTTAATAATATTTACTAAAGCTTCATCCATTCCCAAATTTGCTAACCTTACCCATAATCTATTTCTATTTACTCTATCATATGCCTTCTCTATATCTATAAAACTCATATATAATGATCTACCTGAATTCCTACTCATCTCCATAAGTTATGTAACTACAAACAAATTATCTCCTATATGCTTATATGACCTAAAACCTCTCCATACAGTAATGCTACCCAGTGCAAGCCATAGTAATCAATGGATACTGTAAGGTTTGTGCATAAAATTCCTAACTAGTGCCTATTCATCCAATATTTCCAGACTAGTATCTAGCTTGTGGCTTTCATCAGTGAAGAGTACAAGCTAATTACTTGAATTGAAAATACTGTTGTTTTCATCTTGGGACCCATAGCTTTATGATTACCTAAACAGGTAAAAGGAGGTTGCTGGAGGATTGCAATGGATTCTAAGATCTAGATGCAGAACTCTCAGATCCAAGGCTCCTCACTAATGAAAACCCTAGGCTAGAAACTAGTATGAGGCTATTGGTTGAATAGTCACTAGATAAGGAATTCATGCACAAACATTAAAGTATCCATTCACTACTATGGCTTGCAGTGGATGACACTACTGTATGGAGAATTGGCTATTGTAATAATAGTGATATTAAAATTATATATTTATATGGCATAAAATCTATATTCTGATTGGATTCTCTATATTTTTCTTTTATAATATTTTGTTAATTAGTTAGGCCATCTAATAAATCTACAGACTAAATAAATAACGTGTAAACAAAATAAGTATGGAATTTCTATATAATAACTAGTCAAACATGTCCAGCAATGATGTTGCTAGGCAATTAAAATTAACAGCCCCAAGTGAATCATGTGCTATGGTAACCAACAACAGCCTTTTGTTTGACTTTATTTAAAAACAAAATAATGTTCTTTTAAACACGAGTTCTTATATAAAATCTAAATTCAGATAGACATTTTTATAGATTACAAGATGTTTGAAAAATTACATCTCTAACATCATAAAAAATAAATCATTTCCCTCTAAAAGCTATATATGTTAAATTAAATGTTTTCATGCATTAATTAAAACAAACAAACAAAATATGAGTGGGAAATTGTTTAATATTTAAAGAAATTATAATGATTTTAATGAGCATGTAAATAATTTTAAAGTTTATCATATATTCACAGAATATTAACATGTTTGAATACATTTGTAAGATAATTCATATGCTAGCTTTCCAAACAATGATTTAAATGAATTTGTAAACAATGCCCATATTTGCTATATCAATACCAATTTACTTTGTCAGATAAAAGATAATCACTTTATGTGATCTTCAGTTTTATTATATAGTAATAAATCAAGGATTGGTACTCAAAATAGGTGAAATCTTTTATTAATGGCAATTTTTGTTTTTATTTTATTCAAGCCAGCTTACAGTTTCAAATATTAATTTAGATAAAATTCTAATGGTTTTAATAAACATGTAACTAATTTTACAGTTTAGCAAATATATAAATCTATTCATGGAACAAACAAGTCTGAATGTATTACCTAAATAATCCATAAGCTAGATTCCCAAAGAATCACTTAAATGAACTTATAAAAAGGACTCACTTTTTGTTATATCAATGCCAATCTATTTTGTCAGATAAAAGATGACCCCTTTTATCTAACCTTCGGTCTTGTTATATACTAATAAATCAAGCACTGATAGTCAGCCAAATATTAGTGACAATTTTTAGTTTTGCATTAATTAAATTAGCTTAATATTTCAAATATTAATTTAGATAAAATTCAAATGATTTTAATAAGAATGTATATAATTTGACAGTTCAGCAAATTTATAATGCTAAGAATATAAATCTATTTCCAGAAGAAATAAAGATGAACATTATTTACAAGTTCATTTAAATGATTCTTTGGGAATCTGGCTTGTGAATTATTTTAGTAACATAATAGGACTTGTTAATGAATAATTATATTCTAGCACATATCTGATAAGCTGTAAAATTATTTTCTTGTCATTAAAATCATTAGAATTTTATGTAAATTAATATCTGAAATTGTTAAACTGGTTTATTACTATAAAAAGCAAAAGTAGCTGCTAATAAAAAGTTTCAGCCTTTTTGAGTATTAATGCTTAATTTATTACTAAATAAAAACCCAAAGATCAGATAAAAGTGATCATCTTTTATCTAACCAAATAGTTTGTCATTGATAATTCTTTGGGCATCTATCTTTTGAATTATCTTCTTAACATATTCAGATTTGTTTGTTCCGTGAATGGGTTTAATAACTAGAGCAATATGTCCAGCTATGATAGTGGTTAATTTGTTATTTTCCAATATACAGGGAAAATATACTTCTTATAAAATCCTCATGTTTATAAAAATATCAGTCTAAGTTCATGTCCTATATCAGGTTTTGGGTTTGAAATAAAAGATCTTTTTGTCTCCAAGTAAAATCAGACAAAAAACTACTCTCGGCTACCAGAGTAAGTGAATTAACATAGGGCTTTCGATTTTAATTGGTACTTACCTAATAACATCATTGCTAGACATATTTCTCTAATTATTATATGGAAATTCTCCACTCATTCCTTTGTTTAGAATTTAATTAAAACATAAAAATATTTAACAAATAATGTATATTTATAATAATGTTTATGCAAATAAGAATGAAAATTTTAAGTTACTCATTGTTTTATTTTATTTATAGGTTGTACTTATATTTTATATATATAACAAAACTATAAGGCTGATGTATGGTTGAAATGTATGTAAATTAGAAAATAATAAATTTCAGTGCATATATTTTGATACACAAGTAAAAAAAGTACATATACAGAAACAATTAATTCAAACCTTATATATACATATGTACATCTAATATGGTGGATTAAATACTTAAAAGTTAAAATGTGTGAAAATGAGAAAAACAGTAAATTTCAGTACAGTATATACATTTTAATAACACAAGCAAAAAAGTGCATATACAGAAACAATTAAATAAAACTTTATATAAATATACTTAATCATATAATCAATAAATTTTCAAATTATTGATAAATTTCATTTAAATCTAAATTTAAAAAAAAAAAATGATGATGTAATCATTTTTAAAACCGTATATGTATCATAATCCATATATGTTTTTTTTAATCATATATCTTTTATAATCATTATATCTTTCATAAACTTTATCTGATTTCCATTTATAGTTTTATAATTAATTTTAAGCATACTGACTAAAATAATATTCTATTTATTCTCCGTTGGAAAAAAAAAACCCACAAATATGTTTTTTAGTAAGCTATATATATATATCATATTTAATTTTATTTCATTCTCTTCAAAAATAATTTACTATTTATTAATTTATAATTGTTGTATTTTATGTTTTTATATTTACATTTTATTTTTATTACAATAATTGTTTCAATTTATTAGAATTATAATATTTATTCTTTTAGTAATAATTTATTTATATAATCATTTAACTAATTTAAATCTTGAATATTGACTCTATGACATGGCTCTAGCTTACACATTGCTTTTTCAGCAGCATATATTTTTCTTTCACTATATCTAACCCAGTTACTGTAAACTTTAGTTAATAACATATGCCAGATAATAGTGCTTAATAAATCCTTATCTAGTGCAGTCCTATCCAATATCCTCAGGCTAATTTTAAGCTTATGGCTTTCATCAGTGAGAAGCTTTGAATCTTGAAACAGTGCATTTAGATCTTTGGGATCTAATGCACTTTCTTCTAGTAATTATTTACCTCAGTGGCTCAAATTAAAAATCATATAAATGTTTTCAATCTAAGCCAACTTGCTTGGTGTCATATTGATCTGCAGGATTGCTATAAAATCAATAAAAATATCATTACTCTATCAAATTAGTTCTGATTTATATATTAGTGTTTCAGTAGCATACTTTTTTCTTCCAACATAGCTATGCCATTTACTATAAACTTTAGTAACTAATAAATCCCAGATGATAATGCTTAATAATTCCCTATCCAGTGCTGTCTATTCAATATCCCCACATTAGTTTCAAGCTTTGGTTTTCATCAGTAAAGAGCTTTGAATCTTGGAACAGAACAACCGGATCTTTAAGATCTAATGCACATCTTATCTAGTAGTTATTATTTATCTCTCTGTTTTACTATCAAATTATCAGTTCAATTTGAATGACATATAAAGATTTCCAATCTAAACCAACTTCCTATACAATCATATACATATCTGAAAACAATTTAGTATCTACATACTATGATGCCCATAATGTGCCCAGGAATGATATAAAACTAATAAAATATTGTGTGTTTCTATCACACGTCTTTAGTTTATACATTGTTATTTCAGCAACAACCTTTTTCCCATCACAACTATGTCAACAATTATAAGCCTTAGTAAATAATAGAAACCAGGTAATAGTGCTTAATACATCCCTTATGGCTTAGAATTTTGATCTTGGAACACTGCATCTACATCTTTAGGAACTAATGTTCCTTCCTTCTAGCAGCTATCATTTACCTATTTGTTTTACTATCAAACTAAACATACAAATTCACTGTTTCAAGATTCAAAGTTCCTTACTGATAAAAGCCATAAACTTGATACTAGTTTAAGGATATTGGATAGAACAGTGCAGGGTAATTATTTATTAAGTATTATCAATTGGCATCTATTAGTTATTAAAGCATACAGTAGATGGCATAACTGTGGTAAATCTTGATTTAAATTTTTTTTAGTAATATTCTTTTTTCATTTCTTTTGTTATTGTTTGTATGCTAAAAGATTTTAATATTTTCATTTAAAGATGTATGTCCTGTTTCTTTTACATATATAGGAGGGGGGGGTTCAAGATGATTTAATTTTCTCCTAATTGAAACTTTTTTCCAATGAATTAATGAATGTAATTGGTTCTAGAACTATATTGTTCAAATGATATGTTACTTTTTTTAGAAATAATCTGTTTCATGAACATGTTCTAAGGCATGGGTCAGCAAACTGAGTCTAATGAAATAAATGTGGTTCTTTGATCTCAATCTTGTGGCTCTTTTTATTACAATAAACACTTTTTATTTCCTCTTGTAATTTGAAAATAAAGATTATGTTGATTCTAGAAGAGGAAAACTGCACATTACATTGTTTTTTTTTAAATTCAATCTTATTATAGAATAGTAATTATTGATTATGATGAATATTTAAATATTAGATATTTGTAAATAAATCAAACTGTCAAAGTAATTTTCATTTATTTATTTATTTTTAAGAGAATTTTTTATTTTTGTTAGGATGTACACAGATTCAATTATGTTCTATTACTAAAATAAATATTCAAATATATCTAAAGCCATTCAGGAATTCACATTCTTCATTGAATACGTTTTTCACCTCTTTCCTTGTGACACCTTAATGAGGAAGGGAAGGGAGATACCTCTTTTCTTACTACACTTTAATTGGGGGGGGGGGAGTATAAGAAAAATGCCTTTTCATATTAAAAGTTTGATGATCCTTATTCAAGAGCAAAGTTACCATCCTGCACATCATTTAAAAAGCAAAAATATAATGCAAAATTAAAAATATAAGTGTAAAATATATATATAAAATTAATTTTCAATCACTGCACTGGCAACAAAAATTGAAATGTTGAAAACATAAAAATTTATATGTTGATGCTATTACTTGCCATTTGATTTTCATTAATTCCTATATGAAGTATTCATATCTGATTTACAGCTCTTATATTAATTAGAGAGTTAAACTAAAAGTGATTCTGCTTTTGAATTATTGTGGGTCAGATAAGTACAATTATTGTCAGAAATTTATTATACATTGCATATTTATTCTCATAACTACGATTATGTGAATAACTTGATCTGGAAAGTCTCTTTGCTATCTGGTGCATTTTTTATCTTATCTTTATAGTTTTATCAACTCTCTAGCATGAAAACCATTTCTTTCCAAATGTTCTCATTTTATTTTACTAGTTTTTTTTCTAGTTCATAGTTAAAATTATTATGCTATATACTTATAATTTTTTAAAACAGTACAGCATTTTCATAGCTAAAAGTACAAATAAAAATGTAACAGAACTAAATTCTTAACAAAACTATTACAATTTTTTTTTAAAAAAAAAATCTATGAATAAGCAGATATGACTTGAAATATTTAGCCCATGGTTCTTCCTAATATGTGGAATGATCTGGCTATATTGTTTTAAATATCATAATGCAAAATACATCATTAAAATGTAAATGTGGGTTGTTGTTTTTTTAATTTTAAAATTATTTTATTGTTTTAATATATTTCCATTATTTTAATTAATCTAAAAATAATTCTATTTTGAGGCTAATTTTATTTATATAAATTCATGAATCTTTTATTTTTAGTATTATAACAGCAATTGTTAAGATCACTTTATTAAAATATAAAAATAAGCTTTTTTAAAAAAAAACAAAAAGAATTATTTCAAATGAGTTTTTAATAATAATAATTTCATTTTGCCACAAACTTTATTTGTATTTGTTTACTTAATCATTCAATTTTTAGTAATATGGAATAAATAATTTAATATATCAATCACACAGTTCTTCTTTCCAAAATAGTTCATAAATATCCAATATAGAAATAAAACAAACAAACTCCTTTTTAAAACTTGCTTTTTATATGACTATAATGATGAAATAGAAATCCAACATTTCGACTATTTCATATAGTCTTTCTCAAGGTATACTAAAATAAAATAAAATATATATAATAATAAATATCACATATTCCAATATAATAAAATAAAATAAAAATATTAAATTAAAAATTACAAAATATAATCATAACAAAAAATTTACCTTATCTCCCACTCCCCTTTTCTATTACAAACAATCACAACCTAAACACAAATATTTTATTTCTTTTTTTTTAAAAAAAAACAAAAAACTATATATATCCTTTAACACATGTAATTAAAAACCTGTTATTTTCTTTTCTCTTTTTCCATTAATATCCTATTTAATTCTGGTTTTATTTAAATAGGATGTTAATGGTTTTATTTCATTAATTTACATACCTTCCTTTATCTTCCTTTCATTATATGACTTAATATATTCCAAAGGTTTTATTTCAAAATCCCCATGCTTAAATTTATTCATGTGAATGTAAACAGCAGAATTTTTATCACTTAAATGCTGTTTCAATCTAGTTTTTAATTTATTCTTACTAGTACATATGCCATTTCTACATTCTTTCTCAATTCAAACATTTTATCAAATAAATTGAATTCATAATGTCTAACCTATTATAGTCCCCATTATTAATAATTAAAAAAATTTAACTTGCTTTCTTTTTACAAACTGGACAAATTGAAACATTATGTTTCCTATTAATCATTTTAACTAATTTCTTAACTTTAATAAATAAATCTTTAGATATATTAAAACCAACATAAATAACCCTTTCTCTATTCCTATCTAATCCCATTCTATTTCTTATTTTATTTATATTTTTATTAGAAAATAAATGTTCAACTATACCCCTAGGATAATCATTCATAAAACATTCATTCCTAATAATATCAACCACATTCCCAAACAAATTACTATTTGAACACAACTCAATTGCCCTAATAATTTTATTATTAACAATATTAATTTTACTATGATTATCAATATCTGAAAACCAATTATTTGATGATCCAAAAAATGTTTTTTTCTAACACAGATGTTTCTATAATAACACTAACATCCATATATTCAATAACATTAATACACTCTTTTTCCATAGTAAACTTTATTTTTTTCAATTCTATCATTAATATAATTCAAAAAATTATATACTTTTATTACCATTCAAAACCATAAAATAGTCATCAACATATCTAACACAAAAAATTGGTTTATTCCTATTATAATTAAAAAATTGCTCTTCAAACTTATACATATATATTCCTGCCAAAAAACCACTAGACTATTACCCATACTTAAACCCTCTTTTTGCTTATAAAATCCATCCCCATATTTAAAAATAAGGCATACAACAAATCACTAATATCTCATATAAAAGAAAACCCTCAATTTTTAATTTTACTCTTTTATCTTTATTATATAAATCCATAAAACAACAAATAGCAACCTCCGGATCAATGTTAGTATACATACTAATGATATCTAACTTTACAAAAACTAAATTTTTAAAAATGTTACCTTCTAAAAAAATTTTAATTTACTAATAAACTGTATAGAATTATTAACACAATTTCTTTCAAATAATGTAATATATTTTTAAAAAATATTATTATACACCCGTTTCAAAATTTTCTCGTAATAAGTATTACAAATACTAATAATTGGCCTCATCGGAATACCAGGCTTATGTATTTTTGCACATTTTATATCCATTAATGAAATAAAACCAGAATTAAATAGGATGTTAATAAAAAAAGAGAAAATAAAATAACAGGTTTTTAATTAAATGTTTTAAAAGGATATATATAGATTTAAAAAAAGAAAAAAGAAAATTGTGTTTAAGTTGTGATTGTTTGTAATAGGAAAGGAGAGTGAGATAAGATAAATTTTTGATTATGAATATATTTTGTAATTTTTAATTTAATATTTTTTTTGGAATATGTGATTTTTATTATTATGTATATAATTTATTTTATTTTAGTGTGCCTTGAAAAAGACTATATAAAATAATCGAACTGTTGGATTTCTTTTTCATGATTATAGTCATATAAAAAGCAAGTTTTAAAAAGGAGTTTGTTTTATTTCTATATTATATATATAATATAGAGTAAATTTTGGAATTACTTATTAAAGCATAATGTTCAGTTCTTTTTATGTGAATTTTAAAATTATTTCATTGATCTAAAATATTTTCGATATTTCTAATGATGTTTTTAACAAAAATTAAGATAAAACAATTTTATTTTGAATACAAACTTTATTTTAAACTGGAAATCACTTAATAATCATAGATTTAATTATGTTGCGTGTTTAATGTTTACTTAAAATTACTTATTTTAAAAATATATACATTAAATGTGGTAAGTTTAAACTAAAGCATTCTAATGCTGCAATTTATAAAATTATGTAATGTATTTCATCTTTAAAATTAAATGAAGTAAACCTCATTAAGAAAATAAGGTTATAAAACTAATTATCTTAAGTTAGATAAGACAATTATGGTAATGTATGGAGATCAGAAAGCTTTGAAAAATTAAAGTCAATAATTTGAAATTCAAAATTGTAACTAAAGTTTGTGAAATTTTGTATGATTTAGGATTTGTAGTTCAAATCTTAATAAGATATATGTTGTCCAATTTCTACAAAGCACAAATTATACTTTCTGCAGAACTTAAGTATATACTGTATTTTATTTTATTAATATTAAATTTTATTATTATGTATTCAAGAGCATAATTCAATTCTTATCAAAACCACGATTGATATCTTTTATTTTTGATTATTTTAAAGTTCTTTTGCTTTTATTTAATAACTTTTATTTTCAAATTCTTTTATTTTTAATTTTGTTTTTCATATTCAACTTTATTAGAATAGTATTTGTGTCTAAATTACTTTTATTATTATTATTAGATATTGACAATCATGACAAACAAAACAAAATTATAGATATTATTTCAAAAGATTATAAAATTATCAGCCAAAACAGCAATTTCTGGTTGTAGGCAAAGATGCTAAGAATCCCCAATTGTGAATTCAGACTACCATTTGATGATGACCTTTTATTTAGCCGCTTATAAAAATAGATCGCTTTCAACTGATGGAAGATTAAAAGATTTGAGAATGCTTGTCACCAAAAGTGTATTCAGCTAAATTAAGAAAAGAAATAAAAAACTGCTCATAAAACATAACACACATATGTTCACAAAAGAATTACTAATATTAAATAAGATGTTGTTGGTTATTGTGATTTTTTTTTTTAAAAAAAGGTAAAGAAACAATTGATTTAACAAGTGGATATGTTTTTTACAATAAAGGTATAAATATTGAAAACATAAGTGGAATAGGATTCATTATAAGTAAAATATAGAACATTATAAAGATTGATAGTATATCAGGGAGTATGACAAGATGAGCTATTCAACTTAATGAAAGATATCAAAGGCAGATAATTTGGATTTATGCTCTAATAAGTTTTCATTATGAATGAAGAAGTAAAAGATTTTTATATAGATATAAAAACACTTTTGATTGCACCAAATAACATTTTAAAATTATCACAGTAGAGTTTAATGCTAGAATTGGAAAACAATTGAAAAATGAAACTGTTATGGGTACATTTGATTATAGTGATAGCAATAAGCTGCATATTATGAATTTGTAAAAAGATCCAAATAAAAATGAATATGAAAACATCCAAATAAAGATACAGAAGTATTGGATTGTATCTTGACTAACAGAAAATATGTATTTCAGGAAAGTAATGTTTTTCTTAAATAGAATCAACACAAGAAATGACACCAATTAGTGAATGTAAATATAGGTAAAGACAAAACTAGCAAAATAAAAATTATTAAGAAAAACAGTAGTGTCATTTGATATTCCTAATCTTCAGAAACACTCCAATGAATTTAAATTGGAACATGCTGATCATTTTAAAGTATTGACAGACTTTGAAAATGACGGAAATTTAAGTGAGATTAATAAAAAGATATTTGATGCTTACTAAGAACTACTATAAAGATAGCTAATACAAAAAGACAAAAATTCACCAATAAATTTTCAATGAAAATAAGGCAATGTATGAAGAAAAAAAGAAATATAAAAATATTTCAAAATGATTCATCAAGAAAAATTAATGTGTAAAGGCTTTTAAAATGGTACAAAAAGAATTAATAATGATATAAGAAAATATAACAATAAATAAGTAAGCAAAAATATAGAAGAGAATAAAAATTTCAAAAATATATAACATCTTAGCCAAAAGAAAACTTATTTTGGTAATAATAAAAAAATACAACTATTACTAAAAAGAGGGACAACATCATTTATGGAAAAATTCTACAAAGAATTATATAGTAATAAAGAACAAAAAAAACAACAAATTAACCACTACAATTATTACATTTTCTGAATTACCAAGCATTTTGGATGAAGTGGTAAGACAAATTAAATCTATGCAGGAGAGAAAAGCTCCAGGAAATGATGGAATTATTGTTGATATTTTAAAAGAAGCAAGTAAAGAAACAGAAACACTATTGGCAAAACTATATTGCAAATGTCTAAATGATAAAGATGTACCATATGATTGGAAAAATACAGTTGTGATATTGATGTTTAAGAAAGTTGATAAAGAAGATATTAGAAATTATAAACTACTAGTCTTCTATTGGAATTATTGAGAGAGGTTATAGAAAAGACAAATGAATATGAATTGTCATTATGCTTTTTATTTGAAGATTATGAAAAGGCATTTGATTCTATAAGAATTTCCCAGTAATTCAAGCCTTGAATCAATGATACTATCATATTCTAAATAAGATTTATCAGAATGCAAGCACAATAATTATTATTACGTAATCACATTAATAAGACTAATATTGACAAGGATGTACAAGATGATTCCATACCTCCAAATTTTTTACATAGAGATTATATGAATCATCTAGATTCGATACATGATGTTAATTGTTTTTGCAAATAATGTTCAGAACTTCAAAAAATATTGCAAGAATTATTAAATGAAAATAAGACAGTACAGCTAAAAATAAATAGTAAAAAGACTAAAATAATGTTTAATCAATTTTCTCAGAAGATAATATGGGAATTTGAATTAGAAATTGATAATTTCAAACACCTTAGGCAGATTATTAATACAGATGGAAACATAATGAATGAAATTAATTATAGAATTAAACATGAAAATAATATTTTTTGATAGAAACAATTTAATATTAAAAAGAAATTTACTACACATTTGAAAAGAAGGGTTTTTAATAAATGTATTTTATGAGTTTTTACTTATGGATCTGAAACTTAGGTTCTTAACAAAAGAGAGAAATTCATAGACTTCAGACCATTCAACAAAGAATAAAGAGATGCATGTTGAAAATAACAAAGAATTAAAAACAAAGTTCTTAGGTGAGAGGACAAATAAACATCATTGTCATCATTGAAAAAATTAAAAAACTAAAATAGAGCTGGGCTGGATATAGTGCTAAAAAAATGATAACAAATGAGCAGTTGACATGTTAAATGGAACCTCAAATCATAGATGGATAAAATAATGAAATTTTCTAATATTTATATGATGAGAGGCTATGGATTGGAAAAACTGGATTACAGTGGAGAAACGTACATCCCACAATGAAATGGTAATGGTTGAAAATGGTGATGTATTTTAGAATTTAAACTATTAATTTGGTATTTCATATCTACGTTTGAAAATCAATTTGTTAAATTATTTTAAATAATTTCTTATATATTGCTACTTTTATAATGTTTTTTTTTTCTATTTTTGAATACTTTATTAAATAGTATATAACAAGGAACTTATTTGATTTTTTTTTCTATTATCAATTCTTTGTCTTTATTTCTTTTAAAATTTTATCTATAAATTTTATCTATTAAATCGTCTTCACTATATTTATTTCAACATCATTAAATCCATATAATGCTTAATATTACATTCAGAAGTTTTCTTATTAATACCTTTATTATTCTTTTGTAATATTCATTGTTAAATTTGAAAGGTATTCATTAATAACAATAATTTATTAATAGATATTTTAATCTTTTATCAATAACTTTATGGACATGATTTCATTTAACTGTATCTTTAATTTCTATTATAAAATCTATTTAAAAAAAAATAAAATAAAAGATTCTTTATTTATACTTCTATGCATTTTAAAAAGCTTATTTTCCATTTGTACTGATATTTTGTTAAAATATGAAATATGACTTTACACTATTGATTATTGGTCTTACATAGTATTTCTTTATCCAATTTTAGTTTGCATATATTTATGTAATTCTAAAAAAAATTTGCTTTATTTGTGAAAGTTCATTTTCTTTAATTAAGTTATATATTTATTTATTTTTATTATTGCTATCATCTTTTTAATTTTTTTTGGATCATGGTTGACTTCTAACATAAAATTCATTTTTTTCTCCTATTAAAAATACCTTTATTATTTTGTTTTTTTTTGAGATTTGGTTCTTTTGCTGATAAAAAATTGCATATTGATATTTTATTTTTGTTATTAATATCGTTTTATTATTATCTTTAATGTAAAGTTATAAATTTCATTTTTGAAAGATTCAAACTATATTTTTATTTTATTATTAAGTATCTTATTAATAGTTGTAGAAAGAGTTTGTTGTTAAATGAAAGAAGTTTCTTTGATTTATATTTGAGATCATAAAAGAACCAAACAGGGCAAATTACTAAAGCCCATTTCATGTATTATTGTCATTATAGCTGTTATATTACTACATAATTATTCATATAATAAATAAATACATTCATCAGCTAATGAGGCAAATTTATTGGATTTTTACCTCTTAAGTTTAAGCCTCAGTTAGTTTTTAATTGAAGAGTGAATGGGCGTCTAAATGATTATCAAATATGTACAATCCCAATAGAAAAATTCTCATAAGGTCTGAGAGCTCTAAGAATCTTTTAAGTGTGGATACAGAATGCCAATTGATGATCATCTTCTATTCAGTACCTAAATTTGCAAGTCACTTTCAACTGAAGGAAAATTGCCTAAATAGGAAGAAAAAGTCTAATATTAAATTGATCATTGTGGACTTGTAAAATTAGAAGAATAAGTAAAGACATACTGATTTAAAAAATGGACATGTATTTTATAAAGGAACACATATTGGAAGCTCAAGTAAAGTAAAATTCATTATAAATAAAATAGGAAAATCACTATTGTGGAGATTGATGGTTTATCACACAAAATAACAGGATTAATACAGATAACACATTTTCATTGTGATAAAGAACTATAAAATTTTTATATAAATGTACAAAATGCTCTTGATCTCAATAAACAACACTTTAAAATTGTCATAGGAGACCTTAATGCTAGAATTGGAAAACGATTGAGAAATGGGAGTGTTGTAGATAAATTTGGTTATGGTGACAAAAATGAATGAGGACATAGACTTATGAAATTTACAAAAAAAGAAAAATTGCATATTATGAATTCTTTCTTTGAGACAAGTGTTGAATAAAAATAAATGTGAAAGCATCTAAACAAAAGTGAAGCAGAATTATAACTAACAACAAATATATATTTCAAGACAATAATGTTCTTAATATATTCAGAACAAGAAGAGATCACTGATTAGTGAGATATAAGCAATATGTTAATGCAAAACTAGACAGACAAAACACAATAAAAAAATAAAACAATATTAACAGTTGATATTTCTATCCTTCTGAAAGACTCCAATAAATTTAAATTTAAACTTGCAAATAGTTTTAAAATATTGACAAACTTTGAAGATAGTTCAGACTTGATTGAGATCAACAGAAGATAAATGGTACTCTAATAAAAATGATGACAAAGATAGCTGATAAAAAAAAAGGGCAAGATTTTATTAATAAATTTTCAACTAAGATAAAATGATGTATTTATTTTAAAAAATGAAAATATTTAAAAATATCTGGAATTTTATAAAATGATAATGAAAATGAATTAATAATGATATAAAAATATATAATTGGGAATTGGCAAGAAAATCTATAAAAAATGATAAAAGTCACAAAAATATAATGCAACATCTTTGTATAAAAAGTAAAGTTACTTCAGCAAGAAGAAAAAATGACACTATTACTAAAAAGATAAACAACATCATGGAAAGTGCAGAGGAATTTTACAAAAAATTATATAGTAATGATAAATAAGAAAACAAAATACTCTTAACAATTATAACATCTTCCATGAAGCTCCAAGAAATGATGAAATTATTATTAATGTACTAAAAGAAGCTGATGAAGAAATAAAAAATCATAGACAAAACTATGAACCAATATCTATAAAATAAAGATGTACCAGCTGATTGGAAGAATGAAGTAGTGATACTAATACTTAATAAAGGTTTTTAAAAAGGTAAATACAGAACTATCTGTTTTATATAAAATCTTTATCAAGATGATAACAATTTGTCTGAAATAATCTTTGAATTCATACCAATCAAAAAAAAAAAGCTGGCTTTAAAAAATGTTTTGGTATAGTGGAACACATCCAAGTATTGAGAGAAATTATAGAAAAAATCAATGAGAATGATTGGCCATTATGCTTTGGATTTTGGAATCACAAACAAGCATTCTCCCAGTCATTAAAGTTTTGGATCATCAAGATATGACTTAGAATATTACCATATTCTAAAGAATATTTCTCAGAATGTAACAACAGTAAATAAATTGCATGATGTCAGTAAAAAGGATATACAATAGCATGATCCCAGATATCCAAAATATTTCGAAGCAGTTTTTGAAAAAGCATTTTGTAAACTAAAATGAAAAATTAAGGGAATAAAATTACTTGGATATTATTTAAATCATTTAAATTATAAATGATGTGATTATTTTTGCAAATCATATTTCAGAGCTTCGGGAAATGCTGCAAGAGTTATCAGATAAAGTTATACAGATAAGACTAAAGATAAAAATACTATTCAATGGAATTAATATTGATAATAACCCCTTGATTAAAAAATTAATATAGATGGAAATGTAATGCATAAAATTAATCACAGAATTAAACTGGATTGAGTGATTTTGTAGAAATATTGAAGTGAAATAGATTTGTGCCTGAAGTATAAGTTTTTGAATAAATATGTTTATTAATTCTTATATATGTATCTGAGATATAGACCCTTAAGAGAAAATCAATTCAGATGAATCAATAAAATATGAATAATATTAGGAGAAACAAGAAAGACTCAAAAATTATATATATATATATAACTGAACAAATAGGTATTGTTGACATTATTGAAAAAAATATGAGCCCGAAACTGAGATAGACTCAATATAAGGCTAAACAATATCATAATAGATGGGTAATGATGTCTTAAACTGCTTCCCAAGAGATTATGAAAAATCTACATAGGCAACATGTGTGATGTATTGAAGAAAATGGAAAGTTTTCTGGTATGACGTCAATTAGAAACCATGAATAAAGAGAAATTAGAATAAATCTATAAAGTATACCATCCTGTAGTGGATTGATAATGATTGAAAATAATGGTTTTGTTGATATCATTATTTTCAAAAATATATATATAATTAAAGAGAAAAGATTTTTCATCTTTTCACGTATGTGCTATATTAATTTATATAAGAATCAATGATGCTGTGTTGAGAACAGAAAAACTCTCAAACCCATGCACAAGATAGATACTTTATAAGATAAGAGCATCATCTTACCTTTAATCCAAATTCTGATTTATATAGGCCAATCTGAAGCATCTTGGTTTGGGAGAGTGAAGATGTTACTCTGTACACTTTTACATCCATTAGTTTCTTTCCAATATTAATATAAGTGAAATCTTTCAATTTATTATGAGTCAATTTTAAGAATTAATAAACACTATGTAACTCTGAAATATATTTATCAAGTACATATTATGTATGTGATTAAATAGAAAGGATTTTCACCTTTTCATATATATATTGTATATTTTCCTATATGGATTTGTATTATTTGATCCAATATTGTTCTTATTTTAAGTAAATCATTATTTCATCACTTTAATTAATGCATTTATTATATTTTTCCAAGAATGTACTATTTGTTAAATAATGTATTTTCTTAGTTAAGAAAGGTTGAATAGAGAAATGGATTTTCACAAATAAAACAAGGATTATACAATTGCATGAATGCATGTAGTCCCCAAAAATATATATATAAAAAAATTCTTAAAACAAATAATTTAACATCAGGTCATATTTTAATAAAATATTTATATGGACAGAAAACAACATTTAAATTTTTTTATAAATATAAAGTATCTTTATTTAGGTTTAATAATTAAATTAAAGTACAATTAAAAAATACAATAAACTAAAATTTTAGGAAATGGATGTGATATTATTATACACAAATTTCAATGTGACTGATGCTATTAGAATTAACAATTGACAAATATATAAATGTCAAATATGTAAAAATTTAAATATTTATTAATATTTTGGCAGAATTAATATATTTAAATTGCAAAAAAAATTAACAATGAATATTGAAACAAATGTGAATATTAAAGAGAGAAATCTAAATGCAATGTTAAACAGTATATAAATACATACATACAAATATATATATACAGTATAAATAAATTTGAATTAAATTTAATGAATAATAAAAATAAATATATTTTTAAAAAAAAACATGTTTATTTATTAATATTTAATAAAAGTCAAAAATAAATATATCAATTTATAGATGAAAATAAAAAAATTAAAAAACAAAATTTATAAAAGAAAACAAAGATAAAATAAGTTTCCTAGACAGATAAATTATTTAAAATAATAATAATATAGAAATAATATATAAGAAATCTAAAATAAAGTCATACAATAAATTAGTTTTTAAATATAGATATGAAATACAAATTAAATAGTTTAAATTCAAGAATATATAGAGTAATAACAATAAATTATTATTCTAAAAATATGAGATGAAATAGAAATATAAAATTACAATACTAGCCAAAAAAATTTTTTTTAGTAAAATTCTTACACAATCATGATTTCATCTATTAACGAATAAACATTTTCAACTAAAACCATAGTTGTGGAAACATTTTTTTTGGCTAGTATTGTAATGTTATATGAATTTATACTTTATTTACAATTAATAGTATAGTTTTAGGCAATATTTAAATTTTAATAAAAATGAATATGAAAATTAAAATAGCAGATGAATTCAAGAATAAAAGTCACCCAATAAAAATAAATAAAAGAAATTTAAAAATAATAACAAATATTATAAAGACAATTTCAATGAAGAATATTAATATAAAAAAACAACATCAAATACATACAAATAATAATAAAATAACAAAAATAATCTTAAAATAAAGAATTAATATATTAAAAACTATAAAAATTAAATTGAGTTTATAAATAAATGCAAAGAATGTTAAATCAACAACTTTACAAATAAATATATTGGAAAAACAAAAAATATAGTAAAAAAAATAAAGCAGACAAAAAAAAATAGAACATAAATTTAAATATGAAAATATAAAAATGTTAAACAAACAATAAAAGAGTAAGAAAATAAAAACATTACTAATAAACAAAAATAGAAAAAAATGTTTCAAGAAATATATTATTATTAGTTAAATGATTACATATATATCTAAAAATTATTACTACTTGAATAAATATAATTTTTTAAAAATAATAATAAAGTATACATATATTTAAATTAATAAAATAAAAAACCTAATATATTAAATACTCTAAATAAATAATGTAATATATTTAGAAATAAAATTAAATAAAATATGAAATATATACTTTAAGTTTCAAAAAATTTCATAGGAATAATAATTAAAGATAAAAAACATATTAATAGTATACTTTTCACCAGTGGGAAAAAGATATATTACTTTTAGTCAATTTAAGACAAATAAATTACAAAATTGTACATATAAATATTAATTACGTTAAAATGTAGAGATAAAATTTGTAAAAAATATTATGATCTAAAAAGATATATAAGGCAATAAAATAATTATATTATTAATATATATTTTTAGTTTGAATTAAAATTAAATCATAATTTAAAAAGCAAAATAATTATATATATATATATTTGTATTAAATATACATATAAAAATAAATTATAATATATGTATATACCATAGATAATGTGTAATAAAACAAATTCTACAAAAATATGTAAATAATTATCAACTATTATGGTAATAAGTTTTGGTCTAAAACAATATGTATTACTTTGCTAAATCAGTCTTTTGATTTGATATATGTTTATCAAAGCATGACTAAAGTTGTGCTTTGATAAAGATACATCATATCAAAAGCCTGAGTTAGCAAAATAATAAATATTATTTTAGATCAAAATTTATTATCACAATAGTTGATAATTATCTACATATTCTTGTGGAATTTATTTTATTATACAAAGTATATCTATGTATATATGTATGAAATAATTAATAAAATAATGTAAACAAGTATATAAAACAACTTCATTCTACATATATGGTACATTTATGTAATTTTCATATTTTATAGCCTCATAAAATTGTTATACAGTCAAAACTGCAATAATTAAATAAATAAAAGTTTCATATAAATAAATGCATAAAACAAACATTGTTTTTATATATTGACATTAATATAATTAATGCACTACGAAAAATTGAGACAAGAAAAGGAAACACATTCATCACCTGGGACATTTAAATTATAAAAATATATAACATTTAAGAAATCATGGGCAACATAAATTACACTTCCTTCAAATTTGGTATTTGAAATCATTAGTTGCTTAATAAAGGTGTCTCATATATTTTTGTATTTTATTTTTTGAATAAGAGTTTGGAGAGATATGTGAATTTAATTGATTAGTAATTTCTATTTACTTTGCAAACAGGCAATGAGATGCTTATCTTCAGTACCTATCCTAGAATCTTTATTGTTAACAGGTTTTGAGGTTCAATGCTTTCTTGTTCCCCTTTCCCTATATCTTCAATATGTCTCATATTAAAATATGCTAGTTTAAAATAACAGATAAAAATATTCAACCATGAATTGGATGTCTGGCTTAATCAAAATCCCAAATAACAATTGATCACTAATAAAAGACTATAATATCAGAAAGTCAACTTTAGATGCTACTGTAAAATTAGGCTGCATTAATTTATTTTTTCAGGTTGACTATAATGCATAATTATTTTGGATCATAGTCCCACAATCATTTGAAGACCAAATGCTTCAACAATACTCCCAAAAAAGACACACTTTTTGGCTAACCCCAAAATACTATAAACCATAAATTATCACCTCCCCTTTATCCATCTTTTCATCCTGAAAATGACAAAATTTCCTATTGTTACTTTTTCATTTTATCATCATGGGAGATGAAAGTCTTAAATTCTATATATTAAAAAAAATACATAATTCCCTTCTTATTTAATATGAATGCATTTTCTCTAGCCTGAAAATAACCTATCCTACTCTTACTCTTTAAGTTTTAGACTCTGAGTATTAGAAGAATTCTTATTATACATTCCTTAATAAGAATGCGTTCTCTCTCTGCTGTTTAATAATAATGTAATGGCTTGCATAAAAATTTGTAATTATATGTGTGTATGTTCCGTAGATATTTACATGTTAGACCTGCAATGTAGAGGAGATGGTAGGCCATCCGTGATAAATGTGTAAACTTGCAATCACATCAAATAAACTCTGCGATGTTATCCGATCTCGTATCAAAACGTGTAATTGGCATTCGTAAAGAAACTAAGAATTTGAGAATTCCAATCCTTAACTGCAATCCACCTTATTTACAGTTGGACTTGCAAATTAAGCTCTATAGAATGGAGAAAACTAAAGCTTCAAAAAGCAGATAAAACCATAATTGATTGAAATAACTATATGTGGTAAGTTTATACCATTGCCATGTTTTTTTTTTTTTTGTGTGATAATTTTACTCTCCATTATTGTCCAGATTTTATTTTAACATCTTTAGTGCTGTCAATCACATTTTAAACTATTTTTTACTTCATTTCTATTCATAGTTTTAATTCAACAAATTTATTCTAACAGGTGGAAGGCCTATAAAAGTGCTAAATTATGAAATGCCGATTACAATCATTTTAGGATGAACCACAAATACTATCATGTGCTAATATGCATATAAAATGCGATAGTAGGGACCTCTACAGGTGTTTTAACCACAAGCTTATGCTATGGAAGAAAAGAGGGGAACCCTTCTTTACTTCAACCTACTTTCTATTTAAATAGGTGCTGAAGCGGTTAGATCTGTGAGCGTGAAGCTATTCAATACTTCACTGATTAAGTCCACATTTCTTATTATACATTAATACTCACAAAATCTTTCGATTTACAACGAGTCAATGGAAAGATTTTATATTTAGAAATCTATTACAGTAATTTAAAGTTGTAATTATAAATTTATTAAACGCACATTGATTACGTAAGTAATATTTACTGAGGCTATAACCTCGATTATATGCGTATAAAATGTGATAGTAGGGTCCTCTACAGGTGTTTTAACCACAAGTGAGTGTTAAAACACCTGTAGAGGTCCCTACTATCGCATTTTATACGCATATTATCGAGGTTATAGCCTCAGTAAATATTACTTACGTAATCAATGTGCGTTTAATAAATTTATAATTACAACTTTAAATTACTGTAATAGATTTCTAAATATAAAATCTTTCCATTAACTTGTTGTAAATTGAAAGATATCGTGAGTATTAATGTGTAATAAGAAATGTGGACTTAATCAGTGAAGTATTGAATAGCTTCACGCTCACAGATCTAACCGCTTCAGCTTCACCTATTTAAATAGAAAGTAGGTTGAAGTAAAGAAGGGTTCCCCTCTTTTCTTCCATAGCGTAAGCTTGTGGTTAAAACACCTGTAGAGGTCCCTACTATCGCATTTTATACGCATATTATCGAGGGTATAGCCTCAGTAAATATTACTTACGTAATCAATGTGTGTTTAATAAATTTATAATTATCACGTGTTAAGTAAATATGCATTTTGGGAAAAAATAAAAAATTTACTTTTAGTCTCCATTTTAGGAAAAAAATTACCCACTTAAAATAAAGTAGAACTGGCAAATTGATTATTTCATTGTGACAATTCCTGTTATATATATTACACGGTAAGTACCACGTGTGTATATTTTACAGTTTTTTGTAATATTTTACAGTATATTCTGATTGAAGTCCTGAATTACTAACTGCCGATTATGATCATTTTTGGGTGAACCACAAATACAATCATGTGTTAATTAAGTGTGCATTTTGGGAAAAATAAAAATTTTACTTTTAGTCTCCATTTTGGGAAAAATGTTTATTCCCTTAAAATAAAGTAGAACTGAAAAATTGATTGTTTCATCGCAACAATTCCTATTATATATTATACAATAAGTACTGTATGTGTATATTATACATTTTTTTGATAATATTTTAGACTATTTTTGTAATTTAGCGATTGTTTTGTCCATATTTAATGTAACATTTGGGAATTGCAAAATTAGGTTGTCATATTTTGCATATTTTTGTATGGCAAATCAATATTTTTATTGTTGTTAAAAATGTACTTTTTAAGATCGAATATTTTGGTGAAATTCATATTTTTAGTATTGTTAGACATTAATATTCCCCATCATATTTTATACTTTTTGTGTCAAAGTCATATTTTTAGTATTGTTATAATGCACAATCACATTTTTATATATTAAATGGTAAGTATAGTATGTGTATATTTTAGGATTTCTTGGTCATATTTTAGAATATTTTTGTAATTTAGTAATTGTTTTAGTATTAGAACTGCAGTGGCTTTTCACATGCATATTCAGGCTGCCAACAACTTTGTAAATCTTGCAAAAATATCATGTATCCATTTTGACAAATTTATCATTTTAAGTTTATAGATCCAAGTGTACATGTTATTTTGGTCAGATCAAAAGATTAGAAAGTTGTCAGCAGATTGATACGAATGTGAAAACGTACTGCAGGTCTAATATGTGTTGCACATCTAATATGTAAGTATCGTTGCTTAATATCTTACCATTAATATATTTCAAGTAGTTCTAGCCTTCTGAGATAGGAAACTTCCTATTAAAATCCTATCTTATTTAAGTCCATGCTTCAATATTTACATGCATTCATAACGATTCATGTTGGAGCATGGTATAGGGAACAGCTTATTATTTGCACTACCACATTTTATTATTCAAATCCTTTCAGGGCTTTCAGCATATCTCCTTTTCTATTTTCTTGAAGTGGACTAATTCTATTCTTTCTTATAGTGGTACTATTTACACTTCCATGTCAGCATAATAGTTTTCTTTCAAATAGCAATAACACCAGTCCAAATGACAGGTTTGTTTAGCAGGCTACTACCCTCTATTTAAACAAGGTGTCAATTTTATCTATAATAATTTTCAAGAAGGTATAATTAAAATTAATTTGCTTTACTGTAGATCTGATCTATTATATTGTTAAACTAATTGTTCATGAAATTTTAGTTCCTTCAGATAAAACTTAATTCTGAATTCATTGATCTGATTAGTCATATAGTCTGCTGTGGTAATTTGTATTTTTCCATTGGTAATTGTTAAAGAAAGCAATCTAACAAACTTTTTAACTCACAAGTTATATTGTAATGAATAAATAGTTCCATATATAACTTTACTAGAAGGTGCCAGTAGATAATAAATGTAGATCTCTTTTCTACACCAAATTGTAATTTAAATAATATTAATTAATATAAGTTTTACTAGCAAAGTCACAATTATACAAAAATGTTGGCAAGTTATAAATTGTAAAATAAAATTATTCCAATTAATAATAAATCTTGAAGTAAAAATACAAATTTACCCAGCATGCGTTACATTTGGACACCTGCACTAATTTGGCATATCAATATTTTATATTTTATAATTCAAGTCATAATAAATAACAAAATAAACAAAGTAATCTATTATCAAACAAAATAATTTATTTAAGAAAATAAAATAACAAAAAAGTCATTGTAATAGCTACCAACATTATTCATACATCAAAATCAACAAATGCATGAATGATGAACAATCCAAGGGCTATAAGAGTAAGTGATGAGTGAAATGCCTGTTGAATATAGGATCAACTCACTAATATAATATTTTAAGTAATGGCATAAAAACAAAAAATATTCTTAAAACTTCATATAAAATATTTAAATACTAATTCATCATTATAGCTGTATTTATAAAGATAGGACATTACCCATGCTCATGAAATTATTTATTATAAAATTGAAGACATTACAAAAATGAAGCCATAGGAAATTTATAACTGGAACTAACCAATTCAAAATACAGCAAAACTCTCCATATAGTAGTGTTTAATAACAATTATTGTGCTAGTATGAGATAGTGATCATGTGATGTTTAGTGGAACTAACCACCAATATCAAGAAAACAATTTCAATAACAATATGTAAAATGTGACATCTATAATATAAAATAAATATCATTTATTAAATATGTATTATTTTTGAATATTATATTTAAAACATTTTGAAAATATTACTTGCATAAAGCTTTCATAATTATGCTCATAGTGAGTGGTCCGATATTTAAGAATTGACCATTTAAAATAATTAATATCAGCATAATATTTATGTAAAAACAATTTATTGTAAATAAAAATATTTAATAAAGATTTATAAGTTGTAATTCTAATTTTGTTTACCAGTAGAAAATGTTAACATTATCCAAATTTAAACTAAATATAGAAGATAGGCTTAAATAAAAATATAGAATAATCATTATTTTTGCAGCAGTTGATGGTTATGAGGAAATCTTATTATGATAAATGAAAATTAAAAAATAAATTATCCACTTGAGTATTTTTGGATAAAAACTGCTTATTTACTAATTCATTTTGAGATTTTAAAATTTCATGTTTTCTTTTTAAAATTCAGCAGCTGACAATTTTGTACACATGATCAAAACAGTTTTCTTGATAATAAATCATTCTTGGCTACTTGCCAATAGAACAATAAACAATGCTTCACTCTATTTAAAAGTACATTTAAAACAAATAATTATCAATTCTTGAAAATTAATATTTTTAAATTAGAATGTCTTTTTATATTATCATTTAATAAAATTTGTTTATTTATAGAGTATATAATATCTTTAAAAAACAATAGTAATATCATCTTAATATTTTAAAATATCAAAGATGTCACATCTTTAAATTAATAAATTTCTTTCTATATATTTAATTAATTTATATAACAATGAAATTTATTCCAAAGGAATATATTATTTCAATATATTATCAATCAAGGAATAATGCTGTCATTACATTGGAATAAGAATGACAATAATTTGCATATGATGTATATAAATAATTTAGATAGAACAAAACTATCTTCCATCCATGCACTATAAATAGTCAGCACCCCCCCACCCCCCCCATCAATAAATATTTTAAAACATGGGTGTCCATCCAGTAAAACAACATTCACTGACAATGCTGGAAATGGCAAAAAAAATTGGTTTATTTAAAAGTAAGTCAAAATATGAGTGGTTAACCAGATTCTTAAATCATAGAAAATCTGTGAAATGTAGTTTGCTTCCATCTAAAAATATAAATAAATAAAAATTGTTATTTAATATTTACATGTAATGTATATAGTAATCTCTGCTTTTATATGAAGTCAAGTAATTCTTTCTTTTAAATTAAATAAGTAATTTACATTTAGTTAAGGATAAAAAAACTTATATAGAGATCATATTATTAATACATATATAAAACCAAAAAACTCTGGAATAAATTTCACATTGTTCACAATACCAATATACAATAAATAGCTAACCAACTTATAACACATCTGCTATAGCTGAAATACACAGGCTTATATATACCTGTGTCTATATATGTAATAGACAGGGTATGAGCACAGACTTTCACATGACCCACCACTCTCCACACTATCTCATAACACTGATACACCTGAACACACATATGTCGAAAAGATAAATAATCACCAAAATATGTATTTCATGCTAAACCAGCAATCATCAGTTGGTCCAGATTACCATCTTTACACATATATGCTACAAGTGCTCAGATATATATTAAGATAGCAAATCCTCCTACTTTAATGGACAGGCTTCAATCTCCTCCACACTCCAACTCTTCAACTGTCCATCTGCATTTAATGGATTATGTCCTGTACATGAGGGGCCAGATTGACCTTAGGTCAACATGGGTGTGACAATAATCTCAGCCTCAGGGTGGCCTTTGAGCGTTCCATCATCAGATTTTCAATTGGATGGACAGTTGAAGAGTGGAGGAGATTGAAGCCTGTCCATCAAATTAGGAGGATTTTCTATCTTAATATATATCTGAGCACTTGTAGCATATATGTGTAGAGATGGTAATCTGGACCAACTGATGATTGCTGGTTTAGCATGAAATACATATATTGGTGATTATTTATCTTTTCGACATATGTGGGTTCAGGTGGATCAGTGTTATGAGATAGTGTGGAGAGTGGTGGGTCATGTGAAAGTCTGTGCTCATTCCCAGTCTATAATACATCTGCTATGTAAGTAGCATGTGGGTCATGTGAAAGTCTGTGCTCATACCCTGTCTATAAACATCTGCTATGTAAGTAGCATTTTATAGTTCTTTTTTTTTTTTTAAAAATCTCATTAAAATCATATAACATTAACATTTCCACATGAATGGCAAATTTTTTATAATTTGAGGATAGTAATACAATTATATTGTTTGTCTAATAAAATAAAATATCTTGACTTAACTTTATGGAGAGAATATAATCAATATAAAATATTCATAAAATGTTTATCAATTAGGGAATTTGTACATCCTAAGTCAATGTATCTCTCATTGTATAAATTGATTAGATTTAAAATATTTTTATTGAGAAATAATATGTTTTGTAAATTTCAAAATGATAAATTATCCAAAATAGAAATATACGCTAATAAATTATTGAATGTAGGATATAATAGGAAAGATATTTTATATACTTATTATAAATTTACATGCAGATGAAGAAAAATATTGATAAAATACATGGATTTTATAACCATATGCAAATAATAGAATGTCTAGTATGATTATAACATTTTTTTTTTTTTTCATTTTAATGTTGGATTAAATACTGGTAGATTAATTATTAATGGAAAGGATGATGTTGATAAAATGTATTATATATAATGCAGTGTATGTGAATTCAGTTACAATAATGAATTGAAATGTGCATTGAAAAGAGAATTCATCA
The DNA here is from genome assembly GCA_028023455.1 of Epiperipatus broadwayi. Lineage (NCBI taxonomy): Eukaryota > Metazoa > Onychophora > Udeonychophora > Euonychophora > Peripatidae > Epiperipatus > Epiperipatus broadwayi. Next base: position 1,746,966 of record JAQFVV010006204.1, read on the forward strand.
ATTTGAACTTTTGTATAATAAATTGTGATGTTCTATAGATACATTTAAATCTATATTTGCAGAACATTTGAATATTTGTAATGGAAGTTTTTATTTAGAAAATATTTTTATTTTACATGTGGAAAATGATTTGAAGAAAACAAAAATTAAAGGATATATTTTATAAATATGACAGATGATTTATTAAATAACAATATAATTGTGTTGGCCATACATGTATAGTGTTAACAAGATTTTTTAAAAAAAAATTTGATTGTAAAATGCTACTCAGGATGGCAGACATTCTGTAGGTTAGCTAGAGCTTTTATTTATTATTATAAATTAATATTTTGAGTAAAGGTAGAGTTTATTCAAGAGTTTTTTTGTTAATTATAATTATTTTTATCTGATTCTATATATATGTTAATGTGCATTCTTATATAATATTTGTATTTATTTAATCAATTTTTGTTATTACAAAAATTTTCTTAACCTCTTTATTCTCCAGAATAAATCATTCCTACTTTCACAGATACATGTATAATACATATGTTAATAGTTAAGTTATCATTAATAACAGCCTGGTTTCATATAATCTATTAAAGTTTGTCCATAACACCAGAAGAGTTTATAACTAAGAAGGATCTACTAAAATGGCTTGGTACTTAAATGAAATCAGAAGTTTCTATGTAGAAGCTATATACCCAGAAACTGTTAACCAAATTAAAACATTTTCCCTTTCAAACTTCTTAAATACCCACATAAACTTAGTTACTTTTTATTCTTTATTATTAATTATTCTTCTAGTCCTAGTTAATTTCTTTTTTCCCCTCCTATTCCATTTTAATGTTATTTTGGAACTTCAACTATCTTGTCCTCATATTCCCTGGTTTTATTGTAAAGACCTAAACAAAAAAATCAAAAAATCTCTACTTTTTTATTCTCTTTATCTTTAAATTTTTCTTTCTCTACATATAATTTATTCTAACCACTTTTAACATCCTATATTCTAAAAAATTACAATACTCTTTCTTTAATATTCATATGCATTATTTTTACAATTCAAATCCTTATTCCATTTTTGCCTTCTTTGGAAAGTTTCTGCCCATGCACCAAATAATGAACTCCCATTAATGTTCTCATATATCCATTCACAATGTGTAATTTTTATTTTTATATAACTCCAACTACATTTTGTTTATATTCATTTTCCACAACTCAATTTTTTTCCCTTTAGCATACCAATCTATTCTCATTTTTCAAATTATATGCACATAATACCTTCTCTACATTATATATCTTTTTTTATATAAATTCATGGAACTAAAACATTTAATTTTGCATATTATAACATTTTCTTGTCCAACATATTCATTGTCCTTTCCATATAATCCAATTAAACACTATTTTTACTATCCTATTTTCATTCATATATTGAAACCTTCAGAACATTTTTAATTCCTTTTTAATTTTTTTTCATTAAAAAAAAGTCCACTTCCATTTTTTCACGAATATCTCATTTTCTATCTACAATTAATCACGAACTTCTTTTTGTGTTCCATCTAAAAAAAATTAATCTTCTTGATTAATACAAAATGCATTTGCAATGTTAAAGAAGGCTCTACTCCTCTTTTCTGAACAATTATACATGCCCCATATTTATTTTATGAGACATGCCAGACTTTTGAATCAATCCCATTCTATTTTTTTCTTTTTTTCTCAAATCTAATTCTCAACAGTCTGAATAATTCCTTCAATGTTCTATTTTCTCAAAATAAATATCTACTATTTATCTTCATTCATTTTGTCCCCATTTAATACTAAAATCTCAGTTTTTTTTTTTAATCACTGAAAATAATTTTCATACTTCTTCCTGCTTCTTCACACTTCTCTGATAACATATTTTTTACACTATTTGCCAAAAATGCCATTCCTATGTCTAATCATTCTGTCTCAATCACAAATTCTCTTAAAAACAAAATAAATAATGAAGATGTTAATGGATATCTATTTCAGCACAATTGCACATATAACTTCCACTGATTCTATAACCTCTTCCAATTGGTACTTATAAAAATTATCCTTATAATGATTTTTAATCATTCTTAACAATCCTAAATCACATGCCATATTTTTAAAGCTTCTCCACAAACTAACTTCTATCCAATTTATCATAAACCTTTTCTATATTTAAAAATGCAATAAATATTGGGTTTTTAATAAAATGTTTCAAAAATTAACCCCTATTCTTATCCTTGAAGAAATGCCTTCTGAATCTTACTAAAAATTTTACTTTTTTCACCTAATGTATCCATTAAGGTAGGAAGTGATCTATGACTAGTTAACAATCTAAAATCTTCCTCTTTCCTTCATATAATAATCTAATTATTAAATTTCCAGTCATCTGGATTATCAACTGTAATTTTATTAAAATTTTATTTTAAAGTAAACTCTGCATATTGTTCCATATCTACTACTATTTCAGCTGCCATATGCATCTTCTTGCTTTTCCTTTTTTCCAATCAATCTATTGTTCTATTCAATCTTGCAACTATGATTCCATCCATATTATCACAAATTAAAGTTTCTAATGAGTCATACTTTCCAATTCTCATTCACATAAAATTTGAATTACAAATTCATTAATTATTTTTTCAGGTTCTTTCCTATCCTTACATTCTCTTCCCTCTGCCTTTAATAATATCCTAACTTTCCTTTCACACATTGTTAATTTTCTCTCTTAACTTTTTATTAAGTTCACATCATTTCTATCTTAATTCTATTCTAGCCATTTTTTCTTTAAAGTATTTGTCACACGTAATTCTTTATCTCCTCTACTTTCAATTATTTCTTACCAGTCTCTCTATAATTCCAACATGCGTTCTTCCTCATTTTCTCTTATTAATACTATTTGTTCTAAATAAATACTCATTTGCAATCTTTTTTCACCACTTCCATTCACTTGATGATTTTAAAAACCACAATCTTTCATAATTATTCCTACTGTTAAATCTGCTTAATTTAATTTCACTGTTTATTTAATACCTGTCACAGTCATTTCTATTAACTTACTTATATATTTCATTATATAGCTTTCAGTTATTTCTAATTCTACCAAAATGAAATTATGATCACTACTACATTCTTTTTCTTCCTCATCAAAAAATTCAATTCCTTTTTATCTTTTTTAAATCTCTTTATCTATCAACCCACAATTCTGCCTCAATCATATAATCTCTACATCATAAACTTTACTTAAATTGTCAATTTTTCAATCCATTTTTTTTTAAAAATCTTCTTTAATAATGTTTCATTTATATTCTCTATTTTATCAATTTCATTAATATAATATTAATATAATCTACAATCAATAATTTTATAATTGCTCTTTCTAAGACTATTTATAACCCTATATAAGTATTCCCAAATACTCTCACTCTTCTCTTTCAGATCTTTTCCAAAACTATACTATATATCCATTTTTCTTTACCCAATTTCGATCTAATTCATGCAAGTTCTTTACAATTTTTTTAATTTATAAAATATACTCCTTATTAAAAGTTTCTATACTCCTTTCTCTTTTTTATCATCATTAGATCCATTTAGCCTCTTCAATTCACATTTATGGAAATGTGGTTTTTTCATTTCTCAAATAGATTGCCATCAAAATAATCTCCAATTCACTTTACTTATTCATATCTCTAGCTATTTGACATTTCTAAAATTAAGTCACATTCTTAACCCTGTTTTAACAATTTCATAACTTGACAAGAAAAAAAATGTTTTTGTTTTCCATCATTCTATTTTTACCCATCTCATTTTTTTTATCTGATTCAGATCTACATTTCTAAATATAAATATATTCTTCCCTTTAAAAATCTATCTCTAATATTGCATCTTAACTCTTCATCATCTCCTTCTTTAATTTAAAAGATGATACAATTTATTATAAATCAACTCACCAAATATTTTGTCCCCCTTTCTAATAAATGTAACCCCATCATTTCTAAATAAATCTATATTTTTAATGATACATCCAACACATATGCCTTATTCTCACACAAACTTTAATTTACTCCGCTAACAAATCTTGGTAATAATATCACTCTTATCCATACATTCCCTTCCTTAAAATGCTTTATTGTTTCTTAAATGCCCATATTTATAACATTTGTCTTCAGCAACATGACATTATTATCTTGCTTATAAAAAGTTGTATTACTTTTCCAAATTTGTTTATTGCTCTTTAGATTCTCTTGACTATTCCAATGACTGTGTCATCAGTAAAAACATCTTTCAAAACTGAAATTGATCAAAACTTACTTGAGATTTGGGAGTTATATCCACTGAACTTGAACTTAGCAAGTTTTTAAATTTTGGCAAAATCCTAAAAGATTTTGCAGAGAAAAATATAAGAAAGATAATTTTATTTATTAGGTTTCCGTGAATGCAATTTTAAATGTATTATATCATCAATTTGCTCCAATAATTTATATAAACTTTTTAGCTCATATTTCTCATTTATACACAGAGATATGAAGTATACAAGAAGCATTATATACCTAAAATTTTATAAACTTTCATTGTGATTTGGGAGGTTTTTAAAAATGTTTACAATTGATCTCAATACGCACAAAGCTAGTCTTGGTAAAAAAAAAAAAAGGAAAATCAACAAACAAAGAGTGATTCTCAAAAGGATGTCAAAAGATTAATAGAAAGTTTTAGAAAAAGTTATAACCCTCTAGATGTTTCTCATGAGATTTCCTTATGTTATGTTGCTATTCATTTATCTTGCTGACGATTTTCATTAACATTTACTTTCATTTATGAGAATATTTTTTCACAAAATTTTAGTTTTAGCTGAATTTAATAGATTTAATCTTAAATTTGTAATAAGTTTTTGCTTGATAATTGTAAAAAAACAACAACAATAAAATAAAAGATCATTTATTTAAATCAACTAAAAAAAAAAAAAACAAGTGAAAATTGTATAATTTTTCTTTTTATATTAAAATAATATCAAATGCTAAAAATAATTAATTTAAAAGCTTTTATTCTTAATTAAAAATGTTCTTATAATTTCAGATATTTATAATTATGAATTTGTTTTCTTCATATATACAGAAACATTTCTGTTACTTTCTGTCATTGTTATTCTTGAAGATATGTAAAAAAAAAATATTTTTTTTAGATCCAGTAAACTAAAAGAGGTAGAAAGATGAATTATTATTTACACGTAAAACAAAACATATATACTGTATTAATAAACCTACAAAAAGAAACAAACAGCTACTGAAGTAACATGATGAAAAAACAAATGGGTCGTTTATTTATATAATCTGAGTGTTTATTTAATAAAATGATATTGGGAGGAAATTTAAAAAAAAAAAAACTTAAAAAAAAAAAACGTTTACAGTATATACATAAAGAGACATCTTGATATAAAATAATTAAAAAGGTTAATTTAATAGATAATTAAAAAAGATAAGAACTGGCAAAATAGTTTTTGCCTAATATTAAAATAAAATTGCCCTGCAAAGATAAGTTTCAGACAAATAACAAGCAAGGTAATAAGTTTATTTTTCTCCTTTAATAAATAAGAAGATGTCAAGCATTGGTGGTCGAGAGGACAGCAGTTGTGCCGGGTTAGCAGTTCGCTTCCCGGCTAATGCTACGACACAAGAGGACAAATAAATAAATAAAAAGATTTTGAAATTCGTTTTGCAAAAAATATAATTGTACTAATCTGTTAAATAAAACTTAATAAAAATTTTCTTTACAGTCATAATTAAATCTTTTATTATTGACTTTAATGAAACTATCTTTCAAAAGTAACCTTTATTTAGACTTTAATGAAGCTATAGTTGAAGAAATATATATATAAAGTAAACAAATGAAATTTCTCAACTTAATTTTTCCAATCTTAGACAATTCATAACCATGGTAATAATTTTCAAAAGGTAATTCTGCTTCACAATTATGACATTATAATTAAGAGTTTGATTGTTTGTAATTGAACAAAGTCTTGCAGATAAAAAGAAAGTTGCTCTTTTTAATCAAGGTAAATTAATGTCACTAGTAATAAAATCTGTTTTAATTACAAGAATGAAATAAGCAAATTACTGCATAGGTAATAAAATTATAATATACAAAATATTATAACTCTGAGGAAAAAATATCTAAGGAACTGATAAATGAAAGATTAAACACATCGTATGCATATATATATGTACAATATTATAATAAATAAAAATAGCATATATATACAGTATTAATAATTATACATAAAAAGCCTTTTTGGCATATGGTTTTATGCCTTTTTCAAATGTTAAACATCTATTTTAATGTGAACTATTGCACATAGGATGCTGTCCAGTGTTTTGTAATAGAAATAAAACAGCCAGACAAAATAAAACCACGAGAAAAAAATAAAGCAAAATAAAATTATGATATAGAAATCCAATAAAAGTTGAAAGAATCGACTATAAACATTATAGAATAAATAAAAATATATTCTATATAAATTTATATATACTATCTTACTATACAATTTTTCATTCATTTTTGATTGATCAGTTATTACTTAAAGTTATTCGAGTTTTATAAATATTTGTATAATTATTAAAGTTATGCTTAATATGATATGTTTCACATAAATGTTTTCTTTTTGGATTTTTAAAGTAATTTAATGAGTTAATATTTTTTGTATCAAGATTTTATTTTGTTTAATTCATGTTTTATTTTGTTTTTGTTATTTTATTTCTATTCATCATCATCAACCATTATCAATCCATTGCAAGATGAAGGTTTCTCAAAGTTCAATCCAACTTCTCAGATCTTTAGCTTCACTTCTCCACATCATCCCTGCACACTTATTTTATCCATCCATCTCACATGTGGTCTCTTTGTGTCTTTTACAATCTCTTGGAATTCAGTTTAAGATTTCAAATGTCCATCTATTATCATCTCTTTTAGCAATATGTCCAGCTCAACTCCACTTGAGTCTTTTAATTTTTTCAATGAGGTCAGTCTAACACCTGTTTGTTCTTTTACCCATATATTGGGTTTTCATTCTCTTCTTGTTACTCCCAACATACATCTCTCCATACTTCTTTGAGTGGTATGAAGTCTCTGTATTGCTCTTTTATTAAGTGTCCAAGTCTCAGATCCGTAAGTAAGAACTGGTAAAACACATTTATTAAAACCTTCCTTTTCAAACACATGGGCATATTTCTTTTTAGTATCAAGTTATTTCTACCAAAACCAAGTTTAATTCTATGATTAATTTCATCCATATGTTTGCATCTCTATATTAATAATCTGACCAAGGTATTGGTAACTGTTAACTTCTTCTAACTCATCATAATCAATCTTTATTTTCATATTTTGAGAAAATTCATTAAACATTACTTTAGTCTTTTTAACATTTACTTTTAGTCCTACTCTACTTTCACCTGATAACTCCTGCAACATTCCTGTAGAGCTAAAGCATTATTTGCAAAAATAACTATATCATCTGCAAATCTAAATGACTTAAATAATCTCCATTTACTTTCACTCCATTAGCTTCCCATTTTAATTCACAAAATATTTCTTGCAGCACTGCTGTAAAAAGTTTTGGAGATATGGAATCACCCTGTCTTATACTTTTCTAAAATGTTGACTTTCCCACTATCATTATGTAATATAATTGTCGCTGCTGCATTTTTATAAATATTCTTTAAAATATGACAATACCCTGGCTCCTCTATACCTTGATGACTCAATGCTTTAATTACTGAAGAAATGTTTATAGAATCAAATGCCTTTTCATAATCTACAAATTCAAAGCATAATGGCAACTTATATTCATTTGTCCTTTCTATAACTTCTCTCAATACCTGGATATGAGCTACTATACTAAAACCACTTTGAAATCCAACTTGTTCTCTTGGTTGATGGAAATCCAATGTCCTCTGTAGACGATTTGTAATTATCTTGGTAAAATGTTTGTATAACACTGATAAAAAGCCTGTAATTTCTAATATCTTCTTTATCACCTTTTTTAAATATTAATATTGCATTCTTCTAATCAACTGGTACATCTTTATCATTTAGACATTTGGTATATAACTTTTCTAAAAAAAATTCTATTTCTTCACCTGCTTCTTTTAATATATCAATTATAATTCCATCATTACCTGGAGTCTTTCCTTTCTCCACACATTTAATTGCATGTCTCACTTCATTTAAAATTCTGGGCAATTCCAAAGATGTAACAGACATAGGAGGTACTTGTTCTTATTACTATATAATTCTTGATAGAAGTCTTCTACCCATTTCATGGTCATTTCTCTTTTTAGTAATAATTCCATGTTTTTTTCTTATTGCAGATATAAATTTCCTACCAATAGCAAAATGTTGTTTTACACTCTTGAGACTTTTATTCTCTTCTATAGCCTTCCTTGCTAGTTTACAGTTATACTTTCTTATATCATTTTCAACTCTTTTCCACACCATTTTACAAAATTTGAGGTATTCAATCATTTTTAATGCATCATTTTTGTATATCTTCATATTCATTCTTTTCTTCATAAATTCTCTAGTCTCAGTAGAAATTTTATTGGTCAATTGCTGCTTTTTTCTACCACCTATCTTTGTTGCGGTTTTTAAAAGTGTATCAGTTATTTTCATATTAATTTCATTCAAATCTGAATCATGTTCAAAATCTATTAATACTTGAAATCGATTTGTAAGTGCTAATTTAAATACATTAGAATGTTTCTGAAGATTAGAAATGTCAACTGTAAATATTGTTTTTCTTAATAATTTTTGTCTTTTTAGTTTTGCATTAACATCTATCTTACTTCTTACTAATCGATAATCACTTCCTGTGTTAAATTTATTAAGAACATTACAATCTTGAAAAATGTATTTTCTGTTAGTCAAAATATAATACAATTCTGCTGTATCTTCATTTGGATGCTTCCATGTCCATTTCCTTTTAACATTTTCTCCCAAAAAATAATTCATAATATAAAGTTTTTCTTTTTCTGCAAACTCCACAAGTCTATGTCCTCTCTCATTTCTATTACCATAACCAAAATTACCTACAGCAATTTCATCTTTCATTTGTCTACCAATTCTAGCATTAAAGTCTCCCATAACAATTTTAAAATGTTGTTTACTCTGATCAAAAGCCTTTTGTACATCCATATAAAAATCTTCTACTACTTCATCACTATGAGAACTTGTTGGGGCATAGACCTGAATTATCTACACTTGGTATCTGCTATTAAGTTGTATAACTAATCTTGCCACTCTGTCCGATACACAGTCAATCTCCACAATGTTGTTCTTCCATGTTTTATTTATAATGAATCCTACTCCATTTGTATTTTCAATATTTGTGCCTTTATAATAGAGTACATGTCCACTTTTTAAATCACTTGTCTCTTCACATTTTCTTCTAACTTCACAAAGTCCAATAATGACCCATTTAATATAAGACAGATCTTCTAATTCTTGCAATCTTCCTTCACTTGAAAGTGATCTACAGTTGTAAGTACCTAAATAAAAAGTCATCATCAAATGGCAGCCTGGGTCAACAATCAGGGGATTCTTAGTACTCTCCACCTTTGGCCACCAACTGCTACCTTGGTTGGTGACTTTACAGCCTCCTGGGAATAAGGGCAATGCTTTATTTTTGTCCGTCATAATTGTATATAACTATTGGAAAAATATTTATCATTTACACAAACATTCATTCTGCCTTATCAGGCACTGAGAAGAAAGACCATGGTGTTTCTTGATCTTAAACTCAGAGATAAAAAGCCAATAAACTCACCATGCTGGCTAATGCGTGTTAGTGAGCAGCCCATCTATGTTCATATACTATATGAATAATCACATAGTAATAACAGCTGCAATGACAAGAATGTATGGAGTGGACATTAGAAATTTGCCCTGCTCGGTTCCTTTAAAGCCTCAAAGAGGAATCAAAGGGTCTCCTTTCAGTTAATAGCAAACTCCTTTCTGCAGCATTTATTTCTATTATAAAACACTAAATAGTGTTCTATGAATGATAATAGGTTAACGTTAAAATAGATGTTTAATATTTAAAATGGGCATAAAATTATGTACCAAACAGATTTGTTTATATATATAACTGTTACATATGATATTTTTATTTATTTATTATAAATTATATAAAAATACTGGATTTCATTAATTTCCATTTTTAATGATATACAGGTATATATTTATTTGGTTAAAAACTTAATAATATATTATATAGAAAAAAAGTAGTAGACTAATAAATATTTGAATTCATTTTATTTGCTAATCGCTTGTATTAATTTTCCTTTATAAAACAAATGCTTAACCTATTAAATCGCAATAAGTAGAGCATAATCTTTTAGGAGTTTTTTTCTTTAAGTAAACTTCATTCTAATTATAAAATGTATGAGTCAACATATATTTTGTAATTTAAAGCACAAGTAAATGCAATTTCTTTTTTTTATTTTATGGAAACACCTTAACTTCCCCAAAAAACTTTATCTTAATTTACTATCCTTTTTAAATTTTCCTGTTATTTATCATAAGTACAACAAACTCTTATTAATTCACTCCAAAAATTTATTTTTTGCTACACTATGTGTTTATTCTTGTTAAGTGTATATAATATTCCTCTATGATTTCTGATTCCCAATTGCTATGTATTTCTGACAGTTCATAAATCTTTTTGGAAATTTCCCAATGCTTTCTTCTTCCAACCCATTTATGGATGTCCTCTTTCTGTCTCTCCTGGTAGTGTTCAGTTTAATTTTTCTTTCAATAATCCTTCCTAATACTTGTCATATCCAACTACCAAATTTTATTTACTATAGTGTGTTCAATATTTATTATTTCTCAAATTTTATTATGGATATCCTGCAGATCTACACCAATAATCCATTTCTGTAATTATTATTATTTACCATTTCTTGAAAAAGTGCTAAATTTCATTATCATATATAATAATGTTTTCCATTATTGTGATATACTTTCATGACTGATTAAATTTTAAAATATTCTATTTCCATAATAACACATGCTATTGTCCTAAAACAAGATTCTACTGGTGACTCTGAGGATAATGCACCCCCACATTAAAGTGTTTGCTGAGATATTCTATAATGTATCCCTACATTTTGATGTTGGTGCATTGAAGAATATTATCCATAGGATTCAGTGTATGATATTGATATAATCTGATTGGAATGTTAAGAAATATAATCTAAATATCTTGAATGTAAATGATCTCCTGAAAACTGACTAGGTATATCTAAATAACCAGTTGAATACCCAAGATCTGAATAATTTAGTGTCTGAATGTAATCCATCTGGTTAGATTTATGGAAGTAATATGTCATTGTGGACCATGATTGTATCTGGCTGAGTTGGTGGTTGTTGCTTTCTAGGGGCTTAGTTCAGTCATATTTTCAATCACTGGAATATTTGTTATCAGAAAAAAATGCAAGATGTTCCATAAAGATAAAGTTTTAAATTTGGATCTATTTTTTAGTGTGTGATAATCTTTTATCAATATTTGGATATTGTCATTTTTTTCATTAATAAGTTCTTCAAATAATCTTTGGCAGTTCTTTCCTAGTGCATCTAAATAAAATGTAAGAATATTCTCCATAACTGAGATCCGATTAAGCTTTTCAACACAGAATCTGTTAGTTTGATCACCAAATATTACTTTGGCCAAGCCTAAATGATGCTTAGTTTTGGATGATAATAAATCTTTAAGTCATCCACTGCACCATACTTTTTGCACAGTTCAGTTAAGAATATATAATTTATATTATCATTTAAATTTGAAAAAAGTTACCTCCATGAGAGATACAACCACATAATAATCATCAAATCTAAATCTAGGATTTGGAAAATCTGTAACTTCTAACTGGCCCCATATTCTACTTGCTGATTAATTTTAGGATTTTATAACTGCACTGGGATTTGACATAAATCCCATGGAGCTACTCCACCATAGCAAACACTTTGTGATTATTTATCTTTTCAACATATATGTGTTCAAGTGTATCAGTGTTATGAGATAGTGTGGAGAGTGGTGGGTCGTGTGAAAGTCTGTACTCATATACCCTATATATTATCTCATTTAAATAATTTTTTCTCAGCTTTTTAAATCACAATGTCAATATAAATTGAATTCATTCCAATGATTCTGTTTCATTTAAAAGTATTAAATGTTCAAGATCTTTTAAATAGCAGTTGACATTATTTAATTTCCTTCTTATATGGCTTTATTATACTTTACTTTTTAAAATAATTGATTTGATTTTAAATATATGATTAGACATAAGTGTGAGACATTAATTTAATTTTATATTACGGTATTTAGTAAATTATTTTATATAGCGCGATGTTTTTTTATAAACTATAATATTTAAACAGCATTAAACTGTTGCACATGCGCTTTAGATTTTAAATATAAAATGAATGAATACTAACACTTCAACAACCACATGATAAAGTCTTTGGAAAAGATAGAATGGCCATTTATCTTTTCGAACCCAAACGCTTTTGTATGGGCGAATCTTAAGTGTTTGAAAGTGAATGCGTGAAGATATTAAATAATCACTTTAAATTACTTTTACATGCTTGAATGAATGACACTAGTGAAATTTATTAGAATTTACGATATGTCATTGTTATTTGAAATTAAATGTAAGTAAATAAGTCAATTATTTTATTTACATATATTTAATTTCAAATAAGAATGACGTATTGTAAATTCTAATAAATTTCACTAGCTGTCATTCATTCAAGCATGTAAAAGTAATTTAAAGTGATTATTTAATATCTTCACGCTTTCACTTTCAAACACTTAAGATTCGCCCATACAAAAGCGTTTGGGTTCGAAAAGATAGATGGCCATTCTATCTTTTCCAAAGACTTTATCATATGGTTGTTGAAATGTTAGTATTCATTCATTTTATATTTAAAATCTAAAGCGCATATGCAACAGTTTAATGCTGTTTAAATATTATAGATTACAGTATTTAGAAAAAAGCACAAAATATCTTACATTTCTTGAAAAAAATATAATCCGCAGTTTGGCAATATAAATTTTTTACTTTGTTTATGATTCTTTAGTTAGCAAGCATTTGCTTAAAAGAAAAAAACCCATTACAATAAATAAATGTAAAGTAAGAAGTTTTCCATTAAAATATATTATATGTAAATATTATATTATAATAACAGTAAACAATATAGATATATTCAGTGTCACCCCCCCCACCACCCCAATATTCTATGAAAAATTTGTAAATTAAAAGACCCCCCCCCCCAGCACTTTCGCAAGAAAAACTTGAAAATATGGCTTAGTTAGTCATTTAACATGTTTGGTAAATAAGTACCTTAGGTGTTTTATTCATTTATTTCTATAAAATAAACCTGGAGATTAAAACACATGCTAAAATAAAACAAATTAATCTTTAAAAAAATAATTTTTGAAACAATAATTAAATATCTTAAAACAAAGATATTTATTTGGTAAATTTGAAATTTTTAATTTTTTCTTTGAAAAGTTTTTATAATATTTTTTGGACAATCCTGCAAAATTGCTTATAGAGATAGGAAATATCTTGAAATAAGATATTTTTACATATCTAAGTATTTTTATCATATTTAAAAGAATCTCTACCACCACCACATCCACTCATAAAAACATTACATCATCCTCTCCCCTTCTCAGGCTACCTCTGATATTATATAAGAAATTTTATTTCTAATTTCTTACCTGCTTATTAAAAATATTTTCTACAGCCAGAGTATGATTCTCTGGAATGCTTTGCTTCTGAGTTTCTTCCCACATAGTGAAAAGAAAAGAGAATCTGACTTATCTCCATTGCCCTTCTGAAGTACAATAGTTGTACTTCAGCTGATGTAAGTCTTAAACTTCTTTACCAATATTTAGATCAATTTTAATGGGTATGTCAGTAATGCATTAAAAACAGTTCTTGTTTGGAAACTCATTCCAAATCTCATATATAAATTTATTCACATTTTCTATTAACAAAGTTATATTTCTTCAATAATAAAATATTTACATTACTATTTAATATTTTATATGTGTTATTCAATTATTAATAACTATAAGTTATATATAATCTGATATTTTACATTTTCATACTTATATTGTTTATTGATATAAATTTTATATTAGGATCACCAAACTAGATCAGCTTTCAATAATATAGATCAGGGGTGGCCAATAAGTTGATCATGATCCACTGGTCGTTCACGAGGCCAATTTGGCAAGAGCTGTCGAGTAATATGTGAAACAAATTAAGTCAAGATTTTCAAGTTTTTTTATTTTTGTTCTAATTTTTTTTTTCAATTCTAGATAGGTGAAGTCCACTAAGTTGTATCATTATTGAAAATAATATTTTTAATCTTGACTTAATGTAACTAATTTGAATTAATAAATATTGTTAATAATTATTTATGCTGCTTTAATTCACCTGGACATGGTTTTTTTGGCCTGTTAAATAATTATTTTTTACTAGGTAGATATATAAAAATAGACTATGCCTATGACAACAAGTCGATGGCAATACATTTTAAAAATAAAAAGTAGATCTTATGAACACAAAAGTTGGCCACCCCTGATGTAGATGATATAATTCTTTCATCCCATTTAGCTCTAACTTGTTAAAAATAGTTGTTTATTTTAAAAATCCATTAGTCACTTTTTAATTCAGAATCTCTCCCACATAACTTGTTTACATTTGTATTAACAAAAATAGGTTCTTTTGTTTTTATTCAATAATAAAATATTCAGACTATTACTTAATTTTTTAACACTTATTAATAACTAAGTTGTATTATATATATTATATTTTATTATATAGTTTGACAATTAGGGATTTGGCTAGGAATTATTTAAGGGGACAAATTTTAAATTTACATACTTACACTGTTTATTCAATAAATTTTTAAAAGCCATTAAAATGCCTTGCACTTTATTTTGTTTATTCATAAGTTATAGTGAATAACTATATACAAAAAAAATCAAACACATGGTTTGATCCACTAGATACATTTTTTTAGACTTTGTCAATAGTGCAATCATATAGGAGTTTTATTACAATCAAAAGGATCACATTAATTTTGTTACAAATTAAATATTTTGGTGTGAAATAATATTTTTTTAAAATTGTTTTTTACTCATTCTGTTTACCTTACACTTGGATTGTAGTTTGGATTATGTCTCAATTATAAGTTTTTAGTTAGAGAACAAATGTGACATCACAAGGAAAGCTGTTTAAAAAAACATGTAAAAAGAAAATACAGCATTTAAAAAAGATAATATTGTTATTAAAAACAGGGAAAGCTATTTGGTAAAATGTGTAAAAAAAATAATACATCGTAATAAAAAAAAAGATAACATTCTTATTAAAAATAGTTTGCACAAGACAGCAGTGAAATTGATTCACATTCCACAGTCAGTTACTCTGTCATTACTCTAAACTGAATAAGACATATAAGGTCTGTAAAATGCCATTGATAAAGATAATTTCATCACGTGCAAAATTACAGTAATTTTGAGATAGTTAAGATTTTACTTCATTAACGCTTAAATAAATTAATATATATGTGCTCTGTGCACAGATAATGAAGCTATTAATAAATTGTCATGAAATTATTAAAATTTTACCGCCAAGCACTTTCGGGACAGTCTACAGTCCCATATTCATGGCGAGTTATTCTGTTAATAACTGTAAAATTATGCAAACTTATGTACAGATGTTACGTGGACCATTTACGAGATAGGGAATAGCAGGCCTCTCTTCTGTTGATTGCCGATGGGTCAGCCGCAATGAAGTAAGCTTCCCTAACTTTATGTTTGGTGTCATTTGTTTCAGAGCAAATGACACTGGCTGTGGTAGGTAGAAAAGCATGTCCAGTGTTTCTCTCATGTTCGACAAAAATCGAATTACCTTCAAACTTTGTTTTGGTTTTATTGAAAAGGTATCGGTGTTGAGCTACTCTGGTGGCAATGTTAGTTTTGGTCTCTCCATAATATGTTGTCGTACAATTTCTTTGGGGGCAGGTAATTTTGTACACAACTTGAACCTGAACTCACCCCTCAAGTTGTGTACAAAATTACCTGCCCGCAAAGAAATTGTACGGCAACATATTATGGAGAGACCAAAACTAACACTGCCACCAGAGTAGCTCAACACCGATACCTTTACAATAAAACCAAAACAAAGTTTGAAGGTAATTCGATTTTTGTCGAACATGAGAGAAACACTGGACATGCTTTTCTACCTACCACAGCCAGTGTTGTTTGCTCTGAAACAAATGACACCAAACGTAAAGTTAAGGAAGCTTACTTCATTGCGGCTGACCCATCGGCAATCAACAGAAGAAAGGCCTGCTATTCCCTATCTCGTAAATGGTTCACATAACATCTGCACATAAGTTTGCATAATTTTACAGTTATTAACAGAACAACTCGCCATGAATATGGGACTGTAGACTGTCCCAAAAGCGCTTGGCAGTAAAACTTTAATAATTTCATGACAATTTATTAATAGCTTCATTATCTGTGCGCATAGCACATATATATTAATTTAAGTAATTATGAGGCAATATTTTTTAAATAAGTTTTATTTTTAAATAAATTATTAATAGTATTATATTAATTTTTATATAAATTAGAATATTTAAATAAAAATGATTGGGAAATCTAAACATTTTCATTTACATTTTATTAATTATAGCAATAAAAGAGGTTAGCCTGTTCAGTTTAGAGAAGCGGTTCCCAACTGCTGGTACATGTACCAGTATGTGACAAGTAAAATAATAATAATAAAATATATTATGTATAACATGTAATTATTTTTTAAAAACATTTTTATTTTTAAAAAAATATCACAAAAGTATAATTAGTTAATTTTTTATATCAACGATTTTTTTAAGTAAAAAGTACAACAAAATAAAAGTTTGATGTAAAATAATAGTATTTTGTGTTTTTACTAGCTAACACTTTTTCCTATATGGTAATACATACAGTTATAAAATCTGTTTCCAGTGGTTATTAATGGTGTTATATCCAGTGCTAATGTACTGAAAATAATTATAAGTTATTCTTTGTTTTGTGAATTATATAGTGACCTTTATTAATTCTGTGAAGTGCAATCTAATAAATTTTAAAACATTATACATTTAACAATAGACGTAGTAATATTAAACTTAAGTTTCAAATCAGATTTACTTGTTTTTATTATTATTTTTATTGTCATTTAAAATAAGAAAATCAACAGTCTTAATACAAAAAGATTTTTTGAGCAGGCTGGATGTAGTTATGCCAAATCAAAAGAAAATAAATCACCAGATATGAACAAAGACAAACCATCAATATCAAAATGTAAAGATGGTTGAATTAGGCATTCATGATCCTGAATACATAAAGTAGGGACTCTCCATGAAATCTGGAACAGAAACTGAACCTATTCCACAATGTGTTATATGTTTTGAATGTTTATCAAATGAATGTTTGAAGCATTTTCTTTTGAAAAGATTTATTATCCAAACATCAAAATTTAAAAGATAAACCAATTGATTTTTTTAAAAAAACTATGCAAATTTCATGAGCAAAAAACAGTTGTGTCTTCTTTCATCAATGTTAGCACCAATTGTGTGCTGGCATCATATTTAATAAGTTTGTATATATCCAGGTGAGATTAAACACTCACAATTTCAGAAACTTTGTTGCAACCAGGAACTAAAGATATTGTGAAATCAAACCAGCCAAGGAAATTGATAGTCTCATTATCAAACAACACAGTAAAAAAGCAAATAGATGATATGGCATCAAATATTAAAAATATTTTAATCAAGAGATTAAGAGAATGCCAGTTTTATGTTTTGCAAATAGAAGAAAGTACCAACTTCTCTAAATTAGCATAATTATTTGTATGTGTAATGGATTGACATTGAAAGTTCAGAGTATCAGCTTGTTTTCATTTTGGCTGTCTATCCAGATAGAATATCTGAACTCTTGCAATAAGAATTAAAAATTTTAATGCCAGTTAGTACCACATACTTGTGTGAATTAGAAGAACTGTCTCATATTAAATGGAACACTATTGGACTTTGTGAAGTCATTAGAAAAGGTGAAGAAACAATTGATTTAAAAAGGGGACATGTTCTCCACTATAAAAGCACAAATATTGAAAATACAAGTGAGTACGATTCATTATAAATAAAATATGGAAGAACAACATTGTGGAGATTGATGATGTATCGGACAGAGTGTCAAGATTAGTTATACAACTTAATAACAGATATTAAATGCAGATAATTCAGGTTTATGCCCCAACAAGTTCTTATAGTGATGAAGTAGTAGAAGACTTTTATATGGATGTACAAAAGGCTTTTGATCAGAGTAAACAACATTTTAAAATTGTTAGGGGAAGCTTTAATGCTAGAATTAGTAAACAAATGAAAGATGAAAGTGCTTAGGTAATTTTGGTTATGGTAATAGAAATGAGAGAGGACATAGACTTATGGAATTTTCAGAAAAAGAAAAACTTTATAATATGAATTCTTTTTTTGAGAAAAATGTTAAAAGGAAATGGACGTGGAAGCACTGAAATGAAGGTAGAGCAGAATTGGATTATATTTTGACTAATAGAAAATACATATTTCAAGATTGTAATGTTCTTAATAAATTTAACACAGAAAGTGATCATCGATTAGTAAGTTATAAGATACATGTTAATGCAAAACTAGAGAGACAAAAATTATTAAGAAAAACAATATTTACCGGTGATATTCCTAATCTTCAGAAACATCCTAATGAATTTAAATTAGAACTTCCAACTTGGTTTGAAGACTTAGTAGATTTTGAATATGATTCAGATTTAAATGAAATTAATAAGAAAATAACTGATACACTTTTAAAAACTGCAACAAAGATAACTGGTAGAAAAAAGCCACAATTGACAAATAAAATTACTACTGAGACTAAAGAATTTATGAAGAAAAAAAGGAATATGAAGATATACAAAAATGATGCATTAAAAAGAATTGAATACCTCAAATTTTGTAAAATGGTGCAGAAAAGAGTTGAAAATGATATAAAAAAGTATAACTGTGAACTAGCAAGTAAAGCTGTAGAAGAGAATAAAAGTCTCAAGAGTGTAAAACAACATTTTGATATTAGTAGGAAATTTATATCTGCAATAAGAAAAAAAGATGGAATTATTACTAAAAAGAAAGATGACATCATAAAATGAGTAGAAGACTTCTATCAAGAATTATATAGTAATAAAGAACACATACCTCCTATATCTATTATATCTTCTGAATTGCCCAGAATTTTAAATGAAGAAGTGAGAGATGCAATTAAATTTATGAAGAAAGGAAAGACTCCAGGTAATGATGGAATTATAATTGATATATTAAAAGAAGCAGGTAAAGAAATAGAATTTTTTTTAGCAAAGATATATACCAAAAGTCTAAATGATAAAGATGTACCAGATGATTGGAAGAATGCAGTATTAATATTAATATTTAAAAAAAGGTGATAAAAAGATATTAGAAATTACATACCTATCAGTCTTTTATCAGTTTTATACAAAATTTTTACAAGATAATTACAATTCATCTACAGAGAACATTGGATTTCCACCAACCAAGAGAACAATCTGGATTTAAAAGTGGTTTTAGTACAGTAGATCATATCCAGATATTGGGAGAAGTTATAGAAAGGACAAATGAATATGAGTTGCCATTATGCTTTGGATTTCTAGATTAAGAAAAGGCATTTGATTCTATAAATACGTCTTCAGTGATTAAAGCATTGGATCATCAAGGTATAGATCCAGGATATTGTCATATTTTAAAGAATATTTATAAAAATGCAACAGCAACAATTAGATTACATAATGATACTAGGAAAGTCAACATTGAGAAAGGTGTAAGGTAGTGTGACTCCATATCTCCAAAACTTTTTACAGCAGTTCTGCAAAAAGTATTTTGTGAATTAAAATGGGAAGCTAAAGGAGTGAAAGTAAATGTAGATTATTTAAGTCATTTAGATTTTGCAGATGATGTAGTTGTTTTTGCAAATAATTCTTTAGAGCTGTAGGAAATGTTGCATGAGTTATCAGATGAAAGTAGGACTAAAGATAAATGTTAAAAGGACTAAAGTAATGTTCAATGGATTTTCTCAAAATATGAAAATAAAGATTGATTATGATGAGTTAGAAAAAGTTAACAGCTACAAATACCTTGGTCAGATTATTAATACAGATGGAAACATAATGGATGAAATTAATCATAGAATTAAACTTGGTTGGAGTGCTTTTGATAGAAATAACTTGATGCTAAAAGGAAATATGCCTATGTGTTTGAAAAGGAAGGTTTTTAATAAATGTGTTTTACCAGTTCTTACTTAGGGATCTGATACTTGAACACTTAATAGAAGAGCAATACAGAGAGTTCAGACCACTCAAAGAAATATGGAGATATGCATGTTGGGAGTAACATGAAGAGATCGAAAATGCAAATGGGTAAGAGAACAAACAGGTGTTACTGATCTCATTAAAAAAATTAAAAGACTGAAGTGGAGTTGGGCTGGACATATTGCTAGAAGAGATGATAATATATGGACAATTGAAATCTTAAACTGGATTCCAAGAGATTGTAAAAGACTTAGAAAGAGATGGATGGAAGAAATAAGAAAGTGTGCAGGGTGAAATGGAGAAGAGAAACTAAAAATGAGAGAAGATGGATTGAACTTGGAGAAACCTTCATCCTGCAGTGGATTGATAATGGTTGATGATGATGATGACTTGTGTGAGAATGTTTTTTCTGCTATGATTGCGATAAAAAACAAATATAGAAATTTGCATAATATTGAATCATACCTTCACCTTAAGTTGAGCAAAATTGTGCCAGATATTTTTAATCTTGTTAAAAGTAAACATGTGCAAAGTTCACATTAATTAAAATAATTTTTTACTACCGAAAGAGTATTACTAATTAATTACACTTTTGTAATATTTATGTTCAAAAATATTTTTTTCATTTTTTATATTTTTACATTGTATAATTTTTATTTTGTGATATATATGTTCAAATTTTTTCTTTAATTTTTATATTTTTACATGGAATAGTTATACTTAAAGTATACCTCTCACTAAATGTGTTGCAATCTTTTATGTTATATATATATATATTTGTATTTAAATTGCTATGATACCTAAATAAATAATAATAATAAAAAATACATAGTCTGTATTAAATTCTATTACATTCCATCATATAGAAATTTGAAATTTTTTTAAACTATCGATACACCATTCTCTTGCTTAAAATTCACCAGTACCGTATCCCAACAAGATTGGGAACTGCTGGTTTAGAGCAATGGCAGAGCATGTATGTATTATATTTTGATGCTCAAGCAATTGTCACACCAAATCTAAGTAAAGATGTATTCCTCTCATATTTAAATAAAAATGATTTACAATTAGAATTTATTTCTAACAATAAAGTGATTTGGAAATCTAAACATTTAAATAGAAGTCTTATTAATTATCATGACAAAATGGCATCAGCTTGTTTGGTCTAGCACAATGATAAGGACTATATATGTAGTATAATTCAAGTTTCAAAACTGGAGGCTCAACAATTATCACAAGTTAAGTAAAGAACTATTCCTCTCATATTTAAATAAAAAGTATTTATACTCAGAATGTATTTCTAACAATGAAGTGATTCGAAAATCTAAACATTTTCATTTACATAAAGCAGCTTTATACCCTGCACACCTGCTCACAGTGGCGCTGTATATAGTCCTTTTGATAAGATTGTAATCATTATCAACTGAAGTCGCATAGACAAAAATAAATAAAAAGGCAATCTTTATAAACTAATTTAAAGATTGTATATTAAATAGACAATCAGATAATATCGATATACACAGTTCTTGGAAAATCACATGATGTTTTCTCTTTTTTTACAACATTACTTCACTTGGTAATGATTACAATGTAATTGAAAGTGCTTATGATTAATTAATATAATATATATATTGTTATCGTGTACTGTTATTATAATTTAAAATATACATATAATATATTTTTAACAAATAACTTCTTATTATATATGTGTGTGAGAATTAAGAATAAAATAGCATTAAATTAAAGAAAGAAAATGTATGAACAAATACTAAAATATAATTTTAAATAATAAAAATATTAAGATTAGATATGTGTATGAAAAAGTCAATAGGTGATCAATGATCAAATATGGTAATCTAAAAGCCTATTTATTCAAAGATCAAAAAATCATGATAAAATACAAGAAGAAAATGTAAAAAATGCTATTGAGTAATAATTTGTTTGACATTTTGGATAACAGTTTATTGTATTCATGTGAAAGTTCAGAAAAATGAATTTTCAAAATACATGAAGAAGAAATGATCAAAAAAATGAAAGAGAGAGAAAAAAAAACAATACCTAAAAAAAGAGATGTGAAAAACTGAAGAGAAAAAAGGAAATATAAAAAGAATGTAGGGAAACATAGATTAAAAAAGTCAATAAAAAATAGAAGGAAGTCAGAAATGAAAAGAAAAGAAGGCAAAAACTACCAAGAACAAAAAGATAAAAATAATAATAAGTATTGACAAATAAGAGATAAAATAGAAAAAAATCTGGAGGATTATAAAAAATATTTTTAAAAAGATTAAAAAATACTTTTGAACCCAAAAAGAATAGCTCAGTTGATTAGAGAAATGCTTTAAAATTTGATATTCAAGAATCTAAAGGTGTAATTTTGATATCTATGCCATTATTGTCATTAGTCAGGCCAGCAACACCTGAAGATGAGTGGAAAATAAATATTACTCAAAACATTGTGTAAATACTAAACCTGTGTTGTCTATTTGTGTGTCATTATTAAGAAATTGTATTCGAAAAGTTTAAAGTCTAAAATTTTACAGACATTTAATATTTAATTAGAGATGATGGAAATACTCTAACATATTATTATATGTAAAATATTACAATTGTTAACAATTTGAGAAATATTATAAGTATATAATGAAAATAAAATAGGTCCAAAAATACTTCCTTGAGTAACTCCATTTTTGTAATAGTAAATTTCAGATTCTTTGAATCTGTAATAAACATAATTTGGGTAGGGCTTAAACCATAATAAAAGAGAAGTAAACCTAAGCAATATAACTTAGATAATAAAATATTACGATATTAAAACCCTTATCAAGATCAAAAACATATTATATCCAAACAATCTTATTCATTTGTAGCATCAACTATATGATTATACATTATCAGATTTATCTCCACTGATCTGTTTGGAATAAACCCACACTGAAAATTGGGTAATATATCTCTTAACTTGAAATAGAATCTTTCAAATTTTTTTGAAATACTACCTAATATAAATATTGACCTATAGTTTTTTGGATAATTTTTACACTCCTTCCAAACTGGAATAGCTTTAAATAATTTTTATGTATTAGGAAAAACAGATTTTTGTAAAGACAATGTGAATATATGGCTTAAAAAGCAGGAGTGCCAAACTTTGAACAAACCTTAATAAAGAACATAGCAATATCATCAATAGTAACATATTTATTATCTTTTATATCTTTAATAGCATCAATTACTTCATCATATGATATCTCAGTTATCCAAATAATATTTGTAAACCTAATAAACAGCAACAAAAGAAATTATAGTTTCATCACATGTAGCTACAAAATTATTAGTTTGACTATAAGAAAATTGCTTTCTAAAGCCTTCTGCATTTAACAAATTGTTTGAAACATTATTGATTTATATTTGATCTAATACAACCTATAACATACGACTAAATATACTTTGGATCATATCCTATATTTCTCTGCATGTTATGAACATACAAACAATGACATATTTTTTCTTCACATCAAAACAATTTCCTAAAATCAATAAAATTGTTCCAATAAAATAGTGTTCTTGTATTTTTTTCTCATGTGTCATAGCATCAGCCGGGAAGTGATTTGTGATACCTATTTTTCTTTTTATAATTAATATAAATTTATTAGAAAAACAAACAAGATATTTATTCTTATTACTTTTAGTTTGAGACAAAGATATCCATCTATCCATAATATTTATCATAACATCATTAAAGGTTACTACTGCTTTATCAATATCATTTAAAGAACAAATATGTCTCCATCCAAAATTCATGACATCATAATAAATTCTAAAGTAGTCATCTTTTGTTTTTTTATAATTTCTCTATGTTCGTCTAACATTAGCTTTTTTAATAAAATTTATATCTGTAGAAAATTCTAACATAAGTAATAGTATAACTCCTTTTTACTATCTAAATAACTAAAATAACTCAAAACTAAATCAAGTATTTAATTAAATCCATTATATATATATAATTAAATTGAGTCAAACTAAGCACACTAAAAAAAATCTGACTCTTTGACTTTTCTATAAATAATAATCTGAGTAATCATTAGCATTTGCTTAAAACATAAATGGAACATTGAAATCCCCCACTAATAATAATTTTTGTAAGAGACTAATTTATTCTCCAAAACTTCCAATGCCAAATGCAGTTGACTTACTACAATATTTGGAGGAATATATAAATTACCAATTAATAATAATATTTTTGTATGGTTGTGAAATCTCAACCCAAATGTGATACCATCAACAACATCACTTTCAATAGCAATCTCACTATATAACACTTTTTTTAATGCAATGAGAATATCCCCACCTCTTAACCCAAGATCAAGTAAACAATCTTTTGAAAACCTGATACATATTATCAATATATTGACTATCCACATAAGAGCTATTTAACCATGTTTCTGTTAACATTATTAATTCATATTTTTCAATAAACATTGTATGATAAGGATCATTAGACTTAGTACCAAGTCCTTTGGTATTCTGATATATGCAATTTATACAATCATTATTTTCAATAGAAAAATAAGTAATAAATACAGCTAAAGAAAGTTTAAAATAAATTCATTTATTAATCTGCTGGGTTAACTTTCAGAATGGAATGTCTGTTTCAAAGTATGACTGGTGGATAATTAGCAGATTATGACAATAATTCTGACTATAAAGACTTAGATTGAGCATTGTTTAAAATATTTACATAATGAATATGTAATAGATAATTGCGATTTCCAGATTGAACAACCAGTGTCTATTGAGAGGAACACTATTGGCTCATATATTTACTACGTGTATGGAACTAATTATTTGCGAAGCCTCTTTAATCTTGCATTTTTTGTGGTTACTTTCGAATTCCATACACACAATAAATATATGAGCTAATAGTGTTCCTCTCAATAAATAATAGTTGCTCAATCTGACAACATAGGCAGTGCTTTGCAATTACCTATAACGCATGCATTATGGAAATTTTCTAAATACTGTCCAGTCTAATCCTTTATAGTCAGAATTACTGCCACACTCTACTAATTGTCTATCAGTTATGCTTTGAAACAGACACTCCATGTTAAAAGTTAACTTGGAAGATTAACAAACAAATTTATTTTAAACTCTTTTTAGGCACATTTATTACTTATTAATCTATTACATATTCTCTATGGCTTCAACCTTTTATTTTACATAATCATTTTTTGTACATCATCAGAAAGACTATCCAAAGTTTTTGTTTCATCAATATTTTCTGATCCAGTGAAATATGTCTCTGCTAAATGGTCCATAGAATGGATATCAAATAATTCTAAAAAAGAATAGAGACACTAGAAATCCTAATGTTATTGATAGAATAAACAAAGAAATCATTTGGACATCAAATCTCATAGAAAACATGAAAAATAAAATGCTAACAAAGATGGTTTTAGGAATTTCATCATTGCATCAGATATTAGCAGTGTGAAACAAGTCAGTCAGGGAAGACAGAAAATGGCATAGGGATTATTATAGGTACAGAAATTAATCATAAAACTAAGGAAAAAAGAAATCCCAGTGTTAAATTGTTCATAGAAAAAAAGCTATGATATCGATATCGTAGTGTCAAACTGGAAGTTGCCGAATGATCAGAAACTATTTTTAATTTTTAATTCGATCTCAATTTTAGAATTGAACATTATAGATTATGACTTAAGCTATCTCCCTGCACAAAAATCAGGTTTCTCTGATATCAGAACAGAAGTTATTAGCCCACTTCCAGTGGATTTGGGGCCACAAAATATAAAAAAAAAAATTCCAAATCAACGCAGAATCATGACAAATTGATTCCTGAGCTAAAAAATAATGATTTAAAGACAAAATTAATACAAATGATGTTTTAAACCTAAACAGACATTGAAGTTGCAAATTATTTATCCCCTCTCAAGCAATAATTATTGAGAACATTCTAAAGTTTAACAACAAATTTTCAGATTATACAACTGAATCCTTGATTACTAATCAAGGCCTAAAATTCAATCAAAAGAAATAGAATCCAATTAGTATCAACAAATAAGAATCACTGTGAACACTGAAGGACTTTATAGTTAATGGGTTGAACAGGTATTGTGAACATTTGCAGACACAGGAGGTTGATAATGATTAAAAGCAGATTTTCAGCTACAATGACCTCAATGTGCAAGACGATATGGACAAATGATTTGTTCTCATGGTGTGCATGGCTTGACTTCAAGACCACAATGAATCAAATGTTGTATTGGTGGGCATGTGTTTGCATTCCCCCTTTTTTCTTCAGGGGTGGTGATGTTAGTCATGAAGGCTTGGTTCATTTGTGGGGGCAGTCAGCAATCATTGTCTAGCCCGGATACCTGCCGGGCGGGTGAAATCACTAACTTCACTTGGACTTCGCCCTGAAGGACTACTGCACCCCCTGATGAATTATTTGCTAGGTCAGTGTTGATTTGCACTAACTATTATTAGGTTTCATTAGTTAACTTTAGATCTAGAGCATTTGTAAGGTAGTTGGTATGCTTTGTAACATTGATGGAGTTTCGTTGTAATATTTTGCAGGCATGGGTTTGCACTCCTCAGGGGTCTGGTCTATGGTGCGGGCTGTTGACAATTGTTTCAGCTACCTGAAAACCTACTGGGAGGGTGCCTGGTCAAAGTTTCTGCACCATTTCCCTTTCTGATGGGGCTGCTGCGCCTCCCCGATGGGTTGCTTTGATCAGTGCAGATATGTGCTCATTATTTGTTATGTTTTGTCTAGTTGGCCTTCCAATATTGTGCAGGTAGACCGAATTTGGTCCCTGCACATTTGGACCATTAAATTGGGAGGCAGTGGTATCCAGAATGGTCTTTGCATGGCTTGGCTGTGGGTTGAGGGTTTGTTGTCCTGTGGATTTGGAGGCCTTGGACCTAGATGCCTGTTGTGGTGGTTAAAGCAATGCTGGACTTGTCCACCTATTCAGTTGAAGCTTGTCTTCGCTTCAGAGTCCTGGGGATGGGATCATTGGGCTGCAGATAACTTCTCAGTGGTTGGGCCATGTAGACCAATGTACAGATACACATTGGGCATGATTATGGTACTCCTTTTGTGGATTAATTGTTGTCTGGAGTGTGTCCTTTTATAAACAAGATTAATAATTGTTTAGTTTTTTGTACATTGAATGCTTTGTAATCACATCGGATGAGTAGACCCGGAAAACTTCTATATAATCTTTAACAATAAAGGTTGCTTTGAAAGATAGAATGGATATAATGAAGCACCTTCAGGACAGAACTCACAGTTCAAGAAATCATTAGCATAGTCTTGCTTAAAAGATATATAAAATGATAAATAATTTTAATTTTTTACTTTTTAATTTATAACAAACAATTGTATAATTAATTTTGTCACTTATATAGTATCAAAATCACTTATTGAAGTATCCACATAGATTCTAGTCAAAAAAAAAAAATCTTTTATATTTATATTTGATGTTTAATAGCTTTAAAATTATCATATGAACTAGTTCCTGTTACTAGATTTTTAGATTTGTATTTTGGAAATATGTAATGGTGCATGCTTTTTACTCTTTTTTGAGTAATGGACTAAAATAAAATCACTATTATCATTTTCACAAATTTCATTACTGTTAAAATCCATATTACCATTATAATTATTCTCTAAAAGTGTTACACTTTTATTTTCATTTAAAGTTCCAACATTTAAGTTTATTTACATAGACATTTTGCTTATTTGTGTCCAAATGAGAAAGATTTTGATCTTTTACTATTCTTTTTAAGCTTATCATTTATAATAATATCATTATTAAATGTGGAGCAAACAAGTATGATCCTTGATAAAAAAAGTTCCTCACCCCTGATTTAACAGGAGGTTCACTGAACAATATAGTAAATAAAAATGGACATAAATAAATCTGAAAAAAGTTATCTCTAGCAAAATATATATATATACAGGTAATATTTTCTAAGAAATACTCCTTCCATGCAATTCTCTTCATTCTACTCTGGAGCCACCTATTGTGCTTGAGGAATTAATAGATACCAGACAATATCTGCATCCCCATACCAGTTTTTGTCTATTGCCTTCATCATTATATCAGAGAGTTGCAAATTCATAATAATCAATAAAACAAAAAGAAAACAGTTTTTTTTCACAATTTATGCAGAAGATAAATACAAATCGGAGAAATGCAAAAAAAAAAAAAACTAATGAAAATATAAATAAATGAAATATTGAATATATAACAAAATATATGCATGTATAAACCTATCTACCGAATAATACACATCCAAATATACATTGCTAAGATAATTCACAAGCTATGTTCTCAAAGAATCATTTAAATGAATGTATAAATAAAATCCACCTTTTGAAATATCAATGCCAATCTATTTTTAATCAAATAAAAGATAGTTCTAAAATAATTCACAAATTAATTTCCCACAGAATCATTTAAATAAATTTGTAAATAATTTATTCCAACTTATTTGATTCATGTAGATTTGTATTCTTAGCATTAGACATTTGATACACTGTAAAATTATTTATGTGCTCATTAAAAATCATATGTAAGTATGTATTAAAAAAACCACTGGTTTTTCAATACACATTTTGATCACAAAAAGCAATGACAATAAAATAAAAAGTTAAAATTATATATTCAGATGATAACATAAATAAAAAAACATAGTTAATGTAAAAACACAATGACTACTGATATATAATAATAAATAATAATAATATGAAATAAAAATCAATAATAAAGTATGTTAATATTAATAATAATAATATTTAATAACAATATTTCACTCTTCTTACACTTTAAAGCAAAATATATTTATTTATTCTTTACAGTTTCGACTGTTCCTAGAAGACTTCGTCAGATCTACAAAATTTAAACATTATATCAATACAACCATATTTCATACATATATCTATTATAATCTTACAATTTTATCAACTTAATTATTAATATCACTTTATTCATTAAACTTACTATTCTATAACTTTTAACTTTTTAATTCTATTTCATCCTTTATTTTTCTTATTTATTTTTATTCTTAATTATTATCATATTTATATTTATTTACCTTTGCCATAATTTTAGAAATTCATTGTAATATTTATGAAATCTTTCTTATATTACTATATTCATATATTTAACCTTATTTTTCATTTTATTTATTTCTATATATTATCTTAATTTTTTTATTATCTTATTCCATTCTTTAATTCCTTTTTTATCGATATTTTATTCCTGTTTCTTTCATGTACTTAATTTTTGTAAAATTATTTGGTACTTATAACGTAATCGGGCTTGGCCACTTGATGGCGTTCTGGCTCACCAAAACACCTAACAAATGCCATTTACAAGGCCTGACTTATGGCTATAGAAAACATCTATGTTTGTCTTAACCATTAGAAGGTCGTTTATGATGCGTACTGCAGAAATAATACGGCCTATTTCTGCTTCGCGACAGTTATTGTGAATCCACACACTTATCTTTCATTTACAGTTTGATATATATGTGTGTTTAGTTGGATTAGTCAAATTTTTACAATATACATTACACAATATTTGTATTTATAATTTATTTAATAAACATGAATTTATAGTAATTTTCTAAATGGCCACACCCTTGTTTAGAGAATGTGTAAGGTGTAAAAGCTTGCCGAGGGTAGGTAAAAAAGAATTCGGCCAATATCGTGTGCAAAATCTCGTTTTCACGTGAAATACCACGTAGTTGATAAAATGGATGGCGATCAACCTTTTCTGCAGTTGCCAACAACAGAAGCCGAGTATTTCTGCTGTCCAATAAAAATATACATGTTTTTTTTGTAAATTTCATAGAAAGCACATATTATAAACATGTTTAATAAGTAAATAAGACATTTATATGTGTTTGTTGTTGTTTAAAAAAGTTTGAGTTTCTTTCTTTTGTCCGACTACGGTTACGATTTTGATATCTTTTATTTTAGCATTACAAATAACAAAACACTAACGCTAAACCTAACCCTAACTAACCCTAAACCTAACCCTAATCCTACAATTGTTTTGTTATGTAGAAAGCAATAATTAAGCGAAGACATCGCTAAATAGACATCGCAGAGTAGCAGCTTTGTCCAAAAACAGCAATTTAAAAATTAAAAAAAAGGTTGTCGTTTACTAAATACAAAATTAAAATTAAACAACTTTTTTAATAAAAAGGCATGAAAAAAAAATTATAGCAATCAATAAATTAATAACCAAAAAAAAAACCCAGCAATTTGATTTAAAAATATAATGCGGCCCCGAACATTGTATTGTATTGTTTTTGACTGCCAACAATGCCATCAAGTGGCCAAGCCCGATTACGTTATAATTACCAATTATTTTTATATGTATTTTTATTTTTTATTTCTTACCTTATTCTCTACTTTTTCTCTCTTTCCTCCACCATTTTCTCTATCCCATCATCCTTCCTACTTCCTTTTTTATATTTATATATAGCTCCCTCTATTATCTATTATACAAACTACTTATTTATTTTATTAGTTTTTTCTTTTTCTTTTTATCCTTTTTTATATTTATTTTTTATTTTTCTATACACTAAGATTGTTTTTAAACCCCCTTTTGTATTAATATTTGGTTTTATCTTCTTTATTAAAATTGCCTCCCTTATTTTTCTATCTCTTCTCTTCTACTACTTGCATAACTTATTCTAATATTTTTTTCTAGTTTATGACATGTCTCCATAAAATGCATATATACCAGTGATCCTCTGTCATATTTATATTGTTTTAACTAGTATATATTGAATTTTTCATCTAATAATAATATTGAATTATTAATAATAATATTGAATTATTAATAATATTGAAATATCAATATACAAAAAATATAAATAATAAACATACAAAAATAAATTTATTGAATATCCTTAGCAAAAAAATATTATATAAAATGAATGTTATAAATTAAAATTAAAAAAGCAAAACTACATAGGACAAACTAAAACTTTACCAAAAACAAGCGAATATAATGTTGACAAAAACTCAACTTTATCACTATATTAAAAACACAAATTACCAATGCAAAGAAGATA
Source organism: Epiperipatus broadwayi (assembly GCA_028023455.1). Lineage (NCBI taxonomy): Eukaryota > Metazoa > Onychophora > Udeonychophora > Euonychophora > Peripatidae > Epiperipatus > Epiperipatus broadwayi. The sequence goes on from JAQFVV010006204.1 coordinate 1,778,531, forward strand.
CCAGATTTTATATGGACAAAACTTTAAATAAATATTTATAAATAAAAAAAAAGACCAAATTAAATTCTAATTAAGAGATACCATTATTTCACAATTAAAACATAAAAATATAATTATGAAGATGACCAACTACAATTTTTCAAAACACAAAATATAATCCTAATAATATTTTTTTTCAATAAAAAGAAAAAATAAATGAATGGTGTTTTTTTAATAATGTTTACAATTTATGATTACGCAGATGTATGTTTATTTAATATTTAAATAAATTGAGTTAATAAATATCATATTTTTTTAAACATTATTTAATTCATTTCATTTAACTTCAATAAAAATTTCAATGAGTTTCTTCCACTCTACCTCCATAACCTCCACATCTATATAATTTTTTTAAATTTTATTTTACTTCAAATACATGACTGCAAATGTTTGAAAAAAAATATAGAAAAGATTATTAGTCTAATAAATATTTTGACTAGATAAGTCTCATCAGTTAGGCTAGTATAATTAACAATGGTGTATGATTAAAGGGGGAAATTGACATGGCCTAGTTAAACTGATGAGACCCGTACTAATCAAAATGCATATTAAGAGCTGTTTCCATATTTTTCTCAATATATAATTCCATGTCTGTGCAGTAATGACTAGTGATAGTACAAAATATATTAAAAGTGAATGTTTAAAAATATTGTGACTTTAATAATAAAATAATAATAGATAATTATAATATATGATATCAAAAATACTTTCAATAGTTCACAATTTCAAATATATAATTAACATTATATATTATGAGTATTGTGTGTGCATATATATAATTTTATAACAATTTAATGGTATTATACTTTTACACTTATATATATATTATATGAATGGGGTATTACAATGGAAGATTAATAATATTTTTATATAAATTAGTTCTAATTTAATCTAAAGCTGTGCCCAAAGCAATCAAAAATTTTCTATATGAAAATATTTTTAAGCAAAAAAAATTAAAAATAAATATTGAAATTATTATTCTTTAAATATAACTTATATTTTACTTTAAAAACAAAAACTAGTTTCTAAATTGTAAATTACATCATAAAATTCAGCTCATCAAATTATCCTCATTTTGTATGTCAAGCTATAGACTCCAAAATTCAAAATATGTTACTGCCAAAACAGTTACAAAACTCTGTAGAATTAAACTGCTTTACAATCTAAGCTTTCTAATATCAATTTATTCATGAAGACTTTTTGCAGAAATATAGAGATCTCTACTCTGAAAATAGCAAGTTAGTGATAAGAGGTTATATTGTATTGCATTAGAAATTGCATATGCTATCATCTTTTTGATTAAGAAAAGTAATCATGCAAAAGAAATAGACAAATAGAAATTTATGAATATTTCCATAGGTTAATTTATTAGAAAAATATTGTAATTCATTAATAAAAAAATTTAATTAATGCTATTTGTAACAATCTCTGTTTGGAAATTAAAATTTAATTTATTTTTAATATTATAAAGCCTATAAAGTTGATGAAATGTTTCAAATATTTATTATTTCATAAATTATGTTTGAAAATTAAGAAACCAAAAATTTAAAATCTTTGTCAGTCAATTAAAAATTAAATTCGATTTAAAATAGATATATTACAAAATTTTCATTAAACTTAGGTGTACTTTATATATTTATTTATCAATATATTTAGAAAAATATGTCTTAGTATGATGTGTACAATGGTTAAATATTTTTTATATAAAAAAGGCAAACACAAATACAGTGGCAAAAAGGAATAAAAGTTACCTGTCGGGAGGAGATAGTGAACGAGAAACAGGTTCTGGAAGTCGGTCTCGATGTAAGGATCTCATTCCAGGATGTTGCTGCAAATCCATGGGAGCAGGAGAACGCGATCTTGTACGCGGGGCCCCTGAGTCGGGCACGCTTAAAGACTGATTTCTATGAGACGCTGACCTTTGATGCAACTCGTCTCGACCAACCACTTAAAAATAAACAATAAATGTTCATTCTTTTTTTTTTTTTTAATTAAAATAACTTTTATTATTTTAAATAAAATATAACAAAAAATATTTACTTTTTTTTTAAAAATGAACTTTAGGTTAATATACTAACATTAAAATAAATCAAAATATAAACAGTTACAAAAGTTTGTTGCAATAATATTATGTATAAAAATGAATAAAATCTGAAGTTCAAAAATGCTAGGATTTCAAAATTTACACAGTGATATTATACTTAAAGTTCATTTCTTGAGAAAAACAATAATAAATGAGAAATTATAAAAGTTTGAATATCTGACATATTAAAAAAATAAATAACAAACAACTGAAGTAAATTTAAAATGTTAAAACTTCATATTATAAATGTTATAATTGTTATTGAAGTAATTAATTTTAATTTATAAAATATTTCTACAAAGTTTTTTCCTGAAGTTTTGTGATGATGGTATTCTAGTTGCATTTTTATATTGGACTATTTCCATCATCTAATATATGTATTGAATGTCTTTAGAAAAATTTAACTTTATTTAAATATTTCAAATACATTCAATTGTGAGTAATAGCACATCAAACAGGTTAGTATATGCACAATGTTTTGAGAAATATTAGTCTCCCCTCTTTTTCAAGTGTTGCTGGCCTGAACAGTGACAGTATTAGCATGGGATTCGAACCTGGGTCCTTAGATTCTTGAGTTTTGAATTTTAAGGTAACGCTCTACACAACTGAGCTATCCTGCCAAAGGCAACAGTTTGTAGTAATTTCATATACTTATCTATGAGGTTCCTCCTGATTTCTCCACTTTTTCCTAAGAGTAAAGTTGATTAGTGGTTTCCATATATGTGTAAAGTCACATTGGGTTGGCTTATAGGATTTTTAAATTTTCTTCTTTGTACTCTTTCTTCTCTATCCAATATTTTTTTATTTTCCCAATTGAATTCTAACATCTACAAAGCCTAAACTTGAAATGATCAAAAGAAAAAAACTGCATCTATGAAATACTCTGTGAATGTGGAAGAACATATATTGGTGAGACTAGTCATCCCATTGAAAAGCACTTGCAAAAACACAAACTGATGATTAGAAGAGAGAAAACAGATGTGTCTAAGGTAGCAGAACATGTATTTGCCAATGCGCATATGTTTAATTGAGAAAATACAAAATATTGGATAGAGAAGAAAGGGTACAAAGAAGAAAATTTAAAGAAGCTGCTCACATGACAATGACAAAAAATCCCATAAGCCAACCCAGTGTGACTATACATAATGAATGGAAACCACTAATCAACTTTGCTCTTAGGAAAAAGTGGAGAAATTAGGATGAACCTCAGGTAAGTATATGAAATTACTACAGACTGTTGCCTTTGGCAGGATGGCTCATTTGGTTAGAGCATTACCTTAAAATTCTAAACTCAAGAATCTAAGAACCCAGGTTCAAATACCATGCTAGTGCTGTCACTGGTCAGGCTAGCAACACCTAAAGAAGAGGGGAAACTAATCTCTCATGAAATATTATGCATATATTAATCTGTTTAATGTGCTATTACTAACAGTTGAATGTATTTGGAATATTTAAATAAAGTTAAATTTTTCTAAAGACATTCAAGGCATATATTATATGATGGAAATAGTTCAATATAAAAATACAAACTTATATAAAGTGTCTTCAAAAATCAAAATTGTACAAAGCAAAACTACTATTACTATATTATGAATATTATTTGTTATGCTAAAAAAGAGAGAAAAAACTACAATAGTCCTCCCATACCCATTGTTTTAAGCCATCACATGGATAAGTGAGCAGATTTAACAAAAATGTATATTTGACATATATCCACATACCTACAACACAAATTAGTTTCTCAAGTGTAGACATTTAAATATCAACAAAAATAATTAATGAAAGTTCTAAAACAAAAATAATACAGTAACAAATCTAAAGAGAGAGAAAGAAAGTACGTGACTGGGGTATAAAAGATATATAAAAATGGCTAAAAGATAATTTTTAATGGTCTGCATACAGGTAGACATGTAAGTGAAATTTATGGATTCTAATTAATGAAATTTTATTTAATTTTTTAAATACTTTTTTATAATCATGATTATTGAAGTTATAGATAGTGAGTCCATGCATACTGAGTATTTGTTAGTGTATTTTATTTTCAATTTTAGAAATGTTAGTTAAATATAAATAAGATATATAAAATATACTTATATTTAAAATATTATAAATTCAGCCTGTAGCCTTCCCATCCCATTTCTGTGTATTTGAATAAACTAGGTCTTATACATGAAGATAAGAGTGACTTAAAACCAACATGGGCATGACAATAATATTGGAATCAAGTGAGGATTTGGGTATTCAACGTCAGATTTCTAATGGTACAGATGGCTGAGGAGTTGTTGAGTGTAGTAGACTGAAGTCTTTCCATTAAAGTGTAAAGATTTGCTACTTTAATATAAACTGAGCACTGATTATATATGTGTGTGGAAGATGATGATGTGGACCAAATGATGAGTGTTGGTTCAGCACAAAATACATTGGAGGTCATTTATCTTTTTCAGATGTGTGTGTGTCATGTGTGTTAGTTGCATGAGATAGAGTGGATGGCTGAAGGGAGCTTGTAAATCTGTGTTCAAATTCTCTATATTACATCTAAACTCCAGGTATATAAAATATACTTGTACTTTAAATAAAAATAAATAACGGATGTTCTAAAAACAGTAGTTCCCTATAACTGCACCATTTAATTCTAAACTATATTGTGAATACTAAAATTTACAAAAAGTAGTAATGTCTTTTATAATATGCATTTTTACACACACATAGATTTATGTATATATTGTATATATATGCACTTATTTATAATAAATCAAAACATTGGAATTAATTTTAGTATTTTCAATATTCCAATATATATATATGTAAGAATTAATAATATTCCAAATTTATATGTAATTAATATTTTGGAAAGAAACTTCTCTTAACACAGACACTATAGAATTGATATGAACTACCCCATCAATAAATATTTTAAAAGCATAGATGTTTTACTTATGTTTAGAGCTTATTCTTTAAAAATATCGTCTTCTATTGACCATGTCTAAATTAAGGCTTGAATCTATTATAAGCCTGATTTTAAATTGGCAAATTAGTTGCACAAGTTCTGATTATAAATCACAGGGAAGAAAAAGTTTCTCATTGTTAACTACCTGTGTATGTGTGAAATCAGTAGTTAAAAATAATAAACTTTCTTTTCCCTAACTAAAATTGTGCAAGTAATTTGCCAATTTAAAAATCAGACTCATAATACATTCAAACCCTAGTTTAGATACGCTCAATAAAGGGTGGTTTACTTAAAGAATAATCTCTAAGCATAGGTTGAACACCTATGCTTTTAAAACATTTATTGATGGGAGAGTGCTTGCCAATTATACTGTAATGGATAAATAGTTCCATATGTAACTTTATTAGAAGGCATCACTAGATAATAAATCTAGACTTTCTGTCCCACAACCAAATGTAATTTAATATTAATAATTAATATAAGAAAATACCAAAGAAAGAAACTAAGTTTTCTAGTAAAGTTACAATTACAAACAATTATTGGGAAGTTATGAATTACAAAATAAAACTATTCTAACTAATAATAAATCTTAAAACAAAAGACAAATTTATCCAGCATGGTTATATTTGGACACCTATTAATTTGGAAATCAATGGTTTATAATTTATAATTCACATAGTGATCAATAATAAAACAAACAAACAAAATATTTTATTAAAAAAATAAAATAATAATGTCATTGTAATAATTACCACTATCTTAATTAATACATAAAATTAACAAACACACATATCAACAGTCTAAGACATTGCCAAAACAGACCAAGCTATCCTTATCTCAATTCCTAGTATAACAGTAACCTATACACTGAGGGTTATAAAATTAAGCAATGAGTGAAATGCTTGTTATATATAATCTTAACTCTATTACAATTTTCTAGGTAACAGCATAAAAATAACAACTATTCCGGCACCTTCATATATAAAATATTTAAATATTAATTCTTCATTATTGCTGTATTATTTATAAAAATATAAACATTACCCATGCTTAAGAAAGTATTCACTACAAAAATGCAAAAAAGCCATAGGAATTTATGACTGGAACTAACAAATAATATCAAGCTAAACATAATAATATTTCAGTTGCTAATATGTACAGTATCAGTCAAATCTCATATACAGTATACAAAATAAATATTCATTGCCATTTAAACAATCATTATTTAAAATTATAAATATAATTAAATAACACATTATCTATTTCATAATCTGTATCGAAATATGACATCTATAAAATAAAATAAATTATCATTTACTACACATGTATTATTTTTAAACATTATATTTAAAATGTTTTGAAAATATAACTTGTATATATATATATAGCGTTGATAATTGATGCACTATTTAAGAATTGACAATTTAAAATAATTAGTATCAGCATGATACTTACATGAAAAACAATTTATTATAAATAAAAACATTTAATCAAGATTTATAAATTGTTTTGTAGTTTTCATTTATTTACCATTAATGTTATCCAAAGTTATGATATAGCAGATGATCTCTTTCATTATAATGGCGGTTCATTTGAAATATAGAAGATAGGCCTAAATGAAGATATAAAAAAATCATGACTTTTGCAGTCGATTATTATTAAATAATTCTATTTATGATAAATAAAAACATGAAGGAGTAGATTATTCATTTGGGTTTTGATTCCCAAATTCTTGAGATAAAAACTATTTATTTATCAAGTTCATTTTGGAAGTTTAAAATCACAAGTTTTCTTGATAAGAAATCATTCTTTGCTATTTGTCAATAGAACCATAAATAAATAATGCAACCATCTAATTTAAAATTATTTAAAACTAATTATCAAATCTTTAAAATTACTATTTTAAATGAAACAATTGAATTTCTTTTTAAATTATCCTGGAATAAAATCAACTTTTATTTATAAAAGTAATGTATAATGTCTTTCAAATAATAATAATAACAAGTCAATATTTTAAAATATTAATGACATCATATTTTTAAATTAATAAAATTTCTTTCTGTACATTTAATTTATATAGCAATGAAAAATATTCCAAAGGAGCATACTATTTCAGTACATACATACATAATGCCTATAGCTAACATAAGGCATAACTGCCATTTCCATTAAAATTTACAACTATTAATATTCCAACATAAATTACTTTCTTTAATTTGTACATATACACAATTGTATTGCTTATTTAATAAATTATCCATCAAATTATAATAAAATACTTAAAATTACAGCAAATATCTCTAATAACAGATGTAAATATATTTTGAGTGATTAATGGATATATGGATTAGTAAATTATTTGACAAACTAAATTGGGTTATCAACTACTTTATTTACTAGCTAATTATTATTTATTTATTTCAAAAGTGTAAAAAGTTATTTTTTTTAATTTGTTTTATTCAGTTTGATTTAATTTAGAAAATCAAAATGATTTTTTTTTCAAGAAAAGATTTCTTGAATATTTGTTCCTTAATTAACTGAGTGCAAAGGGTGGAGCTAACCTTTGGAGGATAAGGTCACCTCTTGATTGATAGAAAGGGGATGTATTTAAGTGATAGTCAGTAATAGAAGTTATTCATTATATTCCATTATTATTCATTATGCTTCTGCCACTTCTTCTATGTACAATTTTTTAAAAATCTCTTCCAAAAATCAATTCGGTTAAACTCCAACGTGTAATTTTTTAAACATTATTATTTTATAGAATTCAGTATGGGAATTCTAGCTACCAGACAGCTTTAATAAAGGATGTCAGGCTAATTTATTCTTTCCACTCAATTAAACTTTAAATTAACCCTATTGTTTAAAATGTATTTGTATGCTTATAACTTAAATTTACTTTATTTGCTTATGCCTTCTATTATTGTTAAGGAAAAAATGGAATTGTGTGAACTTTATAATCTTTTAAGGAAATCTATGCAGGACTGCCTAACAAAACCTACCATAGACTCTACATTTAAAATCTCTTCTGATTATATAAAATTATGTTAAAATGAGAGGATGCATGTATAATTTATTGTGCTATATTTTGAACTACTATGTGATAATAACTATGCTTATTATTCATGCTTATAAAATATTTTATTAAAGAAGTGGCTTGCAAATAATTAACTAATTACTAGTATTTATTTAATGCTACCTGATTTAAGTTGAGTAGAAGGACATTGATATTATATATTTCTTGTTCTCCTCAGTATGTGGACTCATTATAAAAAAATATTATTATCTAAGGAATTGTAGATTATATGTGAAATAATTAATTAGCAATGGACCAAAATAAGTTGTATTCATGCTAATGTTCTTTTTGGAAACCTGCTAGTTACTGCTAAATTGTAAAATTTCCAGAATTAATTCAATGTTCAACACCAAACAAATACGTAGCTGAAATTATCTATCCATTATCTCTGTCATTATAAAAGTTTATTACTCATGCATTGTATTAGTGAACTCAATTAGCTATTACTAAGAACATTTGAGATTGCTGAATTAAACCTGAATTGTGAATGTTTATCCTATAGGAATTTGTCTTCATGTTTACTAACACATACTCATCTGAAATCATCCTTGTTTTCGCGTCGTTCAGGAAACTTTATGTTTAAAAAAACAACAACTTTGCAAGGGAATTTTTTTTTTTAAAGTTAAAGAAGAGTGACTATTTTTTTGTGTGTGTTTGTTTTGCTATTGGTATACCATAGATAGATAGACAAGTTTATTATTTATGTATTTGCTTATTTAATTTATGTTATTTTCTTGACTTCAAGAACGTCTCTGCAAGTTGCAATATGCTGGTAAATGATTATTATTTAAATAGAATTTATGTAGATTATATGTAAGTTTTTGTGTGCTTTATTGAAGAGAGATTTTTTTTTTACTTATTTAATGTCTCGAAGTGAGCAATTGGCTTAGAGAGTAATAAATGTATGAAAGATAAATGTTGTTATCAGAAATTGTGAAATTCATTGACAATAACTACTGCAATTTAAAATTTTAAAACAGCTAATAATTTGTCACAAACTAAAAGTTTTATTTTCAGTTTACCATTTACTTTACCGTAACATTTGCATAATATATAATTTGAAGTCATTTTCACACTCTTATTCATACGTATGTGTGTCTGTCTCATGCAGTTATTTTATATAATTAGTTAATAAACAGTTTTATAACTGTTTCTTTCAGTTATTTTTGGATAATGTTGTATGATAAAAGAATTGAAAGAATTAGTGACCTATCTGTATGTGTATTTATTTTCCAATGTATAGAATGAAATGTATAAAGTAGCTGTGAAAAAGACAGTTATGATATGTTCTATGTTGATTGGGATTGAGAACTCTCTCCCTTAATATATCTAAGTATTTGCCATGAATGAAGTATATTCCTAGATTGCATATGTATGCATTATAAAAATATTTTATGAAGTTGAGTAGTATATGTCCCCTTTATTCTGGTGATGAGACTGAGTTCCACGCCACTAGTATACCTCAAGGTTAGGTGGGGATTCATTATTTGTCGTTAGATTTATTAGCCAAGAAGTTTGTTTATTCCTCATGTGCTTAAATTTTTTTCCTAAATGTTTATTTTGTGTTATCATAGAATCAGAGCTATATGTAATGTAGTTGGTGGTTAAATAAATGGTAAGATTAAATTCTTTATGGAATATTAAAACAGAAATAGTGTTATATTTGTTGGTTGGTCTATGGCATTATCCATATTATAATACTTATTTAGTAATTAATAAGTAAACTGACAAGATGTAAATATATTGATTTTGTCTTAATTATAGCATAAGATGTGACACACACGTAATGCAAATAATCTTGCAGATATGAGAGTATAATACTATTAAATTTATACACCAGGGATTAAATATATTGAATTATATCATGTTAATTTACTACAAGCTTTAAATCATCAAATAATCAGAATGATTGCTTTTATTTTGAATGTGTGGAAAGTATAGATATTTAAAGGGAATTATTTGATTGAGCTATTTAAGGTTGCTCTCTTGATAGCCAAAGTTATTAATTTGTTTTATCCCAATAATTGATAGTGTGATCTCTCCAACTTGTATATTTGTGCCCATAATAAGATATTTATTTATCCAGTGTTGTTTACTAATAAAAGATGTTAAGAGTTAATTAACAGCCTAAATATATTCAAAGTTAGAATATGAGGGCATTATTTTATTTATTAATTCATGTCTTGTAAATGTCTAATCAATAAATGATAAAGTGTATAATAAAAGAGATATCAAATCCAGATGAGCAAATGTATTTGTAAATTTAGTAATTAGGACAAACAGTCTCAATGTGAACCAACTATATTTATTTTGATTGCATAAATGTTTTATTTATTTATTTAAAACTTTGTCTCGAGTTATTCTTATATGCTTCCATATTCTAGTTTCCATATTCCACATATCTATTACAACATAAATGCACTACTTTATAAATTTGGTAATGAACATACTTAAATCTGATATTGTTCTCGTGATCCAAACATTATGTGAAATACTTTACCATTTGGTAAACTTATAAAAAAGGTTGTATATTCAGTTTATTATTTAGACAATGATGTGAGATGAAAAAGTACCTTATTTCCTTCATTATCTAATTGCTAGTCCAGTGAAACATCATTCAATTCATTCCATTATTTTTTTTTATTACAATAGTTATAAGTTATTGTATAATACAATTTCTTTAATCGAATTGTATTAAAGATTCCCCGAGATCTGATTTCATAGTTCCAAATTAATATTAATTTAGCTGTTTAGATTAAGACGTGCTAGATAGTGGAGTTATTCAATATCATGTTTTTCTGTTGAAGTTATATTGTAGTAAATATATGAGTGTATTTAGATGATGGAAGAAATCAAATGTAAATTATAGTTCATTAGCTTGAATAAATGAAACTTTATTGATTTCTATCATTTGATTGATTAACAAATTATTTTAATGATCAATATATTCTTAACTCTCTATAACCCTCCATTGAGCTAAGCTATAAGTCAGGCACAAGTAGAAGAGTCTCAATACTAATTCAAAGCAAAATAAAGTTGTTAATTTATTCCATTCATTAATAGAATTGGCGCCCTGGGCATTTGCTTACATAATGTGTAGGATAGGTGTTAAGTGGAGGGGGGGGGTTATAATATATATTCTGCATATATTTTTATAACAAAAATTTCAAACATGGATGGATGCCTTCTGGTCTGACAATTTATTTAAAAGAAATAAAACTAGTTAATTGTTCAAAAATCATATAATGTTTAGGTTCAATAGCCCATTGTTTGAGATTTGATCTGGCAATCTTTAGCTCTACTACTGCACTAGATCTAGCGGCAATGATATTATTTTAAAAAAAGCACTTATGATTCCATTTTCACTTTATTTAAGAAAATAATCTTTTATTTTAATATATCTTGATAAATTTCATATCAATATGATCAAGAAAAATTTGATGTACTAATACAGAGTGATAAAAAATAGGTCTATGTCTAATCCTTTAACTGCTAACATCTTATCAGTTAATAAATTTAAATTTATAGCCTCTAATTGATCTAAACGAATCATTTATTGCTTGCAAAATTTAAAAACCAGTCAATTTTCAGTTCACTAGCATTGATTTCATTGAAAAGATACTGACCAACACATTTTCTCAATGATTGATAATAAAAAAAATTGATTTTAAGGAACCCATGTTAAATTTTAGATAGCAATCTACTCAATATTTTGACTTCCATAGATGAAACTATTACACAATGGATAGAAAATCTGTAAGATTTCAATAATATTAATAACTTCATTTTCATTTTATTATTCAAACAGCTTATTTACAGAATAGATGAAAAGATGTATATAATAATTAAAGATTTATAATATCTATCATGATTTCAGTGAAAACAACAATTAATATTTTATTTCAACAATAATCTTACAGAAACAGAATGCATGAAATTTATCTATGCTGATATATTTTGATTTCACAGACAAAAAAAATCCCCAGATAGGAACAAAGTATTTTAATAAGCTTACAAAAAATTTGGATTCAAGGGCTGGGGTCTTATTTCTAGTCTCATAACAAATAGTATACCCAAATTCTTATCAAAACCATGAGAAAACATGTCGTAAATCCAAACTAACTTTTTGCAACAATAAGCTGTAAAACTACATCATCTCATGCCATTTACTGATAATCTTGGACTGCAACTTAACTTATTTGATTCAGATATCAAAGTTTAGATACAAAATAATTTCTAGAATTAACCTTTTTGGAAAATGGCTAAAACTATATGACAATTCAAAACAAAGCAAAACTCTCCATATAGTAGTGCCATTTTGTGCTAATAAGAGCAATCAATGGATGCCAGAAGGCTTGTGCATAAAATCCCTATCTAGTGCCTACTCATCCAGTATCCCCAGACTAGTTTCTGGCTTGTGGCCTTCATCAGTGAGGAACCTTGGATATGAGAGCACTGCATCTAGATCATAAGATGGCACTACTATATGGAGAGTTTTGCTTTGTTTTGAATTGTTAAATAACAATTATGTGCTAGTATGAGATAGTGATCATGTGATGTTTAGTGGTTTAAAACTATATGAAGTTGTAATACAAATGATCCAATCTTTTGGCAAATACTATTCACTTTTTTTGCAATACTTTCCCATCTTTCATATAGTAGTCCAATATATGAACACAAAAAGATGCATCAAATCAAAATACACTTTCTGAATGCTCAAACAAGAATCCCTTCAAATGACTAAAGATTGACCCAACAATAGAACTTCTTATGAAATCCCAAGCAAATCTCTTTTTCCATATCCAACAATAAAGCCAAATGGATTTAATTTTCTTATATGTTATTGGGATATCATATTGTGAGCCACTCATGGACAATGCACTTACCTATTTCAGAAATGAAATTCAATAGTCTTTGACTTACATAGTTATAGTCAAGTACAAACTAGAAACAATTATGACCATCAAACCTATATATATATCGACAGAATTAAAGAACTTATTACCTTCTAGTTAAAATAACTGTAGACTCCTTTAAAATATTTACTAATTGTTAATTGTCTAAAAAAAATCACATACTAAGTAAAAGTAAAATAATAAAATTAATAAATTGTAAAGCTCAAAAAAGTATTAAAATAAAACCAGGTTAATAAATAATAGACTTTTTAGAAAAATAGCCATCACACACAAATACACACGCACACACATATATATGTATATTAATTTCATTTCATTTATGCCTTCTGTAGAAATTTATAGCCTTCCCTAAGGTAATTATTTGATGAAAAATCAACTAACCTCTTGAGGTCAAATTTGATTAATAGAATCATATATCCTGCAAATGGTTAGTAGATTTTTCATCGAACATTGCTGTATAAAAAACTGTAAATTTTTGTAAATTTCTGCAAAGGGCATTATTTTGATATATGATTTTATTATAAATCACAATAAAAATACTTTCTTGACACCTCTTTCCTAGAAATTATAATTTATAATATTAGTTTAAACTCATATTTTAGTTAAACTAGAGATTTAAAAGGAAAAAAAATATTTTCATAACCGTGAATATCTTCCATATAAATATATATGCACATATCTTCATATACGCTTAAAATCTGTTTTTACAATATTATATAATAAATATTTCACTGATATACCAAGGAGATAAAAAATAATTCCTTCCTCAAGCCTCCTTGACTTTAATTCATATTTATTTCAAAACTATTTACTTTTAATTTAACATGATAGTTACTTTAGGATTATAAATATTGCTTCTACAATATATCCATTGTACCTAATTTATTATCATAATGATGTACATATTGTACCTTCATTTTTTACAAATTTACATTAGCCAATCTAATATTCAAAATTGTTGTATTCACATAATTAACACAAATATATAATATTTCCTACCTTTATGTAATGTAATGCAGTGATAGAGTGATAATTTTTGAAATACAAGGTCCATGATCATGGCTTTAGCTCAATCACTTCTGGCACTCTACATTTTTGTGAACTCCCATGCAATAAATCATTTCTAAATAACTGTAAATTTATTTTATCTCAATATATAACAGCCATCTTAATTTGTTATCTAGAGTATCTGTTATATTTGCTTTCATAACAACTAAAACTATAATTACTAATTTCTAAGTCTAATGGAAAGGTTTGCATTACTAGAAAGTGCAGAGCAAGAATTGTGTCCAATAATAATTTACTTAACAGTTATGGTTGCTTAGTTAATTTCATTCAAAATGCAGATATAAATTTCTCTTTGTTTTTTCATTTAAAATGATAAATCGGGTAAACACCTGTCACAGCACTCTATCATCATCATCACCATCAATCATTATCAATCCACTGCGGGATGAAGGTCTCTCCAAGCTCAATCCATCTTCTCCAAACTTTAGCTTTTCTTCTCCACATCACCCCTGCACACTTTCTTATTTCATCCATCCATCTCAATGTGGTCTCTTTCTGGATCTTTTACAATCTCTTGGAATCCAGTTCAATATTACAATTGTGCATCTATTATTATCTCTTCTAGCAATATGTCCACCCCAACTCCACTTCAGTCTTTTAATTTTTTCAATGAGATCAGTAACACCTGTTTGTTCTCTTACCCATATATTATGTTTTCGGTCTCTTCTTGTTACTCCCAACATGCATCTCTCCATACTTCTTTGAGTGGTCTGAAGTCTGTATTGCTCTTCTATTAAGTGCCCAAGTCTCAGATCCATAAGTAAGGAACTGATAAAACACATTTATTAAAAACCTTCCTTTTCAAACACATAGACATATTTCCTTTTAGTATAAAGTCATTTCTACCAAAAGCACTCCAACTAAGTTTAATTCTATGTTTCCATCTGTATTAATAATCTGACCAAGATATTTGTAACAGTTAACTTCTTCTAACTCACCATAATCAATCTTTATTTTCATATTTTGAGAAAAACCATTAAACATTACTTTAGTCTTTTTAACATTTATCTTTAGTCCTACTTTTCTACTTTCATCTGATAACTCCTGCCACATTTCTTGCAGCTCTAAAGCATTATTTGCATAAACAACTACATCATGTGCAAAATCTAAATGATTAAATAATCTCCATTTACTTTCACTCCTTTAGCTTTCCATTTTAATCCACAAAATACTTCTTGCAGCATTGCTGTAAAAAGTTTTGAAGTTATGGAGTCACCCTGCCTTACACCCTTCTCAATGTTGACTTTCTCAGTATCATTATGTAATCTAATTGTTGCTGTTGCATTTTTATAAATATTCTTTAAAATATGACAATATCCTGAATCAATACCTTGATGATCCAATGCTTTAATCACTGAAGAAATGTTTATAGAATCAAATGCCTTTTCATAATCTACAAATCCAAAGCATAATGGCAACTCATATTCATTTGTCCTTTCTATAACTTCTCTCAATATCTGGATATGATCTATCGTACTAAACCCACTTTTAAATCCAGCTTGTTCTCTTGGTTGGTGGAAATCCAATGTTCTCTATAGATGAGTTGTAATTATCTTGGTAAAAATTTTGTACAAAAACTGACAAAAGAATGATAGGTCTATAATTTCTAATATCTTCTTTATCATCTTTTTTAAATATTAATATTAATACTTCATTCTTTCAATCATCTGGTACATCTTTATCATTTAGACACTTGGTATATAACTTAGCTAAAAAAAAATTCTACTTCTTCACCTGCTTCTTTTAATATATCAATTGTAATTCCATCATTACCTGGAGCCTTTCCTTTCTTCATACATTTAGTTGCATGTCTCACTTTTTCATTTAAAATTCTGGGCAATTCGGAAGATATAATAGATATAGGAAGCACTTGTTCTTTATTACTATATAATTCTTGATAAAAGTCTTCTACCCATTTCATGAAGTCATCCCTCTTTTTGGTAATAATTCCATCTTTTTTTTCCTATTGCAGATATAAATTTCCTACCAATACCAAAATGTTGTTTTACAATCTTAAGACTTTTATTCTCTTCTACAGCTTTCCTCGCTAGTTCACAGTTATACTTTCTTATATCATTATCAACTCTTTTCCACAGCTTTTTACAAAATTCAAGATATTTAATCCTTTTCAATGCATCATTTTTATATATTCTTTTTTCTTCATAAATTCTCTAGTCTCAGTAGAAATTTTATTGGTCAATTACTGCTTTTTTTTCTACCAGCTATCTTTGTTACAGTTTTTAAAAGTGTATCAGTTATTTTCATATTAATTTCATTCAAGTCTGAATCATGTTCAAAATCTATGTTATTCTTCTCCTTCACTTTCTTTGCATATCTTCATATAATCATATATATTACTTATAATACTTCATTCATATACACTTTAATGCAAGTAATTTTCTTAACTTTCTTTATTTTCTTACAGTTTCGACTGTCCAGCAGTCTTTGTCAGAGCTACAAGATTTGAATAATACAAATACACCTGGGTCTCATTTTACGTGATAGATAGGTTCCTCAGAAAATACGTGCAAACAAAATCGCGCAAAAATAGACATAACTTACATTGAAAAAGGGAGGATGTGGTCTGTGCTTTTTCAAAATTCACATAAAAGCAAAGCACCAACGTAAAATTACTTTAAAATTCGCGCAAAAAAAAAAAAAATAAGGAAATAAAATATGACTAATAAAAAATTTCAAATTTGAAAAAAATTGATACAAGACAAACTTTTTTTAACTATAATATTTAATTTTATTCAAAATAATATATTTTTATGCATAATTTACAGTACAGTAATTTAAATTTTTTTATACATGTTTTAATTATTATCGCTATTTGCCCAAAAACACGTTCATTTGCAAACTAGTAAAAAATCAGATTCTCATGTGATGTGATGTGATGTATTTGGCTTCTCCTTAAACAAAGTCAAGAATATCTCAGCAATTATTCTCACAAGAGGAAATACAATTAGTGCCAAGTTGACTCTCATGTTGTGTTAATGGTTTTCTGTTGACAACGATGATGATTTTATTAATTGTTTATGAACTTAGACTTATGATAATAAAAAGACATTTATTCACCACTGCTGGGAAAAATTTAATTAAAACTAACAACTAAAAATTAAATTCTTATTTTCGTCTTTAATTTTCAATTCCATTTAAAAATCAAATTTCGTTTTACATCACATTAATTTCAAGTTGCCCGTAAGTAATTTTTAAATTGTTAATTACAATTAAAAATCAGATTTTAATTTTTAATTGTGCCAACTGCTATTACTGACCTTTTAAAAATAAACTTGTGGATACTAAATGATTAATAATTGATTACGTTCTTTTTTAAAAAGCAAAAACAGAATGTGATTTAAAATGCAAAATTAACACGCACAATGATTGAACAAATTTACATTATAATCTTGTAAAATTTAATGTGTGTATACATAAAATGTGGAAATCATGATTTTAATTTCATTATTGCATAAAATCTTACTATTATAAAGCGCTGGAAATATTGAAATTACTAAGATGAAAGTTGAATTCCAATAATGTGCTATTACTTTCAATATAACGTAAGTGCGCAAAATTTATTATTTAAAGTAATAGCACATTATCGGAGGTTGACTTCCGATGAAACACGAATCGCGTAACTTCAAAATCGTGTTAAATAAGTCCGCGTAAAAAGAGACCCAGGTGTACATAATTATCATTTCAGTTATATATGTATAAATCATATATAAATCAAATATATATACATATCTCCATCATTTTACATACATATATATAAAATACACACATACATATCAAAATATACACATATACTTTCTTCATATATATATACACATATAAATCTATATGACCCCTAGACATATATATAATCCATATCTACATCTATATATACATATGCATATCCAATACTTAGACATACCTCTTTTAAACATACATCTATATACAGATATACATACACCTATAGACATATATACAATCCTCATATATCTTTACTAATACACATCTATATGTATATTCTACCTACACATATATAACAGGGCATGTATTTGACAAAGAGAGTATAAAAATGATAGGATATACTAATAAAAGAAGAAATAGAAAAATAAGAGGCAATACTAATTAAGAAGATAAGGCCTAGTTTAAATAAGGATGGGGGACTAATAACATTGTGTTGGTAGGTATAGTATTGGATTTATAGGCATGTTAGTAATTAAAAATAAGTGTATATATGTATATGTCTTAGGAGTATATAAATATGCATATGAATAGTGAATATTGAATATAAAATTAAAATATGGTTTGGAAAAGATATTGTTAGCATGTTTATTGTTGTGATAGATTAATAATAATGGTAATAATGATAGTAATAAAAGAAAGTAGATTAAAAGTTATATGTGGATATACATGAAAGACTTGTAAAGATTGTTAATAAATATAGGTTAAAAAGTAGAGTGATAAGTTTTATAAAATTGATAACAGAGGGAGTTGATAGTAATAATAAGTAATAAAAAAGTAAATGTTTATAAGATTTTGTAAATTTGTTATAAAAAATTTTTAAAAACTAAAAGTAATAATAAAATAGTTTTAAAGGTAATAGAAATGGTCTATTGGATAGGTTAGTATTATAGATATGGAAGTGAAAAGGTATTATGTATTAGAGAATAATTAAACAAGATAGATAATAAAATGAAAACATAAAAGTAAAAATAAAATAGGTTTTAAAGGTAATATAAAATGGGGCATTAGATGTGTTTTGTATAGTTATATATGTATAAGTAAGTTGAGTATTTATGAGGGTGGGTATGTATAAATGTATAAGAGGATTGGTATATGTATATATATATATGTTATGAGTATAGGTATATATATGAGTATGTTTTAAGGGATATAATTATATATGGGATGTGTATATGTGTGGAGGTATAGATGTAGGTAGATATTTGTTAATAATTTTTAAATTGTTAATTTTTTAAATATTAATTTTGTAATCTTTTATTTTTGATAAAGTTTTATATATTGGGTTTTATATATTATTTTATATATTATTTTTAGTTATATATATAGAGGTAAAGTGAAGATGTATATATATATATATATGTATGAAATATGGATAAAATGTGTATTTATAGGTGAAATAATGGTTAAGTAGTTATTTTATAATATTGGAATTGGGTTAATGATTATAATTGGGAAGTTGGAAGGTTTAAATAGAATTATAAGTTTTATAATAATGATAAAAGAGGGAGCTGCTTTAAATGAATAAACAAGATTTTGAAATAAAGGTTATTTTAATTAAAGTTAAAACTGTAAGGAAGATATAGGTAATAATGTTAAAAACTATTATTTAGTGATATAGAGATAAAAGTTATAAAAAGTAAAATTAAAGATAATAAAGTAAAAGATGTTATATATTAGATAATTATAAAAATAATAATAATAAAATAGTATGAAATATTATAAAATAATATTAAGAATGATATTTAAAGGGTTGATTTAAAAATAAAAAGTAAAAAAGGAATTGTTTAAAAAGATAAAAAAAATTTTTAAAAATGGTGAATTGGATATGTTTTGTATTTTATATATGTGTAGGTAGAATATACATATAGATGTGTGTTAGTAAAGATATATGAGGATTATATATATATGTCTATAGGTATATGTATATCTGTATATAGATGTATGTTTAAAAGAGGTATGTTTAAGTATTGGATATGCATATGTATATATAGATGTAGATATGGATTATATATATGTCTAGGGGTCATATAGATTTATATGTGTATATATATGAAGAAAGTATATGTTTATTTTATATATATGTATGTAAAATGATGGAGAAATATATATATCTTTGATTTATATATGATTTATACATATATATCTGAAATGATAATTATGTATTTGTATTATTCAAATCTTGTAGCTCTGACGAAGACTGCTGGACAGTCGAAACTGTAAGAAAATAAAGAAGGTTAAGAAAATTACTTGCATTAAAGTGTATATGAATGAAATATTATAAGTAATATATATGTTCAAAATCTACTAATAGTTGAAACTGATTTGTAAGTTCTAATTTAAATTCATTAGAATGTTTCTGAAGATTAGAAATATCAACTGTAAACATTGTTTTTATTAATAATTTTTGTCTTGCTAGTTTTGCATTAACACGCATCTTACATCTTACTAATCGATGATCACTTCCTGTGTTAAATTTATTAAGAACATTACAATCTTGAAATATGTATTTTCTCTTAGTTAAAATATAATCCAATTCTGCTGTACTTTCATTTGGATGCTTCCATGTCCATTTCCTTTTAACATTTTTCTCAAAAAAAAGAATTCATAATATAAAGTTTTCTTTTTCTGCAAACTCCACACTCTATAGATACCAATAATTCAAGAATTATTAAGGACTACAATCTCATATAAATCTTGTATTAATAGTAACTGAAAAAATGTTGTATGCTGAATTAGATGTAATAAAAAGTATTTTCTACATTATAAAAATAAAAAAATTTTAAAAATTTATATTTTGTGATTAACTTGTTTTAAATAAACTTTCATATTTATTTATTGTAATTTCTATTTACATTATACTAAAATAACCAATACATTTTTTTTGATTATTTTTTTATATTAAAGGGTGAGTGCCACAATCATTTTGCAGATGAGTGCTTAACAAGCCAGTATCGTCATATTTTTTAATGTAAAATTGTGTACAGTTATAAAAGATTTATCTGAAGGTTTGTGATGATGCCACTGTTTTTTCTAAAGATATTTTAACATTCAATATTAGATGAATGGAAACAGTTTAATATAATTATATTTGTTATAAAAGATTCTGGCTATTATTAATAATGCTGAAATTTGTGTAGTTCTCTGAAGGTTTTCCTGATTTTCTTTTAAAAACGGAAAAAATTCTAGATATTTCTGGTATTTCTGGATAAATACAGTAATTCAATAAAACTTAAAGATTAATTAAATTGGCTCTGCTTTAAATTTTGTAAATGTTTTAAAATAAAATATGTGTTTATAAATTAAAATTCACTTTTCTATTAATTTTTTTTATTTATTCATTTATATACAGAAGAGAGATCCCATTCAATATTTTTAAAATCAGAAATGTTTTGAAAATCACATACACATATATGTTATTTTTTAGAAAAATTTCAAAACTTTTCTTGGGTTAACTATAATATGTTATTACTATGCTAAAGGTAATTTCTACAATAATTTCATATTTCTAATCTTTTTAATGATCTCCACATTATTTTATTAATACAATTTCTGTATTGCTATTTCGTCTACTTTAATTTAATGACAATTATTACACACATTTCTAACAAAATATTTTACTTAGTATATAATTGATGTCAACATAAAATTTTTATATCTATTTCCTTTGACAAGGGTGCTCAGCACTGAAATGCATTTAAGTTATATATCTTCCTATTTTTGCAATTAATATTCCTTGTGTTTACATTTATTTTTATTTTTAATTTTTTTTTTTATAACAGATGTCAATAACATTATTCTAATAAGATCTGCATTTTATATTGTAAGTGTTTTAATAAATATTTATCTCGCTTTTGAAGAGTAGTATTTAATTTAAAACAGGCAAAACTCACTATATATATTGCCACACACAGCAAGCTAGAGTAATCAATGGATGTCAGAAGGCTTGTGCATAAAATCCCCATCTAGTGCCTACTCATCCAATATCCCCAGACTAGTCATGTGATGTTTATTAGTATTTAATTTAGTGAGTAAACAGGCTTTAGCCAATTTCCAACATTAAGATCATAATATTAACTCACTGTAAATTGCAAGATTTTGCGTAAGTTAATTTGTAATGGAAATAGTGGACTTAAACAGTGGAGAAAACAACTACTTCACGCTTCCAAATCAAGATGCTTCAGATTCACCTATATAAGTGGACATTTAGGTTAAAGATAACATGGCCACTCTTATGTTTATAAAAGTCGCTATCTTGTGTCGTGGTTTGGAAGGTTCTGCTCTTATCTTTATAAAAGTTACTATCTTGTGTTGTGGTTTGGAAGGTTTCCTCTATCGGCAAAATATGCTTGATTATTGCGAATTTTAAAAGTGCATTGAGTACAGGCTAAAGCCTGTTTAAACTATTTATACTCGCTTCTAGATTATAATTAGTTTAAAAAATAAAATCAACAATTAGATGATAATTATCTATTGGTTATAGAAATATCTTTTTCATTAATGCATATAATTTTATTAAATTATTGCCAAAAAAAAAAAGATTATAGTTCTCCCATTGGATTTGTTAAATCATTTATTATATTATAAAAGTTTTAAATGTTAAGAAATAAATGAAGTTCAACTGCCCTTGAATAATTAATTTTAGCACCATTAATAATGATTTTCTATAAATTAGGATAACTGACAATTCATATATTTGTTTACAATATTTAAATGCATTTATGTTAGAGTGAATTATATATTTTCCTAAATAATTCAACTGATATATGCTATTCAATACAATGATAATTTTAATTCCAAATAAATAATTTTATGGCTATCAAATATTTAATACTAAGAATATAAATCAATTTATAGAACATTTAAGTCTAAATACCTTATTAAGATAATTTTACATGCAAGATATATACAACTCAATTTTTTTCCTCTTGACAAAATTGGTTTTAATTTGTATAGATTCATCTTCTTATGTAAAAATTTTTAGTAAATCTAGTTTCCAATTCCATATTGAGTGTGAATAATGTTCCTTCTCCCTTAAGTTTCTCATTTGAATTTCTATTTCATTTATATTGTTTACACATGTCTTCTAAGATAAAAATAATAAATTCGCAATTTATCAATATTTCTGTTAGCACAATTATATAACGTTCTAATTGAAATTGTTGTCTAATGGATATAATTTTAATTCTAATTTTTCAAATGTTCATATATAAATCTGTAATCTTATTTATTTTCTATATATCTAACTTATTGTTTTTCACTGCCTATATATTCCATTTTTATTTATCTGCTATATCATTATATTTTTTAGTAATTGTAATACTTATATCATTGCATCATATTTTAAGATATATACCTATTTTAAATAGCATTCTTTTCTATAGATTATAGAAATACATTTTTTATTAAATTTCAATTCTCACTCTTATAATGTTTATATAGTTTATGCATATATCATCTGCTTTTTTTAGTTCTAGAATCAGAGCCATAAAAATGCATATTTTCATGACTTCATCATGTTTCAAACTGTCAATCTTTTAGTACTGGATT
Organism: Epiperipatus broadwayi; assembly: GCA_028023455.1. Taxonomy (NCBI): domain Eukaryota; kingdom Metazoa; phylum Onychophora; class Udeonychophora; order Euonychophora; family Peripatidae; genus Epiperipatus; species Epiperipatus broadwayi. Next base: position 1,801,945 of record JAQFVV010006204.1, read on the forward strand.
CTTTTCCCTAAATACAGTATAAACCAAGTCTAATCACTCTTGGAATTCATATTCCAATAGTTGAGATGGAATTTAAAGAAAATTAACTTGAGATATTAGATTGGGTATCTTAAATATGAATAAAATCTCACTAATTCCCCCTTGCTATAATTAGTTTAACAAATTTTAAATTTCAGTCATCAAAGGATCCATCTCACAACGTTATAAAAAAAAAATTCAGTCCAGCTAGTGCTCCTTATAGCAAATATTTGACTAACAAAAATCTGGAAATTGCTAACATATTTATAAAATCTCTGATATAATGCTACAAAAGAAGTGAAGAAAAACATTGAAAAAAAAAAAAAAATCCAATCAAAAGGTCTATTCACTTTCATATAAGCCTGAAGTAGTCCTTTTTAGAACTACTAATGTCACTGCTGAGATTGCCAGTACAGTATTATATATAAGACTTCTAAATTCAAGATTGAAAAACAAAAAGAAAAAAAGTTATCATTAAAGAAAAAGTAAAAGTGTAGTTGGGAAATCCATGTTAATAATACAGAAACTTTAAAAATTTGATATAAAAGCAAAAAACTATAGCAATCTTAAAAGCAAATGAATTCAGCAATAAGCCAAAAAATTATTAATCAATATTATAATTGTATTCCTTACAAGCTATTTGAAAGAATTATATTAACAAAAAAATTTCCAATGGTTGAAAACTATGTGCTATATATATAGATCATAATGGGTTAGGCTAGGAAAAACCTGCTGTGAACAATTTTTATCTTTTAATGACTCACATTAAAAAGGATTCTGAAAAAAAAATTCATAACTTTATTAATCTAACTTTGATTTATGATCCTTTTGGAAAAAGATCTTCTATGAGATAATTTCTCTTCTCATATTTGGTAGAAGAATAGATAAAATAATAAGCAATCATTGCTAGGAAGTATTTGACTATGCTAGTAATAACTTTCATGTGGAAACCTTTTATCCAAACAAAAGTATAATAGTAACTAGAATATTCTATTTGTCAAAAAAAGTATGCTACCATATTCTCCTTAAAAATATAAAAATCACTATTTTACTTGATACTAAATGTTAATTATAGTAAATACAGTAGAACAGTGTCTCACACAATTTAGTTATCTTACTATTCATAATTGATTTTATATATAAAAAAAAAAAGAATGCAGAAAATTTCATCTATGTATTTTTAATCCAACAATGACAATATGCTTAACTTTTCATCTAGATAACATGGAAATGTTAAATTTAAATGCAACCTTTATCAACAATAAACTGAAACACAATCTTACCTTATGCAACTTATAAATAACCTTGGACCACAATCTAACTTACTTTCTTAATATAGCTAAAATTAGATCTGAAATAAGTTCTAGGAATAACCTTCTTGGAAAGATGACTGGCATTATTTGAGATTGTGAGCCAAATATTTTGTAGAAAACTTTCTTAGCACTAGTATATTATATTAATGAATATTCTGAACCTAATTGGAAAAGAGTTTATCATTAAACCTCTATATAAATAATTAAATATTGCTACAAGAAATATTACTAGAATGCTCAAGTTTATTTCCCTTGCAATAGTTTTCTACTTCTTCACATACTCTTCCACCAGATATCAAAAAAAAAAAGTAGCCTTACAGACAATTTTAAAAAACTATTAAATCAATCAGACTTATCAATAACTCAAGATATAGTTTTATTGCATAAGACTTTGTCTTAAATCAAGATTCTCTTTCAGGATGTTAAACCAAAATATCTTTTTAAACAATCAATAACTTATGTCTTATGGCATGAAAAATGGATTTCTTATGTGATTCCAAACCAAATTTCTGTTCCATATACAATAGTAAAAACAGCTGAATTTGATCTTTGTAGATGTTATTAGAATCTCATTAATAAATTCAATATAATTCATGATCATTGGCTCATTTAGTTGTGTCTAACACAAACCATGAACAATATTTGAATCTTTGCAGAAAGCTTTATATATATTTTTAATTAAGCAGTTGTATGGGAAATAAATAGATAACTTCAATATTATTATAACTTCAATATTATTATCTTTAATTATTTTATGCACAAATATATAGAAAATTAAGCAACGCCTTTATATATTGATTAGAAAAATACTTGATCTAAGATTACATTATAAATTATACTAATAAATTTATTTGCAATACTATAGAATAAAAAATAATAAAGTAGTGATGATAAAGTATTTCAATTAATAATGCCCCATATCCATGACTCCCATGTCTGTGTTTTTAGTTATCTGCAGATAAAAATAAAATAAAATAAGAAATAAATAAATTAAAAAATTCATAATAAAAAAATATAAAGAAATTTTAATTTACACTACAACTAATTCCTGGGCACTGCAATTGCAAAACTGCTCAAGTAAATAGTAACAACTAAGTTTTTACTTGTCTTGCGTTGTTAGCCGAGAGGTATCGCAGCCGCCATGCAAGCAAGTAATTGGTTGCAGACGGTTGTGGGTTCGCGTCCCGGCCGATGCTATGACATATGAAAAAAAAAAAAAAAAACTAAATTTTTACTTCCTCATAAATCTCTAGCTTTTTAAAAACATTTAAACTCTGTTGAAATTTAAATAACACTAATTTACTTCTAGGGGGGGGGGGGGGGGGGGGGGGGGGGGGGGGGGGGGGGGGGGGGGGGGGGGGGGGGGGGGGGGGGGGGGGGGGGGGGGGGGGGGGGGGGGGAGGGGGTGGGGGGGGGGGGGGGGGGGGGGGGGGGGGGGGGGGGGGGGGGGGGGGGGGGGGGGGGGGGGGGGGGGGGGGGGGGGGGGGGGGGGGGGGGGGGGGTAGTTAAAAAGAAAACCCTAAATAGATTGTAATCTCTAAGGGCTTTAGTTTAGCTTCTAACTCATGAGATTCAAAGGAGTTTTTCTAACTTTTTTTTCAACAGTGATTTCAAATAAAGTATTTATATAGGAGATGGAAAAGTAAAAGAGACTGGTCAATGCAATTAGCCTTAATTGATTTATATGCATTTAAAAGACATGTTTTTCATTTAATTTTATTTTTAAATAAGTGCAGCACATGTACATTTCTTTTAAAACATATATGTGAGAGTTAAAAATGCATATGTTATAGGTTCACTATTATCTGAAAATTTTATATCTGTAAAAAGAATGGGAAGTAAATATTAAAATTATGAGGAATTACTATATTTATATTCAATTAAATACCATGGCCATCTAACTATAGTACCTTTTCCTCCATAAATTTTTAAAGTGATAAAATAATAAAAGGCTGAAGGTTTGTAAAAAACCAACTGTATACCCATGTATACTGATGACCCAGACAAACTGAGGCCTCATCTAAAATCGCAACCTTAATCAACTATATTTTTTTTTGTTTTTAGATAAATGTTTATAACAGAAAGATTGGTAAGTTACTTATAACTGAATTTAATAAAACAAGATCACTAGAATATAAAACTCAAGAGTTTAAGAGAAACAAAACAATTTAATTATCAACAATATTCATTAAATAGTTAAGGATATATAACTAATAAAAATAATTATGTATAATTTTTCTTAAAAAATATGCATAGGCAATTCAAAAGAAATTAATCAATTGCTATAAATAAATTTAGTTTTTCTGTATTATTGTAAACAACAATATTTAAATACAAGTATATTTTCTATAGTGAACTTAATGTAATTTAGAAGGGATTTGAATTCAGACCTTCAAGCACTCTACAATTATCCACTCCCATCTTATGCAACCAATACACATGGCCACGCACATGTGAAAAAGATAAATGATCTCCAATATATGTATTTCATGATAAACCAGCACATTTCAGTTGGTCCAAATCATATTCCACATACATATATGATCAGTGCTCAGTTTATATTATGATAACAAATATTCATACCTTAATGAACAGGCTTCAATCTTTTCTACTCTCCAACTCTTTAGCCATCCATATCATTGAAAATCTGATGATAGAACATTCAAAGTCCTTGTTGATGCCAATATTGTTGTCATACCCATGTTGATTTTAACTCACTCTGATCCCTCACATATAGAACCTTAATATGACCATTTAAATACACAGATGAGGGATCGAAAAAATACACAAGCTAAATATATAATATTTAAATACAAGTATATTTTCTATACTGAACTTAATGTAATTTAGAAGAGATTTGAACTCAGACTTTCAAGCATCCTATAACCATCCACTCCATTTTATATAACGAATACACAAGACCCTATACATGTGAAAAAGATAAATTAATGTTCTGTCATCAGATTTTCAATGATATGAATGGCTGATGAGTTGGAAGGTGGAAAAAATTGAAACCTGTCCATAAAAGTATCAAAATTTGCTATCTTAATATAAACTAAGCACTGACCATATATATGTGTGAGAGATGATGATCTGGACCAATTGGTGAGTGCTGGTTCAGCACAAAATATGTATACTGAAGATCATTTATCTTTTTCACACTATGTGGACATGTGTATTGGCTGTATAAGTGGAATGGATAGTTGTAGGGAGCTTAATAGTCTGAGTTCAAATCCCTTCTAAATTATATGTAAATAATAAATAATTTATTTTAAAAAAAACAGTAGAAATTTTGTGTAAAATATTTTTTTCCAGAAAGAAAATCCCCAAAATATATTTATTATAAAGAAATAGATATGTATAGTTGAAAAAGAAGTTTGGGTATACTCACATATAAATTCAGCAGCTAAATATTTTTTATTTGAAACAATAAATACTTTTTTTTATTTATTTTAAATACATAGATTTAAGTAATATTGATTTTTTTTCCTTTGTTTGTATTTGTAATTAAAATTTACATACAAACAGCAACAATAATTAATTCATGAGAGCTATGATTATGGTAAACTTCAGCAAAAGTGCATTCAGCTTTAAATTATAAAGAAGAAAGAAATCACTTTATAACATGCAGATGAACAAATAGATTTAAGTAACAACTACAAACAGACAGTCAAATTCTGAACATATAAAATTAAAGGTAAGGCAAAACATTATGGAAAGAGGGAACAGCTAAATAAATATGATACAAGTTTTACAATGGGATTACTTATAATTTATCTAAAATTCAGACATAAATTAATTTAATATTTAAAAATACATATACATTTTAGTTTTAAAATGTGTTGTCAAAAGCATCAAACTTTTGTCTCCAAAAACCAGAGTCTGGTTTTGTTAGAATTTCCAAAATTAAATTTCTCTATATGAAAGATAGGAGTGCTGAAAGTACATAAATTCATATTAATTATGATGTTTCCAAATTAAAAAAATATATTATTAATATGTGTATATGCCAGAAATTTTAAATAGTGAAATTCCAGGAATTGTACTCTCCAAAATAAAATGAAATATTTAGAATGCAGAAATATCTAACAAATTATAATTTAGTTGAGAAAGAAATTGCTATATAAAAATAAATACTATAAAAAAAAGAATGATATTATCTTTTGTAAAATACAAATTTCAGAATCATATAATCAGTGGAAGTTTTAATTCAAGAACACAAGTTCATCAATTAATTTGAAATAATACCATTTACACCTTCATTAATCACTTTACAATGCAATCTAATAAAATAAAATTTATTTATTTATTTATATTTATTGATAGTTTCAAATACTCAGTAGTCATCGTCACAGTTGAAACTGTAAACAAATATAAAGGAATAAATTTTATTTTGTTAGATTGCATTGCATTGTAAAGTGATTGATTAATAAGAGTGTAAATTATATTATATATGAGTAAAAAAAAAAGTGCAAAGAAATAATAATTTGAAATAAATATGATGAGAAATAAATTATATGTTATATTGGAAAATAGAAGAAAAGTCAAAAGTTTTAAGCTATTTTTACTTCATGCTATCATCATTTATTTCTATGAAAATGGAGAGATCCTCATGAATCATGGAAAAGAAATATCATTGTATGATATTGCTACATTTTAAAAAATTATCTTCATTAGAAAATCAAGTTTAAAGATTACTGTAGTCTAAATCAAATGCTTAATGTCGTAACAAATTAAAGGATCATTTTTCTACAAAAAAAAAAAAAGCAGTAAAAAAATAAGAGAAAGCATATTCATACAGATATATAAATACAACATTTTATTTTTAAAAACAAAGCAACTAGAATAATATAAATATACTGAAGTATTTTTATAATATTACTGTATTAATTTATGTATATCACATATTGTTTACTTCAATACATGTTGTCTTAAAAAAGAGGTATGGAGAACATACCTTAATTTTTGTATTTTAGAATAATGCTGATGTTAATATCCAAAGTAAATATTATATTAAACACTACCAGTATTAATGTTATAATAGGATATATTAATACTAAATTTTGTTGATGTCCCTGAGAAATTAATAGATAAACATAAATAGTGGCTCAAAATACAGATTCCTTGAGATATATATGAAAGATTTGCATATATATTCAGAATCTTAATAATGGCATTAAAAACAATTTTAACTTTAAATAATTCTTAACTAAATTTAAAATGAATCAAATTATATATACTCATGATTGTATGTGTAAAAAAAATGTAGCATTTGCATTGGTGATTATTGGATGGAATAATACTTTTAGTGTCATAAATAATGTACAAAATAACATTATTTTAAAATTCATTTGTAGATAAAAACAGAAAAATAAAATTGGCAATTTTGAATTTTAATCCTCCCCTCTTTTAATAGTTTCAAGATTATGTGTGTTTAATACCATAGATTTGTCATAGGAGAAGTATTGCATTATCTTCCCTTAACAAAATCGCAATGATAATTTTTTTTTTGTATTGGCATAATAATCAAACACTGTAAAGAATAATAATAAAGTAATCTCATACTAAAACTTTGCAACTACCATGAAACAACTGATCTGCCAATGAAAGATAAGCTACATTTAGAACCATATGACTATAGAAGCTATTGAGCTTAGATTGAAAATATTATTGTGTTTTCAATTTTATTCTCATAGTTTTGTAGTTAAATAGAGATAAAAGATGGCTGCTGGAGGGTTGTATTAGATCCTAAGATCTAGGTGCAGTGCTCTCAGATCCAAAGTTCCTCACTGATGAAGGCCACAAGCCAGAAACTAGTCTGGGGATATTGGATGAGTAGGCACTAGATAGGGATTTTATGCACAAGCCTTCTGGCATCCATTGATTACTCTGGTTGAGACCGAGTGGCATTACTGTATGGAGAGTTTTGCATGTTTTAATAACAATACTGTCCTAGCATAAGAAATAGTGATCATATGATGTTTAGTGAAGATACATTTAGACAACTCATTTTTATTTCTCACTTTGGTTAAATAATAATGATACTAAGTTATAAATAAATGATATTTAAAGATAAAAAAAAAGTATTTCTAGAATTAGATTAATTAATGAATTGCCATAAAATATAAAAGTTCATAATTTATAAGTTTAATATTCTTAATTCCTATAAATTTATTTAGTTTATAAATTAATATTCTGCCCATTTAAATTAATAAGAAATAAAGGAAAAATATAAATATTGCATTGTTGAAATTTAGCATTTATTTATTAATTTAATATTTTCTATAATTTTTATTTTATAAAATGAAGTAAATAGTGTCATCTGACATGGGGTTCGATAATTTAAATCTCTGAAAAAAATTCAACAGAAAAATTGACTTAATTAATATGGCATTTGATCAAATTTAATCTCTGAAAAAATACTTTAAAATGACTTCTCAACATTGTCTATAATAAATTATACCCTGAGAGAAAGAATAAAAAATGGTTAAATCTTTGAATCACATTAATAACAAATTGACTTTGGGCAAACAAATGAAGAGCAGAAACAGAAAATCTTAATGATAGATATCAAGTAACAATATATTCGATATTTTATTCATTATTAGAATAAGATACATCAGAAATATATAAAAAGAGATATATCACAATAAAAATAAGAAAAGTATTCATTGTACTAGCGAGAACAGTAATACCTATGGCATAAGATACAAACAAGATTAATGGAATTGATGCAAACAGAAGACAACTTCAATAAAAAGAAAACAACAAGGAATCAATCATAGTTTAAAAATACAAATGCAAAATAAACTTTAAAAAGTAAGTACAAAATACAAAATGTAGCTACATCAAAACAGAAGCAAATAATGAATCAAAGTTTAGTTAAATAATTAGACAAAAACCTACAAGATATGAAATTGAACTAAATCTAAAATCCTCATCTAAAAAGTGATCAGAAGTTAGAGTCATTGAAGAGCAAAAACAAATGAATAGTAGATAAAAAATAAAAAAATAACCAAAAAAAAAAAAAGAAAAATGCAGATACAGAAGTTGAAAACTATTGTAGAAAAATAAAAGGCAACAAATATAATCTGGAAGCAAAGAGATTGAAAAATAAATTAAATTTATAGTTACCAAAAATTTAAAAAGGAATTTATAGAATGGAAAGCACGATAAAATAAAGTTCTAATTAAAACTATTGTTACATAAATTCTTTAATCTAAAATGGATGATTTTTTGACAATAAGTAAAAAAAAAAACTATGGAGAAATTCAGTTATAAAGATCAATAGGAAAGATATACTCAAAAGATTTAATAATCAAGTCAAATAAATAAAAGAAAAGCAAGAAGTCAAAAAAGCCCAGAAAGATTAATAAAATTTTAAAAAAACTTTATCTACCAAAAAATGATAATAAAATCCATGAAATGAATAACAAAAAGTTTAAAAGAAGATTAAAATATGTGAATGAATTTTGTTAACTAGAAATATCCCATATTATAATCAACATGAAGATAAACTAGATAAATTGAAATCCAATGGAAAATTAGTAGGCATTTATGATATAGAAATTTCTCACAAAATTTATATATAATACTATGGCAAAAACTTAGACCAAATTTAAATGGATGATGGAAGATAAATCCCAGAGGGATTAATGACAATGAAAGAGATATACAATATATACAGTAACAAGACTCTTGTGTGAACTTACATAAACTAAATGAAAATTAGATAGCTGCCACAACTAGTAATTCCTCTGTGGGGCTTCCAAAAAATTGGTGAAAGTTCCAAATCTTTAAAGTTTATGCAAAATCACTCATTGGAGTGAGATGAGGCAGAATGAGATAGATATAGCTCAGATTTTTCAGTAGCAGTATAGGATACAAATTGTTAATAGCAGATTTTAGACTGTACAAACTGCCCAAATTTAAAACAACAGTAAATGCTGCTAATCCTCATGATTTCATACTCAGTCCTAAGAATATTCTTACCATGACAAGATAGTCTTAAATTAAAACAAGCAAACAAATGTTATGCTGGGATTATGCAATTTATTCTTTCAAAAAATCCTAATGAACCATTAGCTGTAGATTTTTATAGGCCATTTATTGCCTTCTTTTTTGCAATTCAGATTTCTAGTTTTTATGTATGATCTATTGATAAATTCATTAATCCTTATTCCATCAGAAAAGCTGATAACTAAAATATCATTAACATGCTACAAAATAAACAAATTCCTATTGTAGAAAAATCAAATAGTAACTAATCATGGAACAATCTTTCCAGAATATAAAAGCCCATCTTCAGTGTAACCCATATACAGAACAATTAGGGAATTCAACAGACTTGGGTTAAACTATACAGAACAATTAGGGAATTCAACAGACTTGGGTTAAACTAAACTAAAAATATTACTAATTATAACTGAGCATGCAATAATTATAAAGGTTTCTTTCTAATCTATCTGCATTTTGGATTTATAAAAAACCCATTTCAAGAGATTCAACTAAAAACTAAGACATGCAAAGATAAGCAGAAAGCAAGGATAAGAAGAAACCCCAAAACAGATTGATCAAAGTGGGAGAAAAAAAGAAGGAAATCACTGTAGAAGACTTTGTTCTCACATTAAAGTATCCCACAGTACTTCATTTCAGCTAAACAAGTACTAAATGTTCAATCCACTATACAAGGAACCATCTCAAATGACAATCAAATATAGTGAAAACACTTTTTTAATAGAAAACAATTCCAGAAATTTACAGATATATAATGCCTGAAGTCCTTTGAAAAGAGCTAAAAACAACAACAATTGGTTTAAAAAAAAAAAAACAATGTAAAGTAATTCATTTATTTATTTTTTTGAGAGGAGGTACTATGAAAATAACAGATGGTCAAGACTAAATGTTTCTTTTGCTGATTTCAGAATAGTACAAAAATTCTTTAGTACCTAGGACAAGAGTTTTATTAATACAATTCTGGAATACATAAAACAATAAGTGTTGAATAATAATCCTGAACTAAATTTTAGGTCCAATTTATGTAATATTTTTTGGTAAAATTATTACTTTTTATTAAAACTATATCAGAGTAGTTTACTTTTTCTTATTATGCTCCACTTTTGGATGTTTACAAAATATTTAGATATTTGTGTATAATCCTGTCTACCAAGCTTGGCAATCATTTTTTATTTAAATATACACTTTCAGGGGGTCTACAAATTCCATTCAGAAGGTTTATTTCAATTTTTTATTTATTTATATTATAATGTTACATTTTTACTTACTAATATTAATACAAAAAATAATAAATGAAAAGTAAATATTATAGTGTGTAAACACCAATGTCTATATATACTAAAACAGTATATCAAATATTCTCACTTACCCTTCTTTATAAATAATACATATAGAGATGTTTCATGTACTTTTTTTCACAAAATACATGAAACTTCTTTATATGCATTATTTATAAAAAAAGGATAACTGAATATATTTAATTATTGTTTTAATATATATATAGACATTGGCATTTACATATTATATAAAAATAATGCTTAAGTACCAATATTTGTTTATAAAATTAATGTTCCTTGGCAGCCCATTAATAAAAAAAAATTCATCATTGTAAATTTTTCTTTTGAAAAGTTGATTTGTGAAAATAAGTTCAATTTAATATTCCATTAGTGAAAAATTTGTATATACCTAAATCAACTTTGAATCAGATTAATTTATTATTCAATGTTATTATTTTATCTCATCATATTGAAAGATCTAAGAGCACCCATTCTCTCATTGTCCCTCATTAATCATTTGCTTCATGTTATCTTCAATCTTTTATTTGAGATTATCTCTTTATTATCATCATCCTTTACAAAGCCTGATTAAATAAGCATTTGCCTGAAGATTGTGATGATACCATTTTAGTTGTACTTATATGTTGGATTATTTCCATATATATATATATATCTTTAGAAATTTTTTTAATATTATTTACAATTTTCAATTACATTTAACTGTTTAATGATAGTATGCAGGGTAATGTCTACAAAATATTTTGATGATATTATTCTCCCCACTTCTTCAGCTGTTGCTGTCCTGACCAGTGATAGCAATTAACATGGGAATCTTGAATAGTGAATTTTAAGGAAATGCTCTATCCAACTGAGCCATTTTACCAACTACAACAATCAATAGAAATTTCATATATTTATCTATGAGGCTCCTCCTGATTTTTCCACTTTTCTAAGCAAAGATAATATTTTCCAGACATTATGTATAGTCACACTAGGTTAACTTATAGGATTGTTTACCACTGTCATATAAGAAGCTTCTTTGAATTTTATTCTTTGTACCTTTTCTTCTTCATCTAATATTTTTGTATTTCCCTGATCAAAGATTTGTCAATAGATGCATGGTCTGCTAATTTAAATACATCTTTATTCTTTTTTCTAATCATCAGTTAGAGCTCTTTCAATCATTTCTTAGTTGCATGACTGGTTTCACCAAAATACTTCCTTCCACATTCATATGGTGTTTCATAAATGCAATTTTGTTTTTTAACATTTCATATTTAGGCTTTGTAAATGTTAGAATTCATCATAGTGAGGTACAACTTTGAAAAGTTGATCTAATGTAAAATCTGCAATAAATATAACATTAGAACAGTTTTCAAGAGCTACATTACACTATGAGAAATTCTAACATTCACAAAGTCTAAGCTTGAATGCTGAAAAATAAAAACTACATCTATGAAAGACCATGTGAATATGGAAGGAAATATATTGCTGAAACCAGTTATCCCATTGAGAAGAAATTGAAAGAGCACTAAATGATGATTAGTAAAAAGAATACATGTGAATCTAAAGTATGTTCATTGGTATATACATGGTCCATTCAATTGGGGGAATATAAAATATTGGACAAAGAAGAAAATTCAAAGCTCTATAAGTCAACATAGTATGACAATATATAATGTCTGGAAGCAGTTAATTTTTGCTCTTAAAAAAATTGGAAAATCAGGAGGAACTTCATAAATACATATATGAAATTTCTAATGAGTATTTTTGGCAGAATGGCTCAGTTGGATAGAGTGTTTTCTTAAAATTCAATAATCAAAAATTTAAAGTTGCAGACTTGATTTCTATGCTAGTATTGTCACTGGTCAGACCAGCAATACCTGAAGAAGAGGTGAGAATAATACCATTCGAAAGATTGTGTAGATACAAATCTGTGAGCTATTACTAACAAGTGAATGTAATTGAAAATTTAAATAGTGTTTGATTTTTTAAAAAAATATTCATGATTTAATATTAGATGATGGAAATAGTCCAACATATAATATGCTCGACTGATTATTATGCCACTACAAAAAAAAGTAACATAAATGTTTTTTATTCTAGTTAAAGTAATATGATACTTCTCCTAACACAAATCTATGGATCATATAAATGTAATCTTTGAAATTCAAAATATACAAATATAGTTTTATGCTTCCACTTACAAAAAAAAAAAATATTAAAATTACCATGTTGCTTCATAATAAGCACATATCCCTCTGTTGTCAATAATATATCAATGGCACTAAAAATATTGCTCTATCAACAATGTTGCATTTTCCTAAGACAAATTATTAATATAATTTGGATCTTTTTAAATTGATCTTAAAATTATTTAATGTGTAGTTGGTTTAAACCTATTACAAATAAATTTTATTTTAAATTTGGTTAAGAATTATTTATTTATCTGACTGTTAAACTAAACTTAGTCTAAGGTACACTAAAAAATCTATATCGTGACTATTTATGTTTAATTCTAAATATTTTAGAGCGGTGAACACATTTCAATATTAAAATATTTTGCTTGTGTCAATACTGCTGATATTTAATTTATTTCAGATATTCAAGCTGTATCTTATCAATAAATTTTGATATAATTTAAATGAAAATGAGTTCACTACACCCTTTCTTAACATAACAAGTATCGAATTAAACACCATGATATATACATAAATTATCATATTAATATTATGGATAAAATAATAATTCTTATTCTTTAAAACAATAAGTTTTCATTATATATGTATGTTAGTCTGTTTTGTCTCACATGCTTTTATCCTTTTTTGCAGAAAATTATTTTAAGTGTTAGGATAGCAAAAATTAATATTTTAGGAAGCAGGGATCTAGAATATAAAAAAAATTTTAAATATAAATTTCACAATATGGTATTTCTTTTGCATATTTCATGGGATACTCATTATTTTATAACAATAAAACTTTCTTTATAGTAAGTAAAAATATTTTTACAGGCAATGACTCTTAAATAAAATGTTAAATCTTTTGATTTTCCTTTTTCAATTGTTCATAGATAATTACATATATATTTCTTGTAATACTTATTTGAAATTGATTCCAAAACTGGGGATCTTTAAATTGAAATTTTGTAATTAATAATTTTAGTGATTTTAAACCTTGCACTTTACTATTAGGCAATATTTATTTTAGATTGCGCCCTTTCTATGACATTTACTTTCTGGTAGTAATTTGTTATCAATTCAATTTTAATTTGCAGCACATTTTCACAGTCTTTAAATATTTGATTTATTTTTGGAGACTATAATCCTCAAATTCATAACTTTTTATATATGTAAATTGTATATATTCTTTTAAGTGAAAGCAAAGCAACTAATATTCTATCTTTATGCATTCCTTTCTTCATGAAGAAAAATTTAATTTTTGGAAAACCAACAAACTAAATTCTGGCTTTTTTTAAAAAAAAACAACTTTGGTACTATTAGCATTATTATGATTTTCAATCTTTATCAATCCATTGCAGGATGAAGGTATCTCCAAGTTTAATTAAGTTTCTCCAATTTCTAGTATCTCTTATCCACAACATGTCTGCAAACATCCTTATTTTGTTCATCTATCTCACGTGTGGTCTTTTTCTAGATCTTTTACAATTTTTTGTTAATCCAATTTAAAACATCAACCAGTCAGCCCCATTTCAATCTTTTAATTCTTTCAATGATGTCAGTGATAAATATTTTGTTCTGAATTTCTCTTGTTACTCCTAAAATACATCTCTCCATATTTCAATGAGTAGTGTAATAGCTCTATATTGTTTTTCATTTAAATGTCCAAGATTCAGACTAATAAGTAAAAACTGATAATACACATTTATTGAAAAACCTTTTTTTTTTCAAACACAAATATTTTCTTTTAATATTAAATTATTTCTACAAAAACACTCTATCCAAGTTTAATTCTGTGATTAATTTCATTCATTATGTTTCTATCTAGTAGTTAATTTATTTTAATTCATGATAATCAATCTTTATTTTTTTTGTTTCAAAAAAATGTATTGAATATTATTTTAATCTTAGCATTTATTTTCTTAGACTTTTTAATATTTCTTTCAACTGAATAATTCTTCAACATTTCTCAAAGTTTTACAGTAGTATTTATAAAAAAAAAACAACCCCATATTATTTATAAAATTTAGATGATTTAAAGGCCTTTATATATTTTTACTTCTTCCATTTTCATTTAATACTGTTGTTATTAATCTTAGTGTCATCATAAAATGTAATAACAGATGTTGCATTCTGAAATTTTTTTTCAAAATATGACAAAATTCTGTCTATATCTTGATGATCTAAAATTTTAATCATTATAGAAATACTTTTAAATCAAATGTTTTTTCATAAATCTACAAATCCCAAAGCATAAATTAAACTCATACTTACTGGTCTTTTCTATACTTTTAAATTTAGCTTTTTTTTTTTTTTTCCCTTGAATCCATACTTCTTCATAGAGAAGTTATAATTACTTTGATGAAGATCTTGTATAGAACTGATAATTTTTTACTTTTTATATATATCTTTCTTAAATATCAATATAACTAAAGCATTCTTCCAATTATCTGATATATCTTTTTTATCAGGAAATTCGAAACATACATTTGATAACAATTTTTCTATTTCTTCACCTGTTTCTTAAAAGATGTCAATAATTCTAATATTATTTCATTACAAGGAGGCATAAACCTGGATTATCTACATTTGGTTTCTTCTATTAATTTGAAAACTAATCTCAGTATTCCAAATGATGTACCATCAATTTCCACAATGTTATTCTTCCATTTTTTTTTATATACAATGAGTCCTGGTACACTTTTGCTTGCAACATTTGTGCATTAATAATAAAGCACTTGGTTATTTTCAAATCAATTGTCTTTTCATTTTTTTTTCTGACTTCACAAAGTATAATAATGTCCATTTAATATAAGATTTGAAGTTATATTTAGTTGAGTGACATTTTTTCTCAAAATGTCTTGTTACATCTAACTTCAAGATCAGTAGTTGGTTAAAAAAAAATTAGTTTTTATTTAACTCAATTTATGGACAGTATTTAAAATAATTAGAAAAGAATAACTAAAATTTGAATATTTCTAAAATCATTCATCAATTTAACTATACATGGAAGTATTCCAACATATAACTACAAATATTTATTCCTAGATAATAAACTTATAATTAATATATTTGGGCATTTTGTTTATAGATAAGATCACTGTATACAAAATTATTATAGGCTGTCTATTATTTGATTTAAAAAAGGATTTATTCCTTAAATTTGATATAAGAAAACTAAATTTGTTTATAGCAATTGATTAATTTATTTTTTCATACTCTCTTGCATAACCATATTTTTTATTTGACTTTTTTTTAATTATTTTAAAACTAGCAAGACCAATCAATATTCAGTCTTAACTAACATTTCTATCCTCCACCTTCACATGTAAACACACACACACACAATCAGTTGTTTTTTATAAATGTTTATTTCTAATTTAGTTTTCATACTGATCTTCTTATCCAAAAAGCTCAGACTCTGAGCATTATAGATACCCCAACTCATGATTTTTTTCTTCTAATTAAAAGATGCATTCTCATTACAGACTGTAATCTTCTACAACTTCTTGTAAAATGGAAATAACTTTTTTATAATTATTTTACTAAAATATTTTAATAAAGACAGAATTCCTTACAATGAATTATTTGTAGAACAATTCTTAAATTTCCTTTTATCCTTTTTCATTTTGATCAATCAATTTTTGGCTTTTTATTGACTTTTTCCTATAACAATTTCTTCAAAAATCACTGGTAATGGAGCTTCTATAAATATAAAGCTATTGACTCCAAGGTAAACAAATAGTAGAGTCTATACAAGTCTAATTGTTGTAGTATGGTTTACTCATCAAATGATGATTATAGTAAACATATATTTATTCAGAAGAGTATAGGTAATATGAAAAATACTTGTAAACTATTGAATAGCATACTCCAATCTTTGTTAAAAATCATTATATAAAAATATTATTACTCTCACCATGTCAAATTTATTGTTATCCATTCTTTGAGATGACTTTAAGTAAAATCTATTCTCTATTCTGAGGTTTACCTTGGTGATATAGAAAACTTTAGGACAAGCACATTCCTTTTGTAAAAAAACTCAATTTACATTTAAAAAATTGAGTTATAGTGCTGCAAAATAAATCGATTAAAGAAATGTTTAATTAAATTAAGTTTTAAAAATAAAAGCTTTGAATAGAGACATGTATGTATTAATTAATTGTGTAGATCTTGAAACCTAGATTATACAGAAATAAATTCCTAAAAGATTAATTAATTGTATAGATCTTAAAACTGAGATTACACAGAAATAAATTCCTAAGATAAATGGAAAATTAGTATGTGTAATTAAAAGGAAGAGAAATTGCATTTGATTAATAGGCAGATAACAAACTCCCAAATCCAATAATAATTAAATTGTTAATCAGAACTAATTAAAGTAAAAGTCAAATTACTCCAGAAAAGATAAGAAAACAAAAGAAATGGGGAAATATAAAAAGCTAGAGAAAAAGGTCTGTGTGCTCTTTTGGAATTGCTGTCTGCTAAGATTCCACAAATTGAAGTTGCAGTGAAGATAATCATATTAAGGCCAATTAGGACCTTTTAGCAGACCATCCCAATCTTATTATTATTTTATGAAATGCCTCAAGAGGCTTATCGAAGATTTTTGTCTTTTAAAAAACTATAGACTGTATAATGACGATAAAGTACATCACTATTTACCTAAACTGTAGGAATATTTTATTCATTTATTCGTTATTTAACTTGATGAGTTATGCTCACACAATTGTGAACTTATATGTATATAGAAAATTTGATTAATAACTATTTAATTGTTAATAAATTGTTTTAATACTATAGAAGATTTAATTAGTAAGAGGGTTTTAACAAATTGTTTTAATACTACTATATATAAGTTGTTGTCCATTAACATTAATTATGTATTCATGTTTTCTGGATGCCTGGTCATAGTCGGACACACAGCAAATTAATGGCACAGTCATTCAAACTTAGGAAAAAAGTAGAGAGTGGAAGTCATTAGTAAGCTATTGGTGCACTCATTTCAAACTTAGGGAAAAAGTCGAGTTAAAATCATTAGGAAGTTAGTGGAAATCAGAGTTGTAATTTAGCAGACAGAAGAAAGTTAGTAATAAGGACAATTAACAGTAGTCAAAATGAGTTCATTTGATCAAAATAGCATAGCAGAATTGAGGTTAGTAACACATCGGAATGGCATTATATTGAATGGTATTGAAGATAATAAATGGAAAATAGCAGCATTTATATATTTTGTTGGTATAAAAGTAATAAAGTTCATAAATAGATTAGTTGAGATAACTATCACAGAGAATGTAAAGAATGAGAAATTAATAAAGAGGTTAAGTGATGATTTTAGCCTTCATCCATCCCATCACATAGCTCGCTTAACCTTGTAAAATAGGAAGCAGTTTAATGGAAGAAAAATTAAAGAATATAACTCAGCTCTGAGGGAATTAGCTAAAGATTGTGGCTACAGGGATTTCATTGAGGAAATACTCATGGATCAATTGTTATGGGAACTGCCTAACAATAGGCTCAGACAATAATTATTACCAGAACCAGATATAATGAATGAAATAACCATTAAGAAAGACATAGCATATAAATTAATTCTTTGAACAGACTCAAATTTTTAGGGATAAAACTGAGAAAAACACTAAAATTGGAGTGTTAAAGACAGAAAAGGTGAGTACCATACTATGGAAAACTGAGCAAGAATGCTAAAGTAACATGTTTCTGCTGCAGAAAAAGAAGTCACATGGTAAAAGAATGCAGATGGCTCAAAGAAACGTGTTTTAATTGTGATAAAAGAGGCATTTTAGCCTGTATGTGTAACTAGGAAAGTAATAGTAAAGGCAAAAGTAAATTACCAAATGCAAGCAAATAGGGGAGGTAACCACATGGTTAAAAACATGGATGTATAGGAGTTAAATCACTTTATGATTAAGTTATACTTTGTAGAAAAGAACTGTTTATGGAAATTGATAGTGGATCGGATGTCACTAACAGACTGGATGTTGCTGACATCAGGTAATGTGGAAAGTAAATTAAAAAAAAAAAACATTAGAGCACATGATGTAAATGGACAATCACTAAGATTAATCCACCATGTAACAGTGCCCATCAACCACAGTGGTAAAAAATGAATTTACCTCTATACATAGTAAAAATGAAGATTAGCCCCATCATTGGGAGGGAGTGGTTCCATGAATTAGGCATCCAAGTTAATAGTATTAAAAAAATCGCTCCAGATCGGAAAATGGCATACAAAAATCCTGATTTGTTTAATAAAGAATTGGGATTAATTAATATGAGCCCAATTGATATAGAGTTGCTGGGAAATATGCAATGAATCATGAATAAACCTCGGAAAAGCCTGTTCACTCAAAAAACTGTAAAAATGAAGATAGTGCCAGTGAAAAAGATAGTAGCTCTGTGGATGGTGGGACATGTAAAAGACTCATAGAGGGTTTTGTTTTTTAAAAGACTATAAACTGTATAGTGAAGGTAAAGTACATAGTTGTTTACCTAAATTATAGGAACATTTTATTCATTTATTCGTTATTTAACTTGATGAGTTATGCTCGCACTTGTGCGAATTTATATATATAGAAGATTCGATTAGTAACTGTTTAATTGTTAATAAATTGTTTGAATACTACTATATATAAGTTGTTGTTTGTTAACATTAATTATGTATTCATGTTTGCTGGTGCCCAGTCATAGTCGGGAAAACAGCACCCCCCTTTTCTCTCCCCCCCCCCTTTATTTTAGATAAAAATCTATAAAATAGTTATAAGATTTGATGTATTGAAAAAAAGTAGCTTGGACTTGAATGGCAGCAGTTGTAAATTTGGTTT
Source organism: Epiperipatus broadwayi (assembly GCA_028023455.1). NCBI lineage: Eukaryota > Metazoa > Onychophora > Udeonychophora > Euonychophora > Peripatidae > Epiperipatus > Epiperipatus broadwayi. The sequence continues at coordinate 1,821,588 of JAQFVV010006204.1, forward strand.
GCCCTAGGCAATTCATTTTTTCGGTTGAGTCCTGATTGATGTTCCCCATATTTTTTTACTTTTTTTAAATCCAAAGATTGAGTAATATGGATATATTTCCTTTACTAACTAAACAAATTATACAGGATATGAACAAAACAATTCAGTGCGTTTGTGTACAGAAAATCCTTTTTTTGTCAAGCATTGGTTTGACATATGGAAAAAATCCTTTATTTCACATTTGATGGGTTTCAAAAAAAATCTCATGAAGATTAAATTCATGAACTATTGGATTGGAGTCAAATTCTCATAGCAATAATTTTAACATGTAATTAGTAGTATATTAGTATAAAATTGTGGTATAGTATTTTCTTTTAAATATATAAAAAGAACAACTAACTTAAATGAAAAAAAGGTGATGATAATAATAATACTCGAATAATTAAACTAACTTTAATATGTATAACTTCTTCTCATTAACCATCTCTATTTATGATAATCATATGACATATGTATATGTGAAGATGCATATATATATATCTGTGCATTTATATACCTACTGCATTTAAATATACCGCACATTATTTAAAGTTATTACAATCATTATTCAGTAATTAATATTTTTTTGTATATAGAGTTGAATAAATGGAAAATAATTTATTTAAATGATTATCAGAGCATGCTAACTGCTTATTTGTTCGATGAAAACATTAAAATAGAGATTTTATGACTGAGAGAATATACATATGTATTAAAATAAAAAGTATTAACGATCTTATCACTCTTTGTCATTATTAATCTTAATTGTTATCTCTTTTTTATCACTTGTTTAGTTTAATGCATTTGATAAAGAAAATGTGAGATAAATTTATATATATATTTATTAATTAATTAGCAGTTTTAGAACAACAGAATCAGAATTTCAAACTGTTCAGTTCTATTTAAAATGTAAGAAATCTAACTAAAAATCTCCACCTAATCAATTTTTTTTTTAAAAAATAATAATAAACTCTGAATTGCAATAGATGTTTTAATTTTAATTCTCCAAAAACAACATCAACAAAAAAGGCAAACCAAGAGAGAAATAGTTATTAGTTATATAGCATCAACCATGAAATGAAGAAAACTATTCCTGGGAACCTGACTTGCATTCACTATGTCACAGTTTATTTAAATATATCACCAGTTTATGTCTATTATTAAATTCTTCACACAGATTAAACAAAAACTATTAAAAATAGCAGTTTTAATCAATTCTGTGCTTGTTTTCTATCAGGAGATTTCATAAAGCATGTTATCCTCTCTATTATTTCCCCTGGATCCCAAAATCTCATTGTATACATCTCATTATGGAACATTTTAAAATCTTGGACATTGTGAGAGAATAATAAAGTCAGAGAAAAAACAACCATATGTAATAAATATTAAAATTTATTACAATGTTATTAGAAAAAAAAGAAAAGAATTTTTTTTAAAAAATCACATAAGATTAAAATGTTATCAATCTTTTACAAGCCCATCCAACTGATTTCTGTCAATATTAAAAAGAATAAAAGGGTGTAATCTATAAAAATGTGATTATACAATACTATTAGTGTTTTAAATTAAATATGATATATGTCAAGTTTTAAGATTTTAAATCTAAAATAAGTGTATTTCTTTAATTATGTACTTAAAGATTGTAGAAAGTTCACATGTTATAGAAAAAGTATGTGCATGAATAAATACTAAAAAGTTTATGTACAAAAAATAATTTGTTAATTAAACTTTGCTTAAATCTCCATGCATGTAAATTTTTATTGCCTGCAAGTAGTTTCATTATTTGAGACAGGATTTCATTTACTCTAAAATCATATTTGAAATTGAATTATGAATTTATTGTTATATCTCAATAGAACCTTAGAGCGGATCACCATTCTAGTTTTATTGATGTTATTAAAGATACAGTTGAACAAACCTTGTGTATTTATATAGCTAGTCCAAAAATATGTATTTATTTTAGCCTTTTTGAAGATGAATATTCCTTCAATGATCATTGAATTAAATATTCTGCAGAAATTAAATTATTATTTATATATATTAGAGATAAGAAATTATTCCCTAGTTAGTTTATAAAAATTACATTTCTAGACATTATTTGATATTTAACAGAGATAATACATTTCTTTACTTAATTGATAACATGTTTTCAAAGTTTAAGATATATAATAAATTACTTTAGTCAATTAACAATGTGTTTGCATCATTTTTGTGTGTGTATTAAAATAAAAAATTCCACCATTCTTTTGATGAAAAATATGTATTTTAAAGTACTGTATTTTATATAAAGTAATGATATAAGCTTCCTCTATTGCTTTAATAACTAATAAAAATATCTTATTGGATCTTATGCTTATAATAGAATTAATTAATTTCTCTATCTATAGGCATGCAACCAGATATAATATTCTTTCTTACATGGGATCTTGATAATTTTTATATTTTATATTTAAATATATTTATTCCCAATAGGGATGGTTTTGTTCACATCAACAGATAAATAATTTTTAATTACTCATATTCTTGCTATGGACTAAAGCATATTAAATGTACAAACATTAAATTGTTATTTATTTGTCTATTATACTATATTTATAGTTAATTTTTTGAATTATCTTTGCATGAGAAGTGTGTGATCATGAGATATTTGAATCAATTCTTTTTAAACTCAAGCTATTATTCATTGTGAAATCATTTTATACATATTAGATATTAAATAATTTAAATTTTTAAAAAGAAAGAAATTTTTCAATCATAATTAATGTCAATAGTTTTCTTTATAATAATTTAATTTTTTTTTTTTTAATTCTTTAATTTTCTTGAATTAATTTGTTATTTAAAAATACTTCAATAATTATAACAATAGTTAATAATTTACCTCTTAAATTTCATGCTTAAATTAAACACAGTGTAGTGCAAATGTTTAATTGGAAGGTTAGTAAGAAGGCAAATGAGTATTGACTTGGATAGGAATGTGCATTTAAATTTATTGTGGAATATGATAAAGTTAGGTGGATAATGCATCTAATTTCCTCTTTTGATATGTTGCTAGCTTAGCGAGTTAATTAATTAAAACTATCAATTATGAGGGCTGCTGCTCTTCAATAATTTTTCTATTATTTTACATTAAGTAGATATTTTATTGAAATGATAATTATTATAATGTGAGTACAACATGTGGAAACAGTTATCTTTAATCACATACTTGCATCAGTTGTACTTATTCTGAGAAAACAGTGGTAGAAATAAAGATCAACTTATATAAGATCATTGTCATACTATGGATTATATAAATCTATAATGAAGAGATCATATTAAAATGGATCATTATTTTATTCCCATAATTTGATTTGTTTCTTAACCTGGAAGAGTAACTTTAAACTTTCATGCATATCCTTTTCATCATTTAGTGCAATAGTTATTTTAGTTCTAGCATATAAAGTTGGTTCTGTCAACATATGACTCAATTCATACTTTAGACATAACCATAAATCAGTATATATAAATTTGATGACTTAACATGAGATCCATCCCATATTCTATTAAATATAATTTGAGATAAACCCTTATCTTCTTTCAATTACATATAATTTAGAATCCAGCATGGATCTTCATCCTCTGACCACCTACCATTATATATATAGTAACCTTTTACTTTACTCATTATTTTAAAGAACAATTCAAATTATATACAATATTCAAAATTTTAAATTTATTACCTACATAAGTGTATCTATATTGATTTTTTATTGATATAATATATTATAAGCTTATTATTAGAATAAGATTTTGTTGAGCTAATCAACAAACATATTTTTATAAAGGCCATACATAGCTTAAAAGTCCTATTATTTCAATTGTAAGTTTTTATTAGTAGATATTTGTCTATTTAAATTCTAGTTATTCATTTTTTAATATTTAATAAACCTATCACTAGTTATCAGATGAAAATTTATTTAATTTTACTACAGTGGTTCTTTAAAACTGTGTGTTGAAACATTGATAGAATCTTATCTATTAAAGATAAATACATTTTGTTTCCCTGGGGGGAATAATATTTTAATTGTTATAATGAGAAATATTAATTTTTTTTATAATGCTTTTAGTAAAAATAATATTGACTTTTAAGTTTGAATATTTAATTCTTACAAAAAATAATAATTTATAAATTGTTTAAATTTAAAAGCAATTATATTTATTGCTAAATATTATAATAAATATTTAGTATTTTAATAATATTTGTAGACAGAAGTTAATTTATGCAAAAAATCTTTACTAAATTAATAACTAATGACCAATGAAATTGATCTAAATAATAATCTGATAAAAAATGATAAAAAGAAAAAAGAAAACATTAACAATAGGGGCTAACAAAATTGATAACAGTTAGTCTTTTAAAAGTGAAAAAACTTTTATAGTGTTTTGTTTTAAATAAGTAAAAGTAACTTTTTAAAAAGTAAATGCTGATAATCAAAAACATTTTTAAAGGAATTTTAAATAATAATGAAGTAAAAATTACAATTTTCTTAACCAAGAGCTAATAGCCAGTTTTAGATATTGAATTATAGTCATGTTTGTTCTTCAAAAGTAAAAGAAAATACCAGCATTATTTTGAGAAAAGGATGAAAACTAATTATCAGCAAATTTATAGTATTTACAAATTGGAATAAGTAAAAAATATTTTGTTTTCTCTCTAATATTAATAAATTTAACACTTAAGAGGAACTTATATTTAGTTAAAAGAGACATTTGTTATAAATTTATTCAAATACTTTATCAAACATTCATATTAAATATATCATAGTGATTATAAACTTTTTTTTTTTTTAAAAAAAAAAATTATAATAGAATAGAGTAAATTGTGTGCTAAACTAAAGTTAAAATTATATAGTAAGAAACACTATGTACTTTTGAAAGCAAAGAATCAATTTGCTATAATTATTGATTTGTGCACATACTAACAATATGAAAATTATTCTGTAACATTGGCATATATTTAATTATATGTATTTTGTGTATAATGAGTTTTAAGGTTACCTCAAATGAAGAGAAAGAGTTATTAATTCAATAAGAATATTTAAAAAAATATGGAGTATGCTATCCTAATAAACTAGAAAGGATAAAGATAACTGTTATTTATAAATATAAAATAGACTATGAGTGAATAAGAAGTTTATAATTATTACTTATTTAGAAAGAACTACTATGTGATATATGTTTATCATATATAATGGAACATGGATATTATAAATTAATATTTATATTTGAATGTTTAAAAAAAAAATAAAAATCCTGATTACAAGTTCACTAGTCTGAGAAGTTAAGGACCAGTTGATAAACTTGAATAGAGCTCAAAAACTTTTGAAAAAGAAGTAATTTGCTGTGTATATTATTTCATAAAATTGTATTTTAAGCAATGTGTGCAAGCAGAAGGAGTGCCGACCATTACTAGGAAACAATAGAAAAGAGTGATTGAAAATTTAAAAAAAAAAAAAATTCAACAGAAATTTTTTTTAGAATTAATTATTTTAGTATTATATTTTATATCTAGAAGAAAATTAGTTAGCTAAGTTTTAAATTTATTAACGTTGTTTTTTTTCTTAAATTTAATTTTAAGATAACATTGGATCTTAAATGTATATAAAATTATATTATGTTTAAAAAAATTATGGAAGGATTTGAAAAGCTGAAAGATAATAACTAAATGGTATTAATTTATGCATTTTATATGTCTTAGGATTAATAATTAATTATAAGAAAAATGGTCTATGTCCAATTATTAATTTATGAGATTGGAATATATTTCTAGGAAATAAAATGCATAATTGTTATAAATCGGGGGGGGGGGGGAGAGAAAAAAAGGTATATTATTAAAACAAACCTTTACTTATGAGATATGTATAAAATTCTAAAAGAAGTAATGATACAGTATGAATGTAATAATGGATAATATTAGAATTTGATCTCAAATTGCATAAATGTAAAGTGAATATTATGACATTTGTCATGAATAGGGCTATTGTTTGTTTTAGCAAATGATCAATTGTAGATGTAGATTTTAAAAGTAAAGGAGATAAAATTTGTATTCTGAGATTGAAAATATGATCTATACTGATGCTAAAAGTTTAGAAGTTCTAATAGGATAAGTTGCCAGGATAATATAATGTAATTCTGATGAACTAATAGTATATGTGATGGATATAATCCAATGGAAACCCATAATATCACAGGAGAAAATGTGAGTTTTATAATAAAATGACCATATTAATCCATAAAAAATTCAGACAAAAATTAGGACATTAGTGGTAGAATCATTTAAAAAATAATAACCACCCAAAGGTTATATTTGTTTATAGATAAAAGATATTAGCCTCCATTCCTCTTGTATAAAGTTGTGTAGCAAATTAGTTACTTATCCTGATTATTATTTTGATAGTAAGGCATAATGAAGCATCATATGGAAGTGTTTGATATATTGATAGTTTAAAAAAGCATAAGACATGACCATATGCAAAATAAATACAACAGATTTCCAAAATAGAAGGAAAATGTATTATCTTAACAATGATATGAGATCATTGCTAATGGGGATTGTAAGAGAAGGATGTGTGAAAAGTGTGAAAGAGGAATGCATAATTCAAAAATGATATTCTTGATTCAGTTGATCATTTAAGATATAGTATTGGTATTATAAATAATATAAAACTATATAAGGTCAATTAGTAAATAATAACCATATATTAATGTAGGAATTTTAGAACTGAACTATATAGAAACTAAATTAATTTATGTAAACCAAGAGTAAAATAACTGATCACTGAAATGTTATTGTCTAAGAATAAAATTGTTCAATATTTTTTTATTATTAAAATATATGATGAGTAATTTAAATCATAATAAGAATTAAAATATTAGCTATATTAAGTAATTCTAGTCAATTTATTAAAGATTATGGATCTAATGTAAACCATAAAAAAAAAAAAAGGTATTTATTTATTTATTTTTATTTTCAATGTACAAATGCTATTATAGCAATATTATTATTAAAAAAAAAAATTTAGTGTTGTAAATGATTTGTTACATTTTTATTAACCATTGTCAAACTCACTCCACTCACAACTTTGACACCATCCATCTCAGATAAATACAACAATGATTATTGCTAATCATTTTCTAAACTAGAGATTATCTTTAGAACAGATATAAACTTTACACCTCAGTTAAAGATTAATATATCTGACTTTTTAATTTTAAATACAGTGTGGTTTTTCTTTATAGAATCATAAATCTCACAACGTCAATCATATCTATAAGCACCTGTCATAACAAAATTCTCATAGGAAATTTATTGATTGAATATTTTTAAATGTAAAATTATAATAAAGAATTAAAATACAAATAATTCAATTATGGGTTAATTTGGATTTATAATTGAATAAAAATAATATTAAGTTATTTTTACTTCATGTAAAATATTAGTACTTTGATTATTTGAATGTGTAACATCTAGAGTTACTATCCATGTAGAGCATTATGGAAATTCACAATATAATTAAAGTCACATATGAATTTTTAAAGTTCATTTTAATTGCATAAAATAATAAAGTCATAAAAGAGTTATAAAGTTTGTTAACATGATTATATTTTAACTAGTATAATATTTAAGTTATATGAAATTATTAAGATAATTTTTGATGTTTGTTTAGAAAGATGAATATAATGGGTCAATGGTAGAAAGAATCAATAGGTTTAAAAATTAATTTGTATAGTATTAGGTTTTGTTAATAATATAAGTTTTGATTATTAATACATGATTATTCTGTTTAATGGTTATCATTTGTGGAAGTAGATTGTGAAGTGAGAAAAGTATTTTATAAATTATTAGTACCATATAGTTTATTAATTTATTTCTTATTATTTGTGTAGTGTTAAAGTTATTATTATTATTATTATAGATTTGTGTGATTAGTATTTGTAAAGAAGAGTGTGATAATTGGATTTCAATAAAATTCAATAAATCATCAACAACAGAAAGTAAACAAACCATGCATCCTTATTCCATACATCCACTTATTAGCTAAGCAAACAATCAATAAACTTTCCAATGAATTTGAAATTGCTTTTCACTCAACTGCCTCCATTAATAGACTAATCAATAAAATTAAAGATAGAATAACACCGAAATGACTCCTCATGTCGTATATAAAATCACCTTCCCTCTGTCATGCCACTTATTATGGTGAAACCAAGGCAAATACTGAACCAGACTATCTCAGTACAAATAATTATACAATAAAACCAAAGCCAAGGCAATTCAATATTTCCCGAACACAAGAAACTCTCAGGCCACGTTTTTCAACCATCATCAGCAAGTATTGTTTGTACTGAGACAAATGATCCCATTGCAATCAATAGAAAAGGAGTCTGCTTCTTCATATCAAGAAAATGGACGTTATAATTTATGCACTCAAATTTATATAGATTTGAATATTACTTTCAGTATAGATATTTTCTCACTACATGCCTAGTTATGAATATGAGAGTAGATATCTCCTGAAAGTGCTTAGCTTACTACTCAATTAAATTAAAAACTTCTTTGTCTGCGTGTAATGCATTTATAAATTTAGACATGTCATTGAAGTAAAACTTTATTTATTTCATTCATTATTATTATTTTTATTAAAAAGAATAATCTTTATCCTTGAAATATTATTAAGATAGATCAATAAATAATTAATTCAATTGATTTAAGTTTTGTTATTTTAAATTTATCATTATTACAGCTCACTCTAGGAATACTGTCGCAAGACAATAGGCATAGTATTTTGTTACATATGCATAGAAATCATCATCATCAGGTGACCTGTTATAGCTACAATATCAACGCTATAGTGTTAACTGTAAGTTAGGCTGCAAAATGGTATATCGATGTGCGTTTGGCAAAAAGCAGCGCCATCAAGTGATTGTGCCGCAAGTATAGCAGATTTTTTTTTAAAAAAATTGTCATAAACATTGGCCAGTGTATTAGTGTTTCTATGGAAATGTCTCTCAATATACTAGTCAAAGTTTTCCAGTAATATGTAAAGAAGCTATTTAAAATATGATAAGGCTACCCAGACAAAGAATTGTTTTACTGCATCTTTTTGTGTTCAGTTTTATTACCAATTAATATCCTTGGACATATTCCTTTGCTTTAAATGTAACATATTAGGTTTTACAGAATAATGTAGACAACTATGACAGATGTAAAAAAAATTGATAAAATTAATCTTTTTTACAGTCATGGCCTCCAATCTAAATTGGGGATTGTATTTCATTATCTATTTCAACTTCTTTCTATATTTTTCCCCACCAATTGTAAAACAAACATGAAATTATTGATATATTCATTATTCCAAATTATTCTATTTTTTGCAGGTTGCAGTGAGACTTTAATATCTGACAACCCACTTCTTACAACAGGGGATTCAAATTAACTCTATGTAAACAATAACATAAATGACATTGAATATTTATATTTGGAAGCAACCATTTGTTTCATAATATTTTCACTCTTGTATGCTTTTTTTTTAAAATTATAATTTAAAAATTTAGTCATGTTCAATGTGGGATTTATGCAAGGGATACAAAATGGTGTTGCCAATGTGGGAGTCAAAAAAATTTAATGCCTGGAAAAAATACATCTTAGGAAATTATTTTTCTCTATCATGCCTGACAAGTAGCTAACAAATCCATAACTTTCTCTTTATCACTTTCATTTAAAAAATTTCTCTACAATTTAATTTTTTCATAGTTCACAATTTTTTTTAAAAAAATTATTCAATTATCAATACCCTTCTCTAGTATGTTCTTTCAATTGACATGATTTTTCTCATCAAATGTTTTACTATCACTCATATTTCACAATCATACAATATATTAATAAAATCTTTTTCATACTCTATCTATGATGATTTGTAAACATATCTTTGATCAGACTATTTTCACTTTTATTTCCCTTTGACAATTACAATCCTAATATTAAAACCTACAATGATTTTTGGGATACAATATGTGCCACATTCATTGATCTCTTATTATTAGATAATTTAACATTGAAATTATTCCTGTTATATAACTATGATTTTATCCGTTTGTTCTACGTGTATCTATAAAGTTATGTTAAATCTTTCTATAGCTACTGACAGTAATGATTAGCTGAGAGTGATTACTTAATAATATTCAATTAAATTCTTTATTAGCCTGAGTAATGTCTTCAATCAGTAATATTATCTTCATAATAATTATACAGTTGCAAGAAGTACAAATTTATATTATTATAAGTAGCTTTTGAAGTCATTAGCATTGTCTGAGATACATATACTAATAATGGTGATGGATCAAGGCTATTTGACATTAATATTATAGTCTTTTTGCTCTCTAGGATTATAAAAAAAATTACTTTTAGTAGAATTTCTTGGAAATAATATATTTTAAAGATTTTCTTCTGGAGAAATCCAGTTTTTTAAAAGTTTTTTGACCTTTTAATGGGATTTCAAAATGAATGTTCATACACTAATTTTTTTCTTTTTACCTGATATTTCAGAAATAGATTTTTTTTTTGATTTAGAATATTTTAAATGTTTTTTCTTTTTTAAATAAGCATTATTAAGTATACAGTTATGTATTTAACATGCTGAATATAACTCAATAACTTTGAAAAATGAATTGTCAGGAATTGGGAATACTTTATTAGTATAAGATCATCGCAAGTTTTATTGCACTTAGATATATTTAAAAAAATATATACATTCTATGAGTATTTATTTTGTTGGTGATATACAAATTTCACTTTTATTTTATCATATTAAATTAACAAAATTTTATGAATAAAAAACTTTTTTTTTTCAATTTTTAAAATATATTTTTAAACCAATAAGTGTTAACAAACAAAATCTTTCCTGCAGATATGGTGCTGTGTATAACATTATGCACATATAGAGATAATTGTAAAATTTGTAATTTTTATTTGCAATAAAAACGAATGTTTTGTTTTTATATATAGTAAAATCTATAATTTGAAATGAAACAAATACTAATAAAATAATAATGAGATATGAATAGAAAAAAAATATCAATGCAAAAACAATATTGGGGGGGGGGGGGCAGAAGGGAAGGATTGTTTGAAAAAAATACATATCTAAATACAGAATATAAATAATGAATTAAAAAAAAAAACAAAGTATAAATTTAAAAATGACTTAGAAGAATGTAGTATGATTCATTTTATTATATAATTTTAAAATTAACATCTAAAATGTTAATCAGTAAGAGAAAAGATATATATAAATTGTAAATGATTTTACAAAATTACAGATATAAACATTGTCATAGATTTGTTTTCAAAACAAAGATTAAATTTTTATTTAATTTATATAATAACTACCAAAAGTGTATACTTTAAAATTGAATTTTTATTTTAAAAAATGATTTAATGTCATAAACATTAAAAATACACATTCATATAAAAATAATGTGTATACAGTAAATAATACACATTCATATAAAATAATGTGTATACAGTAAATATATATATTTATATGCAACTATATCATTGATTTTATTTAAAATTCAATGGTTTTTTTTTTTAGAACAAAAATATTTTTAACCATATTAATTTGGAAATATTCAAAAATATTTTCAAAATAATACAATTTTCTTTTCTCTTCAAAATAATTTATAAACAATGTAGAAAAAATCCAATATGAAATGTTAATAAATTTATACTTAAAAAAATCTAAACCCAATAATAAAATGGATAAAACTTTTGTCATAAACATTTGTCTCCAATCATACAGTTACATTAATATTGTTAAATACAGTTCTTCATTTTTTTTTCAAATAAAGTATTAAAATAAAAATAAATAAACTTTTTAAAGATTTTATTCATCCTCTGACTCTGGCGCAATGAATACCATACCTGTGCCAGAACGGCGGTGTGTATCGTGAGATGTAATATCTTCATATGATTGAAGAGCCACGACCTCAGGTTTTTTCTCACTAACCAATGGAGGGCTATAGCAACTATCAAAAGAACTAACGCCATCTACTGCATGTGAATCTGAAAATTGGAAAGAATTCCAATAAAGGATTGGACCACACAAGTAACTACAGGTTCCCCAATCCAGCGTATTTTGTCATCGCCATGCATAAGAAAAAAAAATAATAAAATTGGCAGATTGCTTTTTTCATGGAAAAATACAGATGCCACAATAATCAACACTTAATACAAAAATAAAAAAAATAAATAAATAAAACAAAATAAAAATGACACTTTTTGATTTAAGAGTGGGAATAAAAGGAGATTTGACTGAGATGGCTGACTGAGTGGAGACAGTTTGAGAAATGGACAAAGGGGATTAAAATCACTTACCTGGCATGCCACTTTCGTCAAAATCGAATTCAGACATGTCACTGTCGCTGAGCCGCGACGTGGTGCTGGGAGGTGATAAATGATCTGTGGAAGTGACATTGCTAGTTATTTCAGTATCCACATATATATTTTGAGATCTTCTCTGAAAATAGAATATTTATACAAAGTTAAGATTAATATTTAAAGGAAAAAAATAAAATTAATATAAAGATTACTATTTAGAATTGCTTTTACTTTTATAATGACAACTATTTTAAGATATTGTATGAAAAAAATATGAAAAAGTTGGTCTTATGATTTTCCAAGCATGATAAATTCTCAAACTAGAAATTTGATTTATTAATTTGCTACATAATACAATGAATATTGTTTAGTTTTTTTCTATCATTGCTCTTACCATGTAACATTTTAATATTATCAAAACTAAAAGAACTCTTATGATAAATTATATCATGGTTTTGAAACAGATGATAAAATTTACTTATTCATAGTTTTAATCTAACATTGCTATTTTCTTTAACTCTCTTTTATAATAAAATCTAGATTCTTTGAGAACTCATTGCTATTTTCTTTAACTCTCTTTTATAATAAAATCTAGATTCTTTGAGAACTATATGCCCACAATTTATATTACATCTAATTAATAAATGATATTTTTTAAGTTACCCATAAAGTTATTCATTAATCTATCTAAGTTTAGAAGCATATATACATAACATTAATAACATTTCTTTAAAATAAGACATTCAATTTTAAAAATTATATAATTAAAATTTGAACATATTAAAGTTACAATATACTTTTGAATTATATTCTTATCTCAGTGCATCTTTCATCTCAAATGTATATATTAATTCTAATATTCTCATAGATAAATGATGAATTTATAGTATTATTTCTGAGAACTTCCATTTAATAAAAATATAATAACTAAATAGCTGATGTTTCAGTACAATAACAAATACTTTCATCAGAGTTTCTTCTTTCTCAAGGAAGCTCCCAGAAATAATATATTTATATATAAAACAACCCAAAGTAGCAAATTTATATAAATGATATTTTATAATTAAAGATATAGAAAACTATATTAGATAAATATTTTATGATCATTTTATTATATATATATATCTTTGCAAACAAAAGCAAATATTTCAAAAAATGGTCACTATTTTCCTTTTCTATATTCTGTTTAAAATTTTCAACAGCATTTAGATTTTTTTATATATATTTATTATTTATAGCTTTCTTTTTACTACACACAAACATATTTTTTTATTATTCTGTGGTTATATGTTAATTTCATCACTTCTATTCAATTTTTACACAATAAAATGTACATTTGGTAGTTGTGAGTTTTGACCCATTTGATTACCAGAGGCGCTGGTCGGGTCAACCACAGAAATACTTAGAGTAGGGGCCTTAAATGCAGCATAAATAGGGAGTGATTATACAGAAGGTGAATTATTGGTTTTTATGCTGGGTTTGGGAAAAGATAAGAAGGATTTAGATATAAAGGTTATAGAGTTGACAAAGATTATGTTGTGGAAATGGGATAGAGCAAATTATGGGTAAATTTAGAGTGGGGAATGTAAAATAAAGTGGCTAACAGGTTTATCTGGGTATAATTGCTGAGATATTCTTGACTTCGTTTAAGGAGAAGCCATAATACATCACATCACATCTGCCCGCTTAGTGGCGCTGGTCGCAGTGCATAAGCCCATTTAGCTTACATCATCTGCTACCAGCAGATACCAAGAACCTAGGTGGTGCTGATTGCCGTAAACACATCTAGCTTAGGTGTCATCTGCTAACAGTGACTACCAAGATTCTAGCCCACTATGTGGCGCTGTTTCTCCATGGTTATACAGGGAAAAACTACGCACTGATAGAGTTTATGGACATACTACTTAAAATATGAATGGCGTATAATGTACAGGTGTGATTAATTAAGAAGCTACAACTATTTAAATATTCTTTCAAACTTAATAGTATCACATGCTATTTCACAGTTTTATAAATGGATGTATTTTTAAATTTTTTTTTTTTTTTAAAAATCGATCTTTTTTTTTTTAATTATTTACTCTATGTCAAAATGTTATATATAAGTCGAGCGGTGAAATTTGCTATCATGACCGTTTGAATGGCATCATAGATTTACATACGAAAAGGAAGCTATAATTAGACAGGTTTGATAAAATTATTGCGTAGAAATCCTCATAATTATTCATAAAATATTTTATTAATCTATAAGTCAATTCTAAATTTAAAAAACTTTTTTTTTTAATTATTTACTCTAAAAGTGGTTTTTTTTTTTTTTTTAAATTAAAAAAAATGTAATTTTTACGACAATCGGTTTTTTTTTTTAAAAAAAAAAAAAGCTAATTTTTCCCCTCTTTCAAAACTAGAGACATTCCAAAGATAAAATCTAATATATTTAATTAATAGAGGCTTTACTAATGAATAGCTATGGTCAATTAGTGAATTGGATTGATTTAATGAGACAGAAACTGATATATGATGAATTATATTTATTGACAATTTCATATATACTTGATATAACCCATTACTTAGAGTTGGATAATGCATGGACACAGGCATTTTATTTACTAAACAACATTACTTTAGGCTATTTAGCAAAATAAATTTGTGGCTATTATTTAATTGCGCTAATTTTATGCTATATAATAAATCACTACATTCCACTTATTAGTTATGCCCTTTCATCATCAGTTCGAGTGGCTATTATACATGTAATCAAACCAAGTCTGGGGTGAAGTTTAATAATACATCCGATTATGATAAATTTATATATTAAATATGGGCATATACAGCCTCACAGATAGCTTTAGATTGAACAGGTTTTCAAGAATGCTTCGGTTCAACGCGAGAGTTGGCTATAAAGATTTTACTAATATGCTATGCACAAGTAAAATATAATAATAAAGTGGCTTTGCAGATGGATGAATAGATTTTAGGGTTTTCATGACCAACACCGGTTTACCCAATGACTAATCAGCATGCTGCTAAAAGGGAACCCTTTATTTGGTTCATAAGAGGCCGGGGACCTAGTACTAATCTGGCCCTTAACTCAGTCTTAGCTACTACACTACCCATAAGAAAGGAAGATGAGCTGGACTTCCCATGGCTCCATCTTATATATATATATAAAACAGCACAACGATAAAATATTGATAAATTTCACATCCGCCAAGCCGAAGTATATTATAAATTAAATACCATACATTAAATGAACACTAGTTTTGTCAGCTTGATTAAAAGAGCAAACTCTTCTGTAGCATGAGAAATACATATAAACTACTGACGGGAATATATATACACACAAACTTTACTTTATCCCGCTCAATCTCTTAGTTATGTATAATTAATAAACTTTTAAAGAGGGAAAGTATATTTAAGGGACTTACGAATACTTTAATAAGAAAAATATACTTATGATTACACTCCACGCTAGTTTAATCTTTAGTAACATAATAATTAAAGGGTGAAAGTTTAGATTTATAAGCCACATTTTATATTTACATTAATTATTTACTAAATGACAAAATAATAATGAGCACAAAGGGTCGCCATTATTTATAAATTAGGGGTTTGAAACAGAGTGCTAAATGACGCTATAATTAATACAATATGAAGATTTTAAATAATATCTTCAAAAAGTATATATTTCATAACTAAATGCGCGCCATTTCGAGACAGGCATAATTAATAATAACTAAAATAAGCAAGAGAGAAATAAATATAACTGCAGTGATTAAGTTATATAGCAAAACAAGAAGTTAATAAAGAAAATTAACAAAAGTATGTCATTTATAGAATTGAAATATTGTTGATAAGACAATTTAGAAAGACCTGATTTTGAAGCAATAATGATTATTTTGAATTTTACACAGAGCTCTGCAATTTTAATAATTTTAAAACAGATACTCAAGCTGGAATGAAGGTGAGTTCTTTGGTGGCTTATGGCATCTTCTCTTTAGTTGGGAGATGATTTAAGATGGTATTCCTATGGCTGGACTAGGGGTAGTTGAATTGGAACGAAGGTGAGTTCTTTTAACAGCTTATGGCATCCTCTATTTATTATAAGCTTGTTAAGGCAATGTTGGTTGTTGCTCCGGCCTTGGATGGATCAAATTCTGATGTTCCATCACGACAAAGGCAACAAATTCTTGCCTGACTAGCAGGCCATAGGTAAATTAACAAATTTTCAGCTTTTCATAGTAACAGCTCTTCAAAGCAAGGTGGAGTATCTTTTCCGCTAGCCTATTTATATATTTCCACCAAGCCTTAACACCTTTTTGGAATTTTGTTTGCCTCAGGACCAATCAACTTTTAATTAAACAAAATCATATAATCTAATTTCTACTACTGATAAAGTCTCCGAGGTGTTATTTTTAATTTACTTAAAAAAATTATCAAAATATATAAATTATATAATTTTGATTCCAATTTCATTAATTAAATTTCTTTTTAGGTGTTATAAAATGTTATGGCTTAGCAGATAGAATTTTGTTTGCCTCAGGACCAATCAACTTTTAATTAAACAAAATCATATAATCTAATTTCTACTACTGATAAAGTCTCCGAGGTGTTATTTTTAATTTACTTAAAAAAATTATCAAAATATATAAATTATATAATTTTGATTCCGATTTCATTAATTAAATTTCTTTTTAGGTGTTATAAAATGTTATGGCTTAGCAGATAGTAACAGTATTATGATTTAATGATAAAATCTTTTGTTGAAACAAATTCAATCAGTAAACTAGATTTTACTTTTACCCCAAGTGCGGTCACTAATTGATTTCTTGTTTACACAAAATTCCCATTTTTAATTATAAACAGATGACTTTTATTTTAACTAGATATAAATAACTTTTAACATATTTTCTTTATATTGTTTATTTTAAAAAAAGCAAATTTGACAGATCTTATAAAAAAATACTTTAGTTTCAGTTATATCTATTAAACATTAAATCAGAAAAACATAAATATATTATAAAGAAAACATTTTACATTATTTTTATTTAATCTTAAATATTATATGTACAAATCATTATGCCATAATTTCATGGTTTAAATTATCCATCCACATACGAATATAATATAAATATAAAATTTAGAATTGACTTAAACAATTCTAAATTTTATATTTGTATTATATTCGTATGTGGATGGATAATTTAAACCATGAAATTACGGCATAATGATTTGTTAGTCAATTCTAGCAGCATGACGATCGGTCATTGGGTAAACCAGTGTTGGTCATGAAAACCCTAAAATCTATTCATCCATCTGCAGAGCCACTTTATTATTATATTTTACTTGTGCGTAGCGTATTAGTAAAATCTTTATAGCCAACTCTCGCGTTGGACCGAAACATTCTTGAAAACCTGTTCAATCTAAAGCTATCTGTGAGGCTTTATATGCCCATATTTAATATATAAATTTATCATAATCGGATGTATTTTTAAACTTCACTCCAGACTTTGTTTGATTACATGTATAATAGCCACTTCAACTGATGATGAAAGGGCATAACTAATAAGTAGAATGTAGTGATTTATTATATAGCAGCGCAATTAAATAATAGCCACAAACTTATTTTGCTAAATGGCCTAGAGTAATGTTGTTTAGTAAATAAAATGCCTGTGTGCATTATCCAACGCTAAGTAATGGGTTATATCAAGTATATATGAAATTGTCAATAAATATAATTCATCATATATCAGTTTCTGTCTCATTAAATCAATCCAATTCACTAATTGACCATAGCTATTCATTAGTAAAGCCCCTATTAATTAAATATATTAGATTTTTTCTTTGGAATGTCTATAGTTTTGAAAGAGGGAAAAAATTAGCTTTTTTTTTTTTAAAAAAAAAAAAAAACCGATTGTCGTAAAAATTACATTTTTTTAATTTTAAAAAAAAAACCACTTTTAGAGTAAATAATTAAAAAAAAAAGATAGATTTTTAAATTTAGAATTGACTTATAGATTAATAAAATATTTTATGAATAATTATGAAGATTTCTACGCAATAATTTTATCAAACCTGTCTAATTATAGCGTACTTTCGTATGTAAATCTATGATGCCATTCAAGCGGTCATGATAGCAAATTTCACCGCTCGACTTATATATAACATTTTGACATAGAGTAAATAATTAAAAAAAAAAAGATCGATTTTTAAAAAAAAAAAAAATTTAAAAATACATCCATTTATAAAACTGTGAAATAGCATGTGATAATATTAAGTTTGAAAGAATATTTAAATAGTTGTAGCTTCTTAATTAATCACACCTGTACATTATACGCCATTCATATTTTAAATAGTATGTACATAAACTCTATCAGTGCGTAGTTTTTCCCTGTGTAACCGTGGAGAAACAGCGCCACATAGTGGGCTAGAATCTTGGTAGTCGCTGTTAGCAGATGACACATAAGCTAGATGTGTTTACGGCAATCAGTGCCACCTAGGTTCTTGGTATCTGCTGGTAGCAGATGATGTAAGCTAAGTGGGCTTAAGCACTGTGACCAGTGCCACTAAGCGGGCAGCTTTGCTACCAGCCAGCTGGTGGAATGTTCCTGTACTTATGCATTGTGAACAGCACCACCTTTTGGCTGGAATTTGCAATGCTGCATTTGGGGCCCCTACTCTAAGTATTTCTGTGGTTGACCCTGACCAGCGCCTCTGGTGGCCACATGGGTCAAAACTCACAACTACCATACATTTTTATAAATAGTTGTGATATTTTAATTTATAAAAGTTAATATAAATTATCATTAATTTTAGATAACATATATAATTAGGTAATATTGATTGATCTGGTTTTGTTATTTTTGTAATTTATTAAATAAAAAATATGCAATCTCACCTTTCTTATATATATATGTAAATAAAGACCTCATAATATAATAAGTAGCATATCAATAGTCTATGCCTATAACCTGCATTTGAATTCAAATCAGATAAATTTGGAGTATTTTTTCAGGTTCTAATCTTACTTAAAATTATTCTTTCAAATGGTCAGGCTATAGCTAGACTACTAAAAATCCAATATTGGCTATCAAATGGGTGTTTGTTTAAAATCTTAATACAAAATAAAGCAAGAGAAAAATATAACTGTCTGGAAATTGCTATTCCTCAATGAGGAGCTTTTGGAAATGCCTTTGTTCTTAATAGATTATTTAAAAATTGACTTATTTTTTCCTATGTATATATACATGTATGTGTTTATACATATAAAAATATGGTAAATGTCTGAAATATGGGCATGGCTGCTTGATGGCATTGTTTCTGTACAAAAATAATGAAATGTAATGTTATCGGGCCGATATTTTTTTTATTGAAAAATTTACGAAACAAAATTAATTTTTCTTAATTTTTGTATTTTACGCTATTTTTTTTTTTTTAAATATTTTAAAATATTACATTTTTAAAATGATACGAAACATTATTTACATTACATTTTTTAATTACATTATACATTTCAGTGCATAGCGCTGGAAGACAGCATGCACGGGACCAGATCCAGAACAGATCCAAAGACAAACAGTACGTCAATACATGCATTACTCTCATACAACCGACATTATGATTTAAAAAACAACCTACAACACGTGACTTATGTGAAATGGTGCTGGGACCTACCCTTTTATATTTTCCTGGTTCATCACTGTGCAGTTAAAAATAATGGGTGCAATATTACTGTTAATTATACAAAGATGAATCTGAAAAGTATATGCCACTTGTGATAAGCTTAGTTTTAATATATATTATTAAATAGATATTACTGGCCATAAATATTACTTATAATAAGCAAAATGTATTTACTAATCCACAGATTTTAAATATTAATAAATCTAAACAATGTCTGTTGTAACATATATATTCTCATATGATATATTTTTGCCACAACCTATCTTTGTCCTATATGCTAGATTTCTAAATGTCTATTTATAATACTGATAGCTGATAAAACATCTTGAAATTCTTATATATTTCATTTTTTAACGTGTGAAGAGGTTCTACACATAACTGCCATCATGCATAAAAGATCTTTACATGTTAGGAAATGCTATATTAGCTAGGCAAACAGACATTTAGAATTTAGCATCCTCATTAAAGCAGAATTGAAGAGAAGGCAAGTATGAAAAAAATATCTACTGCATTTTAACAAGTTAAAACATATTATCATTTCAAGATAATGATGTAATTACCATTACTAAATTAATTACATATAAGGCAATTACTTTGTATAATTTCTTTAAGTAAAATATACTTCCTGTCAATGTAAAATAAAAACTCTAGAAAAATTTTATTTAAGGATGCATTATAAAATTCTAAATTAAAATGACAGGATCATAAAGTCAATCGTTATGTTCTTCAGAATGATAGATGTGGTGCTATTGAATATTCTACTATAAGAAAATAACATTATTAGATTGGAAACATGTAATGTATAAACAATAACAGACTTCATTAAAAATATTTTACAACAAATTTAAATATAGTCCAAAGAGGAGACAGGCTATTTACATTATAAAGATTATCTCAAAGACATTCTAAAGAAATACAACAATAATGTCTTCATTCAAAAGGTATGGGTGAGGATAAAATATAATGGAAAGATATAATTAGACAAAATGTTAAAGTATTTCAAAAGTAAATTTCATTGCAGAAAAAATCAACAGACTAAAAAACCTATATATAATATATATAAACAAATTTATGTTTCACAGATGTTTTTTTT
Source organism: Epiperipatus broadwayi (assembly GCA_028023455.1). Taxonomy (NCBI): domain Eukaryota; kingdom Metazoa; phylum Onychophora; class Udeonychophora; order Euonychophora; family Peripatidae; genus Epiperipatus; species Epiperipatus broadwayi. Next base: position 1,842,791 of record JAQFVV010006204.1, read on the forward strand.
TTTGTTTTTTTTATAATCATCTCAAAATTCATCTTAAACTTTTTATTCTTTGTTTTTTTTTTCTCCCTCTTAATTTTCCATTCTAGCATTAGACTGATCACATTCACTGGCACATGACTGCTAATATGACAACAGTTAAACAATCAATATCTATATTATTTATATTACTATTATTATTAAGATTTTTTAAACTTTTCCGGATTCCTAATTTATGTCTCTTTGAAAAATAGTGTTTGTTTAATATTTCAACAATACATTTTTGTATAAATTAGTGTCAAAATTTTAGATTCACAGAAAATCATAGGACATACTATAGCTTAAATAATTGTGGTTATTGATTCTAAAGGTATGCCACTATATCCACAAATATTTTTCAGGGTTTTTTTTCATTGCAATTCTTTTTTTAAGTATCATAGCATCGGCCGGGACGTGAACCCGCAACACAGGCAAGTGCAAAGCAGTCACACTGACCTCTCGACCACCAATGCAAGACAATGCAATTCTTTTTTCTTTGTTAATCTGCCATAAATCTTTTAATACTTTCTCTTATTTATCTTTTTCATATTTATCCATAATCTCATCTGTTCACTAGCTTCTTTAATTTTTTATTATTAAATGTTTCCAGTCTTGTTCATTTTTTAGTTAAAAATGTAATTGCATCAACATATTTAATATTACTAATGTTTATTCTGACAATCCTGAATCCATATTCATTTTGAACCAATATAGATTTTTCACCGAGTATTTGGTATACATTTGCATATACATTTTCTTTATATTTTCAGTATATATTGGAAAATATATAGACAGTATATCAGCACTAAAATGATATTACTATTTCTGTATGATTTACAACATTAAATATATTACAATTTTTATTCTTTTTGACAGTTATTTTTCGATAACTATTTTTTTGAATCAAAATCAATTTGTAAGAACTTCTCAGATAGTAAAATAATCAAATGCCATTTTTAAAATGTTGGCTATAGTATATCCACCATGTAAGGTTTTTCAGGATATCATAACATGTACATACTTATTAATACGTAGTTCTATTTTCAAAAATAGATACTAAAGATAGTAAATATATATAAAAAAATCAGTTGCTGATTATGCCACTAAATGTTTATTCATGGAAATTTCAAATAATAGCTGCAAATTCAGGCTGCTAATAATCTACATATATGAAATAAAAAAAATTCCATGATGATAAAATAAATATTTATTTTACAATAAACGAAGCATACATAATTTTCATGAGCTAACTAAAAAGATTTTTTTTTTAATTCAAAAAATATAAATAATAAAAAAAGGACAAAAATAAGACAATGCTTAATATTGATCAAATTATATGCCACAGAGAGAAATCATAATTTTGAGAACAAAATTTTGAAATATTCCTTATATGGTAAAAAAAAAACCACTTTTTTTTTTTAATAAAATAAAACAATAAATAAATGAGTTATTTATTCTCTTATGCAAAACATCAGGTCTATCTATCATCTACATATCCAGCAATCGATCCATCTATATATATAATCTGATAAGGCTGCAGAAAAAAGTTTGCTATTAACTGAAAGGAGACCCTTTGATTCCTCTTGGAGACCTTAAAGGAACCAAGCAGGGCAAATTCCTAATGTCAACTCTATATGTTCTTGTCATTGCAGCTGTTATTACTATGTGATTATTCATATAATATACAGACATGAATGGGCTGCTCACCAACATGCATTAACCAAAGTGGTGAGGTTATTGGCATTTTACCTCTGACTTTAAGATCAAGAAACACCATGGTCGTTCTTCTCAGTTGCCTGATAAGGCAGAATGAATGTTAAATGATAAATATTTTTCCGATATATACAATCATGACAGATAAAAATAAATCATGGCCTTATTCCCATGAGGCTGTAAAGTCACCAACCAAGGCAGCAGATGGTGGCAGAAAGTGTAGAGTGCTAAGAATCCTCTGATTGTGAACCCAAGTTGTTATTTGATGATGATGTTTTATTTAGGTCCTTACAACTGCAGATCACTTTTAAGTGAAGGAAGATTGAAAGAATTAGAAGAACTGTCTTATATTAAATGGGCCATTATTGGATTTTGTGAAGTTAGAAAAAAGGTGAAGAGACAAATGATTTAAAAAGTGAACACGTACTCTACTATAAAGGCACAAATATTGAAAATACAAGTGGAGTAGAATTTCAGTATAAATAAAAAGTGGAAGAACAACATTGTGGCATTTGATGATGTATCAGCCAGAGTAACAAGATTACTTATACAACTTAATAGCAGATACCAAATGCAGATAATTCAGGTTTATGCCCAAACAAGTTGTCGTAGTGATGAAGTAGTAGAAGATGTTTATATGGATGTACAAAAGGCTTTTGATCAGAGTAAACTACATTTTAAAATTGTTACGGGAGACTTTAATGCTAGAATTGGTAAACAAATGAAAGATGAAAGTGCTGTAGGTAATTTTGGTTATGATAATAGAAATGAGAGAGGACATAGACTTGTGGAGTTTGCAGAAAAAAAAAATTATATTATGAATTCTTTTTTTGAGAAAAAAGATAAAAGAAAATGGACATGGAAGCATCCAAATGAAGGCACAGCAGAATTGGATTATTTTTTGACTAACAGAAAATACATATTTCAAGATTGTTAATGTTCTTAAAAAATTTAACACAGAAAGTGATCATCGATTAGTAAGATATAAGATACAGGTTAATGCAAAACTAGTGAAACAAAAATTAAGAAAAACAATATTTACAATTGATATTCCTAATCTTCAGAAACACTCTAATGAATTTAAATTAGAACTTACAAATCGCTTTCAAGTATTAATAGATTTTGAACATGATTCAGATTTGAATGAAATTAATATGAAAATAACTGATACATTTTTAAAAACTGCAACAAAGATAGCTGGTAGAAAAAAGCAGCAATTGACCAATAAAATTTCTACTGAGACTGGAGAATTTATGAAGAAAAAAAGGAATATGAAAATATATAAAAATGATGTATTAAAAAGGTTTGAATATCTCGAATTTTGTAAAATGGTGTGAAAAAGAATTGAAAATGATATAAGAAAGTATAATTGTGAACTAGCAAGGACAGCTGTAGAAGAGAATAAAAATCTCAAAAGTGTAAAACACCATTTTGCTATGGGCAGGAAATTTATATCTGCAATAAGAAAAAAAGATAGAATTATTACTAAAAAGAGAGATGACATCATGAAATGTAAAAAGATTCTATTAAAAATTATATAGTAATAAAAAACAAGTACCTCCTATATCTATTATATCTTCCGAATTGCCCAGACTTTTAAAAGAAGAAGTGAGTCATGCAATTGAATTTATGAAGAAAGTAAAGGCTCCAGGTAATGATGGAATTATAATTGATATATTAAAAAAAGCAGGTGAAGAAATAGGATTTTTTTTAGCAAAGTTATATACCAAATGTCTAAATGATAAAGATGTAACAGATGATTGGAAGAATGCAGTATTAATATTAATATTTAAAAAAGATGATAAAGAAGATATTACAATTTACAGACCTATCAGTTTTATACAAAATTTTTATCAAGATAATTACAACTTGCCTACAGAAAACATTAGATTTCCACCAAACAAAAGAATAAGCTGGATTTAAATGTAGTTTTATTTTAGTACAGTAGATCATAGCAGGTATTGAGAGAAGTTACAGAAAGGACAAATGAATATGAGTTGCCATTATGCTTTGGATTTGTAGATTATGAAAGGCATTTGATTCTATAAATATTTCTTCAGAGTTTAAAGCATTGGATCATCAAGGTATAGATCTAGGATATTGTCATATTTTAAAGAATATTTATAAAAATGCAACAGCAACAATTAGATTACATAATGATACTAGGAAAGTCAACATTGAGAAGAGTGTAAGACAGGGTGACTCCATATCTCCAAAACTTTTTATAGCAGTGCTGCAAGAAATATTTTTTGGATTAAAATGGAAAGCTAAAGGAGTGAAATTAAATGAAGATTAGATTTTGCAGATGATGTAGTTGTTTTTGCAAATAATGCTTTAGAGCTACAGGAAATGTTGCAAGAGTTATCAGATGAAAGTAGAACTAAAGATAAATGTTAAAAAGACTAAGTTATATTTAATGGATTTTCTCAAAATAAGAAATAAAGATTGATTATGATGAGTTAGAAGAAGTTAACAGTTACAAATACCTTGGTCAGATTAATAATATAGATGAAAACATAATGGATGAAATTAATCATAGAATTAAACTTGTTGGAGTGCTTTTGGTAGAAATAAGGATACTAAAAGGAAATATGCCTATGTGTTTGAAAAGAAAGGTTTTTAATAAATGTATTTTACCAGTTCTTCCTTATGGATCTGAGACTTGGATAATCAATAGAAGTGCAATACAGAGACTTCAGACCACTCAAAGAAATATGGAGAGATGCATGTTGGGAGTAACAAGAAGAAATCGAAAACGCAATATATGGGTAAGAGAACAAACCGGTGTTACTGACTTCATTGAAAAAATTAAAAGACTGATGTGGAGTTGGGTTGGAGATATTGCTAGAAGAGATGATAATAGATGGACAATTGAAATCTTAAACTGGATTCCAAGAGAATGTAAAAGACCCAGAAAGAGACCGCATGTGAGATGGATGGATGAAATAAGAAAGTGTACAGGGGTGATGTGGAGAAGAGAAGCTAAAGATCAGAGAAGATCAATTGAACTTGGAGAGACCTTCATCCTGCAGTGGATTGATAATGGTTGAAGATGATGATAAATCTGATAATCTTCATAAATAAAAGAGAATGGACTAAAAGTGAGTGAGTGTTTCTAGTACTCACTTAATTTTAGTTATTTTACTAAAACTAAATTATTTTAGTTCATTTTTCCCATTTACACTGTTTATCATGTAATATTTTCTTGTGCTTTTAAAAATACTTCAACAATGATTTATATAAATAAGTCATTGTATTATTTTATTTTATTAAAAAAAACTGTAATTCTCATTCACATATTAATCACCAATTACCTTAGGGATCATATATTTTGAATTATTTTATCATATTATTGTTTAGTCCAAGAATATATTTGTTTCTTTTTTAAAATAAAAAGAAACATAAGTAAGATATTATTAATATTTGTATCAGTATGATAATTTAAAATTTGAATATAGTAAAAATTATAATGATTTATACAAAGATTAGCAAATTATCAGGATTTATATGCAAATTAATAGTTACATTGCAAGGGTCCACAATTAATTTTATAATTTAGATATCATAACAAAAATGAAATAAGTTTGTTTTTTTAGTAAAAATAAACTTATTGGAAGAATGAATGATTAATTCATAAATAAATAATAATTTAGATACAGTATATTAAAAATGCTTGCTCAGGTTTGGTATCTGAAAAGAAATAATTTCAAAATCTTTTTAATCAACAATGTGATAAATAAAAAACTATTAGGAATAATAGACATGCTTGCATAAATATTGTTCTTGATTTTGTTTAAAAAATATAGTTTTTTATTTATTTATTTACTGTGAAAAAACATTCAATTTAGCTGATTTAAATTTCTTTTCTTTTTTGTATTAATATTCCCTGAATTTATTATTTATTTCTATTTGTTAAAAGTATATTTAGAATTTGCAATAAAAAAACAACCATCTTATATTATACTGTAAAAACAAATTATCTGTTGTTTGCATTTTTTTTATTTTGCAATGATTAATTATATTTAATTGAATGTAAGTTCATCCATCACTATCCACTCACATCATATTTGCAACAATGAAGAAGAAAATGGATGGTGAAAAATAAAATCCTTAATTAATTATATAAAAACATTTTATGAACTATCACAGTCTACTTAATTAAACACATTTTTTAAAGCAAATATTTTAAACTGATTCCATTGAAAGAATAAATAATTTAGAAAAATGAAATGGTTAGATAAAATATTTAAATTATAATATAAAAACAATATACATCATAAAATATAAAATTTATTAATACTGTTTTATAACCACTGCTGTTAACATTTGCTTTATTGATTACAACACCTTTGCTCCTCTTGACTATGCTAAATATAAAATGATCTTATGAACATGGGTATATATTAGATCAATATTCCAATCTAATAAAAAAATATCTTTATGACACTAGAAGGTGCAATTAAAACAGATTATGATGAATAGGCTAGTTTAATATTTGGGGTAGGGTGGGGTGGGGGTGGGGACAGTTATTAAATTTCCATTTCTCTAAAACAAAACAAAATTAGTTTTTTAAAATGGGTTCATAAAATTAAACTCAATATAGTTTTTTTTGATGAAGTATGTCTGCATTTCAAACTGAAATTTGAAAAGAAATTGGAAAATTCAATTTTTGCTAAATAATTGTGTATATAGATATATAAAAAAATAATAAACAACTCTGATCAAATCACTAAGTAAATAAATTCAATAAATGTTTTACACAAAGTAAAATATACTTTTAAGCTGTAAGGATAACTTACAATATTATTAAGCTCATTTGTTTGTGTGCAATATCAAACCATAAACTTAAAATTATAATTGTAAGTTTATAAATAGTAAATACATTATTCTTTTACATTAAAATACCCATATACACATGTATATAACTTAAATGTTATACTATAAATTTTTAATAACAAAAGACAAGTCAAATAAATAGTTGTTTTAATGAAATCAAATATTAAAATGATTATTTTTCAATCATTCATATATATATAAAATAATTATTTAAGTTGATTAATATCACTAATCAAAACGCAAAACATAAAGATAACCTTAGGTCAAGTCATATCTTAGCAACTAAATGTGAAAGTAAAAAAATTAGAACTCAATTGTGCAATTATTAATTATGATGCATTCAACAATAATCAAATACAAAATCGTGAAATGAAATACCAATTTAACATATGCTAATAACTGGAAGTTGATTACACTATAAAAGCTAAATCAAATAATTTCCAAATTAATTCTATCTTTTACAAATGAACTAGTCACTATGCTTAGTTATTTTGTTGTGTTTGAATACTGAACATATTGAAAAGATAGATCAATAGTTTGAATGAATTTTCCTTGTTTATAAAATCTCAGTTAACATAGAACTCTAATATCACTCAAGAAAAGAGAGTAAATGATAATTTCAAAAACGAAATTATTTTTAATATAATATTTAGAGAAATTCTTAACAAGATTGTTGAAAACTTGAATTTTAAGGAAGATAAATATCATTAAAAACACTTATATATCTCAACAAAATTACTTTAAGAAGATTTCAAGTTATATAAAATGCATTGTGAGTAAAGACAATTTGCCATAGGATCAAATGCTATTGTTCTAACCTAAAATAGTGTAATTACTCATTCCTACTGAAATGCTTAATATACAAATAGTTCATCTATATAATTCAATATCCAACATCAATTTATAGCGAGATGATTTACAAAAAGAGATGCCAACATCACATGAGAGGAATGTTTCTGAACAATGGAGTATACTGACTGCTTCATCAATGATTGATGACTGTAAAATAAAAGAACTTTATTCTTAATGAATATTACTACTCAAATTATGGAAATGAATAGGACAATACCATAAACTTTTAATACATCATATCATCTTTGCATATCAACAGCCATAAATATCTAATTTTATTTCCTTTGCTTCTTAAATCCATTTACATTGGAATAATACCATTTTAGAAAATCATTACATAAAAAGAAAATGGAAAGATCATTGAATTAAATATTTTTTTATTTAATAAAATTTAGGTCTTCCTTGTAAAGTGAGTTGACTAGGGTAATAAATAAACTTAATATGAAGGTAAGATTTTATTGTTATTCATATTAAATTCATTCACTTATGACAAGACAGAATTTTTGTTTATTACTAATTTAATTAATTTAGTAATATTTATTCATTTTTCTGTATAAATGACTAATATCCTTGGATAAAAGGTCTTTTCTTTCAATGATTCAGACCATATGTAGATGGGGGTCACATAAAAAGTGGAATTCCCTCAAAAGGATTCAATATTATAAAAGCCTTCATTTATACTTTATCGTTTAATTTAAATTTAGTTAGTGCTATTATAATTTTTTGAAATTATAAAATTTTATGTATTGTTTTATAACTTAATAAATATTGTTTGTGTTATGATACATATCTACTATGGGGATATGGGAAGATATCATTTCAAATTTTATATACTAATATAGTAGAAATATATTTAAAGCACTTATAATTATAAGTTTTGATATACAAAGATAAATTTGAATTGTTGTCAGTTAATAAATATTGTTAAATTTTTTTTATTTTAAGAAAGTCTCTGATTTACTTAAATTATTTATTTTGTTTTCATAATAAAATAAGATTGAATATACATACCCATATATACATATCATCCTAACTTAACACCATAATAACTTGATTGAAAGTAATTTTGAGAATCTATTGAGATTATATTAAGTGTTATTATTATTACTATAGAATAATGATGGATCCCTATAGACAGTTACGTGCAAAATTCACTCTGAATTCGAATACTGAGCATAACGGAATAATCAAGAGAGGTGAAGATTGGATGAACTAGTCTAAGTTGTACCTATATTTAAATTATCTCATTTGAAATAGATGCAATCATGGATTCAATTTTTATCACATCATTCATAGCATCCTATATGAAGACCTTAAGTCCAACTATAGTTAGATGTGTTCACCCTCATTCTTTAAGGGAATGTGAACGATTACAAAGCTAATAAAAAATTGTTCAAACACAGACATACACACAACAATATTAATTAAAATTACAAATTATTGTTTAACTGAATATTATTACATCATTGTTTCAGAGCTTTATTTGAATTAGAAATGAACCATGCTTCTTTTTCATTTTCATGGCCATTTTATGTAACATTGCATAAATGTACTGAAAGCCCATTTAGCAACTTTTGAATAGGTTGAAAGTATATTTTACTCCATATCAAACATTTAGTGTGTTTATATATATATAATGTGCATAAATCTGGTACAATTATATATTAGCAAATATGATTTTCACATTTTAATATTTTTGTTCCATCATTTATTTATCACATGTATTTAAAATTATGTCATAAAAACACACATAATAAAAAAAACGATTGTTTAGTTGCTAATTCTATTTAATTTATTGCATATCATTTATAATACAAAACTGTCTTCAATCCATTTGTTAAATTTAAAAGTGATTTCATTAATGCATGTTTACTTTTAGCATTTATTAAATGAATAAAATTAATAATGATTCTGTAAGAGAAGATACATATCTCCATAATAATGAAGAATTATTAACAGAATATTCTTTCAAAAACAATAAAGATAAAGGAATTTGCATAGATCTGAAAAATGATTTGAAACTAATAAAAAGATAAATAGAAAGCTATAAAAAATCATAAGTAATAGCCAGCTGTCTGGAATAATGAAAGTTAAAAAGAAAAATAGAACGAAATAATAGTATTTATATTAAAAAAATAAATAAAGTTATTTTGTTAACTGTTATTTTAAAATTAGAAAGCTTTAGCAATGGTCATTCTTTATTCAAATCTCAATCTGATTACACAGCATATTGTTTACTTATATATGTAATTACAAATCATCCAATGTGCAGAAAAGAATTCAAGATGCTCCAAAATTGTGTGACTGTGTGGACAATTCCAAAGAGTAGTGCAGATAATAAAGGAGTAATGAAAATACCCATACCAGTCCTCTGAATCTGAATGTGGTGCTGGAAGATATAGAAGCATCCTTACTCCCATAACAAATAAAGTTGATTTATTCCAACTAATATCAATTTAGGATCAGTTCAGATAAATGATTATCACAGCATTACCGTTTCTTATGCTTACACAAGCTATTAAAATAGTAGCAACTTTCTCCATGCAATAATGCCATTTAATATAAGCTATGAATTAGACATTATACAGGAATTTAAATGCACAAATCTTCTGGCATTATTGTATGGAGACAGTTGCTATTATTTTATTTCCATATAAATGAGTTAGTGATTATTATTAGGAAAATATAATCAATTTATATCAGCATTACTTCATTGAAATCATACAATGAATAATCAGACTATGTAAATTTATAATAATGAATAGTTCAGGAAATGATCAGAATACTAACCAATATTGTGCTGGATGAATTTTATTTTTGTTATTATGCTTAAATAAAAAAATAGCACCAATGGTTGTGATCAATTTCCATAAGATATATAGCAATATATCAATAAATTATTTAGGATGAAATATTCAAGTCATAAAATCCAGCAACGATGATCAAAAATAAACAAGTGTTAGGAGTATACAAAAGAATTGAATGGAGGATAAGATTAGGAATAAAGAATATATATATATGATGGGACATAAGGATTAGGCTAAGGCAAGATTTGAGATAAGACAAAATAAATCAAATATAACCAAAACAATGTGAAATAGAATTGTATGAAAGAAAATGAGTTAAAATATTGAGTCGGGTAATAAGATATAACTAAAGTTTTAGTGCAGACAACATTGTTCTTCATTTTTAGAAGTGATTTAATAGTATGAACTAATAATTAAAGCAAATAAGGATCTGTAAAGTTAAGAAGTTGAGTCAAGAGAGAGAAAACATGAAAATTGAAGTAGTTAAAAATCCCACATCAAATACATAAAAAATGAGCTGTATGGGAACATTAGAAGTTTTTGCTGAATTTATTCAGCAAACAAATTCATGAAATGTTATTAACTGAAACACACAGACTTATTATATACCTGTATTTATATATGTAATATATAGGGTATATGAGCACGGACTTTCACACAATCCACCACTCTCCACACCATCTCATAACATTGATACACTTGAACACATATATGTTGAAAAGATAAATAATCACCAATATACTTATTTCATGCTAAACCAGCAATCACCAGTTGGTCCAGATTACCATTTCTACACATATATGCTATAAGTGCTCAGATATATATTAAGATAACCAATCCTTATACTTTAATGGACAGGCTTCAATCTACTCCACACTCCAACTCTTCAACCGTCCATCCAATTGAAAATCTGATGATAGAATGCTCAAAGGCCACCATGAGGCTGAGAATCTTGTCACACCCATGTTGACCTAAGGTCAATCTGACCCCTCATACCCAGAACATAATACATTTAATACAAGGGATGGGCAAACATCTCTACTATGTAATAACTGAAACACACGGGCTCATTATATACCTGTGTTTATATATATAATATATAGGGTATATGAGCACAGACTTTCACATGACCCACCACTCTCCGCACCATCTCATAACACTGATACTTGAACACATATATGTTGAAAAGATAAATAATCACCAATATAGGTATTTCATGCTAAACCAGCAATCACCAGTTGGTCCAGATTACCATCTCTACACATATATGCTATAAGTGCTCAGATGTATATTAAGATAGCCAATCCTTATACTTTAATGGACAGGCTTCAGTCCACTCCACATTCCAATTCTTCAACCGTCCATCCAATTGAAAACCTGATGATGGAATGTCAAAGGCCACCCTGAGGCCGAGATTCTTGTCACACCCATGTTGACCTAAAGTCAATCTGACCCCTCATACACAGGACATAATCTATTTAATACAAGGGATGGGCAGACATGTCTACTATGTAATAACTGGAACACACAGATGGTAATCTGGACCAACTGGTGATTGCTGGTTTAGCATGAAATATGTATATTAGTGATTATTTATCATTTCAACATATATGTGTTCAAATGTATCAGTGTTATAAGATGGTGTGGAGAGTGGTGAGTCATGTGAAAGTCTGTGCATATATCTATATAGTACATATATAAACACAGGTATATAATAAGCCTGTGTGTTTCAGTTATTACATAGTAGAGATGTCTGCCCATCCCTTGTATTAAATGTATAATGTTCTGTGTATGAGGGGTCAGATTGACTTTAGGTCAACATGGGTGTGACAAGAATCTCAGCCTCAGGGTGGCCTTTGAGCATTCCATCATCAGATTTTCAATTGAATGGACGGTTGAAAAGTTGGAGTGTGGAGTGGATTGAAGCCTGTCCATTAAAGTATAAGGATTGGTTATCTTAATATACATCTGAGTACTTATAGCATATATGTGTAGATATGGTAATCTGGACCAACTGGTGATTGCTGGTTTAGCATGAAATACCTATATTGGTGATTATTTATCTTTTCAACATATATGTGTTCAAGTGTATCAGTGTTATGAGATGTTGTGAAGAGTGGTGGGTCGTGTGAAAGTCTGTGCTCATATACCCTTATATATTACATATAGAAATGTGTTATTGTAAAATAGAAACTTTAAAATTAGATTGAAGCTATAACATTAACAGCTATATAGTATTTTTTTAAAGTATATATAGATAAATAACTATTTATATACACTAATGTATAATAAACACTAAAATAGCTTTTCAGAGATTCTGAATCATTTAAAAAAATTCAAGGATTTAAATCAAATCAAATTTTCTATTATAGTTAAATTAAATGGAAGGTGATTAAAAATTATGAAACAATATTAATTAAAATTAATATTTACTGTGGTGTACAAAAAAGAGAAATTGCAATAGATTTTTCATGGTGAATTAAAATTGTCAGTGACAAAATAAAAACTTTATTGTTTTTATAAAATGCATAAATCTTTCAAATACCATAAGAAATTACTCTTTATGCAGTAAAGAAGATGATGCTTTCTTTTGCATTATGGGTGTTATAAAAAAAAATTAATCCATGACAGTGATTTCATTCTTATAAAAGTTTACTAATTTTTCTCCCCATTTTGGTAAAAGTTTATGCAGTGTTCAAGGTCAAGCAAATATATATATATCAAAATACAGTACAATTTACATAAATTATATTATTTTTAGAAATACTTTCGACTATACATTTTGTAATCTTTATCAACTATATAACATTGAATAATCAAAACGAGACAACCTTTAACAATCCCCATAGTTCAATTCAGATTTCCCACAATTCTGTTATTTTAACATTTGATGACTGGCGATTCATTAACATTTGACGATTTCTTGAAATCAACATAGTCTTTCTTATTTTACGTTTATTATGACAACGTTCAATTTGAATAATTTTCATATTTTTATAATCAAATTTAAATCCATATTGACAAGATTTATTATGATCAAAAATAACAGATGATGAAGGTTTATTTACATCTATTCCAGATTGTTTCTCTTTTTGAATTCTATTATATAAAAGCATATGCTCTTTTATTCTCTTCTCAAATGTACATTTAGATTCACCGATGTATTGTAAGCCATATCCACATATCAATCTATATATAATAGAATTTTGATTAAACTTTGAATTTTGAATTTAGAGTTATTAAGTAATCTATTTATATTATTTGTTGAGAAAAAAGCAATATGCCACAAACCATTATAAATTCTCCTAATTATTCAATGTTATATCGTTGATAAAGACTACAAAATGTATAGTCAAAAGTACTTCTAAAAATAATATAATTTATGTAAATTGTAATGTATTTGGATATATATATATATTGATTTATATATTACATATATTGTGGAACGAATAAAGATATCAAACTTTATTACATATATATATATTATGACCTGGTTTTGCACCAGAAATATTATTTGTAATTGTATACTATTGTATCAGTAATATCTGATATCATCTTATAAAAAATAAAAAAAAAGAAAACATGAAATTTTTAAAAAAATTTTGGTAAAGACTTAAAACTATATTTAAAAGTATTTATAGGTGTAATTTGAAGATTATTAGATATTTAATATTTTACTTTAGTGTATAATCAATGATAGGATAGGGGGTGGCTTGTCACAAAAGTGGTCAGTTCAGTTAAGGTTGATTCTAATTGGTTTTATTTGTTTACAGAACAGTATTAAGAGTTGTTTGGGTGATTCTCTAGTTCATTTGCTTTTCACATTTTAATCTATAGTATAAACAGTGAAATATGTTTAACTCATCATCATTAAATTTGTCATTTCAGTCACATCAGTTTGATACCTATAGTACATTATTTGTAAATATTCATTTACATCTGTATCATTATCCAACTTCATTTTTCATTCACCTGCTTCATGAAACCATCAAATATCACATCTCATATCCAAATATTTAATTTTACCATTACTAGTTTAAAAACCAGCTTAATTACCTTTTTAAATGAATTGATGGATCACTGGACTGGTGAATTATTAAACAACAAATATGCTGTAAAATATTTTATTTGTTAAAATAATTGTTATCAATTTATTCTGTTGTTTTGAGAAATACAGAATATTTAATTCTTAGTTCAATTTAATATTTTTTTATTTAAAAGACAAAATAGTTTTTTTTTGTTTCTATTGTTTTTTTCTACAAAAAAATTTCTTGCATAAATTAAGTCTTAGTCTCTATCTGATGACCTTTGAACTTTCAAAATGACTTTAGATTGAAAGAATAAATGCTGGGTAATTTTTTTTGAGGGCTATAAAAAGGGTTAAATATAATTCTAAAGGAAGACTACCAAAGAAAACTACTACCAAACTCTCTGCTGATAGAACTACAAAGTATTATTTAAACATAGCTTGATAGGGCAGTTTTATTAAAAGCCTATTCTTCCAAGAAAAAAAAGCCAAGTTTAAAGTACTAAAAAGTTTCTGGATGATAATCGCATGAACAACCTAAAGGTACATTGATTTTATTCTTAATTGACAGTTTCAGAATTCTCAATCATTATTTTAAATGCATGAGTGTATTTACATTATAACATATTTAAAATTAATTAGTAATATGAAGAATGAAATGAAATTATGTAATTGTATTTCAAAATCATTTTATTGAAATTTTATTCCTACTTGTGAAGAAGACAGAAGAATGTTTGTTTATTTTACAAAATTATTATTCTCAATTTTAAATTATAATATTAAGGGAACAACTGCAACATGTGCATATCTTCATTATGTCAGAAAATATATGCGAATTATTATTAAGTTTCTCAAAAACTCTTTATAATAAATTTTGTGCTAGTTATAAAGAAAAAGGTTAAGAAAGATGTATAGGAATCATTTATTTTATTATCATTTTATTGAAATACTTGCCTGACTATTTATAATTTTTTTTTTGCCTATTAGAAAATAAGACTAAATATATAATTCAACTAAGTATTTAATTATTTTTCCTAATTACTATAAGAAATGGATATAGAAAGTCGATGAAACTGATTATGACTTTTATTGCATTAATTGTCCTCTTGTTTGCAATGGAATTTCTTATACAGAATGGAAAGTTAAATAAATGTTATCAGTTCAAATAATTGTATATGTTTTATGAATGGCTCTGAAAAAAGAAAATAAACATGAAATAAATGCTTAATACATATTATGAATAAAATGTGAATTATTACTTCTTTTATATAACATTGATAGCAATTTCATTAGCACCGCTAAGAACATTGGATGTGCTATACTGGAGTCAAAATAATATTATTTGTTTTCCTGCAGGAACATGTTGTTTTTGTCAATAATTATCTCTGTATGCTTATTATTATTATTATTATTATTCAAGACATGACCGAGGGATGTCATGTATAAACTGCAATAAACTTTTCGTTTTCAACCCAGAAGAAAAAAACAAAAGAACTTTATTTATTTAATCATATTTAGTATGTAGATAGTATAAAGGTTGTTTTATGATTTTATTATTTTTATTATTATATTTATTATGTCTACAAGAACGTCTCCTAAATGTACAATATTAAGGAAATATTGTACAAGGTATTTATTATTATTTTAGTATAAGCTTTATTGTGTGCCATATATAAATGTATGGGCTTGGTAAAATGGAGATGTCCATTGAAGGTTAAAAGGGGTGAACAATTATTTTAAAAGAGTTTCATTACATAAAATCTATAATACATCTTTGTGTTTTTTTTTTAATAGATTAGAAAATCATTATTTTCAATAATTATTTAACCTAGAACATAAAGCTTCATTATTTATCTAAGTTAAACTTTTGCTTTGGATTTGTGCTAATATAAATGCACTATAAAAAGATTATTTTGTCTTCTCTTGCCAATAAAAATTATTGCCTTATTTTTCAACCTTAATTAATATGTTTTAAATTATAAATATTATATCAGAGGCTGCAGAAAGGAGTTTGCTATTAACTGAAAGGAGACCCTTTGATTCCTCTTGGAGGCCTTAAAGGAACCGAGCAGGGCAAATTCCTAATGTCCACTCCATACGTTCTTGTCGTTGCAGCTGTTATTACTATATGTTTATTCATATAGTATACGAACATGGATGGGCTGCTCACCAACACGCATTAGCCAGCGTGGTGAGTTTATTGGCTTTTTACCTCTGAGTTTAAGATCAAGAAACACCATGGTCTTTCTTCTCAGTGCCTGATAAGGCAGAATGAATGTTTGTGTAAATGATAAAGATTTTTCCCAATTATACAATTATGACAGACAAAAATAAAGCATGGCCCTTAATCCCAGGAGGCTGTAAAGTCACCAACCAAGGCAGCGGTTGGTGGCCGAAGGCGGAGGGTGCTAAGAATATCCTGGAGGCGGACCCAGGCTGCCATTTGATGATGACTTTTTATTTAGGTACTTACAACTGCAGATCACTTTCAAGTGAAGGAAGATTGCAAGAATTAGAAGAAGAACTCTCTTATATTAAATGGGATATTATTGGACTTTGTGAAGTTAGAAGAAAAGGTGAAGAGACAATTGATTTAAAAAGTGGACACATGCTCTATTATAAAGGCACAAATATTGGAAATACAAGTGGAGTAGGATTCATTATAAATAAAAAGTGGAAGAACAATATTGTGGAGATTGATGGTGTATCAGACAGAGTGGCAAGATTAGTTATACAACTTAATAGCAGATATCAAATGCAGATAATTCAGGTTTATGCCCCAACAAGTTCTCACAGTGATGAAGTAGTAGAAGATTTTTATATGGATGTACAAAAGGCTTTTGATCAGAGTAAACAACATTTTAAAATTGTTATGGGAGATTTTAATGCTAGAATTGGTAAACAAATAAAAGATGAAAGTGTTGTAGGTAATTTTGGTTATGGTAATAGAAATGAGAGAGGACATAGACTTGTGGAGTTTGCAGAGAAGGAAAAACTTTATATTATGAATTCTTTTTTTGAGAAAAATGTTAGAAGGAAATGGACATGGAAGCATCCAAATGAAGGTACAGCAGAATTGGATTATATTTTGACTAACAGGAAATACATATTTCAAGATTGTAATGTTCTTAATAAATTTAACACAGGAAGTGATCATCGATTAGTAAGGGGTAAGATACATGTTAATGTAAAACTAGAGAGACAAAAATTATTAAAAAAAACTATATTTACAGTTGATATTCCTAATCTTCAGAAACATTCTAATGAATTTAAATTAGAACTTACAAATCAGTTTCAAGTATTAGTAGATTTTGAACATGATTCAGATTTGAATGAAATTAATATGAAAATAACTGATACACTTTTAAAAACTGCAACAAAGATAGCTGGTAGAAAAAAGCAACAATTGACTAATAAAATTTCTACTGAGACTAGAGAACTTATGAAGAAAAGAAGGAATATGAAGATATGCAAGAATGATGCATTAAAAAGAATTGAATATCTCGAATTTTGTAAAATGGTGCGGAAAAGAGTTGAAAATGATATAAGAAAGTATAACTGTGAACTAGCAAGAAAAGCTGTAGAAGAAAATAAAAGTCTTAAGAATGTAAAACAACATTTTGGTATTGGTAGGAAATTTATATCTGCAATAAGGAAAAAAGATGGAATTATTACTAAAAAGAGGGATGACATTATGAAATTGGTAGAAGATTTTTATCAAGAATTATATAGTAATAAAGAACAAGTACCTCCTATATCTATTACATCTTCCGAATTGCCCAGAATTTTAAATGAAGAAGTGAGAAATGCAATTAAATGTATGAAAAAAGGAAAGGCTCCAGGTAATGATGGAATTATAATTGATATATTAAAAGAAGCAGGTGAAGAAACAGAAAAAATATTAGCAAAGTTATATACCAAATGTCTAAATGATAAAGATGTACTGGATGATTGGAAGAATGCAGTAATAATATTAATATTTAAAAAAGGTGATAAAGAAGATATTAGAAATTACAGACCTATCAGCCTTTTATCAGTTTTATATAAAATTTTTACCAAGATAATTACAACTCGTCTACAGAGAACCTTGGATTTTCACCAACCAAGAGAACAAGCTGGATTTAAAAGTGGTTTTAGTACAGTAGATCATATTCAAGTATTGAGAGAAGTTATAGAAAGGACAAATGAATATGAGTTGTCATTATGTTTTGGATTTGTAGATTATGAAAAGGCATTTGATTCTATAAACATTTCTTCAGTGATTAAAGCATTGGATCATCAAGGTATAGATCCAGGATATTGTCATATTTTAAAGAATATTTATAAAAATGCAACAGCAACAATTAGATTACATAATGATACTGGGAAAGTCAACATTGAGAAAGGTGTAAGACAAGGTGACTCCATATCTCCAAAACTTTTTACAGCAGTGCTGCAAGAAGTATTTTGTGGATTAAAATGGGAAACTAAAGGAGTGAAAGTAAATGGAGATTATTTAAGTCATTTAGATTTCGCAGATGATGTAGTTGTTTTTGCAAATAATGCTTCCGAGCTGCAGGAAATGTTGCAGGAGTTATCAGATGAAAGTAGGAAAGTAGGACTAAAGATAAATGTTAAAAAGACTAAAGTAATGTTTAATCGATTTGCTCCAAATATGAAAATAAAGATTGATTATGATGAATTAGAAGAAGTTAACAGTTACAAATACCTTGGTCAGATTATTAATACAGATGGAAACATAATAGAGGAAATTAATCATAGAATTAAACTTGGTTGGAGTGCTTTTGGTAGAAATAACTTGATATTAAAAGGAAATATGCCTATGTGTTTGAAAAGAAAGGTTTTTAACAAATGTGTTTTACCAGTTCTTACTTATGGATCTGAGACTTGGACACTTAATAGAAGATCAATACAGAGACTTCAGACCACTCAAAGAAGTATGGAGAGATGTATGTTGGGAGTAACAAGAAGAGATCGAAAACGCAATGTATGGGTAAGAGAACAAACAGGTGTTACTGACCTCATTGAAAAAATTAAAAGATTGAAGTGGAGTTGGGCTGGACATATTGCTAGAAGAGATGATAATAGATGGACAATTGAAATTTTAAACTGGATTCCAAGAGATTGTAAAAGACCCAGAAGGAGACCACATGTAAGATGGATGGATGAAATAAGAAAATGTGTAGGGGTGATGTGGAGAAGAGAAGCTAAAGATCGGAGAAGATGGATTAAACTTGGAGAGACCTTCATCCTGCAGTGGATTGATAATGGTTGATAATGATGATGATGATGATGATTATATCAGATATGAAATGTTTACCCATTGTTGCGTTTACAGTTAGTAATTAATATTTTAACAATAGTTCTTTACCTATTGGGATTTGAATTGTCTGTATTATTATTATGCTCATATATGTGTGTATGTTATAAAAAACTCAACTATAATAATGTGTAAATTGCAAGTAAAATGATATAAAGTAGATCGGTTTTGAAGGATGGAAATGGACTATTCAAATTTGAAAGATAAGAATTTGTTTAAGCATGAATTTATTGTTCTGTATTATGTTTGATAAGAAAAGTGTTTAGTGGCTATTTGTAGTAAAAGTTAATATTTTATTATGTCTTGTGGGATCGAATAATGTCTTTTTCTTGTTATTTGAATATTTGATATGGTATATTGCCTAGTATATCTTATGGGATAAAATAAAATTCCTTTGTTATAGAAGTATTTGATAGAAGTGGATTGAATCCGCCATTTTGATATTTGATATTATGAATTAGGGTATGTGAAGCCCAGTATTTTATCTCCCTCATTAGTTTGGTGATGAGATTTATTCCCACCAGTTTATGTAGTCTCAGAAGTAGACTTGGGAGTTATTGTCATGTTAGTTATGAAATTAGAATTGTGTAAATCTTTTATCCCATGTGCTTATAGAATGCTTTCATCTTATGCATAGCCATGTGCCAGCTAAGTTATTGATAAAAAGAAGAATAAAAGTAGAATTGATTTCCTCATAAAAACAGCTGTGTTAGAATTAGTGCCGAAGCTTGTTTGGTCCATTGTCATTGTCTGTATTATGATTTATTTACACAGTCATGAGTAAATGATTGAATTGATTAGTATTAATTATTTATTGTATGACACACAGCATAATGCAAACTCATGTGCAAAGTACTAATTTAACAGTTATTAAAAAAATCCATCATTACTGCTTAACTTCAATCATTTTGCATTTATCATTTTAAATTTCATATCATCGGCTTCCATAATATTTAATCATTATTGGTATAAGCAAGCAAAAAAAGACAAATCATAATTAATTAATAGCATTATTCATTTCTGTTTTGCAAAGATAAACATAGTTAATTGATAGAATTATTTCCATTTTGCAAAGTATAATTTAATCTTATTTTGTGTTGATTCTTAGGTCCAAACCCCTTATTTTAGTTAATGTGCATTTTAAAGTAAAAATGCCCAGATTTAGATTTATTTTATAATATTTAACCGATGTGTTTGTTATAGACTTGTTAGATTAATTAATAATTTAAGAGTGATATAAAGCATTTTAAAGTAAAAATGCCAAGATTTAGTTTTATTTCATTATGTAACTGAGATGTTTAACCTATATGGTGTGTTATAGACTTGTTAATTAATAATTTAAGAGTGATATAAAAGACAAGATGTCGAATATAAAATAAATTCTGTAGTTTGTTGCCAGAAATGTAAGGCTATATTATTTCAGTTCCATATGTGTATTAGAAGGGACTGATAAATGAAAACCAATTTTGCAATAAAATATAAAGATTCTATTTTAGTTTATTCTTTAGGGTTAAAGATATAATGTGTTGCCATAAGTCAATCAAAGTGACTTAATAGGCGAAACGTATCAGATATGAAGTTAGAAAATTATCTTGTAATTTCTGCTATTATGTAGGTTTTCAACCACTCATCCAAAACTTATATTTGTTCAAATTGTAAAGAAATTAAATGTTTGTTTAACTATATTTTTATTTAATAAATGTTTTATTATTCAAAAACTATTCAGGATTCTTCTTTACTATACATTCGTGTTTCACATTTCCACACATGCTCACATATTTATTTTATTTAATATGATATAATTGTATTTTCATTTAATAATGATAAATATTCAGACATGATGATATTGATTTCCTTGATCCAAACACTGTATGAAATATTAATTAGCTATGAATTCTCTAAAGGTTTATCATTCAATGATTGTTTAGATAATGAATTGAAATCAAAATGTATCCCATTTCTTTCATTATCTAACTATTATTATTTTGTTAGGGTATTGCTTAACTTATTCCGTTACTGTCATAATATTAAATAATAGCTGTTGAGAGGTAGAGATTTTAGATTAAGCCATGCCATAATAGATTCCCTGAGATATTCAATTATTAATTTAGATCAATATTAATTCAGTTAACTAGATTAGATTAGTGTACAATTAAAAATTTAGTAATGATAGGTTTAGTTTAAGTTCAGATTCAACTTGTTATCCATTATAATTTCTAAATATTATAATTTTATTTCTTAATTTAATTTTATAACATAGTAGAGGTTGTTCTATGCATGTAGATGATGGGAGGAGATGAAATATAGACTATAATTAGTTAATTTAGATGGTAGAATTTTACCAATATAATTCTTATTTATTTTAGAATTTAATAGATGTTTTATTTCCTATTAATTATATATTTCCTCCTGCACCTAATGTACATTCTACACCTCATACACCTCTGTATTCTTCAACTGAGCTAGGTGAAGGTGAAACTTTAATTAAGAGCCTCATAAATAAATTTAAGGTAAAGTTAAATTAATATTTTATTCTATGATCCATAGAATTGGCGCCCCCGGGTATTTGTGGTTGTTGGTGTATTGTGTGAGGGGTTACAATATATATATATATGAGTGTGTACAACAATAATGGGTAAAAAATACACACAATAATTGTGTATAATGATTGTGTGTAATAATTGTATATAATAATTACATGTAACAACTCAAAAGTTAAGTACAACTATCATTTAAACATATATAATAATAAAACAGATATGAAATAAAAAGACTATGTAACAATGCTGAGCATGTAATAAAGTAGTAATGTTGTTAAGTCATGCAACTGTAGTTTGTAGAATTGCATAACCACGCACAAGTAACCCCTTATTAAATAAATTATTTTGCTTAATTTTAAGCTTGGAATAAGTTGATGATGATTAATTATATATGTAAAAATATATAGAGCGAATGTAATTATTGTAAACTGCCATTAACTTCTAAGATATTGTGAAAGCCAGTAGATAATCTTTAACTTATGTTTGTGAGCTGTTCTTCTCTATATTATATCATATTATAATAAACTTATATTTAATTGTCTGTCTTGTAATTCGGAGTTATTCATATAGTTATTTATTTAAGTAATGCATTGTTATGGTAAATATTGATACAATAGAAATTTATCCACATCTTGTTACCCTGAGATCAAACTCAGAACCCTGAGATAAGATAATTATATCCAATAATAATATTAATGTAATAAAATAAAGAGTTAATAATAAGTAAGAAAAAAACTGCAGCAAACCATTAAAATAATTAAGAATTACAAAGATAATAGAATTCTTTTTCTTGATGAAACTATGGTGAGAATTATTAATTATAATAAAATCTTTCATTTTCATCTTGGTTTCAATCAAGGTGCATGAAACCTAATAGGTTTGTCACTAGTTAATATTAACATCAGCAACTAAATGAGTTCATATTTAAATAGTCCTAAATCTAGCAATGTGATAATCTTGAAAAACATTTCACACATCAATAGGAAATCCGTTGATAATTTGAACAATTGATACTTAATTTAAATTACACAATTGTACACATCTTCCAGAAATGCAAGAGTTAAAAACAATGTATGAACACATGTTCAGTGTTAATGCTAAAGTTTATTAAATAATCAAATCATTTAGTGATGGTGCTTCTGAAACCAATTACATCATTTTTTTCAATATATATTAAAATCTGTAATTCTTGATCAAAAAAATATAAAACAAAATTATTGATTTATTGCATTTTAATTATTTTTTGTTTATCTTATTACATTTTATATACTTATGTCAAGCTATCTAATTTAGATTTCACTCTAAACTCAGACTAAATTTGCATAAAAAAATAAAAAAAAACTAAAAATTTCAAGAGAGAAATTAAGTCAGCAAAGAATAATTCAGTCATTGTCAAAAAACCCAAACCAAATTTCAACAGAGAAGCAAAACATCAACAATGAAAACAAGTGCTAGAAAAAGTTGATACATCTCAACTTTCATTTTAAAAAAATGGAATGTTGAAATTTAGTGTCAACAAATTATTTCTATCCATTCACAAAGATGCAATTAATGGACTAAGACTAGAATAACTAATCATTCTTTTAACCAATCTCTTAATAAGCTTTAAATAACAGAAACCATAGTATTTTCTACCAGTTATAAGTAGAATCTATTTTCATGTTGTGTTCTGCACCCCTGTATTTAAATTTGAAGCAATAATTTTGAAATATTATTACTAGCTGTCATAAACATCTCCAAAAATTACTGTCACATTAATTATAACACAATAATAATAATCTTGTAGAAGGAAATTAATCTTCATACATGCGCTATTAGATTAAATTTAAGTGCTCTTATCTGAGCTTATTTTTATATAAATTAACCCTTATTGACCATGTTTAAGGTTGATGATATAGTTACAAATACAGTAACCGACTCACAGTAAACATTAAACATCACATGATCACCATCTCTTATGCTAGCACATAACTGTTATAAAACAGGCAAAACTCTCCATACAGTAGTGACACCCTATGCCAACCAGAGTAATCAATGGATGCCAGAAAACTCTCCATACAGTAGTGCAACTTTGTGGTTGGCACAGGGTGGCACTGCTATATGGAGAGTTTTGCCTGTTTAATCACAGTAAACATGATATAAATAGTTATAGTATAAGTAGTTATAAACATGATAAATATAGTATAATCACCATCAATAATTAAAAAATACAGCATTACCACCAACATTAATTACTACCAATAATAATCAATCACCAACATAATTTGATTTCATCTCAGTAAAGAAACATCATTATTATAACTAAAATTGAGTTGCACATGCATTTCTGAGTTCTATTTTCAACAAACATTAACAATAAGTAAAATTTAGATATTGTCATATGTAATACTTCAGAATTTGTGATAAAGATTTATAATTTTAATCTTATTGTCTCTGTACTACTTCTAAACACAACAGAACTATCATAGTTTACAAAAGAATGCAAGAAAATTATTGAATAATTATAATGTAAGTACAGTATTTATTATTTAATCAAATGCCATCTATAAAACAAATTGTGAATTAATATCAATTGTATAATTTACCATTACTAAACATCACATGATCACCATTTCTTATGGTTGCTCATAACTGTTATTAAAACAGGCAAAACTGTCCATGCAGTAGTGCCACTCAGTGCAAGCCAGAGTAATCAATAGATGCTAGAAGGCTTATGCATAAAATTCCTATCTAGTGCCTACTCATCCAATATCCCCAGACTAGTTTCTAGCTTGTGTGGCATTACTGTATAGAGAGTTTTTCCTGTTTTAATATTATTTACAATTACGAGGATTAACTTTCATTTATACTATATTAACTATTTAAGACAAATAAATTACTCTTCAGTAGTATATTTATGTAAAGTAGCTTCCACTTTTTATTTAGAGCTGCAAAAGATATTATCAAACAATTATTTATTGTTTGTTAGCCAGGAGTTAATACAGACAATTCATGTCTTACAAAAAATGTTTTAAATAATTGTGTGTTATGAGGATATTTTTCTTACATTTTAAAAAAAAATCTGATTACCATAAAATTGTGAATGAGGAAGTTTGAATAAGCAAATAGAACTTTGTAACCATGATTCCATATATATACTTTAATTTTAACTTTTCAATAATTAACTGTGAAGAAATCTTAATAATCTTAATAAAAAAAGAGCTGCAGTATTGAACTCATTGAATAATTCAGGAACAAATTCTAATTTTGAAGAAGCTGATATACAACTCTATGACTATTTACAGAACTAATACATCATTAAATTAGTACTTACTGCTGGATGAGTGAGAGTATCTTCAGGGTAACTGAGGAAGAACCATTGGGGCTCATCTGTAAGAGAAATGCTGGCAAGGTCGATTAATCTCTGAAACAAACAAATAAAAAATTTATAAATATTTTGAAATTAGAAAAAAATTGTCTATTTAAATTTTCATTTTAAATGACTTTCAATTTAAAATGAAAACGTTATGCAAAATTCATATACAATTTAAAATATACATATATTCAGCAATTATTACAATTAAAATTAAACATGAGCACAATTTTTTACAAGATACATTTTTTTTTATCATGAACATATAGTATCAAAATAATGACAGGAAATTGATATTTAATTATTAGTCTTGGCTAGGAGATAGAATAATAAAGTAAAACTGTTGAAAATTCCTAGGAAATAGCAGATGATTATATCCATTACAATAATAGTTTCCAAATTATTATTTGACAGCTACTTTTGTTTAATTAAAGAAAACATGTATATGTTACATATTGTAAATAATTTAATAATTATGACTTTGTTCTGAAAACCAACAGTAAAAAACTTTGCAAAAAAATGATATGAAAAGATCAAGTGAGCCAATTTTTTTTTTTTCACAACTTTTTAATTTATTATTAATAATTGTAGTTACAAATCATTATAAAATATTATGGGGAAAATGGAATAATAGTGATTTTCTAATACTCTTTAATTATATATGCCTTTACAGAATTTTAAAAATTTGGCAGTGTTTTTAACACAGAAGAGAGTTAACTTTTTTTTTCAAGTATACTTAAAATATTTTCAGTAAATATTTTTAACTGAAAATAAAATTAACTCCAAATGGTAATTGAATCTAATATAATCTCTATCTCTAGTTGAAGAAGATATCATACATTTATATGTATTAAACTCATAGTTTACATTATTATTTAAGTTTAAAATTTATTCAACAAACGAAGATAGATATTCAAATTATTGGGTACACTAACTATTATATATATATACCATTTAATTGACATTAAAATGTTTAGCAAATTATTATATTATTTATATATGTGTGTATTTATAAACATAAAGGCAAAGCAATTATAAGTTCAGTGTTTTTTACTTTTTGTATATTTATTATTTTTCCAGTTTTTTTCTTCTTTCTTCTGTAGTTAGAAGGATCATAGTCACATGGTTGCTAATATATATATAATTAATCTCATAAAATTCAATATTTCATAAATAAAATCTATAAATAAATATTAGCTGTAATATTTATACACATTAGTTGCACTATCTTTAACATTATTTTCAAGTACTTTTTTTTTTAAATCCTGTAATTCTCAATTTTAATTAAATTGATAATAAATCTATTACATATTTAAAATAAAGTTATTTTTCTTTTCTTTTATGTAAATAAATTAAAATTGGTGTTTTCTAATTTAGGTTTTATAATTAAAATGTTTATTTTTTTTTCTATCACACTAATTAAAAGATTAAATCATTTACTATTAACAAAAATATACTCCTATAAGAATGCAAAAACATATTAATATAAAAAAAAAATCAATGTAAGCTATCACATACTGTTAATTAGTTAATATATCAGTAGTTAAGTTGTACATTAGTACATGAGAAGTTAAGCATTTATAGCAAATGCTATTAGAAGAAGTGAATCACAAAATAAATAATTTTGTTGATGGAAGATGTTGCAAGATGAATGAATAGAAGAAAAAAAATTTAAATCAACTGTTTCCATGCTTTTCAAAAGTTACTAGAAATTCAAATCATTGCAGATATTAATATGCACTGTTAATCTATAAATACAACTAGTCATATCCATTGGCTTGTTAAAACTATGAAAAAAACTTCTGGGAAATTTACCAGACTAAAAATAAATATTCTAAAATCAGTATCTAATCTAATTGTTGTGTATTCAACTATGAAGCTGAATGCCAACAATTATTAAAAATTTATTAACTGCAAGAAAACAACATTAACAAAGATTAGACAAAATTTATTTACAAATATATATACATTATCATATGCACATAATTAACTGCACCAGATTTGTTGATAGTGTATTCTGTTTAATGTGGAAGTACAATTTGGTGCATCAAATAGTATCATAAGTAATTTAAAAGTTATCTGAGTATCATTCTATCATAAAATATATAAATTACATTACCATAAACCTCTTATTTATATGGAAACCAGTAAATTTCAGCAATTTATCATCAAGACAATATTAAAAATAAATAGAAAATAAAAATCATACCCTATCCTAGTCTAAGTGTTAAATAGACCACAAGTGCAAGCAATAATAGATAATAGAGTGAAGTTTAATTAAATTCCCTATAAATCAGCAAAACAATTTACTGAAATATTCATTAATTTAAGTATAAGCATGAGAGCTAGTCATATCAATCAATTTAAAATATCTTTAAAGTAAATTTTGTAATTGATTTAAATGGTCATCCATTCTAGCTCAAATGTTTTAGACATCTCTCTATATTAGAAAATCAGATAATGAGAAAAGGATTGCTCTTTTCTTGTAAAAATTGCTGTCTCATACTAAGGATAAGGTGTATGAATCTTAATCTCAAGGGATATTTGGAAAAGCTTGTTAAGAGCTATTAGCATGTTCATTATATAACATTTGTAGTACAAGCTTATTAAATTAAGTCACGCGATGTATGACTTGATTTCCTTGCAATATATGTATAATTACATTTTGATTCTCTGCTATTCTAAATATTAACATAAAAATGACTAAAATAGAGTTTAAATATAAAATTTAGAACAATTTATTGTACCAAATATACTGTCAATGCTTTCATGTTGTATTCATGGTTAGTTTGCTGAGAATATTAATTTTTTGCAGATTTGAATGCTATTTCATTTTTAATTTATTATATATTCATTTTGTGAAATGAACTAAGCCTCCTTTATTTCACATTTGCAATCATTTCTTTCATTCCACATAATTCTGACAACACTTGGATCATGCTCTCTTTCATAATTATGAAAGACAGATGAATTAACAGTTTCAGGCTTAATTTTAGATTTTTTTTTATACATTAATGAAAGTTGAATCATTCTAGTTCTAAAATTTGCTCTGGTCTCACCATAATATGCATATGGGCAGTCTTTTTGGTTGGAATTTAGAGCAAAGACAACACTGGTCTAGTCCAATGTTAAAATTTTGACCTTTGTGTTGTTAATAAGCTTGTTAAATTTATAGGAGTTGTGAATCTGACATTAAATTTGTCTGAGCATAATTGTGCTATTTTATTACCTGTACATGGTAAATATGGTAGAATAATCCAGCTTTTATTATATACATATATAAATTATAACTTTTTGGGCTGTACCGTGTATTATTTTCCATTAAACACCGATATTTCAATGGACTAGCATCCGCCATTATCAAGGTTAACTTTTGAAAGAAAAACAGTTAGATCTTAAATAATAACCTGACTGTGTGCGAGATGACAAATAAGATTGAAGTTTAGCATTCACAATATGAGGTTTATCAAAATGTTTATTTTCCTCAGTATTTTCACCTATTAATTTTAAGTTAATATTAGATAAAATGAGAGGTTTCCACATAGCTGGAATATGTTGTGGTTTATCAGCCCTATTTAAACCTGTAGGTCTCTAATATTTTTAATTGACTCTCTTATGGTTCTTAAATCATATCTTTCCAAATTAGCAAGTATTTTTGTATTGTCAAAATCAGGTTTGTGACCAGTTTCTAAATAATGGGAAGTAAAAACTGATGTGCTAATTTTCTGATTAAAAGCATTTCTATATTCCTTAATTCTGACATTTATTCATCTTTTGACAATACAAAAATACTTGTTAATTTGGAAAGATATGATTTAAGAACCATGAGAGAGTCAATTGAAATATTAAAGAGACCTACGGGTTTAAATAGGGTTGATAAAGCACAACGTATTCCAGCTATGTGGAAACCTCTCATTTGATCTAATATTAACCTAAAATTAATAGGTGAAAATACTGAGGGAAATAAACATTTTGATAAGCACATATTGTGAATGCTGAACTTGAATCTCATTTCTCATCTCGCACACAGGCATGTTATTATTTAAGATCTAATGGTTTTTCTTTCAAAAGTTAACCTTGATAATGGCGGATGCTAATACGTCAAAATATCGTTGTTTAATGGAAAATAATACACGGTACAGCCCAATAAGTTATAATTTATCTACATCATACAACCGTGAAAATATTAAATATAATATATATATAAGTATTGAAATTATATGCAATTTTTTTTAATACATTTACTAAGATGTTCATATGTAATCTTATATACATATTATAATGTTTTATTTTCATTCACAGATTATTAAAAAATCATATAAAAAGTAGTTATTTCTGAATAAGAGATGCATTAATAAATAAATAAATGTTTGTTGTTTTTTTTTTTTCAGCAATAAGTTATTTTTTAACCACAGTTTAAGTGTTTCACTATTAATTTTATTAAGATGTTGCTTATTAAAAGTTCAGTTTTCTTCAAGTTGGCCTGTATGGTTCAGTGCAGTAGATGTGAGAATTCAGGGTCAATGGATCACAGCTCAATTCCATTATTTCAAATGTTCAACTTATTTATTTTATATTCAAATCCATTAATGTAAACTCATTCTCCTCAGAACAAAAATATCACATAAAAATATGTTAATTCAGATTCTTTATAAAATATATAAAAACAGCTGTATTCAAGTAAAAATTTCATAACCATTTTGATGGAATTTCTAATATCACTCTCATAAGTACAGATATCTTAACTTTAACTTGGTTAACAATCAATTCTATATAATAAATTCTCACCAATCAGATGATACTATTTCACTAGTTGAAAACTTTGCTCAAATAATTTTTTAAAATTAAGCATTATTAGAGAAAATTTTTAACTACGCTAAAGACCAGGAACATCCAACTTTATCTTTCATTTATGCATAGACTCAAATACTGATAAATCCAATAAGATAACCTTAAACTTAACTTTGTCAATGCATAATATACATGTTAGTTAAAAACTAACTAAATGCAGAACAAAAATTTCTATTATCAAATAATCTAAAATACGTTACCAATGATTCTAATCATATAATTGGAGGTATCCATATTCCAATATAATTTAAACAAAACATGTTATCTGAGATTTGAAAAAATATTGTACGGGTTGATGCTTCAAAATCAGGATTAAAAATAAACCCAGATGCATACCATGATAATTAGTTTTGATTTCAAAGTGAAATTCAATTTCGGTAAATCCATTGATAAATTTCCATATATTATGCTTCTTGATTAGTTTCTAATCCCGCTTGTACATCAATTCAAAAGAGAGACAAAGATAAAAAAAATTCAGGCAATGTAACTTTAAATAATAATCTATCTAAAGATCTTATTGATCCAATAATTGTCAAATATTAATATAAAAAATCGAATTCATCACTGCTAACAATAATTTCAAAAGTTCTCTAACTTCAAATTACATATATCAGACTTTCAAATCCTTTAGCTCAAAATTTCTGATTCAGAAACATTGTCATGTATTATAAAAGAACTAGAAATGATTTCAATAAAACTATTTTGAGAATTTGCTCTGCATTCTAAAAATATTGCTAAAGTTTTTTGATTACAATAATTATTTTTAAAATTTATATCAACCCATTTTAGGAGCATCTTATTGTCATTATGTCACAACTATAGATCTCTTCTTTTGATTAAAAATATCATTAATTTAACCTGAAGCAAATTATATTATAATCATAACTAAAGAGAAGTAAAACTATTCAGATTTTCATAGTTTGGCAGCTCTGCTTCATTGGATAAATCATTTGAGTGGCAAATTTTTCCAATATTCTCTAATATTCTTATGAATCATTCCTAACTGTATTCCTTTTAAGAAATTTTCATGATTAGATATTTAACAGAATCTGAGGACATTTGTCACCAAGATGGAAAAATTTAGTCATATAAGTGTAAATACCACTCATATGTTAAGAAATATTTGATTCCTTTTCAAAAGTCATTTAGACAAATTTTAGCTATTACATTAAAAATAAATACCAAGAAAAGATAAAGATTGTTACAAAACTCCTTTACTTCATATGCAGATCTTTGATCTCATGTAAAAAAATTTAAAACCTTTTACTCACTTCTATAGCCACTGATAGAAATTATGCTAACGTGATCTAAAACTTATTGATGTCTGGAATATTATGGCCTTGAGATTTAATTTACTTTGTAAATAACATAATAATTCATGTCTAAAGTGAAGTCAAAATCTTTCTGGAACTTATTAATTATGATGCATAGATTATATATTCCAATTAGTACTATCACAATGAAAAGAAATTAAAATTGTTTACATGTAATTAATATCTAACTCTCAATCACAACAAACTATCAGTCTATTTTTTAATATTTTAAATAAGATATCAGAATCATAACCCTTTTAATATACTGTAATACATGATTAGTTAGATACCTGAGTATTTTTTAAATCTTATGACCAAAATGAACAATCTGTTATTATACAATATTACCAATATTTGTCAATTATTGTACATTTCATTTTTTAATAGAGAAGCTGTTGATTTGCAAATATTCATGTCATTTTGGAATTGCTAGTTTGTTTAATAGTCTTCTCTCAAGTCCTTGGATAAATAATATTAATTATATTATATAATTAGGCTTCATCTTTATTTATTGATTTGTTCAAGTTTAAAAGTGCCATCATTCTTATATCTGTAATTTATATTTTTTATTCTATTTCTATGATTTTATTTTTGTAAATAAGCATATTTTTTTACCAATATAATATATATTACAGGAGGGAGGAGACCCAAAAATAACCAGAATCATTCTCTGGTTTCCGTGCCTCTTGTTGTATATACTTTTGCTGTTACAGGAAACCTTCTGCATCAATTTTCCAAATGACATAACCATGTGAAATTATGGACCCATGTAGCACATTTTCTTGTAAAGTGTGTTTCACATATTTGTCAAGTTTTTATAATGGCTAAAATGTTTGAACAATTAATGCTGATTTTTTTTATTTTTTATGCAAACAGCATTTTTCTTTCAGATTTAGTTTGTAATGATCAAGCAGTTTATCTGCAAATTCTGAACCATTTATGTAATGTAGTAAAATGTAAACATTCCATTTTATGCAAAGAAATGAGTGCAAACTCCACTCCAACAGTGTCATCTCTCAGAGCCTTGAGTATGAAACACTTTTTAATTAAAATTCAGCATGAGCCAGCTTATATATCAGCCAAATTTGCTTACTTTGTGGGATTTTTTAAAATCTCTTGAATGAATAAATGTCTTAATTTTTTTTTTTTTTTTGCAGACTTAGAAGTGGCAATAAAAAAAATGCTGCAGGTGTTAAAAGGCATCACTTTACAAGCATTTTTGAATTACTTCGAAAAATTACAAATAGGTTTAGACCAATAAATAAATAATCAATCAAACAAGATTGAAATAAACAACTATTAATAAGTATATCTTCTCAATGGAGATGAAAGCCGGCTTGGTAAATATTTAATTATACTTATTAATAGTTGTTTATTTCAATCTTGTTTGATTGATTATTCATTTATGTGTTTGTGACAACATTATGGACAAATAAATTATTTTGGATATTTGACCATCATAGTGATGAGGTTTAGACCAGCGCATTACATTAAATAGACTATACTTTTTAAAATGATTCAATTTGTAACATCTAAAAATAAATATACAATTTTTTATTATAAAATTCCATTACTTCTGGGTCCTCCTGTGTAAATATATATTTTAATGATTGCTTTAAACATTATAACTTTTATTTTCTATATATTAAAAAAAATCATTTAACACAATTTTTCCTTCTAAACTTTCATTTTATATCTTTTAACAGTCTTGTAAATCTGATTTTCTTTCTTTAGTAGAGCGATGATTACTAATACATATCTATTTCCTAGATGAACCATATATAAATAACTTTGAATATTTCCTAGATATAAATACTATCCTCTCTATGAAAATGTAAAATTAATTTTGTATAAAAATGATAGGTTGAGATTAAACATTAGAAAACAAAAATAATATATAAAAAAGATAACTACTCTCTCAGAGTAAAATAGTGTCAAACAAATCTTTAATTTTAATTTTTTTAAAAAAAATTAGGATTGTTATTTATTTGATTAAGATATTGGATTGAATATAATATTTTTATTACCTCTCCCAAAAAACCATTGGATCCATATTGATCATAATCCCAGACAGTGATTTCTAAGGCTTTACAACTGAGTTCAGATTTTTTGTATGGTGAAAAGCTAAATCTTTGATTCCATTTAGGCTCATTAGTTTTGGCAATGGTTTTGGTCCTACGTTTTGTTTTCTCACTAAAAAAATACAATAAAAATCACTAAAATATCTATAAATTCTTCAAGTAAATTTGATCAATGACAATTATAGTAAAAGTTATTAATAATGGAAAACTTATTACCCTTTGTCTGGAAGCAATAATAATTTAACATATGGATTTCTTGGTTCACCGTTGTCCCTTGGTGGAAGTTCTACAGCAGAAACTACTGTGACTATAAGTTGACAACCATTAGCATCATACCATAATTTTACCTAAAATATAAAAAAACACAGACAAGATAAATAATTTTAAAAACTACAATAATTTTGTATTTTAGTAAACAAAAAATATTTTCAAAAAGTGAGTAAAGTATTTACATTACAATTTATTACCAATGATAATTCTGCCATCTTTTAAATTATTGATAATTTTAGCTTCCCCACCCCTAAACACAAATTTCTATACATAATATTAAAAAGACTCAATTTTTAAAAAATAGAAATAAAATTACATGTTTAGTATATATAAAGAAGTAAAATGAATATCAACAGTGCACTCATAAAATTTAAAAGATAAATTTAAAAAAAATCTTATAAATGTAAAGTCTCTATTTGCATCAAGAGCTTCTCATAATAAGTACTAACTAACATCATATGACATTTTCTGCCTACCTTCACTAAATACTTTCACCAATGAAAGACATTTCCCAGAAATTAATCTGGAGATGCTGAAAACAACATTATTATCTAGGAATCATTTATTATTCAAACTTGCAATAGGTAAGTCAATTGATTGTGCTTTTAGTAATCAATTGATTATTATTTCATCTCTTCAAATAAATTTTTTTTATATGTTCTATCTAGAATTAGTGGTTAAAAATATATACTAAATTATATAGATAAATTCAAGCTACAAAAGAAGCTCATTTAATAACAAATCATTAAATTCCAAAGATATAAAATTGTCTTTGGATAAAAGGTGGCACTAAAATTTTGCTTCAACGCTAATCAAAATTCTAGTTTAAAAGCTACAACTATGACTAATCCTAGCAGCATTGAAAATCTTTTCTAAAAAGTTAGAAATTAAAACAAATGGATAGCCAAAGTGGTAATTTTAACAATTGCACAAGTGTTTTTAGAAGAAAAAAACCTACTAGTTAATCTAATCAAGAAATTAGAAAATTTTTTAACAATAATGATAAAATAATTCATCATTTTAATAATGAAAATCAAAATACTCATATACAAACATACCTGCTATTATCATTGAAGAATATGTTCAAATCTATAATAAGTTTTATTGAATCATTTTCTAAACTTTCCAATAATTAAACATTGAACATCTCAATAATCAATTCTAATATATTAGATAATAAATTTACATATGATGAATTTTATCATTTTTATTGACAATAAGTTATGAAATATGATCTAAAAAGTTCTATATCTCCCAAATAAAAAGTATAACCACTACCTATAGATATTTTTTAAATATATATATATATATATACATTATTTAGATAGCATGATAATAGATCTATCATCCTGGCATATCAAATAAAAATCTGGGATTTAAATTTTGAAACTTTTGACATAGAAGCACCAGCTGTAATGAATGTTAAGGGAATAAATACAATTAACATCTGTATGTTATTAAAAACTGGTTTATTCATATCAAAGCACATATTTCACTGAAAGTAACATTTATAATAAATCTGTCATTGATCCAGGCATGTGTGGATATTGCTACATTTTTGCTTCCAATATTCCTACAATCTCGCCATTGCATTTTTTTTTAAAAAAAAAAAAAACAACAACAACTATATTTAGAACAATATGTTTTTTTTATCAATTTCTTTCATTATTCTGTACTTTTAATGGAAGATTTTTAACATATTATAATCAATATTTATAAGTAAATACAATACTTTCATCTCTTAAATAAATATCTCATAAGTGTGGAAGACTTTTTCTCTCTAAATATTAGCTTTTTCTCTATCAAAATTCCCCCCATTTTAATTGATATTCATTTCTGATCTTTAGAACTACACACTTCTATTACTCCTTTCTTAATATCAGTCTTTTTCATAGACTATGATGCACTCAATGGCAAATACAACATATTTTCATGTATAAACACAATTAGAATTTTTGTAAAAAAAAAAAATCATTATTCATGAAGTGATCTTTTTTTAATACAATAATAGCCAGGTTTTTATTTATTACCAATATACATTTAAATATCACATCACCAATGGGAATAGTGAAAGATTTAGACAAGATTCATAATAAGCTAACAAATATATCTATAAATCCAAATTATCAAAAAACAAATATATCTATAAATCCTTCAGCAATAAAAAAATTTTTTTTTAACATTCACCATGTGGTTAGCTCCTTTTATTTCTCTTTGGTGTTTAGTGAAATGCTCTGTAACAACAAATGATACACAAGCGGTCACTATAGTAAATTTAAAAGTTTTTTACAGAGTTTACCTTTAAAGATAATAAAATGTATTATGTTCCAGTTTAGTACTATATATATCATTTTCATTAAGCTTTATTTCCATTAACAATCCACACAAGTTTGAAATTCCCAGATTTAATGGTATATCAATTAATGATCTATTTTTCTATATACTATAGAAAAGAATTAAATAATCAGAATTATTATAAGACTGATAAAGAAAGAGTTATTTAATAGAGGAAATATTACTCTGTTTCATTTGATTAAACCAAAAATATGAATATACAATATTATTGCATTTTTCTGTAAATAAATTATACACCTAGTTATAATTTTTGTAATTATATGTTGGATTATTTTCATCATCTAATTTAATTGTTAAATATTTTTAGAAAAATTCAAATTTTATACAAACTTTTCAAATACATTCAACTGTTAGTAATAACACAGATTAATATATAATCCAACTTTTCTCCTGTCTTCTACAGATATTGCAAGTCTGATTAATAACAGTACTAGCATGGGAATTGAATCCATGATCTTTAGATTCATGAATACTGAATTTAAAATGATACACTATGAAAGTTTTTCGAATTTCTCCATTTTTTATTAAAAGCAAAGTTAATGAGTGCTTTCTAACATTATATATTATTATGCTAGGTTGATTAAAAGGGTTTTTTTTTTCTCAAAGTCCAATAATCTTGTCTTTTCTTAATTTAACAATTGGTACATGCATAATTTCTTATTTTAGATGCAAGCAGTTTTTTTTTCTTAAATTATTACTTTATGATTTTTTAATCATTTTTTAACAGAATGTCAAGTTTCACTGATACATATTCTTCAACAAATACATATGATATATCATAATTACAATTCTTATTTGTCATCATTGTAAGTTCAGGTTTTGCAGAAGTTAATATTCCTGGCAATATGCTATGTTTTTGGAAAGTTGCTTGATATTATATTGATTGCAAATTTTCTTTAATTCCTGATATGTATGGATATATTATGTTAAACCTATGAATATATTTTTCTTTTGATGTTTGTTTTTGTTGTTTATTTAAATTTTTCTTAACAATAGCTAATAGATAGTTATTTTTTATAAAAAATTATTTTATGTAGGATATTCTTTTTCCAAGTTACTGGCTTCTGATCAAACTTCTTTTGATTACTCTTTAATGATAGTATAATATCTTTTTTTTTTGTTTCTCTCATACTTTGATATTTTCTGCAAACCATAGTATTGATTTTGCTATGAAAAAGTCTTATCATAAGAACATCTAAGATAGTCAATTTTATTCTTCTAATTCTATTATAAACTGAATGAACTAGAATTACAATAAGAACAAAAACTGGCATCGTTGGATATTCTTGTGACAGACTCTCTCACAGAAAAATCAAAACCACAATTTATAAAAAAAAAAACATACACACAATAAAATACTTAGCATATAAAACAAATTACAACAGAAACAAAAGATGAAGTTACACAATCCATATAAAATAAAGCAAAAGGAGCTTGTTCAGAAACCAATTACTTAAAAAACAAGAAAACTTATGCACAACAAATTCTCATAGAGGAAAAAAAATCCTTAAATAGACAACAGTAACAACAAAATAGATGTATATTGGGAATATCTAATAAATTAAAGAAAATCTACAATCAATATAAAAACAGCTTTAAAAAGGCCAGAACACATTGTGGGTAATCCTAATTGTCACAAAACCTAAATTTGAAATTCTAAAAAAAAAAAAGCTACATGTATAAAATATCATGTGGATATAAAGCATATATATCAATGAAACCAGCTGCTTATTGAAAAATAATTAAGAATAAAAAATAATGATCGGAAAAAACAAATATGCCTAAAATATTTGATTGGGAAAAAACAAGAATATTGGCAGAAATAAAAATAATAATAATAGTAATAATGGTATAATAGATGTGATAATATGTTGGACTATTTCCATAATCTATCAGTAAATGTTGAATGTATAGAAAATTTTAAACTTTATTTAAACTTTTCAAATACACACAACTTATTAGTAATAACATACAGATGGACAACATAAGTTAGTAATTGCACAATGTTTTAAGTAGTATATTCTTCACTCTTCTTCAGATGTTGCTGGCTTACCAGTGATAATATTATCATGAGATTTGAACTTATTGAATTTTAAGGCAATGCTCTAACCAACTGAGCTATTCCATCAAAGGCAACAAATAGTAGAAATTTCATATATCTACACATGAGCATTGGTTCAAATTCTCCCGAGTCCTTGACATTTTTTTTAATACTTTTTTTAAGAGCAAGGTTAATTAGAGGCTTCCATACATTGTGTATTGCCAAACTGAGCTGACTTACAGGTATATTTTCCATTCTCATATGAGCAGCTTCTATGAATTTTCTTCTTTGCACCTTTTATTCTCTATTCAATATTTTTGTTAAATTGGGAAAATACAAAAATATTGAATAGAGAAGCTGCTCGTATGACACTGGTAAACAATTTTATACGTCAACCCAGTGTAGCAATACCCAATGTATGGAAACCCTCTAATTAATCTTGCTCTTAGGAAAAAATAGTTAAAAAAAAAAATGAAAGACTAAGGAGGATGTAAAAAATCTTCATACATAGATATACTAAATTTCTACTATCTGTTGTCTTTGACAAAGTAGCTCAATTTGTTAGAGTGTTGCCTTAAAATTCGATATTCAAAATCTAAAGATGTATGTAAATATTGTCACTGGTCAGACCAGCGACACCTGAAGAAGAGTGGAGAGTACTACTACTTGAAACACTGTGTAATTACTAACCTGTGTTTTCTATTTGTGTGTTATTTAGTAACAAGTTATTTGTATTTGAAAAATTTAAATAAAACATTCAACATTTACTGATAGATGATGGAAATAGTCCAATATATTATTATATTAAAAACTACTCATATGAAAATACTAAATATCCTCATAAACCAACCTAATGTGATAAATCATAATGTTTGGAAAACACTCATTAACTTTATCCTTTAAAAAGATGCAGAAATCAAGAACACCTTATGGATGCATATATAACATTTTGAATGACTATTGCCTTCGATAGAATAGTGTAATTAGTTATAGAATTATCTTAAATTCAGTATTCATTTATCTCAAGATCACAGGTTTGATTTCCATGCTAATACTTATAATACCTAAAGAAGAGAGGAAAATAATACCATTTGAAATATTGACTTATGTACTAGGTTCAATGTATTTGTTAAGTTTAAATAAAGTTTGAATTTTCCTAAAAACATTTAACAATCACATCAAATAGTGGATTTAGTCCAGAATATTATTATAAATAAAGTATCACTATTACAATCTTATATTAAAATTAATTGTGAGATCTGAAGACATTTTACTTACTTTTAATATTTTACTATTAAAGAGAAATGAAAATAACCTGATTTAATTTGTATTTGCTTAAGTACTATTTTTCTTTTGCTGCCATAAATAATCAAGATTTCAAAACATATTTATCCAAAAGGTCTGGATTAACTATTCAATATTTTGTACAAAAGATTGATGTAAATTTTAGAAAATATATAGTTTTTGCTTTAAGTAAAAGTTTAAATAATTAATATAAAGAATATATACATTCTAAGTGCATTATTTTTATTTATATTAATAACAAAGGAAGAAAATCACCCACCAGGCTATGACTTAAAAGCATTCTAAATGTTGAACAAAGGATCAAGCTTAATAGAATTAATCCATCTATTCTTGATAGCTCTGATATTTATGAGCACACCTTTGTCAACATTGTTGGTAATTCAGAATGAAATTAATTTATCAACCAGAAGGAATATGGAACTTAAGAATTATTACATTCATAATTAATTATACAAGGCTGGAGACAGCATCTCATTTTTAATACCTTGATTGTAATAATTAAACAAGATTTAATATGTAAACTTTAAATTAAACATAGCTCAATGTATAAGTATATAATTGATTATGAATTTAATAACTCTTGAGTACCAAATTCCATCTAGTTGATAAATTAATCTCTTTCTGAATTATCAACAACGTTGAGAAAGGTATGCTTATAAACATCAGAGCTATCAAGAATAAGTGGATTCATTCTATTCTTGATCCTTTGTTCAACATTTAAAGTGTTTTTAAGTCATAGCCTGGGAGAGAGTGATTTCCTCCCTTTGTTTACATATTTATCACATGATCACTATTTCTTATGCTTGCTCATAACTGTTATTAAAATAGGATGTGATGATGTGATGTATTAAGGCTTCTCCTTAAATGAAGTCAAGAATATCTTGGCAATTATGCCCAGATAAACCTGTTAGCCACTTTATTTTTCATTCCCTACTCTAAATTTTCCCATAGTCTGCTCCATCCCATTTCCACAACATAATCTTTGTCAACTCTATAACTTTTATATCTAAATCACCCTTATCTTTTCCCAAACCCAACATAAAAATCAATAATTCACTTTCTGTATAATCACTTTTTTCATATTTATTCTTCCATAACTTCATTATATATACCCTTTTTGTTTTCAAAACTCTCCATACAGTAGTGCCACTCAGTGCAAACCAGAGTAATCAATGGATATCAGAAGGTTTGTGCATAAAATCCCTATCTAGTGCCTCCTCATCCAATATCCCCAGAATAGTTTCTGGCTTGTGGCCTTCATCAGTGAGGAGCCTTGGATCTGAGAGCACTACACCTAGATCTTAGGATCTAATGCGACCCTCTAGCAAAGACCCCAAAATATATAGGTACTGAATTGAGTTCAGACCTATATGACTATATAAGCTAATGAGCTTGTACTGAAAATTTTACTGTGTTTTCAATTTTATTCTCATAGTTTTGTAGTTAATCAGAGATAAAAGGTGGCAGCTGGAGGATTGCATTAGATTTAGATGCAGTGCTCTCAGATCCAAGGTTCCTCACTGATGATGGCCACAAGCCAGAAACTAGTCTGGGAATATTGGAAGAGTGGGCACTAGATAGGGATTTTATGCACAAGCCTTCTGGTATCTTTTGATTACTCTGGGTTGCAGTGAGTGGCACTACTATAAGGAGAGTTTTGTCTGTTTACATATTTCTAAGTTGTAAACTCCCAAACATTTTAAATTTCCTACTATTGGTAACTTCTTATATGAAATAATAACTATCTGCAATATTTTTTAAAAACTAATTTTTTTTTCATAAATACATATGTTAAATATATTGTTATATATTTATTTATAGTCATTAGATTGGAAGTCGAATTCCATAATGTACTATTACTTTAAATATTATAAATCTTCGCACACTCACAATAAGCCACTGTCTTTCTCCTGCGATAGGTTAAATAGATTTGTAAAATTCAAAATTTGATTATAACATCATGCACACAATAGACTCAAGTCCTTATTTTAGCATGGTCAGTGAAAGTTGGTATATTTATAGAAATGCACTCTAAACTTAAGTGATTCACTTAAGTTTTTTAAACTCTTACTAACATGCTAGTGCATGGAAATTTATAATATTTAAAGTAATAGTGCATTATCGGAGTTTGACTTCCAATCTAATAATTTCAAGATTTTCAGCATTTTATAATAATACATTTATATTTATTTATAAATAATTTTTTACAGGAAATGCAATAAGCCATGGAAACGACCAATTTATCTGCAATGTATTGAAGAATAAAATGCTTAATTAAATAAAATAAAAACATCCTAGACAAATCAGTACAAAACTGATTGGTCAGAAAATATTAAAAAAAAAATTAAATTTAGAAGTAAAGTCTGGTTTTGTTTAATTTAAAGCTTGATTTAAATAAATGTCTGTCATATAAATTAAGTAGCTAAATATATATATATAAAAGGCAAATACTACAAAAAATAATTTATTAAAATATAAAATAAATATATAAAAGATTTATATGCAGCAAATAAATAAAAAGCAGAAAAAGAAAATGAGAATCACATAAATTTTGTTGTAAAGATTATTATAAAAAGAATTCATTTATAAATTATATGTTTATAAATAAAAAAATATAAATATATTTTTAATTCATTTAGAATAATCTACATCTTCCAAAAGATATTAATAGTAAATAGAGAGGATTGTATATCCAAGAGTTATCAAGACATTGTTCAGTAGTTCTTTAACTTCTAGAGGGCTTTAAAAGCCAAAAAGATCAAAGTTAAATAATCAGATCAAGAGATGTAAATACAGCATTGAAACTGGATCTCTATCATTAACAAAATTAACTACAAAAAAAATATTGTCAATATAAGAAAAACAAGCATAGTCATATACAAAGGTAGAAAAAAGGAGTATATTCCAGTAGTTAAACTCAAAAACACAAAAAGATAATAATAAAAAATGGATGCTAAAAATGGAGAGACTTAAACCTCAAAAAAGAAAAATCTAAAAAATTATGTATTTACATGATCAAATATAATGTTATTTGCTAATTGTTTAAAAAGTTAATTTTAGCTATGAGAAATTTATCTAAAAAAAAACAACAACTTCAAAACAACAACATTAAAACAATATTCTTGAGCAAACTATTGTATTAAGAGGGATTAAAAAAATACAACTTTTTTGTTTCTATTATAAAACAAAGACAATGTATCTAGTGTTGCAGTCTGATTTATGATGAATCAAATGATGGTCTTTTTTAACCAATAATAATACTAGTTATCACTCATTCTCTAGTAATTTACATGACAACATATTTTAGATTTACACCTGTGTCATAAACTTTAATAATTTTGTTATGCAAAACTTATATAATCATATATAAAATTTTTATAATTTAATAAAAATCTTAAAGGGAGGGGGGGAATGAAGTGATCAGATATATTGATGGATACTTTAATTCATTTGTGTCCCCATAGTTTTCATTACTTTTGATTGCCATAAAAAAATTTGTTGGTTAAAGTATGTTTCTGTCTATGTTTATTTAAAAATATTAAATTAATTATCATATTAATTTAAAGTTTTTACATAATAAGTTAAGATTGACAGAATCTTATATTTATAAAAAAAAATAAAAAATAAAAACTACCTGTATTTTCCCACTGATATGTGGGTGAAGTCTAGTTGACCCAGGGGATCCTGGAGAGGTAATTGTGACACTTGGACGTCTCTCTCGTCCAATTGCTGTTACCCTTGAATCTTTTATTTTTGGAGGTTGATCGTATCCTTGAGTTCATTTTAAAATATTAAAAAAGTTAGCTTTATCACTATAACTACTAATAACAGAATTAAAAAAATAATTATAAGTAATCATTATATAAAAATTCTTATACATGTGGTTATAAACATACACCATAATACATCTTCATAAGAGATTACAAAAAAAAAGGTTAGAAACTGATATAGAAAATTATTTTCACATTTTTCATGTTGAAAATGTAATAGTAAAAACAACTTTTCAATATGTATGTAATATCTGGACAATTAACATTTAGTTAAGATTACAGTTTAATTTAAGCTTAATTTATATTGTTAATACAGCTAAAAACATAAGTGTGGCACAAACTCACTAATTAGTATCTATACCACAAAGAAATTAAACATTTATTATTTCTAAACTATATGATCCATGAGATAATAAAAAAATAAAACGTAGATTTGAATAACTGAGAGTCTATAAAATTATAAATTTATATTTAGAAATTTTAAATATGTGTCAAATAAAATGATAAACATTTATTAATAAGGTCTTTCAAAGATTACCAAATCTCTGATCATATCTATAAAATAGAAATCAGGATTTTCAGTGAAAGAAAAAAGTCAAATAAATAATACAAAAATGATTAAGAATACTTTTTATGTTGCATTAAATACAAAGATATGATACTAATCTGATATAGCATTTTGTTATTCACTAAATAATAAAATATTTGTACAGTAAAAAAAAATCGAAATTATGAAATGCAGTGAATGTAATATTTTCAATTTAGTTATATAAATAATGTATTATTATATGGCATTTATTCTAGGGTAATGCAATCATGCCAAATATATGTAATAAATCAGTAAAAAAGAAGTATAAAACAAAAGTTTGTAATTATCAATCTAAGATTACAAATGCTGCATTAATATTTAAATAATTTCTAAATCAGGAATTAGTAATAATGTTTATGAAAGTGCATTAAAAACTTATTCCTAAAACAAACAAAAAAATAGATAAATTCATCAGCTGCTATGTAATTAAAACTAACTTTATATATTACAGAAATTTATAAATCCCAATACAAATGACTTACCCCTAGGTAACATCCGAATATCTTGAAGTTTATGGCCTGTATCACTATTAAAAAATAACATTACAAAATGAACATGTGTGTATATGATTACATAATTGTTTCCATATTCACACACACACACACATACATACATATATATATATACTGAACCGGATACTTTATCCGATTCAAGGGTTCTATCATATGTGCAATAACACACATACTTATTTATCTTGAAATCTTATATTTTTAATTCTCAATTGATTTTTAGTATAAAAAATTT
This sequence comes from Epiperipatus broadwayi, assembly GCA_028023455.1. Lineage (NCBI taxonomy): Eukaryota > Metazoa > Onychophora > Udeonychophora > Euonychophora > Peripatidae > Epiperipatus > Epiperipatus broadwayi. Next base: position 1,887,572 of record JAQFVV010006204.1, read on the forward strand.
TTTTTTATGACACTTGTTTTCTTTTAAAATAATTAAAAGCAAACAAAGTTTAATTAGTATTCTTATATAAGTATTTTATTTAAACTAAAAAAATTTAATGTTGATTTATTTTTAAAGCTGAGATTTAGTTTTGTATTTTTTTTTATATAAAAAAAAATAATCATTTTTGTAAGATAAAGCCCTGTAAGATATTGTTTTTCTAATTTAGATTGAGCGGGAGATAGAGATTTACCTTGGTTGAAAGTTGCAAAAAAAAGATTGCGTGGGAGATAACAAAGGACATAAAGAGCTGGGTAATTTTTTTTATTACAGAGGAGGATTCAGAGAGACTATTCTGGTCATTCAGTTTTTTTTTTTGATTTATTGCTCAGCTTACTCAGCTTCTTGTTATTGAGGATTGATCCAGATTTTAGCTGTTATTGACCTGTTGCATTGTTAAAGTGACTAGTTTTTTTTGTTTTTTTTTTTATATTGGTGCCACAGGAATCACCAAGTTGAATTTCTGTTGACCGACAATAAGTCTATTTGCCACAATAATAGCAGCCATTCAGATGCCATACCTGTAATATACGCCACGAAGAATCTCCACAACATAATGGGCTGAGCCTTTCCAAAGATGAACCTCTGGAGCTACAAATTGTGACTTCAATCATGATCTAACTGTCAAATCCAGAGCGGATCCCAATAATGCCTCCAGATTTCTGAACCTGTAGTAAATGACAGCCATTGTAGAGGACTCTATAAACCGAACTTTGTGTGGACAGCAGAAATTAATATTACCTCGCGGTAACTTACCTTTCCATGTCAAAATCAGGGCTAAATCTCTAATTAAGTCTCTAGCAAATCTCAGCTTAAACTTAAAAAGAAATTATATTTATGATGTGTAATTTATCCATTTAAATATTAATGTATTTTTGTTTATTTTTACATTACAATCTTAGTAGCAAGATTTTCAATCTTAAAATGTTACTTGTTTGAGAGTTTATAGCGAGTGATATTTTATATACTTAATAATTTCTCAGTTCTATGATTAACCCTTTGTTAAATACTCAGACCGACCTTAGTAAGTTTCTGTTATTTTTGTTTGTTTGTTTGCTTTGTCGTTAAACTAAATCAAACTTGGCTGGAGATTTATAGGATATATGATTTTTTTTTTTTTTTGGTAGAGATTTATTTGCTATAATTCAGATTACGGAGTTCATAATGTTTCTTTTCTTGTGTGAGACTAACCTTGGCTCATTTCAATGTACTTGTCCATGAGCATTTTGCAGAATTAGGACATTCTTGGTTCCGACGTTTCTTTTCGGACTAAGAAAAGCTCGTCTGCAATGTTCCGTTATTCTCCACAAACATTGATCTTACTAAATCTCTATAGGGAAAAGGGAATTGGTTGGGTGAACTGCTGGCAGGAAGATATAAGCCCTTATTATGTTATAGATAAGAAATGAATTTGTCTGCCTGGGTATTTAACGTAGTAATGCTCGCATGCACTCAGTGTTAAAATCTGCTAAGTAAAAGTAGATCAAGTTTCATGTTTATTTTGTTATTATGTTTAATAAATTTAAAAAGTTCTTGTAAGTTTTTGGCTGACATTGTCTCAGTGTTTTATCTGAACTACATTCATTAGCTTTTGCTCTCCCTGGTTTAGTCCGGCACATTCACGTTCGTACATCCTGCCCACCCTTAAAATAAATGTCTAGTTCCGATCTTCGGACTAGTGGCACCCTCATGGTCAGGATATACGAAACTAAAACCTTTCGTCCGGCACAATATATATATATGTAAAAGTTTGTTTGAAGGTTTACATATATATTCTGAAGTGTGTGTATATACATTTATACATATCAGCAGTAAATCTTGAAAAATAAAAAAGTATTAATACATACAGTAAAAAAAATTATGTCAATTATATAAAGATATAATAAATAATTATTAAATAGAGGCAATGGTCCATAAAAATCTAAAGCCATTAAACTATTTGGTTGTTGAGCATACATAGACCTCAGTGGCCCTACCTCAGATGCACTAAATGATTTAGTCTTTGAGCATAATTTGTACTCATTTATGATGTCTAAAAGACTGGCATACATTCCTGGCCAGTAAAAGCAATTGCTCAACCAACCTCAACTTTATTTGCCCCATACTTTTGATGTATATGATCAACCATCTGTGTCCGCATAGCGACAGAAATGACTATCCATTTTTGTTTATCCTATTCATTTCTATGCTGCAAAAGCCCCTCTTTTAGGCAATAGTGCTTCCTATCCCTCTATAATGGATTATTTATGGTTCTTGTCACAAGTTGGTGATGTAAATACTTCATTATCTGACCACAATCATAATCCTCATTTTGCCTCTCTTTTACACTTTGAAGGTCATTTTTCTAGATCTATAAGGAAATTTCACTAATTTCAACAGTCAACCTTATGGAATCTATAAATGATCAATATTTTTTAGTCAAAATACAAAATAAAATTTATTTTATGAACATTTTCTACTATTGATTCCATTAATGCCTACTAATAATGATTAATTCACAATACATGCAAACTGTTTCAAATGTTAATCAAATAATAATGCACATAATTTAGTGCATTTTCCTTTTTCAAAATTGGAGCAACACTTTGATCAGCCAAATTGTGAAATAATTTTTCATGTTTGCTGATTAAAAAAAGATCAAAATGTCCCTAATTCTGTAAGATTTTGTCATGTTAAATTATAATGTGTTTTAAAAAGATCTCCATGTCTCTGTCAAATTTCTAGAGTCTATGGTGACATTCATATCTCAGAGATTTAAGATATAAACCCATGATAGTCTGTGAGCAACTATGTCCACAAAAGACTGTAACTATTTATTTAGAAATGTGACTACTTGCATAAAAGTGTAACTTTCTGTCTCACAATCAATTCTCTAATCTCATTCTAACAACTATATATTACACTATCTGAACCCTAAATTGTCTTATAGTCTAGAATGAACTATTAGTTATAAATATAAGCATTGGTGAAAAAATGGCAATTCTTTTTTTCTATCTCAAATCAATTGTCAAATGATATTCTGATTTTCTGAAGGTATTTATTGTATTTTTACTTGAAGGCTATTTAAATATAGTTATTGACCATTAATATATTGGAATATTATAGACATTGATTATATTCATGTGTGAAATATCTAATTGTATTGTTGTTAATTATTATTTTAATATTTACTATAATTATACTGTAATTGTACATTAATTTGCATTTATTTTTATATATAAAATTAGAAAATTAATTACCTAATATTTCGAGACACAATTAACTCGACTTGAGGCTCTTGTTTTGATTCAGCAATGATGTCGTATACCTCTTCATATGAGGCCCCTTGAAGTAATCGCCCATTCCATTCTAAAACTTCATCACCTATATTGAAAAATATTCATATTAGAATTATAAAATAAATACATGGAAAAAAAAACAAACTGAAATATTATTTTTTCTAGATTTATTCAATTTCTACATATACATAATATTTAACACTACACATATATTTAAATATTTAATAAATAAATGATTAATCAATCAATTTAACTTGGGTAATTTAATTGAATGATTAACTATTATTTTATTATGTAGGTATATGTATTGAAACATTTATATTTTTGATTCTAACACACTAATGGCATAAAGCTTGCAATATTTATATAAGTACTTTTCTATTTTTATTTTTTTTTTGTAATTTTATGAAAATATGCAACTAAAAAGATATAAACAAATATAAAGTAAAAACAATAACAAGTTGGAGATTAGATTCAATAATATCTCTTACAAGTGGGACAAACTGAAATTCCAAGTCTTGAAATTTAAAAGTAATTTACACTAAACAGATTTCTACACAACCTACCATGATTAAACTTAACTTCATCATGTTTATTAAGGAACAAGTCACTTACATTGCCCATGAAAAGATTATTAACTTTAATTTGTAAAATTAAGAATCTTTTCTTAGCTGACTGTAAATTATAACTATATGCCATGCATTGGCATGCTCTCATAAGAAAAGTTGACTATGAGGACATTTCAAAAGCACTTCAATAATAATTTTCATGTAATTATAGCTTTTCTTATGAAAGCGCAGCACATATAGTTATAATTAACTTTAGTAAATCATTAAAGTCTCTCAAAGTTAGTGATTTTAAATTAAAATAATTAATATAAACACAATTTAAAAAACATGTTTTATTTGTGAACACTGCAATTTTATGGTCCTCAAATTAAAATTGTCTTAAAAGTTTGTAATTTCGAAATTCAATTCCTAAAATAGTATCAAAATACTAGCTAAATCTTTTAAAAACTTAAATTACTAGCATATAAATATACAAATATGTAATAAAAAATAAACTCTTGAGGTGGCTAATCCTTACATTGCCTGAGAACTAAATTTCAATAAATGTAGATAAAACACTGACTCAATTAAAAGTTATATATATATGATAATAAAAACAAAAATTAAAAAACTATAATAAATCATATGAGAGAAAGCATTAAATTCCCATGATAAAAAATGAAACATTTGCATTTTAAAAAAATAGTAAAAAAATTCTCTTATTTATGTGTTTATTACTAATATTAATAATAAATATTTTTAAATGCTTTTATTTAAGTTTGTTTGTAAACTCTTGTAATCACTTTTATTATTTAAGTTAGAATATAATTTTAAAATCTAGATTTAATAGATTCAAATGCAATAGAATTGGTTCAAATTTGATATATTCGAAATAAATACTTGAGAGTGTAATATGGCAGTGTAATATTTTAGGTAGGTAATTTAGTTTCCGAGATCTTGACCAGTGGATGGGAAAATATTAAATAATTTGATATCAAATTTAAAAGTTGTTTTTTGAACTTCAATGTTTTAAGTAAGGCCTGCCAGATAGGAGTACAGATATTTTTTTAGTTTCAATTGAAAGCTTGAGTAAAGTTAAAATAACATTGTAAAATCAAGATTTAATAGATTTAAATTCAATATAATTTGGTGAAATTTGGTAATTTTTTCTAAATCATTATCAAAGTGATAGAGGACTATAATATTTTAGATAGATGACCTTGTTTCTTATATCTGGACCAGTGACAAAGAAATGTTGAATATTTTGATATCAAATTTAAAATTCATTTTTAAATATTTTAAATAAAACCTGTGAGAGGGCAGTATAGATTTTTTTTTTTGTTTCAAGTGAAAGTTTGAGTAGAGTTATAATAACATTTTAAAATTGATGTCTACTAGATTTAAATTCAATGTAGTTTGTTGAAACCTGGTGAATTTTTTTTATTCACTTCCAAATTAATAGGGCTCTGTAATATTTTAGGTAGGTGATCTAATTTATTAGATATGGAACACTGAGCAGGAATATTTTGATATCAATTTTAAAAGGTGTTTTTAGAATTTCTATATGTTTTAAGTACATAGTTTTGTTAAGCTTTTTTTTTAAAAAAAATTTAAAAAAAAAAGTCAAACATATTTCAACAAAAGGATGTCTTCATATTATAAGTTATTTAATGTTCAATTATGCACATATATAATTATATACACATACTAAATATGATATATACATAAGGAATATACATATTACCTTATTGCAGAAATATCTAGTGATATATATATATAAACTATAAATATAAAATCAATTTAAAGTAAAATCATACATATTGAATGAACTTCATTTACATTATAGTTTTGGTAAGCATTTTTTTTAAAAAAAAAAATCCAATCAAAAGCAAAAATGTCAAACGCTTTTCACTTAAAAGAATATTTTCATATTTCAAGTCACTTCCTGATTTATTTTACACATATATACTTATGTAAACATACCAAATATGATATATAAGGGGTATATATATATCAACTTACATCAAAAATATTTAGTGATTATATATAGATATAAATTTTAAGTGTCAAGTTTATTTAAAGTACAATATAGTTTTCCATTTTTATTTACTGTGCCAATACTCACAAGTTAAAAAAAAAAAGAAGAAATAGAGATAATTTTTTTTATATTAAATGCCTTTATTTACTTTGCACTAAAAAGGAAAAAAATAATTGTTTCTCCAACCATAATTTGAATTTTTAGATTGAACTTGAAATAAAAGCATGGGGGAGGGGCAGAAATTAATTAAGTCAATTTCTATTTTTCATAACAAGTGATTAACTTATTTAATTTCTGCTTCCCACCCCTCCATGTTTTTATTTCAAGTTAAATGTAAGAATCCCAATTGTGATTGAAGAAACTTTTTTTTTTTACTTTTTAATCATTTTATATTTAAAAAATATTTCCATTTATTAATATATGTGTCAATTATCATATTAAGAAATGCATTATTAAATGAATTAGTGACTGTATCAATTGTGTGTATTTTTTGGCAATGGGGTTACTGACTATTTGAATTTAATGTAAAAGATAAATCATGTCTGAAGAAATATTATTTTGTTCAGACGTTATGCCATTTATTTGCACAGATTGATTTATTAATTCAATGTAGGGATAAAGTTGAGTATCATTAGTAAATTGATAAAGTAAAATGTAACAGCATTGTGCATTAGAGTTGACACACTATTTGTAAAAACATTTGTCCAAGATTTGTGGTTCACAATCATGAAAAATGTGATAAAAATTGAATGCAAAAAGAGGTAACCAGATGTCAGCATGACTTTCCACTCATTAATGAGAATTTCAAATAGTATACTGGAAGTTGTCTGCTGAAATATAAGTTAACCAATATTTGTAATACCCTTTATTTTCTTGTTGAAAAGTATTTTGTTAATACAATAGTACATGCATTTAATTTTTGCTTACACTTAAATGAATATTTAATACTTGTTTATTAATTTAGATTATTTATGCTTATTAAAAGAGATGATATTAATATTCCAGATAAAACAATCTGTTAATTTTTTATTGATTAGCTAAAGTAATTATATATTAAAATGTACATCTGATACAAATTATGTTAATTTTTTATTGATTAGATAAAGTAATTATATATTAAAATGTACATCTGATACAAATTAAATGTCATGATAAGTTTTTTATGGTAATAAAAGTATTTTCATAATTTGATAATTAAGATACTATCTTAATAATGCCTCATATAAAACATGGTTCATGTAAGTCACATCTAATGTACATTGACACACAAAGGGATTAGAAGTATTACTATTTTATATTTTTACTTGCTGACACCTAGGCAGAAATTACATCGTTAGTTAAGTATTCAAGTGTTAAATAAATTTGCAAGTACTGTAAAAACTAAGGATATTATGCTACAATACTGGATGGTAAAAAAAATATCTCATTTAAAATTTAATCAAATAGTGAATGATTTATATAAAGTTATTTTATTATAAATTAATCTTGGAAAACAAAGATAAAAATAAAAACCCTAACTAAATTGCTATTTTTTGAGTAAACAACCCCCCCCTCCAAAAAAACATATATATTATCTACATAAAACCCTGAACAGAAACCTATAAAGCTATTTCCCATACTATTGCTGATACAATATACTTATACAAATACTGCTTTTGGGATCATTTATATTTTATAATTTTTATAGACTAACCCTTAAGCATGTTCAAACTTGACATTATCTAAATACTAAGATTCACTCCTTGACTGCTGGTAAAATGCTGATATTACTGTGGTAATACTGACGAAATTCAATTGAATATTAAAATAGGTTTAAAGATAAGATAGCTATCTTTTCTGAAGTCTCTATCTTCTATCTTAGTTCAAGTTTCCTCAATACTCAACAAATCATCATTGAGATATTATAACAACAATATAGTGCACATCCTTACTGTCTAAACAACCAAGTACCAATTACATACATTTGAAAATACCACTACATAATTCTTAACACTGTAATGATCTATCATTTACACATAGATAAGTAAAAATAGTAAAACAACTTTTACATACTCTACTGAAGAGCAAACCCTTTTCCAGCATTCTTATATGAATGAACAACAAGGAGAATATAATATGCAAATGGTTAGTAATGAAGGTTTACTATTTTTCTTCCATCTCATTTTATAAATAAAAATACAGATACTCAGTTCCTGATCAATAAGTTAATGGTTAATTGGATTACTATAAACTAACTACTGTATTTGAAAAAATCCTGAAACATGAAAAAAATAAATTTCAAACAAATTTGAATCCTAGTTCATTAATATGGCAGGTAAATGTGCTAACCATAACTCCATAAGATTTTAGACATATATTGTCAAAGTTAATTAAAGAACAATCTCATGAAAATTTGTAATCTAGCTGTAATTCTTGAAATGTTTAAATAAACTAGGTTGAGAAAATATAAGCAATAGAATCTTTCATTAATGATTGATGACATATTTCTATCATCTAAATTAGTTTGCTTAAAATTCACTTTGCTAGATGCTTGTTTTTTTTTTCAGGTCTGAAAAATATATTTTATTATGGACCTTTACATCAAAGTAATTGTTGCATAACTAATATTTGACAGTTTTCTTATTTTTAATGTATTTCAGCTTAAATATTTGTATGCATTATTTTGTTAATCATCATTCATCTGTATTTTATTTATTTAAAAATGATTTAAATAGTTTCCTTTAGTGAGAAACGTGTGTCAAATCTTCATTGTTTAAAATAGAGATATCCCTTCTCAACAAAACATCTATATACAATTTATAGTATGATATTTGTGCAAGATCAAAGTTTATGTCAGAAATTAACAAATTATTGCACACTGAATAAAAATCTTCATTTGTTTTTAAAAATCAAAACATTAAATAATTTAAGCAGTAAATATTACTGTAAAACAATAAGTAGACTCAGCTAACTATTAATTTACATATATATCAACTACTAAAAGCTAGAAATTAAAACACGGAAAAAAAACTATTGTTATAAACTATCATTTAAGCAGTGCCTTGTTTTTTTTCAGGGAGATCGTTAGCCCTGCAGATTGTTTTATCTTTACTATATATATCAAAAATATCATAATTTTTTACATTATTTTTTCCTCAATTTTCTTCTTAATTATGTTATTCATAAATTATTTTATTACTTGAGAAAAACATTAAGTGATTAAATAAGTAATATTTTAATTGTCTTAGATCATTGGTTGTTAATTATAACATTTTTCTAATTAGTAATTAGCTGTTAATTTATTCTTATGAATAGAATTTTATTTCCATATGCACTTCACCAATTGACATTATTTTATTTAATAAATTCAAAGAGTTATCTAATGAATATGTACAGTATATATATATATAAACAACAACAAAAAAAGAAAATGGTTTGTTAAGTATTTCGAGACGTTTAATATGGAGCACAAAAGTGAATTAAAAAAAGAATCAGAAAAAAAATTTTCAAACTGGCGCAAATAATTAATTAAATAAATAAATAGAGTAATAGTTAATAGCAAGAAAATATATATAAATATTTTTTAACAGAATTATAAATACAAGAAGTAATAAAAAATTAAAAAATGTTAAACAGGTATTATAAAAATTTAAAGAAAAATAGAAGAAAATTAAAAGATTTATATCAATTTTATTTAAAATTATGTTTCAAAGCAACCTTTATTGAGTTACTATATCAAATCTTATAGGCCCAAATGTGCAGGGATCACATTCGGTCACCTGCAGCAGTGGCCAAAGAGATTACAATGGTGCACTGATATTATACAATTTTATTTAAAACTATATTTGTACATATAACAAAAAGTGAAAAATGATGTAAAAAAGTATAAAATAATTAATGCTTGATATACAACATTGTTACTAAAACAAAAATATAGATCAATGTTAAATTGGAGAAGAACATTAGATAATTAATATACTATAAATGAGTATATTTAAGCACTCTTTGTTATCTTATTATTTAATTAAATTTTTTTTAATCTATGTACTGCCAAAGCAAGTACTTATTATTTAAACCACTAAACATCACATGATCACCATCTCTTATATTAGCGATGTAAAGGTTAAATAGCCACTGTAACATGTTATTTTATCCTATATAAAGCTAAAATATTGATCATATGTAAAATCACATTCACCTGTGTGTGAATCATTTATATACCTGAATTCTAATGTTTACTACTCTGTATCATGAATGTATATTTATTTCCCTTCATATAAAGCTCAATTCTTAACCTGTTAATCCTATATAACTTCACCTGAGTGTGATAGACTATGTACGTTTTGTTTTATTAATTACGAATTTATATTAAATTTTCTAAAATATATCACCTCTCAGTCTCAATCCTTGCTCATAGTCTTTATGAATCACTAGTCAAGTCATTTAGTATTAGTTAAGGGGAGATAAGTCTCATGTTCTACCAATGTGCTAGTAACGGAACGTGGTCAAAGAAGTATCGAGTGTAGCCTCAGGCAGGTCATTCACTAGTGTTGGATTTGGAAGCATAGGTGAGAGAGTTGAGGTACAACCAGATGTAGGATGCTGCCATCCCAACTTGGTCAGCCTGTTTCTCTTTTATCTAGACTCTCAGTCTGTTGAGCAAATGAACAAACCTGACCATTCCATAGATTTTTTTTCCTAAGAGCTATTGAGCTTAGATTAAAAATATTATTGTGTTTTCAATTTCATTCTCATGGTTTTGTAGTTAAGTACAGGTAAAAGGTGGCTGCTGAAGGGTTGCATTAGATCCTGAGATCTAGGTGCAGTGCTCTCAGTTCCAAGGCTCCTCACTGACAAAGGCCACAAGCAAGAAACTAGTCTGGGGATATTAGATGAGTATGCACTAGATAAAGATTTTATGCACAAGCCTTCTGGCATCCATTGATTACTCTGGTTAGCACAGGGTGGCACTACTGTATGAAGAGTTTAGCCTTGTTTTACTTATTATTTAACTAAGACATAAAATATTGAATATCAGCCAAATTCTGAATTGTAAACTGCAACAATACAAAGATCATGGGAACAGTTTCAGGAAAATATACTTCTTCAGCTATGTCAAGCTCTAATATTACTAACCACAAATCAGCATTTGAATCTTATAGTAAGCAATTTCATTAGTTTTATTACAAAGTATGAAAAATGAAACATATACAATTATTAAAAGTGATGCTTATTATATGCATACAATAGATATATGGTTATGTAATAATTATTATCAATTTTATTTTTCAAATCTTATAAATATATATTGCAACAGATTACTGTGGGTTTATCACAACAAAATATACTACACATGAGATGTGGTGATGTGATGGTTCACATTAAAAAGAATTTTACATAGTGGAATACAAATAGGAATAATTATGCAACATCTATGCATAGAACAGATAAATGAGTGCTACCTTAACTAAACTATAGTGACAGGTGCCTATATAGATTAGTGGTTGCAAAATTTTTATAATTAGTAACTTTTGAACAAAAAAATATATGAGGTGATCCAAATAATATTTAAAATATTGACCTATAATTAATTGCAACATTTTATAATAGACAATTTTTTCAACTGAAAAGGTATTATATATTTAAAACAATTAATATAATAATATAATTGCTTATAAACCAAAAGTACTCAATCCAAGTTTAATTTTATGATTATTGTCATCTATTATGTTTCCATCTTCTAATCACATTTCCAGACCATGGCCAACCTTGACTGTTAGATTCAAACCCTGACATGCAATGCATTTTATTTGTTTTGAGAATTAACCTCACATCCTAGCCAAACATAAGTTATATAATCAGAATGCTTCAGATGGCAGGCACACAATACAGTGCTTAAAATATCCCATGATTAGCATATTCTGTCTCAGAGTCCAGCATATTTAATAACTACATTAAATTACTAATGACACAGTGACAAGAGAGTAAAAGAAAAAACAATATAACAATTAATGCAAACATTAATATTTAATTATTTATGCACACATATATTTAATATAATATAAAATAACACAATAAAAGATTTGACATAAGAAAATATAAATGACTTTAGGCTATAGATATAATAGTCGGCTAATTAAAGTTCAATCATTTAAAATAAAGAGTCTAAACTGTGATCACAATGTATTTAAAAATATCTTTACCTAGGTTTTCATGATTGTCAGTTTCCAATCGTTTGGCTTTTTGGTCTCCACCAATGGTTCCTTGGCGTGTTTTCCATTCTTTGTGTTGACAATAGGAGAGAGAGTTTGCGATAGAATTTACTTACAATCTAGGTATTGTTCTGGGTGTTGGTTTGGTTGATTTTCTTTTTGTTGAGGTTTTTTGGGGCCTGAAGTCCAGCTGAATATCTTAAAATTGTTTAGTAAAGCATGTTGCTAGATGTGTGGTTTTTGCATGGATGTTGTCCACAGCAGTAATTGACTGGCTTACTACTGTGTTTACAGTTTCCAAATACCTGGATCTCTGGTTGTTTGGATTCTGCATTTTATCTGAATTGAATAATAATAATCGAAACTGATGAATGATCTAGAAAATTGCAGACCCGACTGAAAACCATAACCAATATGTAACTTTTATATCTTAACTCTCTCACTGTTTTATTTTATCTTGACTTGAATCAGTCTTTTAATTTTTACATTTACCTTAATCTTAATTTATTCAGATTAAACTACTACCTCAATAAGATAGTTTATAGTTTTTTAATTAATTCAACTATTGATTTTGATTTTATTATCAATCTGAAATCTTATAAACTAATTAATTATATGTTTTCCTGAAGGTTTGTGATGATGATGTTCTAGTTGTATTTTTATATTGGATTATTTCCATCATCTAATATATGTATTGAATGTCTTTAGAAAAATTTAATTTTATTTAAAATTCCAAATACATTTAACTCTTAGTAATAGCACATCAACATTTTTGAAAGTTTTATAAACATTTTATTTTTTACAGACTAATTTTTAGTCTGATTTCACATTTGCTTATTTTATAGGATTGTAAAGGAAGTTTTCTTTACAAAGCGAAAGAAAAAAAAAGTTTTAAAATCTATTTTCTAATTCTATTTTAGAGTCATTGCCCCCCCCCCCCACTTGCTTTTTAACAAATAGTTTTATTATATTTTAATATCAGCAATCTTTTTATTTTTATTTTAAACTGTGTTTTAAAATCACTACTTAATTATTACTTTTTTTAATAAATCTGATCATTTATTTTTAAATGAAAAAATATGTAACATGAGCTACCTGCTAACAGTATAATATATATTATACAATTTCTATGAGATAAATTTGCTTTTACAACCTTGGCAATGCTAAGGCTATTAATATATGGTAAATCTGAATTTGGTTCCATCCCATATAACTATTTAAGTTGGATATCTGGAGTTAAAATACATTTTCATGTCCGAAAATTTCAGTTTCTACTTAAATGTTACATATTAAATAAGTACCAGGTTTTGAGTTTATATTTTAGATCTAATGTCTGAATATTCTAGCTTCTCATTGAGGTGAGCCAAAAGCTCAAAACCAATTAGTCTGGGGATGGGAATGTTCTAGATAGAGATTTTAAATATTTTTCTCTTCCCACACATCAATTAAGAGCTTGTTTGAGCTATTAGTACGCTTCCTACATTACAGGTGAAAAATCTGAGACCTTTGAAATAAAACTGGTATCAAGTAATGTATATATGGTCCAACATTGTTTTCAATTTTAGAAATGTAGTCTTTGGAATTGTTTATAGGGATTTTAATGAATCAGGCATCAAAATGTGGCATAGTTTTGATAATGGAATTTTTAACTGAAGCAAAAGCAAAAACAAGAATTTCATCTTGGATTCTGGATTTACAGTATGCTGATAATTGTCTTATTTTGGATAGTTCAGAAGACAATCTACAGAATAAACTTAAAAAGTTTTGAATGCAATATATATAAGTTTTGAATGTAATATATAAAAATGTTGCTTTGGAAATTAATGTCAAAAAATTCAAGTCCTACATCTGCTAATGTAAAAAAAAATCTTCAATTTTAATAGTTATCAAATTGAAAATATAAGCCAATTTAAATATTTTATTGTGCTCCAACCAAAATAAAATTTACCCAGAAAATAAGCCCTATCATGATTTTTCAGAATGGTGATAATATAAGCCATATTCTAAATGTAAGCTCTAATTAAGATCATAAGCTAGATATATGACTTTGTTTCCCTGTTGAAACAACATGATGAACATAATTAATTATAAAGTAATGAATGTATAAATAAACAATATTATTGACATTAATGCTTTAAATAAATGATTACATAAATTATAATGGTAGTTATGTATTTTCCTCTTGACTATTATTGACAAATGTAATTCTACCATATAAAGAAACAATTACTTCTCAGCTAAATCTTGGATTTAAGATAACCAATTTATAGACTTTATAAATGATTTAAAAAATTTTTAAAATTGTATCTACTACAAGCCAGTATATTGGACAATTATGTATTTTTAGGTACTTATTTCATTTATATTTAATACTTAGATTTAGAATACTAGATTTAGTTTTAGAGTTTCATTGTGGTAGCAAAATTTAGTTTCTTACACATGTTTTCCTCTTAAAAGTCTTTAAATAATCGAAGTGATTTTAATAATCAAAGTTTAACTTAGATTGTCAACTTTTTTCCCAAAGAAAAGTTTTTAAAAAGACTACTCAAGAAGGGCTATTACAAGTAATTTAAATGTGTTTACAATGTGTGCAATTGATAATGGATGGTCATAATTGTGTCATATATGAATCTTCATAATTCAGTATGTGCACTTGTGAAATATGGAAACATTTTCTGAATTTTTGTGCCTGTTTTTTTGTTGCTTTTATATGGACAAATCACTAATAATTGCAATCATTTTTGTTACCACTCCTGTCTCTTAAGTCTTCAATAAATATTTGATTTAATGGTAAATTTAAATGAAATAATTTATTGATTCCCACATAAGATGAGTGCAAAAAAAAGCTATTTCAATGAGTACAAGATTTGTGGAGAGCTCCCAGTGCAAGAATCTTACAACTTTCTGTTAAGAGAAAAAGTACTTGAACAAATGTGGAGAAAAAATAAGACATCCCCTGAAAATAAGCCTACACCATCTTTTGGAGCAAAAATTAATATAAGATCCATTCTTATTTTCGAGGAAACACAAAAGTAGCTTTTTAAAAAGTAGAAAGATGGATTTAGATATTGAGGTGCTGCTGCAACTTTAACAAGCAAAAAAATAGGGTATTTTATCACAATAAAATAACTATTGGAACTAAATAAGATGAATATAGAATTGTTAACTAATTTATTGTAAAGAAGGATACAAAAAAATTTGTTTAAGGATGATCCATAAAATTCTAAAAATATGATGGCAAAATCATAAAATCCAATGTTCTTCAATTTTCTGAATATGATAGTACCACCGTTCACTATTATCAAATCATATCTTTATTGGATTGAACATGTAAAATGAATGAATAAAACAAGAAGAAAATATTTTGTAGTAAAATTGAACATGATTTTCAGAAGTAAGGTAGGCCCTATTTATATTATAAAGTTTATTTTAAAGACATTTGTAAGGAAATGAAATGTTGACTCTTTTGATTAAAAAGATATAGTTGAGAAACAAAATAAAATAGAGAACCACAATTAGATATGATGTTGGAATTTTTTTCCAAAAAAGTTTGTTATGGAGGTAGTTAAAGATAACATAATACATTATTAAATAATAGAATAATGAACCAAAGTGGCATATGTATGGATGTATTTCTGGTTTATGAATTAGTTTGTATAGTCAATTTAAATTTTATTTCAAGTATAATTTTGTCTTTGTATTTTTGGGGGATGTGAGATGTCTATAATTGTTTGTCAGTAGCTGTTGCAGAATACAATAAAATTGAAACTGACTTTTCACAGTAAGTTAATTATGTTATATATAAAATCCCTATTTTCTCTTTGCCTGATTTGTGAATGTATGTTTATTCATAAGGATATCCCATGTCAAATTCTTAACCAAATAAAAAAACATATTATGAAATAAGTAATTCTGCCATTAATAAAAAAACATTTTGAAAAAAATCAGTAATTATAAAGAAAATATGATTACAGTACATAAATTCATGTTTAAAATGTGATATTTAGTGAGGGAAGGGGGATATAGATGCTATAATACCATATTTACATTTAGTTTTGGTTAGTGTATTATTACAGTGCAAAGAAAGTAATTCCACCATTAATAAAAAAAAAAAGCTTGGAAAAAAATAAGTACATGTGCTTTTAATTACAGAGATATAGATTTTAAATCATGAAGCAAATGTGATTACAGTACATAAATTTATGTTTGAAATGTGATATTTAGTGAAGAAGAAAAAAAACAGATGTTATAGTACTGTATTTACATTTAGCTTTGGTTAGCATATAATTGAAGTAGAAATGACAGCTTTTCAGGCTGGTGTACAATTGTCATATTTATATAATATTAAAATGTTTTGTTTAATTTAATTTATTTATATAATATTAAAATCTTTTGTTTAATTTACATTAAATCTTTAAAAAAAATTTGTTAAAGCAAACAAAAAATAAACTGGTGATGAATATAATTAATAATTGTAAGTTTGTTTACTTGTGAGTATGTGTACAGATAATATAACTTTAACTCAACATTGTTTTTTTATATAGTTCATTTTTGTGTTAAAAGTTCAAACTGCAAGTATTTATGCAAATACTGAGAATATAATTTATTAAAATGGAATTCAAATTCATTACACCCATTCAAATATATTTTTAAAAAGACAGAATATTGGTTCAAATGATTTAAAATTTGTAATCCAATGCATGATGAATAATGGCTCTCCATGTCTGATTTAAGAATATTTGATTGGAAATTACAAGACAATATTAATGCATTTAAATATTTGGAAAGTAGCCAGTAAAAAAATGAGAGTGAGATTTGTGATAATCAATAAAATTGTAACCGAAACAGATGTAAGAAAGATTGTTACATTTTCATTTACCATTGTCAAACTTCCTCCACTCACAGCTTTGACGCCATCCATTTCAGATAAATACAATAATGATTATTACTAATCATTTTCGAAACTAGAGATTATCTCTAGCACAGATATAAACTTGAAACCTCAGTTAAAGATTAATATATCTGATTTTTTAAATTTACACATGGAGTTATTCACCTTTCTCTGTCCCGTATGTAATATCTTTGTAGATATAATAAATACCTCCATGCTTCCCCATTCTTTTTAAATTCATATAAATAAACTTTGCATATAATAAAGATATATATGAGAGATAATAACCTGGGCCAACTGATGAGTGCTGGTTCAGCATGAAATGCATCTTGGGGGTCATTTGTCTGTATTATATCTTTATTTATATGAATTTAAAAAGAATGGGGAAGTATGGAGGTGTTTATTATATCTATGTAAGAAAGAGTTTGTTAATTTTTTTTCATTTATAGAGTTGTTTTATATGTATCATAGTAATTGGCAGTTACAAAAGAGAGGGAATATATTATAATCACTAGGAGAATAATAAAGTGATACTGTTAATGCATGAATATTGAAATACAGTATGTATTAAAAATATTATAATAAGGAAGAAGAAGTGAATTGAGCATATATTTTAGAGCAAAGAAAGAACACAAAAATGTGAACAATGTGAAAAGTAAAAAAGAAAAAGGATGATTTACAATTTTAAAAAGGATATAGTTAAAATATTGAAAAGTAAAGGGGGAAAAATATTTTGGGAGGAGGGATATGACATAGTGTGATAAAATTGGAATTCTTTTTCATGCTTGAAACCGCTTGTATAAGTTTTTGGGTGTAGAGTTAATATTATCTGTAAACATTCTTTTATGCATATTACATCTTTGTATATATTAAAGATATATTTTACTTGAATAGAAATAAAAAAATAATAAAATTGTTAAAATATTTGATTTTTTTTAAAAAATTCATTCTAAGAAAAGAACTTTATTCAGAAAAATACCTCTTAATGAACTCCTCCCCCCCCCCCCCTAGTTAAGCGTAAAATATGAAACAACAAATATGAAAAATGGAGAATCACTTGGAAAAGGTAGAAATGTTTTAAAACAGTGAAAGAGGATGAAGGAAAATTATTAAAAAAGATCTAAGATTATTTTTTCAAGAAGTGTTTTTAAATAAAAATTATACATTATAAATAATTTTAATAAAATTATATATGAATGATTAGAAATAAATATTGAACTATGGCCAGTTGAATAAGTAGAATTTATATGTAGATTTTGAACAACTGAACATTTACAAGTAATAATTTAAATAATTCAAAAATGTAATGAATATTATCTTTCTTTACTTTGGGTTTTAAATTCTTTTAATTCATGCTTAATAAAAGATAAATAATAATTTATAAATTCAGAGAAATAGAAAACAATAACTATTATTAGAATTTTAAATTTACAAAAAATTATTTTCAAGATCAGGAAATTTATCTAAAAATTATTGGGATTAAGATTGTAATTTTTTTTCTCATAATCAGCAACAAAAATTTTAACTTTTTTGTTAATTATTTAATACACAATTTGGTGTCAAAAGCACTGTGAGCAACAATTATCCAAAAAAAGAGGACATCATGCATGATTTAAAAAGTGTAAGTTTTACACAGTATTTAAAAAAATATCAACTTTCATTCAGCTGCTGTTCATGTGAAATCCTTCTCTGTTTCAGCTCTTGAGGCCAAGATTTACACAAATGGCAGCTCCAGATGGTCCATGGCAACATCCTTCCAAGCATTCTGCTGCAACCCTCCTATTCATCGTTTTAACTCTTCTCAGCTCAAAAATGAAGTCAGGTATTGTCTCCGTGTCTGAAAGATATTCATTTTTAGAATTCCAGTCACTTAGACAGGGAATTTGCTACATAGATTCCTTAGCAGATTTAAACTTCCATGGCCACCTAATGGACCGATAGCTATCACTACAGCACTATTTTGGTCAGCAGTATTAACTGTACCTGTTGTACTTGTCTGGATTGCAGACTCCAATCAACATTAATAAAAAATATAAATATTTGAAATTGAATTAATATGATTTATTAGTATCAAATTATGTCTACTTCCACATATATAAACTTCATTGATGCCAGGAAGATAGTGTCTGAATGACTGGACTCACTTTCAACTGTGAAGGTGTTTCTACTATACTCATTTCTGGACTTGTCTCAGTGAGACAAGTCCATGATATGACTGGAAGCTGCTACAACTATGGCCGACTCAAGGCAAGATGTCCAGTACAGCTGGCAGAATCTTGACCAGAACTCATGAGACAAGCTAATGTATACAGCTGGAAGTGAGTTCAGTCATTCAGGAATGACCAACTCATTAGTAACCAAGTTATATGTAAAACTGTATTTATTAATGGTATAACATGTAAGTATATTTGTTTTGAATCTGTTATGTTTGTCTAGATTTCAGATTTCAATCAACAGTAATAAAAAAATGAATATTTGAAATTTGCTTAATATGATTTATTAGTATATAATATATTTACATAATATATGATCGATCAATAAATATACTTCCATGTATATGAACTTCATTAATGCCAGGCAAGTAGTTCCCGAATGACTGGATTCACTGCCAGCTCTATATAATAGCTTGCCTCAGGCTGTACTAGACAGCTTGCCTCGAGTTGACTCTAGACTTTGCAGCTTCCAGTCCTATTGTGGACTTGCCTCACTGCATAGATTTATGGTGTAATGATTGTAATAAAAACATCCACTGTTAGCAGTGGTTTCAATTCAGAGCACATTCTGTCATTTAGGTTAGACTAATGTTCCCTTTCTCTCTCTCTGGCTTGCCTCCAAAGGGGTTGATTGCCAGATTCCCTATCTTACTGGCAGTAATGGGATTCAGAGAGCATCATTGTCTAATAGCTTATGCTAACCAATAGTAAAATTTTATACACGTGTTTACACATTGGCCATACTTATGTTTTACCCTTTGGCTATGTTTACACATTGGTTAGTAGCAATAAGGGTTTGATCCAATTAGATAAGGAAGGAATCTGGACTAGTAAACTTCTAAAAGCAAGGTCAGATAATAGCCTCCATATCTTCATACCAGTATTTTACTACTTTGGAAAGCTGCAGTGCTACCATTTGCTGCTGTATTTCCTTGGCAAACCCAGTCTTTCATGGATATTCCTCCTCCAATTCCTTCATTACCTACATCTCCCTTATCCACTTTCATCATTACCAGGATTACTGCCTTACAGTCAGCCTTCATCACTAGCACCAAATATGAATCTTAATGCTCTTAATGCTGCTGTACTGTTAGCAGTGTCACCATCTCCCCCAGTTAAATTTTTGTGTAGATCTGTATATCTATTTATACACACACATACATGCATACAGAAAATTAATTTTATGATGATGTCCAACTTTCACTGTGTAATTTCTTACAAGTTTTATAGTTAATGCTAAAAATCCACATTTCCTTCATGAGGAAAAAAGTGATTATCTATCAAGAAAATCTTAACAGGTTAGCTTATTGCACAGACCATGAAGCGGACATTTATAGTATTGGTTGGTTAAATTATTTTGCAAAGAGAATTCAATCCAAATTGACTTGAAAAAATTACCCTCACATAACCAGGAACTCCATCTAGAACAGTAATAAAAAAAAGACAAGCAACCTGAAAAACATTGGTTCCATAAAGAATAAGAATGGATACTCAATATTTGATTGTTTCATCAGAAGTCATACAACCACATGGATTAAAAGCAAAGCTTCAGTATCTACATAAAATAAAGATTTAATTCCAACACATACATTAACAACAGTCCTATCTTTAAATACATTGGACATGTTTGGCCTTCATTATAGTTTTTGAACATGTTCACAGATCAAGTAAACATATGGGTTTTTTTTTTTTTTTTGGTTATTGTTAACACGGATTTTCAAGAAATGAAGTCCAACAGGACATTGTAACCATCCAACATTTAATTCATCAACTTTATCTTCAAAGTTGATGGGTGGTTGGAGATTGCTTTAGAAAGTGACTGATTTAGAAAGCAACAGATCGCCATAATAAGATTGCTCCATAGAGATCAATTAAACTTCCATCTTGTAAAATATTAGATTCTTGATATTTCTGGCTTTGAAATTTTGAGAAATTCTTTTGAACAGTTATGCATTAACTACACCAATGAAAAACTTCAGCATTTGTTCAACCACACTATGTTTACTCTGGAGCAGGAAGAATATCAGCAAGAAGGAATTGAATAGAGATTTATTGACTTTGGATTAGACTTACATTGACCTTATAGAAAAGTCCATGGTATTTTAGTTCTTTTAGATTAAGAATGTTTGTTTCCAAAGCTACTGACAAAAAAGTTGAATATCCAGTAAAGTGTTCTCTTAAATTCAAATACCAAGGAAAGTGTTCCTCTAAAATTCGAATACCCAGTAAAGTGTTCCTCTCAAATTCCAGAAGTCTGACTTTAAATCTAAGCCAGACTTTTGCATCATTCACTAAGTGGACAGAGTAGACTACCTGCAGAGTGTTGGTTAATAAAGAACATGGATACACTTAATGAAAATGGAGTTTCATTACTACAAGCATCCCAAGATAGCTTTTTAGTTTTGAAAGTAATATTGAAGAATATTTCAAATTCATTTACAAATTATTTTCGTATAATTCCCACAAAGCTTGAGTACAGCATAACTCAATAACAATAATTATGTAGAAATCACGCAGGCTATTTAAATATCATTTTCTTTCAAAATAAGATCTTTGTGTAAATGAGATAAAAATGAATATATATTAAGATAGATAAAAACTAGATTACAAATCAATTTTTTTTCTTAAAAACTGTATTATTATTTTCAAATATGACTTTTGTACAACTAAGAATAAAAATATGAATTTTCTACAACTAAGAATAAAATATGTATTAAGGTATAAGTCATGATCATCATCATCGTTTTCAGCCATTATTGATCCATTACAGGATAAAGGTCTCTCCATGTTTAATTAAGTTACTTTGATCTCTAACCTATTCTCTCCACAATACCCAGAAAACTATAATATTTCATCCATCCATCTTATAGATTGTCTCTTTTTAAGTCTTTGGCAATCTTTTGGAATCTTCATTTCATCAATCTGTTATCATATTTTCTAAACATATTTTCAATGTCAGCAATCATATTTGTTCTCACACCCCATATATTTGATCTCTTCTTCTTAATCCTAACATACATCTTTCCATACTTTCTGAGTAGTCTGAAATCTATACATTGCTCTTCCATTAATTACCCAAGTGTCAGATCCATAAATAAGAGCTTCAAACCCATCAACTTATTTCCATTTAATATTGTTATTTTTAACAAGAGGTTTCCTTCTAAGTTTAATTGTATGATTAATTTCATCCATTATGTTTTCAACTATATTAATAATCAGAGCAAAGTATTTGCAGTTGATTTTTACAATTCATGATTATTAATCTTTACTTTCTTCTTCAGAGAATATACTTTAAACATAACTTTAATCTTTTTAATATTTATTTTTAGTCCTACTTTATTGTTAATATGATATTGCAAATTTCTCTTAAAAATATTTTCAAGCAGATCAGAATCCTGATTGCAAAAAATTACTGAATATTGTGAAACTTCAGCAGTAATTTAATTCAGTAAATCTTTCTATTGTTCATAGAAATACAACAACTATGATTATGAGAAGACTATCAAATTTACTTTAACTAAAAATACATTTAATTTCTGGAATAAAAACATCCATATTTGAAATAATATAAATGAGAAATTGCTGTGACTATGTCTTTCCCAATTATAGTAGACGATTGCTGCTGTAGCAAAGATTTTTTATTATATCAGTTTGGTAATCAAGTGTAATTGTTATTCAAAAAATTCAAAAACGGAAACACTTTCTGCATAGAATTCTGATCTTTAATGCTATTTGTGTTAAAATAATGAAACCAAACATTCTTTTTGAATATTGTCCTTCATCCTATGTTAAAATTAATCAATTCATGTATATGTTCATTTTCACTGTTTTCCTCATTTTCTTTGCAGATATGAGACCTAACAACATTTTAATTTTTTTAGAATGACTCAAAACCCTTTTAGTTGATGAGAAATTATTATCGTCATATATCCTATTAACAATATGACAAAAAAAAAACATTGTTTTCAAAGTCATCCTACTTCCTGAAAAAGCATATTCATATTCACATAGTTTTAATAACATAATTTATTAAATCATTGGAAAAATTTTAACAAAAAGTTTTTATTATTACTTGCAGCATTTTCCAAATTTCTTGGGATTGGCAAGAAGATCTATGTCATCATGCACATTTTCATCCCATTTAGTCATCAAGTTTATTAAGCACTCTCTAATCAATTTCTGGAGCAACTAAATGCAGTCTTAATTCTAGATTTATGTATTCAGTTTTACAAATGTTCTTGTTCTTCTGTATCTTCCATCACTGTAACTTGTGAAATCTCATAACACTATTACAGACCATTGCATGTTCAAGTATCAAGTCCATGAATAAAGAAGCAATGATATTTACTAATTGACCAATATACTAATTCTAAATTCTCATATATTTTTTGAGAAATCAAATGTTATTCCTATTAATAACAAATTGCATCTCCAATATTTTGTTTATTTAGTTCATGATCATCGGATTTAAGTCTATCAACAATGAATTTTTAAAGAGCATGAATAACCAAAGCAAAAAGATTCTTCTGAATCTTCTTGGTAACATCTCTTGTTGTGAAAGTGTCCTCATATTTGCTATACGACTAATAAATATAAAAGGAAATATATTTTATTCATAGCAATGTTATAATATTTAAGCATCTTCCACTGACATTGTAATTCTTTCAAAAGCCTCAATATCTGATTCTACTGTGATATTAAAATAGTGATATTTTAATCTTCGATTGTTTTTAATCATTTTATTTAAATTTTTCTCATTTATAATGTCTTTGAAGTAGCAATGAATAGAAAATTACTTCTATCATCATTATTAAAACTGAATCTTCAGACATGGGAATCTAATTTGAATATTACGCTCTTCAAGAATCAATATTTCTCCCCAAAGTGCAAAGATTTATTAATTTCATAATCCTTCATAGTCTGTCTTTTAAATTGGTTAATGCCACTTTATCTATATACACAGAACTGCATATTTCATTTTTTTTTTTTACATTTTTGTCTAATTTTTATTATTTTTTAACTTTATACATGATACAGATAAAAATCATTTTATAAACGGCATCTGTTAAATGGCAGAAATCCAGTTGTCAGATATTTATTATACTTCTAAAAAATGAATCAACAATAAAAGAAAAGTCAGTAAAGTTGATATTATGACAATATAGAGAATATGATGAGAATATTGTACAAAAATAATAAAACTTATTGCAAATCTTAAAACAATTGAAGCTAAACCCATAAATAACAGCTAAAAGCTTTGGGACCAAATATAGTTAATGACATTAACAATGCCAGTGCATAATATCATACTGCTTAATAAAAAAAAAAACAATGCTTTAATTGTTTAAAAATATAATTGTATCCTTTCCCACAATAAAATGCATTCTCTGCAACATAAGGTAATACAAATTCAATAGAAATTAAAATATTTTGAAGCAAGTGGATTAGGAATGATATAAATCTTTAATAGAATATTTGAATTTGTATCAATGATGATGATTAACAAAAGTTTACATTGAAATTCAGATATTATTTGATCAATTAAGATCAAATAACTAACTAAGATAATATGCCTGAAAACTATATCAAAAGGAATCTAACATAATAAAGAGCCTTTGAGTAGAATAATTTTTTTTTTATGTTATAATTAGCTCATCAAAATAAATAAAAAAAATATTATAGAATTGTGGCATCCCCAAATACTAGTAATAAAGATTATATCATATTTCACTCCCATTTGTCAGGCCAATCTAGATTAATCTGGATTTTATAGTCCCCAGATAAAAATAAATATATACTTATTAGACAATAATTGGGTAAATAGTTGAGATATTTTGAGGTGTATAAAAATATTCAACCCTCTGAAATAAATAAAAAAATCCAAGTTTTAACAGCAAAGGAGTTCTGGATTTTAAGCATGAAAAATAAATATATTAATTAACACACTACTTTATTACTACAAACAGAAAAATACAATTAAAACTCATGAGTTTGACACATATTATTATGAATCATTTTACCAAGAATCATTAAGAAAAAAAATAAGGAGGGATAAGTCTTATAATCATTTAGCTTAAATGTGGAAAAGAATATATATTTTTTTGATAATGAGTGAATTATTAAAGGTACCAAAAAGTTCTAAAATGTTGCCTATTATAAATTACAATATTTTGTAAAAAAGTTAAAATTTCCACTATTTTATACTATAACATTTTCCATTTTGCTAGGCCTCTACACGCTAA
Organism: Epiperipatus broadwayi; assembly: GCA_028023455.1. NCBI lineage: Eukaryota > Metazoa > Onychophora > Udeonychophora > Euonychophora > Peripatidae > Epiperipatus > Epiperipatus broadwayi. The sequence goes on from JAQFVV010006204.1 coordinate 1,913,012, forward strand.
TATAAACTGCGCGCGAGTTGATCAAGCTATGTCAAAAAGAAGAAAGTTATATTTCTATTCTAAAAACATAGCTATATTTCCTGATCAAACTCGGCCTATTAATTGTTGAGAAATATGCTATTGACAAAATCAGCTTTTAATTTATTCAATATGGGCGTCAGGTCCTTTTATTCTAAAGAGACCGCTGAAATCTGTCGCCAGCCTGTCTCGCAAATAAAAAAAAGAAAATACTTTTAAACTAATCAGTATTGCATCATACCGTAACGAGAATTATTTTTTTAAAATATTATTATTCCTGGAATTTATTAAACACATTGGCAAAGGTAAATTATATATTTAAACATCACTAAAATAATATTAATAAATTCAATAATAATTAATAACTATTATTAATAACGTACAAATGAAAATAGGTATTAGAAATATGTTTATTCTAATAGATTAAAAAAAAATGTTTGAAGTAAATTATTTATCAAATAAATTGGAGAGAACACACTTAATTCTGATGTGAAACATTAATAATAAAAAAATAACTGCTGAATAATTAATTACAAAGTTCTTGGTTAAATAAGAGTCTCTTGATCAATTAAATTTAAGTCTCTATCGGGATTCTATTATAAGCTCATTTTTATGAGTAGTTTTTAAAATGGTTAACTTTGTCATAATCAGGATAATGAAGCATAACTTACCGGTAAGTTTTAGTGGATTCACAATGGTTGTAGATAACTATGCATAGTTTTTTGGGGTTAAAATGAGCTCACGGCCTTTGATTATTAGTTGATCTTGCAGTCCATTCTCCTAGTCGGTCACGAAAGCTTTTCTGGTATACATCTTCAGGCACGATGTCTTCAGAAGCTCCGGTTCACTCCGACATGCCGAATTACTTCAGCGTAGAGCGATCTTGGATATATTATTGTTATACAAGACGAGGACTTCTGTGCATGTTATTATCAGGGCATTTTTTTGGTTCATAATCTTGTAGATTCTTTATAAAATTTACATTATAAAGTTCTCTTTCCTTATCAAGTTTTTCGGCCATCTTTAATTAGCCAAAATATTTTTACTTTCTCTTATCTTTTTTTTACATTTGGAATTCTTTTGTTCTCTCCAATCCTAACTTTTATTTCTAATTACATTAAAAAAATATGGAAGAATAATTTAACTTTCATTGTACGTTATTTTTTTTAAAAAAAATTAGTCAAAAAAAAATCTAAATCTACTTTTATTTTTTAGCTTTTACCAAATGCCAATATTTTTGCAACATATATAAATAAACGTTACAATACCACCAGGGCTAGGAGATGAGAATAAAATAGGGGTTTACACTAATTTTATTCTTAAGTTTTTAAATTCATATTCGTGGGGTTTTTTTTTTTGTAGTAGCATGCTGATATATCGTGTAGACTCATTCAATAAGCGATATTCGGCTTTAATGCCCACTTTTAGGTCTAACATGGTGGGAATGGAAAATATTTCACATTCATGTGTCCTTTCCGCATTAATGTAATATTAATGATAAGAAGCCCAAGTTATAAGCACTAACGAGCGTTGCTCATCGTTTTGAGTCTTACAGGCTTGCGGCAACTTGATCCGCCTTCCCCTTTATTGGGATCCCTGCTAGAAATAGTCTGATGGGCATATAAAGGTGGCCTTATGTTAATATACTGCATACTAGGACTCGGGGCTATGTTTTTCCCCTCTTCAGTAACCGCCTACCCGGTCAAATACTTGTGACTTAAGTCTACATCAGCCACGATCGTGTTTTTTTAGACATATTAAAAAAAAATATATCTTTTTTTTTTTTCTGGAAGTCATATTAAAAAAATATTTTTTTATATTTTAATAATCAGGATTTAATTAGTTTTTTTTTTTAAAAAAAAAAAAAAATTACTATTTATTTTCCGGCTGTGAGTTTCTTTGGGTCATTGTTGTAATGTTCTTTATCATTACAACTTATCTCAGGTTGTAGTTATATTGAAGCCCGAGTTGGGTAAGCCATTATAACGTTTTCCATTTTGCTAGGCCTCTACACGCTAATATAAACTGCATGCAAGTTGATCAAGCTATATCAAAAAGAAGAAAGTTATATTTCTATTCTAAAAACATAGTTATATTTCCCGATCAAACTCGGCCTATTAATTGTTGAGAAATATGCTATTGGCGAAATCAGCTTTTAATTTATTCAATATGGGCGTCAGGTCCTTTTATTCTAAAGAGACCGCTGAAATCTGTCGCCAGCCCGTCTCGCAAATAAAAAAAAGAAAATATTTTTAAACTAATCGGTATTGCATCATACCGTAATGAGAATTATTTTTTTTAAATATTATTATTCCTGGAATTTATTAAACACATTGGCAAAGGTAAATTATATATTTAAACATCACTAAAATAATATTAATAAATTCAATAATAATTAATAACTATTATTAATAACGTACAAATGAAAATAGGTATTAGAAATATTTTTATTCTAATAGATTAAAAAAAATGTTTGAAGTAAATTATTTATCAATAAATTGGAGAGAACACACTTAATTCTGATGTGAAACATTAATAATAAAAAAATAACTGCTGAATAATTAATTACAAAGTTCTTGGTTAAATAAGAGTCTCTTGATCAATTAAATTAAAGTCTTTATCAGGATCCTATTATAAGCTTATTTTTACGAGTAGTTTTTAAAATGGTTAACTTTGTCACAATCAGGATAATGAAGCATAACTTACCGGTAAGTTTTAGTGAATTCACGATGGTTGTAGATAACTATGCATAGTTTTTCGGAGTTAAAATGAGCTCACGGCCTTTGATTATTAGTTGATATGCAGTCCATTCTCCTAGTCGGTCACGAAAGCCTTTTGGGTAAACATCTTCAGGCACGATGTCTTCAGAAGCTCCAGTTCATTCCGACATGCTGAATTACTTCAGCGTAGAGCGATCTTGGATATATTATTGTTATCCAAGACCAACTAGAGAAACCAACAAACAAGACGTTCCTCCAACTGAATCCCTCCTTTTTATACTAGAGGTCCAGTTTTCGGACTTCTGCGCATGTTATTATCATGGCGTTTTTTTGGTTCATAATCTTGTAGATTCTTTATAAAATTTACATTATAAAGTTCTCTTTCCTTATCAAGTTTTTCGGCCATCTTTAATTAGCCAAAATATTTTTACTTTCTCTTATCTTTTTTTTTACGTTTGGAATTCTTTTGTTCTCTCCAATTCTAACTTTTATTTCTAATTACATTAAAAAAATATGGAAGAATAATTTAACTTTCATTGTACGTTATTTTTTTTAAAAAAAAATTAGTCAAAAAAAAATCTAAATCTACTTTTATTTTTTAGCTTTTACCAAATGCCAATATTTTTGCAACATATATAAATAAACGTTACAATACTTAATCTTATTTTGTTGTTATTATTGTCATGTAAAACATGGGATGTAAAGAAGAGTTGCAACTAGTATAATTTTCAGTAATTTAAAGAGTTATAGTAAATTAAACTGAGTTATAATATGAGATCGATTCAAATAAATTATCATTCCAATACAAGATATATCTAATCCTAACCTAAAAACACAATTAAAAAAATTATGTTAAAGCTTAATAACAAATAAATATAAAAGCCTTTAAAATTATTTTTATACAAAACAATATTTATATATTAAATGTAATAATAATTTTAAAAATTCATTTTATTTCAAATACAAAAAAGGAAAGAGCTATTATATATATAAAAAAAAAAACTATTTTCATGGCTTAAATAAATCTACTTTTAATGATTCAACATATTTTTTTTAAAAAAAATTTTTTTAAAGTTTTAATAATTCAAAAGTAAAAAATAAAATATTAAGTCAGCAGGATGTCAGATATTAAAATAATTTATTTATAAATAAATTCATTTATATAAATCAATAATTTGAACATAACTTTTAAGTTTTGTAAGACAGTATTTTTATTGATTTTAAAGTAAGATAGCAACAAAATAATATATATATAGACAGGGTTCTACATACAAAATATTTCCCCATAATTATTAAAGTTTTATTAAGCTAATTGCAACAACAGATTATTGATAATATGTGTTCAATGACTAAATGTTATTTTCATATTAGTGTTTAAGTATAAACAAAGCAATCATAGACAACAAATAAACACCATTTGATTTCTAATAAAAAGAATGTTACTATTAAATCAGAGCTATTTAAAAATTTTATTTTGCTTTAAGTAAAATTGTTTTTTTATTTTGATCTTATGTACAAATAATTAAGATTATATATATTTAGAGCAAGTGATCATATTTCTTTGATTCAGTAAAGACTAATTTTGATCATAACTATACCCAATATTTCATTAAATAGTTCATTCAGGTATTTTAAACATTTCTTTGAAGAAATAAAGTGCACAATTATTAAGTTCATTGTAAAGATTGCAATTATGTTATTTATGAATGTTAATTTGATTCATTAAGACCAAACTAAGATATCTAGATTTTCATTGATATTTAATTCCTGAAAACATTTAACTATGTGGATTTAGTGACATGAACAATCTTCAGCTATATATAAATTTAGGTCCGAGATTACCAATGGAATATTATAACTTCCTTTGTATTTATTTTGGCGTACAGTAATTCAGGCTAATAAATAAGTGGATGCAAGATATTTAAATTGTCTTAAAGAACACACACCCAATTTGCAATTGTTTTATGACAAGGCTTTTAAATAATTATGTTTTAAAATTTAAAGAATATATTACAGTGGATTTTTTCTTAAATAAACTTAAGGTCAATTAAAATCAAAATAAAATGAAATACTTTTTATTTGAAATATATTCCTTATTATTTGATGTTAACAATTTTGAATACACACATTATAAGCCATGTTATTGTTTTTCTAGAACATTTATTCTTTTTCTAAACACAGTTGTTTGACCTGAAATGAATTTCCATATCTAGAAGAGCTATTTATTCATAAGTAAGATATTCCAAATCTATACAAGGCTTGTCCATTTCATACTTTAGTTTGACTGGCTAAATAATTGTGCTCAAAGTAAAACATAACTATAATTATATGGTTAAAAAATGTAATGTTTGATGCTGTAACCTGAATTCAGTAATTTGTTGAATTACCAGAATAGTCTCATCTACATTTTTAAATTGAATTCAAAAAATAAAGGAATAGTCTAATATTCATTGTCAATGCTGGAAACATTGAGACAATATTAGATTTTTTTAAAATTGAAACTATACTTATTTTATGCATAAATTGCTTAAATATGTTGTTTTTGAGTGGGGCTTAAAAAACAGTGAATCTCTCACATGTAAATTTGTAGTGATCAATATTTGAAGTTAATATATTTAATGAGAATTACATCAGCTTCATAATCATTTTTGATTTTTATATTGATAAACCAGGAAGAAGTAGTGAATATATTAAATAATATATTCTGGTTTTCTACATTTTTTATAATTTTTATTTGCAAAAAGAATTCAATGAACAAAGAGTATATATGAATAACCTTAAAAATTATGGAATTGGTTTTTGTCGTTGCATTTTAAGTCCTGTAATTTTTTGAAATTTCTGCTTTTTTTTGTATCATATTTAATGATTATAAGTGATAATGAGAAAAAGGCTAATATGTATTTGACAATATGATTTAATTTTAAAGCATCAAATTTTTTAGTCATTCTATTTTGTTTTTCATAATGCAGATTGATTATTTTGTCTATTAATGTCTTTTATAACACTAAACATATATGAATGATTGCCATGGCAAAACATTTTGCATGAAATGTCATTAATCTCCAAAAAGATTTTTGTTCTGAGCACCATTAAAAATAAATCTTCTGATGTGCTATTAATAATGATTATTGGAGCTAATTTTATATCACCAGTATTAATGTAATGTCTGTCTGAAAGTTTGTGATGATGGTATTTTGGTAGTAGTTATATATTGGACTAGTTTAATCATCAAATATTAAACATTGAATGTTTTTTAGAAAAATTCAAACTTTACTTAAACTTTTCAGATACATTTAACTGTTTAGTAATAGCACTTAGATAATATTCAAACTTCATTTAAATATTTCATTCAACTATTAGTATTAGCACACAGATTAGTGTTATATACTAATCTGTGTGCTATTATTAGTAGTTGAATGTATTTCACGAGTTTAAATAAAGTTTGAATTTTACTAAAAACATTCAACATTTAATTTTAAATAATGAAAATAGTCCCACATAAAATTTCTCCCATTAATGTAATATTTCCATTATTTTTTCATATATCATTTGTAAAAAGAAACTAATGATTTCTTATAGCAGTAACACTGAATAAATAAATATTCAAATAATAGAATCGTTTTTTAATTATCCTGAAGTAGAAAAATGTTTTTATTTAAAGTGTTTGTTATTATTTGAGAAAGTTACATTGATTCCCTTAGAGAATATGTAATCTAATCATGAATTTAGATGTACCAATTTCAGTATGTAATAATATTGTTTTTGATTTGATTCCTTTTCCTTGCAAAATTTCTATATTTAGACTAATAATTTTTTTAATTGTTTTGTATCAGAGCCTAAAATGAATTTAATTAGATATAATTGTTACAGTAATTTTAGTAATCTTCTCAAAAAAAATAAAATTTTATTTTTTATATTCTGTACCAGAATTTCTAATAGTTTTATCAACAATGATTAAGACCATCTCAAAATTTTAAATAGTTCTTATCTGTTTCTTTTTGGAGGCATTATTTTATTTAAAATGGTAGTATTAACATTTTTCTAGTAGAATTTGAATAAAACATATTTCAGAAACAAATTCTTTAGCACATAGTTAGTAGTTTTTCTAAAATAAAAAAAAGTTTTTTCTGCAATAACTTATTAAATAGCATCAATGCATTTATTGATAATTCTCTGATAATTTAGAAAATTATTCTCTCGATAGAGAAGAATCTTAACAAGACTGGCACCATTTTATTATTAGAGTTACTTATAGCTGACATAATTCCTAAATTAAATAGTCTAACAATATTGCCTAAGAACATTCTAAAATAAAAATGAATACTTGATGCACAGATGACTATAATTTCAATGGTTCACAATTTCAATTAAAAAATAAAATAAAATAAATGCCCTGATAAAAATAATCTTTATTATTACTATTGTAAATAATGATTATTTCAGTTTCTAGAAACTGTCTCATGAAGTTAGATTTTAAATAATAATGAAAATAAATAAATTGAGTGACTTCAACTCATATCATTCATCATTTAAATGAAAGTGCAATGTGTAAAAAAAAAAAAAAAATGATAAGCAATCTACTTCTAAAATCACTTTCAATTCTTCCCCTCTCTCTGAACAAAACAGAAGACCCACTGCACTATTTAATAAACTCAACATAAATATCATGGAAGACTGACATTTTGAATCTAAATAACAGTTTCTTCAAACTAATTTATTTCAATGACTATATTTCCATTTATTTGCTTAAACCTAAACTAAAAATCTTCATTGAATTAAATAATTTGCAGAAAAAAGTTTCAGTGCAAGTATCTTATAAATTTCTTTAACTAAAGAAGAATTAATAAAACAGATAATAAATCCAAAGTATTAATTATCTACTTAAACAAGCAAGATTTTTAAAGCTATTTAAAACTGTGAAACACATAACTATATTTATATCTTATGCATTTATTTTGAATGAATACAATCATAAATACAAAAAAACTAACAGACTAAATTTAAAAAATGTAAATCAGAATAATTATTACATCATCAAATAATCTAATCTACTGGTCTATGAAATAGTACTACACATTCTACCAGTCTCTGACAGGCTTTCTCTAACAATACTAGTCAATATACCATATGGCATAAACAGTACTGTAGAAGGCTGTCTAAAATGCAACAAATCTCATTGTTTGAGTCTCCAGAAGAAGCTCAGATAAAAGAATCTAAGCTTCCAAAATCTTTACTAATCATTATACGATATTTCCTTTTTCATGTCACACATTCACTGCCAAATGCAATATTATTACTAAATCATCACATTTTTCAACTATTTCCAGTTGTTCTAGTCCATGATTCTTAACACAAAACCCAACCAAGTGACATATTAAGATATACTACAATCTCTCACACTAGATACAGGAACTATAGTCATTTCTATTTTATTTTCAGTCTTATATATAATTATTTCTTTTAATTAAGAAGCATCATCAAACACTTTAGTTTGCATTATTTAAGTCTCAATTATCCACATTATAAAAGATCATAAAAATAAGTATGAATACATTTTAAAGTAGCCACGTTAAATATTGAAAGAATTGGCAGTAAAAAAATAAACACATTTCATATTGTTCTTGCTCAAAATTCATCACAGGGATATTACGTTTAATAAAAAACAGATATGAACTCACAATACCTCACTAATTTCCTAAAAATGAATTTGTATTGCTATTTAAATTTGATAATCAGTATTAGCTGAAGGAAACATCATTGTATTCAACATAAGCCTAGCTTTCAAAAAATACAAATTATCATTATGAAAATCAATTCAATTATATTCATAAACTTCCCAAACATTTGCTATGTTCTGGCCATATACTAATCTATCAAAGCAAAAAAAAAACCTGCTACTTTAAATATCTAGAGTGGCTATTTTAGTGTTGGATTTTAATTGTAACTATAGCTTCTTGTTTATTAATATAATGGACAAACTAGATTAACTTACATTCCAACTATATCTTCCATTGTATGCCCTACATACTTACACTTTCATTTAAGGTCAATTCTGAAATTAACTTTTTTTTGACATCATCTATGTGTGCAGTTAGTTGTTTAAACTGATCAATTTTTAATTCCAAAAATGTATTCCACAATATTAACCTTACAAATGATCATTTATCAAATTATACCACTGCAACACACTATTTTAAAACCAGACTTAAAACAATTATTATACCTTACTTAATGCAAATTACTTCTTTTCAACTCAATATATAATTGTATGGCTTAAAAAAAATCTTTACTCATACTATTACAGTCCAACTGGTATAAACATTTAACAATCTCTTGATTGATATTGAAAATTAGAAAATTAACTGATTTATTGAAGAATCTCTTAAATTTCATGCTTAACTTTGCCAAGACTTCTCTTCCTTAAATAAGTAATATAATCAAATTAACTCCTAATATAAATGTGCTGTGAAATTTAACACAACACCTCCAGTATCAGAGCTGTGATGCAAAAAATGAAAGAGAAATCATTTTCAATCATTTCCAAGTTCTTATAAGATAAAGATGCATTAAGCAATTTCATTTTAGTTCATTGGAGTATAGCTCTGACAGGCTTAGATTAAATATCACAACAAATATAAGTTAAAAGTTTATTTCTCTGACTATATTTCATCTTATTTGGTGATGGTTTCATTTATTTTGCATATATGATTTTTATCTGTTTACAAGGTCATCAAAATGAGTTGCAATTAATTCTGCCTTTGTAAATTAGATTATAAGCTGATTTGAGTGAGACTACATGGACATCTTCACCAAGTTAAATTTTGTGTTCATTAGTATATAGTTGTTTTAATGTGCATTTTTAAGAAATAAAAGTGATTTCATTTTCTTTCATTGCATTATAGCTTCAACTAACACTGAAGGGTATTGCAATAAATATCATAATGCATTATAGTTAGAAATTGATCTGATATTGATTGATTTTCTTACACATATATAGTCCACCATATTATAACTCTAGAAGAATATCATATTACAATTCTTAAAAAAAATCTGTTTCAAAGAATGGCATGGCTCAATCTATAAAATTAAACTATGCCCCATGTTTCTCAATACATTATAAGATTGAGAATAGTAAAACAAACAGGAACAAAATAACTAGCTGTTGACTCCATCCTATCTATAATGTACAAAATTCACTTCCACTATTAAATTATTTAAATCAAATGTACAATAAAAAGATCAACTCGTCCTTCTCATGAATAATATAGTTTTCATTCTAATAAAAAATAATCATGCTTATTTCAAGTGCAGTCAGTGACATTTGAAGATAAGGTATTAAAGTTTTTTTTAATATAATAAAAGTGATTTCTACATATATACATTAAAAAAGTAAATACATGCATCATTAAGTCTATAAAGCTATCCTGTTCACAAACAAAATTAGCTAACCACTATGTAATACAAACACATTTTAAATCAGATTTAGCGTAGTCAATAAAAATTATCTATATTAATTGCAAAATTTAATATTAGAATACACAAATTTAATAATTATAATTACAATTATCTTACCAAGTATTGAAATAGTATTAAAAAAATAAATAGTTTTTGCTCTAAACAGTCTACAAAGACTTATTCATTAAAAGATGGAGTGTTCCATTACAGACATCTATATTCTTCATCTAAATAATGCAATGAGAGCCATTTTCTTGATTAATGATATTTTATATATTTTTAGCAAATAACTTAACTGTTAACTTAATGAGAATTTCCAAAAAAAAAAAACAATTACATAAATAAGATGTTTTCTGGCAATTGGCCATAGAAAGAAACATTCTTTTTATTTGAGAACTCCCTTGTAAAACATTCCTAAGATTCTCTTCAATATCTCAAAACAAAAATGATTCATAAACTAAACAAATGAGATGCAGAATAAATTAAAGCCATCTCTGTAATTTTTCTATATTCAAAAGGTGAAGATTTTAAATATAATCCTCACAGGATGGTTTAGCATCAACAATCTATACCACATAGTTAATAGGATCACCAAATTTCCCAAAAATAAATCCTGCACTGTCTATCTCACCTGACTTCTTTTATCAAATTGCACTTGTCTGCTAGCCTTGAAATTACTTTTTTGGGGAAACATTTTTAAATGCTATCTTTGAATTTCCTGATAAAAGTCATCTCTAATGCCTTATAGATAATGCTATAGTGATAGAATAGGCAAGCAAGTATTTGTCTAGAGTGCCAAGTGATTGCAAGGATAGTGCAAAACTGCTACATTATTGATGCAAATTTATTCCAGTCTATATGTAAAATTTATCAATGGATATGCAATATTCACTTATTCATTGTGCTTATGAGTCAATAAGCTACTATTTGTTGGTAAAGAATTAAAATGTTTAGCTTGCTTACTATCCTAAAGCTCATTGTAATTCTGCTTATGGATGATCTAAACATCAATTCAATTTTCAATGCCTCAATGTCATAAAAAAAAAAAAAAAGCAAAAATTGATTGACATGATACTTTTCCAAAACTTTGAAGTCACACCATAAGATATAAATAATCCATCAAAGTCTATACAAGTTTATTACTTCAAGTTCCATTTCAATGACATTTGTCAACTATGTGGCCAAAAACAAGATATGTTCTATTTTAAAAACCAGAGATTTAATGTTTTTGGCATACATTGATATAAAGCCCCAATCTACATGATGTCAATACTCTCATTAACATTATTCAATTTATATTTAACAAAAAATAATAAAATGTTCAACAAAAATAATTCTTTCTTTATATTAATAGTTTAATTTATATTGGAGAAATAAATAGTTTGTACAATGTGTCTTATACCAATGCTTACAAACTGATGTATATTGTAAATTGAAAATGAATTGAGCATATGATATGTTGCGTGATCAGACCTTTCTAATGAAGTTTAAATGACCTCAAAAAAATCTATTCACCAAGTAAAAGAAAATCTAAATATTTTGTTAATTTCTTCCACAGTGACTGATAGGAAATAAGAGTTGGATTAAATTTTTTACAATTAAATATAAAGCAATTCTCCTGAATATATCTCAAATATTTGTTCACCAATAAACAAAATCTTTTAGTTAAAAATTTTACAAAGATTATTGATGACAACAATTATTTTAAATTTAAAAACAAATAAATTTAAAATAAAAGACTTGAAAATTTTATGAATTCTTGTAAATTTGGATTAGTGAACATTATAAAAACACATTGCAATAATAATAATTATTTGACTTGATAATTTAAAAATATTAAGATTCCATATATTTCACTGATCTGTTATAAAACTATGTCCTTTAATTAAAAGTATTTGAACTTCTAAGATATCTAATGATACAATGTTCATATGTACATTAAAGACAATATTTTTAATGCTTTCAAGATAAATGATAATAGCTTAATTTGTATTATAGTTACATAAAAGATTTACCTATGATAGTATCAATAAATCTGATATATCTATCACTATATTTTGATACTCTGTCATTATAACTATTAATGTAAAAGAAATACTACGTCAGAGTTTAAATTCAGTAAGTATACTTTCAATGCTTTGGCATCATATTCATGGTTAGTCTGCTGAGAATAGCAAAAAATTAATGAATATGACACAAAATCATTGAAATAATACTTGGTGCAATAAATTTTACTAAATTTAAACTTATTTGATATGAGAAAGAAATTTATTCTAATATGCTCTAGGTTTATTGAGATTGAGAATTCTCTCCCTTATAATATCTAAGTATTTGCCATGAGTGATATATATATATATATATATACATATATATATATATATATATATATATATATCACATGATTTATATAGCTTGTATTACCAATATGTTAAATATAAAGAGTGTGCTAATAGCTCTAAACAAGCTTATTTATTTTGTTTTTTTATGATAAATGCTACAAGAGAAAATACCTGAAGCCTTTATCTATAACAGTCTCCATCCCCAGACCGGTTTCGAGCTATGGCTCTCATCAGTGAGGAGCTAGGACATTAGATTCAAAATATTAACTCAAGCCAAGCATTTATCTAATTCTTAAATATTAAGAAAAAGATCAAAATCTTCAGACACCTATATGTCTTCAGACTCAGCTCTTTAACCAAAGAAACTATATGAGCCTGAACTAAATTCAGTGATCCCATATATTAGTTGGCTTAGCAATGTAATATAGCCAAAGCCCTAAAAGCAAAATTATAATATTAGTATTATAATTTTGCTATTAGGGCTTTGGCTATATTAAATTGCTAAGCCAACTAATATATGGGATCACTGAATTTAGTTCAGGCTCATATAGTTTCTTTGGTTAAAGAGCTGAGTTTGAAGACATGTAGGTGTCTGAAGATTTGGATCTTTTTCTTAATATTTAAGAATTAGATAAATGCTTGGCTTGAGTTAATATTTTGAATCTAATGTCCTAGCTCCTCACTGATGAGAGCCATAGCTTGAAACCGGTCTGGGGACCATCATAAATAAAGGCTTCAGGTATTTTCTCTTGTAGCATTTTTCATAAAAAATAAAATAAGCTTGTCTAGAGCTATTAGCACGCTCTTTATATATACATGAATTGTTAATTTGAGGTAATTTTGATTATATATATATAATCAGACACATCTTACAATATCTTCTATAATAATAAAGATGACAATGTCTAACTATATTGCTACATTTTTGTATATATATAATTGAAGTTCTATGCATATAATTCATATAACTATTAAAATGCAATATCACCAAGAACACATGCTTGAACTATGAAGTAATAGTATTCCATTGTTTTAATTAATATGGTAATTATGTCTTTTTCTATAATCTTGTTATTAATTCAAGCAATTAAAATCATTATCCTTCCCATGTAGTAATATCTCCTAATAATATATTTATTTATATACAAAAAATTAAGAATAATAAAAAATTATCCAGAAATAAAAAATAATAATAAAGCATTAAACATTAATAGCCACTGTAAATAAGTATAACCATTCTAATTCCAGAAGAATGAGAAAGACATAAAAATTAAAGAACAAAAATTTTTAAATGCACTTTGAGATCACTATACAAGACAATATATTTTCAAATCATCACAGTTAATGCCTTCTATATCAAACTTTTCTTTCTGAAACACTTCAGCACCTTCCTGTATCTAATAAATGAAATTATTATTGCACTTTTTCAAAGGATCTTTAAGAATAACTTTATGATATGAATGAAGTTTATCTCTCCCATAAAACCATAAAATATGTATTTTACCAATCTGTTACTAGTCATTTGCTTCACTTTCTTAAATGAATAATATCCTTACATTATTAGATTTCTTATTAACACAACTAGCAAGCTATATACCACTCTGATTTTGCCATCATGCTTTCAAAAAATTAAAGAATACTCTCAAATGAACTTTTATCATTGTCTTTGTATTACATTAAAAGAGAGTTCATATATTTCAGTTTTATTTATGTAGTTCATTTAGTTACATTACTAAGCCTAAACCGAAATATATATATAAAGATCAAAATCTCTTTCGAATGGATTTAAATACAAATGAAGTTATTATTTAAAATAGTTTTCAGCAATATATATATAGTTTCTTATTAAAAAAACATAAGCAATTATATATATATAATAAATTTATGAAGGATTGTTAAATATCTTTAATATCATTGCAGATTCACTTTTGAATGCCTTCAATAAAAATCACTTAACAAAACAAACATCTCTTATGAAAAAGATGTCACTTAGCAAAATAAAAAGACAATTAAAGCAAATGCAATTAGCATTATTAAATTGTAACTAATGAAAGCATATTAAATCATAATTAAAAGGAAAGAATATTTTGTTTTTAAAAAATGCTTATCAAAGAAAAGTAATGATAATTTTCAAGTTCTTTTATTTTGACGTAAATATTAAATGTTATTCGCAATTATCTGAAGTCAGATATGTAATGAAAACTACTTTACATATTTAATAAGGCAGGTCGAAATCTTTCTATTCCCTTGCTCTCCATAAAGAAATATTGAATAATAAAAAGATAATTCTCACAAAGCTTTTGAAACTTAAATATATGAATTAATATATTACAAACATAAATTCTTGTTTATAATATTGCGGCATGGTAATGTAAGAAAATTCCCCAATAAGCATAAGTGTGGTGAGGTAAGAAAATTCATCATAATCATACGTTGGGTTCGCATGTAAATAGTAGTATTGAATCCAGAAAAAAAAATTATCATTAGTCATTATTTTAAATATATTTAAATATTAATCAATAAGAGATATAAACAATTCAAAACAAAGCAAAACTCTCCATATAGTAGTGCCATCTTGTGCTAACAAGAGTAATCAATGGATGCCAGAAGGCTTGTGCATAAAATCCCTATCTAGAGCACTGCACCTAGATCTTAGGATCTAATGCAACCCTCCAGCACCCACCTTTTAAACTCTATTTAACGACAAAACTATGAGAATGAAATTGAAAACACAATTTCTTTATTCATAATTACACTATTACTTTTTATTTTCTTAAAACTATCTTTTGCAATAACAAATCAAATATTATTATTATTTATATAGTCATATGGGTCTGAACTCAATTCAGCACCATTTGGTATCTAGGTGCAGTGCTCTCAGATCCAAGGTTGCTCACTGATGAAGGCCACAAACCAGAAACTAGTCTGGGGATATTGGATGAATAGGCACTAGATAGGGATTTTATGCACAAGCCTTCTGGCATCCATTGATTACTCTTGTTAGCACAAGATGACACTACTATATGGAGAGTTTTGCTTTGTTTTGAATTGTTTAATAACAATTATGTGCTAGTATGAGATGGTGATCATGTGATGTTTAGTGGTTTAAATAAGAGATATAGCAACATTTGTTCAATAGAATGCTCATTTACCTTTAAATTTAAGGAAACAATAAAAAAAATTACTGGGAATCAAAGAGACAAAGTTATACTTGAATTTAGCTAAAATAGTTATGATTCAAAAATTTATTTTGTTTGCTTGGTATGTTCAAACGTTTTATAAATTCCCAAGCAATAAACCATTTAATCATTATTTAAAAATACCCAAATAGATTTTTTTGTTTTTCAGATTATTTAGTCAAGCATTGGTGTCGAGAAGTCAACACAGCTGCTTTACAAGCAGTTGTCCCGGGTTAGCAGGTTTGCTTCCTGGCCGATGTTATGACCCATGAAAATATATATATAATGCTTTTGCTTTATCATGATGAAGCAATGATCAAGCAATTAGAACATTTTTTTTGTCAAGCATAAGATGCAGAATTAATTAAATTTTGAGCAGAAGAAAAATTATTTCTTAAACATGATCATTAGATCAACTACATGTTAATAACAACAGACAAATATATTGCACAAAAGATACCTAATTGAACTGACCTTAGAAGAAGAAAAAAAATCAAAGCACTGAGAAAGTTAACAGCAATTATTTTTTAATCAGACATGATTCTCAATGAAAAATATTCATAAAGCTCAAAACACTAAACCAATGATCATAAATATGACTTTACACTGATGGAAAAACTATTAAACATTCACCTTTAAAAGAGCCTTAAGATGTAAACTATATATATAAATTCAAACTTTCAATCCATATAGATGTGTTTTCAACAATCTAAGTAGTCTTTGTCAACTAAGGTTAAAACTTTTAATATATATATTGAAACGGTATATTTCTGATCTCATATACATTTCAACTATTTTTCCCCAACAGCTCTATCTGTGCTGAATTTAAACCCTATCTGAGTACATGTATATAAGAATCAACACAGTTATATAGGTATCTTCACATATATATATATATATGCAGACAAATGACTGTAATATCATCAGATTATATATATATATATTACAGTGTGCATATTTTATTTTAATATATTTTGTATTATAGATTTTATTTTGTTAAAAAAAATCAATTTATTATTTTACATTTGAAATCGTGTGTATATGTGCATGGTCTACACATCAATTTTTGTTTTTTTACATGACCATGATATATAGAGAGAGTAATATTGTTTAAAAGTTCTAATGATTCTTAATTTTAAGTTTAAATAAGTTGTAAACAAAAGCCATGCTAGGCACCCCCATTTTAACATATCTGGGTGGGGTAATTCACATCATCGCTAAGTAATAATGTTTCCAAAAATATATAATTTTTGTAAAAAAAATTTACTGAATTGAAACTATTGCAAAGTCAGTAGGAATTTAAAATGGTCAAGTTTAGTTAAAAACATCTTGCTAAATATTAAAAGGAGTTTTAAATGATTTAAGTTATAAAATTTCAGAGGGTGCTAATTCATTCTCAAGAAATAGTCTTATTGACAGCAAGGTGTTCTAATCCTTAAACAGGCCATATTTCTTGCTGTAAATAGACTATTCAATAATTTTAAGAAGCATCACTGCCACAATCTACAACAGTTTTCACTTCGACATGTCTGGCTAGGAGGCTACAGGTTTGCCATTTCTCCAAAAGGAGATGGTGAACCTTCCAGCTGCCTACCGTGAGAAGATAGCTTAATGCAAACTACCTATCCAGAGAAGAACACCACTATGCCCACCACCTGATATGCCTGCCTTACAAGCTGCAACCAAGAAGATCGGTAATATTCTTCTCAAAGACTGCAGAGCTCTATAAATTAATTTTAAATCTGTAATTTTAATATTAAGCTAGCTTATTTAATATAATGAATGTTCGATCTTATTTCTTAAAACTCTATTAAATTAAATCATTTATAAATTAAAACCAAGTAAAACTTTTTTGAATTTTATAATGTGAAATAATTTATTCCTCCAATCTATAAATAATTGCCTGCAATCAGTTAGGAGTTAAATTTCTTAAAACTGCGTTGGACCTATATTTATTGTTTTAACTATTTTATCTGAATTTATTATATATGTTATAATATACCAATCTTCTGAAACAGTGAATACTAATTATTAATGAACTTTCAATGGGGATAATTAAAATCTCCATTTTAAATATATTATGAATGCAATACACATTGAACTGCTGTTTCAAAATCCTATATTGATAGATAATAACCAATCGCTACATACTCATTATTATCAATATTTTATTTAATTTATAATTGCATTATATTTTGTTAGGGTTTGCTGAGTCACTTATTATAACTTATGACGTTTTGTTATGTTAGTTAGAAGTGATGGGATAGCTAGAGATTATATTAAAGTATGTTTGTTAATATTTATTAATGCCCATTAAATACGTTCCCTCTTTAATTACGATTATATATATGCAGATTCAGTATTTTAATAGGTTATAATTAAATTTAAGCCCTTTTCATTAGCATAATTATAATGCTAGTCTAAAAACTGGGTTATGTTAGTTTGGCAGATAGAAGCTATCTGTTTTTAGGCACAATTAATTAATTATAAGCAACATCTTGGTATTTTGCTCATGCATTGCGAGTGTGTCTTCACGAAGTAAACATTTGCATGTTTATGTTTTGCAGCATCTTTTAAAATGGGCTCATAGTGACCAGCCACCCCATCTTAGTTCGGATACGGCTATCTTTATTAGAACTGGAACGAGTGCAGACCATGTTTATAAACTGATTCGAGTTCCCAAACTTATCTGTTCACATGTTAATTGTAGCAAACCGTCCGGTCTTAGGGCACTGAGCATTTGATGCTGAAGCTCTTGAATACTCACTCGCATTCCTTAGTATTTTATTCAGCATCATAGTATGTATATGTGAGTCTAAAAGTAACCAGTTCTTTTCCTTCTTATTAATTAACTATTCAACATTAGACTGAAACTCACATCTTGGTTAACAAGTTGCATCTGCCTTATCTTGAGTTCATTTATTCACTCCCACTGTTAATATATATATAACAGCCATATTACAGTCATATGTAGTCATCATCTCGGCTAGGCTATCATCTTGTAACATTAGCAAACCATGCATAATAGGATGGGCATATTAAATGATTATAGGCATGATATATTAACTGCATATATACCTATTTTAATGTTAAGATGAGGTGATTGTATTGCTAATAGTCTCATCCAGTATACAAATGCCTGTGTGTGCTGATCCCACATATTTTAACACTGTAAAATCCTTGTCATTTTTACCCCATTTTATATAAATTTAATATTTTAATAAACCTGTTTAAAATATAAAAGTTGTTTTACGTGCTCATAATCCTATTTCAATCCAATCCATATTATATAATCCCAATTCCTTAATGATTTATATGGTGAATATGCATTGTTTTAGTTAAGTTAGTGTGTTAAGTAGTCTGTTTTAACCCTTATGTTATAGTTAAATTGCTAATTTCCCTTGAGTCTCATGTTTCTCCCTGTTCAGAACTGGCTTGCAGAAGAAATTGAGACCTGTGTGTAACCCCAGAAATGTAATTCATTCATAAGGTGTTAAATCACAAAGTACTAGAAAATGAGTTGAAGTTTGGTCGGATTCGAAATCTCACCATATCATTTCAGTCAGCTTTGGTGTACATTGTCTAGACCCTAGGATTTTATTATGTGAGTGTACAAATCTGACCATTACATAGGTTTTTTTCTCTGATTATGGTGAGCTAATGTGTGGGCTTGAACTGTTTTTCACATGATCCTGAACAGAATGTTTTCCTCAAGGGTAATGCATTGCAGCACAATATGTGATATGAGTAAAAAAAAAAAAAAATTCTCTGACTATGGATGCCCATTTTGGGAGCTTCAATTAATTATTTCCCCAGCCCTGTATACCAATATGTAAAAAAAAATTTCCTCATTTATATATGTAATTATTTCCCCCAATTGTGGCATTGCAGCTGGGAGACATGACCATAATTATATACCCACATTACCTGAGTTACAAATGTAAAAATTTTTTTTCCATTTATCTGAGACTCTATTTTATTTAATGTTGTTAAATTTTAAAATTGTCTCTGATTTAACATATGGATATTCAGATTATATATATAAGATAGATCATAAATTTATGCAAGATGTAAAACATAGATATTTAACATCCCTTTCATAATGGATCTTGATTTGAAATTGGGAATTTTATATTATATATGTAATATTTTTCTTACTCACTGGTGACTGATATCTGAGGGTGACTCGAACAGGTTAAGTCATCCTTATATAAATTTTGTCATCACGGGTAGAGAAAAAGATTCACAAGACCCACCTTTAAAATATTATTTTAAAATTTGGATTTGGATTGGATGTAAGCAATGAAATGAGAAAGGCAAGGTCAATATATATATATGTACTCAAAATATAAAATTAAATCTGGCACAGAAAATACAATCATGAACCCATCCCTTTCATAATGGATCTTGATTTGAAATTGGGAATTTTATATTATATATGTAATATTTTTCTTACTCACTGGTGACTGATATCTGAGGGTGACTCGAACAGGTTAAGTCATCCTTATATAAATTTTGTCATCACGGGTAGAGAAAAAGATTCACAAGACCCACCTTTAAAATATTATTTTAAAATTTGGATTTGGATTGGATGTAAGCAATGAAATGAGAAAGGCAAGGTCAATATATATATATGTACTCAAAATATAAAATTAAATCTGGCACAGAAAATACAATCATGAACCCATAAGTTTTTTTTAGAATATAAAAGCAAGTTAAAGAAATATAAGAAAGGCACATCTGGAAATGTTTATTTTTATTATTTACGTGTAAATTTTTTTCTATTTATGTGAGACTCCATTTTATTCATTATTTAATGTTAAATTGTCTCTGATTTAACATGTGAATACTCAGATTATATACCTAAATATATCATAAATTTATGCAAGATGTATCAACCAGTTATTGTTTTATAATGGATATTGATTTGAAATTGGGAATTTTATATTATATACATAATATTTTTCTTACTCATTGGTGACTGATGTCTGACGGTGACTCGAACAGGTTAAGTCATCCTTATATAAATTTTGTCATCACAGGTAGAGAAAAAGATTCACAGGACCCATCTTTAAAATATTATTTTAAAATTTGGATTGAATGTGAGCAACGAAATGAGAAAGGCAAGGTCAATATTATCTATATGTACTCAAAATATAAAATTAAACCTGGCACAGAAAATACAATCATGAACCCATAAGTTTTTTTAGAATATAAAAGTGAGTTAAAGAAAAATAAGAAAGGCACATCTGGAAATGTTTATGTTAAAAATATTGAGCAGGGGCATATTTAAGATTCACATTCATTAGAGAGAGAGAATGTAGTGGGATGGCAGTTGTGAAGCTAGAGAGACAAATTCAGGATGGAATATAGTAAATAGCTGTATTGAGAATTATTTATAGAGAGAACTATACCTGGAAATCAAATATGAATCAGACCACAAAAAACTAAAGACATCATATGGATAGTAACACAAAGGAAGATAGAAAGGGAAGTAATAATGGGGGAAATAGGGGGAGAAGTATTAATGTAGAGAGGAAGAACCATTGGAAAACCCCAATACCTGGCAAACTGTCCAAAATGCTTTCAGGAGAAGAGCTAGTCAGGGGTATAAGGATTGAAAGGGCATGTGAAGATCCAGGATTGAAATTGTCAGGGATAGTGGCACAGAAGAGGAATTACAGAAGGAATTAAGCATGCATCAGTACCAAGAGGGGCGGCACATGGAAAGTCCCATGTACTTTTTTTAAGAACCAATTCATGGTAGTCCCAATAGAAAAACCAGTCAAGGATATAAGAGGGTCTCCAGACTTTTTGAGTGTAATCTTATAGAAAATAAAGAGAGTAACCGACAGAATATATTGAAAATCCAGGATAGCTTAGAGGCAAGGGACTGGAGGATGGACAAAAAATTAAAAACTATGGATGGAGAAAATAAAACAAAGATTGCAGGAAAGCCTAGAAGGGTTGAAAATTGGTTGTCAACTGAAGTCTGATGCACTTGTTAACCAGATAATGGAGACCAACAAGATTATATCTACACTAAAGGAAAAAGTCAAAGCCATAAGAGACAAGGTATAATCATAAGAAACCTCATTAGTAGAGGCAATATTGGATATCAAGGAGAAACTGTAGAATCTAAAACAAAGCAATGTCAAATAGGGAGAAACTATAAGAGTCCTACAAGAAGTGCAATGGAAGATAAATGATAATCTGTGAGTTAAAGGAGACCCTCGCACATGACAGTGGTACCACAACCCAGGAGGGGACAGGGACCGATCTGATGCTTGATAGAAAGGTAGAGGAAGTAAACAAAGAAAGGAAAGGCAACCATGACAAGAATGGGAGGGGTGCTACTGAACCAAGAAAAGAATTGCAGAAAATTACAATGGGATACTAAAATGGCAGGAACAAAGGAACTGAATAGCGTGGAGATCTCAGAGCCATGGATCACAGGGATGGAGTGAGCAAAGATCTCCTTGGTTGTAGGATGACCTGCCATTCACCAGGACTCCAGACAGTGGCTGGAAAAAGAAATGTGTATCAGACAGCAGAGTGAGAATCTTGGAGAAAAGTGTTTGGTCGGGAACATCCTGTGTCAGAGATAGATCCCCACACCCAAATGACAAAATTCACACAGATAAAAATGTTTTAAGGGATATATTGGGGAAGAGTCCCAAGGTATATCTAGAAAACCTACATGAGCTTTCACAAAATAGGGCCTTCAGACCAGATGCTCTTGCAGTCCATTATTTACAAGGATACATGAACTCACAGTGGAATGGCCAGATGGAAAGACAACCAACTTTCAAGAGATATTGGATTACCCTTAATCCATAGTTAAAAGTTTTTGGGAGTATGGAGAGGCAGAATAATATTTACCATGCTATCCTATGGAAGCCTTACAAATATACACCTAGGGAGACCACACCCAATTCTTCGTGAGACACATTGCTCGGTTTTGATCCCTAACCAATTTTTCATTTACCAACACTCATATTATCCTGGTAATCCAACAGAATATGCCCCTACAAGTGCAGCAGGTAATGGCAGAAAGTGGAATCAAAACCATCAAGGAAATGGTTGAGTTCTTAACCAAGTAGACTACACCCATTAAAAAAAACAAAAACAGAAAAAGTCTGCAAAACTAAGGCACCTAGATGCCAGGCCATGACTGTCTACAAACGACAACCATGAGAATCATATTCACCAAAGTATTTGAGCCAAACAAGAGTAAAAGGACCTTATAGGAACAGGCAGTTGGGAAACTTCAGGGGATCCTGGATCCCACTTAAATGAGACAATCATAGATCATGGATCTACCCCTCCCCACCATGATTACATAATAAAGTAACCAATCTAACTCACCACAGGAGCACTAACAGTAGCGATATATATTCATTAGAATATTAAGATTTTATATATGTTATTTCTTTTAGTATTGTATAGGTTTATATATATCATTTGCCAATAAAGTGTTTTTGAGATTCTTATATTAATTCTAGGGGGTAATTAATGACAGTACAACAGCCTTAAAAGAGAGGAATAGCCAGAGAAGATAGATTCATGGTGGTATACAAATTTATGATCCCTAAGTAAAAAAAAAAAAAATTCTATTTTTTTTCCATGTAATTTTGGGATACGAAATGGTATATTTCTGATCTCATATATGTTTCACCTATTTTTCTCACAGATCTATCTGTGCTGTGCTTAAACTCTCTCTGAGTACATATATATATATAAGCGTCAACACAGTTATGTAGGTATCCTCACACCCATATATATGTTGACAAATGTAACAACATCAGTTTATATATATATTACAGCATATTTGTTTTATTACTTTGTATTATAGATTTTATGTATGTGTTCATGGTCTACCCATGACTGTGATTGATATATATATATAAATATATATATATATAGAGAGAGAGTAATATTGTTTAAAAGTTATAATGATTCTTAAGTTTAACCTTAAATAAGTTGTAAATAAAAGCCATGCTAGAAACACCTGTTTTAACATAGCTAGCTAAGATTACTAATTTACATTGTCACTAAGCAATAATATTTTTCCAAAAATATATAATTTTTGTAAACCAAAATTTACTGAACTGAAACTATTGCAAAGTTAGTAGAGATTTAAAAGGGTCAAGTTTAGTTAAAAACAACCTGTTAAAAATTAGCAGGGAAGTTAAATGAACTAAGTTATAAAATTTCAGAGGGTGCTAATTGATTCTCAAAAAGTAAATAGTCTCATTGACAGCAAAGTGTTCCAATCCATGAATCATATTAATAGGCCATATTTCTTGCTCTAAATAGGCTATTCAATAATTTTAAGAAATGTCGCAGTCACAATCCACACCAGTTTTCATCTGACATGCCTGATTAGGCACAACAGGTTTGCTGGCCTGATCATCATCACAGAGATGGGAAACTTTCCAGCAGCTTACTGCAAGACATCTTAATCCAAACTACCTATCCAAAGAAGAATGCCAATATGCCTACCACTGATGTGCCTACCTTACAAACTACAACCAAAAGATTGGATACCTCATAATATTTCCTTCAATTCTAAAACAATTAATAAGAAGTTCTATTCTTTACTAATTCTGAATGACTTAAATAATCTCCATCTATTTGAATTCTCTCTGCTTTTAACTTTACAAAATATTTCATATAAACTTTCTGTAAAAATTTTTTGGAAAGATGGAATCATGGTGTTATCCATATTTATCAATATTAATCTGTTTAGTGTCGTCACGTAGTGTAATCACTCATGCTGTATATTCGATACTTTTATTTTCTTTTATAGATGTCCCTACCATTTCTAAGGTATATTTCTTAATGTCACCATAAACTCTTTTCCATAGCACTTTAAAGAATTCCACATGATTCAATTCTTTAAATGGATTGTATATAATTATTTTTTCCATTATATATTTTTCTGACTTAATAAAAAATTTTATATTGAGTTGTTTTATTTTGTTTCTACCATCTGCATAGCTATTATCAGTAAAGTTTCTGTTATATTCTTCTTAATCTTATTCAAGTCTACACAATTTTTTAATTTTGTAATATTTTAATAAAAAATTTTCAGTTCTAACTCAAATTTCCTGACATACTTTCGAAGATTTTATATTTTATTTCAGCATTAACCTTTATAATACACAACAGTAACCAATGATTATATGTTCATATGTAGTCTAGCACACTATAATGAAAATTCTACAAATCTACATTTCTTCTCATATCTGCATCCATATTCAAATTTTCTTATCACCTTTCAAACATTTTGAACATTTTTGTCTTGAAATTTCTCCTAAAAAATTTGGTCCATTCAAAAGTATTCTACACACCTACAAAAATTACTCTACTTTATTAGAATTTGTTGTGACATAAATTGGATTATCTGTATTTGATATCTTCCAATTAAATTAATAAATATGATAAATGTCTCATTTATTATCTGGCAAACTCTTCTTTGCAAATACAAAACTATCATTAAATAGCATCTAATCCTCAATTAAGAAGATTTAACATTCTTTGTCTATCTTCTACCATCACTAATGATTTTATTGTCTCTGGAAGTTATGGGCATAAATGTTTATTGGCTGTCATAATAATTTATAAATTGCATTGCCTAATTATGTATTAACAGCAATTACATGCAAATCCAATTTGCCTTCAAAAATACACAATTAATGTATCAAAAAAAAGTACCAGCATTCTGATATGAAAGATCATATAATTTTTTGCCCCAAAATCACAAGTAAAGCCCAATAAACTTAGCATTGATGGCCTTTATTATCTCTTATCATGTGAACTTCCAAACAGTTAAAAAAATTGCAGTATGTATATATTGTGGTTCTTTAAAATTTGTCCTGCTGAGTTCCTTTAAGATTTCAATAAAAAAAATTAGAAAGGGTTATTTTTGTTCACTTATACAGTCATATATATTGTGAACATACATATACATGACTAAAAAATAAAATAAAAGTTAGAAAGAGAAAAACAAAATATATTTAAAATAAAAAATAAAAAGAGACAGTAATTTATTAGATAAAAATGGAAATATATTTTTACTTTTATAAAATCAAAAGGTAGAGATAAAACCTATTAAAATGTAGGAATTTATTTTAAATTTAATATTTAAAAGCACCCTTATCAATTCTCTTTTAACTAAAAAGAAAATTCCAGTGAATTATAAAAAAAAAAAAAGAATTAATCATAAATGTAACTGTAAAACTAACTATAAAGTTACTTTCAACAGAATTTCATGTATGAACAATAAATGAAACTAAGCATTTAGCAATCTAATTAAAGATTTCCAATTTGTGTAAATTATTTGATAAGATGGAATTTATTAAAATTGGGTTTTACCAACTGATTAGATAATAAATTGATCAAAATTGTAATTAAAATTTTTTGAAGAGAAGATTAACTAATTAAAAAAAATTGGATAATTAATTAATAATGCAGTTAGGCAGAAAATGGATGACAAATGTATATAAGCTACCAATTTCCTATTGTTTTATGTTCATTCTCATTCTGATTCTTGTTCTTTTGATAAGTTTTTGAGAATTATATAAAATTTCTTGAGTTTTGCTGACAGTTATGTGAGTAGAGCACTATTAATTTTTCATTCTATTGCTGATTTTCTATATCGAGTTCACGGTTATCAATCAGAAATGTATAGCAATATTCTTAGACATTTAAAAACTGCCATGCACTGCTAAACCACAAGGGATGTTCATTCATGTTTCACCACCAGGTTTCTTCAACATCTGATGCCTGACATGTAATAAGGATCTTTGTCTACCACTGCTGTGATCCATGCCTGTTAATATAAATGTATTTGTCAACAATACCCAGATATGTGCCAACCTAGACTAGAGAAGCAAGCAGCCACCAAAAGAAGATAGAAATACCACTAGTGAACTCCATTACCTTCAAGAAGGAGAGGGGTGACCATTCCAAAAATGAAGATACAAAAAAAAAACCCTTCATATAGAACTAAAATACAATGTCTAAAGGAATTGGATATTCTTTTGAAACTTTGTAATTAAGCACAATTGGGTTGCTTATCCTTGTTCCAGAACAGACTAATCCTTAATGAAGAAGGCCATTATCTGATTATTATGTTAATGTTTATTTTTATTGTGTGTGAATAAACATATTATTTTAATTTGTCAATATAGCTTAATTTTCTCTCTCCATACCTCATCATATAACATGCTAATTAATATATAATAGTAATAAGTAAATGTAAAGTTAATTACTGGAATCAATTTCTTTCTCTTTGTGCTACCCTTGTAGAATCAAGTTTTACAAGCATTTTAAACTCTTTTGAGGCTATTCTAGTCAGCTTTGGCTATGTGGTGCCTGGAAATCATCCCATTCAAATAAAATATCCCCAGAGGAACTGTTGCTTCTTGTAGTTGTGGAGAGATTCAACGGTTTGGAAATGTGACTGCGGGTTGTATATTTGAACCCTTTCAGTCTGACAATCTGACCATTGGTATGGATGGTGGGGGGAATATTACCATATTTAACCCCTCTACTTGAAATAATGAAATTGGCTAATTGCAGAAAATATTATCAATTTAGAAATGACACAGGTATGGAATAAGCCTGTGTTTCAGTTATTACATTGTAGAGATGTCTGCCCATCCTTGCATATGTATTAAATGGATTATGTCCTGTACATGTGGGGTTCAGATTGTCCTTAGGTCAACATGGGTGTGACAAGAATCTTGGCTTCAGGGTGGCCTTCGAGCATTCCATTATCAGAATTTTCAATTGGATGGACGGTTAAAGAGTTGGAGTGTGTAGTAGATTGGAACCTATCCACCAAAGTATGAAGATTGTCTATCTTAATATATATCTAAGCACTTATAGTATATATGTGTGGGAGATGATAATCTGGACCAACTGATGATTGCTGGTTTAGCATGAAATACTATATTGGTGATTATTTATCTTTTCAGAATACATGTGCTTGAGTGTATCAGTGTTATTAGATAGAGTGGAAGTCATCTAAAAGTCTGTGCTCATATACCCTATATATTGTAAATGATATTGTAAGTTATTGTAAATCGTGTATTTTTGTTATAAATATCGGTTTTTGTTATAATATATATAACATATTATGGAAAATGATTTGATAAAAACAACAAAAGGAATAAAAAAAATAAACATTTAAATTCAAATCATATTTAAGTTGATAAGACCTATGAATGTCGGTAAAAAAAAAAAAAAGATTCATGGATCAGAGTTAATCACTGATTGGATATCAAACATAAAAATCACTTTTTAAAAAGAATTAAATTTCAATAAGTTTAAAAAAAAACTGCTACATTATTAATATAAAAAAAATTATTGCAATGAATAAAATTTATGAAAAATTGAGATATATATTTGCTAGTGATAGTTATAAAAAAAATAGATACTCTTTAAACTAATTAATCATGCTATTATCTTATTAAACATTTTAATACGTTTTGCAATGAGTATATTTAACATTAATTAAAGTTAAATAATTTCATTAAGCAGAACTGGAGACAGTTGTATTCTCTAAATGATCATAGTTTTTATTAGTAAATTTAGTTTTTTTTTTTAAAAAAAAAACTTAACATTGTTGCAACTATTTGCTATTTGAATCAACCACTGTTTATTGAAGAGCATTTATCAATAAATAACTATGACTTGTTGCACTTAATTTATACATATAGGAGTGTACTTTAATTATACATTTTTAATGACTAGAAATTAATCCTAGAAACTGTGTGCTTGTATTCAATAATGAGTTATTTTAAAATAACTTGAAGTTGCACAAAAAATAAAAAAGTAGAAACAAAAATATGTATATATTTTAAAAATAATTTATTTTTTTATATTATAAGCTTTCTAGTAAAAATAGATGTAAATCCTATGCAACAGTCAGAAAATGCTAAGCTACTTTCAAGATTGTTTTTTTTTTCTCTCTCTTACACATAGATTTGTAATTTTTCTCATCTCTAGTATGGGATAAAAATACAGAGTATATAATGGAAACTACATATCTACTTTTGTTTACAATCTCATAGTCTTGTTTTCTTATTCTATCTTATGTATGGAATACTAAGTAATAATTTGTAAACTTATAGTTCAATCAAGCCTTTTGAAACTAATTACAGTTTTTGATGGACCTTTGGCCTATTTTTCAATTATAATTATTAAAAAATATAACTCTTTAATAACTCCAAATAGATAAAATTATGTTGAAGTGCTGAAAATCTCAAACGAGCTATATCTATATTAATTGCCAGTAAAAATGTAGGTGGGCTCACTCTACATTTATGTTTACTGATAGTTAATGTACATATAGTTTATGGAGGGGGGGGTCAGTACTTCCACATAATTTTACTTCAATGATTTAAAAAGCAAAAATACAACAAAATTTTAATGTGATAATAATTTTAATATTATTACTGATCAAAATTTATTTGTATAAATTATCATCCTACACTAATTATCTGCAAAATGTAAATTCTGCACAATAACCTGACAATGTTTCTCCTAATGCTCTTCTCTTTAAATAGAATATATCTAACATTCCACAAATTAACAGCAATAAATAAATGACGTGATAAATAATAAAACAGATTTTCGTCAGTGTGCATGTGTACATTTCCACTAATTATTTTTTGTTTACTACTTTTGGAATTACAAACATTCTAAACTTCATATCTGATTTCTGTGATTTTTGTATTTTAAAAATATTTATTTTAACTATATATACATTTTATTTACCTTCCAATTATACCTTTTTTAAAAATCAGTATCAATGAATAAATACATTTATTTTTCTTAAATATATTTTTTTAACCTTTGCTGTTACTATCAACATTTAAAATTTAATTCCCAATGCATTTTTGATTAAAAAATAGTACTTCAAAAAAAAAAACAACCTGCAAGCAATATAAAAATTTAAAAATGATATATATAAAACAAATAGAAAAAAATAGAGCCATCAATTGCTGTGTGTACAAAATCAAGTGTTGCTTTTTGAAAAGCAAATTGGATAGAATGTTTTACAAAAAAGTTCAACTAAAGACACAAGTTATTTATCATTTGTTTCTTTCACTTTGCAATAAGATATAAACATACAGATATTAGAAGGAAAAACATTTCATGTACAACTTATTTTACAAGAACTATTTTAAAAAACTCAAAATTTATTGATAAAAAAATTTCATGTAGACAATGAAAATACAACAGAAGTTTTTATTATAAGATTAGCTACAGTATTACACTGAATGCCAAGCAAGACTGAATAATAGATCAGTGCTAACAGGCATTGTTATATATTGAAGTTACATCATAAAAGTTATCTATTTAAATAATTATTGTAACTTCATTTGAATTCTCTTCAAATAGCTCACTTTACAAGATGATTAATAATAAATGTTGCTATTTTGTTTAGAATGCATTTTATTTAGACCCAATGTAAATACAAGAATTTTAGGGAAATGTGGATTATTAGGGAAGTGATGAATCTCTCCAAGGGCAATTATATCAACACAATGCAGTATAGAAGTAATTTTATTGTATTTATTATATGAAGTATGATTTATAGAAGTATACCTAACACTTAAATTGATGATTTAAATGATAAATATATATATATTTCTCTCATCACTTTAATGAATACTTTTAAAATCAAAAGTATAATTATTCTTATTAAATATAATATTTTAAATAAAATTATGGGAATAATTATTATCAAATTGTTTCCTTTGAATCAAAACAAACTTTCAAAATTATTAAGACTTATAGCAATTAATTAAAACACTCTTGTAAGTAAGAAGTTAGTAGTTTTCATACATAACTATATAATACAATTAATACTATCTTTAAAAATAATTGAACTTAAAAATTTTAACTCATTAAAATTTAAAGTAACTCCTCAATCATAAATTTAATACTAGAATCAAAGTCATTCATTTCAATAAAAATATCTTTCAATTTATTTTTATCAAAAACTATTAATCATCTACATATCTTACATATAACTTTAAAGAAATCACAATATTGATTAATAAGATTACTTTTTAAAATACATAGAACCTTCTAATAATAAAAGCAAATCATGAATAACATTAATTTTAGCAGCAGAAAATATTTTTATTTCTTCCAGATAGAAACAAATATATTAAAACTTTATTTCTCAGTAAATTGATATATAATCTCAATGACTAGATCACCAAAATCACAATTTTCCTACTGAAAATTTCAAATGAAGATGACACAAAAATTCATTTAACACTAATATAATTTTTAAAAAGCTTAATTAAAATTTTGTCAGTGAAATCAAAAATACATTCCTCAAAGAAAAATTCTTTATGACTTAAAATTGAAGAAAAATTTAGGAACAATAATCATTAGAATAACAATGCAAATAAGTAGCTTTATAAAAAAAAATTAATTTTTCCATAATTAGTTTAGATTTAATTTTCTTTCCCACATTGTCCAACAAAGGAAAACAGCCTACTTTTATTATTATTTTTTTTAGTAAAAGTATGCCTTTGAACTTCAATCTTATTTTTAGAAAATCTATTTGATTTGAAGCAAAAGCAATTTTATCTCTAACAAGTAATTGTTTATTCAAAATAACCTGTAAACAAAATCAATTGCTATATCTTTACTAAAATAAGAGACAAACAAAGGATTTTTACTTAAAATATCTAGATCAGAATCAATCAAGTTAAACTTATAGAAATTAAGCTCAAAATTTGCATTAGATCTTTTATTATAATTATTTACAAAAAAATAATTATTGTTATAAACATCATCAATTTAAAACTTTTTTAACAATGTGATTTACACATGTTTAAAATGAATTCCTAATTGAATAATTGAAATTACTTCTGAATTCCAAACTTTTAAAAGCTTCAAATTTAAAAATTAAATCAAACAAGAACTAACTTAATAATTTTTATTAGTCATTCAATTATCCAATAATGAATATTTCTTCTAGTATAATTTTCATTACACCACTTTCTCACAAGGTAGGGACTGGTTTATATTCACTTTTAATACCTTATGGAGGGGTATAATCATAAACATATAACTAAAGATCTTTTTTCACATGTCTTTGATCATACATTTATGATTATATCCTTCCATAAGGTGTTAAAAGTGGATAGAAACCAGTCCCAGTGCCTATGGTGTGTGAGAGTGGTATAGTGAAAATTACACTATAGAAATATTATTCACTATTAAACAATAATTAATTTTCTTAATTCATTTAAGACTAAAAATTTTAACTTCAAAATGAAATCATATTTAGCAAATGAAGTCTTTTTTTTATCTATCTTAATAATTTATAAATGTGGAAGAAATATAAAATCTATAACACTTAAAAAAAAATTGTCATGAGGTTTAAAAGATTCAATTCTGTCAGATAAATTAACTTTTTAATATTTTTAATATCTGTCAAAGAAAAATTACCAAACAATTACTAAAACATCTATAAAACCAAGAATTGTTACAAATCACACAATAAACATGAAATAAACAAAATAAAATTATAATAAAGCAAAAACATATATTAAACAAATAAACTTATTAAAAACTAATATTACTATATGCAATAACAACATATCTATATTTAAATATAGAAAATAATATAATTAACATTTTATTACATCCTAAATATAAACTGATAATAAAGCAAAATATATGCTAAACCAGGAGTTGGCAAACTATAGCTCACAAGCTGCATGTGGTTATTTGATAACTAATCTCATGGCTCTTTTTATCGTGATAAACATAAACACATTTTTATTTCCTCTTGTAATTTGTAAATAAGTATTTTGATGACTCTGGAAGAGGAAAAATGTGCTTTACAATGTTGTATCTTGAATGCAGTTTTATTACAGAATAGTTATTATTGTATATGATGAATGTTTAAATATTAGATATCTGTGAATAAACCAAACTGTTAAAAGTGATTTTTTGTTTGTTTATTTTTAAGAGAATTTTTATTTTCATTATGATGTATACAGATTCTAGTATTAAAATAAATGTTTAAATTGATCACAGACACTCATATTTTTCATGAATATATTTTTCCTCTCTTTTCTTGCAGCTCTTTTATGGGGTTGACAAAATGGCTCTTCATGCTAAAAAGTTTGCTAAATCTTATACTAAACAAATAATTAACATTACCATATATAATTCTATAACCAAATATTCAAATTAACTATCATCTTACTACACAGAAAATATAAATGGATATACAAAATACAAAAAAATATAAAGAACTTAAATATAAACTTTAAATCCAAAATTAAAAATTAATATAAAAATGTACTTATAAACATAAAAACATTATTTAAAACTTAAATATCAAAAACCCAATATATAAATAAGATACTTCCTAGCACTATATTAATAATTATACTCAAAATAGAGTAAATGTACAGCAAAAAAGATACTAGAAAAATTATAAAATTTTCTTCAGATTCATGGTTTCACCTATTAAACAAATATACTTTCTCAAATGAAAAAGTACTAACAAAACCATACATACATATAAATACACACTATTAACTGCCTACATATTAATATAAATGCAAATCATACTTAATATCACAGGGAACTCTCACAAGATTGTTAGCCTCAGATTTCAAAATGATTAATTAAAAGGCTTTTTTGTTGTTGTTGCATTCATAAAAGAAAATCTTAGTATCATCAAATAATATTTTATGACCAGTATTATGTTCATGAATGTGTAAGGCTGAGCTAAGATACTTATTTTAACTCTGCTTTTATGAATTTAACTCTTTCATGAAAAATTTATTATTAAGATAGATACATAAAATTTTATTAACTATTCCTTGAATGCATTTACTATCAATTGATTGTTTATAATTATTTAATAATGAATTCAAATCACAGCATTACTTTCAAGCAATTCCCATATCTCTAAATAAATGAATATTTTCATTAATCAATCTATAAAGTGATTATTTAAATAGTAACCCCCCCCCTTAGTACTATTATGTACACTTTTAACATTAAAATTATAATAATTATTAAATACAATATTTTAATAAGATTATAAGTGTAATCTAGACCAATATAATTATTACCAAACTGTTTTTTTTTTAAATTAAAATATAACTTTCAAAATTATTTTGTCTTTTATTCCTATAATAGAAATTTATTAAAGCAGCCTTTTTGAGATTAAGAGACTGAAAGCTTTACAGCATAATCATATTGATTTAATTACACATATTATATATAAGTTTAATATTCATGTTTATATTAATACTATAATTATTTAAGAGCTGATCAAAAAAATTGAAAACTAAATTTTATCTCCTATTATGCCTGTATTGGAACTTGTAAAAAAGTTTTAGTTTTTTTTTTTTTATTTACAAGTTTCAAATACAAAGCAATAAATTTCATTAATATGCATAAATTATTTTTTGGGATAAAAGTGAAATCATAAATTTTTTTTATAAGATATGTATATGTAATTTAAACCAAGTTACTACAAAAGAGTTAGATAATTTCACAACAATTGTATTATATATAAAAGGTAAGCTAATGCAGTATTAATTAATACATTAATAATTTGTAGTTAAAATTTGAAATACTATTGTTAAGGACAGTTTCATATTTCATAACAAGGCAACAATTTACTATAAATGCAAATGTAGGAGTTCATAAATCCACATGTTTACATAAAAAATAGTTTAATCAAATTTTGCTGCATACAAAACAATTTTTAATGAATTAGTTTTAATTATGGTGTACTATCTTGCCATGTTATTAGAATACTTCCTGTGATAAATAATTGATTGCAATGTTGACTTCATTTTTCAACAAAAATAGTGCCTCATCAGAATTTAATATCTGAATGTGATAAGTAAAATGAAGATGTGGTTCCACAATGATAATATACTCTAAAAGATAAAATAGTATTTGCCTGAAGGTTTGTGATGATGGTATAAATATTTGTGCTTTATTTAAACTTTTCAAATGCAAACAACTTGTTAGTAATATACAATAATTAGACAATGTTTTAAATAGTATTATTCTCCTTCTTCAGGTGATACTGGCCTGATTAGTAATGATATTAGCACAGGAGTTGAACTTGTACTTTTAGATTCTTGAGCACTGAATTTTAAACTATGCTCTAACCAATTGAGCTATTCTGTCACAACCAACAGTTAGTACAAATTTTAAATACTTATCTATAAGGGTTGATTTAAATCCTGATTCCTTCCAATTTTTTTTTCTAAGAGGAAGGTTAATTAGAGGCTTCTAGACATTATGTATTGCTACACCGAGTTGACTTATAAGATTATTTGCAATGACCATATGAGCAGATTCTTTGACTTTTCTGCTTTGCACCTTTTCCTCTCTATACAAAATTGTTATATTTTCCCATTCAACATATGTTTATCAGTATTCCATAATTTGCTACTGTAGACCCATCTGTATTTTCTCTTTTAGGCATTAGTTTGTGGTCTTTCAGTCACTGTTCAACAGGTCTCACTAATATACTTCTTTCCACATTCACATGATATTTCACAGATGCAGTATTTATTTTCCAGTATTTTCAGTTTAGGTTTTGTAGAAGTTAGAATTCTCAAAGAGTGTTATGTTTTGCAAGCTGTTCTAATGTTATATTGAAATTCAACATTTATTGATAGATGGTGGAAATGGTCCAGCATATTATCACAGATAAAACAATATCTTTGATAATGACTTCTCCAGATCTAACATTAGATAGCATCTTCATGTAGACTATACAGAAACAACATTGCACCTCTATCATGCATTCTGAATGAAATTTAATACAGCTATTATCACAAATGATTGAACCATGATTTTAAAAGAATATAAAATAAATTGGATCAACATATTGATTCATTTCAGTCAAAGAAGAAATCTGTAAAATCTTAGTTATCTCCTTTTTGAAGTTTTCATTTTAAAGTATTAAATATAATATTTGAAATAATGCTGAGAAATTATCTATACCCTTTCATAATAATCCTGAAGAAAAACAGAAAAACATAAAAAGAGAAGGAAAGGGAAGGGGGAGACATAGAAAAAATAGAGCAAAACTAGAGGGAAATGTTGGGGTTGAGATACAGCATAGAATTAAAAAGGGTCAGAGAAAAGAAATAAAAATAGAAATGAAACAGGAAAGAGTAGAAAACAATATAAAAAGATACACATAAATAAGTAACTACAGATAAATAAAGATGTATATACATGTATAAATATGAAGCAATAACATAGTGCAAACTTAAAAAAAAATTGCAATGTGAATGTTTTTTGTTGAAAATATGCAAATATAATTTGATGAGTTGCTTTATATTTCTAATTGCAGAGATATTGATTTTTTATTTTGAAAGTGACAGTGCAAATATGTGCCGTATTCAAAATGTGATTTATATGGCAAGTATGATATATAAATAGTGAATAATTTAATTTATTGTGAAAGTGCTTAAGCTTTCAAACAAAACTTATTTTTACAATTTTTTTTTCCCCAATAACAGACTTCTTACTTATTATACACAAAATATTTGTGTAGATCAGTGGTTCTTAATTTTACTATTCTCTATCAAAATTTGAATCACCAACTAGACTAAGAGTGAGTTAATATATTTTTTTCCTATTTAATTTTATTTTATTATATGATGGTTATATTATATATATGTAGACAAATGTAATAGATTTTATTTATTATCAAATATAAATATCTGTATATTAGACCTTTTTCATTATTAATATTATAGAGAAATAAAGAATAAGAAAGTTAAATGCGGATTAAAATTTATTTTCTTTTATAATTCTTAATTTTATATAATCTTTCAAAAAATGTTCAGAAATTGCAGTATTTTTCGAATTATTTTTATTTAATTAATAGAATTATTGGAGAAAAGTTATTTTATTTTTAATTTAGTATAAATTTTTTGTGTGTAGAAATTTTTTTTATTTTAATTTTCATATAAAAATATTTTAATTACAATTTTTT
This sequence comes from Epiperipatus broadwayi, assembly GCA_028023455.1. NCBI lineage: Eukaryota > Metazoa > Onychophora > Udeonychophora > Euonychophora > Peripatidae > Epiperipatus > Epiperipatus broadwayi. Next base: position 1,949,763 of record JAQFVV010006204.1, read on the forward strand.
TGGCTAAAACAAAATAATAAATATAGCAGGAACCGAGAGGTAAAAAAGTTTCAGAATAATATAATCATAACTTTAATTATTCTAGCTTAATACTATTAAACTAAGATAGAAATAACTCTTAGAATAGTTGGCTAAGAAGTTAATATTAAATTTTTTATTAAACATTGGCTTTAGTCTTTGGATAACAAATAAAATAATAGATCTAATTTGATTTGACACAAAATACTAAATATATCTTGAAAATAAATCTAGTTTACAATGAGGCCTAATAATTTTAATATATAAACAATTTCAATTTTTTAAATAAAATATGTATAATAATTATCAACTAACTTAATTTGTGGACAACATTGGGGGGGGGGGCAGTGTTCCACAAGCTTCAGTATATCAAAGTTACATTTCATTTTGGCTATAATTTAGTAAATATTTAAAAGTTAATTTTCTTTTTCCAATACAGAATAATTAGAAATCTGCTACAATAATATAAAAACAGATTTTACATTAGAAAATTTTATTTGAAAATAAATTATTATTTTTAATCTATATGCATCTATTACTTGAAATTAAATCTATTGGTGAAAGTTGAAGTGCAATTAAGATCTGCGTAATTAAAACAAACAAAAAGAAACAAATAAATAAAAAAAGCCGGACAAAACTTGGGAGCAGTATCAAGGTACGCCTTACCTGGCATCCACATATAAACTATATAAAGAAAAAAGGTACCAATTGGAATTAAAATCATAATCAATATATATTAAATTATTAATACAAAAATATAATCTATATAACTTTTCTACAGAAGCTTGCGTTATACACTTATATCAAACTAAAATATGATTACAAATATAATATTTTTAAAGCTATATGTAAACTTTTTATAGTAATATAAATTCGCATACAGCTACAAAGTTCATTGCCTCAAAACAAACTTAATATAATTCATTTCCTACTTTGTTTCCTTTCAATATTTTTTTTTCATTCTAAAAAACACAACACCTTATGGCAAATTATTAACCAATATACCCTATCATTAAAGCAGCTAAAAAAATTTGCTTGAGGGATCATGTGATGTTTAGCATCAAATGTATGTTTGATCATTGTTCAATGAATCTTTAGCTATTGAGTCCACTATTGTACTAAATGGACAAGTAATTAACAAATTAACTGCCATACTTTCACTTACATAGTTATTTCTTTTGTAAGTTTATAAATGCTGACTTTTATGATTTTATTTATTTTTCTGTGAATAAATATTTTAATTAATATTTCTTATTTAATATGAATAATCACTGTGATCTTACAAGATAAAAAATAATTGAATGGCTTTATTGCTTAGGAATTCAGAAAAAGTTCAAACATTAGAAGTGCCGGTAGTGGAATTGATCTGTGGATTTTACATTCCAGTCTAACAAACTATCACTACTCTCAACCATGCAAGGCCTTCCACGATATTCAAAATGAATCTATTTTATAAGTACGTAAATAATTATATATAATAGCGTTTAATAAAATTATCTTTTTAAAATATTCAATATTTATATTTGCATGCTGTAAATATAGTTTTAAATTAAAAGCTAATTTAGACTTATGACAGTGTTATCCAATTACAAATAATCAGTAATTCAATATATTAATCCATATGAGATAAATTACATCTTACATATTAGTAATGCCCTGCATCATTTTCACATGATTTTTTTTTCTCATTTTTTATATTCTTTTTTTTATTTCATTTTATGATAATGATTAATTTATATATAAAAAAAGGATACTATAATATTTTATCAAATCTAATGATTCTCCCTCCAAAAAAAAACAACAACTATGCAACAATATATTAAAAAGTTGTCATGCAACAGCAAACTACCATCAAAATAGTTAAGTGTTGGTAGCCTAGTAGTTAGCATAGCTGCCTTCCAAGCAGCTGGCCAGGGTTCACTTCCCGGTCAATGCTTTAATATTTAAAAAAAAAAAAAAGGTAGTCAAATGTTAGCAACTAATCTTACAACTTTACTGCTTAATTATTACAACCTGTTTTCATACAGATAATATATATATATAAAAATACATTCAGCAGTATTTGGAAATTTGAATAGAAAATCTTATTGATCAATGAACAATAAACAACTTGACATTCTAATAATATGTTTTAAAAAAAATTTTAAATGCATTGTTAATATAAATTGTAACAACATTATTTTGTTATATATATAACGTATTTTATTAAAGAAACTGTATTAATTAAATTGAATATATAATAAATGTGATCAAAATATTATCACAAAATCTATTTTATGTTGACAATAAATAAAATCAGGGGGAAAAAATTGCAATTCAGATTTATTACATTTTAATCTCATGATCATTTTTTCAAAATAAAACAATATACTTCATATTTTATGTTTTTAGACATTTATTGCAATTGTAATATATTATTTATTTGTTGACACAGAAGAATTAATAATACATAAAAAAAATGTCGCAAGACTATAAAATATAAAAATAACATTTATAATTGGATTATTTATTTATCAATATTTTTTTTTTTTACTGGTTTTTCAATTCCCTTTCATTAACAACAAATCATGGATTTATTTCTACTTCAACACTTATTATATTGTTTTTGTTAGATATAAAATTGCATCTACAAAAACAATATAATAAACACTAAAGTAAAGATAAATCCATGATTTGTTGCTGCTTCTATTTTTATTCTTTATTATCTAAGTTTAAATCTATGTATGCACAGGTCATCTCTATTAGAGATTTACATGTAAATGCATAATATATATATATTAAAATTTTCTTCTATACAATTTCTAATATTTGATACACAAATTTTCTATTTATTTAATTACTTTTGAATAATTACAATTGTTCTATTATTCAAAAGGCTCAGAATGAATGTTTGCAATTTTGATATACATAAATTTTTTTCATTTAATCTGACTTTTTAAAATTGATTTAACATAAAGCAGAGATATATGTTATACCTTTATTGTTCAGTAAATAAAACTTTAAAGAAGGAAGTTTTTGTGTATTTTAAATATAAGTTAACTGGGTGAAGATTTTTTTTCATAATGACAGTATTTATTCAAAACAAAATTTAGATGTGACATGTTTTAAAAGAACCATTTTTCTAAGAGTTTTATTTTTAGAGGAGCTGTTTTATACTAGTTTTTTCTACATATACAGTCTATAGAAATATATAAATAAAACACATGATCTTCTTTTTTATAAATCTTATTTTATTATATGAACTATTATAAAATAAATAAATAACACTCTTTCAACATTTTGACTATACTTTTTATACTCTTTATCAAGGAACATATTAAAAAATACATAAAAAACAATAAATATACATTAAAATATCAACAATAAATATAAATAAAAATATTCCACATTAATCCAACTACTTCAAAAACATATCACAAACCCTCAATATCTATATTTATAAATATCTACTTTTGTTTTATAAAAACTCCAACATCCGAGTAAATGGTAATCCAAATAAATTAAATCAATAACCAACAATATATATAATTAAAACATTGAAGTGTTATTTATTCTATAATAGTTCATATAATAAAAGATTCATAAAGAAGAGCATGTGTTTTATTTATATACTGAAATTAATAGACTATTTTTAAAAGAGAAAACTGTGTTTGTTGGTTATTGCTTTAATTTATTTAGTCTATGGAAAGTTTACCTTTTAAATATATATATTATATTTGAAGATTTATAGTAATGCTTTAATTGTGTTGTGTACATATTAAGAAATATTTGTATACAATTTCTTTTATTAATATTTTTTTATCTTATATACTGAACCGATTCCTTTATCTGGTTCAAAAGCAATCTTCAGAAAATCAAAACTAAAATGCATATTTTTAAAGATTTTAAAAGAAAAGAGAAAATTGTATTTAAAAAATTTGTACTTTATTTTATTTATTTATTAAGAGTATGTGCTATAACATAGATACTCAATTATAGATGAAAATTGTAAAAATATTTTAATTTAAAAAAGTTTTGATTGAGATAAGTTTTTTTGTTTTGTTTTGTTTTGTTTAATCTATTTTAAAAACAGACTTATTTTCTCATTTATTTACATTTAATTAATGTTTGAAAGAGATAATTAGATTTTGGATTTTAATTAAGATTACATGGCAAATAAGAGATTAACTCTGGTTAAAACTTTGTAATCAGATTAGGTGGGAGATAACAATTGCATATAAAAGCTCTGTGATTTTGAGTGTGATTATTATAGCTTTTACATTCCCTAATGGCGGACTGCTGATATATAACTTTTATTTTCTAAAGATGGACTGTTCCATTCACTAATTGCAGACTATGGAGATATAGATTTTATATTCGCTGCTTGACAACTGCTAAAGGAAACCATTCGTTCATAAGACAGAAACTACCTACCTGGAGGAATCAGATTAGAAGTATGCCATGCTAAAAACCTTACAAGACAGTCTCTAGAGCTCCACAATTGTAACATCATGAACATGACCTAAAAGCCTAGTCTAGAACTGATTTAAAGATTGCTTTCATATTCCCGACCAAATAAACTGAAATCAAAACCCATCACGATGAACTCTACATAGGTGCGCACCCCAATGGAAAAAATCAGCCAACTAGAACATTACACCTCAAAGATAAACAAACATTTTTATATCATAATCAGGACTAAAATCTCTTTGTTTAAATCTTTTTGCTTAAGTCTCAGCTTAATACAAAAAAATAAACAAATATTCGTATTAATTAAAATAAATATTTATTTTATTGTACATATTATTTTTTTAATGGAATCTATAATCATAGAGTATTAGTTTTAAGATTTTACATTTTAAATTTACTTGTCAGAGATGTATTGTGAGTTTTGATATTTTATGCTTATTGGGTTTTTTTTCTTATAGCATTAATTATTGTTTATAGCTTTGGCAGATACAAGTAGTTTTCTTTTTAAATCATCTATCCCCCTTTTTATTTAAAAATTAATTAGTTCAATGTGTGTTTGTATTTCATGCAGACCATAAATCTTTTGACTAGCAATTTATCAATTATTTAATTCTGTTTTTCTTAAACTGTAGAGATTGTGCTTTCTATTTATGATTATGTAAAATCTAACTTTAAGGATCATAAATTGACTTCTTATGACTGTTTTCAGACATTCCTATTATGCCCTGATGTTTTACTGAGCTTTAGGAAAAGATCGCTCTGGGCTCTTCATTGACTTCCGTATAAGATCGTTTGTTTTTTTCAAATCTCTAATTAAAGGAAAGTGAAATTTGTTTAGATAAATTGCTGGCAGGAAGAAATTATAAATCTCTTTAATGCTTAGGTGAGAAAACAAACATTTGCCGAAGTGTTTAATGCCAATACTTTTGTGCACTCTCTGACAAAAAAAGGTGGGTAATTTAGATCAAACTTTTATATTTTGTTTGGCTACAAATATTTATTTTTGAAGGTAATCATGTATTTACCTTGCTATGATATCATTATGCTCAACATTGTTTCTGCCGATAAGCATCATCAGAAGATTACATGAACATTGTCATGGCAACGAAGACACTGACATGACTAATCTGAGAGATTTGATTTTTTTGACCCGTGAAATTTGATTTTTTTTTCTAAAAACAGATAATTTTTTTTTAAAAAAGTTTTAAGTTTGTAAACATTTTATTGTATATGTGTGTGAGACTATCACAGGAATTGAAATTTTTATACCAATGCATTTAAATAAAGAGTTTTTAACTGAGAATATTTCAAATTTATAGTATTAATTTAAGAGTTGTAATGCTTCTCTAAATCTATGGCATTACATCTTCTCTCGCATATATAAGTGGTTACACACATATAATAATGCTCACACAACTTAATTTAATTATATCATTTTATTAATTTTAAATTTATAACTGTGTATACATTATAAGCATACAGACATTAATATAGTAAATGTGCAAACATATCCACACATACACATAAATATACGCTATTATATATCAAAATAAATTTTTCTGATTATATATGTGGACTGTGAGGGTTCGAACTGGTGGAAAAGATACTAATTACGATGGAACATAGAAGGTGAAATGGCATGATGGCTAAATAATACTGTTTCAAGCGGAACCAAAAAAGAAAAGCGTAATAAGTTTTAAATTTGTTTATGTTATTTAAAAAAAAAAAGTGAAACCAAAAAAAAAAGCTTACTAACTTTAAGATTTACCACATGGCTTCTTTGCTAAATTTATCTTGCTATAATGTATTACCCTGAGGGCATCCTATTCTAATCTTGCAATCTTTGATGTAATGTCTCCATGTGATATGCGGACAAATTTTAGCGATTAACTTTGTCTGCAAATCACTAAGTGATATTATCTTAAAGATCAGAAGATTAGAGTAGTATACTTCAGGGATGACATCATAGCAAGGTAAATACATGACTACCTTTTTGAATTTAATAAAACTTTAAAATTATTTATAATTATTTTTGGCTGATGTTTGTGTCTGTGTCTTGTCCCTCAGTTGTCTGAACAATGTTAAAGATCTCTTTCTCTCCCTGAGTCTAGCTGGTAGCATTTATCATCATCAACTTTTGATCACTGTAAATTAAATTTCTATGTGATGCACTGTGACTTCTCTTTATATAGTCAAAAAACTCTCAGAAACTATGCCCAGAGAAACTTATTAGCCAATTTACCCTCCCTTTCCATTCCCCACCCTACATTTTCTCATATCCTGCTCCATCCCATTTCCACAACATAATCTTTGTCAAATCTATGACCTTTATATCTAAATCCCCATTATCTTTTCCCAAACCCAGCATAAAAATCAATAACCCACTTTCTGTATAATCACTTTACTTATATTTATTCTTCCACAACTTTATTATTTGTACACTTGCTGCTTTCAGGGATTTACATTTAATTAACAGATGCCTGATATTTTCTTTGGCTTCTTACACAACTTGCAGACTAACTCACCCACATTTTTCCATTTACGTATATAATCCCCTATTGTTAAAGATCCCATTCGAGCCTTAAACACTAAACTACTTTCTTTGCTATTATCATAAATTAACTTGCACCCAATATTTTGTTTACTTCTGTTTATATTTAAACTCTTTTTACTCTCCATATTAGTTCTACATCTCACCAACTCCCTATTCTTTGTTAATGCACCTATTTTTCTACCCCATTCCTTACAACTATAACACTCAACTATTCTAATGCAATCATCCCACCTTTTGTACAAATATACTGGTATAAATTCTTTATCCAAATCTTCTGCATACCACATTATCTTTCTCACCCATTGTGTTACCTGCCCTTTATTCATAACCCAATTAAAGAATATTTCGGCTATTCTTTTATTATCCATAACCTGCAATCTACCAAACATTTTCATTTTGCTTTTCGCATCTCTCATATAAAAATGTGACTTTCCCATTTCTTCTTGAGTTGCCTCCTTTGCCATCCATACATCTGCATCTAATGCATGTCTTTCTACTTCTCTTTGTACTTTTTCCAAGTAATTTAACATCCCTTTACTAATACATAACACATCATTACCATATGTTAACCCTGCTACCACTACTCCCTTTATACAATTGTAGCCATGTCATATTTATTATATGAAAACACTGATGATTTCCTTACAAATCCCTTTCTTTTCTTTGCTTCATTTATCAATTTTTTCTCCCGCTCATCCAAAAAATTTCTCTGATTACTTAAGACAACTCCCAAATAGTTATATCTATACACCACACTTAACTTTATATCCATCAATAAAAATTATTTGTCTTCTCTTTTTGCAGTATTAATTATCATTACTTTTGATTTTTCTTCACTAAACTTAATCCCCATCTCTTTACCCACTCTTGCACATGTCCTCAGCATAACTTCCATATCTTCCCTTCTTTCTGCACACAAAAAGGCATCATCTGCAAATAAAAGACCTGATAATGTATATACTCCCTTGCCACCTATTAATGGTATTTCTATCCCTCTTCCTAGTCTTTCTATTGCTCTCTCCATTTCTCTCAAATATGACAAAAAAACAAAATAGGAGACATAGGGCATCCTTGCCTTAGTCCCACCCCATTTTTAACTTTAACTGATTCTATATTCCCTAATTGATTTATATAGTAATTATTTTCATATAATTTCTTAATAATATCCACTAAAGCTCCCTTCATTCCCAAATTTATTAAACTTACCCATAAACTATTTCTATTTACTCTATCATATGCTTCTTTATATCTATAAAAGCCATATATAACTGTTTATCTGTATACCTACTCATATCCATAAGTTGTGTAACTATAAATAAACTACCTCCTATATGTCTATCCAATTGAAAATCTCCTTGCATTTCTTCCACTATATTATTCTCTTCCATCAATTTTGCAACCCTTCCAGCCACCATATATGAAAAAACTTTATATAAAACTGATGTTATTACTATCAGTCTATAATTCTTTAACTTTCTATGATCCTTACCCTTTCCTTTAAATAGTAGCCTTACTCTTGTATTACTCCAACTACCCAGAATGTCTTTCTTTTCCACCATTTTATTAAAGCATGATAACAATTTTACTTTTGCCTTACACCCCTAAATTTATTACCATCTCTGCTGCCCATCCATCTAAATCTCTTGCCTTTCCACTTTTCAATTTCTTCCCTGCCTCATTCAGTTCATTTTCTGTAAACCTAATATTCCCATTACTGTATGCTTTCATGTTTGCTATCACTCTGTCCTTCACATCTAACATCTTTTCTATACCCATTACATACTTATTTAATAAAATCTCTAATTCTTCTCTAGAGCTACTATGTACTTCCTAGGTTGACAGTGGCCTAGTGGTCCCCTCAGTGATCAAAAGAAGTAAAGGAGTGGCCGGTACAATACATTATACACTATTTTTGTCAATTTTATTTATACGTATGATATGATGTCAGAATGATCAGATAATGCTAAATCACACTATTTATTATTTTTTTAAAAAAGATATATATATATTTATTTTTATTTGCAGTAAAGATAATATTCATTCATCATCTACACATGCATCTAACCTTCTATCGGTCTATTTATAAAATGAAATAAAATAATGAGAATGTTAAATATGCATAACTTTTTTTTAATTAAACACGAGACTTATATATATATATAATATGAAGAAACTAACTAGAATTTTTTTAAATAATCTACCCAAAATAATTTTAAATAATTCAATCAATGAATTTTCTTGATATATAAATCTTTCAAATTACTATATGACATAAAAATTCAATAAACCAATGCCCTGCACAATTTTTCCCAAACAATAAATGCTAGAAAGTTAAGTGCATCATAATACCTTTCTAGCACTTTACAATCTAATATATCCAGATCAGTTTCTAGTATGCCAGAAACTAGTCTAGAATTATTGGATTGAAAATATTGGATAGGGATTATTATGAACACAGTTTTTTAGCGAGCTTGCACTAGATGGCAGTATTATTTGGGAAAATTTTTGCTACTATTTTAATAGTTTGTGTAAACATAAAGAAAAAGATGATTGTGTGATGTTTCTAAGCTTATAACAATTGACTTTGACTGAATGTAAAAAATTGTCAAATTTCCATATGATAACAGTAATCTACCAACCCTTATAAATATCAAACTAAAAAATGAATCAATTTTAAAATGTTAATAAATCACACCATTTTAATATAAAATTTGTTTGTAATCTTATGGACAAAGATGCCACTCGATGGCGCGGTTTATGTGCTAAAGTACATAAAAATGCCATTTCCATGGCCGACACATTCAAACCTGCATTTTCTATAATACAACTTTTTTGTTGTGCTACAGATTGCAGGCCGCTATGTTGCATTGCAGCACAGCATGTATGTCACATCGCAGCAAATCTATTTGGCGAATTCGCACACTTCATACAATTATTACGGCTTGGTGTGAGAGTGTGTGTATTTGAATTGGATGGAAATGTGGTTTTTATTGAATTTTTTTTTTAAAAGTCTTGAAATATTTCGATTTTCTTAAGTAATAATTATCCAACTATTTACACCATTCTGTATTGAAGTTTTAAGTGGCAAAATCTTGTCCAGATAGATGTGTAAAGTCATTTGGAATTAGGTAATGCATCAAGTAATGTACTGTTCATAACATTCCATGAGACCAACAATATGGCACAGGAAATCGCACATCTTGTTCGATACTGTGATTTACAAACAACATAACCCTAACCTAAACCTAACCCTAAAGCAAACCCTAACCCTAACAACTTTTAGTTTTTGTTGTTATTGTATTTGAAGTAAAAAATAGTGATAACACAATAGTAATATCTGTTTCTCTGTAAAAATTAAAATATAAAATGAAGACTAAGAAAGTAAAAAATAGCAGTAACACAATAATATCCGTTTCTCTGTAAAAATTAAAATGTAAAACGAAGACTAAGAACTTTTACTTTTTATTCCGATTATGAGTTTTTAAACAACAACAACAAAAAAAAAAATGCGTAACCCCCCTAAAAAAAAAATCCGATTGAAAATTGTTTTTTCTAATAAAGCAAAAAAAAAAAAACACGAATTAAATTGTAATTTGTTGATTTTATTTTACATTTATTGTTACCATTTAATTTGTATATGTTATTATAAAAAAATATTTAAAAAAACACGATTTTGATATTTTTTATTTTCGCATTACAAAAAACACATCAAAATGATTAAAATCAATGGCCTGGGAATGTTCATATTTTATAGTTTTTGCATGATAACGGTGCCATCGAGCGGCGTCTTTGTCCATAATACTACAACCTAAAATTTAAATTATAACAATACATTTTTAAATCTAATCAGTCTTTGAATTGATGTTCATAAGATTGAGATGTTACTATTATAATGTTGAAAATGAAACTAAGTATTATAGACTCAGAAATAATTGTTTTGCAGATATTTTGTATAGTAATTTGAAAGTTTGATTTAACAAGAATATTCAATGATTGGAATGTTTTAAGTTATTTTGAGTAGTTTATTTATGATATAAAAAATTTGTGAGAAAATATATAAAACTATCTTATTATATGAATTAATTTTCTCTGTTTTTCTTAATAATAATATACTCTTAATTATTTGTGAATTAATGATAGCAGATAATTTTAAGTTAATATGGTTTTATTAATTTATATCTTAATTAATGTTTTTAGATATATATTTTCTTCATTAAAAAATATTTACTAACTTTTTAAATAATATTTGTCTTTAGAAATATAGGTTTTTATATTAACATACTGAGTTATGATGGATATTAATATCTGTTAATAAACTTTTTAGCAATACTTTACTTATTAGATTACTTAGTCATTGCAAAATAACATAGCATTAAGTGTACCAGATATATATAGCAATTAACAGGTCTCACAAAGTTTCTAAATCAAAGGGAAATCTATTACAATGCAGGCAAAAACTCAAATTTGTTTACGTAGAGCTTCTAATTTTCTTAGGAGAATCTATTTCTTACTCATCTTAAAGCAACCTCCCTGTTTGTAAATTTGCTAGATTTGTTAATCTTTATATTAGTCAAAACCAGAAATTACATATAATATTGGAAAAATCAAAGTATTTATATATATATCATTGCTCTCTATTAATTACTTAAAACAACATTATTACAAATTTTCTTTATGATTTTTAACAAATTAAATGCATTTTTTATCATAATAAATATAATATATAATTCTTCTTTAATTGCTCTCATTTTGTAATTATTTATAAATTCAATTATTTTTATTTGTAAATGTAATGTTAATGTGTTTTGTTTTTGTGACTAATTAATTTTTTATCACTTAAATGATGCTGCAATCTGATTTGTAATTTATTCATTGTATCTCCAAAATACATACATTTGCTATTATTTAGTTGCTATAGCTCTATTCTTATTTTATTTCATATATCTAATAATGGTTTTATATTATTATTCATCTTTTTCCTTAATAAATTATCTTATATTAAGTTTGATTTTTTTCATTATACTTTTTACTTAGATTTTATAATAATCATATTCACGTTTTTATAATATGTATGTTTGTTTACTATTAAATTAATATATAATGCTACTATTTTTGAAGTATTATTATTATTGCTTTTGTTTGTTGTTTATTTAGATGTTACTAAGTACTTCTGTATTACACCAGCTTCCCATGTTAGAGACAACAGAATGCCATAGTTATGACTTTTTAATACGATAGTCTGCTGTTGCAAATACAGATCTAATACATAAACATGCACAGCAGGTCTCATATGCAAGCACCTTTTTTTGCTAATATACATTTTATAGTTTGATTTGAATAATAATTACTTGTGACTTTTTTTAAAAAAAACAATAATCATTTTTTATATAATAAATAATCATTGGATCATAAATGTATTGCTTTGTTCATTTTATTTCTTATTATATTATGGATATCAGTAACATCTAATTTCAAACTGCAAAACATCTACAGAATATATCTTTTTAATAGATCTTAATATCAATTTTTATTTTGATAATTATATATATATTCATAGTATTATTTCTGGGAGTTTCCATATATATATATTGTAGATATATGACTCATTTCACATACATACATATTATTTAATTAAAAAAAAATTTCTTTTATATATATAGATTTATGTGTACGTATATTATATGTGTAATATATAGTTGATAAATTAATAGGTGGTGAATGAATATAATGTTGTAAGAAATGACATTTTAATATGTTATTTTTCTTATTAAATAATTAATATATTCAGTTATTTAGTTTTATTTTTGGTTAAAATAAAGCAGATCAAAAAGAAAGTGTCAAATAAAGTGATCTAGATAAGAGATTGGGATTTGAAAATGTACACGTGCAAAAGAGTGTGAAAGAATAAGAACGTCTGTATAAACACAAAAACGCTTTTACACCTATTTGTAATGGCTATAGATTGCCAGCTTTGTTGTATTGTTTTTATCTGTATCTAAGATTTTTTTTTTCAAAAGAGAGAGGTGCTTTGAGGAAATAAAAGCGTGATTATTAATTTTCTTGTAAAATCGCGATAGAACATCAACTTGTCAAACTCTGATTTTTTATCTTTTATCTCAAGATAAGATATGCAGGTGGTCAGTTTCTTTGACCAAAGATTGGCAATATAAATGAATAAAATGTTTAAAAGGCAGTCATTATTATTAGAGAGAGATGTAACTCAGTCATTATTATTAGAGAGAGATGTAACTCGGTATTATTTTTTAGAGAGACAGAGCAGTCACTCATTATTATTATTTAGAGACAGACAGTCTCTCAGTCATTATTATTAAACAGAGAGGTAACTCTGACTCAATTTTTTCCTCGTTATTAATGTTGAAAAAAAAGGAAAAAGGGGAAGTGGGCGATTTGATCTTTTTTTTTTACTCTTTAAAAATTGAACAAGGGAAAAGAAGGAAAAGACTCTTGTATAAAGTCAAAATAGATGAAGATGTGCAGATATACAAGTAATTCCCAGAAATATTAATATTGGAAAAAGAGGGAAAATGGAACAAAATTGAATTTATAAGAAGAGGTTATTGACAATTCTATGAAATGAGATTAACATATTTTTCTGAGTATAATACCATGACTCTGCATTGCTAAACCATTTTTTTCTGCTTCCTGATTAATACAGAATGAGTTAAAATCACTAATCTACTGTGGTCTCATGTACCAATCAAATAATAACCAACAAAATGAAAGAATTTGAAGCCAACCACACAAGCTATATGAAATGCTTCTTTTCTGGCTCCTGGTCTATTAAAGGCTCATTACCTTTGGATGAATGGAGAAGAGGAAGGAAGAGGAAGAGAAAATGTATAAAATCCATATATAGCCAAATTTGAAGCCATGAATCAAATTTTTGTTAAAGTTTACCTGTCATCTAAAGTGTCTACAGCGATTATTTTTTAAAAATGGGAGAGACAAGCAAATCCACCAGTACATACTTATTAAAAAGTATTTATAATAACTCTTTTTAAAATGGTAGAAGGAAGCCAATCAACAATAAATAATTTTAGAATTAAAGAAACAAGCAAGTCAATTGATTCATGTTTATCTTAACAGTATCTGCAATAACTTTCTTTTTTTTATGGAGCAAAGACAAGCAGTCTGAAAATTCAAACTCAGGACATTTATAAGAAGTGAAAGTGATCGGGTAACTATGAACTTTCTTTAACAGATTTTTATTCTTACTTATTAAAAGTAAACCTTAATTTACTGGTCAAAGCAATTTTCTTTTGATACAGAAACATTAAAGACTTGTTTATCTATAGTTATTTGCAATATCACACAACATAGCACAAACATAGTTAAATCTTTAAACTTAAATTTTTCATTATTTTTTTTTTATTATTTTTTTATATTATATATTGTAATGTTGAAATGTTTTTTTTTTTAATTGTTCTTCAGTTGTTAATGATAATGAGCAACCTATAAATATATGCATTTATAATGTTTTTTTTTATTTTATCTTGTTGCATATTAAAATTAATATCATGTATTTATTTTCTTTTGCTAAAAGGTTGCAAAAATATTTTTATATATGTAATTTGTGGGTATACATTTTAAACATATATGTTAACATTACCGAATGTGTGCATGTGTAACTGCTTATACAAACATGTCAAGGAATAGGTTATATATAAATAGTTTAGGTGTGAGAAATTATAGAGCAAGGCTTACATATGAATGGAAGTGAAATAAAACACACAGGATACATATGAAATTTATTTTATGATATAATAAGTTAGGAAAGACTTAAGTAAGCATTCCATAAAATGTATTTTTTTAAGCCAGCTTATTTTAAAATATCCAGAAATGACAAACCTATATATTAAGTTTATTTGCTTGTGCTTATATAAATTTTTTATATTAATTTTTGTATTGAATTAATGTAGTAATAAGCCATTTATTTAATTATTGATTTGATTTTAAAGAAAGAAAGAAAAAGTAATAGTATTAATAAAATATAATTATATACATCTTAATTGGTTTTCCGAGTTCTTATTAAAAAAATATTGTTGTGTTTTTCTTGTATTGATTCTATCATTTTAATTCATCATCATTGCTCGCAGTTATTAAGTATTATCATTCGTTAATATTGAGCAATCACTTGCTAATATTAAGCACTCGCAAAATGTTAAGTAAACTAGAATGTTAATTTATCTTTGGGTATTTAAGGATTATGCTTGATAATAACCAAATTTTAGTAATTATAGTTCAACAATAGAAAGCTAAAATTATGTTGTGTCCATGAGTTTTGATCATCCTCATCAAAGATGGATATCGTATTATTGATTAAAATGTTTCAAATAATACCATACAAGAGTTATGATTGCCATCATCATCATTACTAAATTATAATCATTAAATCTAATGTTTAGCATAATTAATATATGTAGAAAATAGGGATTTATAGAAAGATGGATATCATGCATAGGGATTCATGATGATCATTCATCATCACTAGTATTATTAAATCCTGATTTTAACTATAAAAGTATTTTAGTAAATAACTATAAACTTATATAAATGCTAGTAAATGTAATATTTAAATCTTAGTTTGAAATAGGATAATTTTTAATAAATGCATATGAGTTTATAAAGATTAATTTATTGTTGTGAGTTTATTAATAAGCTATGGCTGGTATCATCACTATCACTATCATTATCATTATTATTATGATATCACTATTATTATCATTCATCATTATTATCATCATCATTATTACCTTTATATTATGATAAATAATCTAGTTAAATGGCCATCAATATCAATAATGGTCTTCACATGCTGGTTTGGAAGCCATTAATAGGATTATACATGTCTGTTCATCAATATACGTAAATGAGCCAGCAATGTCAATAAGAATCTTTGATCTATAATATAAATTTTGGTAATATTGGGATCTTGTAATTTTATCGATATAGATAAAATGTAAGAATGTCATTTTTTTCATTAGTCATCCAAGTCATGTATGATAAAAATGTACTGAATGAGTTTGAACTCAGTACACTCTAAACAGCTATTTATCTAGATTTAAAACAATCTAGTGGCGCTCGTGGGAAAACACATATACTTAGCTAAACTGAATAAAGAGTGATATAATCCCTTTCCAACTTCATAATATTAGCTTTATAGAATATATATTTTATAAGTTGTCATGAATAGCACCAGTGTGTGCATATGACCATGAATGGTCTTCTATAGTTGGAAAGAAGAATAAAAAGGATTCTTTATTTAAAGAACCTAGTATTGGAGATAAAGCATAAGGCACTCCAGGAATCTCACAGTGGATACTTTTATTCAGTTGCTATATTTAATATTATTTTATTCGATGACAATGGCCAGTATGTTTTATTGTTCAAATGACATCCCCAATATTTAGATATTATTAAATCTTTAATGATGATAGTTTTAATTGTCATTGTTGTTATTTTATATGGAGAAATGAGATAACTTATTTATTTCATTACTAATGTGACAGAATTAACGTTTGGGATAGTTGCAATCGGGCTATAATGTTACGTTTAGTTATTGAATTATGGCAACTATCATTTCATCACTCATCTATTTATCTATACTGTGACAATGTTTACTTACTGTTACAAATAACAGATTAGATAAACATATATGTTAATAATGGATCATTTTGTATCAATTTATTATTCTTTCTGTTGCAAACATCTTCATTTTCCGTTACAATATATATAAAAAGCTAATAGTTGACTATGAATTCATTTATCCGTGAAAATATATATATATATAAAGTTAATAAAATTACTGTGATCTATTTACATTTTAAATTTTATAACATATTGATTTATTTATTATACAATAATTTAATTTTAATTCTATTCCAATGAATACCATAAGATATTCATCTTTATATCTATAATAAAATATGGACTGTACTTTAAAATAGAAATGTGTATACTTTAAAATTTTCTTATTCCATTCATTTAAATTATTATCCATACTGCTTGTAATTTTTTCTATATTTAAAAATGCTATAGTGAAGCATATTATATCTATTTTTATCTAATTTGCATTTTCAATAAATCTTTCTATCTATATTGTATACACGCCATTGATAAAAAAAAAAAAAAAAAAGCAACATAAATATTCTTATGATTATCATTAATATTAAATTTTTTTAAAAAAAAAATATTTCTAAATGCCTTAAAACAATCTAGATCACATTTTTATTTTAAAAATATCATTTTCCCATAAATTTAATTATTGAAAAATATTTGTTCATAATAATAAAAATATATAAACAGATGTAAAAATATCTATAAAAAAATACATTTTATAGATTTCTACATAATAAATATGATGACATTTTGATAATTATTTATTAGAAAAAAATTAATATCATTAAAAAAAATACCATACTTAATGATTATCCAATATATCATTATTAAAAAAGTATATTAATAAAAACATATGTAAATATAATAATAATAATAATATATACATTAATTAAACAAACGTACATATAAAAATAAATATAATTAAACAAACAAAAAGAATAAAATTCAGAATTTGTACACACAAGAAAATATAATTTTTTTAAAGCATAAACGTAAAAAAAGATGTTGTAAACATTGGAGGTATAATATGAAAGTAAGTGTGAAGACTGCTATAATAACAAGATTGTAACAAATTATACTGAAAACTACCAACAAATTACTAGATAAATTACAAATATTATTTAATAGGAAAGTATATATAATAAGTGTTTATTTAATTGTTTTTCCAAAAACTGACTGCCACCCAATTATTAAATATGTTAAGAATGATTAATCCTAAAATGCATAAATTACTAAAACAATTCAGTCTATAATGGATAATATATTTTGATTGAAATATATTTTAGAAATGAAATATAAATACAGCATGGATGTTAATAATGTAAATTTACTGAAGTGATATCTTAAAAAGTATATCTATAAAATAAAACATAGGGCTTTTTTCTAAATTTAATTTTTAAATGAATAATCAAATCCAATTATTAAATATGATAAGAATGATTTAATCTTAAAATGCATAAATTAGTAAAACAATTCCGTCTATACTAGAAAATATATTTTGATTGAAATATATTTTATTTTAGAAAATTTATAAAATAAAACATGTTATAAAAATGTATAAAATACAAAGTTTTTTTCTAAATTAAATTTTTGAATGAATAATCAGTTGTTCATATACGTTTAGTATGTAAACTCTCTTGAATTTAAGATTCAGTTTTTTATCAAAATATTTTCTTGATGTAAATTCCTACTAGCAATAAATCTCCTTATGGGATTTAGAATTTGGGTTATTGAAGCAATTTTTTTTTGTTATTAATGTCTTCAAATAGTTTCCTGTTTAGTTTGTAATTTCCTTGCAACTGTCAATCAATTTTAATGTGTAGCCATAATTATTTACCATTTCTAGCTCATGATTTTTAAATTGAATCATAATTTTCTAGTTTGTAATCCATGCAGCTTTTGACATAATGATTCTTTGATGGCAGTTAGTAATCATGAAGAAGCCAGTATCAAAAAATCCTAGCTAATTATCTATTCAGAATAATGGGTAACCTGACTTGAACAAAAACTTGACTTGATTGCTAATCTCTCTTAAATTTAACTCTTTTCTCATTTTTCAGTAGTTGGATTCAGTTAGCCACTCATTTCTAAAGATTGTGAGAAGCTATTTATAAAATTAAAAATAATCTGTCATACATTTTCTATTAAAACTGAATTCTGTAATATAATTAACTCAAGAATTTGATAAAAACTAGATTAGCTTTAAGCTATACAATGATTTCATTCACAAAAGCAAAATTGTTACAATACATAATTCCACAAAACAAACTATCCCAATAATATTTTTCAATTAATATTAAAATTTCTACCAAATTCATTTCAAAATAAGCTAAAATAATTTCTTTGAGGTTTTTTTTTTAAAAAAAGAAAAGAAAAATAGATATGTAAATTTAATAGAAGGCTTGTAATTCAATTCATATGTTATTATTACATACATTAATATGTTGTTCTGCATGCTTAAATATTTAAATTAAAAACCATTATATGAACACAATTATTATTAGTAATAAGATGTTTTGTCTCAATATAATCATTAAAAGCCAGTCAACACTTAGACAATCCCAATATCAATAACAATCAACAATTTCAAACTGTTGGCATGGCAACTTCCTTTTAACAATAAGGAGGGAATCCCACTCTTATTAATGACCTAATATACTTATATAGATAATAAAGATTGCAACTTTACAACAGAGATTAAAATTATTAATACAAAAAAGTTTAAATATGTCATCTCAAGACTTTCGACCTTCATCACTTATGCCACCTGGATGGCCAGATGTCAAAACAAGTTCATCATTCTTCATCCCAAGTCTGAAGACATATTCATTTCTAAGTTGAAGGAATTTTGCCATAAGGACAATATCATCTCATCCAGATTTTTATTTGACAACACATAGAGACTGATTAAGTTAGATTAAACAACACCAGTAGCACATCAGACCATCTGGTTGCCCGAGCAACATGGATTACTTTTATTTTATTTACAATTGTATCATTCTTACATATGCATTTCAATAAAGTTATTTATATAATAAACAGATAAATAAAACCTATTCTGAATGCAGACTAATAAATAGTCAATTATAACATTACAAACTGCCATTATAAATTTCAAATTATACTCAATAACAACAATAGATAGATATTGTTGATTGTTATTGATATTGGGATTG
The DNA here is from genome assembly GCA_028023455.1 of Epiperipatus broadwayi. Taxonomy (NCBI): domain Eukaryota; kingdom Metazoa; phylum Onychophora; class Udeonychophora; order Euonychophora; family Peripatidae; genus Epiperipatus; species Epiperipatus broadwayi. Next base: position 1,969,599 of record JAQFVV010006204.1, read on the forward strand.
TCTAGGTGTTGATTGGTTTTTAATGATTACTTATAAACCCATTTAGCCTTGAGCATTATTACACTTATTATTTAAATAACACTTTGGGTGCTATTTGAAATTTATAATTGCAGTTGACTATTTATTAGTCTGCATTCAGAATAGGTTTTATTTATCTGTTTAAAGAGCTTTATTTAAATTTCTTTGTATCAATAATTTCAATCTCAGTGGTTGAGATGTAATCTTTAGTGTTTATATAAAGTATATTAAACCATTAATAAGGGTGGAATTCCAACCTTATTGTTAACAGGTTGCCTTGACAACAGTTAGAAATTGTTGATTGTTATTGATATTGGGATTGTCTAAGTGTTGAATGGTTTTTAATAATATATATTGTAAACATTCCAATTTAGCCTGTGACTAAATTGCAATAGTATGTGCATAAAATAACAAAAAAAATCATCATCACATTTTCTTTTATAGGAGGGAGAAGCTGTAGTGCATCAAAGTTTAAACTCTACATGACCAAGTACCCAAAAGCCTTAGACAAAAAAGTGGAAGAAATAGTTGTTTTTCTCTCTATTTTTGTATTAGTAAAAAGAGCAGTATATACTAGTTGTACTTAAAAGTTAGAACTTTAAGGCACATATAAATAGTCTGTAGATACAAACTATTCAATAAATCATTTTTCTGACTTTGCTTATTATACCTTCTTTAAAATTAATTTATATTTAATAAATTATAATATTCTTTCTTTAATCATATCTTGATTCTAATGCTTGTCTTACTGATTTATTTAACGAATTTTAATACTGGTATAGATTGAGTTTGAGAAGCAGGCTTTATATATGTGAATATATGTGTGTGTGCCTGTATTCACAGATATAAACTTAGAGACAGTTGGTTTTATTTAAATAATTTTAGTTTCTTTATAAAACAGTTATATTATTTAAGATCAGTTTATTTTATTTTGTTTGAAAGAGTTAAAGGTTTCACCTAATGTTCAGGCTAATGTCAAAGGTTAATAAAAAGAATAAAATGATCAGGGTTGACATAGTCAAAAGGTCCTATGGGGAAATAAAAACAAAGGCTCATTAGTCAGTCATTGTAATTACCAAAAAATCTAGACCATTTTTGGGACCAGACTCAATAAATTAAAAAAAAAATTGTCAATTCACAGAAAAGATTTAATACAGACAACTAATGGAATGCAGTTTATAACTGACCATGTGTTTCAGTGAACAAAAATATGTGTGGTATCATCAAACAGAGCACATAAATAGTCTGACAATAAAAAGGGGGGAGGAATAAACTTGATTGCTTTTCAGAAATCACACTTTTTAAAGGTTTCTACATCAATATGCTAGGATAAAAAAATAATTTGTTGGGGTTCCAGTGGCCTACCCAAAAAATCTGTGTGCATCAGAAGGGTTTAAATCTAAAGTATTTAAAACATCTTATGACTGATTGCCAAATATGAAAGAAACTTATTGCCTCACTTGTGCAGTTAAATCCAAATGGGAGTTATAAAGTAAAATGCTGAAATTTGTGAAACCATGCCATTTGCTGAATTTGAATAAAAGCACAAAGCAAAAAAATGCTTAAGATATATGGAAAGCAGAATTATCCATCTGTCTATTAAAAGTAATTATACCCAAAAGAAATGAAGAAATCATTCCAGTGCTAAATGATCATTATAGAAGCAAGTTATTTCATCATCATCAAAGTAAAAAGAATAGAAAGCCCAAGCCAAAAATAGGACTGTTCCAGTAAACTGCTGCAATTGGTAAATCTATGCATATTACATATTAGTGTGTGGTTGATTTCAAATTTTCAACCTTAAATAAGTGACTCTTTTAAGCTATCTGTATATCAGAGAGTAAAAAAACTAGTAATATCAATTTTAATTATATTTTTATCAGTGACTATTAACAAATCTTTTTAATAATAAATCCATTTATCTCTCTCTTTAAATCTTAAAACAAGAATTGCTCTATTGATATATTGTGTATTCTTAGAGTATCATTACATGTAATCATTTATGTGTGTATTTCATTTTTTTTATAACATGTGTTTTGGGGTATTGATTCAATTTTGATTTATACTGTATATAAAAAGGGTTTAATAGTCTTTTTATTCATAATGGGAATTGACACATATATACACATACCTAGTGATATAATTATGCTTTCATGTATATTTGTTGAGCATAAATGTTAAAAATCAGTAGAAATTTAGCATTGAGGGAGATGGATTTTTAAAGTAATTAATGACTTAGATTGGTGAAAAGTCAGATAGGTAATTTGAAGCTGATTTCTTTAAATGCTATTATCTCTATGATCTAACTAACGTTTCTCTACTTATTTCTTGATTAACCTTATGTTTAAATTTATAAATATAAAAATATATGCTATATGCAATAGGCGAGTATGTGCAGGGATCGAGTGTTTATTTTTAAAATTGAAGTGTTTTCTAGGATATAAGATTTTTATTTATCCATTACAGAAATAAATGTACACACATCATGCTATATGATATGAACATTGAGTTTACTTTTCATTAAGGAAAGGGGGGAAGATCTTTGGTTATTATTATTATGTAAACAATTAATCATTATTAATTATTTAAATTTTCTATCTGTATTATTAATGATTAATTAGTAATAAATGTTAAATTTGTTTTTATTAAAAGCATATATTTTCCTTAAGAGTTAATCATTGTCTTGTGAGATTAGTTATGATCATCATCATCACTGATGAATATCAATCTTTAGGTAATAATTTAAATATATTTTGGGTAAATAATTATAGGTTGATAAAAAATAAATTATGTTGTGGATTAATTGTAAAGCTGTGACTGGAAGTATTATTATTATCATCATCATGATCTTATTAATCAAGTCTTAATAAGTGTTTAATGGCCATAGATAAATAATGGTTCTCACTGTGTTTGTGTATTATTTGTGAGCCATCATAATATAATGACTACCATCAAGATCATCAAATGTCACTTAAGGTTTAGTGAATTACCACCGATAAATCTATAGTGTTTAATATGAGCTAGTAAGACTTATGAGAATGTTAAATATGCATTTATGATGTTAAAATCTTATATAATAATTTGTCTGATAATTTATTTGCACAACTAAAGAATAATAAGGATGTTTCCCCCTTAATATTAGTGCAAACGTGATATGGTTATAAAGTGGAAAATCCTATACACTGGTATAAATAGTGTACTAACTGAAGTTCAAACCTAGTAGAGTATAACTAGGTATATAATGTAACTTTATCTAGGTTTAGATAGCCTAGTGGTACCCAGATAGACCATATACACATAAATAAAACTGAATAAAAGAAAAATAAGAGTTTGATCTCATTTTCCCCTACACCAGATTTATTTCAATATTTTTATATAGTTACAATATATATTAAGATGGTATAAAACTGAAAGTAAAATGTGCAATAAATAAATAAAAATAATAATAGCAATATCTTCAACAGCAACATAATGAGGAAGAATTAATACAGAAAGAGAGATAAATAAGTTATTTACCAATTTGATGTATTTAAAGATAAATAATTTCTAAAGTTAAACAAATAATTGTGAATGATAAATAAATAGCAGCATAATAGATTATTACAAATAATTTATTTATTAAAGTAATATATCATATATTACACTAATTTTGATAAATTAAGTTCATTTATAGATATGATATTGTTAACATTAAATTAAATAATTTATTTTATTATATAAATATATAATTTAAAATAAAATAAATGCCCTATAAATACATGTGTATGATAGGATAAATATTCACAAATAAAATATTGATAGATTAATTATAATATAATGATTTAATAAACAATATTAATTTTATTAAATTAAAACTATGTTAAGCAAAACAATATGAATATCTGGAAAAACAATTAAAAAATAAGAGAAGTTTAGTTTAAATATGGAAGATGAAAGGTTGTTAAGTCTTCTTTTAGTATTGTGTCTTAATTTCATTATTTAATTTTTTCACATATAAACAGCATGAAATACAGTAACGATGTTCAGCTATGTAAAATGTTTTATTGATTTATTAGTTTATAATATTAAAATGGACTATCTTTGCATTATATAAATAACAATTTTGGAAAATTCAATGTTTCATAAATCTTTGTTCAAATTTCAGCATATTAATAATGGCTTTAGTATGCTTAAAATACTTCACTAACAGTAAGTGAGGAAATATGCTCAATAAGAAATAAAAATAAATTTACAAAAATAATGGCAATACATATAATTGCCAGCATCTTACAAAAAAGTAAAATCTTATATATATTTAAAATTTTATTGCAAAACATTTTATTTTAAATACAGTAATTCTCAAAAATTATTATCACTTTTCTGTGCAATTGTAATATTATATATATGTAAATATTCAAATGTTCAAACATTTATACAGAAAAGGTAGATATATATTTTTTTAAAGTTAATTTTATTTATGCTAAATATGCTTTCGATATAATGTATATCATAATCATAACTTATGATAAACATTATATTGAAAGCATGCTTAGCATGAATAAAGCTATGTCTACCTTTTCTGTATAAATGTCTGAACATTTATATGCATAATATTTAAATGCAGTATTAAAACTAACTGCATAAACAAATATTCTGCATAAAAAAAAAAAAGAATTACACAATGTTTTTTTTTATTGAAATGTTTAATTATTTGTGTAAAATACAGTTTGGATAAGGTTAGCACTTTAAGAACTTGTTTCTCATGAAGTATTAAGTAAAGAAATTATTTAATATTATCAGCACAATTTTATCCTTTGCTTATCTGTGAAATACAAAATTCACTATTTTGGAAAGAATTAGTAACTTTTTTACAATTTTTAAAATTTAAGTATAAAAGAAATAAAACATTTGTTGTACTAAATATTTAATTCATAAATTAAAATATAATCAGAGGATTTATCATAATACAGTCAGATCAGGTACACTGAATTAATTGGTTCCATTTAATAGGCCATTCATTATATCTTCTATTTATTACAGCTTATGTTAAAACAATTGTATTTAGATGTAATCTGTTCCACACCCACAATCAAAACCAAAATTACTATCCAAAACAACTATTTAAACAGAAAAAATATTATACAAAATCAAAAATATAAATATAAATATGTATATATAATTAATTTATGTATATGTTGTATAGTAAGATTTTAATAAAAATAAAAATTCAACTTTTAAAATCATAAAATAAAAATTCATAAATTGTTGATTTCAAAGCTTTTGCTTTCTTGTTATTAAATTGCTAGAGACAATTTTCAATACTGGCTCTCTTTCCATTGGTAGATTCATTGTGCTTATAATGCCAGGTAATTTAGTTTGTTTCTGAATTTTGGTGAATCATATTATACAGGAAATAAACTTCTCCAAAAGAATGGAGTTAGTACTAGAAATCATAGCAAAAAAAAAAAAAAAATCTCAAACAATTACTTGGCCTTTTTACAAATTATTGTCTCATTGTTTGTATTTAATAATTTATTTAAAATAACAAATAGTGTAAATAGTTGCATGAAAGCTAACAATGAAATAATGTTAATAACATCTTGTAAGTTTTCCCTTATATTTGTGACATCAGAATTCAAGATTAATTTCAAAAATTTCACTATTGTTTAAAATATAAACTAATTTTATGCTGACTTACAGTTGCAGCTTAATAAAAATAGGAATTAATGTATACCACAAGAGTATGTATAATTTATGATTCTAATAAAGATATATAGATGTGTATGTATATGCATGTTATATAATAGCATCCTTTTACATTTACTGGTTGTAATTATCTTACACTGTCATCAATATCAATTATGTTATTGATAAACAAGATGTGCATATTTCATCCTTGTAAAAAATACTAATATTGTTACTTCATAGTTAATCATCTGGCAATAATATTAATCTAATAATATAGGAATTATTGGAAAAGTAATAATGCAATATAAATCTGTTTCTCAAGTATACATAAATAATATTTTAAAGAATGCATAAGTATTACATTGTATTATCATTTGGGGAAAAAAAGTTAATATAATTTTTTTTATTTAAAAAAATGCTGTTTAAAGAGAACAGTTGTTATAAATTAATGCACAGCAAATATCAGTTGAAATTATGAATCTGATAAAAATATATATTTTTATTGCAAATCTATGTAAGTGTTTTAAATGATTTTTATTGCTAAAGAGAAATATGCAATTGTATAAAAGTAAAATCAATAAAATTTGCCAAAGAATGTTTATGGTGGAAAGAAAGCTAGATGCTGGAGGAAAAAAAAAAAATGCCTATTTGATTATTATAAACATATGGCTACCATAAGAAAGTATCAAGTCATGAATGGCAGATAATCTAAAATATCTCAGATATCAATTTTAAGAATGGAATATTACATTCTGAATGATTGCACCATTTTGTGTAATATATAAGCATGACTGCTACATCAACACTACAAAATTACATGCATTGTATAAAGAGAAAGCAACTATTTATGCCACACACATTAATTATTGGTGTTTCATAACAGTAAAGGAGTAATCCAGTATCTATTATTTAAAAGGAGAAAAAAATAAGTAAGAAAATAAGCATTGGATTCTAAAAATTATATTATTTCGTCATATATTTATGAAATGGACTGCAAAAATAACTACTTATTCAAAGAGAACAGGTGTGATTATTTTGTTTTGATTTATAATATTTTGTTTGGGTGCATGATATAGATTGATTAGATAGATGAAGTAAATCTATAAACTTAAATATAGAATAGTAGGTAACCATTAGATCTATCTAATTCTAAGTTTTATTGAAGCTTAATGGCACTTATCATGTAATTATAATTAATTAACAATTAAGTGATGGTAAGATGCTTATAACTCTTTATATTCAAGCAACTCAGGAATTTTTTTTTTATTCATCTGGAAAGAAAACAAGAATTTTTAAAGTACTGTGATAAATTAAGTTATCTTTTTGATACTCCATCTTTCACTTGGATTTCATACATTTATTCCTACTTAAATTGATAAAAAATCAAATCAGATGACCTAATTTTAATAAAGCTCCTATTTACAAATGTTATATATATATAGAGTAAGTTAAAAACAAACTCTTATGAAGCTTCAAAAATACCCTCAACCTCAGACCGCGGTTTCTGCCTCTAGCGTCATCAGTGAGGTGCTAGGGAATAAAAATACTAGAACTAGTCCAGCACTTTATCAATGCCTAACTATTGAGAAGATTTTCTTCTCAATAGTTAGGCATTGATAAAGTGCTGGACTAGTTCTAGTATTTATTCCTACATATGCAAAAATATTCTGTAGATGTTCTATGCATAAATAAGCTGAAACATGTTTAATAAAAAAATAAATTTTAATGTGTATTTAATAATAAAAGCAGCAAAAGTATATCGATGAAAATGAAATACTAGATTATTTATATATGCAGGCTTTATTTTTTTTTATTAATAACAATTTTATATTAAATATTTATGATATATATTTTAATGAAGAATAATAATATATAAAATATTATATATATTTTAATGAAATTTTTATTATACATATTTTAATTTAGTCATTATACTTAATTATAATTTCAGTACTTTTAGATACTATATATATATATATTATTTTAGTATAATTTTTATGTTGTTGGTTGTTTTTTTTAATCTAAAATGTGTGTTTTATTTATCATTAGCCTCAGTGTTTTATATATGTGTATTTAAGTTATTATTACTAATTTATTACTGTCTTTTTTTTTTGTTAACATTTATATATACAAGTTTTAAGCATGTTAAAAAAAGTATAATTGTTTGTTTTAGCTTGAAATATACAACTATTATTATTATTTTAATTTCTTTTTAATTATTAAGTGCAATAATTATTTCTTCTTTTAAAAATTATATATTCTATAAACAGATAAACATTATCATCATATGCTATAACTAAAATAGTACATTTACTGGGATACAGACATACATGATTAATTAATATATTTTGTTATAACTACAATTTTGATTTAGTGGTATAATCTACGTGGCTGCCATTTTATTATTATTATATTATAATGTACGATTTTTTTTCTTCTGCTATTTATAGGAAAAACACTTAAATGGTGTTTTCTTATATATATCCTCTATTAAATAATTCTCTTATTATTGTTATTTATGATTTGTAAATATATATATATTATTTAATATTAACTATTTTTTACTTTCATTTTTGTTTTTGTTTAATTTGTTGAAGTTATATATTTTTCTTAGAATATGTGTATGGGTATATATGTACACAATATTTATGTGTGTAAGAGTGTATATATACTTTAGTATACAAATGAATATCCACTAAACTTTTTTTAAATCTAGATACAATATATCTTTTTATGTATATAGTTTAGTATTAATATTGGATTTTGCACTACATTTGTATGAAATCTGCAAGCAATAGACATATTTAAAGTGCATATATATTTCAATAATGTTCATTGTGGATTTTGAAAAAAATATAGATAGCCATTAAAAGCAAATGAAAAACTACTAAAAGATATAGATTCCCCAGACTGATTATAAAAATATAGTAATGAACAAAAATATAAAATATTGTTGGAATAAGCACATGAAATAAAAAAAATTATAAAAGAAAACGATTGAATATTAGAAAACTCTGTCAACAGGATAAATTTATTGCTCACTTTCTTTTCCTAAAGTCTTTGATTCTTCAATTTATTATCAAAGTTAACTTTAACTCATCTTTATTAATATTATCAATAGTAAGGTTTTAATCTTTCTTTAATAGTATTATTTGATATCTAATTTTCAAAAATACATTTTTTTTCTATACATGTCATACTTATAAAAAAAGTGAGCAAAATCTAAAAACTTTGTAATCTGGAAATAAAAAAAGCTGTTATGGTCTAGATATTTGTTTTAGAACAAAAAGTAAAAAATAATGTAAGCATTCTAGTACTGTAAATGATTATCTGACAGTGGGTTTGCAAAATATCAAAATATTATTCATATTTATATGCGAACCAGTAATTACAATGTCAATAAAGAACAAAATCTCTATAAAAAAATGAGTTATTAAAAATAAAATATAAAAGTTATTGTACAATTCTAATTAGAGATTGTAATGCCTTGATAGATCAAGGAAAAGATGTCTAAATTGTTGGAAGAATTTAAGTCACTATTACAAAAGAAATTTTTGTATGGAAACAGATAATTTGTATATCATATAAATTAAATAAGTTTTATGGTATTGGATTTAAAAAAATCTTTCATTTAAATTTTAAAAATACTTTTAATGATATAGAAGTGAAATTGTAATATAATTTTATTGTGTAGAAGCACATACATATATAAATATTTTTAATTGTGAAAAAACATATCTTACATTTTGTTAAAAAAAATGACAAATAAATTGTCTAAAAAGAAGATATTTAAAACACTACAATTCTAAATCAATCAAAAATGTTTCTTTTTGAATATATGTAAAATTTATAACTACAATAAAGACATGAATTATGCTATATTTTGTTCCAAGCTCATTCAATGTATATAGCACATAATAGCTTATGTTTTATTAATAAACAATGATTAGAATAGAATATGTATCATTTATTGAACTGCAAGTGTACATTACTTTTCAACTCATCCACACACACATATGTAACACAGACACTTTTTTATATGTATGTATAAACAAAATTTAAAAAATAATATGATTATTAATAAAAAGTTGAGGGGAACTCATTTACATACATTTTACTGAGTTTGTATTCACTCATGTATTCACTGAAGCAAGAAAAAGAATAAAAAAATTAACTAGATTTTTATTTTTAAAATAAAGTGACAGAATATGTGACTTTCTAACTATTAAATACATTCTAGAAAAAAAAAATTTTTTTAATAACTTTTTTCTCTTACAGAAATATAATAAAGTAGACAATTTTAACAAGAAATTATGAGTTCTATTATTATTATTTTTAAGTCAGTATTATCGTTAAGTATGTTTTAAAGTTTTGTAAAACTTTTAACATTATGCTTAAAAAAATTTTATTACCCAAAATACTGCACATCATGGTCAGAAAAGATAATAAAGAATAAAACATATATGCTTTCAACATAAATCAAAGAAATTTTATTAATTGATATATAATCATGTACTGCGTTCAGAGAGAGAAAAAAGACTGTTTGGATATAATGTTTTTTTTGTTTGTTTGTTTGTTTACTTTTTTGCTTATATGTTTACCCTTTTTTTTGGATAGTACATAACTGAAGTTACATAGTTAGATATAGCATGGTTCATGACTAAATTGTACTTGGAAAACTCATCTCATTGATAAGAAACCTATTGTTTTACATATTACTGTTTCTATTGGTTAGCAAATCATATTTTTTTCATTTCAAAGTGACAGGTAGGACTGCTATAGATTTCTCTATTATGGAATTTTAAAGTTATCTAAATTTCTATAGTCTTAAGATACATAAAAAAATAAATTAACATTTGCCTTTATTTATAAAATATGGAATAAAATAATGTTATTAAAGAAAGATGTTAATTGAACCTTTGTTTTTGAACAAATGTATAAATGTTGTGACTGATGACAGAAAAGTCAATCTTTTATATCCAGTGCTTAAGGAATTGCATTACAGATTATCAATGCTAAATATTTAAATAACATTCAATGGATAATGGATTAGGAAAGTTAAATAAATGCCACTCCTGAATTGTGGATCATCACAGCAAATATTAAATATGATAAACATCCAAGTGATAAGCAATCTTAAAACAGATTAATGTGTTGACTGCAGCTTATTTTGAATTAACAAGTATGATAAATGGAATTTATTAATCTTTATGCTGTGTCTAGAAAGCAAAATTTTTTGGGTTTTACTTCATCAGTGATGCTGTTATTTTAAAAGTGCTTATAAATTCCCCAAAACTCTAAAATATTTTGCAAGTATTGATAATTTTTAAATCATCATAACCATTTGAATATTATTTAATGCATTTTCTAATAATTGTTTCTTTCATAGTTAGATATTATTATTATTAATGTAAAAGGTCTCTCAGCTATTACTATGCCATATATAGATAATATTTTATTTTATTTTATTATTAGTGATATTGAATGAAATTAAATGTTATTTACTTTAGATTTAGGTTGTATAATCATAAGTAATTATCAAACTTATATAAAACTGTGCTATATTGCAAATATATATTTTATGGATTCTTAAATTCAACCTCAAAGTTAAAATTGAGTTAATCATTCTTATGTAGATGAGTTAATTTATAAGGAATATGTTAAGCTAAGCATCACTATTACATGTTAGTATTAATTTTTTATTATTATATAATATGTAACAAGACAGCCTAATAATCTAGTTATATTTTGTTAATAGAATAGCCTTCCTAATGTTTAAGCCTACAATGGAATCCAGTAAAGGATCTTAAGACAAAATAAATAAGCCCAATATGGTAAATATCATCTAGATATGCTAAGCAATGATTTGTACTTGCTTCTCTTGAAAGAATAAAAACTTCTCCAGTATTATTAAATGAGGTTGATTAATAATTGATTAGTAGTGAAACAAAATGATTAAGGACAACTATAAAACATTTATCTTTTATGATAATGATAATTATCATCCTCCAATATTTAAATTGAGAATTATTTTGAAATAATAAACAATCTATTCCTATTAAATGTTGTTGTCTTCACAACACTGTCTGATAAAATACTTTTCCATATCCCAAGTTCAAATTAGATTTAGGAAACAAATAATAATATTTATTAAATATTTTAAATAGTTTTCTCATTGTTATAATTCATTTTTATTATTTATTTTATGTTAGGTAATAAAGTAATTGTTATTTTATATATATATATATTTCTCTTTTTCGTTAGGAAAGAAACATTGTCACTGCATATTCACAATATAAAAAAGGTCCTATTTGAGATATTAGCTTACACATAAAATATATCTGGATTGAATACATCATTATTGTATTAATGCTATATGGAATCTAAAAGTGGTGGGTAAAATAGTGTATATGTTCATAAGCATACTTTTATTTATTTTATTGTATATGACTCTGAGATAAATCATTAATCAATTTTATATTTAAAATTGCTAGCCTTAATTTTAAAACACAGACTCAGTTATTCTCCACTAATGCTTATAGTAAGAAACCATATATTTTCCAAAGATTTTATTAATAAAATAGAATAAGACTAAGAGTACATGTATTATTATAAAACCCTGAGAAATTTAGTTATTATTTTTATTAAATGTGAATCAATTGTTAAAGTATAGAATAGTTTTAGGTTATATATATAAAAACTTGTATGCATAGCGAATTGCAAGTTAAGTTTCAGATAGTAGTAGCTTTTCTTCTGCATTATTGACTACACTACATCTCAACAGCACATTCTTCACATTATCTCAATCAAAACCATGACTGGTCTCAGCTTATGGTTTCAATATATATTCAAAGATAAGATGTTCATTGAAAAATGGGTAGATAAATTAGATATGTTCAGTTAAACACTACTTGTTGGAGAATTAGTTAAGAAGAGGTGTAAGTCAGTAATATTATCTATCTCCTGATTTATTTAATATATCTAGATAAGTTTTTAATGAAGTTGTTTTGATAAGTATGAAATTAATATTAGAATAATAAGCTTAATTCTATAAGATTTGCTGATAATATGGAAATGGATGGATTGAAAAACAATATAGAAAGTTTATTATAAAAGTAAATTCTAGTAAAAGTGAAGCAATAAAAATAGGCAGAGAAAAAAAAAGACTAAGCATTTGTCAAAAGTAATAGAACAGGTTAATAATTTTAAATACTTGGTAAGAATATAATTGATAATGGAAGTAGCAATAAAAAAAATTAGACTAAATTGAAGGGTCAATAAGCTTTCAATAATGGTATGTTATTCTGTCCCACTGAAATAATACATATAAAAAAAGCTTATTAAATATTACAATTGTTTTATATAGAGCAAAAACATGAACAATCAGAAAATGGAAAGGACAAGTTGAAAAGCTAAAATCAGACAGATATGTAGAGATTATTTTTTGAGGAAATTATGAGGAGAAAAAGGATCCAAATTGGGCATATATTTAAACACAAAGAAAATATAAAAGATGGTGTTGGGAGACATTTTACAAAATATACACAAAATAAAAAAAAAATATGGGGAAACCAGGCAGGAAAAAAAAAGATTGGCTGATGATCTTAAAGATAGAAAGAGCTATGAGCATTTGAAAAGCAAAGCAAGAAACAGAAAAGTTTAGAGAATATAATATAATTTGGTTATTGGAAAAGAACTAATGATGACTATAATATAAAAAAAAATATTTTAAATATTCTATTAGCTTAAATGAAATAATAAAAGCAAATTTTAAACTAGCCAAAAAATTTTTAGAAAAAAAAAAGAGGCTAATAACAGATAACAAAATTATATGCAAAACAGCAACTACTTCATAACAACAAAATTACCAAATTCACCACTTCCTTTATTTTGCTGTAATATCTTATATAAATGCAATTTATTCACTCTACATTGAACACTTTTTAGCAAAAACCTTTTATTGCACATAAATGCAAACACAATCTTATGTTTTGACTGTACTGCAGTCTTTTTCAGAACCACTTTTACTTTAATTTTTTTAAAATTACTTTAATTTAAAAAAAAAATAAAGTAAAAATGGCTCTGAAGAAGGCTGCAGGACAGTTAAAATGTTATATTATGCATGCATATATATATAAGAAAAGGTTTTTGCTAAAAAGCATTCAAAATAGAGTGGATGCATTGCATTTAAAAACAAAATTATTGTCAATAAATCATCCTTAAACAATAACAGTAAACTAGTCACCAAATAAAATATCAATGATAAAAAAAGAAAACAATTTTTTGTTAGTAATAGCAATAATTTCTTAATGGAATTCTCTAAAAAAGAAATAATTTCTTAATGGAATTCTCTAAAAAAGAAATTCACTTCTAAATTAGTAAGCAATAAAATGATTAACTTTTCATTAAGGCCACTATAAATGCTAATAAGTTCTAATATCATAATTATATGGTTAATTTCTTAGAAAGTCGTGCAGTGTTCAAGCAATCAAATAACAGTTGAATATTGAAGCATACAAAAAATAAGTTTAATTTTTGGATAAACAAAAGGATATATATTGTAAATAGTTGGGTTACATGGTGTACAACAACAGTTGTGTGTGCCCATATATATATATATATATATATATATAAAGTAAAGGGAAAGTAGAAATACAGACAAATTTTTGTAGATATTTTTCTACATTTCCTGAAATAATAACAACTATAAAGAGCTAAATAATTATGAATTTAAAATAAAATTTTATTATAAATTAAACATTTAAAAAGGTCTAATAAATATTTTCCTTGAATTCTGATTTTGAAATTAAAAACAAGCATGTTAAACTGATAATTGTAAAAATTTCTATTATCTATTTTTGAAATCTTTTAATTAATGCTTGTAAAAATTTCTATTATCTATTTTTAAAAATCTTTCATAAAATTTCCAAATGGAGCTTTTAATTAAAAGTGCTTTGAAAGGGATTAAAATTGTTTTTAATCAAGAGAGATAAGAAAAACAGTTTGTAATTGAAAATAATTTTTGATTAATATGTTTTTGTCACCCCAATTTGCTATAAAAAATAGTTAATAAAGATTAGTGGGTAGTTTGGCCAATATTTTTTTGGAAAAGCAGTTGGCAGAGTTGGTTAGTTTCCAGAGCTATACAAATAGCTACCTTGAATCAGATGTACCTGAATTTAAGACAGTAGATCCAGATGAGCAGTCTAGTAGTTCACTATGTTGGAGTTTAGATATACTTTGAAGGTAGACCCAACTTCTTTGTATCCACCTATACCTGACATAGTATTATATTGTTGGCCTGAACCTCAGTAGTACCAAGTGTAGACCAACTGTTAGCTGATTGTATTTTTCCTGATAATGACAATACTTGAACTATACCTGTTCTGATGAGACAATCCCAGACCACATCAAGAGAAACCATCAGTTGATGAGTTAGTTATATGTATGCTGGTTGATCTATGGTTACTTATAGTTGCTCTAAGGAGTTAACTGGACTGATTTCCCAGAGATCTCATGCTCTCTTTAATATATAAATTTACTTATATATTTTTTGTAATTTTAATCATTACTTCAATATCTCCTATTTAATAATATCTTACTTTAATATTTTATATCTTATTTTATTTGGTAGTGATGGTTTGCCATCAACCCAGGTATGATCACCCCCATATACCCCATCCTGCTATAATATATTGTAACAGCATGTATGCCCATTACATTTTTGCTAAAATAATATTAATAAGTTACTATTTTATATAATGTTAGGGAATACTATAAAACTGATTATGTAAATTCTGTTGTATAAATAGGTTTGCATACTATGTCAGTAGTCAAAATTAATTATTATATAGTTTCAGCAACAGAAAATTATTTTAAACTGATAACTTTAATATTTAATTATATGTGTATATTTAAGTCAGAATAAAATATACTAGGGATTAAAACTCAATCCTTATTCAATGTATAGATAAAGCTAGTTGAATTAAAATAGTTGGATTCAATTTTTTATGTTATATTATAAAGTTAAAGTATAATAGAATGTTTATTAAAATTAATTTTAAAGGCTTAAAACTATAAGGCTAGATAATAAATTCATTAGCTCTAAAATACTGTTATTAAAAGTAGGTAAAATAGTTAGCCTATTATTTATAAATTAACTGTATTAATTAAATGTTATAAAGAATGAAGTTAGTTTATTAATTATTAAATAAAACATTTAAAAATTTATAATATCTGTGAGGGTTAATATTTAGCATATTAAATTTAAGATAATGAGTTAATTGTAGTGATTTCCAGTCTGTATGTGTGAGTGAATGTATGTGCTGACACATTAATTTAAAACATTATTTATTAAAATAAAATAAAAAATGTTATAATTCACTTGTTAAGAAATATCAATTTGGATTAAAAATAATTTTGAGCTTTTTATAAATGAAAATTATCAAGAATAATTTAAAAGGTAATATTATAAAATTGTCTTACTTTATCAGTTATTGAATTTATTTTGTTAATAAATTATAAAAGATCAATTAAAGTTGATAAAATGTATTAGAAACTATCATGTGATAATTAATTATTGTTATGTAATTTATTTTTTTATTTCCTAGTTGCAGTTAAAATATTTGTTAACTGAGGCATAAATAAATATTTAACAAAAAAAACTAGGTAACTAATGGGCTATCTATTAAAGTAGAAAAGATTATATAATGGGTAACATGTCTGTCTAGTCATGTAATTCTTGGGTTTTCTGCTGCCTCTTGTCTGGTCACTCTCTTTCTATTGTTTCTGAAAAGCCTCAGCCAAAAACAATAATTTTAACTTAATAAGTCACAATTTTTTATATATATATATTTTTTTTAAATATGCATTTCTGAATTTAAAGGGTATTGGACCTTTCACATCTAATCTAACTGGGAAGTCCAAGAAGCTTAGCAAAAATGCTTGCTAAAAAACATTATTCTGTACTAAGCAATAAATCCAAAATAAGACAATGCAACACAAAAGTAGTATAATTTTGTATTTTTAAATGTATGTACAGACTATGTACTATACTAGTTTGTTACTAATATTCTCTGCCTTTATTGAACTCACTTCACTCTTCATTAAGAAACTAATTAAATTTAGTATAACTTTTAAAAGAAAGAAAAAAACTTTAAACCATTAATTAGACCACATTTATGTTTTATATATGCAATTTTAAGTGAATAGTATTTATTCCACAGTAGATAGACTGTTAAAAATTATTTATTGATAAAATAAAGAATGCTTCAACAGAATTTAATTTATTAGATTTTATAAGAATTAACATTTGATAATAACAAAAATAATTGTAATTGTTTTCTTCCTATGACTTAATTATTGAAAGTTCTGAAAACATTATATATAATAATTTTAAAATAAAGAATGAGAATACAGGAAAAAAATTCTTATTTAAAAAATATTATATACTGTAAAAATAATTCAAGCTAAGTCTTTTCAGGAAGAAGTACTTTTTAATTACTATTATTGACTTTATTTTCAATTAAGGAAAATGCCACTTTAAATAGTAACATGAAATGCTCTTTTCAAAAAAAAGAAAGTTGTTCATGAAAAAATCTGGGGATGTGTAAAATGAAATATCTTTAATAATATATATTTTATTATATTGGAATGAAATTTAAACAAAACAAGCTATAGCAAACTTTGTGAATTTAATACCTAGTTAAATGAATGGAATTCTAACATGCTGCAGCAATTTTAATTGTTGTTTTTTTTAAATGTGCATGCTGATTGTTCCTGAAGGTTATCGATATGTGTGTGCTTTGAATTGATAACATTAGGAATGTATCGCCTTAACATAATTCACCGTCCCAAGGACATTACTTCCCATATCAAACAATCCATCATGGCAAATGTCAGCTGTAGGACAATATTGCATTTTAAAATATATATATATTTAAATAATTTTATTATGTAAAGACATTACCAAATGTCAGGTAAAATTATATACATTTATTCTTATATTGTTCAAGATAATTTTTTTATGTAATTATTTAGTATTTAATTATTTGACAGAAGGTAAATTATGTTGATATACTTGTCTAGTCAAAGTGAATTTGTATTGTTTTACATTTGCTAATATTATTTTATAGATGTTATATATTGGGATAAATAAATAAGTACTTGATATTTATCAGAAGTTCACAAAAAATTTAGCTAATATAACATAGTAATTTCAGTATAATGCTAATATCATATCATATTTTATATTCATTACATTTTAGTATTGTTTTTGCATTTTGCCATTGATATCCACTTATTTTTAAAATATCCAGATGCTATTTCTTATATGTATATTTCTCTTTATTTGAAAAGTTTATTATGCTATTTTAGATATATATTTTTAAAAGTCACTTTGACTTGTATTTGTTTGTTGATTTTAATGCAATATATTTGTTGATATTAGTGCATTATTTCATGCATGAAGTTTTAGAGACAGTTTATAATCTCTAGTTTTAAGTGATATTTATTTTATCTTACCATGGTTGTGCTTAGAATTAATGTTACTCCCCATTTTATCATCATGGAAAGCATTTAGCATTAGTATCATTGTATGCTAATTATTGTACATTGGAGAACGAAGGTTTTGCTCTCCCCAATGATAGATAATTCTTTCATGAGAGGATATTGTTCTAATAATATAGTAGGATTCTGAGAGATATTTTCATATGGTTTATATTCAATTTTCATGTGCTAGGACTACATCCACAGGTGTGTTTTTGGATATGCCATTATTCTTGATACAATAATTGTGGCTCTGAGAAGCATTTCCTTCATGAGGACATCTTAGTTTTATTTCACTGTGTAAGTAGAGTTACGGTATGCTTTATAATAGAAATTGCAATTGATAAGTTTGTATTTTAAGTATCTAGCTGCTTCAAGGGCACTGTTCTATTCATAGCAAATAGGAATAGGATTCGTGTATGCATTTGTGCAGTTGTGTTTTGCCTGCAGTTAAAATAAAATCAACAAACACTTTTCCTAAAATTTAAAGTTTGATGTTTATAGTAGCATAATAAAATGTGCACATATACGTTTCTTTCTCATTGCCATCCAGAAGTAATTCATCAATGGATGGATTGGTATGGTCATTATATGTTTATTTAATAATTTATTATGTGGACATGAACAATGCCAGATAGGATTTTTCTTAACTATGCCTTGAATAATACTTGGTATTATCATGCTAATCTGTTGAAATATCTATTTATGCATTAATTAAAGGTCAAGTTTATAATTTATTTAGTAGTTCTATAAATATAGAATTATTATTTAGTTATTCAAATTTAAAATAATCAGATGGACATAAAGTATATCTCAATATTGTTATATATTATGTTTCAAAAGACTTAGGAAGTGATTATTCTACAACAGTAGAATACTATTACTGTTATGTTTAGAAGTAAGCAAGTATAATAATAAATTTTTATTATTTTAAAAAGAATGCTAATAGAATAAAATAGCATTTAGTTAAGATATATATTAAGTAAAAATTTAACAAGTTATAGTTGATATTAGCATCTGAATTTTGCAAAGAATCGGTTTGATTTGCAAGGGAATAGGCAAATACTGTATTTCACATAAACGTATCAGTGCCTATGTTGAAAAAAAAAAAAAAGAAAAAACATTTATGTAAATAATGTTATATTAATTATATGTAAAGTAAAACTTATACTTATTGTTAGTAAATTTGTTTTATTACTATTAAATTTTTTCATCTCTGTCTCAATATGGTTTTCTTGGTTTATTATTTGTTAGTTTTATTGAAGAAATCTTTATTATAATCAGATAACAATATAATTTTACAAATACAGATCCAAACTTAAAATGCTAAGACTGGAATTGAATTCAAATTAAAATTATTCTGTTTGATTTATTTTAAAAATTTAAGTTCATTCAAGACTGCACATTGCTTTAATTATTACAGCCATTAGAGTTATACATTATTTTGAAGATGCTTTTAAAGTTGCATTTGTTGATGAGTATTAGAATGACATAAAAGATACTCGGTCCATTCTTGATATTCAAATGTCAAGCTAGGTGAAGACTCTGTTCTCCTAAGTTTTATTGTTTCATGCTTATATTATTTAAATTTAATATTTCTTTAATTATTATGACTATTGTTATTATGATACATTAACTTATAAGATAAGTATATGTCTCCTATAGTCTGCTAGGATATCATTCAGTTATTCAACAATATGTGAAGACAAAATACATTCAATTTGTTTATTAAGAAATCTGAGATCAATTTTTATCATTATTATTTATTATTGACTCTCTTATATTTTTCCAAGAATTAGTTTATAGTAGTATTATCATTATTTTTTATTTAATTAGAAAATGGCTCCCAACTTTTGGGGCAATTAATTGATTAATTATTCCTTAAAATATTGTTTGCTTTAATCTTTCTTTTTATAAATTAGAATATATATATATTAGTACTATATAATTCTTTTCACTATTAGTTCTAAAGTTGTTAATTGTAATAATATTAATTATATATTACAGAACAAATAAATGAATGTTGAGATGAGAAATTAAATATTAGAATTTAAGGTGTTAGATGATATTGTTTTAGTTCTAAATTGTTATCATTTTAACATGGTTTTAATTTTTACTTGTCTGGCTTTTTTTTTTAATTTCATTTATTTAAAAATAATGATAATAGTTATCTTCTAAACACATAAAGGTTCTGCACAGCAACCTCACAGTTGTCTTCAAGTATTTTACTTCACCATAACTTCAACTTTCAGATATTCATAAATTTAGATCATCATTCATTTTAATTATCTCACCTCTTTTTTTCTTACATTTTAAAAGCTTTTAAAACATTTCCTTCATAATACTCATGCCTCTAAATATATGCCAAAATGAATTTCTTTTCAGTTTCATAATTTTTTCAGTAAATAACCTCTTCTCTGATCCTTCTACTATTTACCAAGAAATTAGATAGATTGGTTTTGGCTATGTGGAAGAGTGGAGATTGACCTGAAGACTGAAATGCTGCAATAATTATGTCAATATCAAATTAATAATTAAAACAATAAACTTTGATTTTGCATTCTACCCAGATAATGTTGAAGATAGTGTTGGATAGAGTACAGGCAAAGATAAAACATGCTAGCGATGAGAAAAAAGGATTAGATAATCAATCAAAATATTCTTAATAAAGCTGATATAGTTTTGCAATAAAAGAGAAAAAATTATAGAATATATTAAAATAATATGATCATGAGCAGAGTATGGACTAAGCCTAAAAATGAATAAGACAAAGGTAATGCAGTCAGGCAATTAGTGGTGACACCATTCAGTAAAGTATGTTTGGATAAAACAGATTTCAGAATTTATCTAGAGACTTCAATCTCAGTGCAAAATATTAGGCAGAAACAAATGTGTAACTATGTGGTATCAGAATTATTACAAACTCCATGACTTATATCAAAAAATAGGGGCATGATGTGGATTATTGAAAACTTTCTATATGATCCATTGCAACTTATGAATGTGAGACATAGATATTAAAGTAAAAAAAGAACAAAAATTGATTGTTTTAAAATTAAGTATGATTAAAGAATGCTTGAAATGCCTTGGATAGTTAAGAGAACTAATAAATAAATTTTAGCGAAGGCAAATACACAAAAAATACTGTTGGAAATGATAAAGTAAAGAAAGCTGCACTATTTGATATACAGTGAGACAGAAAAATATACTAAAAAAAAATATCAAAAGAAAGAGGATATCAAGACTATCATAGATGAATAACATCACAGAATGGGTGGTACTATCAGTTTTGGAAGCATATAGAAAAGTGAGGCAAGAATGGCATAGAAGCAATTCATCCATATTATTATTCAAGCATTAAAATAACGGATCAGGTGAATGATAATGATTAATATGTTTAATAATGCATTAAAGTTTTTTTTATCTTTAATAAAACAGTAGTTACTTTTCTAAATATAATTACAAAATTACTTTAAAAATAATTTCCCATATACTATTATAAACTACTTTAAAACAGGAAGATACAAATCAAAATGAGAAATCCTCAAAAAATATAATCAAATGACATTTATTGACCTCTTCAAATATATCAAAATTTTATTTGTTACACTTACACAACATGTACTTTTCAAAGTTCTAAATAATTTTTAAAAATCACTCTTAAATTTACTTCCAGCAATCCCAGCCCTTCATTCTGGCATAGCTCTTTCAATCTCTGATAATCAGAGCAATCTGTTTTAAAACTAGTTGGGTTTCTGTACCTTCAGATCTGAGTCTCTGGGTTTTCTCTCTCACTGGTACATAACAACATGCTACAGACAAGACTAGGTACTCGACATCAAATTCACAAGCGCTGAGAAGTAAAAAATCACTTAACTCCTGCAATATCCAAGTTTATATAATCTAGAAGTTTTTTTTCCTTATCTGACTCTCCTATTTGATTAAATTCCTTTGTCTTGAATTTAATTAGTTGTTTTATCTCTTCTCTAAATCAGTTCTCCATCTTGCTCTTCCATACTTATAAGTCTGTAACAAAACTTTCTTATTATAAAACTACTCTATGTTTTTAATATTTCTCATTCCATAAATTATCTCTGTTGTCAATCATTTTCCAAATACTTTTACTTTAGTTTTCTTTAAATTGTACAATTAATTCCTTTATTTTTTGTTAACTTATACTTCTGGGGTATTTTGCTGTCACTTAAATGTAATTACTTATTCAGTATATAAATACTACACTTCGGTTGTTTTACAATAGCATGTTGAAACTGCCGGAGGGCATTATTTATGTGATAGCATACAGAATTATGCCGTTTCGGTGGCCTACCACCACTAGCGAAATGTTCTATTTCTAATGCGTAAGCCTAGAAATAGTCCGGTCCGGTACGGGGTGGCTGCTAAGTGTCTATTTCTATGCTAATGCACAGAAACATGACATTGAATCTGCCGCAGAAGCTATTGTGTCAGCTTACAGCTCAGATTTGTGCTAAGCATTTTTCGATGTGCGATCACATTTCATTTTTGGCTACAGTATCGGGTGAGGGTGTCTGGAAATTCCGAGTGTCAAAACTATTTTAATCTTCATTAAGACCACCTCCCCCTCTATCTGCCATCTTTTAGGAATGTCTACTAACAATTATCAGCAGAGTCTCATGCTTCCCTAGCCCCCATTTCCTGCTCAAAAAATTTGGCAAGTGTAGGTACAAGCACGATTCAGATCAAATCATGCTCTAAGCCCGTTTCTGCGAAAGCAACGGTGAGCTTCATCGAATGGCTGAAATGGGATAGTTGCTTGCAATTGTCAAAGATTCTCTGACTGTTGCTGCTGGAACCAGGTTATCAAACCAAAGAGCTTTGAAGCTGCATGCATGCTGTTGTTCCTGAACAGCCTTAAAAGTTGCTTTGAATTGCCATAAATATGTTTATGTGGTTTTTGCTAATTACGGGTAAAAAGTTGGTCAACCTTCGAGTCGGAGCGTTACATTCGCTTAGGAATTGTAACCATCCACCCCCCTCTCTCAAAGTTGGACCTTTCGGTTGTAAATGTTTGGTAACGTTAAATGGAAATCGATTTGGTATTTGTAATTTATTATAAAACAACAAAAATATCAAAAAGAAAAGAAGCTGATTTTGTCGTAGAATACCCGACCGCCGCTAAAAAAAAAAAAATGTAAGTAGTGAGAAGAATCAAAAGTAACTACTTTTTAAAATTAATTTCGATTGATGTACCCTTTTTTTGTTGTTGTTGTTGTTTTCGTTCCAAAAATTTTATTTTTTTGATAGATAGTAGTAAGTTTTAAATGTGATCAACAAAATCAAAAACATACATATAACAAAAAAAAAAAAGAATTCCCGGCCCCAAAAAAATCTAAGTAATGAAAAGAATAACAAAAAAAAAAATAATTAAGTACTTTTTTAAATTCAATTTTTCGATTTCTGCATATATTTTTTTTGTTGTTGTTGTTGTTGTTTTTGCGTGTTCGAAAATGTATTTGAAATTAACTTTACTTTGAAATGTGATAATAAACAAACCCGCCGGCGGCGGCCCTGCAAACAGTATATTTATCTTTGTTTACAAACAAACACTGCCCTCCGACAGTTTCAACACGCTATTGTAAAACAACCTACACTTCCTCCCCTCACTCCAGAAATTACTGTTACTCCTTCTATACATAATCACTCCATCTTTCAGATTTCCATTTGAGCAATTTATTTTTCTCAGATTTCCCTTGAATTACATCTGAAAATTTTCCTCACTTTTCCCCTCAGTTAACTGGTTTTCCTCTATTTTTTCTCCTATATGCTTCTTTCATCAATCCATCTCCTGCATCTTGTAATATTCCAGCTACAATTCCTCTGGCTCTCTTTTTCTCATATGATTCACATGACATGCACCATAAACATTTAGCCTACTAACTGCATATATATTTGATTTGGACATTATTTTGTCTATTATTTCACTGATATATATTTTTGTTTTATATCCATGACCCATACAGGCTCGCCAATTCCAAACATCTTACATGGCTTCTAATTTGAAAACTCATTTGTACCTTTGGAAGCAATACTGACAATTTAATTCTTAGTTTACACCCACACATTAACTTGGCCAGTGATTTACGGAGCTCTGTAGATTGTGTTGAATGTTTGTATAGCATAAATGTTTGTAATTCATCTTGCATTTCTATATTATTCCTTTTTTAAAACTACATTTAACTTGCTGTTTCACATTTTCAGCTAATCCATTTGATTCCGTATGGTGGTGTGCACCTAATGTATCTCATAGATACTAAAAACTGGCATACTTCCTCTCTGGTAAAACCTGCGCCATTATCAGACACCATCATTTCTGGAAACCCACATAAAGAGCAATCCATCTTCAAACATTTAATTGTTTCTTGGCACTAGTATTTTTCATTATGAGGCATTCAATGTATCGTGAAAAAGTGTCAGTTATTGTCAATAAAATTTTCCATTAACATGAATGGCATGAGCAATATGCACCCTCTCCCATGTTTTTGTTGCCTTTGGCCAGGATGCAAAACATTTCACTGGCAATGCACTTTCTGATTGACATGCTGAGTGGTATTTAACGTAGTTTTCAATATCTGCATTAATTTGCAACTACCAGATATAGCTATATATCAAAGCTTTTGTACACATTATGCTCGAATGCCCTTCATATAAAAGTTTTATAACTTTCTCTCTGCAGGTAGTATAAGAACTTTATCCCCCATTACTACTCACCTCTTACAGCCAGATAACTGCTCTCTATATGACCAAAACCCTAGTGCCATACAGATAGGTCTAGTTTTAGGCTAGCCCTTCTTAATCCATCAAAACCTCGTACCCCTTTTCTTCCTTAGTCTACTTTTGGATTATACTACTGTTTACAATTTGTGAATTTATGCTGTCAATATAATTAACCTCGACATTCCTATTGGCTGTTTCTTGATTATCTGGAAATCTTGACATCATGTCTGTATGTGAGAGGTCTTTATCCCATTTATATTTTAATGTATAATCATATGCCACTAACAAATTACACCATGGTAACATTTGTGGACTTAAATGCTCATTCGCTAAATTCCCCAACAGAGACTTATGATCTGCAATAATTTCAAAACCACATCCAAAAACATTCTGATTTTTCTTAACTGCAAAAATAATCACCAGTGCTTCCTTGTCAATTTGACTGTAGTTCTACTTTTGACAATATTCTAAAATCATATGCCACTAGAGCTAACACAGCTCCTATCCCCCTACTCTAATGAATCTTTAGTAACATTAATCTCCTGCCCACTGTTAAAATACACCAACAGCAAACCTTATGATAAAAACAGTTTAGTTTTTTCAGAGAAAAGTAAGTAAACTAACATGTTTCAGTAAAATTCCTCATCTTTATGGTCTATCTAAAATCCATAAAGATCATGTTCTATTAAGATCTATTGTTAATTCTAGAAATTTATATTGCCAAAATTTGTAAAGATTTCTTCTCAAAGTTCTTAATCCTTTTGAATACATGATCCAGTCCTTTGTCAGTGATTCTAAAAACTTTGTAGAATTAATCAAGAACATGACAATTGAAAGAACTGACATACTAGTAAACTTTGGTGTGGAAAGTTTGTTCATAAATGTACCATTTGAAGAAACATAGAAAGAAAAAAAATAGTGATAATAGCTTACAAACCAGAACAACTCTTTCCTATTTATAGTATAATGGAATGATTAACATTCTGCACTGCAACAATCTACTTTCAATACAACACATAATTCTTCCAACAAAATAAAGGAATGGCTCTAGGCTCAACACTGCTACCCTTGATTAGCAGTATTTACATGGACGAACTTAAAACCACAGCCATAACGACTACTCTATATCCACCTAAAGTTTGGTTTCACTATGTTGATGATACATTTGTTGTATGGACACATGGTGAAGCTCTTCTATAAACTTTCTGAAAACACATCAACAACATATCCCCTTCAATTAAATTCAAAATAGAATCAGAATGAGAACACAAATTGGCATTCTTATATATTCTTGCAATAAGACTCCTTCATGGCAAAATCAAAACTATAGTTTAAGAAAACTCACACATACAGCAAAATATTTAGCATATACATCCAATCATACCAGAAATAAACATGGAGTTATACTATCACTATGGAACAGAGTAAAACAAGTTTATTCAGAAATCAGTGATTTGGAAAAAGAAAAGACCCATATAAAACAAACTCTTATAAAAAATGGTTATCCATTAGCTATTATTAGAGAAACCTTAAATAAATCACATAAAGAACCATAAAAAAAAACGAACAGGTACTATAGTATATCCACATACACCAAAAATAGCAGACATATTAAGAAAAATCTGCAATCAGTATAACATCAGAACAGCTTTCCAGAGCCATATCACATTACAAGGAATTCTGCCATTTACAAAGCCTAAACTTGAAATGCTGAAAAACAAAAATTGCATCAATAAAATATCAAGTGAATGTGGAAGAATGTATATTGGTGAGACCAGTTGTTTCCATTGAAAAGCAATTGCAAGAGTACAAACTGATGATTAGAAGAGAGAAAATAGATGTGTCTAAAGTAGCAAATCAAGTATGCACCAATGAACATATGTTTAACTGGAAAAATACAAAAATATTAGATAAAGAGAAAAAAGTACAAAAATAAAATTCAAAGAAGCAACTCACATAACAATGGTGGATAATCCCATAAGTCAACCTAGAGTGACTATATATAATATATGGAAATACTAATCAACTTTGTTCTTAGAAAAAAGTGGAAAAATCAGGAGGAACCTCATAGATAAGTATATGAAATTTCTACTGATTATTGCCTTTGGCAAGGTGGCTCAGTTGATGAAAGCATTAACTTAAAACTCAGTATTCAAGAATCTAAGGATCCAGGTTTGATTCCCATGCTAGTACTGTCATTGGTCATGCTGGCAATATATGACGAAGAGGGGGAAATAATCTCTCTCAAAATATTGTGTATATACTAACGTGTGTTATTACTAATAGATGAATGTCCTTTGAAAATTTAAATAAAGTATTAATATTTTCTAAGGAAATGCAATATTCAATACCAGATGATGGAAATAGTTCAGTCTGTCTGTATGCCATTTCATTCATAATATTTGTATGGACAAAAATATATGTATATACTCACAGTCGCAACTTGAGTAATTTTGTTCACACCACACATTTATGTAATAATACATAATAAACACAAAATAGACATCAGAGAAAAAGTAGATAACTATTTAAGGAGAAAATAAAATCCTCAATGAAAATAGTAAGTGTTAATCATAAATGAGAATTTAAATCAATTAAATCCCTTCTATATAATAAATTATGAATAATATTTTATGATTTACTATTACCTTTGTAAATTCAAAAATTAAGATTGTAAATTTTTTTATTTATTTATTGTTGTTAAAATTTATTTATTTTTCATTTCATGAATCATTTTAGATGAGTGTTATAATTAATTAAGACATTTCGGTTAGGTAGCTGAAATAAAATCTTATTTTCACCAATATTTTGGTCCGGATTGTAAAAATTTTAAATTATCATCGATTTACACACAAACAAAACAGTGATATAGAATGGAGAAATCAATGATGAAGAAATCAGAGATAGAAAGATGAGATTCATTGGATAATTTAATTAACATTTTAGCTTGAATTTTAAATGTTTACTTTGTAATTGTGAATATAAAAATTGATATTTGATAAGAAAGGAGAATGATCTCTATACGGCATTTTCCTCTAATTAATCCAAGGCCCCAATAAGATTTGGTCATTTCAAAGACCAACAATAACTTATTGATTCAATGAAATGTGGGATAGCTTTCTCATACTTATTTAATTATTCTCCTCTCTCTCCACACATCTAACCCATCATATGCTGTTTCCCCGACTATGACCAGACAGCCAGCAAACAAGAATACACAATTGATGTCAACCGACAACACATATATAAATAGTATTAAGAAAATTTATTAACAAATAGACAGTTACTAATCAAAACTCCAATATATAATTAGTCTGCCCTGGACTCATAAAGTTAAATATAAATAATGAATGAAATATCTTTATAGTTAAGATAAACAATAATGTACTTTACCTACTACACAGTCTATTATAGTTTTTTTTTAAAAAAAAAACCCCAACTCTCAAGGTGCCACTTAATCTCATTTCAGTAGAGAGTTTTTAAAAGATCAAATGTTATATTAATAGTATGTACTTATACTAGGATATGATTGAGAAAATTCTTTAAGTTCTGTTCATGCAGTCAAATAAAATATAACACTGAGGAATAATTAATATGGATATATTGGTATGTATATATATGTTTACTGAAAAATATCTATTTATATAATATGTAAACAAATATTAATGATCCATAATAATATGTATAAATCATATAAATAATAAATATAGTGAGTGCTAAGAAGCACATAATGTATTTTGCATCCCTGCAAATATCTGGGTATCTTATAATAAATGTTAAGATACATTTAGTTATGTATGACTACCTTTTTTTCCACTGATTATTTGTCTTATTTATTATTTGAAATTTTAAGTTATATATTATTATTTATGTTATAACTTTTGCTTCATAAGTTTGAGTCAAAATCTTAAATTTTTATACTTTAAAATAGAATAATTTGAATAAAAGTTGAATTACTAAGTTTATATGTAAGAATTATCTTGTCATTAAATTTTATTTATATCATGTTATATCATCCATTTATTTATTTTAATGATAGTTTCCACTATGAATTTGTGGTTAATATAGATATAACTTAAATTTAAAAAGTGTTTATGTCATGTTTTTCCCTAAATAAATTATATATATATATTATATGAGTTTATATGAATTAATAAAGTTACTAAATAGTTACATACATAGATTTGTAAAATTATTTAAACCAAAATGTAAAACTCTAAGAATCCAACTATTCAATTTTTTTTCAAATGCAATCCAGTTTTTAAAATTCATAATATTTCTCAATTCATAATTTTCTTTTTAAAGCAAACAATTCCTAAAAATTGATAGCAGATATATAAAAACTGATCAAAATGTTGATAATTTATGTAATTTTTTTTTAATTCAGTAAAATAAAACAATCTTTGAATCTTTGAAAAAAAAAAAAAAAAGATTAAGAAGTATTATGAATTTTAAAATTATTAAGCTTTAAAGTTTATAACATAAACAATCAAAATATATATATGAATATATTATTTATGTTAACATTGTGGTATATTTATATTTTCATATTAATGTCATTATTATATATAATTTTTCTATATCCGATATGTAATTATTAATTGCAAAATTGGAAAAATAGATATCCTAAATATAATAGTATCAATTGTTAGGACCCGATCTATAAATGAATGAGTTTTTTAACAAAAAAAATTATTACTCTTATGACATACCAATATAAGCCACACCACAGCCATCAAATTTATTATATTACAATAACATGAAAATAATTACCTGGTTTTAAATGGCCTACTGTATCAGCAATGCTTCCTTTCTTGACTTTTGTAATGAAAGCACCGAGTTTTCCTGATTCAGTCATTTTCCCACCTACTACTTTTAGTCCTAATATTGCAGCACTTGAACCTGAATTACCTTCCTTTAGCGTTTTTTTAAGAATCATATGACCAATCAGCTTGGTCCCATCAGCTGATGGTTGCCATGAAACAGGATGCTAAAATAAAATGTAAAAAAAAAAAAAGATTCATTTAAAAAAATATTTTTATTTGTTTCTTAAATTAACAATTTTCAATAAGCAAATTATCAATTTAAATATAAACTGTAATATAGCTACATGAAAATACAATATTCTTAAGGTACAGTATACAAAAGTGAAATAAATGTAGATGATGGAAAATGATATATAAAAAAAATTGAGAACTCTGGGTTTCCATTAAAAATATAATTTATAAATAAAATGAATACTAATTACTTATTATATTTAATATAGCATTAATGTTATGTTATTCATTTAATTCTATCATGTCAATATTTTCATCTCTTCAAGCTTTAATATGTTTAACTTTAATGATTATCCCTCATCTCCAGCTAATTTTAGGTTGGCTTGTTTCTCTTCTATTTGTTTGAAAAATAAGATTACATATATTTAACAGATATTTTCTTACTGCTATATTGGCATTCAAAAACACCATTCATTTTAAATATTGAAAACCATTGTCAAAGTGTTTTAAAATGTCTGAGAATGCTAGCAATTTTAAAAAATTTTGTAATATGTTGCATAATACAATATTTTAATATGTAAATTATTTTCTTTATAATTAATTAAAAACTACTTTCTTGTACATAAAATGAGAATGTATTTAGCCTTTATTTCAGACAACATATCATGATTGAATTCTTTTCATTCTATAACTTTGAAAATATGGTTATGATAGTTTAAAAAAAAAATTGCAAACATATTTTAATGGATTAAATATGTTCTCCTTTAGTCAAGTGTTGTTAGCCGAGAGGTCAGTGCAGCTGCCTTGCAAGCAAGCAGTTGGTTGCAGACGGTTGTTGTGGGTTGACCTCCTGGCTGATTCTATGAGATATGGAAAAAAATATATTCTCCTTTATTATTATTATTATTTATTGATTATGCAATAAAATTCATGATACATAGATTTGATCTAGCACAGTTATGAGTGAAAAACTCTAATACTAGTGATTCTGGTTGATTCACCCAAGCAAAGTAAATGAAAAAAATCAATTTATCAATGGAAAAAATCTACCTATACTCAGCCTATGACTTTGCTATTCAAATATAATTATTCAATTATTACTATATACTTTATTTTTTTAAAAGATAATCTAATGTGTGGTTTGAGTCTTCTCTCAAAATTACTTTTCAATTTATCAATATATTATCTAGTAGAAACATATTTACAATGTCAATAATCTATCACACAATATAATTCTATTATTAATATATAAATATAGAATGATTGCTTACATAAATAAACTTTATGTTTAACAATAATGGTAATTTTCAATTTTATTAACAAAAATAATTTGCTTCTTTAAAGAGAAAAAAGTATACCACATGTATATTTGAATTTATTATTTTTTAAAAGATAAAGATAACATGTGATTCAGGTATTAACTAGCTTCTTTTTGTTTTTAATAAAAAAAAGCATTCTCATAAACTTATTTTTGAAATATAAGTAATATTTTATTTACTAAGAACACATTTACTATATCAATATTCTGACACACAATTCTATTATTAATAAGTAAAAATAAAATGATTATTGCCATAAATAAACTTTATATTTAATGATAAAGATGATGCACCAAAAGCAGTTTGAATTTTCAATTTTATTAACAAAAAATAATTTGCTGCTCTAAAGGCAAAAAGGTTTTATCACTTACATATTGGTATTTATAAAATTCTGCTTTTATTACCTTCTATAATTCAATACTGATGAATATATATTATTAACTTTATTTAAAAAATTGAAAATATGTTCTATTTATAAGATATTATTAAAGACTATGTTTAAAAATATGAAAAATATATATTGTAGTGCAAAATTTAAAAAAATAACATTTAATAAAATAAACTTTTTTTAAAATGATAAATATATATCAAAAGTTTACATCTATCAATCTCTCATTCCTCAATCTCTCAAAATATACATGTGAAACAAACGATGAAAATACACCAACATTATAATGCTATAATGCAATATTCCAACTACTATGATGTCATAAAAGAAGTAATCAGACTTTCATAAAAGCTGTTTCATCTAAACAAATAATCATTGTCAAGCTTCTCATGTTAGAATGGATAAATTTGACACTTAAAAATCTACAGATAAAGATTCAATCCATAACTTCTGATGCGCAAACACCTTATAATCTTTTGAGTAATAAGCCATTCAATTAGCATATTACTCTCATTAATTATGTTAAAGGTAAAATCTATAATCTATATAGTACCATAACAATAATAGTTTTACTTGTAAATAATTTAAGGTACTGTATTACATTTTATTTTCAAAGTATAAAATTTTTTACTTTGCACTGGACTTCGACAATACATTACACACTTTGTATAAATCAGGAATAATTATGCAACTTTCTTCAATAACAAACATTGTAGATACCTTAGAAAAATTTATTACATATATATAGAAAAATGCATATGTACAGGTGTATATAAAAAATTCAGAGTGAATACTGGTGCTTTCTGGAGCAGATTTAAATTTTGCATCTATAGTAATGTTTTTAGCTGATGTTCCATGGTATACCAGTGCTCTGTGAACTTAGAGAAAATGTCCACCAAAATTTGAAAATAAGTGAACATTAAAACAGTTATTAAGACAAAAAAAAATGAAAAAGCAGAAGTCATTGTTTTGCTTAGGGGAAGGGGGGAGCCTGTGTGCAAACAGTTGAATAACAACAACCAAATTGTATAGACATGTTTCTTGCTAAAGGGTTACTGTTATTTTTGTTTTTCTTCAAGTAGGTCCAACATTTTAGACAGATTATCAGTCTCATAAAATGTATTGTTTTGTAATTGTAGGTAGAAGTTCATTTGTGACAAATTGGTCTTCTATAAATTAAAATAGCTCTAATTACCCTCCAAAAATTAAAAATAATTATTTGAAATGCAAAATGGACAAATTTCTAAAATGAAAATATGATTCTGGCATTGATAGCAAGTACAAGCAATATCAATAATGATACAACAGGGAGACAAAATAAAAAATATCAGAACACAATATTCTAGTTCACTTATATTGATGAAAATGAATGTCAAATTCCCCATTGCATGGTTTGTGTGGAAAAGCTTTGTAATAGTGCAATGGTGCCAGAAATATTAAAATAGCATTTTACATCTAAACATGCCAATCTCCAGTCCAAAGAGAAGAATTATTTTCAAAGATTGTTGAATAATCTAATTAATCAAAAAAAAAAAAATTAAAAAAATAGTAACAAGATCTAATAAAGCACAATTTGCATTGTATAAAGTTGCTGAAATAATTGCTAAAAGGTTAAAACCACACACTATAGCAGAGCATGTGATTTTACCAGCATGTTCTGAAGTAATTCAAATTATGTTTGATGATGATGCAAAAAAAGAATTTATGAAAATTCCTCATTTGGATGACATGGTAAAAAAACAAAGTTATACATATATCAGATGATATTGAGAAACAGTTTAATAAGCTTTTAGAACAATACTTTGCTTTACAAATTGATGAGTTCACTTATATCAGCAGTATTGCTCACATACTAGGATTTGTTCATTTCACTGATGAAAACAAAATAGTGAATCAATTTTTATGATGCAGACAACTTATCAAATGCACAAAAAAAACCAAGATATTTTTTACTCAATTTCATCATATTTAAATAAATTTAACATATCATGAGACCAATATGTAGGAATCTGTACTGATGGCTCCTTCAATGGTTGGTTCTATTAAAGGATTTATTATTTTTGTGAAGAAGAAAAATCCTGATATATCTATAAGTTTTTTACACCAAGAATTATTTAACTCAAAAACATTAAGTACAACATTAAAATCCATATTAGACCAAATTGTAAATATAGTAAACTACACCAATTCATGACCTTTACAAACACTCCCTATTTAAAAATTTTGTGCATCTATGAAAGCTCAACAAGAATCTTTACTTTTACATACTGAGGTAAGGTGGTTATCATGAGGTAAAGTGCTGAACTTGGAACTTAAGAATGAATTATCAATGTCTTTTCAAAATGAAGAGAATGATATTTTTAAAACTTTTTTTACAAATAATATTTGGTGTATTAAAATGGCATATTTAGTAGATATCTTCAATTATTTAAATAATATGAATTACTAGTATGCAAAGTAAAAACAAAAATATTCTAACTATCCACTGACAAACTGTCAGCATTTAAAAAAAAAACATTACTTTGGAGAACACGCATAATTCAAAAAAGAACAGTAGACATATTTCCTTCAGTCCAAAATAACAATATTGATGAAATAATTCTTATTATAACACAACATTTAGTATTATTAGAAGAAAAAATTGCAAAACACTTTCCCACATTGAATATCAAAAATTACAATTGAATATGAAATCCATTTTCTGCAGTTAAAAATCAAGTTATGAGTTTTCGTTACAAGAAGAGAAAGAATCCATTACATTGTCAATGGATCGTATTCTCAAAATGAAATTTTCCAAAATAACCATTGAAGAATTTGGGATTTCTGTTCAAACCAGGTTTAAAACTATTTCTGAAAAAATGATTAAAATTTTATTACAATTTTCAACCTCATACTTATGCGAGCTTGAATTTTCAACATTAACAAATATTAAAACAAAGAAACATGAAAGGCTGACAAATATAGAAGAGGAAATAAGAATAGCTATTTCTCACATGAGATATTGAAAACCTTTGTAAAAATCATCAGGACCAAATATCCCATTAAAAAAATTGTGACAATTTTTTAATTGCTTATAATAATTTCTGTCTTCTTAAGTGAATTTTTAATATTATATGATAAGTTTGACTAAACCGAAAAATTGTGATGATTCAATAATATATACTTAAAATTACCCCAAATCCAAAACTCAACTAGACTAACCAAGAAAAAACTAAATTAAAACACAACCCAAGATTTCATGCTACAAGCAGACTTGTCAAGTGTAAAGAACTACAAAAACAACAGCATATATTAAACATTGCCACAAATCCATTTACTTCCCATCCACCCTTAATATTAAAAGAACTCTTAAATAAGTTAATTGCTTCAGAATAATAAATTTTCAATAATAAAGATTCTTTAATTCTTCTTTTTATTTCATTTCTCTCAAAGAAGACAACCTTAGCTACATCAAAATTAATAGTGTGGCCTGTATCTTTTTCATGGACATACAAAGCAGATCTAAGATATTTATTTCTAACCCTACTTTTATGAACCTTTATTCTTTCATTTAAACTCTAACTACTCTGACCTATGCAAATCTTCTTACAAAAACATGGGATAAAATACACTACACCAGGAATAGTCCTTCTATCAAAAATTTCCTTTGTATTATTTAATAAATTATTCAAAGTAATACCCCTTGTCCAAGCAATTTTCTTATTTCCAAACAAATTGCTATTCTTACATACAATTTTATAAGAAGACAATTTAAATGGCAAAGAAACAAAATCACATTTTTCTTTATCCTTTACATCCTTACAAATATTACTATAATAACAATTTTTATTTCACCTTTACTTTTTAATTACTAATACGCTAAAACTAATTGTGTTACGGTGAAACTTTTAAGTTTATTAATTAGTAGGCTTTTTTTTTATCTATTTTATCTTTTAGACTTAGCGCTTTCAGAGCCCTTGCAGCTCCATATTCATAGTCCTTTTCATATTGTTAACTATATGCAAATGCATGCAAATTGCTTATATCATCCATTTTTTCGAAATCGCGAAGCACATGTCCTTTCTGTTTATTGCTCTGAACAAAATCAAAAACGCAATGATTCAGCAAGAATTCGGGATTGCAGTGGTGGATGTTACAGAGCTATATGGTTCCATTGACAGACAACTATCAATTATAATAATAGAACATGAGTAAAGCAAGAAAGAATGTCCAGTTCCCAAAGCACAATTTATTGTGGATTTTATGAAATGGCTAGACGGAAATATTTTAGCGTCATATGAAAACAAATGGTACAGAATGAACAAGGGATGGCCCATGGGGCTCCCTCTGAGTGGGATTGTTTCCAGCATCGTGCTAGATCATTTTTAACAACAGGTGCTTCCAAAGTTCCAGAGAGCAACACCAAACATAATTTATAGTAGATATGTGGATGACATATTCATGGCAGCACCGGAAAACTCAACTAAAGATATGTTACATGAACTCCACACTCTTTCCAATCTTATATTTAACAGCACATATGAAGATGAGCAAAATATGGTCAGGTATCTCGATTTGAAAATCAATAGAGAGAATGTGGTATTTAATTATTCTATGATAATTGAACCCTTATGCATTAGAGGTTGTCTCCATCCACTCTCAAAATCCCCTAAATCACACAAACTCGCAGGGCTGTCTGCCTTATTTTGCAATCATCACCTATGTAAATTAGAGTCAGACAAGAAAAACAACATCACCAGCTACATCAGGGACTTAATAGCATGGGTTTTGATCATAGAACAATAATCAACAGGATTAAAAGCTTTTATAAAAGACTGCAACAGAACACAAAATAAGACAGACAACATCTGACTATACCCTACATACCTACAGTGGCAAAAAACTTCAGTAAAATATTACAGAAGGAATTCAAACTCAGATTCAGAACCCCTCCAAACACCAATAGGCTTATCAACAATATTAAAAACAAAAGAAATATAAAAGAAACCCCCCATGTAGTTTATAAAATTGTGTGCCCGCAGACAGGTTGTGATTCAGTTTATTATGGGGAAACTCAGGCCACAGTGGGCAATAGACTGGCTCAGCATAAATATGTATACACAAGAGCCACAACCAAAAAAGAAGGCAGCTCAGTATTTGCTGACCATCAGCAGGAACACAATCACAAATTTGAGCCCTCTAAAGCCGACATCGTATTCACAGAAAGAAAAGATGTCAAGAGGAAGGTCAAAGAAGCATGTTTCATCACCAGCGATGCCAGAGCAATAAACAGAAAGGTCACGTGCTTCGCGATTTCAAAAAAATGGATGATATAAGTAATTTGCATGCATTTGCATATAGTTAACAATATGAAAAGGACTATGAATATGGAGCTGCAAGGGCTCTGAAAGCTCTAAGTTTAAAAGATAGAATAGATAAAAAAATAAAAAAAAGCCTACTAATTAATAAACTTAAAAGTTTCACCGTAACGCGTAACGCAATTAGTTTTAGCGTATTATTAAATATTACTATTAAATAAAATACTTTTAACAAATTTATCAGAATAGCCAACACTCAAATAATCTTTATAAAAGTGACCTTTCTGAAACAAAGCCACACCACTAGAATTATTTAATTTCTTAATCCTATAACAATAATTTCTTAAAACTGCTACTTTATAAGATACAGACAGATAGCTAAGAGGTTTAATTATAAACAGTAATGATAAATTCCAAATTATAAACAGTAATTCTTTACTTTTAACAAAATGACTGCATACTAAACAATTAGTCTTTAAATTTCTAATCACCAAAAGATCTAAAAATTTTAACTTAACAAAATCTAACTCCCCTCCTTCTAACACATATCCTATAGAAGGATCAAAACAATACATATATTATCCACACACTCACACATTAAATATAAGAACCTACGATCACTATTCTATCATAGTTGTTGTGTTAATATCTCTAGTAACATGCATGTATATAATATGGGAGATTTGCCTATTTATATTATATTGTACTAAAGACTATTAAAATTAGCTCCACTTTTATTACAAATATTTGTTGTGCAGATAATAATCTAATTACAGATATATTTATAAACAGATTATCTTCCAAGTACTATTTATGTCTACAAATAAAAATTAAATCCATTTTCATCTGCTTGTCCAAAATTTTATATGGGTAATAGATTTAAAAAATGATAACTATTAAAATGGATATCAAATGAACCCACAAGTTCTTGCAGTTTCCTTCCAATCATTTTCTATTTAAATTCACAAGGCAGTATAAAATTCTACTCATTTTAATTGTTTGTGCAATGTTTCCATTTAAATAATATCCTTTTGAAATAAAGCTGTTTTTGAATGCATGTGAAAATAGACATTTGGTTCTAATTTTTTAATATATTCGGTAAAAAGGTATTTTTATTATATTTATATAAGTTATATCATATACAATTAAGATAAAAAATATATTTTAAAGCTTTTTAAAATAAAAATTTTGAATATTTACTTCTTTTTTATATATTAATAATAATGAATCCCATATTTAAATACTTTTAAACTTTTAAAAAATATGAAATAAATAATTAAAACATTGTATTTGGAAAAAATAAAAAATTATTACTAAATAAGTCTTCCTCATGATAATTGTCTTACAGATAATTTTTATGAAGATTTTCAAAATTATATCATATTTCTTTAACAGATTATTAGCAGAGAAATATTTACTTGGTTACATTTAAATTTAGACCAAGAAATTTTTCTGAAATGCCTATGCTTCTTTAGCATCTTCAACAGAGAACAAAATAGGGTTTGGGATATATCTAAGTCCTTTTGGTTTTCTTCATGCTTCTTCCTAAGAGTAGTGATAATTTATATCCTTGTTTCTTGAATAATCCCTTTTTTGTAGTTCTTATCTCATTCACTGAAATCTCATAAAAGGATTATTTCAAATCTGGTTATCTAATTTCTATATCAGTTTGCTTGCTTAAAAATAATTAATTTTTTAAAATTAAAATCTTAGCTTTTTTGGAAAACATGTTTATTATAAATCTATTTTAATTCTTCTATGTTTT
Organism: Epiperipatus broadwayi; assembly: GCA_028023455.1. Classification (NCBI taxonomy): domain Eukaryota; kingdom Metazoa; phylum Onychophora; class Udeonychophora; order Euonychophora; family Peripatidae; genus Epiperipatus; species Epiperipatus broadwayi. The sequence continues at coordinate 2,008,349 of JAQFVV010006204.1, forward strand.
TCTCTTTCTTTTACTTATTATCCTTTTACAGTAATTAAATTCACTTAATTTGGTTGGCTGAATATATATGGCCTTGAACTAATTTTATTATCCATGTACTTTATTATATTTATATATTAAGCACATTAGCAAAACATAAAATAAAAAAAATCTCAAGTCAGAATCAATAGATAATATGGATTAAAAGTAAATTAAAAAATAATTAGAGTGAATTGATTTTATTAAATAATTTTAAGAGTTTCTTAATGTATAAGAAAGACACAAGTAAACTCTACGATATAATAAGCCTAAATGATTTGATAGTGATTCCAAAATTAATATCACTCATTAGGTCATGATGAGAGATAGTAAAGTTATTAATACCACACATTATAATGTAGTGACTTATAACAACATCAATTAAAAAAATAAAATTTAAAAAAGGCAATTGAAACAGCAAACTTGCTCTATTGGACTAATTCATTATTTTTTTAACATGGTAATACATTTCCTCTTTAATTTCAAGAGAAAAATCTTTAAAAAATAGAACTAGCAATTTATAGATGAAAAGCAAGCATAAAAAGAGGTAAGTATAGTGTTTGGAAATACAGTACTGTATTAAAATTATTAATATGATTTATGGGCTTGCATAAAACATATTAATATTTTTAATTATAATAATATGATAGATATGGAAGAGCTAAATAAGCATAATTTTGTTCTTCAGTTTTCTATTTAAAAAATTTAGTTATCAACTCCTTATTATCTTGGTAGTTTTCACTATGTTAAAAAAAATGTGTTTGAAACTAATACAGCAATACATTGCTAATATTAACTAATGTCCTAAAATATGAGACCATCAAAGTTTGTTTATCAATCCTTTATTATCTTGATAGTTTTGGTAAGTCAAGAAAAAAATATTTGAAATTAATACAAGAATACACTGATAATGTTAGACTAAGAAGGTTGTGTTTGGATGTAATGTACATACCATAGATAGATGACTACAATATCTTAAAGAGTGAGTCTATGTAAATCACAAATAGTATAGCCACAGTGATAATGTTAACAATGTCCTAAAATATGAAAACATTGACTAGGAAAGTTATATTTCGATGTGACATATAAATATCTTAATGAGTGAATCTATATAAATCACACAAAAAAGCCACTATTCCAGCTTATAAAAAAAAAAAGTAGTTTTTTTAAAATAATACATTTATTTGTAATAATACATTTATTTGTAATATGATAATAATTATGAATAAATGTTGGGATAGGAGAGAGCTTCCAGTTCACGTTTAAAAGATGATATGAAACCTATTTTCATTATGTAGTAAATGAACAATTTAATTTGGTTTGCATATACTTTATTTTATTGGACTATCACCATTTCAGGAATTGCCATCTTTGACTATATAGTGTGCACTGTCAAAATTTTTGAAGCAATTAACTAATGTAATTTCTTAAGTAAGATGCCCACAAAAATTTTGCTATGAAATATTCGGCAAATAATTTATTTATATTTATTGTCCATTTTCTCATGCATAAAAAAATATGTTGCAATTGAAATGAAGTCACCTAGAGAAATCCTCTTTATATTTAGTTGTTACAAAATAATCACATAATTAGTTACTCTGAGATCCCATGATGTTTGACCATCTCAAGTGACAAGTTGAACGTAATAATTCTACACAAATAATTAAACCAAGATTTTTATTATATTACTCAGATGATAATGAATCCTGGAACTTTTACTTACGAAATCTATATTCCATCACTATCACACTTATCTGCACATGATAGTAATAGCTGAAAAGATGATAATGGACCTATGTTGTAGATAGTCTGTACATTGGAGTCAATAGTTAAAAAAGTATCAACTTTTAACTACTTTATTTCAAATTGTGTTTTGTATTTTTGATTTGCTGACAAAATTTTATAAATTCTTTAGTTATTATATGATCACTAAAATTTCATTTGAGAATTAAACTGCACTATGATAATCAACATATAAAAGCATATTATTTTTAAGTATAATAATGTGAATTCTTTATCGAGTATGAATGTAATAAAGTTTTTTTTAAAAAAAGATGGAATTAGTTTTGACTTTTAAAACATCATAGTCTTTTAAATTTTTTGTAAATTAATGTTTAATTCAACTTAAAAAGGTTTGTATTAGTTTACTATACACAGTTACTTAGCTGTTTGAATTTATATTAGATGAATTATGTTGATGGTTCTGAATCAAAAAAATAATTTGCAGTAATAAGAATATTTGAGATTTGCAATAAATAGAAAAAAGAAGATGGTGAAAGTTTCTTTTTAATGTTACAACTAAATGTAAAACTAAAATGCAGATGATAAATGATCACTCATATATACTAAAGAAAGCTTATGCACCAGCAAGGAACATTGTTTTAAAAATTGGATACATTTATAACAAACATACTTTTAAAATGATTGCTTCCTGCTAAAATTGCTCGGAAAATGATGATGACAATGATAAAATGGATGTTGAGAATATGAGTGAAGAAAAAAATTATATGTAGCTGCTCTTTTATAGATTTGTACATATTAAAAGAATCTCACTCTCTCTAGTAGTAAATTGTTAATTGTTTTTTAAAGATATTAGTAAAGTATTCTAGAGAATTTGCAACTGTTTTTGGCTCTAATAAATATATGTTGCCATTTTAAACAAAATATACAGTATGTTGAATCTTTTGTCTGAGCTTGATTTCTCTCTCATTAATGAAACCATTTTGAGACTATATACAAGAAATGATGTTTGTTGTATATTTGCATATTCCATTTCTGTCAAAGTAAAATAAAGTTAATAAAATTTACATCGATGCTGACAAATTTATCTAATGGAAGTTTTAGAATTAGAATAAAATCTGAAAGGAAAAAATTTTAAGTTTATATTTAAAAATGAGTCACTAAGAATATTGAATTAGTTAGTGTTTGAAATTTCCTCACATTGTATTTGAGTATTGAGAATTTAGTCATTAGATGCTTTTTGGACTTAAATTTTGCATTTTAGTATAAATGTACTTTATGTAATAAAAGTTTGATAACTTCTTTACATTATGATTCTATAGAAGAGTGCTAGTGAAGGAGATGATTTATATTTGCTTGTTTCCAAAGGGTAAAGGTGAAGCTGTGGTGTCATTATATTCTAATTAAGTCAAAGTTTTTATTTGAGGCAGACATTTATACTATAGTTCCAAGGCAAATAAGTGAGAACATTTGTAACAGATGGGGTTTTCACCCCCTCAAAGTAATAGCAATATATATTTTCAGAACATATATACTGTGAGAAATTCAATAATAGCATAACCTTTTTATAATTTTTAAGATGATCCAATAATTTGTAATAAGATTAAAACTCAACATTTGGAGCTATTTCTTTTTCAATGGTAAAAATGTTAAGATTATCAGCATTATTGTGGACCAGAGATTATTTCAATCAATAAGGGTGCATAAAAAAAACTTTCAAGGATAATTATATTGGGACTATTGATTATATATTTCTTGATTCTAAATTTCTTTAATGACTTTTTTTTTTAATTTCTTATGTGCTGTTGTCAATAAAAAGTATAAGATCTAAGAGAAAAAATAGAGTATATTTGATAGTGTTAATTAATTTCAAAAAATTAAATTTAAATAATCAAATTAATGTTTAATAAAATTAATTGTTGATTCTATTTATCAATACCATTTTATAAGATTAAAAACTTAAAAGGTGATATTCTCAAGACAATTTTTTAAAAAAAAAAAATCAATCAATTTCTCTGATGTGAGCTTCTTAAAAAAATAATGTGCAATATACAATCAGTAAAATATATTAAAAACAATAACAATGTAGTGTTAACATAGTATTTCTCACATGCATTATACAGATATTTGTAAATAATTCAAGACTTATTTTTTTCTTTAAAATTCTCATTTTACTGATGTCATGATGGATTTTGTAAAATTTTTATAAAGGACATAAATATGTTATTGTTTAAAAAAAGTGTTATTGTAATAGATTGTTGATGTGAGAAGTTCATAGTTCTAATTCTTATTAAAAAAATGATATTTTACTAACTGAAAAATAGATGTATTATATTATTTTATCAGTATAGTTTCTGCTGCTTAATACTATACTATTATATTACCTGTATGACACCATATGTTAGCATTAGCTAACTTAACATAGCATCATTAACTTTTATAGCAATTTAAATTGTCAAATATTTTCAAATTATTAAGGATTTCTTGATTAGTAGCCTTAGTATTTTCATTATATTTAGAGAAAGCTGCAATAATTAAAGACAAATTTGCTTTGAAAGGCTTTTGCTAAGGCTTAGTTATTAACATTACTTGTAGAAATGCTGTTTAACACTAGCTTCAATTTTTCTAACATAATGAAAGCACTTCAACATTATTTTACTTATTTTTATCAAAAGCAAAAGCTTCTGGTATTTAGAACTGAAGTACTATATTACTATTACCCATAAGTGTTTGACATAACATTAATGTCATTATAATACAATTAATATTCATAAAAATGTTATTAATAGATATCTTTATTTTTCATCCCTTGTTTTATAACAATATTAGCACTTCCAATAAAAACCGGAATGAATATATTTGTTGATCCAAATTAATCATTATTAATAAGTTTTTACTGTTATTTCATTATTAAGAGAAAAAAATATATAAATTGACTTACAGGAATATATGTCTTTTATATATGCAACCTGTGAAAATCTTCATTTTAACATATATATATATAAGATGATAGATATATATTATTAAACACAATAGCTGTAGAAAGGAGTTTGCTGTTAATTCAAATGAGACCCTTGAATTCCTATTGAGACTTTAAAGGGACCAAACAATGCACTGCAAAATCCTAATGTCCAATCCATACATTTTAATCATTGCAGCTGGTAGTACTATGTGATTATTCATCGAGAAAATAAATATGGATAGGTTTTCAATCTTCTGAATTTAAGATACAAGTGCTGTGGAATTTATTATAAAACAAAAATAGAATAGCATTGTGGAGATTGATGATGTATTGGACAGTGTGGCAAGATTAGTTATTCAACTTAATTGCAGATAAATCAGGTTTATGCCCCAACAAGTTATTATGATGAAGTAAATAATTTTTATATGGATGTACAAAATGTCATAATAGACTTTAATGCTAAAATTGGTAAATAATTAAAAAGTGTAGTGAGTAAATTTGGTTATGCTGATAGGAATAAGAGAAAAATAAAAAGGGCATGAAAGTATCAAAATAAAGATACAGCAAAACTGGACTATATTTTGGCTAAAAAAAAAGTGCATTTCAAGATTGTAATGTTATCAATAGATTTACTGCAGTAAGTAGCCATCAGTTAGTGAGATCTAAGTTATGTATTAATGCAAAACTAGACAAAATTTATTAAGAAAGTCAGTACTATAGCTGATATTGTTACCGTTTAAATACTCTCTCAATAAATTTAAATTAGAATTTGCAAATAATTTAAAAATATTAATAGACTTTTTAGATAGTTCAGATTTGTCTGAAATTAACAAGAAGATAACTGATATTTTATTGAAAATTGCAAAATATAATTACAAAAAAACAGCAATTTACCAAGATATTAAGACAAGACAATGTATGAAAGAAAAAAGGAATATGAAAATTTTAAAAATAAAAATTGAATATCTAGAATATTGTAAAATTGTATGAAAAAGAGCTAATTATGATATTAGAATATATTATGAATTGCTAAGGAAAGTTCTAAGAGAGAATAAAACTCTAAAATGAATAAAACAATTTCTTAGTATAGGAAGAAAATGTATTTCAGCAAAAAGAACAAAAGATGAAACAGTTAAATATGTTTGAAGAGTCCTATAAAAAAATTACATCATAATAAACAATAAGAAGACAAAGTATCCCCTACAATTATTATATCTTCTAAACTGTTAAATATTTTAAATGAGATGAGATATGTAATTGAATATATAAAGGAAAAAGCTTCAGGAAATTATTATATTTTAAAATTGATATTTTAAAAGAAGCAGATATATCAAATGTCTAATTAATAAACATGTATCAGCTGAATGAAAAAATGCAATAATATTTGTCAAATTTATCAGTTTTCTATCAACAAAATCTTTACCAAGATAATTTCAACCTATTCCAGCAAACTTTGGCTTTTAAACAACCTAATGAACAAGGTGAATTTAAAAATAGTTTTAGCACAATAGATCACATCTAAGTATTAAAAGAAGTTATAGAAAAGTACCAAAGCATATGAGTTGTCAGGCATTTGATTTTAAAAGCGTGTTTATAGTGATTAAAACTTGAATCATCAAGATATAGACCCGGGATGATGAAATGTTCTGAAGAATATTTATCAAAATGCAATATCAATTAAACTATATGGTAATAGTAAAAATATTAAAACCTTGAAGACATTTTAAAGAAGTTTTGCAATAAGTATTTTGTCGATTAAATGGAAAACTAAAGGAGTAAAAATAAAAGGAAATTATTTAAGTCATTTAAATTTTGAAGATGATATGGCAGTTTTTGCAAATAACATTTCAGAGCTTCAGAAAATGTTATCAAATGAAAGATAAATTTTCTCAGAAGAAAAAAAATTCATGACTGATAATTGTGATTTAAAACAAGTTAATAATTTCAAGTGCCTTGATTAGATTATTAAAATAATGGAGACATAATGAATGAAATTTATTATAGAATTAAACTTGGATGGTGAGATTTTGATAGATATAATTTAATATTAAAGGGACATATGTCTATATGTTTAAAAAGGGAAGTTCACTTAACAAAAGAAATAATAGATTCAGATCACCCAATGAATTATGAAGAGGTGTATATTAGGAATATCAAAATAATAATAAAAAAAAAATGTAAAGATGAAAAAATAAACAATGTCCCTGAAAGAATTTAGAGACAAAAATTGAGCTGGGTTGAATATATTACTAAAAGAGGTGATAATAGATGGATAGTTACTTTAAATTGGATGCCAGGAGATTGTAAAAGACCTAAAAAAAGATTACATGCAAGATGTGTGAATAAAATAAGAAAGTTTTCTATTGTGATGTGAAGAAAATATGTTATGGATTAGAAAAACTGGATTAAAGTTAAACAGATCTTCAACTTATGGTGAATGAATAATCATTTAAAATTAGGATGAACAAATACAACATATCAGATAACTAACTCAATACCAGTCTATTTTTTAATAGCTTAAATATAATTATAACTTTTCCATTTCCTTGTATAGACTTTAATTACATACTTAAAGATATCTGAAAAAGATAAAAGATAAATAACCCTTAAAAAAAAAAGTTCATGCTGAAACAGCACTCTTCAACAGATTTAAGTTACAACTTTTTAGATGTCTTTATTATCCTTATTCTGCATTTATTAATAATCAAATTATTACATTTAAACTGAAAAGTGCCAAACATACCATATTTACAATTCAATGACCTTCCCCCCCCCAACATAAATATCTTAATGATTATTACTAATCATTTATTAGATTCAAAATTATACATCATTTCCAGCCCAGATATACAATTTAACTCTAATTAAAGATTAATGTATCTTAAATGCAACTTCAAACCCATTCAATTTTTTCCATATATGATATCTTAAATAGATTTATAACAATTCCATTTTTCCATATATAATTTAATCACATAAAATAAAAATCATCCGAAAAGGTTAAATCAAAGCTAAAAATGACATAACAATTTCTAACCTAATAACTGATTAATAATAATTATTAAGATATTTATATGGGCGAGGGTCATAGTTGTAAGTACAGGATGTTTGAACATTACATAATATAAGTTCATAATCTGGGTCAACTGATGAGTACTAGTTCAGCATAAAATGCATCTTGGGGATCACTTACTTTTTTCAGGTTTGTTTATTAATATGATTAAAGTAAATGTAGTGAAATAGAAAAGTTATAAACATATATATACAAAACAATTGCATAATAATAATCTTAATTTTTAAAGATTATCTTTAAAATGTATAGATATTTGAATGACCACAATTTCAATAAGATTTTAATTAAAAAAATAGAAATTTAATTTGTTTTAGTAAAAATTAAATTGTGTAATTAGATTTTTAAATATTATATATATATTTAAATGTTTTAATATTGTATTTTTAAATTATATTATTTCTATATATTTTTTGAATTGTCATATATGCACAAATATAAAAGCTATGATTACTAATTGTCATCATATTGTGTGAGAATGACCATGATGATTGGGATGTAAACAAATTGGTCTCTACTTGATTATTTTTTTCTACAATACAATCATTAATTATTATATATGTATGTATGGGTAACATACTAAATTTGGGTTATTGATAGAATCCACAAGTAACGGTCATTTTACTATTTATATTCAGATAAAAGAATTAACTGTAAATATACCATTAACCAGTATCTAACCAAAAATATCTCTTGCTGCCTTATAAACTAAGATATCTCTTCATCAAAGTCTAAATATTGTTTCTGATATGAACAATCTTTTCTAATTTCACTGTGTATTCATTTACATTATAGTCATAAGTTAAGTTAGTGTAGAGCTTGATTATCAGTCTCTGGTGCTGTAGGTTATTTCTAATAAAAGTGGCCATAGAGTTAGTTTATTTATATAATCACATTTCGATTCTTTAATTTCATGTATAGAAATACTGATTCCAATCTTTTATTTTTATTTTTTCTTCTTCTGCAAAAGTCTGTAGTAAACAAAGTAACAATAGGAGAAGGGAAGTTTAGCAATGTGGGACTTCTTTCTTCTTATCATCTTGAAGTATATAAATTATTAACAAGTTATTTAAAACTGAATTTAGAATAGAAGTTTCATTTCATCAAATAATTGTCTTTATAAATAATCATAAAATCAATAATAATAGAAATAATAGTGGTGAAGTAAAAGAAAGCAATAGTAAAAAGGAACAATTTTAAATTTGGTTTCTTTCTTAATGTAATTAAATTTAATGTGTGAACTTTGCTTGATATAAACTCTTCAAGACCTGAATGGAAGATAATACTTGTAACAGAAGTTATCATGATTTAAACTTGAACAGATAGATATCTGCAAAATAATTTTAGGAAGGAATTGATAATTGAATGAAAGATGGCTTTTAGATACTGAATATGCCGTGTTTTCTACTATGATATCTTCTATTTTTGAAATTTCTAGATGTATCAGTAAAAAAAATTGATTTACACATTTGTATCTGTGACAGTTTATCAATGCACATGTTCCAACTTTAAATTTGTTAAAGTTCAAAGAAAGAAATCTTTTATTCCTTATTGGATACTATTATTACAATTATATTATTAAGGGAAAAAAAACTTTTTTTTTTCTTAGTGACTTTAATTCAAATGTCAATAAAAATAATATACTTTGGATAAAAATTATAAAAAATGGGGTTGGTTCTTTGAAATCAAAAATCTGCTCTTTGAATTTTTTCACTACATATGGATTGACTGTCATAACACTTTGCTTAGGCAAAAAGAAAATAGCTATAAAAAATTTGTAATGCGTTCATATTCAAAATAGTGGAATCTTATAGATTCCATTATAGTTAGAAGTCAGAATGTAAAACCACTTAAATGTGAAGAATATTGGACAAATGGTCCAAGATTAAAATGATAATCCAAATATACTGGTAGAAAATTGAAGCTAATTCAATTATTAAATTCAATACATATTAAATGCTAAAATTTCTAATGTCCATTTTCAAGCTCATTATAATATGAAGGCATATAAGCCTATTATGGAATATATTACAGATCTGACTATGACAATCTTATTTCAATAAAGAGAAAGAAAAATCCTAATTAGTTTCTCTGACAATGATTTTATTATTAGTAGCCTGATTAAAATGAAACAAATGATGTTATTTGCTTAGCATAACAATGAAATGAATAAAGAGTTTTATAAGAAATATAAAGATTAAAGGTAAAAAGAATGTTTAAAAATGATTATATGATTAAAACAGCAAAAAAGATAAAATCTTAATTACTTTAGATCTTATTTTCATATACTGAAAGAAACACATAGAGATGAAAAACATCATAATTTTATTAATCAATAATTGGCATTTGCATAGAATAATGAAATTATTATGATAAGTTGTAAAGAACATTTTGATATATTTGTAAATATTGATACCAAAATTCAAATAATGATTTTAATGATTCATCCATCCTATTTCTTTAGATTAACACATTAGTTTTAAAACTATTGGAATTTATTTATGGTTTTCATTCCTAGACAAATGCAAGAAAAGTGTTTTGAGCAAAGAACAATTTATATATTGCTTCTATTGATCTTATTCATATTAATCAAAAAGGTTTGTAGTATTTTCAATACTAACTAGTTGTTCTCTGGAGGTTTTTTAGCTGTTACATAATGAAATTTAAAAAAGCATTATTACTGCTAAAAAAAATGCTGAATAATTTAAATGAAAACTTGTTATTCAAAGATGTGTACTAGCTCCAATTGGGTCTTCAAAATTTTTATGATAGTGGTCTTTGGTAAAGTTTATAGGTAGCATCATGAATCAGGTATCATGATACAATATAGATTTGATGGTGGAATTTTTAATTTAAGCCAGCTTAAAAAACAATAACAATATTTTCTAGGTTTCTAAATTTACAATAAACTGAAATTAAATTATTTTCTAATTTAGAAGATAATTTTCAGAATGCTATTAATATTTTATGTGCAACCTACAAAGATATTTTGTTTAGGAATTAATATTAAGTAAATTTAATTCCTTTTATCACCCAATAAAAAAAATGCTCATCACTTTTTAGCTTAGATGATTATTAACTTGGAAATGTAAATTAATTTAAATTCTTGGTAGCATTTTATATAGAAAGGCAGACTAAGAGTTTATTATGTAACACAAATTCTAAAGTGCTGCAATGCATTCAATAAATTAAAAATAAAATCATATCACTATAATGAAATTAATTTGTAAATACGATTGCTACTTTCCCCAATGGATGGCAAACATAAAGGCACCAGAAAAAATTTCATTTAAAGATGTTTCATAAAATTCTAAAAATATAATGGTCAAAGTATAAAAGCAATTGATATGTTTGTCAGGTTACTGGAATAGATATTGAATCTACTAAGCCACATATTCATTGAGTTGAACATTTAAAGTGATCGAATATTAATTGGGAGTATACTTTTATAGATGAGGAGACTTTTTCCTTATATAAATTATCTCAAAAACACTAAAAAGGGCCATATTGATTGGGTTCATTGGGTAAAACTGAATATAGAGGATTCAATAGAAACTATAATTAAGCAAGGTATTATTAAAATCTTTTAAAAAGTGTACTCATAGCACAAGAATTAAAAGACAAAACCATCAATATGGCAAATAAACAGATTTTAAAAAATGGCATATGATGGATATGGACATATTTCTATAGTTATAAAATTCATATTTAACTTTTTATTCTTCAGCTTGTTTTTTTTCCCTTTCTTCTGGAGTTAGAATAGCCATATTTAATTTCAAGTGGTTGCTAATGAAGATATATCTGTATATATACATTTATACAAATTACAATAAATATATACAATAAATAAATATACATATTTTGCTATGTTATTTGTTATATACATATATATAACACAAGGACATAAGACGTTTAAGGCATCATTCATAGAAAAAATATAAAATATCACAAATGAAAAGTGAAGCTCATATTCTAGTCAATCATTCCAGTTTATGTACTGCATTGGACCAACAGTAGCAACTAAAAGAGAGAATTCTTTTTTGATTATACTAGCACCACAGTTTTATTTGCTTTCTCAATTGTGGCAGTTAACTTTGCTTGGCTACTATCTTAGTAAGAGCTTTCTAATTAAATAATTACAAAAGGAAAGCTCCTCTTACAAATATTTTCATCTAAACAGCTATTAAATATTATATATATATATATAATGGAAATTAACTATTATATATGGTCTTTCAATCTGCAGAAGTACTTTTTGTTAATTCCTTAAACCTCCTTAACTGCGGAGGGTTACGGAATTAACAGTGTTTCTGCAGATTGAAAGACCGTATATAATTGTTAATCACCATTAGATTTATTATTTCATTTTATTTGTAGTATATATATATATACAAAGAAAAAAAGAGAGAGTAATGAAATATAAGACTATGCTTTTAGATAGTTAATTAATTATACATACCTTTAATATGAAAATGTAAAGGAGATTTTAGCTATTTGTAAGGAATATCAAAATGTTATATTCGCATGAGTCTAGGGCCATTTACACTAAGCTTGAATAATCAATGGACATCAAAATTCTCATCTCCAGATTGATTGGTTTCTATTTTTATTTTTTTTATGTCAATAGTGAAGATTAGAATTCCAACTCAGGTTAAATTACTTGCATAGTTATATAGACTTAACATTGACTCAGTTTCTATATAAACCTTAGTTCTTTAACAGTTTGTCTAGCATGAATAATATTAAACAATATCCATTATCTTCACTTTATCTAGAACTATCTATTGTAAGCTTTAATAATCAGTGAAAACCAGATGGCATAATACTATAAAATTCCCACCTCTACACTAATAAGGTTTCTGACTTTATAATTATAAAAGTGAGTTAGGCTGAATTTGGAACCTTATGGGTTTTTTTAAAATTCACATTATTAGCTTTAGTAACACAAACAAGTAAAAGGTTCTTGCTAAATGTTTAAATTAATTAGTTTCCACTTTGAATCTTAGTTTTCATTGACAAAGACAAAAGATAGAAACCATGTGGGCTTAGATGTAGTGCTTCATTACTCAAAGTTATAGTAGATGGTTTCAGAATAGAATAAAAATAATTGCTCTTGGAAGCATATGAGTAAGTATATGTTGTTTGCTACAATAAATTTCAATATCTTACCTACTTAATTGGAAATATGCTAAATTTATATAAAAATCAATTAAACTAATTCAACTTCACTAACATTATCATAAATTTATTTAGTTTAGTAGGCAAGCATATATCCAATTCTTCCATCCAATTTATTATCATCCTTACTATTTGCTCAGCAATGAGTATCTATTAATACTATAAAGCAATGATAGAATCACAAACCAATAAATAACATTAGGTCAGATTAAAATTAAATACATTTATCATCATAATAATATTTTTTTTCTTTATAGCAAGCATAAATAATAATTTTTATAATTACTTTTAATATAACATTTATATTACCTACTTAAAATCTATATAAGAACTTGATGAGTTAAAGTTGATGACTATAAGTGATTTGTCTACTAGATCATCACTAATTAATATGTAATATGACAATAAATAATATTTTAACTAAATATGAATATACATACTATTTTGAATCATATACAAAATATCCCAAAGCAGTAGCATTTAAGTGTAAAGAAATTCTAATTTTTTTAATAGTTCAATAAAGTTCTTGATAAATCTTTTATTATTATCTTATTATAGATAAGCTAATTTTTATTATCATGCTGAAAATTCTTTTGGGAATTTCAATTGATATTATGAAATAATTCTATGACCTGGTCATGTGTGTTGGAATATGAGAGGATTGAAGATGCCTTATTAGTATTAATATATGTGAATATGACTAGCATTTTCTTTTCTAATATACCATTTCTGTAGTTATTCTTTTATAATGCTTAGCTTGTATGGCATAAAGATTCATCTAGAACAGTGGTGTGGGTCACAATCCCGCAAGGGTTCACAGAAAAAATTGTTGGGGAATGTGAAAATTTTGAGAAGTTCTCATGTTGGATAATATGCAGTTTTTTTCAAAGATATTATATCAAATTGTATGTATTAAAATATAATATAAAGATATATATTTGTATGTGGTAAAACAATTTTTATTATTACTATCCTTATATGCTTATAATAAGATAACAACATATAATGGGTTGCGTAATATTTCAGTTTGAGTATGGGGATCACAAGTTTAAAAAGGTTGTGCACTACTGTTCTAGAGAATAGGTTAAGTTGATGTAAGCCATAACATTCATCCTCCAGAATGCAGAATAAAGTAAGGAGGAATTCATTTACATCTTTTTATAGTCAAAATAAATAAAAATAACTCTTTCACCTTATATTCTTTATTAAAAGTGGTCAAAATACTTTTAAAAATAATTATAAAATGCACCAAATCTTTTAAAAACTTTTTTATTTTATTGATTATTAATACTGAAACACTGCATACTCTTTTTTAAATTTCCATAAAGTTTACTATTACACACTAAAGAACAAAGAATAAATATTCTCAAATTACTTTTAAAATAGTTTTGCAAATACTATGATGTAGTAATTAACATCATATTCATATGATACCATAATTGACATTATAATCATTATTATTGAATTAACTCACAATGCCTATACAAGAATGAAACTATAAGAGAATAAAATTAGAAAGTTAGCTTAGTACACTGTACAGGCTTAAACCTGCATTTATATATGTAATAAATGCAGGGTTCGACCTCAGACTTTCACATGATCCACCACTCTCAGTGCCATCTCATATTGCTGACCCACCTGATCACACACGTTGAAAAGATAAATAATCACCAATATATGTCTTTCATGCTAAACCAGCAATCATCAGTTGGTCTAGATTACTATCCTCACACATATATATAATCAGTACTCAGCTTTATATTAGGAGGGCTGAAGAGTTGTGAGTTGGAATAGTTTGAAGCCTGTCCATTGAAATATAAAGATTGGCTATCTTAATATAAAACTGAGTACTGATTATATATAAGTGTGAGGATAGTAATCTAGACCAACTGATGATTGCTGGTTTAGCATGAAATACGTATATTGATGATTATTTATCTTTTCAACATGTGTGTGATCAGGTGGGTCAGCAATATGAGATGGCACTGAGAGTGGTGGGTCGTGTCAAAGTTAGCTTAGGAAAATAACTAAAAACATAGGTTTCCACATTATGGCCAATAAAGGATTAAATAAGATAAATTAACATCAATTTATAAGATGTATGTATATGTATCACATATGGGTGTTTGTGTCTTAAAAATAAATATATAGTTATGAATGGTTTCCTATGCTCATTTATTTTATTTAGTTAGAGCACTTTATAAATCAAAAAGGGATGAAACAAAATAATTTTAATATATAACCTTTTAGGTATATAAAATCAAATGCCTTTTCATAAATTAAAATTCAAAGCATAGTGATATTTCATAATCATTGGACTTTTCTAGAAGTTCTCTTGATAGTTTTAGATATGATCTATTGTGGTATGATCATTTTTAAATATTCTTGTTCTTTTAACTGGTTTCAGTCAAAAGTTCAGTGAAAATGAGTTACAATGATCTTAGAAAAGATCTTGTATAAAAAGAATAGATCTGTAATTTCTAATGTCTTTCCTTCATCTTTCTTATGTACCAATATCATTATCATATTCTTCAAATCATCTAATATATCTTTATTATTTAAATATTTAGTATTATTATTATTTTCTGAACATTTTCATTCTTTATACATTTAATTGCAATTCCTCTTTCTTCATTTATAAATTGAATTTTTCAGTGTTGTAGCAATTATGGAAGTTACTTACTTTTCTTATTTTTTGTTAATATGCACTATGTTCTTTGAAGTATTTCCCCAAACATTTACAATGTACTTTTTATTAATCATGCAATTTTTTATTGTTACTGTAACATATTATAGAATTACAAATATTTGACTTTTTTTAAAATAAATTATTTTAAATATTTTCAAATTGTTTTTTTTTTATCTCAATAGAAAGTTTATTGCTACACTCTGATATCAATTATTCTGAATAACAGTTGTTAATTATTCTAAATCCATTAATATTTTAAACTGATTTTTAGTTTTGGTTTTAAGTCAATGATATATTATCTGAGAATTAAAGATATTAAGTGTTTTATTGGTGTTCTTAATAGATTTTATATCTTAAGCTTTGTGTTAATATGTATCATACATCTTATTGATTGATGGTCACTTTCTGTGTTTGATCTATTAATCGTGTTAGTTTTGAAATAAATATTTCTTTTAATTGAAATATAATACAACTCAGTTAAACTTTATTTGGATGCTTCCATGTCAATTTCTGTTAGGGTTTTTTGTTAAAACAGAAATTCATAATACATATGTATTGTATTTTCCTGAAAATTTCAAAAGTCTCTTCCTTCTGTAATATCTCTCTCCATAACAAATTTTGCCACCTCTTTTAGTTTTTAATCATTTTCCAATTCTAGCATTAAAATCTATGACAATTTTAAAATGTTTGATCTAATAAAAATCATTGTATATATCTATATAAAAATTATTTACTTCTTTATCACAATGAAAACTTGTTGGGCATAATCCTGAATTGTCTGTATTTTATAACTTCAATTAAGTTGAATAAATTAAACTCGCCACTCTGTCTGGTATATCTCAAATCTTCATAATATTTGTTTTTTTTTATTTACTTAAATCTTCGCTCTATTTCTGTTTCTATTTTTATATCTTTATAATAAAATACAGGTTCATCTTTCTTTTAACTGTGCAAAATCAGACAATAAGGTAATAATTAAAAAAGCAAGTCATATATTCCTCAAACTCAGTGAAGTTACTAAAAGGTACTTGAGTATTAATTAAGCTATGACGTACTACACAGGCCGCCAGTAGATAAGATCAACGATCAACCAAAACAATGTCATGGCAACTGAAACATTGGCATGCCTAATCGATAGAAGTGATTAAGGTATTTTCGTGGTCACCAACGAGATTATGTAATATTGCGGTGAATTGTGGTAAATATTATTGAAAATACTGATTTTTGATTAAAATATAAATGAACATATTGATTTTTAATTATTTATATTTATATTTTGATAATTATTTTACCGTAGCAAATTATTGTTAAATATCGTTAATAATTTTAGGTTTATCCCATTTTTCATATTTACATTTGATTACTTATTTTGTTTGAATATTGAAATATTATTGAAAATACTGATTTTTGATTAAAATATAAATGAACATATTGATTTTTAATTATTTATATTTACATTTTCATAATTATTTTACCGTAGCAAATTATTGTTAAATATCGTTAATAATTTTAGGTTTATCCCATTTTTCATATTTACATTTGTTTGAATATTGAAATATTATTTTACCGTAGCAAATTATTGTTAAATATCGTTAATAATTTTAGGTTTATCCCATTTTTCATATTTACATTTTCATAATTATTTTAATTAACATTTTAGTCAATTTTACTTATTATTCCATTTGTTTGTTTCAGGGTTTGGCCAACATGGTGGACATCTCCCTCTCCTTCTTTGATATTAAGTATGATATGACGTACTGCCCCGAAGGCATATTACTCTAATCTTGAGATCTTCACGGTGACTTCTCCACGTGATCTGCGGGCAAATTTTATCGATTAAGTTTGTTCGCAAATAACTAGGAGACGTTATCTTAAAGATCGTAAGATTAGAATAGTATGCTTTCGGTGTAATACGTCACAGCTTAGTTAGTACTTAAGTACCTAATAAAATATAGGTTCATCTTTCTTTTAATTGTGCAAAATCAGACAATATCATAATATTAGACCATTCCTCAAACTCAGTGTAGTAATTTACAGTTGTAGGTAACTAAATAAAAAACTTCATAAATATGGCTATCTAAGCCATAACCAGGAAATTCTTTAATATTCTTTACCTTCAGTTTCTCAAATAAAGCCTTGGCTGATAGCCTTTCTGTTGTAGGACCATATTTATTCTTATATTAATATTGTCCAATATAAAAAAGAATCAGAACTCTAATCTCACGCACACACACATTAATGCTTCCTTCAAATAAATTTAACCAATATTTCACTCAAAAACTGTCATCTGAACAGAAAAATCATGTTTCTTTCTTTTTTTTTTTAAAGACTGAAAAAATAAACTCATCACAATGGCTTAAGTATGTTGGTAAGTAGCCCAACCATGTTTCTTTACCATGTGAATAATCCCATAGTAATAACAGCTGCAACAATAAGAATGTATGGAATAGATTTTAGATAATAGCCATGCTCAATTCCATTAAACCTTTAATGAGGAATCAAAGGTTCTCCTTTAAGTTAAATGCACTCTTTTTGAAGCAAGATATAAACACTCAATATCATGTATGTGTGCACATAATAAACAATTTTAAAAAAATAATTCTTCCAAGCTTTTTTTTTTTATATACACAAATATTTCACTTACTTTGTTATTCTAATAATATACTCTTTAATACTTTAATAGTGGAAGAAATTACATAATCATTGCGAACATAGTTATTTAGAACAAAGAATGACTTTATCTTATTCTCATATATTTTATCAAAGTCTAATTTATTTCTTAATATTCACCTTCATAATATATTAAACATTTAAAAAATTTCTTATAAAAATTTAATGATAAATCATCGAATTTTATAGAAAGTAGAAATCAAGATTTAAAAAAACAACAACCACCTCATAAGCATTTGACCTTGCTTTTTTTTAAAAAAAAAAAAATCAATAAAAATTTAAATTGATTGTATGTATATACACACATTCTCTGTGACAAAGACATATTGAAGATAATTAGACAATAGAATACTGTGACAAAGCAAATACACTTAAACATCACTGTAATTATAAATTCATGTTATTTATTGCATAAAAAAAATAATTGAACTGTTTTATTGAGTGGAAAGAAATTTGAGTGCTGAAAGTGGAAGTGAAATTGATTTGAGAACCTTCTGTTCTAGAGTCTGACACTTGCACTGCAATAAATCACACAGGACACTAATTACATAAATATAGTCATTAAGATGATATTCAAGAAGGCAAAGCAAGAATTTTCATAAGGTTCTTTATGTACTGATATTTTCTTTTAAAAAATAATTAAATTGAAAAAAATATATATTACAAAATCACCTGCATTGAATTTGATTTCTAACAAACAGTGCTTTTTAAAATTGTTTATAACATGATCTGCAATTCAGAAATGCAAATATCATTCAAGCACCAAAGAGACAATGAATATCATTCAAGCACCAGAGACAATCAGGATGCACCAATTCCATTATGTTTGTCTGATTGATATTTTACTTCTTTCCTTATCTTTCATTTTCCTCACTTATAAACCAACTCAAGAACTTTCAGCATTTAAATTAGCTATATTTATTATTAAACTAAACTTATCATTATCAGTTAGATGCAAAAGATGAAATCCCTACACCATTCCTGACCATTTTCCCCAAGCTCTATTATTATCTGCTTTACAATTTAAAAGCATATACCATCCTCTTCTTTATAACCATTTTTTCAACTTCTTCCTTTCAATCTCTACAATTTTTTTTGATGAATCTATAAAAAAATTACACTCAACTATTTTTCAAAATTTTTAAATTGCATTTGCAATTCAATTACATAGTTCTATATTTAATAATGTACATTTGTAAAAAATGAAAAGATAACCCATAAAGTTAAATAAAATACAAAAAAATATCTATGTGTTTCTAAATAAAAACTGTTTAAATTAAAAAACAATGCCTAAACATTACTAGCAGCACAAAATGTTTTGTTTTTTTAGTTTTTTTGAATAGAATTTTTTTTCAAATGAACCAAAGTAAAAGTTTTGTTTATTTAATGTGAGCAAAAATTAAAAATAGAAAGCAATGGCGAAAATTTTTACCTTAGATCATCAAAGACATAACTCAATAGAAATATTTGTTGTTTCAGAGTCTCAAGAAAGTAATATATTGTGTAATAACTTCCGTTAATTAACCATTAAATCTGCTAGCATAGCCAGTAAGATCAAAATTTCCATCAGTAATATAAAGACAATAGTGAAATAATTGGATCTAGAACCATCAAAACTGTAACTCGATTAGTAATATTTCTGCTGACTCAAAATCCCAAGATATGATACTTTATTTAAATTTTCTGTTACTTAACCAGAGTAAAACTTTGTAATGAAACAGTAAGGTCTGCTTTGCAGATCTTCATTTCACCTTTTCTTACCTATTTCCTACCCTCATACCTTAGTTTGAACCCCAATCTATTGTAGTTGTCTGCAATATGCTTATATACCGAAAATCCCGCCTAATTTTAAACCACGAGTACAATGCTCGTATATATATATATAAGTCATTCCCAAATAAATAAAAGATTATAGATTATGTATATGTTCACATAATTTTGATTTATTAAAAAGTAGGTTATATAAGTCGTAATTGCGCACACACTATGATATGCATTTAAAACCATATCAAAATTATAAATTGTTAAAGTTATTTTGTTTGAATCTATTTACAAATATATTACCGTTGTAATATATTTTGATTTAAAATAAAATTCATTTAGTAAATATTCGTTTAGTAAATAGATTCAAATATTGCAATTTAAAAAGTAAAATCATTTTCTTTAATTTAATAAAAGTTATTCCAAATATTTCTGTTAAAATAAATGAGGGACAATAGTTTAATTATTTCAAGTTGTAATTAATTAATGTTATATAAGTTTATCTAAAATCAGCAGATGTCCACTTAAGGTTTTCTTTAATTAATAAAAGTAATTTTTAATTAAATCTAGTTTGTAATTCGAATGTCGACAGGGAAATTAACAAAAGAAATTAATTAATGTTGAATTCCTTTAGACATTCGGATGATTACAGCTGATAAGTCCGATATATTTTTGTAATGCTCCAGGGCAGTTCTATTGTTAAATTCTACTATAAAAAGGTTTTTCTTTTGTTCTCCATTCTTCTAATGTTTCTAAGAGAAATCATTCTGAGGTCTAATGTGTCTAATCAAAATTATTGTAGTAATTTGTAAATCTTGACATGACAGAGTAGAGCGCGAGAAGGCTATTTCTCTCCGAAATGGTCATATGCTGCCGTAGACCATCGGAAGATATCACACAAGGAACCCTGGAGCAGCTGCTGCTGCAAAAATATGAACATTCCAGATTTTGCTGCTGAATTATAAATCCTGCCGAACATCTACCTGCAAATGCTTCTCCAAAGGTAACCCTAAATTAACCCAAGAGCTCTTGTGATAACTAACATGCTATAGCTATTTTAAATTGTTTTCTGATATTTCGCATAACTTCATTATGTATTTCTTTAACGTGTTTAAATATACTCAACATTTTGCTCTCTATCCTTGGGTTAATATTTTCTATTTATAAAGCTTTCTTTTATTTTATTATGATAATGTGTCAGAATCGTCTTTGATCGAGTGAACTATTCCCTTTATTGAAAGTAAGACACCGCTATTAAGGCATATTTTAAATTTATAATTTTCCAATTTTGTTATCTTGCAAATCACTCATTCGAAGGCGATTCTTTTCTTTAATATAATATAATCACAGTTTAAAATCTACATGTTATTGATTTTAATCTAATATAAGAGTATGTGCGAAGTCAATGGTTAAATGTGTCCCTTAATGCATGATTGCGTATATAAATCTATACTTACTTTTTAAACCCGCAAGCATACATTTTCCTATTTTAATTACTGTGTTCTACTTTAATTATAAAGTTCATCATTGACGTCGAGAATGTGCGGACTCTTTTTAAATGAATTTCGGGGAATTTGATTGGGCATTTCTCTTAATCCGAGTAAAACCCATTCAGTATGTTTTTATATACACTAGTCTCGTATTGCTGGTAAATGAATTGGTTGTTTAGACCACTTTGTTTTATTTTTCCAAGGATTCTTTACATGGCAAAGTCCATTCTTTTCGTTTATTGCAAGTTTCCAGGCAGAGTGTGTCCCAAATGACACACCTGGGAATTAAACGCAATCGTCACACAGTCGCTAAGTTTCAGCTGTTCATAAAATACTTTCCTACGGGTTAGCGGCAAGATGCCCTCCGTAATTATTCCGGATCTTCAATATTGTTTTATTTTATATTTATTTTACAAAGCATCCGTGACTTAAACGTGTCACACCCTCCAACTTTAATAAATTCATTATCAACAATACTGACCTCCCAATGTAACTCTATTATTATTATTCTCAAATAAATGCTTTGATCACATTCCCACTTTGTTGCTTAGTAAGCTTTTGTCCGTGCTATTCTCGAAATCAATAAATATTTTATAACACTTAATTTCAAATATTTTCTTAAACTTGTATAATTGCTCAAAGCACCTCGCACATGTTCCTATCTTGTCAAGCACATTATCGTAATGCTATTAGCCCGAGGAATAGAATACATCACTTTGTTTTAAAGTTTTTTTGTCAGTTGTGGGAATATAATGCCTACAATTATTTAATACGCATCCCTGTCTCATAAGAGCAGACAGTGGCGTTATATATATAATTTATATGAATAAATTTTGTGAAATTAATTAAAACTAAATTTGATCTCTTATTTTATTTGATTCCTATCACTGTCTCGGTCTATATATATATTCTGCATTTCTTTTGTAAATCCATAGACGTTAATTAGCCACCCAAACTTCTTTTAGTATAGAGTCTTTTGTTTTTCCCTGACCACCAGGCACCGGTCAAAGGTCATACTAGTAGTGGCATTAGATGCGTTGTCACGTAGATGGCACTGTGAAATTTGGGCTTTAGATTCGACCTTAGTATATCTAGAAGGCAACCCCTCCTAGAATGTTCAGTTTCGTGTCTGGAGTTTGAATTCTGCAGTGTGTTAGCGAGATAGACGATTCTAACTGTTACAGTAATGGATGAACTCTTAGAAATACAGTTAACTGATACAACAAATTTCCAAGTCCTTGTTGTTGTTTTTTTTTTTTCAATTTATTTCTAACCCTATTTTTATATACCTTTATGTACTTTTATGTATCTTAATTCTGCTTTATATATCCATGAAAAAGATACAGGCCGCACTATTAATTTTGATGAAGCTAAGGTTTTCTTATTTGAGAGAAATGAAATTAAAAGCAGAATTAAAGAATCTTTATTATTAAAAATTTATGATTCTGAAACAATTAATTTATTTAAAAGTTCTTTTAATATTAAGGGTATATAGGAAGTAGATAGAGTTGTGGGTAATGTTAGCTTAAATATATTGTTATTTGGTAGTTCTTTATATCTTGAGAAGTCTGCTTGTAGCAGTGAAACCATAGTAGTGTTTTAGAGTTTATTTTCTTGGCTAGTCTGGTTGAATTGTGAATTTGAGGTAATTTTGACTTTACATATATATATATACAAAATCTAGATATATGAAAAAATCTTTAATACTTTTATTAGTATGATATCAGCACGAATTTGCATAAAGAACTTATATATGCTATAGAGCATTTTATTGAAATGTAAATAAGCATGGTTAATCTCTTAAAAGCAGTGGGCTTCATGATATACTATGCATTATAAATTGAATAATATTCACTAGAAAAATTTCACATCACATTTAGTGCAAATTATATTAAAATAAAATGAGGCTTTTAAAAAAAATATTGTGGTTTTTAAGAAATGTCACAGCAAGTTATTGTAATTGATGAAAACAAAAATTAAACATGCAAAATATTTATTAATAGAAAGTTATTTTTATGGAAAAATCAAAATTTAATCTTGCCATATAGAAAATTAGTCTTCAATCCATTGCTTTCTCATGCCTACTTTTGATTAAAAAAATTATGATTAAAGATATTGTCTCTCACTTATTATTCAAAAATAATACTAAATTGTTGAAATTCAATATGAGAATTAACTGTGAATAACAGCTATTAAGATAAGACTGTCTAAGAGTGTCTTCTGCTATCTTATGATATGAGATATGGATCAATGTGGTCTTTCTGACAGGAATGTATTTCTATTCTTTCTCTAATTGTCTCTTCTATTTTCTTTCTTTTTTTTTATTTAACTGCCTCCAGTATTTGACCAGGATATCATGAGTTCTCACACCATTGCATAGAAATTCAGAGTCCAAACTTTTCTTTTTTTAAGTTTTCAATATTAGTAAAACATAACAAAGATGTGTTTAACAGATTAGAAATCCTAATTTATATACCGTATAACAGATTAGAAATCCTTAATTCTGATCTTTTGTTTTCTGAAGATAAAATGGCTCCACATATTTCCAACTGGCTGTTAATAATGACAATTTATATCACTTTATTTCATTTTACATTAACATAAAAAGCGTATGCAATAATTTTTGTTTATCTTAAATATTGGTATAAAAGGCTGGGAATAATATATTAATTATTCCTCTTTCTAATCTTTCCAATGTACTGATTCATAAGCAAAAATGAACACAGAGAAAATAGAAAAAAATCACAAATACACACACACATCAATAATAAGGTGAGTCCATTTGCAAAGACACACAGATCAGTAATAAGGCAAGTCCATTTGTAAAGAGTTCATCAGCAGCAAAAATTCAATTAATTCCTAGATTTCAAACCCAATATAGAAATTAGACTTCAACAAACAATAAAACAGTATCCAAAAGTTTAAAAAAAACTAGTTAGAAGTCATCAATAATCCTACATAAATATAATTTTAAAAAAATAGTTACGCTACAGAACAAAATATAGGTTAGTTTTTACATATATTAATCATCATCATCATCAACAACCATTATCAATCCACTGCAGGATGAAGGTCTCTCCAAGTTTAATCCATCTTCTCCGATCTTTAGCTTCTCTTCTCCACATTACCCCTGCACACTTTCTTATTACATCCATCCATCTCACATGTGGTATCTTTCTGGGTCTTTTACAATCTCTTGGAATCCAGGTTAAGATTTCAATTATCCATCTATTATCAGCCCAACTCCACTTCAATCTTTTAATCATATATGCTAATATCTCTGAATATTAGCATATTTTTCACTACTTCATAAGTCTATTTGAAAGTTGTGATATTCAGGATAATCTGATAACTGAAAATATCTTTACATAATTATATGTGTAACAATAAAAGTTTCTTAAATAATTTTAAACAAATTTATTTTACACACACACTCACAAAGTCAATTTCTGCCTTCTTTTTTCTTTTTAATCTGCTACAATAAAAAAATTTCAAGTACAACCACAGGAAAACAAAAAAAAAAATCATAGTTATGAAAAGTTTCATCAAGTATATAATGTTGTTCTATATATGGAGGTATTATCGTTTGTGACTCTATCAAAAGGTTTTATTTAAATACAATTTGCTTTTGGGAATAAAAATTAACATTCATATATATGCTGCTAAACTACCCCATCTCTCTCTTCCGATTTAGTTTTTGAAAAATAGACTAGAATTAAATCCCGCAGAAAATTGTGTGCCGCATTTTAATTAATCCAATAAAAGTGAAATTCAAAGTATATTTGATAAGTTAGAAATTAAATTATTATAAACTGACGCTTTCTTTTACAAAAAAAAAAAAAACATTCTTTTTTGAAAAATTCTGCAGTAATAGATAAACGATTCACCATTCATATATAATATTTCAATACAAGTGTATTATATATACTTTTAATATAGATATAATTATAGAATGGAGTAGATGAATAAGTGGAACTTGAAAATCTGGGTTCAAATCTCCTCTAATCACTCATGTATAAATATACACAGATAAATAATAAGTGTCCAAATGAGACTGTGTGAGAAATTTAAATATAAATTTAGAGAGTGACCGCATTCTTCATCACTGTGTAAGTAGAAAATAAATCCTTACTTTAAAATGACGTTTCTCAGACTTTCATATAAGAAGAAAGGAACTAATTTTCTTTGCTGTCAATTCCAGATTTACTTAATTTTAAATAGATGAACTCAGAAAGCAATTGGACAAGTTTGGATGTAATCCATGCTAAATCATGAATGATGGAAAAAAATATCTTTTAAACAGACTGATGAGTGTATCTTTCAGTAAAAAATAAAATCAACTTGATATTTAACATTAGGCAAGTTAGAGAAGTAATAACTTAGTTATTAATTTAAATAATAATCAGACAAAATAATTTCATATATAACAAACTACTACATTAACAATATAGCAGCGTTATAAACATTTAATAGGAAGTTTGGTTCAATTTTTAAAATGATTAAATCAATGTTTTAGAAATATTAAAACAAAATTGTCTACATGAAATGAATAAAACTAATACTGTGGCTTCCACTAACAAATCGAATCCTTTTAATTTAAGTGTTATCAAATAAGTCCAAAATAAGATTTTTAAATGAAAATAATTGATTCTTTACACAACATTCATAAAATTAAAACTATCATAGAAAATGAAAATAAAAAATCGCAATATAAGATCATTAATTAAAAATTAAAACTTATCATAGAAAATAAAAAAATCGTAATATAAGATCATTAATTAAAAATAGATAATTTAAAAAGGCATTCGTTTTATATAATTTGTAATTTTTGTTTTTTGAAGAGGAATATTGCGAATAAATATCAATATTAAATTAGTATAGCTCATTGTACATGTAATTAATGGAGTTGACAATTCTTCCTCTCAATCTATAAATAAATAATACCCTTATTCCTAATAAGGCTCTTAATTTATATAAATTAATATTTATCAGTTAAAATCTAGTAATCTATGTATATTAGTTTTTCTTCTTATCAAAAGTAAAGACAGTAGAGTAGTTCAATTTTTGATTAGAAAATAGTCTCAAATATATAACTGATCCCTTGTGCTATTCCCATTAAAGAGAATCATAACTTTTGGGAATTGGTTTCTAATAATTTTCTATGAATAATTTTATCATTAACTTTTGCATTTTTTCAAAAACTAGCTTATCAGTTTTAAAACTGTTTCCAATTATCATCCAATTCTTTCATCTCCAGACTCGTCTTATATTTATTCATGGCATCTTTGCAAATCAATTTCAAAATACAATACTTTCATGTTTCATTTTATATAATAATAAAATACAACAGAAATATGTAGCAAAATATTGTTATTAAAAAACTCAAAAGGATTCTGTTGTCATAAAACAACAAATGAAACCAAAATAAATTATGTAACACTTCATTTTAAACAAATTGAAAGGCCATGATTTTTTTAATTTTTGATATTTATTTTTTTTAAGTAAAATTGTAATGAGTAGAGCAAAGAATTATTTACATTATTAAATATTATTTTGGGGGACGGCAGATATTTTCAGAGGGAATAATTCATGATGATATAGTTCCTAATTTACAATTATATAAATGTGAATGCTGGTTATATAGAAGCAAATTATTTAACATTGAAGTGTTACAAAATTTTAGCTATCTTTTAAATTGTTAATTTTCATAAATGCTTGGATTGCTAATAATATCCAAAGTAAATGGTTATGAGCAATCTTGCCTATTTGTTTCTAAGAAGTCTAACTTGAGTCTGAAGTAATCAGTGAAATGTAAAGAAAGGTTTTTTTAATTTTTATTTTTGCCCACTTATTGAGAGCAGGTGCAGACAAAATGCTGATTCAAATATCTTGTACATTTTGGAAGTAGAAGGTAAAAATTATTATACAGTATCCTGCAACTTGAAGTGGAATTTATATTTTATTTTCCACTTGTGACAACTTGCACACATTTTCACTTATGAAATTTTGTTAAAAAGAGGATCTGTAGATATATCTTAAGCCATTTAAAATTAAGTAAAGATTGTGCCATCTAAGTACACTATATTTTTAATAGTTGAATATAATATTGCATTTGGTGGCCCTTATTGTCTTTGGGGGGAAAAAAAGAATGTATCATTGTCATAACTGGAGTATTAATTTTGTTGATGAGATGATGCTTTAGATTGTGTTATACCAAAACATAAGACATGAATTAAGTAAAGAATGTCCAAGGTTCAAAAAGTAGAAGACAGCTTCTTCCTTTCAGCTTCTTAGTCAAACAAATATGATCAAAATTTTAAAAAAGTTTAGACGCGATAATATTGTTAGAATTAAGAAATGTGTCAAATTGTAAAATAATTTCAAATAATTTGTAGCATGAGCATTTTGTAAAATAAGCCTAAGATTTTAATCATTCAGTTTGACCCTTGAATTTTTTAATTTAAAGAAATCTGATAAGATACCTGATCTTATATGTCTAAAGCTTTTTATAAAGTTAATTAAAAACAAGGTTTTCATTAATATTTTGACAGATTCTTTCATTACTCTCTCTTGCCTTTTCATGTAAACCAACTTGCCTTTTTCAATGACTTTTGTTTGGTGAACAAGATCCTAATAATAAACTTAATTTGGTTCACTATTAAACATTTCTTGTAAAATTATAACAATCAATCTTATTTGGAATATGAGTATTTTTAAAATTATGCTTCTGTAAAATATTTTCAATAGAAAAAAAAACTTAAATAAATTATGTATGCCTATTTTAAAAAAATTTATTCAGTCTGTTGCATAAATCAGTTTTTATGATTGGTGAACTTAATTCACTAATTGAAATTTTACTTTATTCCCATTTGTCAATTGTGAAACAAAGAAAATAATCTTTTTTTTTCCAAATGATTACTATTTGAAAAAATTAAGGCAGTTCATGTATTGATCTTAAAGTTTTATTTTTATCACACTATTCCAAAAGTCCTATTTTTACAAGTTGTAAAACTTATAACCATCATATCATATTGTATTTATAAATTGAGATTAAGTGAGCTTAAAAATAAATTTAGTTTTAATAGTAAGATGTAAAATTTTCTGTTTAAATAATAAAAAAATACTATCATAAGAACTATGTTACTTAACAGACATACACAGTAAATCAAAATTGGCATTAATTAGCTGTAATTCACTCTATTTATTCTATTCCAGAGACCTCTATTGAACACTTGAGAAATAAATTAATACTAGATAGAAGTTTTATATCCATGTTCCCAGACTAATTTCTGTTTAGTGGCTTATGTCTTTAGTAAATAGTATCAAATTTGTACTTGTATCCAAGGTAATAACATGAAATTCAACAACACTTTATTGTTTTGGAATCTAAGTTACTTAGCTTGTATATAATTTGATATTAAGCCATCAACTATATATACTTTAGTCATCTCAGTTTTATGTTATTAATGTAAGAATCTTTGATAAATAACAAACCATAATATGACTTCTCTATTTACTTTCACATCTTCACTAAATGTGATTAATTTTATTTACTATAGAAATATCTACTGCAAGCTTAAATAATCAATGAGTAACATAACAGAGCAAGTCTTTAGTGAGGAGCATCAGATGTGCATCAAACCATCATCTAACTATCCTTAAATATATTTTTTTTATTTAATCAAGATATTTACATGTAGCATAAAACTGGTATCATTAAAAACATATAATTTCTGGCCTAGTATCAAACTTATATAATTATAGAAGCAAGTTATATTGGGTTTTAAAACAGAGAATATTTTTGAATTTTAATTTATTAACTAGTAAAAGTAGCTGCTGAATGTGTGAATTCAAATCTAATGCTATTCAGTAAAGAAAGCCAATTTCTAGAAAACAAATCTTGGTATTTGAATGTAATAATTACTCAACCTTAAAATAAATGACTTCACAGTAAAGAGAATAGACGAAATTACTATTCGTAATATAGACATTGGCAGTAAACAGAGAAAATATATGATGCTTTATTTAACATAAGTTTATTAAAAATTAAATATGATTTACTTTTATTTTCCATATTTTTACCTTACCATTAATGTCATAATTTTATAATGATTTAAGTATCATCAAATTTATTATTAACACCTCTAAAATCATAAATAGTTTTTATTACTTCTCACATATTGAAACTGCTATTTTTTCTTTCAGTTAATAACTGTACGAATTGAAATACAAGGCTTTCATTGTTTCTCATAATGATCTTTCAAGTCTTGTTTTGAATGAGACTTCTCTACATATCCATGTAGCCATGTAATTCTATGAACTCATTGCTATTGAAAAATTTGCACTAATCTTTATTGAAGAGAAATTATTCGTTATTTTAGTACTTATATTTAAATTTAAATTGTTTAATGACCACATGTTATCATAGCTATAATTATATGTACTAGTCATCTATATATTGTTACAATCAATAACATTTAATCAAAGTTTTATTTTCATTAAATATTATTACGTTATGTAAATTTGTTTCATTAATAAAAATTGATGTAAAAAATTATTAGAATACCTGATGAATGACAGCTATGTATATTATGATCATGTAATTCAGTTTAATGATAAGCTAAATAAAACATTTTTTTGAAATTTACAACATTCTCTGTAATGGGTTGAAAAAATAAGATACTATAGGAAAATGATCTGTGGTAAAAAACATAGTCTGTGGAATGTTTTTTTAAGAAGAAAATTGTGAAAATGACACTATTAACCTGTAGTTCATACCAGAAATTATAACTGTTCAAAATGAATGTTTGTTTTAAGTTTATGGATAGAAGGAGGAGAGACCTATGGATGATTTTACATTGTATTAGAGAAAGCTTTTAAGCTTTAAAAAATATCTCAGGAATACCTCAAGTGAAAATTGAAGTGACTCATTAAGATTAAATAGAAATTATAAAATTAAAGCTCTCTATGTGTCCGACGTTTTTTGGAAAACTTGAAGCAGTAGTGGAAGATCGTTTGTTGTAGATAGAGAATAGATTGCCAAGATATAACAAGCATATGATTGCAGAATAAAGGATTTGATCTGTATAAATATTAATCGGATTCATTGAATTCAAGTTGATTCAAGTGAATATTCTCTTGTTGATTGATTATTAAATTTGAAAAGCAAAATGAAATTCAAATACATGTTGAAATTTTTTAATTTATATTTTACATCTTTGTGAGTTTGTAAAGAGGAATGCATTTCCTCAGATTGTATAATATATTCAGATATTTTTAGTTGTAAGAAAGACTTACCAAAGACTTGTCAAATGGAAGATTTAATATGAACAATAGGAATGTGATCAATAGAAATAATCTTCAGTTTTATGGTAATTGCACACGGTTTTTTGAAAGCTTCTCATAGTTCCTTTGCATTACAATTTTATAGAAATCAGACTCATATATGAAAACAGTAATGCGCTTGACACTGTGAAAATTTTATGAGTTTTTTCAAATAAAAAAAATCTGACAAAATATAGATTGTTTGTCATAATGATAAAATGAATTTGCTCCAGAATTCATTTGGTATGATATATATATATTTGTGTAAGACTTATTCTAAAACAAATATTAAAAATGGAGTCATGTAAATATAGAACTATTGTTAGATCAACAAACCCCTAATGATATTTGGCATATTACTTTAATGTTGTAATGATAATGTAGGAAACTGTTGAGAATTTACAAAACATATATTATGAGTTTTAGCAGCAGTTTTCTTGAACAAAAACACACTGTGAAATAGTAAGTGTTGCACAGAGCTCTTTCATTTTTCAGATTCTGATTCCAAAGAGGTGCAAAAAGACCAAATCATTAAGAATATCAATGTTAAAAATACATTACAGATAAACCATGTATTTTTAACTTTCTAATTATATTTTTTTTGCCAGAGAACTCTTTGAAGCAGATAATTCATTATTCAGTATCCAAATTAGAAAAATAGGAGCGAGTATCTTTTTCTGAAAATTTTCTGATGGATTAAGGAATTTGTTTAATAATACTGTTTGTGCAATTTCCATGTATACATGTTTTACTTTTTTTTTTTTAATTTTAAAAAAAATATGTGATTAGAAAAATTCACATTTTCTATAGCATTTGAACAAAATTAATAGCTGAATCCATTTAATGTTCTTAATAGCAAATACAATTATTTTTTTATTATAAAGAATTATAACAAATTAACATCTGTTATTTTATAGACTAGTTAACAAAGGAAATGCTATATTGTGAACCATATTACTAATTTTTAAAATTAATTATGCATCAAAAATTATTGTAAATCATATTTTCACTTCTAAAAAAAGTAAACATGAGAACTATTTAAAGTGAATTATAGTTTTCTTTTTGAAATAATATTGATAGCACATAAAACTTTACTATCATCATGATCATATTATCTGCCACAAAGCAAATCCTTCTCACTTAACCAGATCACATTCACTATGCCTTTCTGTTTCCCAATCAGCTACTTTCATTCAAATGTCTCCAATCCTTTATAGGTTCTTCTTCTTTAAGATGATCAATGAACTCCTTTCTTTCTAATGTCTCCAATCTCTTAAAACACATCAATCATAATTCTCTATCCAAATTCAATTCCTATTACTTTTCATATAAATAACTCAATAAATAATTTTTCAAGTCATTTTAAACACTTCTGTACTGTTATATTACATATTTCTGCACTGTTAATCTTATTATTCCAATTAAATATTTCCATTAACATCAAAATCCTTATTTCTAAAACTTTTCTTTTTTACCCCCAATTATTCCATTTTTGCTCTATACAAATATACACTCTAAACAAAATATTTAACTAGTCTCTTCCTTGAATTTAATCTGACGTGATGAAATACCTTCCATGTTAATTAAAAACCTTAATCATTACACTTTCAATTCTAATTTTTTATCATGCATTTATTATCCAAGTTAATAAATATTTAAAAAGTATTAACCTTTCCAGATTTTTCTCCAATAGTTTTTCTTTATATTTTTTTGTCATAAATGATTTTCAATATTTTAGTTTTATTTGCGCTTAATTTATTCATCAGGTTTTGATAATCCCACAAACCATTTTCTTGATCTTTATATACACAATCAACATATCTTGCCTTATCATTCAAATCTGACAAACTGAATATTTTTATACCAAAAACCAAGTTCATTGTTATCAAAATAACTATCATTAATAACTTTAAATGTATAATAAAACAAAATCTCTTAAGAATTAACAGCAATTCCTTATAATGTCTATATCCTATTTCTTAAAAATTTCCTATTACATATCTCTTTTTCCATCTATATACTTCTTTATCAAAACTATTCAATAAAGTAATACAGTATATACTATTACAAGTAATTTCAAAATCAATAAATAAAAAATTAACCTTTCTCTCTTTAATCTTTCTAAATATATGTGAATATATATCTCAACAATAATTATCACTTTTCAATTACATCTCTTGCTGTTCTATATTTTTCAAATCCAAATTATTCAAATAGAAACAATCTAATCTTGAAAATATGAGATTAGGATATTTTCTTTTTTGGAATTGGAGAAATTCTAATATCTATTCATTTTATCAGGGTCATAACAAGAGAATAAATACAAAAATAATAATATTTTAAAAATAATTAAATTAGTAACATATAATATCTAAATAATATTATTTTTATAAAGTGCAGTCGATATTGAAATAAATGAGAGAATGCAAATCTCTCAAGCGCTTATGACTACAACCAGCCAATCAAATATATATCTAAATAAAATAAATAAAAAAATTTGCATATGTTTTTAATGGAAAAAATACCCCCTGCCACTCTTCTTTAATTAAAAATTGTTCAATTCTTTAAATGGATTTTTCATTCACTCCTAAAATTTTTCTGAATAATCCTTTAATTAAATGAGAATACAATAAGCAAAAATATTTGGAGAATCTGTTCTTTCACCT
Organism: Epiperipatus broadwayi; assembly: GCA_028023455.1. Taxonomy (NCBI): domain Eukaryota; kingdom Metazoa; phylum Onychophora; class Udeonychophora; order Euonychophora; family Peripatidae; genus Epiperipatus; species Epiperipatus broadwayi. The sequence goes on from JAQFVV010006204.1 coordinate 2,041,917, forward strand.
TAGTTATGAAATAAAGTATTTCTCAAGTAGTTTAAATATATTGAAATTCACAAGTGATATAATGAATGAACTTTAAAAATATTACTATTAATATATTGCTAGGCTCCAAAGCTTTATTTTTCCACAAAGCAATTACTTGAACATAAATAATACACTGGAAATTAAGGCATTACAAGAAGTGATATTCGATGTTAATAAACTTTGCAATAAAAAATATTTTACTTGTGCTATTGAAGAAATATGTCCTTTGTTTGATCATTAAAATTTTCTCTGATTAAATTCATTTTTTATTTTGGATAAGTTTTTCAAGAATGGCTATTGCAGCTGAACCAAACATAAATGAGCTATTTTGTAGTAGTTTGCCTAATGATAATACTTGTCTAACATATTAATTTGTTATGATTTTTTATTTGTTTAGGAGTTTTAATTTGTCTAAATGAACAAGCAATCCCTTTGCTTGGACTTCCAAATTTATTGCAAATCCAATTTTGTTTTGATAAGTTCTTGGAGTATGACTAATGCAACTGAAACAGACATCGTTCAGCTAATGATAATATTTTTCCAGCAATTAATATGCTATGAGTTCTATACATTTATAAATTTTTATTAGTTATATTATATTTCAATTTATTTTGTTCCAATTTTCTGCATTATTTTAGTTGTTGTCTTTTTATTAATTTTTTTTAATACATATATTTCTTTTTATAATAATTTTAATAAATCTATAAATTACAATATAAAAAATGTAAGGTTTAGAATATATAAATTTATTCACAGACCGAGTAAGTCTGAATACATTACTGTAATTCTCAAGTCAGATTCATGAAAAATCATTGTAGCAAACTTATAAATAATGCCCACTTTCCCACATTAATGTTAATTCATCGAATATTGGTTAGATTTGTTAAAATGATTCTTTAGAAATCTGATTTGTAAGTTATAATAATGTATTCAGATTTACTTGGTCCATGAATAAGTTGATATAATCTAAACAATTTTGCATTTAATAATCATAATTTATGTGCAAATTTATTAAAATTTCATCTGAGTTGTTATTTAAAGTTGTAAACTGGCTTGATTAATAATTATAAAAATCAGTGTTAATATGAAAGTTTCACACTTTTGTAATATTGATGCTTGGTTTATTTACCATTTAAGAACCTAATGATCAAATAAAAAATTATCTTTTTATCTAAACAATGAATTAGCACTAATGTAAGAGAACAGGCTTTGTCTATAACAGGGAATACAATGTCCCAAAAATAGAGATAAATTTACTAGCAAATTTCTTCAAATGTGGAAACTGCACAGAATTCAAAAATTTATAAAAATGATCAAATTTCCTTCCTTGTATTTCTCTTTTAATATGATCATTTTCCTGAAGTTCAATAATTTCTATTTGAATTTGACTTGGGAAATCTGCATATCACAGTGAAATGGATTTTGAAACAATCTAATTTCCTTAGTACAGGCAACTAAATCAGCAAATCATTTCTGATGCTGTTTTAAATCAGAAACAATTAAATTTATAAATGTGAAATTGAAATTCTGTTTAATCTTTTTTATGCAATTCTGAATAGTATGGCATATGAGCAAAATTACAATCTTTAATTTGACTTTACAAAAGAAACGTTTTTGCTATGAATGCCTTGATATGAGAAAATAAATCATAAACTAAGTTATTTTCACCCTGCAACTTTAAAATCAATTGGTTCATGTGGCTCACCAGATCTGCAAGAAATGCCTATTTTCAAAGCTACTCAGTATTGATAAGAGTGGCTCATAATGGTTTTTCTCAGTAAGAGAACTATCAATTTCATTCCTGAACTGAAAGAAGCATGAAAGAACCTTGCCACAGTTAAGCCATCAATCTACAATATAATATGTCAAAATCAACATGCTCAAAATCACATTCGGTGAAAAAAGGCTGAAACTGGCAATGATTAAGTGTGTGAGAGTGAATGAAATTTACCATAAAAACAACATTTCATGACACAGCTCATATCAATGGGTTTTGTGCTTGTTAATGGATAATAAATGAAAAAACATTGATATTCTTGCATCCTTGCAAGTTTTTGTGATTAGTCCAACTAAATATATCTTTGTGCCATTCATGTTTTTCCTACATCAACTGTTACATATGGCAAATGATTCCAATCTAAATTATATTCTGTTACTGTTTTCTGCACTTCTTTAAAGATATCCTCTCCTATTGTAGTGTCATGAAAACTGCAAAGTGATGCTAATTCCTGTGTGACAGTAAGTTCAAAGTTGAGGCCACAAAAAATATTAAGAATTGTGAGGTATACAAATATCAGTTGATCATCCAATGTGACAGAATGCTGAATGAATACTTTGTCTACAATTTGCTGAACAATACTATTTCCCATATTTTAGATCTACCATGCAACAATATTTGTCCAAGACATCATTTAAAAAAGATTGTTTTTCTGGACACATAGCGCAGTCTTTGCCTCTGTCATATACTCTTTGATGATATTGCCATCAGTAAATGGTTTCTCTCTTTTATCCAACACTTAAAAGCAACCTTATACCTTATTAAGCTTAAAGCTTCATTTTCTGAATTTGCCTTAGTAAAATGAACTTGCTGAGAATATAGACAGTGACTTAATGATTCAAATTTATCTGAATTCTGCGTTCATTTAAATTGAAAAACAGCAAAAACAGGTTTTGTTTCATAATGACAGCCTATATTGTATTCTTTTAAGATAACAATACTGTCTTTACAAATCAGAAATACAGCTTTATCCTTTGATTTTGATTGTATGAAGAAGTATTTTATTTTCCATTTTTCATTACATTTACCATCAATTTTTATTTTATTTTCCCAACTCATATTAAAACTTATAATTACAAAATTACTAAAATTATAAATGTTCTGTAGGAGCAAATATTAAACAAGGCAAAACTCTCCATACAGTGGTGTCACACTGTGCCAACCAGAATAATCAATGGATGCCAGAAGGCTTGTGCATACAATCCCTATCTAGTGCCTACTCATCCAATATCCTCAGACTGCAATCCCTATCTAGTGCCTACTCATCCAATATCCTCAGACTAGTTTCTGGCTTGTGGCCTTCATCAGTGAGAAGCCTTGGATCTGAGAGCACTGCACCTAGATCTTAGGATCTAATGCAACCCTCCAGCAGTGCTCTCAGATCCAAGGCTCCTCACTGATGAAGGCCACAAGCCAGAAAGTAGTCTGGGGATATTGGATGAGTAGACACTGATAGGGATTTTATGCACAAGCCTTCTGGCATCCATTGATTACTCTGGTTGGCACAGGGTGGCACTACTGTATGGAGAGTTTTGCCTTGTTTAATAACAATTATGTACTAGTATAAGAGATGGTGATTATGTGATGTTTAGTGGTTTAACACCAATCCTGCCTAATAGGATAGTGGTTGCTATGGTTGTTAAAGAGCCAAAGACACCAAAATGTATAGGTGCTGAACTGAGTTCAGACCCATATCACTATATAAGCTATTGAGCTTAGATTGAAAACATTATTGTTTTCCAATTTCATTCTCATAGTTTTGTAATTAAGTAGAGATAAAAAAATGGCTGCTGGAGGGTTTGGAGTTTTTAAATATTTGTGATGTACTTTGTTTTATTTCATAGAATAAATTGAATTGTAATATGTAGACTATATAAACTATATTCATAGAGCAGGTATGTTTGAATACATTATTATAATTCATGTCAGATTCCTAAATAATTATTTAATCAAACTTGTAGAGCCAGTATCTCCAAACCACACCCACAATATGATTTTATCCAGCCTGTGAAAGAATTGTGTGAAAATATACCAATTAAACTAATTTTCCAATGAGAATCTGCAAAAAGCATGGGGATGTTGACACTGAATACTGCAAGAATTCTTATGAACAATCAATCATAATGGGTAGCAACAGATACTAAATACCTAAAGGCTAGCAACAAACCTATAGATTCAATTTAAAGATCAAAATCACAGTACAAGAGCCACCTACAACACCGTGAATTTATACTGCCAATCAAGGCCGAACAAGAATGAAGAAATATCCCTGATGTATATAGTTTTTTTTTCTTTTTCTCATGAGTCATAGCATCAGCAGGGAAGTGAACCTGCTAACGCAAGTATTAATAAATTTGCAAATAATATTAATTAGTCTGGCAATATTTTCGATTTAAAAAAAAAGGCAATTGTTTCCAAAATTATAATAAATAGTGAAAATTGTCTGACTGAATTGTCTTTTTGTTTTTAAAACACTAATACTGAAAATTGTTTAAATTTTTCGATTTAAATAAATAATTGTTTACTTTGAAAATAAATTGCTTGATAATAAATAGTTAAAATAGTTTCATTAAATTTCCTTTTTTTTTTTTAATCACAAATATTAAAAATTATTTATTTGATTTTTTCTATTTAGTACTTTCATGTACTGTATTTCATTTCCACTAAATAAAGTTATAGATTATCATTTTGCAGTAAATAAACTTAGAAGTTATCATTTTTCCGAATTGGATTAAGTTTGTCAGAAGCTCCCATGCAAATGTTATTTTCCAAGATCAAATTTTGGAAATACATGATATAATATCAATAAATTTTCAACACAATTTTAATTAATGCATTCAAAATCTGTCAACATCCCCATGCTTTTTGCAGATTCTCATTGGAAAATTAGTTTAATTGGTATATTTTCACACAATTCTTTCACAGGCTGGATAAAATCATATTGTGGGTGTGGTTTGGAGATACTGGCTCTACAAGTTTGATTAAATAATTATTTAGGAATCTGACATGAATTATAATAATGTATTCAAACATACCTGCTCTATGAATATAGTTTATATAGTCTACATATTACAATTCAATTTATTCTATAAAATAAAACAAAGTACATCACAAATATTTAAAAACTCCAAACAAGAAAAATCTTGTGTGTGGAATTTACATGTAAAAATAACAAATTAAATAAAAATAAAAATACAATCAAAAACTCAAAATAGAAAAGAACAGTTTAGAAAATAAATAAAATTAATTAAATAAATAAAATAAATGCCAAAATTAATACATACTACACAACCATTGACATAAATATTTTTTGAAAGATACATAAGAAATATTATTCAGATCAATTGAACATTCATATACAAATTTATTAAACAACTTTGACCCAGAATAAACATATTGTCTTCTACTAGATTCCTTAAAAAATTTTGGTAAAGATAATTGAAATTTATTAGAAAGACGAATATTTAGAACATAAACTCTAGAATTCAGAAAACGTTTAGCACAAAAAATATCAAAAATAACTCTATATTGATATACATGATTTACATCAAATAAACCAAATGCAATATAAATATCTCGAACAAAAGAGGAACGAGATCTACCAAAGATAATGTGCAAAGTATAATTTTGCAAAACATGCAAAGAAGATAAAATATATGGAGAGGCATTACCCCAAATAATGATATTGTAAGATAAAATACTCTGATAACAGGCAATGTAAATAAAAATGAGAGCAGACCTAGGAAGAAATTTAACTAAATAATAAAACATATAGTTTAAATTACGTAACCGTTGACAAAGATATGTAATACGATTTGTCCAGGACAATCTGGAGTCAATATATATTCCCAAATAACAATAATTATCTACCAAAGAAATATTCTCACAAGTACATATACTATTAAAATGCAAAATATACTTATAGCAAATTTTATTCTTAAGAGAGAAAAAAGTACGCTTGTAAGAAAAAAGAATACCGTTTGTTTTATCTAAATTGACCAACAATGATGCCAACTATTTACCAACTGAGTCCAAATCCTCATTCACTAATTTTTCAAGAAGATTATAAGAAACAGCATTACAAGATAAAGCAATATCATCAGCAAAACCAAAAATCTTAGAATGTAATTTCAATGAAAATAAATCATTAATATAAATTAAAAACAATAGAGGACCAAATACTGAACCTTGCGGAACTCCAGAATTAATCAAGACCACATCACTGATAGTGCCATAAATATTAGTAAACTGTTTCCTGTCATTTAAATAACTCTCCAACCAACTACCAATAGATCCATGAAAACCATAGAAGTAGCAATGCTTAATCAAAATATTATGATTAACAGAATCAAATGCTTTAGATAAATCAAGATAAATAGCCAATGTTTTATGTTCCTGATCCAATGAAGATGTTAAATAATGAACATGATGTTTTAAAGCATCTAATATATTTCTGCCAGGAAGAAAACCATATTGATAGTCAGATAAAATTTTATTTTTAAACAGAAATGACAACATTTGATCCTTAACAATCATTTCCAATAATTTAGAAAAAACAGAAATAATAGCAATTGGCCTATAATTAACTATAAGAGTAGAATCACCCTTTTTATAAACAGGAATAATAACATTAACTTTCAGACATTCTGGAAATGATCCAGACTGCAAAGATAAATTAAATAAATGAACCAAAACAGGCAAAAATGCAACTTTATTTTCTTTAAGCATCTTAGGTGTTATACCATCAAGTCCAAAAGAAGTGACATTTTTTAAACTATCAATTGCTACAGACAACTGAGATTCAGAAACATCAGAATATAAAAAAGAATTCAAACTTGAATAAGAAAACGAAATCTGCTCAGGCACACCATGCATTGATAAATTTGCAAAATACTCATTAAACCGATCAGCTAAATATTTTTCATTATTCTGTAATTCAATTAAACTTTCATTACATTTAACACATAATTAATAACCATAATTTATTTACAAACTTTAAAATTATTAGAATTTCTTCTAGTCCATCATTTAAAACTGTAACATGGCTTGATTAATTATTACAAAAATCACTGCTAATATAAAAGTTTCATGCTTTTATAGTATTAGTCTTTTGTTCATTTACCATTTAAGAATTTCAGGATCAGATAAAAGTGACCACTTTCATCTGATCATTAAATTGACATTAAAACAAGAAAGAGAATGGGCATAGTTTATATGTTTATCACCATCATTCTTTAGGAATCTGATTTGTAAATTATAATAACATATTCGGATTTATTTGATCTGTGAATGAGTTTTATTCAATACACTTTTTTTTTTATTTTACATCCATTTCTTCATTTGGTAATCATCTTTAATAAATAACAAAAATAAAAAATAGACCACTACAGAGACCTTTCAAACAGTCTCTTGTAAATAAACAGTGAAGGAGAAGACTATAATAACAAGGCTTTCCAAATGTCAGATGGTGAGAGTTTGATGTTTTTCCATCCTTGTTTTATAAATAACATATTCTTATAACTTCTTGATTCTTTATAATTCATAAATAAATTCACTGTCTTCAATTAAAAAAACTATATATATAATTATTATCATTGAATATATACAGTAACTTATTATAGCATGCCTTACTGAACTACCTTATGAACTATAAACTAAAGTTTATGCACACATATATTCATAGTCATTATATTCAACACACTTATTCGTAAAATGTTTTTTAATTATAATGACTTTGAATTCATGATTTTAACTCAAGGGGTATGTTCAATACTAATAATTAATATTTTTGACAAGGAAGTTATACAATGCTTTCTCCAAAAATCACAATATTTTCAAATCAATATCTACATAAATATTTAAGTGGTATTTTGTATTATTTTAAATTTGTTTACTAATTATAGCAATGATATGCACCTTTTATCATTTATCATATTAGATTATTATAACCAACATTAGCTATAACCCATAAATAAGACTAATTATTGTAATTATAGATGAAAAAGTTAAAGATGACTGTTACATTAACAATGCAGCTAATGTGTACAATCAAATTGTTTCTGCATATATCAATCAACTTTTGGTATTTTTAGATTGTTTGACATTTGGTAGTGTTTTTTTTTTATAAACACAATGCTAAATTGTTGCTATTAATTGTATTCTGTTCTTGATCAAATTCTCATTAAATTTGACAATACTGCAGCTTTTTAGTACCTATAAAATTATTAGGTATATAAATGAGGTCTGCCTCTCCTGTAAACTTTGCTACAAAATATTTTTTATAAAATCTATTATACTATTTACTTATTTTATTTGTGCAATATATTTGTTTATTTCACATTCTCTAATAGTAAATTTCTTACCATCATAATCAGCAATATGGAGAACATAGCCAATTGAACTAACAATCTTGCCATCATATGTTTAGAATCATATGTTTAGAAACTTATGGAGCATTTTTAAATGAAAATTTTCTAAACTGCTTAAAATTGCCATGAGATGAAATACATACCTCACTTCAAGAGAATAAATTTGGGTAAATAATATCCCTATACACAACTAAATTTGTTGAAATAGCCCATAGTTATGTCATTTTGATGAAATATATAAACTTTTACCTTGTTGTTCTGTAGTATTCAAAGCTACCTTGCTCTCAGTATCTAAGTCTATTGAAATATTTTAATTTAATCATATTTTCAAGACATCGGTTATTTAAGCTAAATATTGCATAATATATATTTTTCTACAGTTGCATTGAAATGTTGGGAACATTCTGTATGTTACTTTTTAAAAAATGGGCAAGAATAGCACAATCATGAGGAGATTACAAATCTAGATGTCATCGAAAATCACTGTTTTTACTTTTGCTATTAATTGTATCGAATTAACAAACTTATATCGCATCTTGATACCAGTTTCATGAAGCTACTTTAAAACTGTTTCAATGACTACTGGGATAAAAATGCAAAAAAAAAAAAGTGGATATAGTAAAGATGCTTGTTAAATATTAGTTTCTTTTCCACATTTTAGAAATTCCATCAAGAATAATATTTCCACACATAAAATCATTTAATAGCTGCATAGTAAAATAAACTTTGAAAACAATTATGATAGTTCATTTCAAACAGTCCCTCAAACTATTTTGCTTAACTGGGTCAATTTTTTTGCCAAATTGATAAAAGCAATATTTAAATATTGTGCTATCTTTTTATATATATATATAAAACCTTTATTAATACAATAAATATTTACAATTTATACAAGTAATTAAACAAATGATAAATATGTTACAGTTTTGTATACCAACCCCAAAGAGTTTGATATATTCCACTATTAAGACAAAAAGTCTGCAGGCAATTAACTAGTTATCCTAAACTCAAGGAGGTTGACTTGTATCACTACACTAGAAGGAGATTCTAAGACATGCAACTCAAATGAGCAAAGCATGTAACAAAATGATTAATTAGCCCAAGGAATAAGCCACACATAAGAATTAAACCTTTATTCAAGACAAATGTTCATCTGATAATCTCACATAGAGTTATTCCAGGACCACCCCAGATTCAATTCATCATCTTCCTTGGAAAATATCTCAGACATTGATTGAAATAAGTTTCCCAATCGCTGTAGAGTTTTTTCAGCCAATTGAATTTCTTGTTGTCAAATATCATAGTACATCGTATATACCATATTGTCTTAAGGGTATGCACAGTCACCATTGCATTGTGAGGGTTAAATTTCTCAATGTATTGACTAAGCAAAAATTTTAAGTTTATGATTGGCCTGTGAAACACTTTAGCTCTTATCTGCCTAAATGCCGAACATTTTTTGAATGGATGCTGAAAAGTCTCATTATTATTTGCATTTCACAGAGGCAAAAAGCATGTCTCTAATGCTGTTTAATTCCCTAAAACTAAACTAAATCTCTTGTAACCACTCATCTGTAACTAAAAGTAACCTATTCAATAAAATCTTTTTTAAAAAAAAAAACTCTTACAGATGTAGATAACAATGATATTCCTCAATAAAGTCTTCTCTTTCTTCTTTATTATCTGAAACAATAATTGCATCTTTAAAATTCCAGTAGCATTTCAAAACTCAAAATAGATATTAGAAACTTTAGCCTCTCCATTTTTAAGATAATAAAGAGCTAATTTAAATTCAGCAAACTGGACATTTCTATCTAAATCTAAGTGAACTATTAGGATGAATATATATTAAATGCTGTGATCTAAATTTTTGAATCATTATCACTAACATATGAAAAATATCCCTACTATATCAGGTCATTCATTGATTTCTATGCATCTAAAAAACATTTATATCAACCATAATCAGCAAAAGATCGTATTTCCTTTTCAGCTTTATTAATGATTCTTGAGTGTAAGTCATCGAACTACCATTTTTAAATCCATGTATTTTTTTATAAAGTTCTGCATTAATTTTATTAGTCTCCCAAATAAAGAATATAGTAGTTTTTATTTTATTTTATTTTATATCATCAACAATACAATCATCATTGTAGAAGCAGTATAGAATGCTCTTTTTTACAATATAACACAATCTGTCCAAGCACTGAAAGTAACAGAGACAAACCATGTTTCATGGGTCTTAAACTCCAGTGTCCATCAGAGCATCACAGGAGTTCATAAAAAGTTTGAGCATCAGACATGACAGCTCCAGAGTCTGCAACTTTATGGTTACATGAAGGATACAGTTTATGTGCTAGGTATATCAATATACTTTCAACTTTTTCTGTACTTTGTGTTAAAAGCTACTTAAAAATATATAAAATATATTACTATAAACTAGTATTTTGTTCTTTAAAAAGTGGAAGAAAAAATTGTAAATAAAATTTGTTAAAAAAGTGGATGGAGGGGGGGGGCGCAATTTTATCTTAACTACAGAATATTTTGAGACTAGTAATTACATCTCATTCAAGAAAAACGCAAATTTGAATTAATGCTCTGTAACACTAATTTAAATCAAAAGATAGTAATCAAACTTGATGGTAATCAGTCTATCAAAATAAATAAGCTATCAATATGTTAATTCTTTAACTCCCCAAAGATAAAAAAAAAAAAGTCATTCCAAACACTTAGCAAAAGACTAATATTACACATAGATAAAACATTTGAAAACAAATATAAAAAAATGAGAATAGTATATACAAGTATAAATATGACTGTGTGTGTGCAAATATAGGTTGATTTATTTAATGTCTAATAAAATTATGAGGAAACACTTAAAATTTTCACAAAGATCAGGCTATTAGTTTAGCATGAGAAAGACTTTCTCAACTTAAAGTTTTGACATAGTTTTAAATACATTACTATACACGCAGCATGCATTTTAAAGTTAAAACTGAAAAAAAAAATAAACGCAGAATAATAAGAAAGAACCTGATGGTCGTGACGACCTTATTTTTCGTATATTTTAATTAGTTCCGCCATTTGCGTTTTTTTCTCAGAAAATAGCAACTAAAAAAAAAAAATTTGAAACAGATTTGTCACTATATTTTTAAAATATACTGTAGTTGAATCTACACACTCTTTACACCTATTATTTAAAAGCTAATAGAGACCTTATTGCGTGTAAAAAAAAAAAAAAGATAACTGCCAAATGTCATTACAAAACTAACATGATCTTTACTGGGAAAAAGGAAAAGAAACAGAAAAAAAACCTAAACAATCAATATTTATTCATTTAATATAAATAAATATTTATTGATTCGTTAATACAGATTTTAAAAATGTATTCCAAATGAAAAAAGATATTACAACTAGTATTTATTGTTAATGATGGGTAAAAAAAAAATATTACAACAGATGCTAAAAATATACATAAAAATCATGCTTATATATATATTGTAAATATGATTAAACAGACATTAAAACTAATAGTAATTGTTATCTATTAGCCTAATTTAAAATTAATAAAAAAAATATTAATTCATGATATATTGTTCAGGAGTATGTAAAATGTTCAAGCACCTGAAGTGGTAGCGTTGAACTGTAACCTATGGATCTTTAGTTCTTGTATCTGCCATTCTACTACCGTTGTACTAAATTATATACATTTAATTTTTAAATAATAAAATTTCTGATATCTTCTGTTTTAATGTTGTGTTGGAAAAAACTATATAATAAGACTAAAATATGCTAATTCCATAAACCTCTTTAAATTAAAAAAAATATTTACCAAAAAAAGGTGTGGAAACCAATACTTTTGGAATAATGTTGTTAAATGTATTTTTTATATATACATTCATATTATTAATCAGTCTACTGATAGAAGATTGTGAAATGATTTTGGATATGAAAATATATATTAAGCATATAAAAATATATATTAAGCAACAGTGCCTGCCCCCCCAATCCCTGTCTTCTTCAGATGATAAAAATTTGGGTTCATCGATTGTATCGAATACAAAGGATCTTTTCTGTGACTTGTATTTTTTCTTCCATTGTTATTCCCACCCTCACCTTAGAAATAACAGAACTGGGTATGACCAGTAAACCTTAAACTTCAGATGTAGTCATTCTACAACCATATTAAATGATGCAAGGCATTATCTTTCATCATTTAAGTTATCATAAATCTCTCTCTTGTAATCAGTTCCCTTTTTACAATAACTATGACAATAGGATTGTGTCTGTGCCACTGCATTCTATCATTTAATTTGTCATATCTGATCTTGCCTAAAGAAGTGTGGACTATTCCAGATTCATTGCCTTACTATCCAATGGGGGTGAGTCCTTCGTTGGGGTTCGCGCTCTGAAATTTAAGTGTTCCCAGTAAGGTAAGGGATCTGATAATAAATAGTCAGCCTTTTTGGAGGCAAGGCAGAGAGTGTTAACTTCTGTCAAGCTGAAGGACTGAATGTGCTCTCCAGTGAAACCTCTGCCTACAGTAAGAGTATCTTCACTAGTCACTAATGATATGTCTATGCAGTGAGGCAAGTCTACCTAGGACTGTAAACTGCTACAACTGCATTCGACCCTGTCTGAGGGCAGCTGGAAGACTCTTACAACTCACGATGCAGGCTAATCATATAGCTGGAAGTGATTTCCATTACTCGGTGTGACTATCTCATCATTAATTATATTAAATTATAAACTATTGATTAACTAATGTGTGTGTATTTTGTAATTAAACATTTTAATTGTTGAGCAGTTTGTCATTTTTTCTGTTAGTTTGGTACTGAACCTGAAAATCAAGCCAAACACAGTCAAACATAAAGAGAATTTTTCCCTCACAACTGGAAAAATTATAGTGCGTTTAAATAAATTTATAATTAAATGTATAAAGTAATATGTGAGTGCGTATATTGCTTTTTTTTTTTTTTTAGGAAAAAAAAGACATTCGCTGTGGTTACATTACAGTGATTATTAAAATCACTTAAAACTGTTTCGAATAAAATATTGATGACAAACATAAAGGCATATCAATTAGAAGCTACAACCAATCATGAGCTTTACTCGCAACATAGTGACAGAAGCTCACCTAGTGGTTTAAAGCTTCATTGTCAGCTGCAAACAGTTAAAAAATTAAGAGTAGTAATTCTGAAATAATAAAAAAATAAAAATTGATATGTACAGCTACAAACAGTAGTATAAAAATAATTATGAACGGTATTTCACATAAATAATTATGGCTAATACAATCAGCCCTATGGAAGCCTTTGACCCGGCTCAACCTGAGGGCTGGTCAAATTATAAAGAGTGCTTGATATTTTACTTACAGATTAAATAAATAAAAAAAGCCTGAGGTAAAGTTAGCCATAATTATGAACGGTATTTCACATAAATAATTATGGCTAATACAATCAGCCCTATGGAAGCCTTTGACCTGGCTCAACCTGAGGGCTGGTCAAATTATAAAGAGTGCTTGATATTTTACTTACAGATTAAATAAATAAAAAAAGCCTGAGGTAAAGTTAGCCACACCAATGACCCATAATAGGTCCGCAAATGTACAACATACTCAAGTCTCAATCTATTGCAGAAACCCCAGCTGACCTGGATTTAGACAAAGCATTGACAATTCTCACAGAGTATTTTCCTCCAAAACCCTTGACAATAATGCAGAGATATCACTTGACAATTCTCACAGAGTATTTTCCACAAAACCCTTGACAATAATGCAGAGATATCACTTCAATCTCAGCATTCGAGAACAGGGGAAACAGCTAGAGAACTTGCAACAAGAATCTGAACATTAGTATTGAAGTGCGATTTCATGAATGAAACACTTCATGATCATTTTATTTGTGGCATAAATGATCACAATTTAAGGCTGAAAATGTCGATGATTCCGGATTTAGATTTTGAAATAGTTGTATCTCAAGCAGTACTAGCTGAATCAATAATTAGTCAAGCTAACCCAATAAAAAAGATTACTAAGTATGATGCGCAAAAAATTTAAGCATAACACTGGGAAAATATTCAACCAGCTCAAAAAACTTGCTATCAAATAGTTTAAGGCTTTGCTATAGATGCAATAAGAAAATGCACATGCATACAAAATGCCCACACCTTTGCAGCATGTCAGACATATAAAGGCGGCATGTCTGAAATTGAAAAGACAGATGGCCGATATGAGAATAGAAAAACCTGGTTTCAAAAAATAATAACAATTATAAGAAAAATAAGCAAGTTGCTTGTATAAATCATATCAAAGACGACCAGTCTGGATTTATACACACTGTTATAATTAATGATACATCACTAAGAATGGAACTGGACACACACTATTTATAATGGAACTGGACACAGGGTCTGCTGCAGTGCCTATTGTTTCAAGAAAGACCTGGGCTATCATTAATAAAAAAAAATAATAAACATAAATTGCATCCTAGCATGTCAATATCAGACTATCAATGAAATAAAATTAAACTGTTGGGCCAAACAACAAAGAAAATTTACAATACCTACCAAGATTATGTAACTACCACTGGTAGTGGCATTAGGTAATCATAATGATTTAATAGGCTGTGACTGCTTCAGTCATTTAGACCTTAAAGTGACAAAAGTGAACTAGATCACAACATTAACAAAGATAAAATATGAGTACTCAGAAGTTTTCAATAAAATCATGGGTCTGTACTTAGAGCAACCTATCCATTTACCACTAAATGAAGACGTAAAACCTATCAGTTGTCGGTGCAGACCACTTGCACTAGCTTTGCACACTAAAGTAGAAGCAGAGCTCAGAAAGTGGAAAGCAGCAGGTATAATAGAGCCCATATCATATTCAGAATGGGCCATCCCAATAATACTAATCATCAAAGAAAATGGTGATGTATGAATATGTGGAGACTACTGATGCACAATCTGATAATTATCCACCTCCATCAGTCAAACAAATCCTATCTAAGCTGTCAGGTGGTAGGGTTTTTACCAAGATTGATCTAAAACATGCATACTTGAACTGCCTGTGGATGATTAGGCTGCAAAAGCATTATCAATAATAATCCATAAAGCGTTATCAAAATGAACTGCTTACGTTTTGGTATTTTGGTCACCCCAGCTATATTTTAGAGAATCATGGATGAACTGAATGGTGGAATCTCAGGGGCACTAACATATTTTTATGATGTTTTACTTTTGGCAAACACCAAAACAACTCCGGAGTGCCATCAAGAAACTTCTAGATAAATTCAAAGCTTCTGGCATTAAAATAAACTAGAAATGCATATTTGAAGCCAATGATCTTGAATTTCTGGGATACAAAATAAATGCTAGTGGAATTTACCCAATTCAAAAGAAAGTGCTGGTAATAAAAAAAGCTAAAACACCTGAAAATAAGAAGGAACTTCAGTCCTTTTTTTTCGAGTTCATAAATTATTGTGAAAGCTTCTTATACCATAAAACTGAGGCTGCTGAACCACTTTATAGACTACTAGACAAAAGGACAGCTTGAAAGTGGGACAATAAGCATGACAAAGCATTCAATATGATAAAAAATTTAATATCAGATCCTATAGTGCTAGCATATTTCAACCCAAAAAAACTGGTGTTGATTTGTGATGCAATCACCAGTAGGAACTGGGGCAGTGTTGACTCATAGAAATAAGGATGGAACACACAATCCTATTGTGTTTGCATCAAAGTGCCTCTCTAGAGCTGAGAAAAACTACACTCAAATAGATAGACACCCTGGCTCTGATCAATGGAATCAAAAATTTTTATGACTATCTATATGATAGACCATTACTCTCATGGGGATATTTGCATCAGATAAGGGAATTCCTCAGCATGTCTCACCATGAATGCTGTGGTGGTTCAATTTCCTGTCAGGCTACAACTTTACCCTTAAATACATCAAGGGAAGGCATATCCCTCACATAGAAGCATTAAGTCAATTGCCTATAAAAGTGGAAGACAGTCCAACAATGTCATGCCAATCAATTTACATGATTGTTTAGATCCAAGCATACCACTGAACAGTAAGTCAGTGGTTAAGTTGACTAACAATGACCCTGAATTCCAAAAGCTACAAAATTGGGTCCAACAGGGTTGGCCTAATAAGAAACCAGATGAGTTCTACTCAGCCTACTGGATGCATAGGTTGGATTTCTCAACTGAATGTGGCTATATTACCTGGAGATCCAGTGTTGTAATACTACCATCTGGACATTCCTACATGCTCAGTTTGTTGCATTATGGGCACCTGGGATAGTCCAGATGAAGATGCTGACAAGATCCTACATTTGGTGGCCTACCTTAAATGCTGACATTGAAGCCAAAGTCCACTACTGCTGGCAGTGCAAGATGGATCAGAACATGCCAGCAAAAGACAAAAGAGTCCAGTGGCCCAAACCTGAAGAGCCCTAGTCTAGACTCCATTTGAACCATGCAGGCCCTTGGAAAGGCAAGCTGCTGTTGATAGTGGTTGATTCATTCTCCAAGTGGCTAGAGGTAGTGGAGGTACCATCACTTCACTCCATGTGGGGCCACCATATTATTTGCCACCCATGGTCTTCCTAGAACATTAATGACTGATAATGGTACAACTTTTTCAGCAAGTGCATTCAAAGCCTTCTACAATAATAACATCGAGCTAGTGAACAGGCCTCCATTCTCTTAATTGTTATTAAAGTATATA
This sequence comes from Epiperipatus broadwayi, assembly GCA_028023455.1. Taxonomy (NCBI): domain Eukaryota; kingdom Metazoa; phylum Onychophora; class Udeonychophora; order Euonychophora; family Peripatidae; genus Epiperipatus; species Epiperipatus broadwayi. Next base: position 2,058,823 of record JAQFVV010006204.1, read on the forward strand.
TCATCACCTAAATATGCTCGTATCCTTCATGAATTGATTAGTTCAATATTATAAAATATCATCTTAACTAAAAAGTTTTCCATCACTTTATTTTACATATATGTATAGTTACTAGTCAGTGTAAAAAATAAACACCAATATCAAAGTAATATATATATGTAAAATCCAATTATAACCAATGTTATATTAGAAATCTATCAAGAATTTTAATTAAAAAAAGTAAAAAAAAGACACTCATAAACTCAGAGATTATTTTAATAGTTAGTTATATGTTAATTTTTAAGACGATCTTTGAATTTGAGCAAGGATAATATGTGATCAAATATGCAAATTGTGAGAGAATGAGAAGAAAATGAGGAGGGGAAGAACTTACCACTAAAAAATACAATTCATGTTATGGAATAATATAGGAATATTTATCCATAAAGAATAGGTAAGATTTTAATTTCATTTAATAATAATAATAAATAATCACTCAAAAAATAAGTATGGCCATTCCAACTCCAAAAAGAGGAAAAAATTACTCTAGAAATGAGTTTTTCAATGACAATACCAACCAATCTGTGAACACAAATATACCATTTTTCTATTTACTTAATCTTTTACAATTCTCTTTCTGAAATACTTCAACACCGTGTCTAATTGTAGCTCTCCAATGTATTCTATTTTCTGCAATACTTCCCCAATGTAAACAGTTAAAATTGCACTTCTTTAAAATGTCATTGAGATAATCCTTATAACCTAGACAGGAACTACCTCTCCTATGAAACCCAAGTTCAGCATAAAACACTTTTTTAAAAAAGTCTATCATTATTCATTCATTTCATATGTCTCATCAAATGAAAAATATGATTTTTACAATAGTGGAAACAATAGTACAACATCCACAAAACTAAAGAACACATTAATTAGTTTTACAATTTTGCCATTATATTTTTGAAATTTTTCTATCACTTTTATATTATACAGATAGGTTGACTAAGTTTCATTTCCATACAGTAAATTAGTAAAATAATAGCTTTATTACATACAGCTAACTTAGTTGCAATAATTATTTCCTGTGCAGTAATACTCTATCTTTTAACTTGTTAAAAACAGTAGCAGCATATTGAAGTTTGTGTTTGAAGCTTTACATCTAAGTCCATCTTACTACTTATAAAACTATAAAGGTATTTAATTTAAACTGATTTAGATTCTTAAGTTGACAATCATTCAAATTAAAAATTGCTGGTTTTTTTTCTGTCATTGGCTGATAAAGAACTTGAGTAAGATCTTTATAAGATGCATTCCAAACATCAAGAGCTTTCTGTAAATCATCTTTTGAATTGGCAAAAATTGCACAATCATCCAAAACTAAAGTTCTTGTTTTTAGATTTTAATCAATTCAAATTAAAAATTCTACCATCAAACCTGTACCATATATTGATCTTTATTTGATTAAACCAACTATTAACAATTCCAAAGACCATGTGTCATAAAAATTGAAAACAATACTGGAGCAAGTATGCATTCTTGTTTAACACCAGTTTTTATTTCAAATTCTCAGGTGTAAAATATAAAAAAATATTATTGGACAACCAAGTAACTGCAAACAATGCAATAGACTTATAGTATGACCAAATCAGTAAAATCAAGATGTAAATCACTTCTTTGTTCCTGATACTCTTCTTGCATTTTCTTACTAACAAAAATCATATCTGTGGTGCTTCTTGATTCTCTAAAATCACACTGAGTCACTGATAACTATTCATCTATGACTGAAAGCAGTCTACTTAAAAAAAATTCTTGAAAAATACTTTTGCTATAATGGATAATAATGTTATTCAATGATTACTATAATCTTGTCTTTCTCTTAATTTTTAAAAATTGGAACAATAAAAGCATCCTTAAGATTGGGTACCACAACTTCTTGAATCCAGATATTACTAAAAAATTCCAATATTTTTTAAACTCCATATATTTCATCCTGCAGTCTTTCCACTTTTGAATTACAAAATGCTGTTTTGACTTCATTAAGATGAATATCTTGATCAAATCTAAAATTAATTATTTTTATTATAGATAATTTTTAAATATGGGAGATATGTTTACATTAATAAAAATAGAGGTGATTAATAATTAGTCTATCCTATTCCATGTTTGCTATGAATCTGGTGGCAATATCAACAAGTTATCCCACAAGCTTGCTTATTAAAGCCATTTAACACTATCCATATTACTATTCTCCTCCATCCATACCTTATCCAAGAAGAATAGAATTGCTTAATGTGTGTGTGTATATATTATAAATCGATGTCTGTATTTCTTTGAAGCAATATATGTAATCTTATAATTAAATATTAGTAAATATTTAATTATAAGATTACGTATATATATATATATAATATTGATGTAGTGAAAAATATATTGTTTATGCATATTATTAAGAAATTTGTTTATGCATGTTATTAAAAAAAATAGAAACAAGTTAATTTATGACCAAGATCTCACTAAAAAATAACAGAGTTCTACAAAAACAGAAAACCTATTCTATTAAAAGTATTTATTCTTCAATAGACAATAAAAAAGTGAACATGAAGATTAAAAAGTGCATATTTAAGTTCACATAATTCAATCATTATATAAAACTGTCAAGAAATTTATATCTTTGCCTTGTAAAACCTTTGCAAACTGACAATATCAAATATTAAAAAAATTCATATAGAAAGTTACTTTGAATACACATTAGTTTCTCATAAAGAAACTTGGATAAAGGTTTGATGCCAACCCCACTATTTTCATTCAAGAAATTACTTTAATCTCATCAAAGTAAGATAAATGTAACTTGAAATAAATTTTTCTTTTACTTTTTTTAGCAAATAAAAGAAGACAAAAAAGTGATAAGCAATGTTTAAAATATAGATCTCTGAAAAATTATTATTCTTATGTAGTCACGGATATGCACCCCAATGAATTAAGAATTCTGTTATGTCAAAGGAGGTTAGATTATCATGACATTATTCTACCAATTCTTCTGTGCAATAGGATTTGGAAACACAAATATCATATAAGAAATTAGTCCTCAACTTTGCAAAACACCTCAGTATACCACAAAAGATATTTGGGCCAACCAATTATAATTCTTCAATTAGGGAAATGTGCTCAAAATTGAAAAAAAATATGCCAGCTATAAAAATTTAAAAACAAACTAATAATCTTGGCTATTCATACTTCATTCTAAACAAGTAGCAATTACAAGATACTACTAGAAATATATATCATCTAATCAATAACTCAAAGAAAGGTGTGCATGAATCAAATTTTTTTTTATATAGATACTTTATCTTGATTACACACACTTCCTTATCAGCATTAGAATTTTTTGACTGTACTCTTTTATTCTTATTGTTTATCAGAATGCAAATGATTTCATATAGCCTTGTTGAATCAATAAAAATTGCTAATCTAACTATGCTTTCTGACGATTATATCTCTAGATTGGGATAAATTTTAGTACCTTATTTGATTTCACTACTATTATATTATTTAAGTGGCTTCTGCATGAATTAGTTTTTTTACACCTAGATAATATGCTAAAGTCTTCTTGGGATGTTTTAAATATTTGTTGGTAGATTTTATTTAGTATACTTCTGTTAATAATAGCAGTAAACAACTAACTTTGAAAATAAAAGCCTTTATATTATTAAAAATTTAAATGGTTGGATTAAATTTAATTAAAAGTATGAATTGATGATAATTTGGTTACCGATAATTTTAATCATTTACAAAAATAGTGGGATTTACTAGTTAGAGCTGCCATGAAATATCTCACACATATTATTATTTTTTTGTAATAACTTTTTTTTTAGAAATACTAATTATAATCATAAATATTATTGCTTACACTTATTTAATCTTAATAAAGCAAAATTAATATATATTTTAAAAAAAATTGTAATGCATTACTAAAAAATAAAATTACCAGTTTTCATTATCTTGTTTGTTTTTACAGCATATTTTTAAGTTTTCTTTGTTCTATTTTTTTTCCCTCTTGTCAAATATTATAATTTAAAAATAAAAAATTAAACCAATAAAAGTTGATAGTTTACATTCTAAGTGAAGCATCCAATTTTTTTTAAAAGCCATATCTAATTACTATATTTTCACATATCCCCCCCCCCACACACACACACTAATAGCACACACACAATTTTTTCCAATAAAATATTCAGATTTTTTTAAAAATTATTATAACAATCTATAAATAATATCTATAATGTTAAAAATAAAATAAAAACAATATGGTAATTAATATGGGTAGGATATTTCATGATAGCTCTAGAAAAAAATCAGTAGTTTAATCTATTGGTAAAAGATTTTTAAAAGCTATACCTAGTTTTGTTATTATACAAACAATTAGGATATTTGCTTTTGCCAAAAATAGATTATCATTTCTATTGATATCTTTTATTAAATTTTGTGATATCATTATTATTACTACATTTACAAATTACAGTAATAGTAGTTTTTTTTTTTTTCTTGGTTATCACCATTTTTTTCTTTTTCTTAATATTATCAATCAACAGATAATAATTTAGTAGATCTATAAAGAAAGGCTAATTTTAATATTAGAGTAGCCATGGTGTTCTGAATTGCTTTTTAATTTCTTTGGAATTGGTTGAAGTATTATTTATAACTAATATAAGCTATCTATACTAAATATGCAATATACAAATACCATTTTGTTATATAATTTGGAAACCAGTGCTTTATTTCTTCTCTTGAAATCTGTTGCTTATGATTTTGGTTTAATGGATGATTTCAGCATGTTCAAGCAGTTATTAGTATTATAATAGAAAAATTTCAGATGAAGATTATATGCACAGTTTTTGCAAGATGATAATAAATAAAATGCTAAAGACACAACATCTGAATGTTTTTAAATTGATTATTATACCTTCATAAGAATAAAATTTTGTTTATAATTTATTTTATCTTTTAAAATATATTTTCAGATAGCATATAAATGTTATGGTGATACAATGCATGTGGTTGGCGAGATAAAAAAACATCATAAATACAATTTTTAATAGAGTGTTAGAACTGTTTCTTGTGATCACAAAATTGTATTTCACCGATCATCCAGATTAGTGGTTCTCTCATCCTTAAATTTTTTAAAATGATTTTTAAACAATCTTGAAATGATTATCACATTCAGATTCCATACTAAAATATTGCTAAAAATTTGACATTTCTTATTTCATTTTGATAATGTCTTTATGTTATTATTGTTACAAAAATTATTTCATTAACTGAAAATAAAATATTTCCATTATCAATATCATTTCAAATATGTATACATATTACATGTTCTTATTTTTCTCCTTTTACTTTCTTTGCATTTTTTCATATATTCATATATATTGCTTATAATAACTGTCAGGAAAATAAAGAAATCATTAAAAAAATTGTTTGCATTAAAGTGTATATGAGGTGAGTTATTATAAGCAATATATATATATGAATATTACATGTTGTTTATTTATTAAACATTATTATTAAATAATAAAAACTAATTAATAAAAATATTTCTATAAATAACACACTGCTTCCCTTCATTTTTCACAATGCAAAAAGTAAACTCACTATTTAGAGATTTATTTAATATAGGCAATGCAAAAGAAATATAGAAGAGTTTTGAACAATTTGTTTAATATATATATATTGTACCAATATTGAATATTAGCACATATTAATTTTATTTTAAAATTAATAAAAAAAAAAAATTAAAAATATTAAACAACTTATAAAAATCTAAAAGGTTTCTTTAGTAAACAAAATCAGTTTGCTGTCAAAAGTAAAGTTAAAAAATCAGAGTTTTAAAATAAAAAATCTTTCGTGAAAGTGTGTGAAATAAAAGTTACAATTAATTAATCAGAAGGGAAGTAAAAAGTTTTTATTAGTATTCGTAAAAATATAATTTAAAAGTTAAAACATACAAATCTCTTTTCATTCAAGTTTAATTAAAGAAAAAATAATGTTAAAACTAATATATGTGCGTATATATGTGCGATTGTCAACAATAGAATAAATGTTATTATAAATAAATGAAAGTTAAAGAAGATTATCATTAAAAAACACGGCAATGGCTATTAGATAAAACAATACATTTTTGCATGGCTATTACTAATTAAGCAATCTTTCAAAACACGTTTATCAAATGATTATCACTGGAATTTAGACAACAGATCTTTGCCGGAGATATTAGAAAGACAACACGTCGCAGGTATAAATAGACTTTTTTTATCGGACAGTAGTCAGTTCACAAAGTAATTGAGTAGTGCAGTTCACAAATTAATTGAATCAGTTGAGTTAATTATATCCAGAAACAAAATGCAGTGCTGAGAAGATTTTGGGAATTCACGCCTCTCCACAGCCTAAAAAGTCCGATGAAAACAGCAAGATCTGCCCGTGAAATAATGTCAACGTAACAACTTAGAAAATCTCCGTCAGTATCTAATTGTCTCCAATAGTAATAATCGTGAAACTCATCAAGAAAAAGTCCCAGCTGGCTGGAAGCATTCATAATGGAAACATTCATAATGGAAATATTCTCACCAAAAGCAGCCACCAAAGAGAACCAAAATTCTATGTCTATATTCAAAAGCCTAGGTAAAAACATTTGCTTATTTCGTTTATACTGTAATAGCCATTGCATTGCATTAATTCGTACAAATCTTTCAAGAGTCTAATTATATGAACTTTATATCATACATAAATGAACTATTGATATGTGTGATTAAATTTCAAATGCTATGTAATACTTTATTATTATTATGTGTGTACATGAGTTAATATGTGCGTGATCATTATATCAATATTTATTAGTTAAATTAGAGTGTTCTGTTATTAAATCTATAGGAATATTTAAACTATTTAGAAATGTTAATTTAAAATATGCGTGTGTTTTATTAGAATTATAAAATGTTTAAATTTAGTAAATAAATGTTAGTTAATAAATTATCTTTAAAATTAAACTTTATTGTCGGTCAATTCTTTTTTATCAATTCCTTTTATCAAATTCTTTTATCAACTCCTTTTACAATTCTTTTATCAAGTCTTTTAACCACTAATTATATATAATCTGTTAGTGATTACAAACAACTGAGCTAGTCGTGGATTTGGGCGTTGAGTTAATGGCCACTGTTCAAAGTGCGTTGTCTATTCTTTTAGTATTCTTTTAGAATAAACAGCTGGCGCCCGTGTTTATACACAAACAAAAAAAGTTCTTTGAACTTGGTGTTGAACTCAACAGCCAAAAAGAAGCTATGTCCTGGAAATGTAACGCTAGTTATATACTTTATAGCTATCGTTTGGACATACATACTCTCCGAGTATGTTCTTCTTTGCCTAAGAGACCGATGTTTCGATTCCACATATTCGAACACAGTTCAATATATATATATTATTCACAACACTTGACTTATTCAAGAAATATTATTGACTATTGCAGTAATATTATAAGAAAAAAAATTCATAGAATCTCTATTTAATCCAAAAAGATAAATCTTAAGACATTTAAAGTTGGGGGTAGGTCTTTTGCTTTCTCTTTCTTCATCTTTAGAATAGTTACCACTTATAATTGCAATTTATAAGTCTGCAAGTGAGTGATTTGGAAGATTACAAAAGTAGACTTATAAAATTATGTATAATAAATGCCAATAAAAAATTCCAAAAATCTTCTAAAATATAAAAGAAAAAAACATAAAAAAGTGCATACAGTACTAAAAATTAAATGAAATAATATAGAAAAGTGAAAAAAAATATAGCCTCCCAACCATATTTGTAATTTTAAAATCCCTGATTTCACTTACATTTCAAAAAATATTAAATAAAATATCACATTAAATTCATATATATATATTCTTGTAATAAGAGTTCATCTTTTAAATTTACTTTATTTAAAGATATAACTTTAACTTTATTTATTATAAAAATGCTAATTATAGTTTAACTATTTTTTATTAAGAATTTCCTTTTTATTTTAATGTATATTCTTTAAAATAAAATTGTATTTACACAGACTGTATGTACATGGTGAAAAGTTTGTACTATATACATGTAAGTTAAATGCATATTATGAACAGTTTGTAACTGTCCATAAATTTCAATGTCCATGCCAAAATATAGAAACAAAGTATATAAATATTTATCAAAAAAATGCCCACATATTCACAATATTCAACAAATATACTGCAACTACAAAATATATAAAAGACAAAGAATCTCTTTTTTTTTTGTGAATATAAAATTACTATCCATAGTTGTAACTTGTAAATCTTTTAACAAGTGATTTGAAATATTAAAATCCTGAGAAACAGTTTTATTAGAATTACTATATATGATGAACAATCTTTCATTTGTCATATAAATGCACTCTACATTTGGTACTGTACATTTAGATCCTAATTTTTGCTGTTCTGCATATAAAAATATTATTAATTTTGAGGAGAAAGAGTGATTATCCATAGAAATAGTGTTGACAATATTAAGGCATTTTCTGTCTAAACAAAATTGATAAACATTAGGAACAAGAAAAGGAATGTTAAACTTACAATAATGAAATAAATCTATTTGGTTTCTACTTTAGTGAAAAATTACAAAAGAAAAATATGTATTTTTTTAAATTTTACTGAAGATAAAGAAATATATATTGTAATATTTTTGCAAGATTTTATTTGCATTAAAAAATTTAAGATTAAAAGTTAAAATTTAACAGAAAATTAGAAAAAAACTTTTTTTCACAAATAATAATTTTTTATGGTTAAAGTACATATAAACAAAGTTAAAAACATATAAGTGCCATTTAAAAAGTTAAATTTTAAAAAAATATGACTAAAGTTTTTGCTATTTCTTGTATTACATTTTTTAAAAAACACAGTATATACATTTGATTGTTTGGATTCCACTATTTACAATGACTTATACGATTTCATGTGGATAAATTACAAGGGGAAGCCAATAGTAAATTTATATGTGATTTCATTTCATAATTTGTTCTAGTATTTCATAGATCAGTATGCCAAATTCAGATGTTTTAAGTGTGTTTATAATCATAATTGCACTTTTCACATATGACTAATACAATTTCCCATAATTAATAAAAACATTAAAAAATAAAATTAAAAAAATAATCTTTTTTCATGCATGAGTACTTATTTGTTATTCTTCTTCTTGGGTTTTTTTTTTTTTTACTTTTAATTACATTTTTCAATGTACTTATTATCCTCTCCATATATCTATCACTATCTAAATCTTGAAATGAGTTGTGTGGGTGGATGTGTAAATGTAGATCATGTATAAGGAAATTAAACTGTCTTCATCAAATGATTCTACTTCTGTATTAACATTATTGTCTATATAAATTATCTTGTATTTTTTATATAATGATTTAATAATTGATAGTGATAAATTAACTGAAAACTTCACGCAAGTTAATATATAAATCTACAGCAATTTCATTCTTGTACAGAGTTGGTTCAAATTCCTCTTCACTATTCATATTCAATAATGGCTTTTTGTTTTGTCTTTTATTGAGGATACTTTCAGAGTATGATTTTTGATTATGGTTTGTGTCAACATGACCATACGTAGATTATTTTTGGTGGGTATTCAAATACTGTATGTGTAGATCTAAAACATTTAAAATAGCCTTCTCATTTAACTTCCATGTATGTGTATTATACATAGAAATTTATCAAGCTGTCAATTCTAATTGTTCAATTCCCTATGTTGCTCTTTTCAGTTCTACCATATAAAAATGCCTTTTAAAATGCAAAAACATTTAGTGATTCATTTAATAGATCTATGTATAATTTGGATCTTTTGGAAAATTTGAGATTTTTTAACATTAATTATCCAATTTTATCTGTTTTATGATTGCCTTATTTACTAATACCAAAAAATCTTTAGCCAGCAGTAAATAAAAGCAATAAATATTCAGAGTAAAATGAGAAAACAAAAATTTTTGTATATTCAATTCTAACAAATACATTACAGACAAAATAGTTGAGTGGCTTCTGAAAAAATTAAATGTCTCTTCAATTAGTTTAATAATCCTTTTTCTAACTTAAGCCTTTTTGGGCTAATGGTATTTCATCAAAATTTATAACTGAATAAAGTTTTATTGGCTTCAGTAAAATTTATCAATATGGACAACATCAAGTTGCTTTTTATTCTTATAGCTTCTCCTTTACTTTCTTTACATTTATATATAGCTTCTCCTTTACTTTCTTTACATTTATATATATATATAATAAAGTATTACAAATAGATTACTTTTTACCAAATCTTATAAAAGTAAATTGATATATCATTTTCTAAAAGTTACTTTTTTACTAAGGATTTTGATTTGCATGCAAACAACTTGATTTGTTTAATATTTTTCTTTCTATTAATGTATTACAATTTCCATTACCACAGGATTTGTGTCAACATGTTTAGAATCATTAAGTTTCAAACCATTCTATGGTCTGTGATTATAAAAGGATATACCTTTTTAATATTATTTATATGAGGAATTTTATCTTGATCATTTCCATGTTTAGAACTATCGGTTTTCTTTACTTCAGATTCCACCTTATTTGGAGAAGATTTTGGAAGTTGGCATTTAAGCACCCTCTTTTTCTTCATCAAAAACTTTTTAAAAAATTATATTATTGGTCTTATCTGGGTCACACTTTGATTACAAAAGTTCTTTAGTTTTAATAGATTTTATAGTTTTCATTATTAAGTGGTATTAAAATAAATAAAAGGCAAAGAAAATACCATAATATTTTTACTTATGAAATTAATTTACATGATCACTTTTAACAATAAACTTTAATTGATTGTGGAAAAATTAAAATTATCTACAAATTCAGTAAAGGTTTTTGATAAATGTGATAATATTAAAGAAATGTTATAAATTTATCAAAGATAGGTAGGTAGCTATTAATTTTTGTTCCAACTGGTTCATGAAAATATTAACAAAATTAAGTACCAAATCATCTCATCATTTTAAATTTTGTAATTATTTAACATCTAAAAGTTGTTAGATAAATCTGACCATAATATCACATTTAGTAGTCACCTTAGCAACTCCACTTAATTAAAATGGGCTCATTAATAATTCAAAAGACAAAATTAATCTTATACCCAATGCTAATATAGTATATTTTTAGAGGTGTAGATATTCCAGTTGCCACTAAATGTAAATATAAATACAAGAATTAGGCATTACATGATTATCAATACAAGTGCTCAAAAGCTGATTCCAACTCCAAAATCAATTTTCCTAAATCATGTAAATAACACAGGCCACATATTTAACCCTGATAATTTTAGTATTATGTGTGAAGAAAGAAATAATCAAAAATGAAAGATAACAGAAATGTGGTTTATTTCAATTAAATCCACTCTGTCAATCAACATTCCCAGTAGCACCCAATTAAATCACAATTAGAATTTTAATTAAATAAAGTGTTTTTTAAGTTGTGTAACATCACTTAATATTAGCCATGAGTATGGAACAAAAGTACTGAAAGCCCACTTTTTAAATTTTAAAATTAAAATAATTTGAAAATATTTTCATTTCACATCAAATAAACTTTGAGTTTATTCACATCTACAGGATGCTAAAAAAATATTATAAGTAAAAAACAGGAATGGTCTTCTAACTAAAAACATCTTGAATGAGGCTTGAAATCTAATACTTTAATTTAACTTTTGTTTCTACATTTTCTAAAATCAATAAAATCTCACAATTTATTTTGGAACCTCAGAAAAATGAAAAAAAAATACTCTTATTTTTATTCATTTATCATTTTTAATTGATATAGAAATCTTAAGAGACATACTTGATCATTCTAAGATTAATACTTCTTCTGCTAAGGATTGTAAATCTTGCTTAGATAGAAAATTATCTGTAAACATAATGCCAATATTGCATTTGTGAATAATAACTTTTCAAAATTCTCCTGGAAAATTAATTGTACTTTCAAAATATAGAAATACAGATTTGGTGAAACACAAAGTATATTATAGATTTATACTACATGTTATAGACTTTACATTAAATATAATGATCTTGACAGATCTCATTTCTCACATTTCAATCTTCTGAATTACTCTTTAGAAAGCCTATACAACACAATGATAAGCAGTAGATTTTCTAATGTCAAAGAAAAAAAGCAAAGAGACAGTTGCTTCATATTAAAATTCAAAACCATTCCACCCATTAGCTTAAATTAGAATCCTATGATTTTTTTTTTTTTTTTTCACAAATCTTAATTATAACTTTGTCATTTATAAATTTTATATTTTTTGTCCATTATGCTTATATTTTTTGATAAATAAACACACATATTATTTCACTTTTCTACAGAACTTCATTTAATGGTTAGATAAATATATCCATTTTTGTGTTCTTTTACCTCCCAATTTGAAATAAATTTTACTATTGGTTGATCTTAAATCATTATGATTCATATTTGTAATTACATTTTTTTTTAAGTAACTGCAATAGAAAAAATGTTTTTTTAAAAAATCTAATAGTCTAGATCAGTGGTCTCTAAACTTTTATGATTGCATACCTCTAAGATAGATAAAATAATTATTGCACACTCCAAAATTGAAAGAGCAGAAATATATTTTGATATGTTGTAAAGAGAAAGCCTTGTGCCATTTATAATAATCAAAGAAACTATTATTACACATTATTTTTTTTAGGCTGCATAAAAAAAAATTTCTCATTACAATTTAATGTGAACAATGGTAAGGCATTTGTTTAATACAATCTAAAATTCTATTTTGATGGTTTCTGATACTGCAATATGAAGGTCTGACTCTAAGTTTAATTTATTTCAATATTTGGTTTAATGCCCTTCATCACAGCAAATGATACTTCATATAGGTAAGTAGAAACAAATGATAAAAGTGCATTGATTGCTGTGCTTACTAAATTGAGATACTAGGGTTTCAGTCCCATCCACCAATCGTGAAGAGTTTTTGCTAAAATTTATTTCATAATTTTGTATTGCATCTAATGTCAATTAATATCACATATTCAATTTTCACATTTTCAGCAAATGGGTTTAAAATCGAATGAAATTCTTCACCAGAATGATCTGTAAACAAGTCACAAAAATATAATTCTGAATTTTTTAAATGAGTCTATATGTATAAGACTCTGTTTATACCACATTTACATTATTTTCTGCAATGAAATCAGACAAGAATGAAAACATTTCCAAACATCCATTTTCAAAATTCTCCTTTCACAGAACTATTTTCTTTCAAAATGTAGTTATTTTCTCATTCATTGTTAAAATGTTACCTTTTTCTTGAAGAGACAAATTAAGCATGTTTACTTTTTCTAAAAATATCAGCTAGATAGCATACTAAGCTGGTAGGATAATATATAACTCATCTTTTAGTTCTACAACTCTTTTAAGCACTTATATCTCGAGATAACAAGAACCTCCATATGATACAGAAGATTTTTGTGGATACTGCCCATCTCTTGACATAGTACTCTAAATTTTACACTATTCAAAAGTCTTCTTTTTGTAAAATTAACTACAATGATAACATCCTGCAGTATTTCGTATATATCAAATTCCTTTTTTTAGCAGCAATAGCTTGTCTGTGAATAATACAGTGAATGAATTTCACATGTGCTGCTATTTCAGTTACCTTTCCTTTGAATCATTTCTTTGTACTAGTTAAAGCAACTACTCTATCAATATTAATACATAACCAATTTTCCCATAAATTATTGTTTTTAACACAGAAATTATTTACTGTTGAGAAGAGGTTTTCCCCTATACATCTTTCTTTAAATGTTCCAAAAAAAAAAGTAAATCTTCATGCAATTCATTATGAAAATAATATCTAATAAATACTAATAACTAAGACATGTTGACAACATCTGTGTTTTCATTCAGTTGTATATCAAATTTTTCACATTGAGTAATTTGTTTTAATAGTTACTTTTTTTAAATTATCAGCAATAATTTATATACATCTATTAATAGTATTTGCTGACAGACAAACTCATTTTAGTTTTATCTGCATATTCTTTTCCATGAATTATTTCTACCATTTCTACAGCAGCAGGGAATATAAGCAATTCTCCAATGATGTATGGCTTTTTGTCTTTTGAAATTAAGAATGAAACCTCAAGAGATGCTGCCAAATATTTATCATTGATTTTAATGAATTTTTTTAAACTAATGCATTGAGAATTACATATCTTTAAAGACCAATCAAAAAATTGTAAAAATTTGTGTTCAGGTTCAGGATGTTTAGTTTTTAAGTTTCTTATTAATAATGATGGTTTCATACAACCATTAGATAGGAAGAGATTCGTTGTTGACGATAATCAATGTAAACCCCCATTTCAAATAGGCATTCTTGATAATTTCTAACTTTGTTTGAGCAAGTTTTTCTAAGTTTCAGATCAATATTTTTATCACTTAATCAGACTGGCAACAGCTTGTATGATTAAAAGCATCACTCCCATCTTTTTCTTGGTGTTTTCCTAATGTAGAAGCATTATCCCTAAGTATCTTCAATTTGAGTTTCTTTGTAGGAATTTTTTTTAACCATTTGTTCATTTTTTGAGAGTTAATTATGTAAAATTTAAATATAATTTGTTAACTATTGATAATATCAAATACTTTTTTCAAAATAGAAGCAATTTTGAAAATATTAATTCACTATTATTAGTTGATACCATAAAAATAAGCACAGAATGATCTTGGAATTACTCAGTACGAACATACAAAATGATATATACAGAGTTAAATGTAAATATATCACACATGCATAAAGCTCTACCATTGGTTAATTTTGAACGAGGAATCACAGGACAACATCCAGTTTGCATATTTTCCACCAAAGTACTCTGACAGGATATGGAGGTGAGGAGGATTGAAAAATTTCACTTGATCACCTTATATGTGGTTTGAATGAACTTTTGCAGCAATTAGTACAATTTCAAACAAATATTTCTATTTAAAACCATATTATAGTCATAGATTAAAAACTAAAACCTAAGCTGATCTAAGTTAAGTTGATCTAAAATTAAGATGCACATGTTTTTAGTATATGCCTTCTTATTGACTGTGTATCCCCTGGGGTACCTGTACTCCATTTTGGAGACCACTGGTCTAGATGATGTTCAGATATGTTTTCTTTTTTTATTTCTTAATAAGAAATTTTTATTAATGAGTGTCCTTTTTATTTTATCATTAAGTATATTGACATGTGAGGTGTATAAATGATTTGTTGGAAAGTAGATTTAGTCATTTTAGAAACATATATATATATATATATAATAGACATCTAATTTACAAAAGAAAATAATAATAATAAAATATCCTAACAAATAACAAATGCTATTTTCAAGACTTTAAAACAATCTTAAGTGAAATGCAGTGACTTAAACAATAAATTTCTAATGATTGCTTAATTGAATGCTTTTGCATTAGTGGTTAATACCTGCATATATACACACACATATATATTTTCACTAGCGTATAAACATACAATGTTTCTAAGCATATATATATATAGCATATAATTTCAAAGAATTACATAAAAACATTACTTAAAAAAATAAAGGATGACAAACATGCAGAGACAAACAAGAAAAACAACACTCAATACAGGAAATACAATGTGAAGGAGAACTAGTGGCTATTAGATGAGAGCAGGGTATGATGTTTGATTTAATTGATTGATTTATTTTTTTATTTTTACCTTTTGTAAATTCTCTTCATTGAGTGTAGTGCAACTACTGGTATCAATTCCTGAATCTTTTATCTGGAGTTCTGAGCACCCACTGTCTTCTTCCAGAGAATGCTCCTTACTGTGACCAAATTGTACAATTTTCTTTTGCATCTCCGATAATTCCACACCTGTATAACCCCTCATCTCATAGTAATCTAGTTCCCCTACATAGAAAAACAAACACAAAATAAAAAGAAATTACAACAGAAACTAAAAATTGAGATCTTGCAGCATAAATTACAAACCCAGCACATGTTAATCAAGATTATGATATATAATTAATAATAATCTTTCACTGAGATATAAATTTTAATTGATATAATTTATTTTATACATATCTGTTGTTTGTATTTATAGCTTGTAAATAATAATCACTTTAAAAATAAATAAATAATGACAAATAATTATATCCTTAAATTTTAGTCATGCAATATTTTTATTTTATTTTTTTTTTTAGAATGAAAACTATAGCTTTACTGCCTATCACTGTTACTAGATAATTGATAAAAGTTATATCTCACAAAACCAGACTATATTTCTTAATCTCTCTATCTACTCTTTCACTCTTTAAGACAGCTTCTAAACTTCTTTGTTTTTCAACTTCTCTTTTATTTTCAGAATAGTATTTTAATATATATTTCATAATTCTCATGCCTCAATATATATATTCAATCTAAATATTTTCCTTTTCAATCAATAATCTTTTTTTTGCTGTCTTTTCAACAATATTAACATTGTTATAATGCTTTAATCTTTTTTCTTTTCTTAATTATCTATATTTTTGCTCCATATAAAGTATATTTTAAACAAAGCATTTAACAACCAAGATATTAAATCTATTTTTGAAAATCTGCAAAATAATTTTCTACTTATTAAGTGCCTGGTTAACTTTATATATATATATATTACTTTCGTTATCAGTTATTCAACAGTCCAAATATTTAAATGCATTAATCTACTCTACAACTGCCTCTCTAATACTTATTCTTAACATTTTCTCATCAATTTTGATTTATTTATTTCAATTTACATTTAAATCTATCCCAAATCTTTTATAAGCTATTTCAATTCTAAATAATGATTTTCTTGTAATCATTCTCACTATCTGCAAATATTACTAAATCATAAGTAAACCTTATGCAAATGAATTCATTTATTTTCAGTGCAAACTTCGTCATAATTAAAACAATACTAATTTAACAATTCATCCAAGTTTATATTAAAAAAAACTTAAACAACATCCTTATCTTAGACATCCCCTGTTTCTATTTCTTCAGTAAAAAACCATTAAATTATTACAAAATCTTATTTAATTCTTCAATTCCTAAGAACATATCTCCATCCAATTTATACTTTTTTTTTTCAAAATATTAAACAAATAATTTAATTCATTATCAACTAACATTTCAAAATTAGTAAACAAACATAATTTAATTTCCTCTCTCTATATATGATGTATTTCTCAACAATAGTTGTCAACATTACAATTGCATCTTTTGTCCTTAAAATTTGGACTTGTTTAGACTTTAAAAAATTCCAATCTATTGAAAACTTGCTTCTTCAGAACTTTCAACAGCATCTTTACTGCATGTAAAATTAATATAATTATTCTGAAATCTTCACATTCCATTGCATTAAATTTTTTTCAACTAGAATCATAACATTTCATTAATTTTCCTTTATATTTTTAACCTAAAAATAAAATAACCTTGGAACAAAAGTTAATAAATTTCATTCTAATTTAAACATTATAATTTTCAAAATATTTAAAGAAATAAATTATTTATTTATTTTTGCTCAGTGCTGATTGCAAGCCATAATTAAGTACATCAATTAAAATTTTTCATCGTCTGATTAAAATAATATTTTCACACAAAATTTGAGTGGTATGTAATCTGCTGCAAGGTCATCTAAAATATCTCACCGCTAAAAACTTTTTAATTTTGGCTGCCAAAATTTCATCCCTTTTCCAGGATTCTTCAAGACCTTCAGGATCACCTGAATGAATTTTAAAAATATATTTAGATATAATCAAAACAATATTTTTAAAAAGTCAGAACAAAAATATAAATAAGTAAATATCAGAAAGACTTAAGAGTCAAAATAAGCTTATGAATTTTGATTCATAATTATTATCATAAATTTTCTTTGAGACATAAAGAAATAAAGACTTATTAATATTATTCTTTTTAAGCAAAGATTAATTAATACTATCTGCATCCTGAAAAAGATCCTCATTCATAAATGCTCACATTGAAAAAATATTTACTTCAAAGTGGATACATTTGATGCTCAAAATACAATGTTTTCTGTGTATATATTTTATATTTATATCATGTTTGTATATACATATAGTTAAGATTTGATTCTGTGTTAGAATAAACAAGTATAGGTATATATGTCTACATGATATTTATTTATGTAAATATAAACTAATTTATATCCATGTAAAGGGAAGCATAAGTGTGTGTATATATAAATAAAAAATATATACAAATATAGGATATGTAAGCATTACATACATAATTTGTATTTGTACAAATAAATATTCTAAAAATAGATTTTACAATTTAATGTAAATTATAGCCATGATTAGAAATGAACTTCACAATTATTTCTAGCCTAGATCAGTATAAATAAAATTAAAAGTTTTGTAAATAAAAAAATAAAAAAATGGTAGTGCATGACAATGAAAAGTATTCAGTTTTCATTAAATTTATTAAAAATAAATTTAGCATGTATGCGATCAAATAAATTCCTGTAGATAAAAAATACCTTTAACTAAACTGATTTAAAAATAAATTTAGCTTATATAGGAAATAAGTTCCTCAGAAGCAAAACTCTCCATATAGTAGCATCACAATGCAATCCAGAGTAATGAATGAATGCTAGAAGTTTTGTGCATAAAATCCCTATCTAGGCTCAGAGGCAAAACTCTCCATACAGTAGAATGACTCAATACAAGCTAGAGTAATTAATGGATGCTAGAAGGTTTGTGTATAAAATCCCTAACCAGGCACTAGATAGGGATTTTATGCACTAACCTTCTACAATTTATTGATGCTCTAGATAGGGATTTTATACACAAACCTTTTAGCATCCATTGATTACTCTGACTTGCATTGAATGTCACGCCTGTATGGAGAGTTTTGCCTCCATGTTTTCAAATTGTGTAAGAATAGAGAATGGTAATCACATGATATTTAATGGTGAAATAAATTCCTATAGACAGAACTATCTTTGATTAAACTGATTTAGAAATAAATTTAGCTTGTATAGGAAATAAATTCCTATAGATAGAATTATCTTTAACTGGGCTAATTTTAGAAATAAATTTAGTTTATATAAGAAACAAATTTCCAAGAGATAAAAGGGGAAAAAAGTCTTAATTAAATTTATTGGGAAATAAATTTCATCTATACAAATTTTAAGTAATTTTCAAGAAAATAAATGTATAACAAATCTATTTAGTTAATGGAAGTTCAGGGAAACTGTTAACAAGAGTTTAATTAATTCATGCAGAAATTAATTTCCTCCCAACCGAATTTCACAGTAAAAATAGTTACTACAAAAAAAAAAAGAAATACACAAACAAAAATGAGTTATGAAAACTAAGGAGAAATGAATAGTTTATTCTCTTTTTCTTTTCTGGACTTATCATCATGTTCCTGAAGCAGGAGAAGATCATTGCTGGCCATCATTCCCATGAACTTGGCTCCTATAGGGACTAAAGATTACCTCAATCTTATTATTTTATCAACACCTCAATGGCTTGACCACAGTTTAAGAGTAAGACATTATTAGAGGTAAAGTAGACCTTTCTAAATTTTTGACTTTATAGAACTATATAAACAAAGATTTTTGTCTTAAGTAGTTGACGAATAATATAAATATTAAAGCAAAATCTTCTTTGTATGAGGCATATGTATGCCTATATTAATGTATAGTTTATATCATTGATTTTTCATATATATATTAATTACTGCATCATACAATATTCAATTATCTTAAAACTAACTGTTCAATTTGATTGGGTGTGTTTAAATTTGGATTAGCTATTGCTATTTTGTAGTCACCCAGTGATACTAGTTGGTACATAGAAAAACACTGGCACAGTTGCAGAGCTCAAACCTAGCTTCAAGTATAAAATAACACTTATTCAGCCCTTAAGATAGTAAAATTTATTGTGTTTTCCAGAAGGTTTGTCATGATGATGATGTTCTAATTATATTTTTATATTGGACTATTTCCAACATCTAATATGCGTATTGAATGTCCTTAGAAAAATTTAACTTTATTTAATACATTCAACTGTTAGTAATAGCACATCAAACAGGTTAGTATATGCACAACATTTCGAGAGGTATGATTCTCACCTCTTCTTCAGGTGTTGCTGGCCTGACCAGTGACAGTACTAGCATGGGATTCAAACCTGGGTCCTTAAATTCGAGATTATTGAATTTTAAAGTAACATTCTAACCAACTGAGCTATCCTGCCAAAGACATTCAATAAGCATATTAGATGATGGAAATATTCCAATATAAAAATACAAGTAAAATGTATTCATTCGATTAAACTAGCATAGTCGAATTCTATGTAATGCGTTAGAGTAGCTATTATATATAATGCAAATTGATAATTTTTTCACATTAAATGGAATTGGAGATAATAAGCAAAAGTAGCTGCACTATTATGTTTTACTGGCAAAAAAATAATCAAGATTATAAATAGATTTTTGAAATATCCATAACTGAAAATATAATGTATGAAGAATTTATAATAAAGAATTTATTATTTTCGTCCTTGCCCATCCTGTCATAAAGCTCGCTTAACTTTAAAAACAGAAAGCAGTTTAAGGGGGAGAAAATATATAATTATAATTTAGCCCTAAGGGAGTTAGCAAGAGATTGGGTTTATAAGGAATTCATTGAGGAAATACTCATGGTTCAGTTACTCTGTGATATGTTTGAAGATAGGCTCTGAACAATTGCTGATAACACATATTGATTTTGCTTATGCAACGGCCATTAAGAAAGATATAGCTTACGAATTAATATTTGAACAGGTCCAAGCTTTTACAATTAAAACTGAAGAAAACATTAACATGGGAATGTCCAAGACAGTAAAAAAAGGTAGGATTCTGTGGTAATTTGATTATGGAAAGGGTATGTTTCTTCTGCGGTAAATTAAGCTAAAAAGCAAAAGAATGCAAGTGGCAGAAAAAAATGTTATAAATGCATGGAAAAGGGGTATTTAGCATGTGTATGTAAAAAAGGAGAATGAGACAAAAATCAAAGTAAATTTCAGTTGCAAAAAAATAGAAGAGGCAAACCTACATCTACTCCCATTGTAAAAACATGGAAGTCCAAGGACTGAAGCAGTTTATCATTAATTTACAAATTTACAGAAAAAAGTTACTATGGAAATTGACAGTGACTCATAATATATTTAATGTCACAAACAGATTTGAAGGCACTATCAACCACTAATATTAAAATTCAGTTTAAAAAACAACAACATCAAAGCAAAAGATGTAAACAAAAATTCATTAAGACTATTTGGTAGTGTAAAAGCACCAATTAGTTAGCACAGTAAAACAATGAATTTACCATTTTATTTAGTAAGAGGAAAGATTAGTTCTTTATCACAAGGGATTGGTTTCAGGAAATAGGAATCCAAATCAGCATCATAAAATAATTTTTCTCTAGAAAGAAATTATAAACAAATACCCAGACCTGTCTAATGATGAATTGGTGTTAATAGCAATGAGCCAGTAGACATAAAGTTACTTTAAAATGTGCACATAGTCATGTGTAAATTCTGTAAAATCCCTTTTGTTCAAAAAATAAAAGTGGAGGAAAACTCAAATCATTGGTCAATAAGAGCATATTAATGCCAGTTTTGGTAGTTATAACAAAGCCTAACAGTCTAATTTGAAATATGCAGCAATTACAGAATGACTATGAATAAATATTTAAAAAGGGGAACCAGGGAGGTATTAGCCAGACTTTGCAAAGTTCAATTTGAACTTCACATTCATCAGATACAGGTGACAAGATAAATCAGTGGAATTTTTTATGATTTAACAATCTCGATGGGGATTATATAAATGTAATCACTTACTATTTGATTTCTCAACATTACCAAACATATTCCAAGCAAAAATTAATGCAATGTTACAAGGTTTAGAGAGAGTTATATTCTATTTTGATGACATACTCATTGCAGCGTATTCAGTAGACATGCTTTGTCAAAGACCGATCAGAGTATGCAAGCAATTAAATAGATTCAGAGTTAAATTAAATGCCTAAAAACATATGAAATACAAGGAAATTCATATTTCTAGGTTGTATAACTTCTGATAAAAAAGTAACCATTACCTGATAAGATTTGAGCCAAGAATACTGCATCCAAACCTATAAATGTAAAAGAATTATGGGCATTCTTAGGATTGATGATAACTTTTTAAAGCCTTTTTTAGTGAACAAAGCAAAAGTATCCATTGTATGATTTATTATGAAATGATCCAAACTGGCAATGTTTAAAAAGCCGTGATGAAGTGTTCAAAGCTCTATAATCATCTGAAAATTAGTAGTCCATTTTAAGAGTAATTTAGAAGTATGATTAACTATAATTGTCAGAATTGGGTATGGATGCAAATCTTTGTCATCCATGTTATAATGGTGAATGCCTCATAGCCTATACACCATGGACTCTCTCAAAGATAGAGAAATTATAGTCAGATGGATAAAGAGACATTGGCTATCATATTTGCATTAAAAAAGTTTCAATCCATATATTTTCAGTAAATCTTTTCAAGTAACAAATCACAAGCAAGCAACTATTTGAAATACTCAGTCATGATAAGTTGATCACAACTATTTGAAATATTCAGTCGTGATAAGTTGCTTCTGAGCATTAACTCCACAAATGAAACACTGGAGAAATATTTTTATCATCATATGATTACCAATTGTTTTATAAAAAGGACAGAGATCACGCTGATGTATTGTTTTGGATCCCAAATAAATATGAACCAAGCAGTAATTAGACAGAAAATGACTTATATAGACTTTCTGCAATTGGAAATACTAAATAGTAAAAGAGTAGCAAGATGGACAAAATCTGACAAAGATTACCAGCTACTTATGAGATGGATTAAAAATGACTGGCCTGCTTCAAAACCTCAATATATTGTGCGAAGTTTCTGGATACACCAATAAATTATTTATCTGTAAGAGTTGTTATAAAGAGCAATCAAATAGTTAAAACAACAGAGGTTAGACAGGAATTTTTAAAACTATTACACAAAGGTTGTCCTGGAGTAGTGAATATGTGCGCTGTGACTTCTTAAACGGAGTAAGAAATCTCTGAGCAACTATGCCCAGAAAACCCTGTTAGCCACTTTACCTTCCCTTTCCATTCCCCACCCTAAATTTTCCCATAATCTGCTCCATCCCATTTCCACAACATAATCTTTAACAATTCCAGGGCCTTCATATCTAAACTCCCCTTATCTTATCCCAAACCAATAACCCAGTTTCTGCTTTCAAACATTTACCTTCAATTAACAGATGTCTAATATTTTCTATGCCTTCCTTACACAATTTGCAGACTAAATCACCCATATTTTTCCATTTATGTGTATATTCCCTTGTTGCTAAAGATCCCATTTGAGAATTGAACAATAAACTACTTTCCTTGCTACTATCATAAATTAACTCGCACACAATGTTCCGTTTACTTCTATATATTTAAAGTCTTTTTACTCTCCATACTAGTTTTCCATCTCTCCATTCTTTATCCAAATCCTCTGCATACCACATTACTTTTCTCACCCATCTTGTTGCCTGCCCTTTACTCATATCCTAATTAAATACTATTTTGGCTATTCTTTTATTATCCATAAACTGCAATCTACCAAACATTCCATTTTGCTTTTTGCATCTCTCATATAAAAACCTGACCATCCCATTTTCCCTTGAATTGCCTCCTTTGCTATCCAAACATCTGCATCTAATGCATGTCTACTTACTGCCCTTTGTACTTTTTCAAAGTAATCTAATACCCCTTTACTAACAAACAGCACATCATAACCATATGTTAACCCTGCTACTGCAACTCCCTTCCATACAATTGTAGTTACATCATATTTATTATATGAAAACACTGTCAATTTCTTTATCAATCCTTTTTTTTTCTTTGCTTCATTTATCAATTTTTTCTCTCATTCATCCAAGCAATTTTCCTGATTACTTAAGATGATTCCCAAATAAGTATATCTATTCACCATACTTTATATCTTCCAATAAAAATTCTATGTCTTCTCTTTCCCCAGTATTAACCAACATTATATTTGATTTTTCTTTACTAAATTTAATCCCCATCTCTTTACCCACCCTTGTGCATGTCCTCAGCATAACTTCCATCTCTTCTTTCTGCACACAAAAAAAAAAAGACCTGACAAAGTATATACTCCCTTGCCACCTATTAACGATATCTATATCCCTCTTCCTAGTATTTCTATTGCTCTCTCTATTTCAGTCAAATACAAAAAAAAAAAAAATAGATGACATAGAGCATCCTTGCCTTAGTCCCACCCCATTTTTAACTTTAGCAGATTCTATATCCCCTAATTGATATGTATAGTAATTATTTCCATATAATTTCTTAATAATATACATTAAACCTTCATACATTCCCATATTTACTAAATTTACCCATAATCTATTTCTATTTACTCTATCATATGCCTTCTCTATATCTATAAAACTCATATATAACTATCTATCTGAATTCCTACTCATATTCATAAATTGTATATACTATAAATAAACTATCTCCTATACACCTATCTGATCTAAAACCTCCTTGTATTTCCCCACTACAATATTTTTTTCCATCCATTTTGCAACTCTTCCAGTCACCATATATAAAAAAAACTTTATATAAAACTGATGTTACCACTATCAGTCTATAATTGTTTAACTTTCTATGATCCTTACCCTTTCCTTTAAATAATAATCTTACTCTTGTATTACTCCAACTACTCGAAAAACTCTCTTCTGTGCCATCTTATTAAAACCTGATAATAGCTTTACTTTTGCCCTATGTCCTAAATTCATTACCATCTCTGCTGCCCATCCATCTAAACCTCATGCCTTTCCACTTTTCAATTTCTTCACAGCCTCATTCACTTCGTTTTTTTGTAAACCTAATATTCCCATTACTATATGCTTTCATGTTTTCTATCACTCTGTCCACCTTTTCTATATCCATTACATATCTATTTAAGATTCTCTCTAATTCTTCTCTAGAGCTACACTCTATTCCCTCATCATCTAGTAATATTCTCTCTCTCTCTCTCTCCCCTACATTTCTCCTTTTAATGTAATTCCAAAATTTTTTACTCCCATCTCTGCCACTTTTATTAATATCCTCCAACAATTTACTATTCAATTTCATTCTCTCTATATAATTATCTATTTTAGCCAACTTCTTTTTTTCTAAGTACTTTTCCCATTTAGCATTAATATATTTTTCAATTTCTTTGTTATTAATTGCACATTTATATTCTCTGCATGCTTCTTTTCTCTCTTTTACACTTTTACTAACTCTCATTTTTTTATTACTTTTATTCTTCTGAATATTCTCACCTCAAACTCTATTTGCCACTTTTTCTTTTTCATCACACCAATCATTATATTCATTCCCAACCAACTCTTCCATGGTTTCTTCAACTTGTATTTTATACTCTTCCAACTTATTCTTATCATTCACTCTCCATCCACATCTTTCACTATTGTTTCTACTTTTCTTTTCTTTTCATGTGTCATAGAATCGGCTGGGAAGTGAACCTGCTAATCTGGGACAACTGCTTGTAATTCTCCATCACATTACTAACCATTTCTATTACAATGAAGTTATGATCACTGTTACATACTCTTTCTTCATTATCAAACAACTTAATTTTCCATACTTTATTCATTCCCTCTTTCTCTACCAATACATAATCTATTGTGTGAAATATATTATTTCTAAACCATGTGTATTGTCCCTCATAAATATTTGATAAATTTCCAATGCTCAAATTCACTCTCTGACAAAATTTCTTCAAAAGCTATCCATTCTTATTATCTACATCATCAATTTCTTCAATATGTCCATTCATATCCCCTATAACCATTATTCTCTCCCCCTTTTCTTTAAAACTCTGTATATCCTTAACTAGGCATTCATATATACTACTGTTCCACTCCTTTATAGTTTGACTATCACCAGTAGCTATATAAACCATAGCCACCATCCATTCTTGTCTACCAAACCTCATTTCAAACCACAAATGTTCTTGACATTTAACAGTATTTAAATTTTTTTTTTTTGATATAACACCTATACCACTACCCCTTTTTTTTCTTTTCTATTTATAGCCTGCCATACCAAATCTTCCAGAATAGGTTCTTCTCTTAGATGTGTTTCCACTACTGCAATTTCTTTTTTCCTAACTACTCTTCCAATGTGTAAGCTTGTGGTTAAGACTTGTAGAGGTCCCTACTTTCGCATTTTCAACCGCACATGCTTTAGGTTTATTGCCTTAGTAAATATTACTTACGTAATCAATGTGTGTTAAATAAATTTATAATTACAAGTATAAATTCTTTTGATTCTTTCTTCTCCATTACATTTATAAATAACATTCTTACCATTAATTTTACAGACCCATTCCCTCTCCACATCTACACTTATATCTAAATCAACTACCTTTTGCTTATTTCTTACATCCCATCCATTCTTCTTCTTTTTGATAATACTGCATTTTAACTCCCTCCCCCCCCCTATAAGTGTCCCGAATTAAATTCTTTATAAATCAGACTCCCTAACTCTTCACTTCTTGTTTTCCTAAGTGCAATCCATCCTTACTATATAACTTCCTCTTTCCAATAAACCAATCCCACACATCCACAAACAACATTATTTATCTCACACAATTTTCTCAATCTCTCATTTATAGAACATGTCCTAACTAACAAATTCATTTTGTCAAATCTTGGTAATAATCCAACTACCCCTACTCTTCCTTTAATCTTACTCGAATTCCTTATCAATTCTCTGTACTCATCCATTACTCTCTCTGATAGTTCTGACAAATTATTAGTCCCTACCATAACATACATGTCTCTACTGCCTTCCTTTTTTACTTTATGTGCCACATCCCTTACTCTAGCTCCAGGCAAACATACTCTTACATATCTGCTTCTATTTATCCTTGTAATTATATCCCCACATTCTCTAATTAGTGAATCTCCTATGAATACTGTTTCACAGTCTACTCTCTCTATTCCATCCATAACATTTTCTACCACTTTCTGGACCTCCTTATCCACTTCTTCCTTATCACTCCTACTCAAAAATTTCTTTATCTGCTCACACTTTGTCTCTAACAATTTTAATTTTGTTTTTACATCCTTCATTTCTTCCTCTATCTTACTTATTCTTTGGCTAATGATCTACATTGCACTACTTCTTTCTCCCCCTATATCTCCTGACACTCCACTAAAACCATACTCTGTTCTATCTTCCTTAACTACATTTTTCTCCCTTTCCGCTGACTTTAATCTATTTTCAGAAGGGAAACTTTACATATATATGAATATGCAATACAAAATGCATAAAGATAACAATATCACTGATTTTCTCATATGTACCCATGAGTATGCATATTATATATATATATATTGTGGGTATTAAACTTCCTAAAGAGATCATGAAAACATATGAAAAACTGACCTGGCATTAATTTGTATACCTATGCAAGAAAGTTATCCTGGGTTTAAGCAAAGTCTGGGTTTAAAACCATTTTTTTAAAATTTCAAGATGTTATTTTGAATAATATAAAAGAATAAAGGAGGCTGTTTGATATCTGAATACATTAATTGAGGTTTCTTCACTAATAAATCTAAAAACTAAAAATTGGCTTGAAGACAGGAATTTTATAGCACTATACTGTTTGTGTGTCCATTGATTACTCAAACTTAAAGTAGATGGAACAAGATATAAGGTGAAGATTATTACTTTTTTTTTTCTCATGTGTCATAGCATCAGCCGGGAAACGAACCCACTAACCCAGAACAACTGCTTGTAAAGCGCTGTCGCTGACCTCTCAACCACCAATGCTTGACAAAAAATTACTTTAAGATGTATAAAAGATATAAAGGCAACAAAATCCAATAAATGGCAAAATTATAAATAAATAAAAAATGAAATAACTGTAATAAACTAATTCATAATTTTCACAAGAAACAATGCAAACATCTTTCCATTCAATCTAGTCTATTCCCTTTTATTTTCAAATCATTAACATGTTCTTCTTTGAGCCTCCTTCAAAAATATCATTGTAATCTGTCTGTTTCTATGTGTACTTCTTTATTTTATCAAAAATAAAAACTTAATAAAAACATATTTTTGATACTTTCAAATTTATAATTTTGCAAACAAATCATTATAAATATAATAATGGAGAAAAATCTTTCAAAGACAAGTTGCATGAGAATATTTCCTCAATTTCACAAAAGCGTCTAAATGCTTTTCTCTCTTCCCGCAGTCTTTTTTTTTTTGTTCTTATCATAATCTCAGCTAACGTAAATATTGATAAACAGGCAAGCCTGAAAATTATTAGAAAAAAAAAAAAGAATTAGATGCTTAATGTGACTACACAGTTACGTTAATTAATACTCTAAGTGCGTTCAAATTGCAATTTTTTTTCTTTAATAATCTTAAGCTTGTAAACAAAATAAAAACAGTCTTACCAAATTCATCAGCAAATTCATCAAGCAGAGAAAAAATTAATAACAATGAGACAAGGAAATTATCACTCATTAATTCATAGCTGAAAATTAAAAGTAGTCTCCCAATAATTTTTAAGGATTCAACAATAAATAAAAATGTAAGTATATATTTTTCTGACACTGCTATTTCAGAAAGCTATCTTCTTATGTCAGCTTTTAGCATGCAAAATAATAAAAGTAGGTTTCGTTTTGCAGAAACTAATCAAAATTAAACTGTCATTGTCAGGTGGTCTCTTAGAAAAAGAAAAAATAAGAATAAATCGTTTCATTTTCCATTTGTAAAAAATAAATTATTAATATACAAAAATCTTTAAATATGTATGTATACATGTAAGACTTTTATACATGTAACTCATTGTTTGATTTATCAAAACTGTATTAATTACGAAAATGATAAAAATATACAACCATAGATAAAAATGCTTGTTCAATATTTCAAGTGAATGATTTTTTTATTTTCTTAATTTAGTATCCTAGAGAGAGAAAAAAAAACCAAACTTTCTTAACTAATTGGTTTATAAAAATCAATTATATCTCTTTCATATAGATAAAAAAAAGTTATAAAAATAAGCATTTCTATATAAATTGCTAAAAGCTAGGCTAGATATAGATATATAAAGAAAGTAAAACAATTACGTATTGTACTTTTCTTTAAATTTTATCTAGTCAAATAAACTAATATATACATATGAGCTATTTGCACAGATAATGAAGCTAGAATAAAGCGAAATTATTACTTTTTCTTTAATTTATTAAAATATAAAGCTGTTAAATTAAAGAGCTTTATATTTTAATAAATTAAAAAAAAATTCGCTTTAATCTAGCTTCATTATCTGTGCAAATAGTACATATGTATATACTAGTCAAATAAAATAATTTATTATTTGGTTAGATAATTTTAAAATTAAATTATTATCATTAATAGACATTTAACTACTCCTGATCATATATTGAAATATTTTTATCATCTAATTTAATTGTCAAATATCTTTAGAAAAATTCAAACTTTAAACTTTTCAAACACATCCAATTGTAAATAGTAGTACTGTATTCTCTTTTCTTTAGATGTTGCTAGCATGACCAGTGATAATACTAGCATTGGAATCGAAATAGGGACTTTTAGATTCATAAATTCTTAATGTAAGATGATACTATAACCAACTTCAACAGAATAGTCAGTTATTTAGAGCCTGGCTTAAATTCAGTTATAACAAATGTAAAAGTCCTTAATTTGATTCTCATGTTAGTACTGTCACTGATCAGGCCAATATTACCGATAATACTAATTAAAATGTTATTATCTACTTATCTATGTGTTATTACCCTAACAATTAAATGCATTTGAAAAGTTGAAATAAAGTTTGAATTTTAACAAAAATTAAATGATAGAAATAATTCAACATGCAATTACAGTAAAATACTATAATCACAAACTTTCAGATAAACATATAGATAAATTATTTGCCAAATGATTTCCTAAATATCAGCATGGATTTGTAAAGTACAATCAGTAATTACAAATTTGATCACAATCAATGTTATAATAGCACAAAATGTTCAACACAAACAACTAGGTATCATGTGGATTTAAGTAAAACATTTAACAAAATATATCAAAATGCTTTATTATTTAAATTACCATAAGCAGGTTATAAGTTTGATTAACCTTTTTAAGTCTTATTCATTAGATAAACCTTCACTTCATTTTTTATCATCATCATCATCATCATCATCATTATTATTATTATTATTATTATTATTAATGAATAGTTTGGCTGCATTTATCTCATCTGTATAACACTACAAGATAGGATTTTATATCCTTACCTTTTTATAACCTTTACTTCTACTATATATGATTTTTTGTATAGTAAAAATATACTATGTTAATAATATAAAAATATTTAATACAATTTCTATATTTTCAGATCATTTAGACTTTGAGGATATGCTAAAAAGTCTCCATAATTGATGTGTTAAGAATTGTTCAATAATAACTTCTGACATTTGTAAAATTGTTACATTTACTAGACAATCTAGAAATATATATATATATTTAATTATCACTACAGAATCAATCTATACTCCAAGATATTATTCATAAAGATGTGAGAATAATTTTATCTAATACAGGATCATTTACTGTAATGAAAGCCCATAAAATATTAGGACCTAATTTAAGAATAAATAATCAAGTGGCCTTATTGCTCAGGAGCTCATAAGAAATTTGAGCACTAAAAGTGCCATAACTGGAATTGATCCAAGGACCTTATGCTCCAGAGTAATCGTTTTAATTCAAACACCATATTTATGCTAATTGTAATGTTTCCAGAAATTCTTTATAGAATTGTTACATCTCATAAATCAACATGTCACGATGTTCAGCTTAAATTCCAAAAACTGATATCTTGTAAATGATGTGTTGATATCACAAAAAATAATGAAACTACATATTTCTGATTTGCAAATAAAGGTAATATATACAATCCTCAAAATGAATAGTAAAAGTAAAGAAATATTCTATATATCTCATTTCAATTCAGACTGTTTAAAAAGTTCAGCGTTAATAATCATGATATATTTTTATAATAAATATTTTAATAACATTGATATTTTTAATTTATTAAGTAACTGTTCCAAAAAGTAACTCAACAGTTAATGAAATACAATAACTATTAGTTGTAAACTTTTGTTTTTACTCTTATTGTTATTGTATGTTTTTCTATGTTAATCAATACTGAGTAAGTGAATTTAAGAGGATTGAGGAGTAAAGGAACTCTAATAAAAGAATTTTTTAATTCTGAAAATATTCCTCTTTTTTAGCCTTCTTTTACTATTTTTTTTTTCTATTTCCTTTTCCTTTTTTTTTTTTTGGTATTTTCTTCCTTTAAAATTCTGCTGTAATTTTTTTCACTCTTGTGAGTAGTTTTGCCTGTTTCCAACTAATATTCAAGGAACGAGAATCAAAAGATTCTGATTAAAACAATTCTCACATTCAAAAAAATTTTGATTTTATATTTATGTTTAAAACATAGCTTCCAAACAATATATAAGACTAAATGTTCATAGATGATAAATATAAGATCTTTTATAACGATAAACTTCCAGATATGAAGATGATAGTATATGCATAACAAACTAGATTTGACATATAAATTTGTTTTCTTTCTTGTGTGAATCTACTTGATGTGAAGTAATGTTAACAGTTTTAAAATTCTTATTAGCACCATAAATAAAGTTTAATATTTCTTTGTTTGAATTAAATATGCTATTATATTCCTTCAAGGATTTTCTTATTTCATTTGATTCTTAAATTATTATTACAGATGACTTTAATATTCCTTATCCATAATCTGGAAATGCAATTTATTAACTTATTAAATCTCAAACAGTGTAATTTTAGTACCAACTGTAAACATTGAACATATGACTATCTTTTTATCAGCCTTTCTATAAACTCTAATTTCAGATACTCTTTATTCTTTTGTACTGATCTCCATCCCCACTTAAATTTTATGTAATAATTTGCTATTTTATATCTATTTCCATTTTTATTTGCCAGAAAAAATTATAGGAGAGATACCTTACATCTATGTTTGGAACTCTCTAAAATTTATTAGAATATTAAATATCTATCAGATTCTTACATTTCAATAAAAATGAATTTAAACAAGCATTTTCTTTCTGGATTCTCAGTAACTCTCAAAGAAATAACTAAAAGAGAATCATATCATCACAGGCAATAGATCACAACAAAGATTTATTTTTTGTAGTAATACTGTTAAATTTAAAAGATTATTCAAAAACATTCACAAGATAGGTTATAAAAAAGCTTTCCAAATATGGAGCTAAATATTTTAAACAATCCACCAAAATTCTAATTTCTAATCAACTATTTGGGTCTAACCAAAATGAAAATATAATGTAATAGTAATACCTTTTTGGAAGTAAATGATTTTGCTAAGTACTTTTCTGAGGTTGCCAATCCAATTCAATATCATTCTACATCTAGTATTTTCAATGTTTCTTCCACAGGAAAAAAATTTCATTTATTCTTCTATTAAATCAAAAAGTTCAGACTGGATTCTAATTTAGGTTCTGATAATACCTCTTCTTTTATAAATGAAGAATGTGCTAAATTTATTTCCTCTCCTCTCTATCAGATTATTAAATGCTCTATTAGAAATAGCAGCTTGTCCACAATTCTGAAAATGGTAAAAGTATTGCCTATTTTTAAAAATGTCTCTAAAAACAGCCTACATTTATAAACCAATCTTTGAGCAATGAATTTATAAGAAAATTATTTTAGATATTAATAAACGTTTAACATCTAATCAACATGATTCTCATCTAATAAGTCAATTGAAATATTTCATGCCACTGAAAATAGAGAGCAAACTTATGTCATTTATTTTGACATATCAAAAGCCTTAGACAAAACTGTATCATGATATTCTTCTTGCTAAATAATATAATTTAGATCTCTCAAAATATCTGTATAATAATTTGAATCCTTCATTTGTTCTACACAACAGTTTTTATTAAATTTAATAACAAAACTTCAATTTATTTTTGCTCTCTTAGAATTTTCCCTGATTCTATTCATTATATATATTGATGATTTTAGGGATAGCGTAAAATATTCTCATCTCCTTTACTATGCTGATTATTACAAAATCTTCGAGAGCATTATTTTTTTCAGATTGATCCTTATTACAATATGACATAAATAATTTTTCTACATGAGATATCAATATCAAAATTATGATTAATAAATATAAATGCTCATTTATCTCCTACTCTAAAAAAATCTTATAATTTTTTTCCACTTCTTTCCTATTATGCATTGATATATAAATAATACCATACACACATTAAATGAACACTTCATAATGCAAAAAAAAAAAAATATTATAGATCTCTTGTTCTACTCAAGATTCTGCAACTACTTTTTCTACTGATGCCTCTTTCCATCTTCATACTAATATCATACTGAAAAGGGCTTTTAAAATAATGGTCATCATAGTCAGTCCACTAAGTATAACCTTTTCCTCTCTTTGATTCTCCAATCTCAGAATTTCAGTTACCTGGAACACAAGAGAAATATTTGTAAAATTCAATTTGCATTTGCCAGGACACTCTAAATATAATTATATTAATGACAGTTTTAGTATTTCCATGATCCAAAGAAGAAAAATTAATAACATTAAATATTTATATAAGATAACCTTTCAACATATTACTATCTCAGATTTGCTCTTTCCATATTTCTCAATATTATACCAGATCACCCAACTTTTAAAATCTAATTTCTTGTCAATCAGATTTCCTCAGATTCTCCTCTATATTTCTTATTATAAATATGTATAACAAAAATTTTATGAGTAACAATATTCTCTAGCTTGTTTTTATTCAATTCAGTAAAAATCTAACTATGAAATATAATTTATAATCATACATCCATATATTTATTAGTTCTTTCTTTCTTCATTTTTTTTAAATTTATGTATTCAACTTTCATCTAAAACCATTCTCTCTATTCCCTCTTTCATCATATCAATCATTTAATCATAAATGATATATTTTTAATTTTAATATGCATTCTGAAATTGATTATTAACTGTTTTGCACTTTAAATAAAAATGAATTGGATTGAATTAATATTATTGTTTTTGCTATTATGATTCACATTATTATTAAACAAGATTAATTTTATAGTTAACTTCATATAGTAACTTGATAAATTTAAGAGATATTTTGATTATTTCAATTTTTGTACCTTCATATATGACATTTATATATGTAATTATTTTTTAATTCAATGTATGATTCTTTTTCATGTGGTATTTACTATAATTGATGAATAATTAAATAAATTAAATTATTATCTTAATAAAAATCAAATATCATTTGCAAATAGATTCGAGTTCAATTTTATAAATATTTTCTTTCAAATATTTTTGTTAACAGGACATCACGATATCAAAAACTTTCTTAAAAGAAAACTGCAGGTTACAGTTATCTGTCATAAAATCAATATGCTTAATTCTAGATCTATTTGCTTTTATATTTTCAATTCCAAACTCAAGCATTGTAAGATTACCTTTTCTTATCTATGGACTCTCAGTGTTTTATTTTTTCATAATTCATTAACTAATTCATTAGAACTTCTTATATATTGTATTTTTATCATTTTTGTAATTCTGCTTTTTTTTTTTCCATTTTGTTTTATTTTGGTATAAAAGATGCCACTTGTTTTGATGCTGATGTAGAGGGGGGGGGTGACTAATGGAACATAATAAAGGAATTCTTTAATTATGAAAATGTTTTATTTTATTTTTTTATATGAAATTTGGTTTTCACAACATATTCAAGACTATTTATTTATAGTCGGTAGATATAAAGTTTTTCATACTGATAAATCACCAGAAGTTGCATCTAGATATGGAGACATACTAATTACTTGAAAAAAGATCTATTTATATAACTTCTTTGTGAATTAACATAGTGTAAAGTTTCATTAAATAATGATTATAAAGTTCATCTGGGTAATATTTATTTTAAGCCCATGCTGCTTATATCTTACTAATTTGAAGAGTTTGTGATTGCATTTAAATCTCACATTATCATCACGAGTGATTTTAATATTCCAAATTTATACTCTTTCACATAATAATTTCACCTTTTTCTAGGACCTCCAGGATGTTTCAATTTTGCACTAATCTATTAAATCTTAGACAATATAACTCTTGCATAAATCCTCATTCATCATCATGATTTACATTACAGTCTTAATAATTTGTCAAACATTCAATGTGTCTTTATATTTTTTATACCCTTTGCAATTAATATTCATTATTTACAACTAGAATTTATTATTAATGTAAAATATTTTAAAAGTTCATCTCTGCATATTATTATAAGGAATTATAAAAAAGGAGGAGGGGAACAACTTGGTATGTGCATGGAATTTTAATTGAAGAAGTCTTCTTTACTCTTCCAATGACATTAATTATTGTATAGAATTTTTTAGCCCAAATTTTTTTATTATGTAACTGATTCATTTATAACTAAAAAGTTCATTAACAATTACCATTTTCCTGCTTGGTTTTTAAAATCACTTAATTAAGACAAAATCTTATTATTATAACAATTTTATTAATTCCAGAAAATTGTCTACGGTTATATATAGAAGAGACTATCAAAAGTTTATAAAAGATACTGAACTTAAAATTTGGATAATCCTAAAGAAAAATCTTTAGTTAAGAATATGGATATTATTAAAAGATAAATACAGGACAATATATATATTTAATAACTGATTTTTTTTAAAAAATATTTTTCAGAATTATCTATACGATCATATTATAATAATTATACTTTGACCAACTATAATATTGAAGAAGAAATTTCAGTCAATGAATTTACCGAATGTAACATTGCAACAGCCAATAAACAACTTAAATTGTATTCTGGTTAGGGTTCAATAATTCTCTAGTTTCCTTTATATAAGTTGTGCTAAATATATATATATTCTTTTTGTTATATTCTTAATTGTTCTATTTTTATAAATAAACTGTCCTTTTCCTACATATCTGAAAATTGCTAAAGCCATTCATATTTTTAAAAATGGGCTAAAGATATAGTTAATAATTATAGACCCAATTCAATTTTCATTCCAATGTAAGGATATTTCACATATGCATACATAATAAACTAGTGCATTGCACTATAACATGGTTTTGAACCCAATAAATCAATAAAAACCATTTTGTTACTATATTTGATCATTTTACACATGCTATTGAAAGTTAGATATCTATTTTGATATTTCAAAAGTTAATCATAATATATTATTTTTAAACTGCATAATGTAAGTTTAACAAATAAGCTGTTTTGTTGGTTTAAATCTTTCATTAAAGTTAGATCAACTTTTGTAAAATTTAATGGTAAAATGTCTTTACTATATTATTATTATGGAAAACCCCAAAATAGTATGGTTCCTTTACTTCTAAATATCTATATCAATGACTTCAAAGGCAGCCTAAAATATTCTTCTGTATTATGCAAATAATTATCAGGATTTGTAGACCTATTTATTCTATTCTTGATTGAATTTTGCTGCAAAATAATATTAATAGTTCTTTTCTAAATGCCCCCTCCCCCCAAATAAAATGAAATAATTAATGTAGAGAAATGCTCTTCTGTATCTTATTCTAATAAATCTGAAGTTCTACGATTCCAATATTTTTAAAATAAATTCTACTGACATCTAAGAATTATATTTAAAGTAATGATGCTTTTCATTATCTCACAGAGACTATAATCACTAAAGCTTTCAATATAGTGGGAACCGTTTATAAACATGATAATTTGTTTGAATACTATATCAAAGATTACTTTTTCTTTCTTGTTCTTTCTGTTTTAGAATGTTCAGTCTTATGGAATGCAGATTTAAAATAAATAAATAAATAAAATGTAGTAGTCTTTAGTTTTTGTTTTAAATATTAGCATCTGAAAGATGATTATAATATTAACATAACCTTTTGTTAAGGTCAAGCGCTAGAGATTTCAAATTTTTATCCAAAGTTATTACAAAAAATATCATTTCTAACAACATGCTTTCAAAACTATCATCATTGTCAACCATTATCATTCCATTGCATGATGAAAGTCTCTCCAAGTTCTCCGATCTCTAGTGTCTATTCCCTACATCACCCCTTCACACTTTCTTATTTCATCCATCCATCTCACATGTAGTCTCTTTCTGAGTCTTTTACAATCTCTTGGAATCCCATTTAAAATTTCAATTGTCCATCTATTATCATCTCTTCTAGCAATATATTCAGCCCACCTCCACTTGTCTTTTAATTCTTTCCAACGATATTAGTAATATCTGTTTGTTCTCTTACCCATCTATTGTGTTTCAATATGTTCTTATTACTCCTAATATGTATCTCTCCATACTTCTTTGAGTAGTTTGAAGTTTCTATATTGCTCTTCTATTAAGTGTCCAAGTCTCAGATCCATAAGTAAGAACTGGTAAAACACATTTACTAAAAACCTTCCTTTTCAAACACATAGGCATATTTTCTTTTAATATTAAGTTATTTCTACACAAAGAACTCCAATCAAGTTTAATTCTACAATTAATTTCATCTATAATATTTCCATCTGTATATAACCTGACCAAGGTATTTGTGGTTGTTAACTTCTAACTCATCAATCTTTATTTTCATCTTTTGAGAAAATCCATTGAACATTACTTTAGCCTTTTTAACATTTACCTTTAGTCCTACTTTCTTACTTTCATCTGATAATTCTCGCAACATTTCCTAAATCTCTAAAGCAATATTTACAAAAACAACTACATCATTGCAAAATATAAATGACTTAAATAATCTTCATTTACTTTTATTCCTTTAGCTTCTTATTTTAGTCCAGAATACTTTGTGCAGCACTGCTGTAAAAAGTTGTAGGGAGATGGAGTCACCCTGTCTTGCACCCATCTTAATGTTAACCTTCCTAGCATCATTACATAATCTAAGTGTTGCTGTTGCAGTTTTATAAGTATTCTTCAGAATGTGACAATATCCTGGATCTATACCTTCATGATCCAATACTTTAATCACTGAAGAAATGCTTGTGGAATCAAATGCCTTCTCATAATCTACAAATTCAAAGCATAATGGCAACTCATATTCATTGGTCCTTTCTATAACTTCTCTCAATACTTGGATATGATCTACTGTATTAAAACTACTTTTAAATCCAACTTGTTTTTTTGATTAGTTGAAATCCAATGTTCTCTGTAGATGAGTTGCAATTATCTTGATAAAAATTTTGTATAAAACTAATAAAAGGCTGATACGACTGTAATTTCTAATATCTTCTTTATCACCTTTTTAAAATATTAATATTAATACTGCATTCTTCCAATCAACTGGTACATCTTTATCATTTAGACATTTGATATATAACTTTGCCAAAAAAAATTCTATTTCTTCACCTGCTTCTTTTAATATATTGATTATAATTCCAACATTACTTGGAATTTTTCCCTTCTTCATAAATTTAATTGCATGTCTCATTTCTTCATTTAAAATCCTGGAGAATTCAAAAGATATAATAGATGTAGGAGGTGCTTGTTCTTTATTACTATATAATTTTTGATAGAATTCTTCTGCACATTTCATGATGTCATCTCTCTTTTTAGTAATAGTTCCATCTTTTTTTCTTATTGCAGACATAACTCTCAAACCAATACCAAAATGTTGTTTTACATTCTTGAAGCTTTTATTCTTTTCTACAGCTTTCCTTTCTAGTTCACAATTATACTTTCTTATATCATTATTAACTCCTTTTTGCACCATTTTACAAAATTTGAGTTATTCAATCCTTTTTAATGCATCATTTTTATATATCTTTATATTCCTTCTTTTCTTCATAAATTCTCTACTTTCAATAAAAAAATTTATTGGTCAATTGCTGCTTTTTTTCTACCAGCCATCTTTGTTGCAGTTTTTAAAAGTGAATCAGTTATTTTCCTAATAACTTCATTCAAATCTGAATCATGTTCAAAATCTATTAATATTTGAAACCGATTTGCAAATTCTAATTTAAATTCATTAGAATGTTTTTCAAGATTAGGAATATAAACTGTAAATATTGTTTTTCTTAATATTTTTTGTGTCTTAACTTTTATCAATATGAAATTCATGCACACAGTTTTTTTTTTTTTTACTGAAATTTCCCCCTTTTCTTTATTTTTGTAATACTTATAACATTGATTTTATTGGTGAAAACTGCTTTCAACTTGATTTAAGTAAGTTCTTATGTCTTCAAAAAAGTATAATATCTAATTCTTATTATGACTTTTTTTATTATTCTATTGTTTTATTGTGTTTTAGATATATATATTTTTAATTTAAGTGCAATCTGTAATTAACCTTGGTTTGTACATAAGAGTAAAACAAACTGAATTTAATATTATTATTATTATTATTATTATTATTATTATTGGTTCTCATCTGATCCTTCATGTCAGCCAAAGGTGGCGCGATTTCTAACCAAAAACACATTAATATAACATTCCCAAGATAGCAATTCTCTATTAATATTGACTTTTTTTTGTTTGTTTGTTTACAAAGTTTACTTTCTTTCGTTTCTGAATTATTTTTCCCAAATAATATTTTTGACGATGGGATAATAATAGTTGTTTTTTGTTAATTTTTATTGACAAGAGGGTCTTTTTTGGTGTGTGTTCAAATAGTAATTTGTGTTTTTTTTTTTTAAATAGTATTACTGTTTTTGTAAAATTGGATTGACAAAATTCAAGATAGAACGGGTTTTTTTTTTATGGATCTTTAAACAATAATTTACGTTACTTTGATAGGTTTACATTTGATTGCCAACAACAATTAGTGGGAGGGGTGTTTTTGTGTACGATTAAATAATAATTTACGTTACTTTTATAGGTTTACATTTGATTGCCGACAACAATTATTGGGAGAAGCGTTTTTTTCCCATGTGTGTGTATGTTTAAATAAAAATTAAAACTGTCACTTTTATCGGTTTACATTTGATTCACAACCGATTTGACTCCCTTTCGTTTATAAATTATGGTTTTGGTTCTACAAATAAATATTTTTGACAATGGGACAATAATAGTTGTTGTTTGTTTAATTTTTTATTGATAAGAGGGTGTTTTTTGGTGTAGGTTCAAATAGTAATTTGGGTTACATTTAAATAATAAGTTACGGTCTTACTTTGATCGGTTTACATTTGATTGCCGACACTAATTATTGGGAGGAGTGTTTTTTTGTGTGTACAATTGTAGACAACAATTATTGGGAGAAGGGGTGTAACTGTTTAAAGAATAGTAGTTTACATTACTTTTAGTGGTGGTGTCCATTTGATTGCTGACAATAATTAGTGAGAGGGGTGGGTGTTTTTGGGTGATGATTAAATACTAATTTACCTTCCTTTTATTTTACATTTGATTGCCAACAACAATTATTGGGAGAAAGGGGTTGTTTTTTTGTGTATGTTTAAATCAAAATTGAAGTTACTTTTATCGGTTATATTTGATTTACAACCGATTTGACTTTTTTTTTTTTTTTCGTTTATAAATTATGGTTTTGGTTTCCCCAAAACCTAATATTTTTGACAATGGGACAATAATAGTTGTTGTTTCTTTCATTTTTATTGACAAGAGCGGGTCTTTTTTGGTGTATGTTCAAATAGTAATTTGGGTTACGTTTAAAAAATAATTGCTTTACCTTACTTTTAGTACTTTACATTTGATTGCCGACAACAATGAGTGGGAGGGGTGTTTTTGTGTACGATTAAAGAATAATTGTACGTTACTTTTATTTTTTACATTTGATTGCCGACAACAATTATTGGGAGAAAGGGTTTTGCGTTTTATTTTTTGTTTGTGTGTATGTTTAAATCAAAATTTAAGTGACTTTTATCGGTTACCATTTGATTGACAACCGATGACTTTCTTTTTTTTTTTTCGTTTATAAATTATTTGGGTTTTCCCAAATAATATTCGGTTTGACAATGGGACAATAATAGTTGTTGTTTCTTTAATTTTGATTGACAAGAGCGGGTCTTTTTCAGTGTATGTTAAAATAGTAATTTGGGTTACGTTTAACTAATAATTTACGGTCTTACTTTGATTGGTTTACATTTGATTGCTGACAACAATTAGTGGGAGGATTTTTTTTCTACCCGATTAAAGAATAATTGACGTTCCTTTTTATTGACCGTCTGATTGCCACCGATTGCCAACGACAACAATTATTGGGAGAAGAAGGGTTTTTTGGGCTATCTTTAAATAAAAATTTGAGTTACTTCTTTTATTTTACATTTGATTGCCGATGACAACAATTATCGGGAGAAGGGATGTACGTTTAAATAAAAATTGAAGTTACTTCTTTTATTTTTGACATTTGACGAAGGCCATTTGGAATCCCTCAAACAAGCTTGCCTTTATGAAGTGAACATTTCCATCGGCCACAACGAGACTTACAAATGAAAGTCAAAAGATGTTTTTGGATCTCAAATCTGCATATATTTGCCACACAATCCAATCTTTTCTTTCAGCAGCAGGATGTTTTTTTTTTCTGCTGTAGAAATATTACAGCGCTGGCTTCCGTGTCTGGCAATTCCCATCTTTTCAAGTTTTCTGTTGTTGGAATTAGCCATCTTCTTGGTCTCGAAAAATTTCTCGCTAAAACGTGACTCAAAGCATGATCGTTTAAAAATTTTACGCTAGCCCACCCTAATCGAGAATTTAGGAGGCTTATAGCTTTATGAGGAACAATTATGACACTGTTTAAATTGTTAAAAAGTAACAGTACATCAATTCATCTTAAAAAAAAAAATGCACCAATGAAAATTTAAATAATTTGGACACGATCAAATTAACACACCCTCGTACGATATTGTTACATAAAATACATAACGCAGCATTATGATATAGTGCGTGACGCAAACAACTACGGCATTTTCCTCTGCTTTTAGCATCGGAAAAAGCCACACTGTTAGCTGCTAAGCTGAGTTAACAATCTTTCTAGATTTTATCATAGAAAGAAGACTTAACCCCAAGTTAACACTCTATCTTTTAGCATAGAAACAAGACTTAACTCTGAGTTAACAATCTTTCTAGGATTTATTTTAGAAAGAATGCTTAAAGGCTTGGGTGCAGCTGCGGAAACGGCATATTCCTAGAAATTTAGCTAGAAATAGCGCCTCCAGTGGCTGACATGAAGGATCAGATGAGAACATTATTATTATTATGATGATGATGATGATGATGATGAGCATAAAAATGATCACTCTATTAGGGATATTGTTTACAAATATTGTTTGATTACCTTTAGCTGTGTTTTGGATATTGGATATTTTGTGAAGATCATATTGATAGGAAGATAAACTATGCCAACTAAATCAGCTATGTATACATCTCTTATTTTCTCTTTTTTTTATAAAAATGAGATTTGGACACCTTACCCATGAAATATAAGGCCATTAGAAAAGTTTCATTTAAGGATGGTCCATGAAATTTTAATAATACAATGATATGATCATAAAACCAATCAATGTATTCTTCAATTTGCTAGATGAGATAGTATAGAGTGCATTACTATAAAATTATACCTTTGTTAGAATGCCCATGTAAAATGAATAAATAATGCAAGACTTCCTAAAAAGGTGTTTTACAGTAAACCTGAGCATGATTTTTGTCGTAGGTAGTATAAGGATTATCTCAATGACATTCTTAAAAAATGTAAATTGATTGTTTTTCATTGAAAAGATAGTGCAGAAAATAGAATACCTTGGAAAGTTACAATTAGAGATAGTGTTGAAGAAATTAAAAAAAAAAAGTTTTCTGAAAAATAAATTAAAAGATAGCATTGCAAAATGTCATATATAGAAAACAATGAATTAATAATTCTAAATGTGAATGTATTTTATATATTGGTTTATATAGTCGTTGCAAACTGATTTCCAGAAGTTTTTTCTTCTTTTTCTTTCTTTCATTGGAATTTGAATATCTGCACTCATTTAGAAGTCATTGCTATACATAAATGTATGTTGATAAAAATAAATTTAATCAAATTAAAACTTCTTATGCCAAATTATTACAAAGTCAATATAGTACTCAAAGAGGATATAGTATTTTAGATTTGTTTAATTATTTTATTTGTGATATTAAAATATCTGTTGACAAAATTGGAAAGTCATATTTAAAAGACTCAATATAAATGGATTTATAAAAATTTCAATTAAATAATATTGTAGTTTGTTTCAAAAATATATTTATTAATTACTTTGTGTACAAATTGGAAAGGATATACAAAGTTAAATGAGGTTATGCTAAGTTCTGAGAGTTCTTATGAATGGTTTAGTAGGCCAGCATGTTTGTTGTTCTGTTGTTATTAGTTGGGAGGGTGAATAGGTTCCAAGTGTCCTCAAATGATTTTTTGGGAGAGATGAGCTCATCTCTTTTTCTGATTTTTTTATTGTTTTGCAGAACAACAGATCTGGGTCTAGGCGGAGCAGTTCCATTATCAACTTGCAGCTTACTACCCAGATTGCATAGAGAATGAAAATGGATAGTCTAATAATAGCAAATGTTCCAGTGTGGATCGATTTATGGGTGAGAGAATTAGGTCCGGTCTGATATTGGAGTTGGTGAAGACTATATCTCTGATTGTTTTAAGGTTTGGACAGTGATATATGAAGTGCTCAATGGTTTCATCTTCATGAGAACATACACTGCAGGTCGGATCAATGTTGGAGTTACCTCTTCGGTAAAACAGGAATAAGTTTGTGGGAAGCGCGCTAAGGTTAATTTTGATGATGAAGTCCAGATACTTGGGCTCCAGACACCATCTTTTAAAATGGGTAATTAATTTTTGGTTTGTGAGGTTGAGGCTACTTTCAAGAGGTTGTGGGTGTGGGTTGATTAGGTGGTACGCATCCCACAAGGTGAATTTAACGTTGAGATTGGTGTCCATGATTGGTTTGTATTGACTTAGAAGATTGATAAGGGATGATATCCACGGCATTTTCCCTGGTGGGGCTCGATCTGTTGGGGAAATCTTTTCAGTGATGTTGTTATAGCCAAAGGAATGTATTAAATTATGTAGCGTATTGTGCGTTTTTTGGAGGATGGCTGCTTGAATACTTGTCCATAAATGAATAAAGAAAAAAAATATATATATTTTTATATATTGTTTGTTTTCTGGATTCATATTTTATATGTTATTATTTACAAATTTTCACCTTTCAATTCTTATCTATGTGTATATTTGAAATAATGCAAATTAATTTGCTTTTGTAACTGGTGAATAATTAATAAAAGTAAACAAAATAAATTATTATTATTATCATCATCAATTTCAT
Organism: Epiperipatus broadwayi; assembly: GCA_028023455.1. Lineage (NCBI taxonomy): Eukaryota > Metazoa > Onychophora > Udeonychophora > Euonychophora > Peripatidae > Epiperipatus > Epiperipatus broadwayi. Next base: position 2,103,403 of record JAQFVV010006204.1, read on the forward strand.
GAAAATAAATATCTCTAGAAATTTAATCCTGTTTTTCTAATTCACAATTTCTCTTCCCCACATCATTCTAGCCAATGTCTTTATCCAACCATTTCACATATGGTATTTTCTAAGACTTTTATAAACTCTTGAGTTTAAGATTTCAATTGATTTTTTTATTATCTCTTTTAGAAATATATACATCACTGTCATTTCAGCCCTTTAATCTTTTAAATGATATCAATAATAGTTGTTTATTTTATTTTTTGCTCATATATTTTGCTTTTAATTTCTCCCTGTTAATTTTAATACATATCTCTCCAATACTGTGTAGACTATAATTGTTTGTATTCTTCTTTGTATTATATTATTAAGTGTTGAAATCTCAGATTTATAAATGATAAAATACATTTATTAATATTCTTTTTTCAAGCATATTAGATTTTATATATTTTGTATCAGTATGAAGAGACAGGGAGTAAACCTGGGATAATGTCACTCATGATCATCAATCCCAGACAATACAAAATTTCAATTTACAAATAATATAAATAAATATGAGGAATGAGTCTGAGAAATCAGCTCAGAACTAACTATAAGTATAAGTTTACCAGCATTACCCAAAAGCAATAATCATCATCATGAATGATCAACAATAAAAATAAATCAACAGTCAATCTTGTGACTAGATTTCAAATGGGTCTATTATAGACCAGGCTAATTATTTGGCCCTTGCCAGCTTGGGCCAGATTATTTAAACATTAATTTGGATGCACAAACTTAAGTATTAATACATCAGAATATATAACAATAATGCTGGGATACTAAAGCATGCTGATCATCATCAGTGCTCTGGCCACTTAGCACTTTTAATGTAGTGACCAACTATAAACTTAATTTTTAATAAATACTAAACTAAATAAAATGTGGTGCATGATCTTTAAAGGATATCCCCATTGTGCCAATCCAGGATCATTATCAACTGGATCTACATAACACTGAAAATAAACTCCTTTTTATATAACAGACTGTTGTGCATGAATCTAACTCAGGAACAAAACCTCTAAAACTGTTACTGTGATCAAGAGATAGAATCCTAACTTATAATGTTTTAAATTTATTCTAGGATTAATTAAATTCACTGGAATAATTTCAACAATGAAATATCAATTTATTAATAACAACTAAAATAAAATTAAGATCTGCTGAGTATGCCATAAATATAAATTTGGCATTTTGATTTTGATTAATACAATAAAAAATAAGCTATTATACTGTGATTTAAAAATATGTCAATACATAAACCACCTATATATAAATACACAGACATGTGGTATAATAATTTATGAACATATTTGAAATATCATAACCCTATAAATGAAATTCATTTTTATAATACATAATTAATGACTGATTTAACAAATATATGTGTGCACATATGGAAATGCGTGCACACATTAACATTTATAAAAAAAAATTAACCTAATAAACCATATTTTATTTTCTTATTACACAATTAATTCACATACCAAGAAAACAAAATATACATATATATATACAAACACTCAATTGTGTTGTATAATAATTTTAAAATGTGTCATAAACTTATAAAAAATTCAATTCATTTTTAATAATATATAAATGCACATATGTAATGTATGTATATATAACAAAATAGATTATATGAATTAAAGCTATTAATTAGACTCTTATTATTTTTTTATGGTAAGTAAAAGTTTTCTTTTAAAAAATATTTACTCTTATCAGTTCTCCATCAAAGTTTTTCTCTTTTTTCTATCAGGTTATTCTTGATAATTATAAATGTCTTTAAACATACTCCAACAACTTTTTTTGTTCCCCCAATCTAGAAAGATTTTTTGAAGTTTTTTTTTTTTTCAAAATAAAATTGTCTATGAATCAATCCTTTGTTTTTGTAGACTTTTAATTCAAGCAAAAATTATTTACTTGTTTTACTTTTAAATTGTAGATTTTAAATCTCATTTCAAGGAATTATTTAAAATAATTCACCAACTGCATTTTACATATATATGTATAATGCAGTACCTTTATATGTGCCTGTCTGCAGACAGATAAAACAGTATATATATAAACTACTTCAGCAAACTGATGGACTCTCTGGGTAAGCTGGTTCCTTCTAAACAGTAGACTGGCTTATTTCATCTTTGGGAAAGCTATAATCTGGTAACTGTTGAACCACAATTAGTTCCATTTAGTCTAGAATACACAATATGGGCTATGAAGAATGCAGAAAAGCTGAACCATGGTTTTATGTGAATCCAAACTCTACCATTGTGAACTAGTAACAACAGTTGGACTTGCACTGCCTTGCCTTCAGTTATATCTTCATAGTAACTCTGTATGACCCTAAAACTTTAAAAAACTCCCTTAATCTTTTTTCAACCTTTTTATAATCAGGGTGGAAAAACCCATAGTAATTAAAAACAAAGTTTTCCCTATCTTGATTGAAAAAAGTTAAGCACTCTTTTCAATTTAACTTAATCCTTTGAATAACAAATTTGTGGACTTTTATCAAAATATGTTATACAAGTATTAATTTAAAAAATTTACTAATCAAAATAGACAGTGGAATTTTATACTTACCAGTATATCTATTTTAACACAAAAACATGCTGTTTTAATTTCAAAATAAAAATTAATAAAATACTAATTAGACTTTTTAAAATGTTTAATTAATATTTTTTTTCAAATTCAAAGTATTTAATCTTTAACTGTTATTCCAGTGTAAAGTGGAAAATATCTACAAAAATTTTTTTGTTTATTTCTACTTTCCCTTTCAACTTTATATATATGCGACACACACTACTATGTGGTTATAAGCAATGAGACACTTAAATGTCTCAATATATTAACCTATCTCAACCAAAAGCATTGCATCCAAATTTTGTGAAATAAATTTCTTGTAAAAATCATGAATGAGAAATCTTGTATAAAAAATAGACTAAACTGTTTAGAAGATAAGCTAAAAAATATAAAACTTTTAATATAAAAAAAACAATTGAGTTAAAACTAATCAAATATTTGAAAAAAATCAGCATTGATGGATGCTTAATAGTTTATGATTAGTCTCTTTAAAATAAAATGTATTATTATTTATCAAATGACTACAATGGTTAGTAGAGGAAACCCATTTAGCACAAATGAGTAGGCATATTATACAAATTAATAAAATAGAACAAATATAAATAAATATTAAATATCAAAACATACAAAAATATATTTCTTTTAACCATAAGTTAGTGAAGAAATTTACTTTGATAATATTAAAAAAAATTTCTATAAATTTTATTAGATAACTATATATATCAATGTTTCTTCCATGTGCACATACATTGTTTTAGAGTTTATTATTTATTTTAAAGTGACTTGTTGGAATGATTTTTCTTCAATTTTGAAATATTCTTGATTAATGATTTCTTTGGATTCCTGGTCAATTTTCTGATAAAGTAGAATGAATTTAAACAATTAATTCTTTTTATTGGGGATATTTCTTTTCAGATAACATTTCTTATTTCAGAGTTTCTTTATGCCACACAAGATATCTAGTTTTAGCTTCAGACAAAAAACAAAGACTAATAACTCAAGAGGAAATTGGCAAGTCATTCATATTATTTAATGCACTAGTAATGATAATGAATTCCACTTTTTTTCAGTTTGTAAAAAAAATTAATTAATTAGATTTTCCTAGCAGTTGCACCTTCAGTATTTTCTGATTATTATTTTAGAATAAGCATTTATTTTTAATGGTATCAATCTTTTCAGTTACAACTATTCGTATTAACATTCTTAGCATCTCAACAAATTTTCCTTAAGAGCTTCTCAGCTGATTTCTCAAAGAAATAATCAAAAACTCAAGAAATTTGCTTTTGCAAACTTTTTATAGTCATCTGTTTAATAAGTCAAACTTATAGTTATGAAAACCCTGTGTAAATTTTGATATGCTTATCTATTACATCACTATGATTACCCTCCATATGAACCTTGATAAACAACATAACTATCTAAATCTATTTATAGACTGGCTGGCACCAAAATAATTATTATAATAGGATTTAAATGTAAGAAAAATAATTGAAATAAAAAGTACTACATAAAATAAATCACATTTGAATAAAAAAAAGTGTGTAAAATTAATTTATTTTATATATATTGAAATTAATGGGTCATGCTTGGAAAGAAAAATGGTGGAATATTAATGGAATAATTAATGAAGTATTGATTCTATTAGATAGTTTTAATTCCTCCCCCCCTAAAAAGTTCATCCACATTATACTCTGACTTCTTCCCTCTTTTTTCTTCTTTCTTTACTATAGTTTTTTATTTTTCTTCTGATAACTTATTCTGTAAGCTATTGCGCATCTGAGTTCAATAAGTTTAACAAATCTCTTGTAAATATACTGGATCTATTTTCTGGATAGTTGATTTATGGCTAGTAGCTATTTTAAATCTGCAATAGTTATTACCTATTGTCAAATATATGTGATATCTTGATAAATTTATTAGAATCTAAAATAATATATCAAGCTGCATCAAAAATAAAAAATGCAAAATAATATGAAAACAGTATTGATTCAATGTTTGATATCAGTTCCATTGATCAAATGACAATAGATATTGCATAATGTTCTTACAAATGGATATGTTATCAAATAATGTCCTGCTTTAAAAAAATTAATGAATAGTACTTATTTGATAACTTATTTTGGCACTCTCAAAAAAAAGTGATGCAGACAATAACTGTAGATCATAGTCATTTAATAATAAAAGCAACATGAGTGAGTTATATAATGATTGTGTTTAAGTAAGAATGTAAATAGTTAATAATTTAATTGTATGGATTCTTTGTGTTTTGCATAGCATAAATTTGATTGCATATTTTGGAATTTTACAGAAAATTTATTTGTTTTTTTATTGCAATTTCATCATAAAGATGTCTAAGTTAAAAAAATATATGAAGAAAAATGTAGATATATTTCATAACTTACTTGACAGATAGTTACACATAATAATAAAATAACACTAATCAGGATGGAATACTGAAAGTATTAATTAGTGTAACTGAATGTAAAAAACAATCAATAAATGCTAAATGTGAAGCAAAAAAATATTTTTAATAAAGTTAGACAGAAACATTAATGCAGTTTTTGAGCAACCTGGTATTGAATTATGCACTGATGGACTTTATCTTATTTAAATTCAAAATAATTTTTTTGAGTTTGAAAATTTAATTTAAAAATTTGCATCAAAATTGGAACTTAAAATGTTTGAAAGACAAAAAATATTCCATGATAAAATGAATAGTAAAAATGATCAAACCACAAACTTGAAGTCCCCAGACAAATTTTGAATTCAAATGTTTTATTTAATCTATATTACTACAAAAATATGAAAGTTTATTTCTTTATTTGCTTGTGACTTTATAACTCAATGAATATTGTACCAATATTCAAGAATCTTGTATGATTTTCTTTCATTTTTGGATAGAATATTACTAGCATATAAATTTTTTATGTAATTGTGTTTAAAAAAATTGTAATTTACAATATAAAAATGTGTACAAAATCTCTATCATAATTGTTTTCAAATGATATAATAGAAGCAAAAAGAGGCAGCATTAATTAAAAGATCACAGAGTTAGAAAATTTTTTAAACAAAAAGGATAGTTTTTGGTAAAGCAAAGTAAAGTTCGATTTGTAAATATATTTTAAATTAATTAAATTATGTTTGTAACTATGAATTTCATTCCTCATTTGAATAATTGAAATTTAGATCAGTTATAACAATGAATTTGATAAACTTTTAGGATTTCAATTTAAATATATATTTACTTTAATACTTATTAAAGTAAAATTTAAAATGGCACTGGTACAGCATAAGAAATACTACTGAATTTGATTAATTTTTACTATGAAATTGATAAACTTTTAGCATGTCAATTTAAATTGAATTTGATAAAGTTTTACCATTTCCTTTTAAGTATATTTTTATGTGATAAAGTAAGACATTACTAAAAAAACTTGAGAGATATTAGAATTTGGAAATTCGGGTAAAATTTTATTGAATAAATATATTGCAAATAATTTAAATTTCATTTGGTCCATGTATTTAATTTCTCACATATGTTACAATGACATTAAAATTTTATAGCCATTTTAAAAATTATCACATGAAAAATATAGAATAATTTATTTTAAAATTATTGTTTGCTGAATTTAACCAAAGTTAAATTTTTTGTGACACTGCTGTTGATAATTATTTCATGTAAATATTATGTAAATATATTTTAATTATTAAACTTTCTACTAATGCAAGGGGAAACCAGAGAAATGGGGAGAATGAGTAAAAATTTTATTTGACATTCAATACATCAAAAATTGAAAATGGAATACATAAATATATTTTAATTATCAAACTTTCTACTAATGTGATGGTACAGTTAGAGTTCAAAAGTGGAATAAATAAATATATTTAATTATCAAACTTTCTAATAATGGCAATGGGGCAGCTAAAGAAATGGAATTAGTTAGGGAAATTTTTAGTTGGTACTCAATACATCAAAAATGGAATTTAGATAATAAAACATTAATAAATTTATACTGCTTAGAATATGTTTTCCTTATATACATATTTATAAATTTTAAATATATTTTAATGATCATAAAATAATAATAAATTTTTTATAACAGCTATATAAATATCAATAATAATTTTACACATAAAAAGCCTTTTTCAGCACTTGGTTTGGTGCTCTTTTCAAATTTTAATAATCTATTTAATGTTAACAAATTATTTCAGACATAAAGCTATCTAGTGTTCAATAATGGAATTAAAACAAGCAATAACAATATAAATCATTAAAATAAATCAAAACCCTCATATATAAATCCAGTAATCACAAAATAAGTGTCAAAACAATTTACTATATCATAACAATACATTAAATAAATATTACATGCATTTTTTACAATTATATATATATATCATTTTATATAATTTTCCATTCATTTTTAATCAACCAATTATTAACCAAAAAAAAGGCTTTTTATGTGTAAAATTATTATTGATATTTATATAGCTGTTATAAAGAATTTATTATTATTTTCTAATTATTATTTTATGGAAGAACAGTGTAAAGATTTTTGTTCTTTTCCAATTTTGATTAAATATATTTTATTCCTTTATTTTTATTATTATTCTACTAATATGTGCAAAGCCACAGATCAGCTTTGTTTGGTTAGTAAAATAAAACAATGAAATATAGCTGAGAATTAAAATATCTTAAAAGAATATTTTAGCTAGTTATAGATAAATTAACTTTAGAATTTGATTTTTTTTAAAATGATTTGCTTATACAGTAATTCTCTTTTGACAAATTTGATATTTGTGTTGATAAATCAATATTAGTAAGCAAAACTGTTTTCAAAACAAAAACTCTAGTTACATATATAATGAAAATTTAGATGATTTTTTACAGATTTTTTTTTTTTTTTTCAAAATTATTCCCAGAGTGCAAACCAAAAATAGACTTATTACCAGCACAAATTGAATGAAATCTGCCTGCAAGTTTTCTAAAATATAATTATTGCAAATCTGAATTTATTTAGTAATTATGGAACAAATGCAGGGGGGAGAGGGACAAGCATTTTTAACATTAAATTATACAAAAAAAATCATTTGAAATCTGGATTATCTCAGTCAAAATTATCATATTTTTCAATACTTTCTGTAAAAAATGAAATATTAACATGACTACCTACTAATGAATTATAAGAGAATTTGCAAATTAAAAATATTGCCAAGTAAGTATATCTTAAAATATAATCTTATAAGTTAATGTGATTCTTATATAATAAATATAATTCATGATAGTTATCAAGAATTGTTGTTTAATAAATCTTTTTATAAGTTTCTATTTATAATTTTTTAGATAAAAATTAAAATAAATTTCTTTAATGAAAGGGAAACCTGAATTGGTAAAGGCAGCAATTCTTATACTTAAAGAAATAATTATGGAATTCACCATAAGTTTTGTTTCTCATTTATTTATTCTTTTGTTATTCAACAAGACAAATATATATGAATATGCATTTCCTTTCCAAATTATTTTTATATTATGTATTTATGAGAATATTATTGAAATTATATTCTTACCTTTAATTTTAAAAATGCTATTTTATTATAAGTCAGATTTATATCTGAGCATTTTCCATATTAGAATATAAAATGACATAGAATATTAAAAAAATTTTTTTTATTAAGATAGCTAAAAAGAAGAAGAAGAAAAGATTATTATAGACAATGTAAATCAGTATGGAGTTACTTCTAACATAATAAAGTATCCTCTTATAGGAGTTAGGTCAATATGATCTGCCAATTTATTGTCAACGTTTCTTTTAGGATAAATAAATGAAAATTTGCAATGACAAGTGAATAATTTTTCTTATTTATTTTTACCATTTGGAAATTTGTTCAATTCTGGGAAATAATTTCTCATTGATTTTATTGAGTGGTATTTTGATATGATCAGTGATTTTTGTAGAGTCTTTAGAAATGTCAATTTTATTTCGGTAGATAAATTATTATTTGACACAAAATATCCTTTTAAAAGTGTTTGTAATTTGATTTGTAAAGAAAAATAGTTGTCCAAATTTGCAAATCAAATTACAAACATTTCTAAATGGATCCCTGGAAAATACATGTAAACAACTAAATCTATTTTAATGTGTTTTAAGCTTTATTAATAATCTCAATTGATTGTAAGGATAAAAAAAATTATATGAGAACCCTGAGCTATGTGCTAATAACTATATATATATAACACAAATAAATAAATAACCGTAAATAACAAAACCGTTTGAACAGTATATTGAGTGAGATCCATGGCAATGATGAGTATAGCTTTAAAACTACTTGTTTGTAACCACAGAAATTCCACAAACAAAAAGTAATGTAAGGTAACAATTTCAAGCAGTTGAATATGAACTATTTTTTTTACATTTTACAAAATAACTACATATACATGAGAAAAATATATATCAGTATTATTTTTGATATCTATAGTTATAAAATTTATCTAGAAAATCAATGTATGTTTTTTCCCCTTACAAACAATGATCAACTTATAATTGATATTGCTCATACATATACATAATAAAATCCATTAAGACATTACCTAGAAAATCTTTTTTTAAAAAATCTAAAATAGATTAGAAATAAAATTGTACACTTTCTGGTCAAATATATATTCTTAAAGTTGATAATATTATCTAAAATACTTTATAGACAATAAGTCTATACATTTAATGCTGTACATAATCTTAGTGTAATTATTCACTTATCATTAAAATTTCCCATTGTTACATAACTATCTTATTCTGATATAAAGTTTGACAATCTTGGAAGTTGCTAATTGCCCTAACTCCTATAAAAGTAACACCAGAGTGGCGTTCATCATATATAATAATCTCTTAATGTTTGGCCATTTTAATGAAATTTTTATTTTTATATGTTCTCTTGCTTCTTTTTTCTTAATCACAATAAGAAAGAATATCATTCCACTTGATCTAAATAGAATCAATAATCAGAAAGTCATATAAATTTAACATTTATTTTTTTTAATCCTCCTGAAATAGTAAAACATCCTCTCTTCAGTTTTTATCTTAACATTTACCACTCCAATATGACTGTAGATTAAAGGAGAGAAATAAAATTTATATCAGTAAATATATGAATCAATATTTCACACCTGATATCTATATCCTCAGCAAAATTCTAAAAAAAATGTTTTTTTTATTATAAGAGAGCAATTTAACCCAGGCTCAATACTGAATAAACTCATCTTTCTAATAACATCTGCCACCATTCTATCAGATTAAAGCAGTAATGTATGACAATGATAGCAATAAAACTTCAATCTGAACATTGTGCAAATTGAGCACATAATTATTATTAAGCATTCTTCATATTTTTGTTAAATATTTGAATTTCCTATTTAAAAAATGACAATTTTAAATGTTAAAAATTTCAATACTTTACTAGACACAAAATCATTCCCCAAAAACCTTATTACTGCTATATTAAAAAGGCAAATATGCACTTTAATGTGAACAACTACTGTTCTATTCAAAATGACTTTTGCTTTGCAAATCAAATTACAATCATTTCTATAAGGATTTCTGGAGAATACTTATATGCATCCATATTTTGCCTAAAATAATTTATCCGCTGCCATTTCAAAATATCAGCCATATCTAACAAAATCAATGAGAAAATATTTTGGCAGAATTGAACAAATTTCCAAATGGTAAAAATAAATAAAAATGACTGTTCTCTGTTTTGAAATGAAATATTGTAGTTTAATGAAATGGTTGTTAGTTTTCTCTATACATTAATAGGTGATTAACTGTATATTCATTTACACTTGTGTGGTTTGATGTGTGTTTTGATATATTTCTAGAAAATATTATTTATATTTTGTGTTTTATACTTTATGGAATTCAGATTCTGGTTTAGTATTTATAAGTTATATGTATTTAAATATATGTTTTTTTTTCAGTAACAGTAGCAGTAGTAGCAGTAGCACAGTAGTAGTAGTAGTAGTAGTAGTAAAAAAATCAAATATTCATTCTTGGAGACTTTAATATACATTTTGGTTCAAATAGTAGAGCTTGGCCAAAAGTTATTGTAAATAATAGTATTGGAGTTGTAAATTCAAATGGTTCATTACTACTGAATTTATGCACAACATTAAACACTTTATTTAGGCAGAAAAACTGCCATAAAGGAACAAGGGTGCATCTACATTCACAAATTCAGATTAGGCCGGATTGGTTTTACGCCAATAAACATCACATGAATGGCAATATGTATAGTGAGTTTTGCCTGTTTTAAATTCAGATTGTGAACAAATTAGTACACTCCAAGATTAAAATGATAGTTGCATTAAAACATATATATATATATAGTAACAGGACTGCTACATGGCACACAATAGCATAGTGTGTGCGAACAAATATATATATATATAAAGTTGAAAGGAAAAGTAGAAATAAACACAGATAAACATTTTAGTAGATATTTTCAACATTCCCTGGAATAATAACAAATAAGTAAACGGCTAAATAATTCTGAATGTAAAATAAAATTTCATTATGAAATAAACATTTAAAAAAGGTCTAATAAATATTTTTATTGAATTCTGATTTTGAAATTGAAAAACAAGTATGATTTATTTTGAAATCTTTTAATTAATGCTTGTACACAATTCTCTATCTAACTAAAACATGTAGATCACACCTTTGATGAAATTTCAAAGTTGCTTTCAAATGTAGCTTTTTAATTAAAAGTGCTTTTGGAGGGATTAAAATTGTTTTTAATCTAGAGAGATAAAAGGAAAATAGTTTTAAAATGTGTTTTTATGACCTCAACCACTCTTATAAGAAGAGTTGATAAAGAGATTAGAACAGACTGTTTTTTAATAGTTGGCTAATTTTTTTGAGAAGCAGTTGGCAAACTGGGTAGCAATTAACTGGCCAAATTGGTCAACTGCAAAGTCTTGCTAAATAATATTTTGAGAAGCAGTGAGTTTGCAGTAGTTTTGCTGAAGTTAATTTCCATAGATGTTGGTTGTTTTTCCAGAGTTATTGAATGACCATGAAATAAGTAAATGCAGGACAGTAGATCCATGATCTGCTACTAGTTCCCTTTCAGAGGAGTTTTGATTCACTTGAAGTCTGGGTCAACTTCTAATGAGTCATTATCCTACACAAATGAGGATAAAACAGCTTGCTAGAAATCAAAGTGGAAACAACTATAGAACAACTCTTACTTGGACTATACCTATCTTGAAGAGGACTATAAACCAGCTAGCTCACCAAAAGAAATCTTCCAGCTTGCCCAAAGAACCTCAGCTTGCTGAAGAAGTAATTATATTATGCTGATGTATCTGTATGCAAAGTAGCACAGACAAACATATATACAAGAGTGAGTAACATATATATATATATATAATGATAACAAAATTTTAAATAATTTCCTTCCTAAAATGACATTTTAAAAATACTAGTAATAATTTTGTTTGGATGAAAAATAACAAGTAAAAAAAAAGTAAAGGATTAATAGATGATTCTATATTCTAAGGAATCATTTAAAATTTAAGTTTAACGATGTTGACAATTAATTAATCAACAATCAAAAGTGACCTGTCAAAAAAAAGTATTTCTTTTTAAAAAGAAAACTATAATTAGTTAAGAGTAACCTGTTGAAAAAAAAAACAGATCTTTTTTAGAGTAACCTATCAAAAAGAAACAAAAAGAAAAATATACCTGTTGGAGAATTAACTTTTATCAGCACTCAAGAAAATGAAATTATTTAAAGAAGGGAAAAAAAATAGTAAACTGTTATGATAGAATTTGATAACTGATTCATATCTATATTTTTATTGATACACATGTATATGTGTGAATATTTAGTATGTTTTCCAAATGGAATTAATTATGAAAGATATTTTTAATAAAGTTCAAATATGTTCATTTTTTTTAAATTTCTACCACATGCTTGTCTGTGGATACATAAATATAGGAGTGGTATATTGGAACATATCTATAAATCACAATGTAATAAATTAAATTTTGTTTTTGTATTAATCAACACACATAGATAAATCTAATCATTTATTCTATTATTTTATGACAAATCAAGTTTGCTTAGAAATTATTGCCACATGCCTGTGTGCTGAAGTATAGTAAATCAATGTAATACATTGAATTTTGTATTAATTATATGTAAATCATAATGTAATGATTTTTAATTTTGTGTAGTAATCAAAATCAGAAGGCTTAATTAATATAAGTACAGTCTTATTCTAGAGATACTAATTTCTTTTTTTTAAATTCTTGTTATTAAACTTGTATTTAATTGTTAAAATTGTTCCAGTGACTTGATTCTTAAGCTTTTAGAATATTGTATGTTTGCATTATCTCTTGGTCATAACACAGTAATAGAGCTTATGTTTTCTGGGCTAGATTCGTGCATAACAATCTGTTATATATAAATGGGATATATTTTAGTGCAAGGGCATTCTAGTATGACATTGTCCTGATTTTTGCATGAGGATTATATTCTTCAAAATCCATGCACTACATTTTATTTTATTTTAGTTTAGTCTCTATTAGAATTAAAGTTTATATTTGGCCAGTACATTAATGGTACTTGGTGGCCAGAGCATTGATGATGATCAGCATGTTTTAATATCCCAGCATTGTTGTTCTTATGGTTGTATATTCTATGGATGATCACTTAGTTGGTGTATCCAAGTTATATTTAAATAATTGTTCCAACCTGTAAAATGCTCTATAGTTAGCCTGATCTACAGTAGACCCATTTTAAATCCAGTCAACAGATTGACTGTTGATTTATTTTGATGATCATTCAGGATGATGGATGATTATTTCTTTTGAGTATTACTTATACTTATTGATAATTCTGGTCAAATTAGTTAATTTTGCTTATACTTAAGTCAATTAGCTGCTGATCTCTCAGAGATCTATAATCTCATGCTCTCTTTGATATATAAAATTGCTTATTAATACATTATGCAGGCTAGTAAATATTACTTTAATATCATCCTTTAATATCTGATTTCTTTAATTTCTTATATATATTTGTTTGATATTAATGTCTTACTTTATTATTTTAATTTTATATCTTAAATATGATCATTTATACTTATGTACTTTATATTTAGTTTTTAATATAATTACTTGGAATTGACGATGATTTGCTATCACCCCAAAAACAATCACTCCATCTCCCTATCCTGTTATAAATGGCTACCTAAATAAGGCTGATAGTGCTAACATGTACTAGTGGCAATCATAAATGGCTGCCCAACTTATAGTTGATGATGATCACATACTGGTGATCAGCAATACAAAATTGAAAAAAATATTAATAAAAATTAATTATTATCAATTGTTAATTAATTTAAAAACTTTATAAATTTAGATATAATGCATACATTAAAGAAAATATCTTTTTACCAGGACTTTGTTTCTTTTGAGTTCTTCTTTATATTTATAATTTGAAACTTTCCCATGTAGGTTTTCTTTTTGAAGGTTTATCACTTCCAGTTTAATTTACACAGTTGGTTTCTACTTGGCAATAGAAGATTTCAGGCTAACACATACAACCATGTTTTATCCATTTTTTTTTCAATAACTTTTCCAGGTCAGGTTAAAACAGACACTTATGCTTTTGGCTGGGGACAAGATTTGTGTTGTATATTATTTCAGGGCATTTTTCTTTTCCTTTACATTTTATTACAATGAAGGTAGATGATGTTTAGCTTTTAGCTAAATTTATGACAGTTTTCACGATATAAAATATTTTTATATCTAAACTCATGGTATGCATTACACAGCTAAATTAAAACTTCTGCTGTCTTCAACAGCTTGGTTAAGATTTCTGCTGTTCTCTGCAACATCTGAGTCAGAAACTGATTGCCTCTTACCAGATACTTAGGTCTTCCAATTGATTTACATCACTAATTTTGAACAATCCTGTCTTCAGCAAATCACAATCCAATCTCCTATTTGACAAAATTTAATACTAACCAATTATCTTTACACAAATCATTGTTTAGATATTTCTGTTTTTTTATTTAAAAAAATTTCAGTCATAGTTTTGAAATTGTTTTTTAAATAGTTTTTTCAGTCAAAAAAACAAGATAATCAGATTATTTATACTGACCTGATAAACACTGGCTATTGTATTAAAGAGAGATAAAGAGAAAAGAATAAAAACTAATTATTTAAGACAAAATTTAACAAAAATGTTAAATTTTTATTTTTTTTCTCTTTTCTTTTAAAACTATTTATCTCTTAAAAGTTAGAATTAAAATTTATAAAGTAATTCATTGAGGAGAAAAGTTTATTCCCTTAATATATTTTTTAAAATTAAAATTAACACTGGTAAATAGTTAAAATTATTGAAGAGTGAGCCAAAGAAATTATTTATTTGACTTTACATTTTTCTCTTTTGCAATTATTTATAATTTCTTAAAATAATCACATTACTGTTAAAATGTATCTAGAATGTTCATATTATCATTTGTTAAGAAAAAACATTAAATGAACTACTCATTATTATTAAAAAACATAAAAAAACAAATATTATTTCCCTATTAATTAAATCTAAGTTTAATTATAGGAAGCTTATTATATTGACAAAGTTAGTGCCCATAGTATTACACTATATATGAAATTTACAAAACACTTATATATCTAAGTTGATTGCTTTTACAGAAAAATATTATAGGCTTTCTTTAATTACAATTTTCACTGTTATATTTAAATTGGAATAAAAGCATGGAACATGCATAAATCATTTAATTCAATTATTATTTTTAAAACTAGTGATAGAATTAATTCATGAATGCTTAAAAAGTGATTTAATTAATTTAGGGAGACCCTACACTTTCATTTCAAGTTGAATATAATAACCCAAATTGAGGCTGAAAAAAAATATTTTTTTTTAATTCATCAAATTAAATCAAAGTATTTTTTATATTATATATATGTTCATGTCATAATACATTATTATGTTATAGATATTTTATTTCAAAATATTTAATTTCTTTTAGGATTTCTTTTTTCCACTACATATACAGTAGTAACATTACCCAAATGTATGAGTTTCTTATTAACAATAATTAAGAAATGTTGATGAGTGCAATTGAATGGCCTTTAATATAATGCTGAATGGAGTCATTTTCTCTGCTTATTGGCATGAGTGGTTTCTCCATTTAGTTCCACACAGATTATACATTGATATTCATAATAGCATAAATTCACATTCTAAATAATAAAATTATAAAATTTAAGATAATGTAAAAAATAAAACAAGTCACAAAATGTGTTATTTTACATATATTAATAATTACAAAAAATTGAATTGCTTCTCTCTCTCTTTCTCTAATATCAGTGTATGCCTGTGAATATATGCATATAATAATCTCATATCTAATTAATGTTATTTATAATAGTTTTCTTATTGACTTATTTTATACTATATTTAAAATCAATAATTGGTTATTGTATTGGAATTTGTAATCACAAAATTGTATATGATAATCTTTTCTACATAAAAGTGCAATTAGGGATTAGTAGATTAAGAATAAAATTTTGTATATATATCAATTATCTAATAAGAATATTTTTATTTATTTTATTTTGATTACATCTAAAAAAGAAACTTAATAAATAAAGTAAATGCTTTTCACAATTTTTTTACAAATATTATATAATTATTATCTAAAATTAGTTGATGTAATCTTATAATAAAAGTATACATAATAATAAAATAATAATAATAATATATATTAATAACAGAGATTTAAAAATGTATTAAATGCTTTTATAGACTGTGCATTAAAAAAATGTTTCTTCAACCACAATTGGGGTTGTAGACTTAATTTGAAATAAAAGCATGGGTGACCAAAAATTAATTAAATCAATCCCTATTTTTTATAATAATGGATTGGCTTAATTAATTTCTGGACAACCCCCCCCCCCAAACTTTTATTTCAAATTAAATCTAAAACCTCAATTGTGGTTGAAAAAAAAATTATAAAAAAATTATCTATATTATTTTTTTAAGCTTTTAGTATTGGTACAGTAAATAAAAATGTATAATTATATTGTACTTTAATTGAATGGACACTTATAATATATATATATATCACTAGATAATTCTGCTGTAAGTTAAAATAAATATCCCTTTAGGTATATATCATATTTAGCATATGTACATAATATGTGTACATAAGTGACTAAAAATATGAAATATTCTTTTTAAGTCAAAATTATTTAATATTTTTGCTTTGATTGAAAATTTTTATTTTTTTAAAAAAAAAAGCTTACCAAAAATATATTGTAAATGAACATTGCTTCATACATATAATTTTATTTTAAATCAATTTCACACATATAGTATATATATATATACAATGGACAGATTTGTATAGCTAGCAAAACTAATCCTAAGAACCAAGAAATGATCTCTAACTCACATGTATATGTGCAACATCTATATAAACATTACCACAGACAATGCAAAGTCAAACCTCATTACCTATGCCCACAGAACAATTTTCTTGTGACTACATTCTAATGTCAACATATATACCTTTGTCTTACATCCTGCTGAAGTCAGGAAGATACAAAAGACTTTTAAAACTAAAATGCTAATTATGGTGAACAAGACACGAATGTGAGAGGTAATGAGTATATATATATATACATTAATAATAATTATAAAAAATATAAACAAAATGAAAAAAAGTTCATATGTGACTATATGCTTAATATGTCTAATAATTACAGGTCCATAATAAATTAACAATCATTTTAATGGTTATGATGATCAAACAACATTATCATCAATATCTTTTATTAAAATGGAGGGACTATATGTTTCATATTTTTCAATAATCTCCAGGGTGGACATTCTGCAATGGTCTAGCTATTAGTTAATTGAGAATCAAAACAAGATGTAGTTGGGAGTGTTTATATACATTACAATCATAGTTATTAATATATAACCACAAATGACTTAATACTATGACTTTCCCACATGAGTGCTACTTCTGGCTTTAAAATATATTAAGAAAATAATGAACAGTGTTAGGTTATGTAAAATACAGAAGTTTACCTGTTGATGAAAAATATGGGATATGCTTGTCTTGGTGAATCCCTACCTAGAAAATTCATTAGATCACTGAGTCATATGAGGCAGGAAACGATGTCTGCTTATATAACTGGTGCATGAACTTATCATTATAAAGCAGGAAAATTCATCTGAATTGATAAAAATATTAAAAATGGCGTTTATCCGATTATGAACAATATATATATATGAGAGATGTGTCCAACTTGGCATGACCATATCTTGAAACATTCAGATAAGTTATCTCTATGAAGTAGGGAGGAGCATCTGCTTATAGAACAAATAACCTAGCAATGCAATTTAAATGAAAAGTGAGTAATAATTAATTATTAATGAGCCTGAAATTAGTTATACTGATTTCATGCAAAAGTAATCATTTTATTGCATTGCACAAGCAGTCATATATAATTTTATCCAGTATATTAATATCTTATTGGCTCAATCAATATAACTACTCACAAAATGATAAAATATTCTATTAACCACTGCTTAATTAAAATCCAACCTAAATATTGTATTCATACACACTATTAATAAATACAAACATATACAAGGTAGCTAGAGAAGCCTGAGATTTAGGCATATAATTATAATTAAATCTATATTAATATTAAATTATCTTGGTTAGCATATCTTACTTATCCCTTAGATAGATGTAAAATAACTTTTATTTTTGTATATGTTTAAACTAGTTTTTGTTGAATCTTGACAATTTTATTAAAAGAGCAAAATTCTAAATCAAATGCCTGAATAATACTAAAAAAAACAAAATCTTTGAGTTGGGTGAGGAAAAGAAATTGAAGCATATTTGCATTTTAGTAATTAGCTTTCCCAGATTGGGATAGATGATTCTTGGAATTAATCAAAAAACAATATTTACAGTTGATATTCCTAATCTTCAGAAACATTTTAATGAATTTAAATTAGAACTAACAAATCGGTTTCAAGCATTAGTAGATTTTGAACATGATTCAGATATAAATGAAATTAATAAAAATAACTGATACACTTTTGAAAACTGCAACAATGATAGCTGGTAGAAAAAAGCAACAATTGACCAATAAAATTTCTACTGAGTCTAGAGAATTTATGAAGAAAAGAAGGCATATGAAGATATATAAAATGATGCATTAAAAAGGATTGAAAATCTCGAATTTTGTAAAATGGTGCGGAAAAAAGTTGAAAATGATATAAGAAAGTATAACTGTGAAATAGCAAGGAAAGCTGTAGAAGAGAATAAAAGTCTCAACAGTGTAAAACATCATTTTGGTATTGGTAGGAAATTTATATCAGCAATAAGAAAAAAAGATGGAATTATTACTAAAATGATAGATGACATCTATCACATCTTCCGAATTGCCCAGAATTTTAAATGAAGAAGTGGGACATGCAATTAAATGTATGAAAAAAGGAAAGGCTCCAGGTAATGATGGAATTATAGTTGATATATTAAAAGAAGCAGGTGAAGAAATAGAATTTTTTTTAGCAAATTTATATACCAAATGATAAAGATGTACCAGATGATTGGAAGAATGCAGTACTAATATTAATATTTAAAAAAGATGACAAAGAAGATATTAGAAATTACAGACCCATCAGCCTTTTATCAGTTTTATACAAAATTTTTACCAAGATAATTACAACTTGTCTATAGAGAACATTGGATTTCCACCAACCAAGAGAACAAGCTGGATTTAAAAGTGGTTTTAGTACAGTAGATCATATCCAGGTATTGAGAGAAGTTATAGAAAGGACAAATGAATATGATTTGCCATTATGCTTTGGATTTGTAGATTATGAAAAGACATTTGATTCTATAAACATTTCTATAGTGATTAAAGCATTGGATCATCAAGGTATAGATCCAGGATATTGTCATATTTTAAAGAATATTTATAAAAATGCAACAGCAACAATTAGATTACATAATGCTATTGGGAAAGTCAACATTGAGAAGAGTGTAAGACAGGGTGATTCTATATCTCCAAAACTTTTTACAGCAGTGCTACAAGAAGTATTTTGTGTGAATTAAAATGGGAAGCTAAAGGAGTAAAAGTAAATGGAGATCATTTAAGTCATTTAGATGCTTTAGAGCTGCAGAAAATGTTGCAGGAGTTATCAGATGAAAGTAAGAAAGTAGGACTAAAGATAAATGTTAAAAAGACTAAAGTAATGTTTAATGGATTTTCTCAAAGTATGAAAATTAAGATTGATTATGATGAGTTAGAAGAAGTTAACAGTTACAAATACCTTGGTCAGATTATTAATACAGATGGAAACATAATGGATGAAATTAATCATAGAATTAAACTTAGTTGGAGTGATTTTAGTAGAAATAACTTGATACTAAAAGGAAATATGCCTATATGTTTGAAAAGGAAAGTTTTTAATAAATGTGTTTTACCAGTTCTTACTTATGGATCTGAGACTTGGACACTTAATAGAAGAGCAATACAGACACTTCAGACCACTCAAAGAAGTATGGAAAGATGCATGTTGGGAGTAACAAGAAGAGATCGAAAATGCAATATATGGGTAACAGAACAAATAGGTGTTACTGACCTCATTGAAAAAATGAAAAGACTGAAGTGGAGATGGGCTGTATGTATTGCTAGAAGAGATGATAATAGATGGACAACTGAAATCTTAAACTGGATTCCAAGAGATTGTAAAAGACCCAGAAAGAGACCACATGTGAGATGGATGGATGAAATAAGAAAGTGTGCAGGGGTGATGTGGAGAAGAGAAGCTAAAGATCGGAGGAGATGCATTGAACTTGGAGAGATGTTCATCCTGCAGTGGATTGATAATGGTTGATGATGATGATGATGAATAGCCATTTCATCACTTGATTGCTCAATAACAAATATAGCATATATGTATGACTACTAAAAATGACCACATATATCAACACATACTTGGCCATTCTTTAATGTAGGCAGGTTAGTTTAACTTTTAAATTAATGTAATGATAAGATTAGATAATATAAGAATAATATCAAAGGAAAAATATAAAACAAAAACAAAGCAAAGGGTGAAATTACTAGTATTTCTGGATTACTGAGATATAGAGTTCAATGGTTCAGCAATTGTCTACACAAAGAGTTTGAAATATAGATGAAGAGCAGTGTGAAGATGTAATAATGTAAAACTTTTCATGGTAAGCAATTCATATTCCACTTGGATAGTTTGGTAGCTTTTCTCAACTATTAGTAGATAACTATCATTCTGGAGGTAGGATGGTTATTCTGATTAGCAGATAAAAGGTGGATGGTTTATACTAGGTAAGCTTTTTATTATTTGAATGGATGTATGGATGGTCAGCATGCTCAGCATACATATTAGTACAGGAGCATCAATAAACGTAAAATAAAGAGGCTATGTTGATTTCAAGAAATGTCAAATGTTATGAATGATATAAATGTTAAGATAACAGAATTGTGGGAAATTGAATTGAACTAGGGTATTGTTAAGGGTTGTTGTTTTGATTATATAGTTGATAAAGACTACAAAGTGTATAGTCGAAAGTACTTCTAAAAGAATATAATTTATATAAATTGTACTGTATTTTGATATATATATTGATTTGTATATTATATATATATATATATATATATTATTCAGAAGCATTGGTATACATGCACAATAGGCAATAAACTCCAAAGATGCAGCAGTTCACAGACTACATTGTAATTCAAATTAACACTCCCTTAGGAATGGTGAAGAAAAAGCAGGTGCTAGCTTCTCTACTTATTGGTTTTCTATTGGGTGTGGTTTCCAGTGCAGGATGATTGATGACCTTGAAGAATTTGTTGAGAGACTCTGATTATACATTTTCATAGGTTTTTATATGATTTGTAAACAAAATGCATTTGAGTTTAGCTCTTAAAATATGTTTCTGCTGATAAATCATTTTACCAGCTTATCTTAAATTTAATATTTCCTTTTCTTAATTGACCAACATATTCTAAATTCAGAATACCTTTTGTTTACTCCCTCATTTTTTATGGTAATTATACAAAAAGATTTTTATTTTTATTTTTACTAATTAAAGTTTGCCATAATAATGAAATCTAAACTGTGCCTTGTAATCTCTGAACATATATATTTAATAAATTATG
Source organism: Epiperipatus broadwayi (assembly GCA_028023455.1). NCBI lineage: Eukaryota > Metazoa > Onychophora > Udeonychophora > Euonychophora > Peripatidae > Epiperipatus > Epiperipatus broadwayi. Next base: position 2,125,266 of record JAQFVV010006204.1, read on the forward strand.
TTTGAGTAATTGTGTATATAACTAATTATGCATCCTGCCTTTACAAATAAATCTAGTAAACACTTATCTAATATTAAGAAATTTGCTAATATATTTGTTAATTTAAAATAATTGTTTTCTGACTCATTATACCCCTACATGCATGATTGCATTCCAGCAGATCTCACTTAAATGTATTTTAATATAGGGTATATGAGCACAGACTTTCAGATGACCCACCACTCTCCACTCTATCTAATAACACTGATACACTCAAGCACATATATGCTGAAAAGATAAATGATCACCAATATACGTATTTCATGCTAAACCAGCAATCATCAGTTGGTCCAGATTATCATCTCCCACACATATATACTATAAGTGCTCAGATATATATTAAGATAGACAATCTTCATACTTTAATGGACAGGCTCCAATCTACTACACACTCCAACTCTTCAACAGTCCATCCAATTGAAAATCTGATGATGGAATGCTCGAAGGCCACCCTGAGGCTCTCCTTATAATAGTTTTAAAACATTTTGAGAAAATCAACATGAAGCATATATATACGTAAGCATATCACTAAATATTTCTGCAGTCAGATAATGTTGATGTATATATCATATTTAGCATATGTATATAATTATAATTATATATTGTGACAGATTGGGACAGATGGGGGTGATAATCAACCTGGAGTGATGGCAAATCATCATCCCCAAATAACAAAATACAATATTTCAATGAAATTAAATTAATAAATTAAGTTAGCACTGTAAGAGATATTGAGATATTAAAGTAATGTTTAATATCAAATAATATATAAGTAATTTAACATATTACATAAAAGAGCATGAGAGCTCTCAGTTAACTCCTTAGAACAACTATAAGCATAATGAAAAATCCATCAACCAGCATCATTAATAAGTAAAAGTAATATTCAAAATAACCATTCATTCATCATCATGAATCAACACTACATCAATACAATAAATCAATAGTCAATCTGGTGACTGGATTGGAAATGCCTCATCTGTAGACCAGGCCTACTATTTAGCCTTTGCCAGCTTGGGGCAACTATTTAAACATTAATTCAAATGCACCAACTAAGTGCTCATCCATAAGAATATATAACCATAAAAGTAATAATTCTGGGATATTAAAACATGCTGATCATCATTAATGCTCTGGACCCTTAGTACCATTAATGTAGTGACCAACTATAAACTTAATTTCTAATAGATTAAACTAAATAAAATATAGTGCATGGGGCTTTGAAAAATATAATCCCCATAACAAGCCAGGACAATGTTATACTGGCTGCCCCTAAAGCAATAATATACATCCCCATTTATATATATCATCTATTATGCTCAAATCCAGCTTAGAAGAACACAAGCTCAAGTACTGTTATGGTGATCAAGAGATGATGCAATACATATAATATTCTATAACTATTTACAATTAAGTTCAATAGAATAATTTTAAAAACTCACTACAAATTTATTAACAATAAAAAAATGATATTAACATCTTTACAATATGGCTATACTCATAAATTAGCCTTTTTTTGATTAATATACAAATTAAAAATTATTACATTATGGTTTACATATATGTTCATATAGATTTATTTAAAGCACAATCAGCACACAGACATGTGGCTGAACATTTGAATTGATATTTAATAATAATTAAAAATGATTAAATTTTACATGTCTATTTGGCACTCATTCATATATGCTCAGACATGTGCAGTACAATTGATTTATATTTCAATCATCATATAAATATAACAAATGATTAAAAAATTTTAGTTATATTTTTTAATAATACAAATACTTTGTGCTAGGTTTATTTAAATCATATATATATGCATATCAATGGGATATATTTATTTATTTACATAACATATTTGAATTTATCAAAATAATAAATTTACATTAATTTTTACCTAAATGTGTCTATCTGACATGCATTTGATATATATGCACACTGAGTGCAGTACATTTGATGACTATATTTCAAACGTCATAAAATAATAAATACATGGTTAAACTTTTCAGTTGTATAAAAATACTGTAAATGATTAAAATTTTACATATATGTGTCTGTGTGCTTGCACTCTGACATTTACATCATATTTTAATTTAACACAATAAAATTATTAAAGATTATTTTTGCAATTAATTCTCTTTGCTGAATAGTCGTTTTTCTTTAATAAGTACTATCAAATTTTTGGCAGTTGATTGTTGATTGATTTAAAATGTTTTTCTTTTTATAGCTTATAGGATTTTTGGAAATCTTTTTTTAAAAAAAAATAGGAAGGTCAATAAATTATTCTTGACTCTTAATTATAACTTGTTTTTTTTTTAAATTTAAAAATATAAATTTAAACCTTTTTTTTTCTCCTTTAATAAATGATTTTAAACTAATATCGTTATATATATATCAGTTATTAAAATGTCATTTTTACTAAGGAAATTATTTGAAATTTCATTATTACATACGCTACTCACCATTATATATATGTTTATCTGTGCTTCTCTATGCATATAGCTGAAATAGCATACATATAATTACTTCTTCATCAACTGATGGTTTCTCTTGGGCAAGCTGGTAGACTGGCTTATAATCACGATTGGTATAATCCTGGTAAGGATTGTAATGCAGTTGGTTCCACTTAGATTCAGATTTGTAAGCTTCAAGCCAGAAAGCTATTTTGTCCACATTTATTCATGCTAATGATTCAAAAATGACCCAGCTTCATGTAAATCAAAACTCTTGCAAAGGAAAATGGTTCCTAGATCTACTGCCCTGCCTGCAATAATTTCATGTTCATTCTCTAACTTTGGAAAACCAATTTCAGCAGTACAGCAAACTACAGCAAAACTTCTAGCCAACTGCTCCTCAAAAATTTAAACCAGACTGAACTGATATTTTTAACAGCACTTTTTATAAGAATCATCTGAGATGATAAAACACATTGATTGAAAAGTTTTTTTTGTCTATTCCTTATCTTGATTAAAATCAATTTTAATCTTATCAAATCACTTTTAATTACAAGCTACTTTTGGAAGAAACTTTGAAATTTTACCAAAGATGTGAGCTATATGTTTTTATTTAGATAGGCCATTAATTAAAAGACTTCAAAAATAAATAATAGAAATTTTTACAATTATCAACAACAAGCTTACTTTTAAATTCAAAATCAAAATACAATATTAATTTATTTAGAACTTTTTAAATGTTTTAATTCATAATAAAATTCTGTTTTAAATCCAGAGTTATTTAATCCTTTATTTATTATTTTTATTCCAGGAGATGTAGAAAATATCTACAAAATTTTTGTCTATTAATTTCTACTTTTCCTTTCAATTTTATATAAATATTTGTGCACACATACTATATTATTGTGTGCCATATAATGGTCCTGTTATAATATGTAAAAGTAATCAGAAAGTAACTTTTCTATTTAAAATTGTTGCTTTTTTTTTTTTTCAAAAAAAAAAAAGCTTAACAAACCTAATTATAAAGAACTTCCTTATTCCTTAAATGAAGTTTACAATTGCAACAAAGACAACTTATAAGCATTATGTAAAAAATTATCATCTACAAATACTCTTCCATACTTAAAAAACTAAGTCAATGATATAAAATATTAATGTGTCATCTGACTTTCATAGAGATTTTTTAAAATGTACAAAATTTCAACAAATTATCTTAAACTTAAATCTATTAAATATTGATTTTAAAATGTTATTAAATTGAAAGAAAAAATCTCTATATCACCCTCTCTTTTTGGTTTTATTTAAAACAAATTAAAATTCTAAGAAGAATTTTTAAATTTTGTACAGGAAAGATATTAAATATTTTCTATATTTTCCCACCTTTTGTTCCACATTTAAGAAACTACATGATTTACTGACAATATTAGTGTCTCAATTACTGATGTTAAATATATTAAATCTCAAATTTAAAATTTCATTCTCACTTTAAAAAAATCAAAAGTTTACAAGCTGATTTTCCAACTTCAATAAAAGCATTTAAAAATAATGAAAAGAATATAAAATAAAACCAAATCAAAATCATAAATTTAATACATATTAAAAATAATGAATTCAAATATAAAATGCAACCAATACCACAAATTTTAAATACTTTTTACATTCAACATATAAATGATAATTTACAAAATATTATTGGAATGTTTACATTTCTTAATCTACTTCTATATTTGTTATTATATCTAAATAAAATGTTTATATCTAGGGAATTTCTATAATTAGATATTTTATAGTTCTTAAATGAATTATTAAAATAATTACTTTTAAAAATATTGTTATTGCAGTTATTACCATTTTTTGATACTGATATTTTTAGAAACATCTCCAATATTTTTATAAAGTGATACTGCTTGAGAAATATGTACAATAATAGTTAATTAGTATTTACATCATTCAAGTTATTTAGCCAAACTTAATATATATCCCATTAAAATTAATTACAATTTAAATTTATAAATATCATAGAAATCAAATAGTAATGATAATTACCTTGATAATAACAACATACAATAAATTTATACTGAAAAGTGACATCTTGATTCATGCTTAATTTATTTGAAGCTGATCAATAGAAAAAAAACTAATGTGTAAGAGGTTTTGTTCTCCTAGTTACAATATGAATTGTCATCTCTATCATTATAAGAATAAAGTAATGACTCAAATTAAAAAGTACATACATTTCTTTTAGCAAATTTTGATTCACTTATCTAATTTAATTGCCATATAAAGTAAAAGAAAAAAGAAAATGAGAAAAGTATGTCATGTATGCAAAATTATTTTTTTAATGAAAATAAGAGCATTAAATTATCATTTCTGTTTAATGTCTAAACAAAATTTTAAATTAGAAAAACAAATATTAAAATATAATGTTCCATTACCAATATATTATTAATCTAACAGATGGGAAGTTTGTACTATTTAAAGAATATGAATGTTTCTTTGATATAATAATATAATATACATAAAAATAATAATTTATGTTTAACTATTAATGAAATTGGCATTACAGGCAATAATTAATAGTAGACATTTCAAAGATAAAGAATCAAAAATCTCATCTAAGACATATAGGATTGAACAGAATGTATCTAAATAAATAATTTTTTTTAAAATACATCTGTCTCATATTACAATGTTTCTTTATGATGAATGCATACCATTTTTAGATAATGAAGTAATAAATTTTGAAAAGTTGATTAGTTTACAGATAAATAAAATAAAGATTTCTTGATAATTGCAAAACTGTTAATTAAAAATAGATGATAACTTAGAAATTACCAAAGTTATAAAATTAAATGTTTATCTCTCATTGATACTGATATTTAGTTTAAAAAATTTTAAAAAAAGACTGAAAATAATCGAAAATATATCAAAAATGATCAATATTATTCATGCAAAGCAAGATTAATAAAGGCAGAAATATTTTGTACATGTAAAAACAAAACTCATACACAAATAAATAGCAGCACAAGATATAATTATTAAAAGAACAATATTAGTTCAATTCTTTATTTATTAATAATGTGTTTATTTTATATAATAATTTACTTGAGAAAATTGTTAAAAATTAACAATTGTATCTTGTAAAAAAAAATAAAGCTGATATGATCAAATAATCTTAAATTTTATTAAATTGACCAGCAATGGCTACAGTGTGATTTTGTAATTTACAAAGTGATATCTGATACTGCTCATGAGAAAAGTGTTATTTTGTCATATGGTAAGGTTCAAAATTTTTTTTTTATTGTAAGCATTTGTTTGCCTGCATAATGAAAAGGTTTCTTTCTTCTTTATAACCAAAAGCAAGTGCTGAAGTTTACCATAATTAAAATGCACTCACATTTAGATTATAAAAAAAAAAGAGACCATTCTGTTATGCAGACAAACAAACATACACAAATTTGAATTATAAATATAAATGAAGAAGGAAATCCAATATTAAACAAGTATTATAATATTTGTATATATCTAATCATAGATAGCAAAAAAAATATAGAAATAATATTACTTTGGTTTAGAATATATTGGTTACTTTCTTTTATGAAAAGAGTGATCTGATTTTATTTATTGTAAGCATTATTTGCAATAAGTGTTATAATATTTGTATAAAAAAGAAAAAAAAAAATATAACTATAGATTGAAAAAAATGGAGATATAAAATTGCTTTCCTTTAGAATACAATTGATACTGCTTCTAATTGGGAGGAATTGATGACTTTCTTTTAGGGAAAAAACTGGATCAGTTATTATAATGAAACAAATTTGATTTTATTTATTATGAGCATTATTTACAATAAATATAATATTTACAATACGTAGAATAATATTTATATAAAAAAAAAATAGAAAAAAACCTTAGATAGGAAAAAATAGAGAAATAAAATTACTTACATTTAGGCTACATTAGTGGTTGAGATACCTAAATCCCAAAAAGGTGACATAAAACTTATACTGTGTGAGCAGAATTCAAACTAATTTGATTTTTATAAAATATAATTACCCCTAGAAAGATACTGAAAGGGATACTTGTTCAAGTTACAAAATTCTACGAAGTTAAGGCATGCAAAAATTTCTAGCAATATCAGATACTTATTGTAATTACTGATGTTAATAAAAGATGAGATATCAACAACAATTTTACTAATTAATTATAAAATTTAGTTATGATAATAAACAAATTATTTTAAATGATGTCAGTGTATTACTCTTCTAATTATATTGCAATAAAAATCATATACATATTATAATGGAGAATCACAAAAATTTAAAATATATATACTATTCAAATGAATTAAATAACAGGAATAACTATTATATTAAAACTAATCCATATGTGTGTAAATGCAAAAGAGAGAGAGAAAAAGAAAAAAATATATACTAGACCAAAAATTCTATATAAATAAGATAAATAATTACAGAAGTATAATTCTACAGTCTTCTCGCTAAGAAATTAATAATAACAATACTATCAAAAATGAAAAAAATTGCATTAAATAAAAATGCTTGTTATGTGATCATGAAAGAAAATGTAAAATCAGAACATTTATAAATAGTTACAACACCAGTACAACTAAGGAATTTAAAATTTAAACAACAATATTAGTGGCAATCATTCATTGATTTTTCATTGTCAATCTATTCTTCCATTTTCATTGTCATCATTTTCAACGATTATCAATCCACTATAAGTTGGAGATTTCTCTAAGTTCAATTCAGTTTGTCCAATTCCTAGTCTGCCATATTTAAATACTATTAGATTGTTTAATTTTAATAGTATTGTGAAATAAAATCATGTATGAAAATTAAAATAAAAATATTTTATTAAAAATAATTTATATTAAAATTTGACATTTTCTTAAAAAAATTGGTTTTTTTATGTTTATCTCCTCAAAACAATTAGTTAATAAAAACTACAATTAAATATATACATAGGAAAAGACAAAATAAGTAGAATATTTATCATACTAGCACATTTTTGACATTATGCTTCATATAAATGAAAATATAAACCAACTAATATTTTGTTTTATAGGAGAAAACTATTATCAGATTATAATTCTATAAAAAGAAATGCCTTTTCATAAAGTAAATTGATATCTGCATTTAAAACTTCTCTACTATTTAATGTTTCAACAAACTTAAAAAAATAATGGTATTAAGTAAAAATTAAAAAAATCGTTTAACATCAATTTTTGTAATAAATCAAGGACTGTAGCCAAAATTGCAACAGAATAAGTCATTGTCAAGAGCAACATATATCTGAATATATTTGTAACTACTATGACAACTATCATAAATCTGAATATATTTGTAACTACTATGACAACTATCATAAACTTCTCAACTGCAATATGTTTAGCTAATATGCCATTTCGAAGTATGCTAATATTGGGTTACCATGATTATGTCAGAAATAGGTGAACAGTTAAATTGTCATCCACACTTTTACCATGCATTTAAATAGTTTATGTAAAACAACAGCCAAAAGAAATCTATCAATCAAATCTTTTTTTTTCACTGTGAAACATATTTATGGAATTATCATTATTTAAAAAGCAGTTTTGCAATGTTCTTTTAATTTTATCATTCTTTGCATATATATATATATATATTAGGGATTATATTGTAAATGATTTCAAACATTGCTATTACCTTTTCAAGATAATAAAGCTCTTCTTCATACATGCAGTTAAAAAATTGATGAACAAATAGGAAAATCTAAACAATTTCCTATACTAAAAATTAATACCAAATAAATTGAATCATTAATTTCAAAAATCTATAAAATTTGAAATACATCAAGAATTTGAGCCTATAAGTTAATCGTGTATACAGCATTTTATGTAAATAAAAATTTTTGGTTAGTTAAAAAAAATCATAGCCAAAATTTAAGATCAAATTATCTTTTTTAATTAAAATTTTCAAACCAAAAATATTTTGCATACCCCCCTAACTGTTAATGAAATATTTGAATAAATAAATAAATATATATATATGTCTATATATATGTTAATACAAAGATTTTTACGGGTTGCATATATAAAATACATATTTTGCAGGTTCATATATATTTAAATAAAATGTCCGTTAATTAAAACAAAATTGTAATCATAATAAAAATAATAAATTTAACAGTAATAAACTATTATAAACAGTCTTCAACTCTGCTGAAGTACTTTCAGTTAATCCCTTAAACCTGCTTCAACTGCCATTAAATTAAAACAAAAAACAAAGTGGAAGCAAACGTCATCAATTCAAATTGCATGAATTCCATATTTTAATGTTAGCAGCTCATCTGTTTATTAAATGCATTTTTTCCTATTTATAAAAATTGCCTCCTTAATTTTTCTTTTATTATGGTTTCTCTCTTCATGAAAAATGTTCACATTTTCAAAATCAAATTTAAATTTATATTTACATGTTTTTTCATGATCAAAGAAAACTGAAGCAATCATTAAATCACCATTATTCTTACTTTTTACATGCTCATATAACAATTCATGCTCCTTTAATCTCTTCTCAATACTGCACCTCGATTCACCTATATAAGATAACATACAGTCACAAAAAATTTGATATATGATATTACTTTTCTGTTTGAAAGTTATGACATCCTTAAAATTATTAACTAATTTATTAACATTGTTTGGAACATAGAATGAAACATTAAACATGTTCTTATATATATATATATCGTTAAAAAATTTCACTTGTGGATTTGAAATAAATGAATCTTCATTTCCTTTAAACCATTATAACTCTTTTTAAATTGACATAAAGTATTGTTTATTTGTTCCATTTTATAACCAACATCAAGCAATTCCTTGGCATATATCTCAATATCACTTTGGTAATGACATAATTTTTCGTTATGAAACAAAAAAGATCTAAAACTTGCCATCTTATGCATAATTGGTACTTTTAATTTACAATTTATATATCCTCTTTTTTTGAAATGGCTTGATTATTAATTTATAATTTAATATACTGTTATCTCTTGTAATAATTAAATCCAAATATTTAATATTTTTGTCCTGTTCCTTTTTAATAGTCCATTTCAAGCCATTCAAATTATTTATTTCCTCTACAAGCAAATTTATAGTATTAGTATTTCCACAAACAAAAACATCATCCACATATATTTTGTAAATTTTGATATCTTTAAAAAAACACATATTTAAAATACCATTCTCATATGTAGACAACACAAAATTACAAACTTGTGCAACTGCAGGCAGACCCATAGGCCAACCTTTAGACATTTTATAATATCGACCAATATATAGAGGTGAATCAAGGTGCAGTATTGAGAAGAGATTAAAGGAGCATGAACTGTTATATAAGCATGTAAAAAATAAGCATAATGGTGATTTAATAACTGCTTCAGTTTTCTTTGAACATGAAAAAACATGTAAATATAAATTTTAATTTGATTTTGAAAGTGTGAAAATTCTTCATGAAGAGAGAAATCATAATAATAAAAAAATTAAGGAGGCAATTTTTTTAAATAAGAATAAAATGCATTTAATAAATAGACAAGCTGCTAACATTAAAATACGGGATTCATGGAATTTGAATTGATGACATTTGCTTCCACTTTGTTGTTTTGTTTTTTTTTTAATTTAATGGCAATTGAAGCAGGTTTAAGAAATTAACCGAAAATACTTCTGCAGAGTTAAAGACTGTTTATAATAGTTTATTACTGTTAAATTTATTGTTTTTATTAGGATATATTATTATGTAATCCATATAGGCTAGTCAAAATATTCACTTTTGATAGCTGGCAAAGCTATATTTATAAATAACACTAATTTTTTAAAGTCTATGAAAGGAATGATGAGTTTGAGTAGCAATGTTCTAATTCTACCTTAATGCATTGTAAAGTTAATGAAAAAAGATAATTATATATAATTAATTACAGTGAACTGAATAGTGAGTACTTATTTTCTTTATTTACCCACTAAGTAAGTAAATAAAAACATTTTATATTTGTTTAGTTTATTTTCTTGTTCAAAAATATTTACAACTTTTAAATAATAATACAACTGAATGTTTAATTTATTAATAAAAAAGAAATATAATCTATATTTTTTAAAATACTTGCCAGCATAGTGATTTGTTGCAATTAGTAATAGATTCTACATAAAGACCAAAATCCAAAAAAAAATTTTTTAATCAATATCGGTTTTGAAATACTCTTCATTGAAATACAGATCTGAGTTAGATAAACTTCTTGTATAGATATTTCAATTTTATTAGTAAATACAAATAAGTATAATGACAAGCTTCCACAAAGAATCCTCTATTTGATATAGTTATGAAAAAAGTAGAAAAAATGTAATCCTAATTTTCCCATTTAATGTACAATTGACTACTTCCAAAATCAACCTAAATTTCTTTAAAATAAAAGGACATTAATTATTCCCAGCAAATCACCATTGAAAACTGCATCATCTCTTATAACTGTAAAAAGGTCACGTGCTATTTTCCTGTTTTTTAAACCATGAAATTCTTCCATTAATCTTTATATTAAAATTTATTTATTCTGATGAAAATTTTTAGATCAGTATTTTCTCTCTCCTGCAATGATTGGTATTAACTCTTTCAGATTTGAAGCATTGAAATTAATATCTTTTTTCTTTCATTATAAATACATTTGATTATTTTAAAATGGTAAAGAAATGGTAGTCTCTGTAATTTCCATTAAGCAATCAGATATCAAATATGCATATTTGTAAAAGCAAAATTAGCAGATTATCTGATATCATAATAATTATAGACTTTAATAACTAATCTTTCTTATTGCATTATCAAATGTATATCATATAATACTAAATCATCCATGCACTTTATTACTGTTACACAATGCTTTATTTACTACCCTCTTTTACAGTTTAAATTTGAATTTAGCGGTTGAAGTTAGAAGATATAAAATTTCTGAAGAAGATTGCTGGGGCAATCAAAACTGTAAAAGAGGGTGGTAAATAAAGCATTGTGTAACAGTAATAAAGTGCATGGATGATTTAGTATTATATGATATAATTATAGACTTTATTTTTGTTATATGTTCTAAAACTTTACTTATTTGAATTAATGATGTATCATCTTTCTTTTGAAATTTATTTTTTATAAAGCATTCATCATCTACTTTGATTTTATGCATAGTTCTGTTCATATATATTCTATACATGTAATTTATTATTGGCCTGTTTATTGTTGTTTCTATTCAATATTTTTTATCACTCTTAGAATATTTTAATCTTAAGTTTTAAATAATTAATCAGTCAATATTCATTGGAATGATGCAATAAAATATTTTTGGTACATTTTATAAATTTAATCATTATAAATTTCTCACTTTTGTATAATAATAATAATTTCATGAACATAATTCTGAATATTCCATCTATTTCTAATTTTAAATAATTAGATGCTTTTCTCTATAATACATGCATATTATATATATTAAATACCTATCTAGCCTGAGCATATGTAATAAATGGTTGGAGTGCAATTTGAAAGTTATAATGGACTATTTGTTAGTCTGCTTTTAGAATAGATTATACTTACCTGTTTAATGAGATTTATTTAAACTTTTTTGTATTAATAATTTCACTCTCTGTAGTATAGTTGCCATGTTTAGTGTCTATATAAATCTATTAGTCCATAGATAAAGGTGGAAAGATTGAGATTGTTGATAATATTGGTATTGTTTAAGTGTTGACTGCTTTCATGTATATAATATATGAATATTAATTTTTATAAAAACCATTTTATAATTGGTAAAAGCAATTGCAGACAGCTGAATTACTATTACTGAAATCATAACTCTTCTAAGATTCAGAAAGTGTGTTTTCTGAATAAACATAAGAGTACTCTGAAATTAGATTATTTAAATTATTCATTAAAGCAAAAAACAATGCTGAAAATGGAATATTCAAAAAGATTAATATGTCCTGACTAAATTCATAATTTTGTATTCAGTTGATCTTATTTTAACCTTTTCCCATTTTTTTTTTATAAACTAAACCTCTATTATATATAAACAGTTTAATTCATAATAATTATGTGATTGACATTGATTTGTAATGTCTCAATAATCAATAGCAAATGTTTTCAGTTTAAATAGTATTGGAAACTATTCTATTAGTTACTGAAAGATATTGGTGTTCTTTTAGTACGTGACCTCAGATCTATATGTGTTGCAAGAAGTCATGTGACCTGAGTTCTAAATCTTTTACATTTTGGCTTTTTTTTTATTACGCAATCTCAGATCTGTTTTGTAAAATTTTGCTTGACCAGATTTCTAATTTTTTTACATTTTGGCTTTTTTTTATTATGCGATCTCAGATCTATTTTGTAAAGTTTTGCTTGACCAGATTTCTATGTGTGTTGCTTTTAATTCCTATTATAGTCATGTGACCTGAGTTCTAAATTTTTGATTTCTATGTGTTTTGCTTTTAATTGATATTATAGTCATGTGACCCGAGTTGTAAATATTTTGTTTTGGCTTTTTTTGCAAATTAGTCACATGACCCGAGTTCTAAATATTTTGCATTCTCATGTACTTTTTTATCACTTAGATGTGTCAGATGACGTTTTTGGTCATTTTTTAAATTTAAAATGGTGGAGATCGCATACTAAAAGAGCAGCAAGATTTTCATTTTTGATAATACGAAATATTCATATTTGTAGTTTTTATATAATTTAATCAACATTTTACATTTAACCTTTAAATATTAATACTAGCTGTAGTTAGATTATTATCAATAATTAAACTTTAATAAAGGAAACCTATTTATTCCCATTATTTTGAGATTTTTAAGCTATTTATTCTCTTTGCTTATCTATCCTCCCTCCTTTTACAAATGTAGCTTTTTAATTCTGTATTTATTGATTTATTTTTTAATTATTTTTATTTTATGAATTACTAAACTGCTTAAAAATTGCTGATAATAAACTGAACATTTTTTTCTCTTGTATTGCCATTTAGTCATTTCTAATTTTTTTTTTATGTTTATTAATTAGTTCTATATTGAATTGACCTATTCTTTTATTTTAATATTGTTTTAAATTTTATATTAACTTCAGTTTTATTTAGTATATTAGCTCAACACTACTTTCATCCAAAACTTTCTGTTTTGAATCCTAGAAGCGATTAAACTTTTTGAAATTTTTAGAACTATTAGACAAAATTCTGCTGCTAAATGCGTGATATTTATAATTAAATATTTTATATTTAACATCCAGATTCCATAAATAGTTCATTTTTATTTTTAAATATTTTTGTTATACTTTTATTACAATAAGAATAAGTCTTATGTCTATCAAATTTTAATTTTAACTATATCCATATTTTGTATAAAATTTTATTTTTTAGCGTTAACCCTTCTTATTTTACTCTTGTTGTAAATTCTATCAAATTTGATTTTACATTTTTTACTACAAATTCTTTAATTTATAATAATGATACATACTACACAATATTAAATTTTTGCAGAATCTTGTGGCATAGTTATTATTTCCTTATTCGTGACTTGAGATTCCCATTATCATTAAACTTGGAAATATTTTCAGGTTTCAAGCAAGCTAAGAATTTCTTTTATAGTTACTGGCCTACATCAATGCAACAAACCAGTTTGATTACTGATCAATAAATAAATATCTAATTCTTTCTCTGATGAAAAAAAACAAGAGGGATGGGGAACTTTTGTCACAGAGAATCTGTTTTATTTAGACTTTTCATTCATTATTTTTATCTATGTTTTTTTTAATACTATCTAGATATCCTTTGTTCTATATCTGTTTGTGAACATCATATCCATAAAATTTTAATTTCCAAAAATTGCTTAATACTTCAAACTTCTTTTGAATATGATTTTGAGTTCATTTAATTTGTCATATTTGATTGCCTATCTCTTTTGTTAGTTTTTCAGATAAAGATTTAACCATAAAGTGATATTTTTCTAATTGTATAACCTTTCTTGAAATTTTATTTTCTTTATTGTTTAGCATTCTACTTCTATCTTCTTCTAAATCTGATAAACATTTGTATTGCATTTCATTTTCAGAATAAATTAACACAGAGCTAGATTTCCCTGTTATAGTCAATCATTTTATTAATATTACAAGAAAAATATGACAAGCTTAACTAAAATGTTGTTGTTGTTGTTTTTTAGTTTTGAAATATACTATTTATATTCCTTTTATTTTGTCTTGATTTTATGCAGAGACAGTTTTCATTTTGTTTTTGTTTTTTGTTGTTGTTTTTTTTTAATATAAACAAAATATTTGCAAGGGAGAAAAATATTTATTATCTAAATGCACCAATAAAACAAGTCTACTTTTGCCAAGATCTTTTTGTCAATAGCAAAACATCATAATTAATCATCATTAAATCAGCAGATAAAAACCTAAGGCAAATAGGTTCAAAATCAGATCCACCTTTTATACTATTAGATACTTCTGAAATGCTTAGCTGGCACAACAAAAATAGCTTTTTAAAAAAGTGATAAAGACTTAGAAAGACACTTCCTTAACAAATTTATATATACTATATAAATTTTAGAATTTATAATTGTTTTAACCAAATATCCCAACCTTATTATCAAATGAGTTGCAATGTATTACCACAAGTTTTTCTAATATTCCTTTCATTTTCAGATATATCTAAAGATGTCTACTGGAATCCAGAGTTGGGTAAAAATATCAGTACTATGTTTACTATTTACTGATTTTAAATCTATCACTAGAAGTAGTATTATCACATATTTTCTTATTCCTGTTCTTACTTCTATCCAATTCTTTAATGCAATAAATACTTTTTTCTTAACACCATTGTGAATACTTAAGTTGTTCATTGGTTCATAGCCTGTCCCCCTTCCCTAATGATATCAAATGCATAAATACCAAATGACATTTTATATTAATCAATTTTCTATCAATATTTTATTTATTTATTTAGAATTTTTAACTAAAACAGTTGAATCTTTCATTTTAATAAGTTGTAGAATTTAACAATTGAAAATAAATAAAAACAGAAAACTAAAACTATTATCCTGAGGATTCACAAACTTTTTTTTTTTTTGACAATTAATGAATTAGAACTCCACTAATAATTGTGAAAAATTTTCCCTATGTTTTTATTCTGTACTTAAACTTTTTAAAAAAAGAGTGTACTTCATCTAATTTTCATTTGCAATTAAAATATTTTATTGTATATATAATTATTGCAATTAAAATATTTTATTGTATACATAATTATTATTACTACTTATCATAAATTTTATAATAAATTAAAATATTTTAATCCAAATAAAAATTGATTAAGAGAAATATCAATGTATGACATGATTGATAATGATAAAAAAGTATAATGCAGAAAGCAAAAATTTTTCATCTGAAAATTATTTTAGAAAAAAGAATGATTTTTTTTTGAGATGAATTTTCAGGTAGAGAAGCTCTAACTACAAATATACATTTTAATTAATAATATTCATTATATTACAAAAATGTATATATATATATCAAAAAAGATAATGAACAAAAAATAAAATCTCACCTTTTTCACTGACGCTTTCACTTTCTATTTCACCTTCATCACAGCTAGTGCACTCTGGTGTTGATCTGATTTCATCATCAGAGCTGCTGAGTGACCGTTGCCGCTGTTTTTTACCTCTTTTATGTTTATGAGGTTTAGGCGGCGGCGGCCGCACGCATTCCGATTGATCAGAACTTAGTGAGTCATTTCGGAGCATTGCTTCAACTTTTTTCCTACTTCCTTTTGAAGTTTTACTAGCAGCTGAACTTGGGTCTAAGTGTTGTTTTCTATTATTTTCAATAATTCTATGATTATCAGGATGATCAGGAGGAGTTGGGAGGCATGGGGATTGAGCGTTCTTACGATGAGAATATTGTTCCAGAATATCACTATGTTTAGGTCCCATACGTTCTAAATTCTGCTGTCGTTGCCATGACTGATAATCTTGTCTATTAATATCTCGATACCTATCTCGCTCATATTCCCTGCTTCTATCTATGGGTTCTCTGTGCCTATCAACAATTTCATGATGCCTTTCTCCTGGTTCTCTATGCCTCTCTGTGGTTTCTCTATGCCTTTCTGTATGTCTTTCTGTAGTATCTCTATGCCTTTCTATTGGTTCTCTATGTCTTTCTGAGGATTCTCTGTGCCTTTCTGTGGGTTCTCTATGCCTTTCTGTGAGTTCTCTGTGCCTTTCTGATTCTCTAAGCCTTTCTGAAGGTTCTCTAATTCTTTCTGTATGTTCTCTATGCCTTTCTGTAGGTTCTCTATGAGATTCTCTAATTCTGTCTGATGGCTCTCTATGTAATCTATCTTGATCGCGTTCTGTATGTTCTCTTATCCGTTCTCCCTCCCTTCTTTCATTTTCACGAGTATGCCTTGATTCGATTTCTTGAGTTCTATCAGTACTACTTTCTTTTCTAAGTGGATCCCTTGACCTGTCTCTTCTTTCTGATCTACTAGTATTATTGGTTTCCTGTAATCTTTCTTGTCGCTCTAATGAGGGACGTCTTTCACCTGCTATTCTCCTTTCCATTGAAGGTCTTCGTTCACCCTGTTGATCTCGTTGCCTATCCGAGGGAGTCTCACGATTTCTCTCTGTTAGGGAATCTCTCCGTCGTTCAGCTGAAGAATCTCTTGTTCTATCACTTTTATCTCTATTTCTAGAATCTCCATCTCTATAATCTCTTTGACCCCATTCAGAGAATCTTTCTCTATCTCCCTCTGAATATGCATCTCGACGTCCATGTTCATCACGATGATATCTAGGACTACCAGAACGCTCTGGTTCATCTCCAGTTAGAGAACGCCTACGTCCCTCTTGCAATGAAGGTCGCCGCTCCCCTGAATTTACCCGATCCTGATGCACTCGATCTGTTAATGGCCTATTAAGTACCTGTTCTCTTTCCCCCATCTTTGATGATGAAACATCACTAGTTGAATACTGACGTTTTAATTCTTTACCCTGAAAACTACCAGTACGACCAAGACTCTTTTCTCGTTCTCCAGATATATTTTCTTTTTCAGAACTCATACTATGTTGTAGTCTAGGACGTGAAGGTGTCAATGCTGATTTCTGGGATAGCAATTCATTCTCAGTACTTTCATCTAAATCTAAAGATAAGGGTTTTGCGACACCTCCATGAAACCAGGAACCACTTTTTATAAGAAGCTCTTGTTTCTTGCGACAAATAAAACATACCCACATTGTCTAAAAAAAAATATATACATTAAAATTAAAATATATATTTTCAATTATTTAAATAATAATAATGATAATTATGATAGTAATAATAAAATATCATGCCACAATGAATAAAAAGAATCAGTAATAATAATATTTAAATGCTATCAGTTGGGTAAAAAAATACTTCTAACTCTATTAAGAATTTGTAGTACTTAATATCAGTTTATAAATTATATTTTACTATATTTTAATTCAATGAAATCTTTCATGAGTTAAACTATCAAGAGAAGATAGTTATAAAATTCATGAGATAGAGTTGCTCAAGTTGTAGGTAGACATATTAAAATAAAAATTACCATTAATAATTTAAGCCAATTATCAAGACTAATGTAAAATAACTAGATATGGCAGGCAATTATAATATATAAATCTATGGGGAAAAAAAAATGTAATAGGGTATTATTTTTATTAAAAAAATCTCTTACTTATAACCTGGTAAATACCAATTCTTATTAAGTGGAAGGCTATAATCTCATTACATGCGCCTTGAGTGCTTAATTTATTACAAGAGAGACCTCTATAAATCTAAATGCAAGAGCCAACTTTATAAAGATAAGAGCAGCCCACTCTTATCTTCACTTTATTAGTGTCATGCTCCCAAATCAAAATGCTTTAGATTTGCCTATTTAATTAGAAAAATAGGTTGAACATAAGAGTGAGCCACTCTTATCTTTATAAAGTCGAATCTTGCGTTTAAATTTGTAGAGGTCTCTCTTGTAATAAATCAATCTGGTAATTTCAAAAATCTATTTTTCCTTCCTCTTTTTTAATGTCCAAATTAATGTTTTTAAAATTTTATAAACATAAATAATTTTATGTTTGAATTGCAATTTTGTATAATTAGACAGAAGCACTTCAATTATATTTAGATATGTAAAAAACAAACAAACAAAAAAAACACCATACATTATTGCATATATATTCTATTAATATAAAATTCTTAAGAGTATTCTTTATATCATAAGAAGATATATACTTAATACTATTTTTTTTATACCAAAACTTTACTCTTACATTTTCAACTGTCCTGCAGTCATTATCAGAGCTACAACATCCAAATACATAATCATACAATTAATATATTTTATACACATATTTATATACATAATCAAAACATATGTGCAATATAAATATGTATATAAAATGTATTAATTGTATGATTATATATTTGGATATAGTAGCTCTGATGATGACTGTAGGACAATCAAAACTGTAAGGGTAAAGTTTTGCTATAAAAAATAGTCTTGTTAAATGTATAAAAAGGTTGGAAATGGTATGATATGTAAATACAGAAATCAATACATAAGAAAAGGAGGAAGAAAAAATTGTATTACTTCCATAAGAAGGTATAGTACTAGAAAATATTCAATAATTTCGTGAAATAATTTTTTTCAAACAATAAACCAATCTTCTTCCCTTTTTATTATTATTATTATTATGTTTCAAAGGGTACACTTTAATGAGACTGAAAAAGTGTTATATAAATTACATTTGAAAACATGAGGTTTTAGATACAAGTTGATTCATGATATTACATATGTAATAAACATTTACAATCTTGTTTGTGATAGGAAAGAAAAGATGTTTAACAGTAATTGAAAAAAAATAATTATTACATAACAAGATACATATGTCAAGTTAGATTTACATAAAAATTTTAAATGTGATGATATTGAGAAAAAATATGTGAAATATATGGTAGTATGAGTATGAAAATATATGGAGGAGAGGTTTGGTATTAGATTGGCATATGGTCCCATAAAAATTGGACTCATTTGGTGAGGGTACTATAGTTTTCATAGCTAACTTTTATTGTGCATTTGTTATATAAGTTCCATGTGGGGGAAAAAAATGGAAAAATATTAACTAGTCAGCATGAAATGCATCTTGGGAAAATGGAAAAAATACTAGTTCAGCATGAATTTCATCTTGAGAGAATGGTAAAAATAGTAGTCAGCCACAACTGAATCTTGGGAAAATGGAAAAATACTAGTTCAGCATGAATTGCATCCTAGGGAAAATGGAAAAATACTAGTTAGCATGAATTGCATCTTGAGAAAATGAAAAAAATATTAGTTCACCATAAATTGCATTTTGGGGAAAATGGAAAAATATTAGTCTGTATGAACTGCATCTTAGAAAAAAGGAAAAATACTAGTCAGCATGAACTGCATCTGGGGGAAATGGAAAAATATTAGTCATCATGAATTGCATTTGTGAAAATGAAAAAATGCTAATACAGCATAGATTGTATTTTGGAAAAATGGAAAAATGCTAATCAGCATAAATTGCATCTTGGGAAAAATGGAAAAATACTAGTTAGCATGAATTGCATTGTAGGAAAATGGAAAATTAGTAGTCAGCCACAATTGAATCTTGGGAAAATGGAAAAATACTGTTTCAGCATGAATTGAATCTTGAGAAAATTTAAAAAATATTAGTTCATCATAAATTGCATCTTGGGGAAAATGGAAAATACTAGTCTGCATGAACTGCATCTTAGGAAAATGGAAAAATAAAAAATATTAGTCGGCATGAATAATCTGGAGAAAATGGAAAAATACTATTCAGCATGAATTGCATCTTAGGGGGAAATTGAAAAATACTAGTCAGCATTAACTGCATCTTAGGAAAATAAAAAAATGCTAGTCACCATGAACTGCATCTTGGAAAAATGGCAAAATACTAATTCAGCTAGGATTGTATTTAGGGGAAATGGAAAAATGCTAATCAACATAATTGCATCTTGGGAAAATGGAAAAATACTAATTACCATGAGTTGCAGCTTGGGAAAATAGAAAAATACTAGTTCATCATGAACTACATCTGGGGGAAATGGAAAAATATTAGTCAGCATAAATTGGATCTTGGGGAAAATAGAAAAAAAACTAGTTCATCATAAATTGCATCACGGTACACGGTAAAATACTAGTCAGCATTAACTGCATCTTGGAAAAATAAAAAAATACTAGTTCAGAATGAATTGCATCTTGGGATTATTATTATTAATTCCTTTAAATATAAAACTTTCAAGAGGACTTAATAGTTACCATACAGACAATATAAAAAAATACACACACAATTTAGGGTATGTGTAAACAAAATGTTTCAATTTAATAAATAAGTGATGAAAATAAAGAAGAGTATTACCCTATGATAACTTTAATAAAAAGTGAGAAAAAATGAATTAGTGATCAAATCTGTATGTGTATTTAATTTGCTTCAATCAAATGAAAGTATGGATGCAAAAAATAATGTCACATGGTTAAGCACTTAATAAAATCTGTAAAATAAAAATATTTTAAAGGAAAAATAGATCATTACTAAAGAAATAAAATAAACTGAATTTACATTACAAAATTAAATAGTAGTTTTGAAAAAAATCAAGTCGGATAAAATAAATAGAAACAAAAAAAAAACGAAAAGATAATGTTGAAAAAAAGACTATTATTCATCAATTAGTAGATAATGGACAATATAGATTGTAGTCAATATGCATTCATATCACAATTTTCATTTCACCAAAAATAGTTTCATCAAATTATTATTACTTTTGATACAAATTTTAAAAATGTCTAAAAAAAAGTTTTGCAATTTAGACCAAATATTAATCTAAAAAGCATTCTAATTTTACAAAAACAGAATTAAAAATTAATCAGAATATATTAAAAATTATAAATAATAGTGAAAATTGAATTTCAGTTAGATATCCAGAAAAAAACAGACTCTTGTCCTGATCTATAAAAGCCTTTAGCAATATTGATTATTCAAGATAATATTCTATTATTTAACAAATTTCCTTAAATACTATTGCTTAAAACAATAATAATTATTATTATTAAATTACTATCTTCTTCACCAATATTTATTCACACTTTCTTTGTAAATATATCAAGATATATTAAATTGACTTTCTTGGGACTTAAAAATAACTAATAAAGAATGAGGGAGTTATCTAACAAAATCATGAGATTTCTTTCAAATTTCCTCAGCTGTAGATGAAAAAAAAAAAGCTTCCAATTCTACTTGAACTTGTGTTGTAAGTTAGTAAACAAATCACTACATCAAGAGAACTAGTTTAAAGTAATTATGCAAAATAACATTTCATAATTTAGCTCATTTATAGATTTTATGTCAAATTTATTTTCTATGAAATTTTTTTTTTAAATTAATAAAATAGTTAAATAAGATCATTTCTGTGTTTAAGAAAGACAAGAGAAGTAACTAAAAGAAAAGTACTATAACAGATTATAAATCATTGAAAGTAGTGGGAAATACTCTTTTATATGATAATGACAATAGGGATAAGTCCTCTACTTATCCAAACATAGATTAGATAAATTCAGATGTAAGTAAACCCTTGCATATGGAAATTGCACAAAATTCTAAAAAATGTTATGTAGAAAACAACACTTATTTGAATTATGCTGAGCAAACATTTCTTGTGGTATGTTGTAGTATTTATTTTCATTTACTTTAGCATTTTCAATTATTTAAATTATGAAAAGGCCCAATCACAATAAGACTTGCATGCCATTGGTCACATCTTTGCATTAACTGCAATAATTATATGACATATTTAAGCAACCACAATTTCGTTCTTTAATTATACACCCAGTGATATTGCCTTCCAGTTTTTTCTTTTTTTGTAAATCCCTTATTTTTGAGAAAGTAATGGTGGGAATAGATTTATTTAGATTAAAAATCTTTAGTTATGAACATGAATAACATAATACAATCAATATTGAGTTATCTTGAAACTAGATTTAGGAATTTCAATTAACAAATTACTATGTGTGCAAATTAACTTTTGATCTCTGCCTAGTAAAAAAAATGGAAGATATTTTAAATTGTTGTATGGGCTTTTCTTGATGGGAACAGGGATAGTCTTGGAAGTTTAGAAACTATCAAAATTTAGGCTTAAATAGCTGACTGCTCTTGATGAAATTCAACTTCCAGAGGAAGAAAATTTAATTAAACAGAAGATTACATTTTTTTTTTTTTGTAAAGTTTGGAACAACATACAAAATGATACATTGTTGTGCTTGATGTAAAGATTAATTTAGTATCTTTCATTCTTAGAAATGACAGTGAATTGTTTTGTACAATAATAGCAATACTTATTTATCACTGGTTATGTATGCATCAGTATTAGACTAAAATCACCCAAAGAGGACAAAAAATGCACTTATTTAAAATGTTAAATATTATGGTAACAATATTCTTAAAAGACAAAATATTTCTTCCTGGAGAGTATGATGTATACATGTCCATAAAAAAATAAACTTTGATCATAAGCTATAAGAAATAATGGCAATCACTCTATGACCTGTAACTTAGAGCAAACAATACAAACATTTTGTTTAGACATAAAATTTGTTGCAATGGAAATTGGATGTTTACTTAGAGATTACATAATAATTAAGAGAAGGAATCTAAAAAAAAATTACAAAAGCACTTTGAGATACAGATTATTGAATCAGATCGTAGATTAATATATATATATAATAGTGGGCATTAAAAACATATTCTATTGAAATATGTGTTAATAGGAATTTTGATATTCTTACAATACAAGCAATTACTATCACATTGAACTTCAATAGTTATTAAATATTAGAATTTCTAATTTGGATTTTTAAGCTTGTTATATTAATGAGATAACAAATTTTCTAAAGGGAAATATTGTAAACACAAATAAGTTGTTAGCCAGCGACATTTATTCTTATTTAAATTAAAAATTGTTTTTATTAAAAGTAAATATGACACTTTTGATTTGGAAGAATAATGAATTAAAGGTGGAACTTTACAATATATAAAGAAGGCTTAAAATGATTATTGAAACAGAAAGAAATTTTATGCATTGCTAGTGAAATATCTGAGACATTTGAAATCAATAATGAAATTAAATAGTTGTCTATTAGCTCTAAGTTTATAGACAGCATCTTTAAAAAAAGCATAAAGATGTGATATAGGTTTGAAATGATTAAAAACAAAATCAAAGAACATTATTTTGGCTTCCAGATTTACAGTTCAATTGTAATTGTGTTATTTTTGTCAATTTAAAGGGTTATCTACAGAATGTTCATAATATTGTGAATGCAATTTACAAGGGTTTTGTTTAATAATAGATATTTCACAAATTTATGTGCTATTTATAAGATAGTGATGGAAAGTAAATTTTCATTAACTTAGAGCTTGGATGAATATCAGTTTAAGATGTTTAAATGCAATTTAGATGTCTTATAAGCCTCACAAAGTCCAATGTGCTGCTGCAGTATTTAACAAAAAATAGACTACTTTATCATAATGATTTAACTATTGAAACTCTACTGAATCAACATTAGATTGTGTTAAATGAATTAAATATAGTAGACATTCTTTAAAAACAAAACATATTACATTATGATAAATTAAATCTTTTTTTTTTCCTCAGGAAAGGCAAATCCTTTTATATCATAATGATTATCTCCAAGCAGATGCAAAACTGATTTCTTTTTGAAAAATATGATTGAGAATAGAATAATTGCAAAAATGCAACAAATTAAAGTCTTAAAAAAAAAAAAAACTTTAATGTAGAAAAATTTAAAAATTGGCACATTCTAAGATGACAATTAAATAGGCTTTGGGATTAATATGAAGTATATGTGCATCTATTTTATGTTTCACAAATTGGTTAGTATTGTCATTATGAAGCTCTTCATTAATCTTTTATTTTTATATTACAGTCTTTTTTTCCAGCTAGAATGGCTAATATCAATATCATTTTCAATCATTAGAGATCCACTTCTAAATAGTCTCTCCAAGTTTAAACCAGTTTCTTCAATCCATTCGCTCTCTTTTCCATGCCACACCAACAAACTTCCTTATTTCATCCATCCACTCATATGTAATATGTTTTTAAGTCTTTTATAATCTCTTAGAATCTGTTTTTAGAATTATAACTGTCCACTTATAATCATTTTTTCTAGCAATATGTCCATCCCAGCTCTATATTATTCTCTTAATTCTTTCAATGATTTTACTGATTGTTCTCTTACATATTTTATTTTTAATCACTCTTCTTATTACTCCCAACATGTCTCTCCATATTTCATTGAGTAGTCTGAAGTCTCTATTGCTTTTTTTTCAAATGTCCAGGTCTCGGATCCATGAATAAGAACTGATAAAACATAGACATTTAAAAGCCTTCCTTTAAAAAAAACCTATAGATGTATTTCCTTTTAATATTTTGTTTTTACTAAAAGCAAGCACTTCATATAAAATCTATAATCAACTTCAACAATTATTTATTGATAATACTTTTATTTAAGTGGTTTAAAATGATGATAATTTATTACTACATGATGTGCTAGCAAAATATTTTGTAAGGCAAAACTCAAGAAACAGTCAGTAAGTGCATCCAAAATTTAATCAGGTTTAAGAATCACTAATATATGAAGGAAAATCTTAAATTAAAAAGCTAGTAAATGAGTAAAAATATGATTTTTCTTGATATAATTATTTTTAATACAAACAGAAAAAAACTAAAAATTGGGAACAAGAAAAAAAATAGGTAATAAAGAAAAAACTTGAAAATTGCAACAGAAAAGATAG
The DNA here is from genome assembly GCA_028023455.1 of Epiperipatus broadwayi. Lineage (NCBI taxonomy): Eukaryota > Metazoa > Onychophora > Udeonychophora > Euonychophora > Peripatidae > Epiperipatus > Epiperipatus broadwayi. Next base: position 2,150,700 of record JAQFVV010006204.1, read on the forward strand.
ATAAAAAAAAGTAGGACATCAACATATTGAATAAATTTTCATACTTTAAATTTTAAATTGCTTAAATTAAGCAATAAATGTTCATATAAAATGTTTCTTCCAATTATAAAAAGACATATTATATGTATCAGAAGCTTATTAATATACATCTGAAATCATGAATACAGTATTTTTAAATTAGTTCAAATAGAGCTGAGTTTGAAGACATGTAGGTGTCTGAAGATTTGGATCTTTTTCCTAATATTTAAGAATTAGATAAATGATTGGCTTGAGTTAATATTTTGAATCTTATGTCCTAGCTCCTCACTGATGAGAGCCATAGCTCGAAACCGGTCTGGGGATGGGGACCATCATAGATAAAGGCTTTATGTATTTTCTCTTGTAGCATTTATCATAAAAAAAGCTTGTTTAGAGCTAGTAGCAGGCTCTTTATATATTACATATTGGTAATACAAGCTATATAGGTCATGTGATATATGACTGATTTTTACTAGTAAGATTTTAAAAATATTTTAAATATCTTTTATTAAATCAGTGTGTATAAATCTATATGTATCATAAATTTACATCTCTTCATAATAATAATATGGATGCTGATCCTTGAACCCAAAGTTCTCTGATTACATTTTTTTTTTTAATTAAAAATACTTCAGTAATATTTTGTATGCTAACCTCATTACAAACATTCAATGTTGTTAAAAAATCAAACAATATTATAAATAATATAAATTGAAATAGCAATTTATGATAGCTATAAAGCATGCATATATATAGAATTAAAATGTCAATAGGCCAAGAAATGTAGAGAGCAAAATTAAGATAAATAAAATATGTGTAGATGAATGTATATAAAAAAAAGTTATAAAGCCATGACTGAAAATATAAAAATACACATTTTTGTCATAGTTAATTTAATTCAATTTTTAGTTATAAATTTAATAAAATTATTTATACGTGTTTATTTATAATTATTTAAAAATGAAATCCTTAAGATTTAAAATGTGATTTACATATATACAACAGATTACAAACTTCATTAGTGAAATCTATTATTTTAAAAAGTTAAAAATCGAGTAGAGACGATTTATTAAACAGACTTTTTCAGATAAATGCATATAAACATTTTAATCCCCATTTAAACATATTTATAATATAAAAATAGATCTACAAATTGAATTAGAACAAAAAATCAAAATTATAATTCCTTTGTTGGAAACATAATTAATTGTATTAATTATATGGGGTGCTTTAAATGTTTGTTTAAAAGTATGAATATCCAAATTTTAAACAAGCATTTAAACAGTCCTATGCATGAATATTCATTAAAAAAAAAGTTATAAAAAAGAGTAATTGATTTTTGACTGATAAGTGCTATAAGTTTTATGAGAGAGAAATTGAACTGCAAGCATCTAAAAAATTGCTTTGAATTTCCAGGGTCATATCAAATAAGTTTTATGTCACTGAAACAAGAAATATCTGATTAAATAAGGAGAAAATTTCACTTATTCTTATCTTTCACTTTCTTTGCATATCTTCTTATATTCATATATATATTGCTTATAACACTTCTTTCATATACACTTCAATGCAAACAAATTTTCTTAAAAACTTCTTTATTTTCCTTAATATATACACATATATTCCCTTCATACATATACATATAGATCTACATCACCCCTAGACATATATATATAAATTCCATACCTACATCTATATAAACATATGCATATCCAAATATATACACATATACCTTTTAAACATACATATATATATATATACACAAAAATAATCCCAGTGCATAACGCTATACTGAAATAAATATAAACAAATATTAAGCATTAAATCACCCCACATGGTTAAAAAATCCAGTACTTTCCTCTGTGAACTAATATATAAAATACATTAGAGTTCGTATTTCAAAATAGCCAGATCAAAATGATACCACTTTGACCTGTATGCTATATAATGCTATATATTGAAATATGAACAAACTCAAACAAAGAACTTGAAATTTTAGCAAACAATGATCTTAACTTTTTGCTACAAACAAACATACACAGATACACATACACCCATAGACATATATATATACAAATCCACATATTCATTTATAAATACACATCCATATGTATACTCAACTTACATATAAATTACATATATATAATAAATGCATATATAACAAATATATATAGATGTAGGTATGGAATTTATATATCTGTCTAGGGGTGATGTAGATCTATATGTATATGTATGAAGGGAACATATGTGTATATTTTGATATATATATATGTATGTATTTTATATATATATGTGTGTGTGTGTGAAATAATGGTTATGTATTTATATTATTCAAATATTGTAGCTCAGATAAAGACTGCTGGACAGTCAAAACTGTAAGGAAAATAAAGAAGTTTTTAAGAAAATTTGTTTGCATTGAAGTGTATATGAAAGAAGGATTATAAGCAATATATATGAAGATATGCAAAGAAAGTGAAAGAGAAGAATAAGAGAATATACTTCTGATAAGAAGAGAATCACACAAAGGATTAGGAAGAAGAAAAGACAATTTTTGGATATATGTAATATATAATATATGGTATGGAAAATATAGCCAATATAAAAATGTTTATGGAGTACATTAAAGAATTGGAAGGTTATGAAACATCAAGGATATTAAATGACAGGTGGAAATTAATATTAATATTAAATAATGTGAATAACAATTTTAAATTTATGAAAGATTGTGAAAGATATAATCTAATACCAAATTTTATTAAGATGAGAAAATTAAGAAAAAGAATTAAGAATAAAAAAAAACATTATAAATAATATAGAGAAGAAAATTTTAAAAGAATATATAAGAAATGAATACAAACTGAAGAAAAAGATATATAATAGTATTGAAAGAATAGAGGGAATATTGATTAGAAGAATAAGTAGGAAGGAAAAAGATTTATTTAAAAAATTATGTGCAAGAAAGAAAAACATGGTAAATGAAAATACAAGGTGGAGACATAAAAAAAAATGGATAATTTGAAGAAAGAGAAAGAAGAAAATAATGAAGAATATGTAAAGAGTAAAATTGAAATATGTAATTTAAGTGGTATAAAATTAAAAGAAGAAGAGATGGAGATACTTAAAAAAGCAATAAAATATGTGCCATATGGGAAGTGTAATAATAAAGATATATTAGAAGTGCAAGTATTAATAGAAAAATTGGAAAATAAATATATAGAAAGTAATTACAATATATATTGTTATGAAAATAAGGACATTAATAATATTATAAGTGTTAAGGATAAAGAATGGATGGAAAGATTAAAAGAAGAAATTAATAATATTATATATAAAATGAAGAGATTAAAAGGTATAGGTAATGAAAAGAATAAAAATAGAGTAATTAATAGAATAACAGTTAAAGAGGTGAAAGAAAAGTATGAAGATAATACAATATTTATAAAATCTGACAAGAGTAGTAAAATGGTATTAATGAAGAGAGAAAAATATATAGAGAAAATGGAAAAAATGTTGTTAGAAGAATTTTTTGTAAAAATAAAGAAGGATGATACTGGCAGAAAAAGTAAAAAAATGTATGAATTAATTAAAGAGGTTATTTAATAATAAATTAATAGATAGGAGAACCTTGGAAGAATTAGGAAATAAAGATTGTGAATTAGTGAGAATATATGGCGCACCAAAAATATATAAAGAAGAAGTACCATTAAGACCAGTGATAAATGGAAAGGATTCATAATTTGATAAGGTATCTAAATGGTCAGCACATATTTTTAAAAATTCATTGATAAAAAAAAACTGCTTTTATAAAAAAAACAACAAGGAGTTAATTAAGGAAATTAAAGAAAAAATTAATAAGTATGATAAATATAGATGGACAATTATTAAGATAGATATAGTGTCGATGTAAATAAAGTAATAGATTTAGCAATTAATAAATATATGGAAGATGAAGAAAAAGTAATAGAAATACCAATAATTAAATTAAAACAGATTCTGGAGTTGTGTTGTAAGGAAATAACGTTTGAATTTAATGGAGAATATTTTAAGCAGAAAAGAGTTATTGATAGGAGGGGCATTGAGTGGAATATTAAGTAGTATATATATGGAGGAAATAGAAAAAAAAAGATGATAGATGAGGAAATTGGATTAATAATGTTAAAAAGATATGTAGATGATTATCTATTAATTTTTAATAGAAGGGAAAGACAAATAGATAAGTATTTCGATAAAATTAATAAATTAGATAGGAATATTAAATTTACAGTTGAAAGAGAGAAAGATAATAAGTTATCATATTTAGACATATTGTTAACAAAAACATATGTTAAAAATAGATGTAAAATAGAAACATCAGTGTATAAAAAATGAATGGGAATAGTAATATAATGAATTGGAATTCAAATACAGATAAATATAAAATAAATAGTATAAGTTCAAGAATATGTAGGGCTATTAATTATTGTTCAAGTGAAAAGAATATAAAAAAGAAGTAAAATTAATAGTCAAGAAACTTTAAAAAAATGAATATCCAGAGAAAATAATAGTGAAGAATATAAAATTAACAGAAGAAAAATATAAAAAAGGTAATAAGGAAAAAGAGAGCAATAAATATAGGAAGAATAGTATAAAAAAGGTGTATATAGGTATTAAAACATACAGTAATAATATAGTTAAGAGTGTTAATAAAATTATTAGAAAAATTAATAAAAGATATAATAATGTAATTAAATATAAGGTAGTAAATAAAAGAAGAAGAAAATTTAATGAATATATTAAATAATAAATATATTAAAGGTATAGGAAAATGTATAAATGGGGTATATCAAATAGATTGTAGGAATATGATAAAAACTAAATATGTAGGTGAGACAAAGAATTCTATTTTTACAAGGTTAAATCAACATAGATATGACAAAAATTCACCAATTTATTTGCATACTATGGAAACAGGGCATGTATTTGACAAAGAAAATATTAAACTGCTAGGATATACTAATAAAAGAAGAGATAGAAAAATAAAAGAAGCAATATTAATGAAGAGGATAAAGCCTAGTTTAAATAGGGATGGTGGACTAAGAACCTTGTGTTGGTAGGTTTAGTATTGGATTTATAGGGTTATTAGTAATAAAATATAAGGGTATATAAACATATGTATTATGTGTAGGTATGTATATATGTGTAGAGGAATATATTGAATATGAAAATAAAAATAAGTTTTGAAAATATTAGTTTTATAGCATTATTGTTATTGATTAATAATAATAATAATAATAATAATAATAAAAGAAAGTATGTTAAAAGTTATATGTAGATATAGATAAAGACTTGTTAATATTGTTAATAAATATAGGTTTTTAAAAAATAGTTATAAGTTTTATATAACTGATAACAGAGGGAGTTGTTTTAAAGGAATAAAAAGATAGAAAATTTGAAAAAAGTTACTTTAAAACAGCAGAGAATAAAGGTAATATTATTAAAGAGAAAAATATAAAATAGTGATAAAAAGATAAAAGTTATAAGAAATTAAAAAATTAAAATTATAGATATTAAAGTATAAAAAATATTATGTATTAGATCAGGGGTCTCCAACCCTATGGCTGTGGGTACCATGGCACCCACAGACCATTATACATGTGCCTGCTTCTATCCAAACATGATAAAAAATTATTTATCTGATACAAATAAATTTAATTTTTAAAATCTCTTATAAATTATTGTATTATATTGTAATCAAATTGTAGGGCATACTATACTTTTACAGCATAAAAATTAATTATATGTTAAAATTTTATTTTTGAAATAAATATTTTTTTCTACATTATGCGTATTAACAATATCCAACTATAAATTTAAATTAAAAAAATAAATGGTGCCCGTCACCTGGCCAGTATTATAGAATGTGCTCTCAAGTGCAAAAAGGTTGGGGACCCCTGGTATTAGATAATAATTAAACAAGATAGATAGTAAGAAATGATGAAAAGGAAAATTATAGAATAATATTAATATAATAAAATAATATTAATAATAAATAATAGAAGGGTAATGCTTAAAAGAATTTTTAAAAAAAAAATTTAGAAACTAACAGTAAAAATAAAATAGTTTTTAAAAGATAATAAAAAATGGTGTATTGGATATGTTTTATATATATATATAAATTTATATGTGAGTTGAGTATATATATGGATGGGTATTTATAAAAGTATATGAGGATTGGTATATGTATGTATATGGGTCTATGTGTATTGGTGTGTATATATATATATGTATGTTTAAAGGATATGAGTGTATATATTTGGATATCCATACATATATATATAGATGTAGGTATGGAATATTTTATTTTTTATTTATATAAATATAGGAATTTGAACTCAGACTTTCAAGCACCCACCAACTATCCACACTATCTCATACAACTGATACACATGACTACACACATGTAGGAAAGATACATAATCACCAATATACATATTTCATGCTAAACTTAAACCAGCAATCATCAGTTGGTCCAGATTATCATCTCCCACACATATATATAATCAGCGTTCAGTTTATATTGAGCACTTATAGCATATATGTGTAGAGATGGTAATCTGGACCAACTGATGATTGCTGGTTTAGCATGAAATATGTATATTGGTGATTATTTATCTTTTCAACATATATGTGTTCGGGTGTATCAGTGTTATGAGATAGTTTGGAGAGTGGCGGGTCATGTGAAAGTCTGTGCTCGTATATATTATATATTAAGATAGAAAATCCTCACACTTTAATGGACAGGTGCCAATCTACTCAAACCTCTAACTCTTCAGCCATGCATATCACTAAAAATCTGATGATGGAAAACCCAAATCCCATGCTGATGCCAACATTATCACTACACCCATGTTGACCTGAAGTCACTCTTACCCTTCATGTATAGGACTGTGTCCATTTAAATACATAGAAGAGGGATGGGCAGGATACAAGCTTGATATGTAAATATTTGAAAACTACGCACTCTTCAAGCTTGTAACCTGCCCATCCCTCTTCTTTGCATTCAAATGGATACAATCCTATACATAACGGGTCAGAGTGACTTCAGGTCAATATGGGCATGATGATAAGGTTGGCATCAGCCTGGGATTTGGGCTTTCCATCATCAGATTTTCAATGATATGGATAGTTGAAGAGTTGGAGGTTTAGTAGATTGATGCCTGTCCATTAAAGTGTGAGGATTTGCTATTTTAATATACACTGAGCGCTGATTATATATATGTGTGAGAGATGATAATCTGGACCAACTGATGATTGCTGGTTTAGCATGAAATACATATATTGGTGATTATGTAATCTTTTTTACATGTGTGTGGTCATGTGTATCAGTTGTATGAGATAGGGTGGATAGTTAGTTGGTGGGTGCTTGAAAGTCTGAGTTCAAATCCCTATATTTAAGCTTCAGGTTTGTGAAGAGTGCCTCATTTTCAAATATTTACATATCAAGCTTTGCATCATGCCCATCCCTCTTCTATGTATTTAAATGGATACCATTCTATACATGAGGGATCAGAGTGACTTCAGGTCAACATGGGGTGGTGAGAATGTTGGCATCAGCATGGGATTTGGGCTTTCCATCATCAGATTTTCAATGATATGGATAGCTGAAGAGTTGGAGGTTTAGTAGATTGATGCCTGTCCATTAAAGTGTGAGGATTTGCTATCTTAATATACATTGAGTGCTGATTATATATATGTGTGGGAGATGATAATCTGAACCAACTGATGATTGCTGGTTTAGCATGAAATACATATATTGGTGATTATGTAATCTTTTTTACATGTGTGTGGTCATGTGTATCAGTTGTATGAGAGAGGGTGGATAGTTGGTGGGTGCTTGAAAGTCTGAGTTTAAATCCCTATATTTACAATTAAGCTTCAGGTTTGTGAAGAGTGCCTCATTTTCAAATATTTACATATCAAGCTTTGTATCATGCCCACCCCTTTTCTATGTATTTAAATGGATACCATTCTATACATGAGGGGTCAGAGTGACTTCAGGTCAACATGGGCGTGGTGAGAATGTTGGCATCAGCATGGGATTTGGGCTTTCCATCATCAGATTTTCAATGATATGGATGGCTGAAGAGTTGGAGGTTTGAGTAGACTGATGCTTGTTCATTAAAGTGTGAAGATTTGCTATCTTAATATAAACTGAGTGCTGATTATATATATGTGTGGGAGATGATAATCTGGACCAACTGATAATCGCAGGTTTAGCATGAAATACGTATATTGGTGATTATGTAATCTTTTTTACATGTGTGTGGTCATGTGTATCAGTTGTATGAGATAGTGTGGATAGTTGGTGGGTGCTTGAAAGTCTGAGTTCAAATCTCTATATTTACAATTAAGCTCCAGGTTTGTGAAGAGTGCCTGGTTTTCAAATATTATTTATATATGTCTAGAAGTGATGTGAATATATATATCTGTATGTAGAGGATATATGGATATTTGATATTCATATGTATATTTATATGTGAAATGATGATTATGTAGTTGCATTTATATTGTTCGAATATTATTAATAAATATAAAAGTTGTAAGTTTAAAATAAATTATAAGTTTTATAAAATTGATAACAGAGGGAGTTGTTTTAAAGGAATAACAAGATAGAAAATTTGAAAAAAATGTCATTTTAATTAAAGCAGAGAAGAAGCATAGAAGTAATAGTATTAAAGAAAAATATAAATTAATGATATAAAGGTAAAAGTTTTTAAAAATTAGAATTAGAGATATTAAAGTAAAAAAGATATTATATATTAGATAATAATTAAACAAGATAGATAATAAGAAACGATGAAAGGAAATTTATAAAATAATATTAATAAAAAATAATATTTAAAAAGATTTTTTTAATAAAAAATTAAAAAAAGTAAAAATAAAATAGTTTTAAAAGGTAAATTTAAAAAAAACGGTATATTGGATATATTTTGTATTTATTATATATATGTGATTATATGGATGTGTACTTATAAATGTATATGTGGATTTGTATGTATATATATATATGGATGGATGTGTATATACATGTATATTTAAAAGATGTATGTGTATATATTTGGATATGCATATGTATATATAGATGTAGGTATGGAATTTATATATATGTCTAGAGGTAATGTAGATCTATATGTATATGTATGAAGGGAATATATGTGTATATTTTGATATATATGGATGTGTGTATTTTATATATATATGTGAAATGATGGTTATGTATTTATATTATTCAAATATTGTAGCTCTGATGAAGACTGCTGGACAGTCGAAACTGTAAGGAAAATAAAGAAGTTTTTAAGAAAATATGTTTGCATTGACGTGTATATGAAAGAAGTGTTATAAGCAATATATTTGAGAAATTTTCTCCTGCAAAACCCACAAATAAACCTATGACATATCCTTTCATTTATGAAATTGACACCAGAAGCCATGAATAAAGAAAATGGAATTAGTTAAATGATGATAGCAGTCATGGAAACTAAAAGCAAAATTATTTAAATGTGAGTTGTTAATTTGATAAGGTGAGTGCCCATGTCAACAGACTATACAAGCTATAAATATTTTGAAAAGTTCTTGCAAAAATACTATCTCCCAAGTGGATGATGATATTAATTATTAAAATATAAAATTTGATATGGCTACATACCAAAATATGATAAAAATAATACAATAAAAAAAATATGGCATGGCATTTTTATGAAAATTTCAAAATCTCAGTTATAATTCAGGATTTGTATCTTAAAAAATAAGTGCAAACTGTGATTTAAGTGCTGCTAAAAAAAAAAAAAAAAACTTTTTTTACTTGATTAATAATTAAATATATATATATATTATAATCAGTAATTAAAAAGTCTTTTCAAAATATTCTATCATATGTTTTTTGATACAAGGAATAAGGATAATATTCAAAATATTTAATATATTATAAAAAGATCAAGGTATTTCATTATAACTAATTTTTTTCTCTCCGATAAATTATGTTCAAATATAAGCTTTTCCTCAGTCTTTATTAAAGATGAAAAGAAATACAAGTTTTAAATATATAAGTAGATAAATAATTAAAAGAAGGTAACATAACAGATTTATCAAATTATTTAAATGATTTAAAAATACATTAATAGAAAAAAAATTGATTTATTATTTAAAATTAAAAAACCAAAATATTAGTGTAAAAATAGATTATCAAATTAATAATAGTAAAATAAAGTTATTATAATTACTCCTTAAGAATTTATGAGTGAAATTTTAGTCAAAATGCTTAATAACTAAATGATATAAATAGAAAATTAAATGTATATTAAAAAAATTGGGATATTTAAAACAGTAATTTATAATCATAATAAGTATATACATATGCATGTGTATAAATACAGAAACTGGTTAATTAAGAAAGATGTTCACAGATTGAAATTATTTCCAATTTAATGAAATAATATGATAGTTATTTTATTAATATTAGGATTACAATATAAAGCATTAAAATGGAAATAATTTAAGTGACTTATATTGTGATATATTTAATTTAAATATTTAATTTAATATTACTGCATACTAAATATTTCAGGAAAGGAATGAATGATATGCAAATAAATGATGAATGTATTGCACTGAGTATAGGTTTTTCTTATTATTCCATCTTCTATATAATGGTATAATTATAAGTTTTAATATTCACAGATCATTCACTGATCCAGGATGAGGATACATCTTGCAAGTTTTCTAGAAAAGGAAAACTTGGCCAAAAAAAGATTTTTATTACATCATTGATTGCACACACAAGCCATCAGATTTTTATATGTATGATATTATAGCTGCTTTATATGAGTATTAGTTTAGAATAAAACAACCATGTGAAGAAAGTCTGGCTTTCACCCATAGCATCAAACTTATAGGAAAGATTAGTATTCAATTTATGTACATCTTCAGAAAAATAATAAATTAAAGTTAGAGTTACTCTGTATTTATTCTATAAGTAATATGGAGTCTATAAATGACAAGTGAACATTTTTAAACATATTAAAGTATATGCATTGTAGTCATATCTGTTATATTTTGTTCTAAACTCCCCTTCTTCCTTATATCATACATCACGTATAATAACTCATAATTTGTTGATAAACTTTGATGATAACAGAATATGTAATGTTTATTGAACTGCACATATATAGTACTTTTCAACACACACACATATATGTATATAACACTGACACTTTATATATATATTATTAATTTTTTCTTCTCTATATGACACATAGATTCATGTGTGTGTATAACGTATAGTATGTGTATATAAATTAAGAATATAGTATAAATAAAATTGATGGAACACATTTACATATATATTTATTATGTTTGTATTCACTCATTAACATTCATTCAAAAATAATGACAAAAAAGATTACTCCAAATCCTTATTTTTTTAATAAAATAAATAGCAAAACTTATGACTTTGGTGATAATTTTTTTTGTTTCAACATATTTTTTTTTCTCTTCGAATGTCATAGCAGTCTCATTTTCAGCAGATTACATCCTTTTTAGTTGCTTTAATGTTTTTAAGCTCATATGTCTTTATAAATGTTCTTAAATTTCATAAAACTTTTGGCATTATGGTTAAAAACATTTCATAACACAAAATATTATACATCAAATTCAGAAAGAATAATTAAAGTAAGAATAAAATGCGTGTATTTTTAATATAAACTGGAAAAATTTTATTAATAAATATGATTGCATATGGAGTTCTCAGACAGAAAAAGGACTGCTGTCTGATTATAAAATTGAATATTCAAGTTTATCTTTTTTTTTTGTTTATTCACATTTTTGGGGGGATAATGTATAATTGAAGTAGTATATATAAATACAGTATAATTCATGGCTTCATTGTAATTATTTATTCATTTAATTCAGTTAGTGAAGTTTAAATTATCTTTACAATTAATTTGGCTATTATTGAATCCTTCATTACCTACATACTTATTTGAATAAAAAGTGTGAATTGATATTTGATTTGCATTATCAATTTCCTATCACACAACACAAATATCAGCATGTGCAAGATAGTAACATAAAAGAATGAGAAAAGCATTTAAGATATTTAAAGACAACCTTTGTCACATTAATAGAATTCTTTGGTATTTTTAGTATTTGTTAATACCATAAGACTTAGGGATATCTGTGAGTTTTCAAGTAAATCAAGAGGACAGTCTGTATATTTGATAAATCTCCAGTTTTGGAATCACAAAAAATGTTTACAAAAAAATGCCTGATAAGGAAACTGCATATTTCATATTTACATTTTTTTTTTAAAAAAAAAATCATTGTGGAAAAAGTAATTACAAAATTTACAGTTCATTTTACTTTTTTTATTTTTTTTTTTTGGATTAACTTATTCACAGAATAAATAAACATCAAAATAAACTTATTCACAGAATAATGAAAAATATATACATACAATACAATATTTACACTTTATTCATGTTGACAGTGTGAAATCATATTGTGACCATTAATGCATACTTTTCAGGAGGGCAGGATCCTGTACCTTTGGAAATAGCCCACTGCATCATGTTCTGTGACAGAAAGGTTCCAAATTTTTATCATTATGATAATTTATCAAAAAAACTACTGTCAAAAAGAAACAAACTAATTGAACCTAAGTATGACAATGTTAAGAGTGTCTCACTGTTTCCAATGTTATAAGTAAAAAAAAAATTGAAATAAAGCTTCTTGATGAAATTTCTCAGATGTATTCCTTTTTAAATTTAACAATCAATTTATTAATTTAATTTAACAACTAACACATACTTGGCAGATTATAGGCCCTTGAATCAGTACATTTATCAAAAATATAGCTGCCATCTTGGTTTTCTTAAAAACTCACAAGTACCAAATTAGGATATTTATGAAAATAAATCAAGGACCTGAAATTGGTATATAATTTATATCATTAATCAGAAAGAATATGGGTGGGAAAATATTTTAAATATTATTGTTTAGTGAAGAGAAATTAAATTAATAATCATTAATTTTAAAAGATTTTTAAACTTATTTATTTTATAAATGAAATTATTTTTTAATTGTAATTTATATTTGTATGTTTTGGTATTAAATATGATCAAATTTAAATCAATTCTTCATCAATCAGAAATTTCAGGGATCTCATGAATTTATGATTTTGTGTGGGTAAATAAATTGTGTACATTTGGTCTTCCCTATGGAATGGAAAGATGCAAAAAAAGTAAAAGAAAAAAAAACATATGAGAAAAGCATATGAGTGGAAAATGAGTAAAGATTATGAGGTAGAAATTTAGTCAATTAATTCAGTAAAATATAGATAATAATTCCTTTAAATAAAAAATGGAAATGAGATTGAATCCTATTCTCAGAGTTCCAAGTTACTCTGTAACAACCAAATAGATTAAGTAGTAATAATGATAATAAAGTCTGTGACTTAAACCACAAACTAAATATTCAACTTTGTATTAAGCAATAAAAGTATAAATAGGCCTTCAGCCATGTTGAGATTTTCCCTATATGCTTTTTTAAAAAAAAAGGGTAAAAGCTGGCAATTACTACATTGTTATACTACATTGTTATTACAATAGTTTTTTTATTAATAGACATTTTATTTGTATTATATATATTAAAGTAAATATATCCATAAATTGTTATTATAATAATGAATAGAAATGAGATTATATCCATGTAAACAGAAATAACATTTTTAGCTTTTGATGTTGTCAAGAAATTATCAATTTCTGCTAATTGACAAACCTTGAAGCTAAATAAGTTTTTTCATTAACTTATAATAGCTCTTTTGTTGGAGTTTTATATATATATTGTAATTTTAATATATATTGCTGATACAACATGAATAAAAAATACTGCTTGCAAAATGTATGCATAATAAAAGAAGATAGACTGAATATTTAAACTGATGGATAATTGTATTATAAAAAAAATTTAAGATAACAATTGTAGTGATAAAATTTAAAAACATTTTTGCAGTGCAAAAATTATTAATCTTTCTACAAAAAGCTTCAAGTGTGTAAAACCATCTCTACTTTATGAGAGTGGTATAATGAAAAACCAGTGAATTGTCAATATAGGTGTAAAATCCAGGTGTGCAATCTTCTAGCTCAACTGATGAATGAAACGTGCTCCTAAAATGGATGCATAATGAGAAAAGCTGACCTGAATTTTTATGCAGGTGGATAACTGTTACATAATTAAATGGCGATGAGGAGTGCTCTGATAAAAAATGTGAAATTTGAAAATATTTCTAACATTTTAGCATTACATATGTTAAAGTTACACTTATATATTGTACCCTTACTTCTGGATGTATAAAATAGTTTAAAATACAACTAGCTCAGTTACATTATTATGCTTAATTAAAATTTGCATATCTATCTTTAATATACTTTTATATTATCATATCTTAATTAAATTTATTATCAATCATCAAAATCAATATAGTTCTAGATTATATTAATTAAATAAGTATTTATAAAATTATGAGACTGCGAAGTAAAGTTACAAAGTAATAAGCAGATTTACACTGAGTCAATATCTCCCTAGATACCGTCTCAATGGCATAAGAATACTACTACTACCTTATCATCTTACCACTACATCTATAGCATTCTTATGACTTTTAAATGAAATAAATTATCTTTAATAATATTAAAATAATTCCTAACTTTAACTTAAAATATAATTAAATAATCTCAGGTTCTTCTAAGCTGTTTTAAAATAATAATAACTCATGTAAATAAGTATGATGTGGGATTTTATATCAAACTTAAATACACCTAACTTATTTTAATAATAATAAATAATACTAGTCTTAGAGTGTAATTCAATCTCATCTATTTATATGATATAATCAATCATTAAATGAATAAACCAACATATGTATATCTTTTATTTCATATGGTATCTTCATTTTAAAATAGATCAAAATCTTATACTTAATAATCTGTGGCAATAAACAATATTGTATTCTTATAATGTGTATTATAATCATCTTATGACCATTGCAATATTTTATGTTCATGTCAATCCATTCTTATAAAATAATGTTAAGCAAATATGGTATTCAATTCCAAGTAATAATAATAAATTCAATTTTGTGCAAATATTATGTTTATCTCAAATCACCTGTTGTCAAATGCTGAGGTGAAAAATAAGGAAACTCGACACATTTTTAAAACAAATTAACAAATTTATTTACAATAAATTCAAATAAAATTTATTTACACTATTTACAGTTTATAACTTATGACAACAAATAAAATAAAAATAAGAAATACAAATATAAGAGACTTACACTGTTATTAACTTATGTACTTAATAAGCAATTACACATTCCTTCAAATGCTATATTAATATGATTATAGTGTGTTTTTCTTAAACTTAGATTTTTAAATAAATAGTTGTACTTTAATTACTACAAATAACAATATATCAAGACTATTTATGTAACATGTGTACATAATGTAGCTTTACTAATTAAATAGCTACATTAATTAAATATCATTTATAATATATTATAATGTCTTCACTTTATTACTAGCATTGCTTAATATCTGTATATAAAATCAATATCTCTTTATAATGTAAAACAAATGATTGGCTATAATTATGTTTCACCTAATGTAATTCCTGTTATATGTTTTATAAAATATGCATTCTATATCTGTATTATTCAAACATTAGTATTTAAATCATTTATCAATTTTAAATTCATAAAACATTACATTAGATAAATTTTATGATTCCTTTCTGTGTAAAATCATTATTTTACCCTATGTGCTTTACTAACCTTTCTAATAAATTTCTTTCTATAAAACATATTCTAAACTTATTTAAAACATTTTCCGGAAAACAAATATCAACTTCAAATAAAATATTCATTATCCAAATTACTCATACTATATTGTCTATACTTAGTAAACTTTTCAATCTAAATATAAGCTTCTACTCGTAACGTAACTTAACTTATTCAATAAACAAAATACACAAAAATATAGACTTTTAAAATCCTTTTCTAAATTGCAAAAATAGAATAATTACTTAGATAAATAACAAAAATCATTTTAACACTAAGCATAAATAAAAATATCAAAATTATTTACGAAAGAATCATATAATTATTTCTAAGCCTTTACATAATGTTGTATCATGTTTATATTATAAATTAAAACTTATGCATATTTTAATAAAGTTTGTTGTTAATATAATGTATGTGTTTTCATAATATATTTATCCATTCATTCTACAACAACATAATATTCAGTTGATCTAAAGAAAACATATTAAATTCATTAAAAATCATTATACAATATTTTTTACCATAATAATAATATTGTCCATTCTGCTATCCAGTATTCTTTGGAATTTGCAGCTTCATAAAATAAAAAAAATCATTCACATTTTCACTCATAAACATTCGTTAGAATATTCCGTGTTATATTAATTATAAAAATAAGTTTATGTAATTAATTATTATATTATTTTTAAGTTACTATTTAATAAATGTACCTAACCTACTTTTTAAAAGTTTAATAATATTTAAATTTTATGTTAAATAAATAAAATAAAATCATATTACATAGTCCATCGTCGACTTTTGTCCTACCATAAAAGTTCTAACAAATATCCTCCGTATAAAGTCAATAAAACACTATTTCCTGTTCCGTTGAATCACGTGTTTCTTGAAAGTTTATAATAAAATGATAACGTTTATTTTTAAAAAAAATAATAAGTTCCACAAGAAAATAAATAAAATTCAAAAATAGTTTATAAATTCTCTGGATCCAGTTCTTCATAGAATATTATTCAAAAAGTTATTATTTCAAAATAAGTTATAATTTATAAAAATTATCCTTCAATTATTTTAAATCAACTTAGTTTGGCTTGGCTTAGTTTAACTTGATTTGGATATCCATGTATTACTTGCGCATTTGTAAATACCATATTCCGGTAAGAATTAATTTTTCCATCTATAACGTCCAGCGTTTAGATAACTTTAATAAAATAATTTTGTTATATTACGATTTTTAAAAATACTTATACTTATAATATATTTGCCTTTTCAAATTATCAATCTCTAGTCTTTTAAGCATAAAGACTTAACAAGGCAAGTATTTATTTAAAATTACTACTGCATCTTATATCTTTCCATAAGATACATATTTTACTTCTATAATTTGTCAAAATACTTTCTTTTACAGAAATATTTATATTTTTTAAAATATCTATTAGTAATAGACAATAGTAATTTAACTTTCGAAAACTATTTTTAGTCCAAAATACTACTTTTCTCCATCTTGTAGTTTTATGTACTAATCCAGCGTCTGTTACTTCTATAGCATAAAGTTTCTGATATATTTCTCCGATACGTGATGTTTCCATTGATTATTTGTACGTAAATTGAGTTTCGATATTGAGAAGATAATAGGGAATTATTAAGTTTCTACTGCATATTCATTACTTTAAAAATATTATAAATTATTCAATAACACTCTTATGATTTTACAACTGATTTTTTTTAAGAGCGTTTATAAATTTACTTGGCTATTTTTTTTAATAGCACAAACGACTTAGAAGTTTTATTGTAGAGAGACCCCCTCAACAATTGAATCCAGCTTATATACTGCCAGAAACTCCTTATCTGATTGGTAGGTTTAAACAATCAAAATTTCTTATTTACATATTTACCAACACAATATTAAAAATAAATAATGACTTATTTAATATTTGATAATTTTATCAAATTCTTTCAAAACAATATTTATCGTTTATTTAAATCTATTAAACATTCTTTTGAAACATTCTTTCTCACTTGATTTAAATCTTAACTTATAAGATCATTTAAAATAAACTAAATCTTTTTAAATACGTTATATTTTTAAGACAATATTTTTAAAATCAAATTTAATATTTTACATTAATATCTTTATTTTTATCTCGTGATAACTCACGTATTATTTATAAATTTTACAACTTGATTTTGTAAAATAATAATTGCAACTCCATTAGACAACTTCCACGCATGTGTGTATAACATCTGTTCTTTATAACACAAGAACGCTTGCTGTCGTCTAAAAATAAACTTAACAATTGCTTTTTTAAAATAAATATTTTAAATATTTAAGATATTATAATAGATTTTAAAATAATTATTTGATATGATTAAAGTCAAATATTAATCTCAATTTAAGTACTTATAATTTAAAATATTTTTATTCACTTTTAACATATATTTCAAATTAAATAAATATTTTTGTCTAATTTTAACTTGTCTTTTAAATACTTTAGCTTTAAACATTTGTTATTAAATTTATTAATGCAGTATTACATCATAATCATCATCATTTTAAATATCTTCCCAATATCAACACAATTCACATATCAAACACTCATAGATTGCTTTAATTAAACTTATGGTAACATTACCACAAGCAAAGTCAACATCCCATATTTAAAATACTTCTTAAATTTAAAATTTTCTACTAGATTAGCACAAAACTTAAATGGTGACCCATACAAAAGGGCACAATATATACACACACAAGTATCTAGTTACTTTTAGCTACAGAATAAAGCAAGAGCATATTTCCTCAGCAATTTGATACTAAATAGTTTTTTGTCATACAGTCATTATTTAAAACTGTTATATATGCAAACTTTATCAAGCAATTGTCAAATAGAAAAAACACATTTATGAATTCATTTCACCTTGCTTACAAAATGTGCATTTCAAAATAATATCTGTCTTTATTTTGAAGCAGAAATGATATGAGTTGAGCAAATGACTTTTGTATTATACTAAGTTTTTTTTAAATATAAATTAAAAAAATAAAAATAATAAAATATATAAAATTTATTTAACAAAAGTATATTGTTGTAGTAACTAATAAATGAACAAAATACAAATATCTCAATAATAAAGCCACACCATTTATTTATAAATAAATTATTTATTATCATAAAAAAAATAATTAATCTGATCATGATATCTAAAACTAACTACTATTTTATATGCTTATTTGAACTTAATACTTTATAACTTTGTGATATCACAGAAATTAGATGTTATAACATAGACAAGTTTGTGTTTAAAAATGTATACAGTCTTTTGTTTATTCATGTTTTTTAAAAGCAAAACTTTATTTTTTACATCTTATACATATAAAATAAATAGCTTTTTGAATTTACTTTTCATTTAGAAGACTCATTTTTATAATTAAAGAAAAAGATTTATAATCAATTACTTCATCATATTAATTAATAACTAAAAAAAGTATTTATTTCAATCAACAAACAATTATCTATTTTTATCAGTAATTTTTTGATGGTTATTATCTTTAAAAAATTTTATGTGACTATTCAAATAAATAAGCAATCTTCCTCTATACTAAAAAAAAAAAAAAATTGTCACGTTGTTGTTTTTTCACTGCTTAATTTTATATTAATATTTAGCTTCAGAATAACTTTACTAAAAGTTATTTTGAAATTATTTGTGAATTCTTTTTCTTTATATTGTACCAAACTACACAAGTAAAAGTATTATGCATATATGTTTATTTGTTTTTTAATAGGAGGAGATGTGTGAAAGCAGAGTGGAAAATGGATCGAACAAGATAGTGAAATTCATCATGCTGTTAAGAGAATGCTTGTTTTTTCAGATGAATAAATAAAAAAAAATTAAAATTCCATGCAAACATGGTTAGTTATTAACAATTAATTTACTCATTGAAAGCCAATAAATTATGAAACATATTTTCCTTAACTAATATGGCATGAACAACTATATTTATGGTCCATTCAACTCTCTAAATCAGGAGAAGGCAGATACTTTTGTACCAATTTTAGACATGAGTTTCTTTCCTAAAATTATTTGTAAAAAAAAAAAAACTAATCACAAGAAGTATTAATAATTAAAATCAATTTTATTAACAATAATATAACAATTATCCAGTTAATATACAACAATATTTATAATTAGATGTTTTCTTTCCTTCTTTCTTATTCTTCCATTCTTCTCTTTCTTTATTTCTTTACATCATAACTCCTCCCTTATTTTTTAAAATATTTTCATTACTTTAAAAGATGCAATTCAACTATTCTCCAATAAGTACTATGTTAGTTTGAAATTGAGGAATTTTATTTTCCTATTTGCTTTTAAATTAATTATAATTGTATTCCTAATTAATAAGTACAAGTGATTAATTTGTGTAGTATACATAGTTGATTATATATTCCTAAACACATTTCCAAATTATTAGAATGACATACTTTTTTTTTTATCAAATTACATTTGAAGTGGAGAAAATATAATTGTATTATCCATTTTATGCAAAAAAAAAAAAAGAAGTTATTTATAAATGTTTGATTTTCTTTATTTAAATTTTCAACCTATTCATATTTCTATGGTATATGTTTAAACCTTTAAACAAAAGTAAAATTTTATTGGGAGTTGAGATTAAATTTTAATATAAGAAATATAACAATAGTATTAAATAACATCATTGTTAGCTTATTCTTAGCTTTTATTCAACAATTTGTGTTACTCATTCTTTGAATACTACTTAAATGAGATCCAGTTTTTATGAAATACTTGATATCAAAGTACTAAACTTATTTAGCATTGACACAAAAAAATCTTATTATAAATAATTGATTACTAATATGAACACATTTAAATTTTTATTATTTCTTAATAGATAGTAACACAGCTTATAAGAATATCATAAGAATGACCAAACCATAATTCCAAATAATTTTCGAATTTATATAGTTTCATTTACAATATAATTTTAGTTTTTTTTTGCTTTTATATCTCTTCTCCTGCAGTAAGATTATTCTAGAAACCGCTAGAGGGCCAGAAAAACTTTGATTCAGGACATTCCTGAAGTATAGGTAAAAAAAAATGATGTCCTTTTACCGCTGGTCCTGAAAGACCGAAAATTAGCGGAATTTGAAGAAGTCTTCAGCAGAAGAAGATAACAGCTTAAAATGGGTAACATGAAGTCTCATAATAACTGAAATGAGTATATAACAAAACTTACAGATTATGTCCCATAAAGCTTTATGAGATTTAAGTGTTATACTGATGTTGTTATAATCTGAACATTTAACCATGTCATGAACTAATTATTTCCTATTGCCATTACATACTAATATAATTATTATTAATGATTGTGTTTTTAAAGAATAAATATATATTACCTCAACCTGTTTGTATTTTATTAATTTATTGCTTTTCTGGTGAGCTAGGGCTTCCCTGAATACAGAGCAAGATGGCGCAGTTCGACAGAATTGAGGGGGTAGATAATTAGAAGAGAAAAAAAAAAGCAAAATGGCGAAATCTGTCAGCTAGTAGAGAATATAATTGATAGAAAAAATTTGGAAAAATAATAAAATTTGTTCAAAGAAAGAAAAAAAATTAAAAAAATAATGGCATTATCTTTTCTTGAAAGTTTCATCTTTATTGTTGTTGTCAGGAACAGACATTTTACATATAGTTAAACAAGTTGCTGATGTGAAGGCGCCAGAAGAATTGCCATACACCATTTTAGTGGAGAAATTAACCGCATATTTCCAGCCGACAATTAATAAACGAATCCGCTATATTTCAGAATGTGTAAACAGCCATGGAAAACTTGTTCTGAATATGGTCTTGCATTGCATACTTTAGCAAGGGACTGTAAGTTTTTCTCTGACCTCAATGATATGCTTCTAGATCAAATTGTTTTCGGCATGGTCGATCATGGCTTAATGAAAATGCTGCTTGCTGAAGCAGATATCGATTACAAAACTGCTATTGCAAAGTGTGTAGCCCACGAATTAAAGTTGACTAATGCACTAGAGTTCTAAACTGGATCTAAGGAGGAAGCCATTGCTACAATTATTTTCCATTCAAACATCATGCGATCATCTTCTCAACCTCCAAGTAAGGATCTAATTTGTTATTGTTGCGGAAAGGTCACACAAAAAATATATGCAAATTTAAAACACAAAAATGTCATATTTGTGGAATTAAATGCCATATGGCATGCATTTGCAGAAAAGGATAACTAGATTAACAACAGTTGAATCGGAAATCGATCATACTTACAGTAAAAAAACAAAAAATTAAAATGTATAAGGACTTTTTAAGCGAGCAAATTATGGTGGAATTAATTGTTGCCGAAACTGAAATCATGATGGAGATAGACAGTGGAGCTGATTTATCCCTAGTATCCCTCAGTGATTGGAATAAATTAAATTCCACAGCTAAAAACAAATTCAATATAAACAAGACTAACGTAATCGCAACCGATATGAATGAAAATAATGTACAAATCTGTGGAAAAGTAAATGTCCCAGTTAAACAAAATAGTAAGCATAAGATATTAACATTGGACACAGTAAAAAAGGAATATCAAACCATTGCTTGGCCGAAACTGGTTTCGTCCATTAAGCACCTCCATACAAGTCATTAAGACAGTTAAATTAGAAACTGTTATACGAAAAAAATTTCTACAACTGTTCTCAAAACATTTAACAACACTAAAAATGAGTCCAGTGGATATTGAGTTATCTGGTGATGCTCAGCCAGTGATGTGCAAACCTCGTAACGTTCCATTCGCATTAAAGCCTAAAGTTGAGAGAGCTATTAATGAACTGGTAAAAGCAGGCATCCATTCTATCACCGACTGAAGATTCAACATGGGCAACCCCAGTTGTAGCTGTACTCAAACCAGATGGTAGTTTGCATTTGTGTGATTATAGAGTCATGGTGAATCGCTATTTGAGAAAAAGTGCTTATCCAGTTCCCAGTGTTGCAGAAATTTTGGCTTCATTACAAAAAGCTAAAATTTTCACAAAATTGATTTTGCAGTCTGCTTTCCACCAGATTCCAGTTATGGATAAAACAGCTGAAGTATTGACATTACGTACACATATTGTACTGTTTAGATGTAATAAATTACCTTAGGGAATTACAACTGCTCCAAACTTTTTCCAGTCTAAAGTGGACCAATTGTTACATGGTCTACATGGTGTGATTCCATACTCAGATGACATACTACTTTGTGCTGAATCTGAAACTGAATTAAAAGAACGTGTTTCAATGGTGTGCTCAAAATTGAATCAGGTTGGCATGAGAGTTAATGCCAATAAATGTATTTGGTCTACACCTGAAATTAAGTTTTTGGGCCCATCATAAACATTGGAAACACCCAAATCCTGATAAAGTGGCTGCGGTTCCTGAAAAATGTTAAGAACCCTACAGGTTTTTTTGGGTATGCTCAATTTTTTTTTGAGTTTTTCTTAAAGGGCAAAGCATATGTATTACCTCCACTCTGTGACTTATTACATAAGAAATAGCATTGGAAATGGAAACAAAAACAACAGATTGCATTTGAAAAGACAAAAGACTTGTTATCCTCTGAAACTCTGTTATTATCAAAGTGATCTAGAAGTTATTTGTAACCACAGATGCTACAGAATATGGTATTGGTGTTGTCATTTCCCACTTAGACAATGGCCATGAGTGACCTATAGCATATGCATCTTGTACTTTATCACCTGTGGAAATCAACTGTAGCCAGCTGAACAAGGAGACTCTTGCAGTCATTTTCGCTTAAAAAAAATTTCACCAGTACATGTATGGCCTTAGCTTTACGCCCTACATGAATCACCTACCACTATTGGGTATCTTTTCCCAAAATAAAATAATAAAAAAACAGATTCATCCAGTCAAAGAATGATATGCTGGATCAACATCTTAGCTGCTTATGATTACAATCTGCTACATAAACCTGGAAAAAATAGCACCTGCCGACACATTTTCATGCTTATCTTTAAAGGTGGATAAGCAGTTGTGAAAATGGGAGACCCGTTAAATAGTGTAACAGTGGATGGTGGACTCAAAGGGATCCTGGATGTAATCAATTAAAGACCTGTATTAGAGTTGGATGGCCTAATCACCGGCCAACTTTCGGCCATCCAGCTATATGGAATGCTTGGTATTTATCAGTCTGTAATAACTGTATTATTCAAAATGATTGTGTGTTTATACCTGAGGAGTATTGTTCTCAAGTACTTAAACTCTTGCATACAGGACACTCTAGGGTAGTAAAGATGAAAGCCCTGGCATGCTCTTATGTATGGTAGCCCCACATCGATCAACATATTGAACAGATTGTAAAAAACATGTGTAAATTGTCAAACAGTAGCAAATCTACCTAACAAAACAAACAGACAAAACTCTCCATACCCGGTGATCATGTGATGTTTAGTGGTAAAACACTTAATTCCTGGACTGAGTCTAATAAACCATGGGAACATGTTCATACTGATCATGCTGGTCCTATAAATGCATTTATGATATTTGTGGCTGTGGACGTTTTTAGCAATTGGATCGAATATCATATTGTACCTTCAGATAATACTAAATGCACCATTAAAGCATTAAGAGAGATTTTGTCCATTCATGGATACCTGAATGTTATAGTTTCAGGTAATGGAATCGGTTTCACTTCAGAAGAATTTGAAACATTTTTTATCCGATAAAAGGATACAACATATACGAATATCCGCATATCACTGCTTCAAATGATTTGGCAGAGAAAGCAGTGCAAACTCTCAAGACAAGTTTAAAGAAAACCAGTTTTACAAGAAAGAATGACGTATTGATAGACATCATGTTTTTCCAACATTTTTTACCTAATATAAAAAAATGGAAAATAACATGCTGATCTATTGTTTACTAGAACTTGTCGTACTCATCTCGCTAAAATCACGCCTCAAACCGAAGTAATGAAACGGAATACTGAAAATTTTAAATAATCAAAAAGGTCCCCCAAAATTTAACATTGGTGAAACAGTATGGTTACAAGACATGCTTAAAAAAATGGATACTGGGTATTGTTACTGGTATAGCATCAAAGGTTATATGTACAATAAGGCTTAAAACTGGCCCATCTATTAAAAGGCACATAAATCATTCATGAAGGAAGTTTATTGCTGCACCATTGGAAGAAAAAGAAACTTCAATAGAAATTAATAACCAATGGGAATTTCTACCTAAAGAAGAGAGGGAGTCTTCACCCCAAATAATATTGACAGAAGATTCTCTCAAGGAACAAAGTTTGAATGAATCAGGAGTTCCCTGGCCTTAGGTAATCTAAGCCAAATTGTGAAATCGAAGCACCTTGCACTCCCCGGACTCCTAGAAAACGTAAACCATCAATAAGATTTAACAACTACATTCAGGAATAGGGGGAGGTGTTCTGTGCAGTAAGATTATTCTAGAAACTACTAGAAGGCCAAAAAAACTCTGAATCATGACATTCCTGAAGTATAGGTAAAAAGACGGATGACATGTTACCACTGGTCCTGAAAGACTGAAAATTAGCGGAATTTGAAGAAGTCTTTAGCAGAAGAAGAGAAAAGCTACTAATGGGTAACTTGAAGTCTCATAATAACTGAAATGAGTATATAACAAAATTTATAATTATGTACTATAAAGCTATATGAGATTTAAGTATTATATTGGTGTTATTATAATCTGAAAATTTAATCATGTCATGAACTAATTATTTCCTATTGCCATTACATTCTATTCTGGTTATTATTAATGATTGTGTTTTTAAAGAATAAATATATATCACCTCCACCTGTTTGCATTTTATTAATTTATTGCTTTTTGGGAGAGCTAGGGTTTCCCTGAATACAGAGCACTTATAAAAAAACTTTATTTATGTAAAAGAAAAATATATATAACGTTTTGTTTTAAATATTTGTAATACAAATCTAATGCATTTTGAAACAATAATATGTCTTTAGTCTCTCCTCTTTTCCATCTTTTTTGAAAAATATTCAAATAAGCTTTTGATTTGTCCTGTTGGATGTCAATATTTTCACATATTATAAATTTTCAATAACACTGATAAAACATCGCCAAAGTGTAAGCAAATGGAAACTAATTATGTCAACTCACGAGTCCAAATGCTTTATCTGGCTCACTCATTTTCTATGATCAGTCTTTTTTTTTTTTTTGCATATGCATAAATTATTCTTTCCAGTTCCCATATGAGACATTGATATGATTAGATTGAAGGCTTGTCACTGAACTTAAAATGTAAGATCTTTATTATAAAAATCCATTTCTACCATTTGTAGAATGCAAATGATGTGTTAAGATTCATTAAAAGGCACTTTGATTTCCAAATGTTAGGAAATTGCTGATTCTCTAGATCATTAATAATGATTCTGGCTTTTACTTTTTGTATCAGAATAATCATCACAAATTTTACAAACATATGGATATGTTACCATAAGATACCTCATTCCGTAGAATGGCAGTAATAGTCCATAATAGTAAAAGCCAGCTGCTTACTCAGCTTTTAGGTAATACGGGATATAATAATCCTGCAATGAACTTGCAAGTGTAAAAAAACTAAACTATGTTTGAATAAAACAGACTGAAGCAACTACTTTACGCTCTTGGACTTTCTTCCTTATAATTTAAGACAGAGCTTCCTTGTACTCTCTTGATTTTGTGGTTGATATATGACTTGATTATTTTTATTAAGGGCAGTGGTACAAGAATATTTATTTATAAACTGTTCTCAATAACTTAAATAATATTCTTATATTTGGAGTCTTGTCTCAGTAGTTGGTTTATTCACTTCAAGTTGCCTTTCAACAGACTTGTCCATGGTAACACAGACATAATGTAAATGTCATTGGACATAAATAGCACTAAATTAGTATAAGAATGTGATTATTATATTGGCTATAATATTCTTTGCTCCTGCACAGCAATTGATGGTGAAATTCAATTCTTGAATGAATATGTTCCAGTAAATAAAATGACTGACAGTTGAATAATAACAATAAGTATGATCAAATATCATAAAAATTGTGGAAAGCCCAGATTATGGCTGTCACTTCATTCTTTGTCACAGTATAAATTAACTCAATGTCTTATAATAACTTAATGATAAAGTATAGGATTCCTAAAAGGTTTCTCTTCCTGAATTTAGAATAATGTTATATCCAGTCTGTAGCAACTGTTTCTGTCATGTCCATAGCAAAATTCTTACAATAGTGATCATAAAAATTACATAGCCCCAAGAATGACCATGTTTGTTTATCCATGATATAGAAACTTCTGTAATTGCTATAATCTTGTCTTAATGTGCTCTCCCCCCATCCCCAATACTATTTCACTGGTAATTATTTTTTACTTTTATTTATTTCTTTGGAGAGTCTTATAAAATGGTATTTAAGTATTGCATGTATTCACTTAAATTTTTGTCATTACTACATTGTCCACACTCATAATTATGAGGTTTTAATTTCAGATGAGAGAACTATCCAAATATCACAATGAACTAACTACACACAATTCATCAATCCAAAAAGTATCTTGTTGAACTGTTAAGAATAGCCAATATACCAAAATGCTATTCTCCAGATGCAGTTTGATCTGCAAATTTGATATAAAATTAAATGTAGTAAGCACTTTTTTTTAATTTTATAAATAAGTCATAAATAGATAATAGGTGGGATATTCTAGTCTGATATTTCCTAGTCTCTAGGCATAATCTAATTAAGCCTTTTTTTTTTACAGCAACCAGTTTGTTTGATGAAGATAAAAAATGTGGAAATGATCCTCTACTATATTTTTTACTTTATGGTAATATGGTATAAAATATGATCTGGCATGAATGATATCATTGGTCAATAAACACAACATCTGGTATATATAATCCCTGATGATCCCAAATCTAAAAAAAAAAATATCTATATAATAATATTTCCAATTTAACATTTCCATTTACTTTCTTTTCTACTTCTTAACATTTATAATTATCTTCAGGTAACTGATTTTGGTAAAAAAAATATAACCTTAGACACAGGAAATGTATACTTTTCCTTAGGCCTTTCTGATCTCCAGATGAACACACATGTAAAAATTTTTGATTCTAATTCAAATTTATTTGGATCTTACCCTAGTTAAGATTCTTGTAAGTTTTCAGTGAGAAATCCACAATTTTGATTGAGGTTGACAATTGTTTCAACAATGACTCCATGACATTTATCTCAAAAAACTGAAGAATAAATTGGGGGAAATTTATTATCCTAATTTCAAAATAAAGAACTTTTCAACTAATTCTTCTATGTTTTCAAAATTCCACCAAGTAGTTCTAGGTCTCTGAAGTGAAAAATTTCATAGCTATCCTATATTGTTTAATGTTATAAGTCTGTCATTCAGCCCTTCTTGCATTCTTAGATTGTGTAGAAATTAAATATGGCACTGAATATTCTATTCACGTTATGAGGATTTTCTCTATTTCCACTACTTTGGCTCCAGCTCTTCATCATACCATATTTTGGTTTAATCCTAGAATTCCTTACTGGTATGAAGTTTATATTTTCTTTAGGTTTACATGATTTTTTGTTTCGAAAATTGGCAGGTCTGAACTCCTTCTAAATCTTCTTATAATTCTCATATTAATGGAGTTTAGGAATTCCATCATATGCTCAATGGTATTCTTTTTATAACCATAACCATTTGATCAGTTTTGTAAAATAGATTGTGCCTAATTATTCTAATTATTTGTCCACCCAGAAAGCACTTGTTTACTTTTTAATCTGGCTACCTGTCTGAAAATAATTGAGTACAGCACTCTCCAAATTTCTATTCAATTTATTTCCTGTAACATTTGGTATTGTATACCATCTTTCCATTTCTTTACATTCATGATTATGACTTTGATTCTGGATTAAGGAGTTCCACCAATGACTAGAAGCTTTATGTAGTTGATAAAAGACCCAATACTAATTTCTATCCTTTAATCAGTAGAGGAATAAAATGGTATCTAAACTGTCAAGGTGTTACATGGTGTCTCTTCTAAATGGCTTTCAATATCCTGATCTTAAAAAATCTTTTTTATCTATTGCAAAAGTATAGGTTTTCTTATATATGTTTTTCCAATTAATTCAGGCTAATTATGGTTTTTCCAATTCTTTCAGGCTCATTTATTTCTTTAAGGCTTATTTCTAATTCAGTGTTGATCACTCACATTTATACCATACTTTCATGTAAGATTGTTTTTTACTTCTTAACAATTTACTGGAAATTTATTTATTGTATTTTCATTTATTGAAATTTTTTGATTAATTATCCATACTTTCTTTAGGTTGGCCCTGCTCATTCCTCCATTCTAAAGTTTCCTGATTATTAGGTAAAATTGGACTTCTGATTTTCTTGTTTTCTTTTATCACCCTCTGAATGTTCAATCCCTTAATCAGTGGAAAGAAAATAAGTAGGACCTAAACTGCCAAGCTGTTCCATTGGGTATTTCATACATTTCCTTTAAATATCTTCATCTTTAAAAATTATTTATTAGTCATTTGCAAAGTTCAAGTTTTCCTACACATGATTCTGGCTCTCATTTAGTTGCACATATTTACATCATACTTTTTTCTCTTTTTACTTCTTTAATTATTTCCTGGAAATTTATTTGTTGTACTTTCATCTATTGGAATTCTTTGCTTAACTATTCTTCTGTCATCTTCACACTCTCTTTAAGTTGACCCTGCTCATTCTTCCATTCTAAAGTTTCTTGATTACTGGGTGAAGCTGGACTTCACATTTCCTCAATTTCTTTTTTTCATTCTCTGAATGTTTTTGCTGCATTTTTTATGACCTTTCAATAACTTTATAATCATTTCTTCACATTCTTACTTCACTTTCAGTTTCATCTCAGCTAATCTCTTTCTAATTCTTCTAATTTTCTTCTCTATCTTTGATATCACTCCTGGATTTTCTTTCCACTAAGCATTCTTTTTATCTTCTTACCCATGCTTTTCTTAATATTTTTTTCTTCATCTAATTGATTTTCCATCTTCTTTATTTATGAATTTAAAATGTGATATTGTCCAGATTCATATCTTGCTTTTTATTGTTCTGCTTTACTTCTTTACTTTTTTTAATAAGCATTATTTGAATATTTGTATTCTTCATTTCTATTTTATCATCCAAAGATGCTTGATTTTTCTGGTTTATCTCTCATATCATGTCTTGAGCTATTTCTTAACTATTGTGGTAATTCAGCATTTCCTCTTTTTTTCCTTTCATTTTTTATGATTCTTGTTGACACTGACTTTTTCACTCTCCCTTTCTCCCTGACTCATTATCATCTATTTGCTTTGTCTAATATTTTAACTTAAATGCCTTATATGCAGTCTTTTTTTAATCACATGAGCACATTTTTCTCTCAAGTATGTTTTATCTTTTTCACTTGAATTTATTTTTACATGTCCTTACTTGCCCTATTTATTATAATATTCTATTCCATTCATACATCTATAATTGTCTTACTTTCATAAATTCCTCTTGATCATAGTCATTATCATTATATTCCTTAGTTCATCATAATAACTTATAGTTAAGTGTTGTTCACTTATGTAGCAACATGGAATATATTCTGATAAACAATTTAATATAAAACCCCTTAGACATATTGGCTGTCCACTGATTACATTAATTTAAGTAACAGAATAAGGTGTAAAGAAGTGATAACTAATAATGATCAGAATTCACAATGATATAATATTTTATATAATGTATGTGATAAAGAAAGACTTTACATCCCCCCCCCCACACACATATATATATATAACCATAAGCAGAAACATTATTTTACGTAATGATCAGAAAAAGTTACATCGTAATATAGGTTAATTGTAGCCTTTCTGTGCAGTTAATACTATCTTGTCAAACAAATGTAATGATTTCACTCAAAATATAATAACACTTAGAATTTTCAAGCAGGCTGTTTAAACCTATTGTAATAATGTGATATTCCTAATATAATTGACCAGACAATAAATGATACATATATAAAAATTATAGGAGAAGTCATAAAATGCAAAACAAAAAAGCAATTAGTTAATAAATTGCTTAATAATAATAAATATTTAACCAATGATAGGCATAACAATTTAACAATATAATATATAGTAATATGCATACAATGAGACCTATATAACGACAAAATGAATTAATGTCTATCGATTCAGGTATTGTCTGTTTAAAATCATCATCAGAAATATTATGATTTAATATTTTTATTAATTTTTAATGGATATTATGAGATTCTAGTTTGATACATACATAAAAATGTTTTTTATCAGATGACAGTGGTTATGGACATATGATAAAATTGATTAGATAATAATTAAAAATTCAGATATTTACAATTCAAAATTAAATTATATTCTTTTGGCCTTTGAACAAATATCTCACACACAAAAAAAATTATAACTCTCATTTTAAATTTTAAATATAGTCTATGTACAATAGTCTATACAGTTATCTTTTATATCATTTCTTCTTCAAAATATTCAGTGATTCCTGGTAGCTCCAAAGGGTTTACTATTATGGTATTTCATGGTTCGCACCCATACTTTGACACTATGCTGATTCGAAGATTTGTTCTTTTTTTCAGAACAAATTGGCACAATTAGATAGGAATCTTTATAGGTACTAGAGGATCAAGGAATAGATTTCATGCTATCTGGTTAATGTATAAGAAACTTAGTAAGGCATATAGTGAAAATTAAAAATTTTCCAATTTATTATAATCTTTAGTTTTAGGGATTAATATACTAATATTCAGACTCTTAACTGACCTCCAAATTTCTTCATAGTAGCTTGCTTAGATGTAAGAAAGTCCAGTAATTACTGTTAGTGAGCTTTCTTAGCTCAATGAAAATCTTTTCACATAAGTAATGGATTGGTAGATGTAAAAAAGTAAGCGAATATATAAATAAGTGAATCCCATATAACATGTTGAAAATTTTGAGAACAGAAGGAATCATTAGAAGTCAATGAAAACTTAATGGCACCTAAGAATAATAAATTGAGTAACAGATGCAAAGGCTTGGAGAAGTTGATTTGTTTTTGCTTCACAATTGATTAGGCATCTTTATAGATACTGGAGGCTCAAGGGATGATTCTTCATGTCATTTAGTCAATGCACACATCAGATGGAGAACTTAGCAAGACATATCATGAAAAATAAAAACTTCCCAATTTTTAATAATCTTTAGTTTTAGGGATGGTATATTAATTTACACTCTTGATTTCCATTTTTCATAAATAACTCATATATATGTAAATCTTTTGATTGTTGCTAGTGAACCTTCATATCTTAATGAAAATCAATTTATAAAAGTAATGGATTGGTAGATATCAAATAAGTAATCACATGAATATTAACTGTGTCTCATATAATAATTTGAAAATTTTGTGAACAGTTAGAATAACACCATAAATCAAAGACAACTTTATTCCATTTAATGTTAATTGAGTAAAGCAAGAAACACAAATGCTTAAAGAATTTGATCTGTTTAGTGTGTGGTTATTGCCTTCTGTTAAATAACTAATGGTAATGATAGTGAGGCATCCAATATCAGTTTGCAAAACAAAAGCTTTCTGAAAATTTATTTTTTAACAAATATCTATAAAATATTTCTTCAACAATACTCATTACAATCATCATAATTAGGCAATTGATAAAAGCAAGTTCCACAAACCAAAATACAACTCCAAAGTCTTTCTAACTCTCTCTACTTTCATTCTTTACTTTTCAAACACTTATAGTTATTTCCTTATTTAAAATAATTTTTTCTCCTACAGACTTTTTGCTTCTTTTATTGTTGTTACAGCTTTTATGATTGTCTTGCCTCTAAATACATTACCAATCCAGTTTCTCTTTTTTCTCTTTATCTTCTCATCAATTTCTGATATTATTTTCTTGGCCTAGATTTCCAGGCTCACTCATTCCTCTAAAACAGTCAATTTGTTCACTTCAATTTAACTAAATTGTCAAAGTTTTTTTTTCTCATAAAACTAACCCTAAATAAATATTTAATAAGACTTTTTTTAAAATTTAATTACGAAGATCTACAGAGAAATTATCTGCCCCATTTAATTAATATCCTGTTTAACCATATTCCGACATTAATGTCTTTATTGCAACTTCTAGCTTAAGTTATCTAATTTCCCAAATATTTATGACATTAATTTGTTCTATATAGCTTCCCCATGCTGAATTTAATTATTTTTTTAATTTATACCATTTTCATTTCTTTAGTTTTACTTGCATTTATTTTCATCTCGAATTTTATATAAATTATTTCAATTCTACATATTTTAATGAGCTCACCCTTTACTATTTACAGGTACCATACATCATTACCAAATCTGATACAACTAACTTTCTACCTCTAATACTCATTCCATTCTTTCCAAAAACAATCATTTAATATTTGTCTAAATATCTATTAAATAAAATAAAAATTAACCAACATCCTATTATGAAACAAAATTAATTCAAATTTTGATATAAAAAAAAGTATACATTAATATTTTTAATCAGGATTTAGGATTGATCTGAGTGAACTGTGTTAACATTTGAGCATGCATGATGTAAATATATAACAATTCAAAAAATAATATAAATTTAATTTGTAATTTCATTTTTTTATTTAGAAAATTAATTAACAGAACCATTTTTTGTTTAAGCTCAAGTTTAATTTCAGTTTATTAGATGATATTTGTCTAGAATTGAAAAAAATAATTTAATTAGTTGAATTTTCCTTTTTTTCTTCATCATTATTAGATAATTAATTTTGCCTTTTTTGTTTCAATTTTATTTAAAACAAAGCAAAATCTATATATAAAAATTAAAAATATATATCACCTTGTTTGTTGTCCCTACCTTGTTAGAACGTAGGGTCACTTTTCCACCACATCTTGCACAGGAGCGAAGATGACAATAATTGCACTTATGACCCACACCATCAGCGAACTTAGTTTTATTGCATATTTCACAAACAGCACCATTTTGTTCATTAAGATGGCCTCTGTCGTCAGTTCGTAATCTAACTGCTTGTTCGTATGTTTTAACTTCCATTTCAAGAGTTCTGAAAAAATAAAAGTCCATTTAAATGAAATGGGTACCAAAATAGATAGATAAAACATGTAAACAAATACTCAAAATAAATATTTGCCTTAATTGTTAATAGTCTGAACAGGCACTAACCTGTATTCAATGCGCTTTAAAATTCGCAATAATCAAGCATATTTTACCGATAGAGGGATCTTCCAAACCACGACACAAGATAGTGACTTTTATAAAGATAAGAGTGGCCATTTTATCTTTAACCTAAATGTCCGTTTATATAGGTGAATCTGAAGCATCTTGACTTGGAAGCATGAAGAAACAACTACTTCATGCTTCCAAATCAAAATGCTTCAGATTCGCCTATATAAATGGACATTTAGGTTAAAGATAAGGTGGCCACTCTTATCTTTATAAAAGTTACTATCTTGTGTCATGGTTTGGAAGATCCCTCTACCGGTAAAATATGCTTGATTATTGCGAATTTTAAAGTGCATTGAATACAGGTTAGTGCTTTGTTCAGACTATTTACATAAGTTTTCTGTGCGCTCTATAAATTAATTACTACTCTTTAATTGTTAATCTAAAAAATTAATGTAAATTCAAAATAAAAAAATATTTCAAAAGAAGAACATATCTTATATATTTATACAAATAGTTCAAGTACTAGAGCGCATATTTTGCTTTAATCAAAAGAATAGATTAAATAAATAAAGTAAATAACCTTTCATTCATAAATTCAATTTCACATTTTAAAATGAACCCACAAAATATACTCATAAAATTGTAAAAAGTTTAAAACATTATATACACTTTTTCTTTTTACTGGAAAATAATAATGATAATTCAAGTTTAAGTTATAATAATACAACTTGTTCTCTAAATAATGGGTTTGCATAAAGCTGCTCCTCGTTATTACATTCTCAATTGTTCCATTAGAAATATATTTTACTAACTCTCTTAAACCTTCCAAACTTGTATCAATTTCTGAAAATGAATGTGGAGATTTTGTTAACAATTACACACATATTTTATGAAAATGTGTTAATAATAGAATCATTGTTGATATAAATAAAATCACAATGTTCCACTGCAATATGAATTTTTTTTCCTGATAGATCAATGAAACTAATCTTCTTACAATACTTGATCACAATGTTCATGCTGCTGAGGTTCAATGTTGATTAGATGTTCATTTTAAATTACCCAAAGCCTTTAATAAAGTGGACCATATAGTATACTTCTTTTTAAAATATACAAATCCTTTTTAAAATATGAAAATTAAATTTCTCTCAAAATTTGATTAAATGGTTAGAATTTTTTATTAGGGAAAAAATGGCATGTATGAAATTTAATAACAAATCTCAAGCGTTGTTAGCGAGAGGTTATCACAGCTGACTTGCAAACAAGTAGTTGGTTGCAGACGGCTGTGGGTTCGCGTCCCGGCCGATGCTATGACATATGAAAAAAACAAAAAATCTCATTTATACTATTGTAATTTAGGAATACCTCAAGACAGTATTTTAGCACCATTATATATTGTTTAATTGATGACCTAAAAAAAAAATTGGAATTTCCACAATTTTGTGTTATCCGGATCAGCAGTACACAACCTATGGGTTACGTTCCTTCAAAGGGTGGCAGAAAAATTGTCGAGAGTTGTGAAAATTTTGAAAAGTTCTCATGTTGGATAATATGCAGTTTTTTCAAAGATCTTATATCAAATTGTATGCACTGAAATATAATATAAAAATATATATTTGCAAATGGTAAAATAACTTTTATTATTACTATTTTTATATGCTTATAATAGGATGGTAACAACACATAATGGGTCGTAAAATTTCAGCCTGACTATGGAGGTCGCAAATGTAAAACGTTTGTACACCACTGATTCAGATGATGGCAAAATTTTTATCAAATTAATACAATCTGTGATTGCAGTCTATTGCAAAATGATATGAAAATAATAAGATGAACATTCATATAAAAAAATGTTCAAATGTTTATTATTCCAAAAAATCAAAATTTTAAAACTTTTCTTACTATATCAAGAATTATAAAATAAATCCTGTAATTATTCAAACAGTATTAACATTTTGTTTGCAAGCAATTCACATATTAAAGCTATGATCAATAAAACTTATAAAATTATAGACACTATTCTTAATCTAGCAATCAATGTAATAATTTTTCTAAACATAAATCACTTATTACTTTGACTTCTTGTTATTTTGAAATATAGATCAATCATATTGGAACCCACATTTTAAATAAGACATTCATAGCATTCAACCAATCTAAGACTGGCTTATATATATAAAAAGTTGAGAAAAGAGTGGGACCATCCTTTTCTTATTAAAAACTCTGTCAGGTGTTTGCAGCTTGATTGCTCTTCAGACTGCTGTCTTAACATCTGATTGGGTGTCTGAGAAGCAATAGCAGGTGCATGCGAGAGAATGGCAACCTCTCAATTTATTATCGATGTAACTACAATATGCGATTTATATAATAATATTATCTAATGCTATTAGTAAAACAAAAAATTAGATATCATAATTTTTTAAGATAACTTATTATCCAGAAAATTTTATTTCATTGTATGTATAAAACCTGTACTTCTAATCTAATTTATTGAAATCAATTCCTTTATTTCATTTCCTTAAAATGTATAATTTAGATTTTATTAATGAAGATGTTTTTGAATAAGAGTTAGAAAACTTACTCATAATCTTACAAAAATGTATAGTTTATAATGTATATATACTTTTTCTTCTTTAAAATTATTTATTTTTGTTATTACTAAATATAAAGTGCAAATCTATAAATAGTTTACTTCTAGATTTGTACAATAAATTAAATTGTTATATGATGATGATGATGATGATAATATATATCAAACTAGTCGAAAATATTCAGATGTAGTTGTCTTGTTTATAAAAAAGTATTAAGTAATCAATTTTTATCAAATGCTAAAAAAAACATATACAGTATTACCTCTTTCAGATGATTCCTCAGAAGTTATAAATAATAAATGCATATTTGTAAATGAAAACTTGACTTGAAAAAAAACATTTTTACTGGAAAACCCGATGGATTGTAAAGGAATATATATATATGATTAAGGATAGTAAATTTTAATGAGAGAAGACCATAAGATTAAAGTTATTAGAATTGTTTGTGAGAATAACTTGTCAAAATTGTAACAAAAATAGAACAATCTATATTAAGAATATAAATGATTTGGATAATATATATACAAGATACATCATGTGAATGTTATAACTTCTTATTTAATAATTTAATTATTAATATTTTATTTATTCAATAAAAGTGTTATATATTTAATTAAATTTAGCTATCTTGCTATAATTTCACACACACACACACACATATATATATATTCGTACATCTTATTCATATATACTGTTCATATGCTTTATAGTAAGCTATGCATCAATGAATGATAAATTACTTATGATCCAATATGATTTTCTCCAAGAACTATAAAGATGTTGCCTATTTGTGTCATCATCATAGCAATTCTGTGACATTACCAGAAATCATTTCAAATGCATACACAGAGTTGATTAATAAGCAAGGTCTTTGATATTTATAAATAATGTGATCTGGATCAACTGATGAATGGTGGTTCAGCACAAAATACATATATTGGAGATTGCTTATCTTTTTTACATGTGTCTGGTCATGTGTTCTGTTGTATGAGATAAAGAGGATAGCTGAAGAGAGCTTGAAAGTCTATGTTCAAACCACCTACAATTAATATTTATTAGAGTATATATTTAAAAGAGGCTCAGTTATATAATACCCTATTACAATATTTATAATAAATTGGCTGTCCAGTTAAATAATTAAACTCAGCTCATTTTTGTTAATTTCAAGCAACACCCATAATATACATATAAGTCCTTATTTACCACTATAAATTTGTTTCACCAATGTGTGATCATTTGTAGTATTTCTTACTTATCATCTTTATTCAATATGATACACTATTATATATTTTCCAGACAGGTATATAGAAGCAAATATAGTCTCTTTATATTATGCAACATTACATATTTGGAAGATCAATATGAGACTTGATATCATGACTAAGCTATCTATTGCAATATAAAATGAAAATAAAATTAAATGAATAATTAATTATCCTATACAAATTGATTTATAATCTGTGTAGAATTTGATAAATTGGACATATTTGGCATTAATTTCAGATCCAACACAAAATACCTTTTTATTTTAAAAAATAAAATATGTATTTGTACATATAACAGCATTTATTTATATTACAGCATTCTCTCAGGTGCACAATGCTCATATATATGGTTTCAACTATCCACAATTCAAAATAAATAAATAAATAGAAAATAATAATTACTGAAAAAAATTTTAATTTTATAAATTTTATTATTTTAGTTTACACTGAAACTACTGAATATTACAAATTAAATACCAAAAGCAAATAGTAATAATAGATATCTTGTACTAAGTGTGAACTTTTTATTTTTTAAAGCCCTCAATTCTGTTAACACCTTAAATAAACTTTAATTTTATACTCTATAGCTTTAAATTATAAATGATTTGAACACATACTTCAAGTCTGTGTTCAAGTCCTTTATAATTTACATCTAAAACTCCAAGTATATAAATTATACTTGTATTCAATCAAATATTAGTCTATGGTTTGTACATATATATTTAAATATTTTCTGAATATTGTATAAATTTATTTTATTAATAAATATATAAACTATTAAAATATTGTAAATACTTATTTTTATATAGATAAAAAAATTATACAGAAATAATTAAAACTATAAATTGGAATAATAATTTTTTTTTTTTCATATGTCATAGCATCAGCCCGGGAAGCGAACCCGCAACCCGGGACAACTGCTTAATTTACTTTTACTGATTAACCCAATTCTATTTTTTCTTATTTGTTTAAAATGCAGGTTGACTTAGTCAGTGATTTCTTTTTTTAAAAAAAAAAAAAATTTAAAGACTTTGAGAATACTGCTTTTTCTTCTTCAGATAAATCTACCTCCAATAAAATAACACTATTGAACTAAGAAGAAAATGATGATGATAATAATAATAAAAGCAGATAGCTCATTACAACTGGGATTATTAACTAATTTTCATTGAACTTATTTTTTTAGCTTTATTTATAAATGAGTATACAAGTCATCATCATTATTTTCAACCATTACCGATACACAGCAGAATGAAGGTCCCTCCCGCAAGTTTAATCCATCTTCTCTGACCTCTAGACTTCCTTCTCCATATCACCCAGTGATGATATCCCAAATTTCCAAGAACCGGTTCTCTAAAGGTAGGTTGTATTTAAGAACCTATTCTGTTTATTTTTCTTCTTTCTAAGCATGGAAGCAAATCACTTCTTGGTTTCATACCTAAATGTCTTTGGCAACTTCTCAGAAATTTTACATACCCTCCACCATACACAAAAAAGTGCAGCAGTGCACATGCACATTATGATGTACTTTGCAATCTCACTCATGGGATCAAAAAGAATTAAACCATTTTTATAATTGGAAAAAAAAACCTTATTTATTTGGAAAGATATTTCCATATGGACATTCTATTTGTAACATATGTTTCTTCAAGTTGATGATGCTTTTTGACTCTACCATCATCAGGTGTGTTGTGATATCTTAGCCATACTTAAACTGAGTCACTACAGTCCCAATGATCTAATGCAGGGGTTCCCAACCCTATGCCCGTGGGCACCATGGTGCCCGCAGACCATTTTACGTGTGCCCGCCATTATCCGAACATGATAAAAAATTATTTATCTGATACAAATAAATTTAATTTTTAAAATTTCTTATAAATTATTGTATTATATTGTAATAAAATTATAGGACATACTATACTTTTACAGCGTAAAAATATAAACATTAATTATATGTTAAAATTTTATTTTTGAAATAAATATTTTTTTGTACATTATGTGTATTATTAACAATATGCAACTATAAATTTACATTGAAAAAATAAATGGTGCCCACCATCTGGTTGAAAAAAATAAATGGTTCCCACCACCTGGCCGATATTATAGAATGTGCTCTAAAGTGCAAAAAGGTTAGGGACCCCTGATCTAATGGAAGACCTATCAAATTTATTACTAGAAGATTTGCCACATTTTTCACTTCAAGGTGATTTCTTTTATCTGAATAAATTGTGTTAATCACAGAAAACCCTCATTCAGCCTCTGCGGAACTCACAGCAATGGTATTAATTATATTTTTAGCTCTTTGAATAGTTTTGGGTACAACATGTTTCTGGTGATTTCTTGTAACACTTTCAACATAATCACGAAAATCATTAACTGAAATCTCATGATGAAATACACCTTTACCCCGCTTAGCGATGGCAATTAGTCCTCCAAAACTCATCGTTAAGCAAGAACATCGTAGACAAAATACGTAATTATAATGGGGGGTCTATGGAGAAAAAATTGGTCGGTTCCAGTGACGTAAAATATCCACATTGATTTCCAAGCTCAAAGATTTTCTTGATTTTTTCATGACAATGATGACTAAATACGGTATCTAAAAAGAAAAGTTTTATATCACTAGGAAAAAAAATGCATATTTTCACTTTAAAAAGTATAGAACAGCAATGAAACTAAATTTGAATTTAAAAGTTTTTATATTCTTCCGCGGAAGTTTTTCATCGTAATGAAAAAAAATCTATACTGAAGTGCTTTTTTTAAAAAATTGTATTACAGTATATATTACTACTATACATTTATTTTATTACTTATATGAAATTATTCAAATTAAAAATCAATGTTTAATTATTAATTATTTAATTGAACATATAGAAAAAAAAAATCAACTTATTTTCAAAGTAAAAAATTTAACTTCTAATTTTCTAAAACATACAGGTAGGTTTATTTTTCTTACTATATATTTTTAGTAATGTAATAATGCCCCCCCCCCCATTCGAGTAGAAAGATTTTTAATTAAATGCAATCTGTTTTTTTTAAAACTTTTCTAATTCGACATCGTTTTAAAATGTTGTTTTTCTTCTGATTTGAAACATCTTGAGTGTAAACAACATGTTTATTAACGAAGTTACAAAATCAATAACTATTTTTACATAATTATCCAAGTGTTCTAAAAATAATATATCGTATTTAAGAAACACACACATGCAGTTTAATATTCATATTTAGTGTTTTCCTGAATGATGGTATTTTATTTGTCTTGTACTGTATTTATATATTGGAGTATTGTATACAGTATTATCAACAAATTAAAAATCCTACTTTTTCTTTTCAAAAACTTCATTTTCTTATCTCAATACTGAACATATATATATACTGTATATACAGTATTTATAAAATACAAAACTCCGTTTCAACTGTTTATCTTCATACAGTCATTTTCAAGGATATCTCTTTCCCACTGCTATATTTTATTACTCTTTCTTTTACATTATTTAATTACAAATCAACGTGGAAATGTTGGAGTTTTTGTATTATATAAATATATATTCTGTATATGTTCAGTATTGAGATAAGAAAATAATGTTTTTGAAAAGAAAAAGGAGAAGGATTTTTAATTTGTTGATATTATTGTAGAACATATATATGTATTTTAAAAGAAAACGTGGATGAACATTTGCTGTGTTATTTATTATATATTATGTATACAGTATTATAGATAAAGTAATTATAGATATTTTAAGGGTTTTATGAATAAAATATTGTATGTGTGTACAATTACAGCAAAATCATTACCTGTATACATATTACAATAATATACTTTTGCTTTTGGGTATAATATAGCTATCTCTGATGTCATCAGTGACACAAAATGGCTGCCAAAATTTTTTTTTTTTTTAATTTTTCCCGATCGTTATAGCGAATAATCGATTGTACATTAAAGTAGTGGGTACAAATTGATGAGGATCGCTATTGCAAAATATCACTAAGTAGACAATCGCTAAGTGGGATAAAGGTGTACTTTGTAAAAATCTTGTAATTTCTTTTCAAATTTTTTCCAGGGAACTACAGCTTCTTCCAGATTCCAAGCACCTGGGTTCACAATTTTAACTAATTGATGAATTTTCACAATCCATTAATCTTAATGTCATATTTGTTGTCACTGCATTCAGTAATTTTTGATGGGGAAGACTCACATATTTGTTGTCTTCAACAAAATTAATATGCTGGAATTCCTTAGAAGAGATAGTTTCATTTATTATTTTTTCATAAGTACCACTCTTTTCTTTGAGATATTCAAATGCTTTAATTGTTCTCTTAATCAATTGTTCAGCACACAATATGTTTACATATCTTCCTTAAAGAGCATCTGACAATAAAGAAATTTCTTCTAGTATATTGATTATTAAAGCCAGATCTCCCATAAAATATTTGTTGGCGAGACGTTTAGCCATTCCAGAAAATTTCTTATTAGTAGAAAAAAAAATCATAGTGCTGGATAGGCTCGCCATATTGCAATTGCTGTTCTATGACTGCATGCTGCCCATCTTGGGCCAAAAACTCAACCAATTTTTACAATTTCAATTCCCAAATTGTTTGAAATTTTATTCAGTGCCATTTGGTTTTTATTAGATTGATGAAAGATTTTTGTATATTTCATCAATAAATTCTTTAAAGTGATTCACTTGCTTTATGTCCTTGAAAAAAATATCCAACACAAGCTGAAGGTGATGACTCAAACAATGCCAAATAATAATCTCAGGATAGTGTTTTTTTATTTTAACATTCATTCCTGACTGCCTTCCCAGCATCACACTTGCTCCATCTGAACAAAATCCAATCAAATTATTCTTCAAATATGGATTATCAAATTCTACTGAATGCAGACTTTGTAGTAGAGCAGTGTACATGGTTTCAGCATCTTGGTTTTGTAATTCCACTAAATCTACAAAAATTGTTGGTGAAAAATCTGTATCTTCAACCTTAATAAAAATGATAAGGACTGGTTTACATGATATTGTTGAAGCCTCATCAATTATAACACATATCTTTAAATTCTGATCTATTATTTTTCTAAACACTTCTTTTTTAATGTATTTTGAAATGTGTTCAACAATTTTGACAGCTGTAAATCAAGAATGAAGCCCCACTCCCATATCTAACCCATTCTTTTGTTGTAATTGTATCAAATGTTCAATATTAGGTTTAGTTTTGTTAAAGTGTAAACAGTATTGAAAATTTTACAAGTGGAGCTCATAAACTTTTCATGAACTTTGTCTATGGATTTGAAAATTGCATTTTTTGCAGTTTCTTTCAATTGCATCACACATATCTGGTGTACTTTTGATGAAAAGTGTTATTTTTTTCGAAGAGAGGCTTGTTGAACCATTTTTTCCACTTGGAACAACATTACATCTTCTCCATTCTGTTGACATATGAGCTGCCTTCACTTTTATTGACTCAATTTTGGTACAGATATCACACCCAAGCTTTTTTCCAATAATAAGCAAACCGCAATATTTTTCTTTGAATTCATTGGCTTGTTTCATATTCCAGTAGTCAGGAAGGTCACTATCTACAATTATTTTATATGCATCTTTTGTACTTTTGGAACTGGACAGCTTATTTGTGTCATCAGCTTTATTTTCTGTTGTATCAGAAAAAACAGAAAACAAAACTTGATTCGAAATATCATCCTTTACTATTGTATTCGATTCTGTATCCGTTTTTGGGTCTTTTAT
Organism: Epiperipatus broadwayi; assembly: GCA_028023455.1. Classification (NCBI taxonomy): domain Eukaryota; kingdom Metazoa; phylum Onychophora; class Udeonychophora; order Euonychophora; family Peripatidae; genus Epiperipatus; species Epiperipatus broadwayi. Next base: position 2,194,478 of record JAQFVV010006204.1, read on the forward strand.
GAGGAAATCCAATATTGTTTGGCATTTTCGTTTCATTTCTTGTGAAGGGTTTATTATATTCTCCTGTTAAATTCACTCTAGAAAAAATTCATCTAATTAATTAATTTTTAATACAAATGAGTACACAGATCATAAAATTGAAATAAAATAGTAAAATTTAAAAAAATAATAAGAAAAAAATTATTTGAAAACGAGTCATGCCAATTGATGAGCTAAAGTTATTATTATATTTATCATCTTGCCCAGTTATTCTAGAAAAAATATGTTGAACTCATTAAAAATGACATACTGCTGCATCAGATATAGCAAACTAAATGAAAATAATGTACTATAAACTTACTACAGCTGGTAATCCATTAAACTTACTAATTAAATAAAAACAAATCTTGCATGATAAATATGTAAGTGAAGAAGTAAAATATTTAAATAAAAAATAAAAGTTAAATAAATATTTAAAACAACGTCGGCATAACAAAATCATTGGTAACAATGGTTTTATGTTACTGTTTATTTTCTCAATGATAAGTCCTTTTGAATGAAGTTATTTTATCTCTAAAGTAAAATAATTTCAGCAAGAGTAAATTTCATTAAAAAAATTATGGTAATACATAAGTACATTTGTGCTGAATTTGTTTCTAATTTTAATAACGCCTCTGTTAGCTTTAAGTAAACTAATAGTTAATTAATTTCTTACTTAGCTTATTGTGTGAAAATTAAATATGGATTCCTTTATCACTAATAAAGTAACAATTTTTATTTGTATACTTTTAAATAAACTAATTTTAAACGCGATAAATAATGGATTTAATTACTTAAAACAAAACTGTTGTGAATTACTTTTTGCAGAATAATTCTTAACCATTTTATCGCGCATGTCACACATTTCAAGCCAATACGCATGTGATCAAATAGTATGTTTTCTATCGTATTGTCGAATTATTCTGGGAAAAGCATTTTGAACCCAATCTGTTCAAAAAGAATCATTGTTACATTACATATAACAAAAAAATAATACAAATAATATTCAAGATTATTGTTGGAAACAATTAAGTAATTTGTTAACTCAACTGTTTTTTAGGAGAATAATAAATAAAATTTATTTTCGAATAATTTAACTACCGGTTCGCTATTTTTTTTTAATTTTAAGAACCGGTTCGCGCGAACCGAGTGGATATCATCACTGATATCACCACAACATACTTCTTTATTTCATCCATTCATCTCTCGTGTGGCCCTTTTCTAGGTCTTTTACAATTTCTTGGAATCCAGTTTAAAATTTCAACTGTTCATTTATTATCATCTCTTCTAGCAATACATCCACCCCAACTCTACTTCAGTCTCTTAATTCTTTCAATAATACCTGTTAGTTCTCTCATCATGTATTTCATTTTCGATATTATCTTGTTATTCCTAATATGCATCTCTCCATACTTCATTGAGTGGTTTGAAGTCTCTGTATTGCTCTTTTGTTATGTGTCCAACTGGAAAAACACATTTATTAAAAACCTTACTTTTCAAACACATGGGCATACTTCCTTTTAATATTAAATTATTTCTACCAAAAGCACTCCAAACAAGTTTAATTCTATGATTAACTTCATCCATTATATTTCCATCTATAATAATAATTAGACCAAGGTATTTGAAGTTGTTAACTTCTTCTAACTCATCATTATCAATCTTTATTTCCATCTTTTGAGAAAATGCATTGAACATTGCTTTAGTCTTTTTAATATTTATTTGTAATCCTACTTTCTTACTTTCATCTGATAACTTCTGCAACATTTCCTGAAGCTTGTTTTTTGGTTGGTTAAAATCCAAAGTTCGCGGTAGACAAGTTGTAATTATTTATCTTCAAAATATATTTTTTAAATTTCATTTTAATTTTTAATAAAATAAATCTTTATAATTATTATAAAATATATATTTTTAAACAAATAAGCATAAAAATGAGATCTAAGTATCTACTTTCAAATTCATTAAAAAAGACTTTATACAAATAAGGCATATTGCATTGAAGCACTAGCTTATTTATATGAAATTCACAACGGCATAAGATATATGAAAGCATAAAATTCTCAAGTCTATGCGAACATTTTATTTTCTAAATGTCAACAAACAAAAAAAATCCAGTAAAGTGAACAATTTTACATTATGCTACAGTATCTTAAACAGACACACTTTTATTAAGAATTTTGTAAATGAAAAATTTCTTCTTAATTAAATGTAAGTTGATAATGAATTTACATTTATTTTATTTTTTATTAAATTAATTTTTAAGAGTAATATTCACTACAGTAATAACTTAAACAATTATTGTTTAATTATTTTTATTGAAATTCTAATGATTTTAACAAGCCCATAAATAACATATAATTTATCTGACAATTAAGTATATAATGAATTTCATTCAGAAATTTCTTTAATTTAGTAGAAAAATTTTTGAAATCAAGTAAATGTAAGTAGATAATGAGTTCAATTTCTTTTTTCATTAAATTAGTTTTCTCTTACTTAGAAATGCAAATTTTCTTTGTAATCAAATAAATATAAATGAATTTAACTTATTCGTTATTATGAGTGCTTAGGGCACTCTAAAATTTTCAAATTTATAATATACGACTTCAGTTTAGAATGGTGGAAAAACTATGTGGTCTACACATGCATATTTCACATCATCTGATCCATCTTTAACATACCTTTCGAAAAATGTAAGTTGTATTTTTGTATTTAAAAAATTAACAATTTTATGATAATTTTTGTACTCAAATAGCTGTAATTTTTTTGTCTTTTTTTCAGTTTTTTCAATATAGCGGAAATTGATTCACCGTAAAAGCTAAAAATGGAAGAATATGCAAGATTTAACCGATTCCAGCGATGACAGCAATTTTTTCATAAGTGAGACTTGGAACTCTGAGACTTCTTTTTCTTCTTACAGCTCATTTGAGGAATTATCTGAGTCAGATGTGGTACTAAAAAAAAGTGTTTGAATAAAAGTGCTACAGATATGTCTACTCCAGCTCTGTCTACTCCAGTTCAACCTACTCCAGGGCCATCTTCCCAACCAGAACTGAATGTATTGATGATTAATTTTAACGTTAGCAGGTCGTCAAATTTTATCAAGTCTCCTGGGCTCAAGTTTTCCACCATGAGTGAGTATGCAATTTTAAACTTTTTTTAATTATTATTCGATAAAAAAAATTTTTTTTTTAAATTCTTGAAACGAATATATACGCTGAACAAAAAAAAAGCTTGTGATTTATCTGCATTTTTTGGCATGATAATAGGCATTTCCTCCATATGTCCAGTACATGAATTAGATGACATATGGAGTTCTGATTTGAGAGTTAGATAACCCTATTTTGCAAATATTATGACCCGAAGTTGATTTTATTCAATTTTATCTTGTCTACATTTTAACAATAATAAAACCATGCCAAATGCTAAAAATAAAGATTTTGACAGAATATATAAACTTAGGACCGATTTTAGACTACTGCAATGTAAATTTTAAGGCTGCATATTAAATGCATAGAGAGATAGCAGTTGTTGAAGCTATTACCAAATTTACTGGTCATAATAGCATGAAACAATTTGACCCCTCAAAAACAATAAAGCAAGGGTTCAAATGGTGGACGTGTGTAGATAGCCATAATGTGTATGTGTCCCATATGGAATTGTATACAGGTAAAGGTACAACTTCAGATGCTGAACAAGGTCTGGGTACTCAAGCTGTGCTTTCAGTAGTTTTGTCCTAAGCTTTCATCATCACTAACTACAATGAATTTAGCATATACAGTATTATTTTGGTTTGCTTTTTACCCTACTAATTTTATGTATAATTTTATCTTTGTTTACTGCTTTTAATAATTTTATGTATAATTTTACTTTTGTTTACTTTTTTTAATAATTTTATGTATAATTTTAATTTTCTTTGCATTTTTTAATAATTTTATGTATAATTTTAATTTTGTTTGCTTTTTTAAATTTTATGTATAATTTAATTTTATGTATGATATATTTTTTAGTTTATATATGTTGTTTTTATTATTTTGTTTTATTATTTTATTTTGTATATATATTGATTACTGCATCATTAATAAATAAATAAAATTATTTACAATAAAAAATGTTTTTTTTTTCCTCATATTTTCCTCTAATATAAAAATTAATGACTAATTTTTTAATAAATTATAAACTTTATTGAAGTTCTTTATTATAATATTCAAATTACACTAATTATTGATCAATATTAACTACTTGTTATTAGGGATGACATATTCCTTGCAAACCCCACGTATGAAAAAATACTTTGAGGGCTATCAGGAAAAATTGAAAGTTACAATGTCTTTACTTCTTGATGTATGGAAGTGATGGATTACCTTAGGTAAGTCATATTATATATTAATCTTTTGGAAATTTAATGAAGAATACAATGGAGTTATTAACAAAAGCATAGATTTAAAATTTAAGTAGAAAAATTTTGAATTTATGAAATAATATGAAAATAATTTTTAGAAATATTAATTTTTCCCCCTTTTTTTTATTACTTTGAATATCAATGGCTATATTTTTTCAACTTCATTACATTCTTTTATGTTCTATGTTTCAAATAATATATATTATATCATTTTCCAACAACATAAACTTAAGTTATTATAAAATTTGGGGTTTAGCATAATTTTTTAAATATTCAATATGGCCGCTTCAGCAGTCAATAAGTTAAATTTATTAATTATGCTCATCAGAGGAGGTAGCGCCATAGAGACTGGAAGCATCTAGAAATTTGTGTTTGGTTTCTCAAACAGCGCCACTAGAGTTCCATCTCACTACAACCTTACTTACCATCGTCTGGTTAGCCGAACATAGCTCAGAAGGCACAATATTCTTGTGAACCAGTGCATAAATGGATGAATGATGCAAATGAAATTGACAAAAGGTATTACTTATTTTGAAACAATATTACTTAATATTCAGTGTGGGTTTGAACCATTTATTCACCATATCAATGTATTTTTAAGTCATTATTTGAAAGATTTATTATTACTTAATATATTCAGTGTGGGTTTGAACCACTTATTCATCAGAGCAATACATTTTGAAATCATTATTTGGAAGAACATTATATTATTATTCCTCAATTCACATATATAAACATTTCCTTAATTTATGTATGTGTGGTTCCAGAGGCAATTCATTCTATCAAAGTTTTTTTTAATAAAATAATAATCGTTATTCGGAATAAATCATTTTGTTTTTTATTATGTGAAAGCATTTTAATAATCAATCAATCCAGAAAATGACATTTTATTAAATCATAGATTATCTTAATAAACACATCTTACAAAATATTTTTTTATTTCACCTATTACTCCACTGCGTTCCATTTTTAAATATGTTTCCTTTTTGTATTACTTACAATCAATTAATTTAAAAGCAACATTTCATTATATTATATTTTAACTTAAGAAATACAATTTGCAAAATATTTTTACGTATTATAAAAGGTTATAAAAGATGTACAATTTTCCTACCTGAACCTACATCTGCTGGTGGTTCACTATAAATTTTCCAATCAATAAGGGGGTTCTGAGAGCTTAACAAGTCGATGGTCAGTTCACAGTCCTTGATTTATTTTACTTCATAGCTGAACAGAGGCAGAGAAGAGAGAAAGCTATTTTCGATTATTCAGACATTTGCAGATATATTTTAACCACGTGTTTCTTCATTTAATATTTTATTATTTACAGGTTCCTTCTTTTTATTGTTCACTGTGCTCCAAGCTTTGTTGGGCTATAATAATATAATATGGATTTCTCTAATAATAGTTTTGATGCTTTCTAACAATGTCTGCTTCAAAATCTCTTAAGCAATCTCTACTCCCCTATTTATCTCTTTATGCTTTTCTTATCTCTCAGTTTTGGGATCGATCTAATACCAATCTTCTCAGAGGTCCATGTGTTTATTTTCTTTCCTCATTGGCCATCTACTTTTGGCGAGAACAGATTCTAATAACTCTTATCTGATGTTTTTGAAAAACATCTATTGATTTTTTTATGTCCACGGCAATTTTTTTTTATTAATCGTTAATTACAACAGCCTTCTTTTTGATAATCTGTAAACATTAAACTTTTGCAAAATATTGTATTTTAACAGTACCTTTAATATTTTAAAATATTAATTTTTAAATTTCTGCCATCTTTTTGTTTCTTCATTTTAACTTTTATTTTTGAAACTGTCAGCTTTTTTTTATTTTATCTCAACAGTTTTAAATGGGGGGGTGGGGAGAACTTCAAATTATATATGTGAAACAACCTGACTGTTTCAATATATTGAAGTGATATTTATATAACCTTCATGTCTGTAATTAAAAACTTTGAAGGAATCTTTAATAGTGAAGATTTTCAACAATTTTAATAAATAAAAATTATATATATGCACAAATAAATGTATAAGATATGATTAATTATAAATTTATGTTAAAACAAAATGTGTTTTTTATTAATAATTATAAAGTGTAAATGATATTCTTAGAAAAAGTAATCAAAATTCTTATAAACAGATCAAGTAATTAAGGATATAAATACCTGACATAATTTAAGCTGATATTTTAATAATCCCTTTCAAAGACAAAAATTTGTAAATGGTATGATTGGACAAATAAAGCAGCAGACCAAAATGGAATTCAGGAGTTATCTCCCATTAATAGATTAATGGATTGAAATGACAGACAATGGATCTGATTTTGGTGATAAGCCAATTCCAGGAACTATAAATAGTGGTTATAATTTATTGTGAATATATACTTAATTACTGCTGAAGTATTATTGATGAAATACTTTGATTACTTTAATTGCATTGACCTTTCTGATTGTATTTTCAGTATACTTATCAGGCCTGGTATTGAAAAATGCAATGGTAGAGAAGCCGCAATCTGCTTCATTCTTTCCAACCAGGAGATTGCAGGCCGAAGATCTGTAGAGAAGTATGAAAAGGAGCTATCAGCTCATGTAGCATTGTATTTATTATATGCCTAAACTTTGGGTGTCTACTGCCATGATGAGAAACCAACTATCAGTCAACAAGTACACTACTAATCATACTTCCTGATTAAAACCTATCGTCAATATAGCTATAGTTGAACAAAGTCTGTTAAAAGTATACCACTACCTGAAGTCTGAACTTGAATTCTTATTGAGAAAGGAAAATCAACCATCAGTCAACAAATAAACTACCATCCATACTTCCTGATTAAAACCTACTTCCACTATAACTATAGTTGAACAAAGTCTGCTAAAAGTATACCACTATCTGAAGTCTGAGTTTGAATTCTTAGTGAGAAAAGGAAATGGGTATGAACTTTATAATATATTATTTTAGTATTAACATTACGTATTTATTTCCATTATAATGAAATTTATTTTATAACATTATTATTTATTATACAAATTAAAAAGCGTATGAAACACTTGAACGAGAAGCTATAAAAATTCCAAAAATTATTATACGCTAAGCGCTTTCGAGGCCATTTGCCTTATATTCATAGCGGTAATACGAGATGCAGAATGAAGAAATAGGGCAAGGAAACAAAGCGGTATGCAAAACTATTTATTGATTTTTAAATCTTTTTATAAGTAGTATGATAAAGGATTGCTATTTTATTTAATCACACTGTGATTTAGTTGGTATAAAATCTAAAAAAAAGTAAAGTTTTTATCTAAAGCAGTTTGCTTGTTATTGCAATCCTTGGTCATGCTTTTAAAGACTTAGTATTTTAAAACCAATCAGTTCCCCTTCCTGCAAAATTAAAACCAGCTGCATAATCAGAATTAAAAAAATTTTTTTATTATATTTTAATCATTTAATTTTAAACAAACTATCCTCTAGTTTTGAGAAAGCATAATTGTTTTGATGTAAGCGAAATGCTGTAACTGTATTTCAGGCTATTTTGATTGTATACGAGATTCGTTCATATATGTTTTATTTATTCATAAATGACTGTTTTAGCATTGCAATTGCCAATCTCTTGCAATCATTATCTTACTTACATAAGTGGTATGCAGTAGACGGACACTTCTGCTGCTTATACTTAGTACCTTTACAATAAAATGCAATAGACAAAAATTCCTATTGAATAGCATATTCCTAGTTTGCATACATTTATTAATTCATAAATAATGTAACATAGATGTTGTTTTCTTGCATTTTATATTTGCACATATTATCACCTGTATTACAGCATGAAAGTATTTATAGTAGTCCAGTTCTTTAAATATTTAATGAATTCAGCATATCCTCAAACTGTAGGTTTATTAAATCTTAAAACTGTATAATTAATTGTAATTGTTGGTCTATGCAGCAAATTTATCTCTGTTCAGAAACCATCAAGAATGTATTATACAGTATTATATCTTATATCATCTGTGCTTAAACTTATTTTTTTTTTAAAAAAAAGATTTATTATTTTTTGAATTTACATGTTTATATACAGTCATAAACTACATTAACTTACGATTCACAATGCATATTTTGATTTAATGTAATTTTTCAATGCCGTGCTCACATGATATGAAATCTGATGATTTACTTATGATGTTAGTAAGCAAACAATGTTACATCCAAATGACAAATAATAACAAAGCCATTTTCATTGGTCACACAAATCCATGCAATGATTAACTGTTGACAATGATCCCATGTCACAATACACCTGAGAAACCAAAAAGCGAGTTATTTCTGGCATAAACTCAGATCCAATGGTCGAATTTCTCAAAGACTTCTAAGTCCAAAATGCAATATCCCGCAAAAAACGATGTCCATACATTGACCGTGGCAGGCTCCAATCAAATGCCTACTGTCCAGGCTCCTCTTTGTGATGCAGTAGACCACCTGGTCCTCTCAGGGAAAATTGCATGCTGTAGCGTTCCTTCCATAAATACCCTATCCCCAATTAGGATTTTTAGATAATTCCACTGCGACTCACATTCAATGTCTTCCTTTTTTGTATTCCAAGCAATGATGAGTAGCAACCATATTTCAAAACCATTCTCTACCTTTATATTTATCATCCATCACTAGGTATCAATCTTGGTTAAAATACATACTGCAATCTGATTCATCTAGTTCATCGGGACATGCGGTTTCTAGATTGTCCTGCACCAATTTTAAATTGCCAATTCCACTTTTCTTATGTTCTAAGTCCCTGTCATGAATATGTCCATCTTTTTGTGCTTCCTTCACTTCAGGAACCTCCAATAGAGTCACTGTCTGGTCTATTATCTCCTTATCCATTAACATCAACCTCTGACTGGATTTCTCCTCAATACTATCAGAGACAGGTAAGTGCTTGGGCGCAGCCCTTCTTCATGGGCATTGGACCTATGCTTCTTTCCTTTTATATTCTTGTCTGGCGAATCAGGATCTGAAGAACTTTTGCTTGATTTTCCTGACTTTTGAACTCCTGAGCTGTCAAGGAAGTTGCAGGCATTCCTTTTTTGCTTGGTGGCCTTTCTCTTACTTTTGGCAGTAGGCATGACTGCAGACTCCGTTGACATCATGTCAGAAACTTAATTATTGAAGACAGAAACAACTAATCATACTAACTTGTTTATAAATTGACAGAGTAGTCAACTTATGCTAGCATGTGTGTATTGTAAATTTGTATATACTTAAATAAATTGTAGTGTCTCATTATTTTTAGCATTTGTCACTATTTTGCAATCAATAATTTAATTAGAAATATAATAGTTTCATGGGCATAGTTGATTTTAGCAGACTATTAAAAAATATTGTTTATTCTGTGACACTGGAATGTGGAGATCCCAGGCGAATTGCCCTTGGGTAATTTGGAGGTGAGCTGCATATTTTGGACAGTTACAATATATATTATAAATTACTGATAATAGTTGTTGTATGCCGATACTATCACATTTTCAACTTTCAATTATAAGCATAACAATTTTGTCCCTAATCTCTTCTTTTCTTTTTTTTATGTATAATTTTGTTTACTGTATTTTTTTTTTATATTTCCTTTTTTTCTTCACATTGAAATGACTATATGCTTTTGTGAGAGGCTACTAATGATGGAAGATGATAATGATTTGAAATGTCAAATGGTATTCAATCAAGAATGTGGCAAATTAAGCACAATGGTTATTGATAGATAAAAAAAAAATCCAGAATAAATCCAGAAACTTAAATTCTTAAGCCCAATACTATCACCACTGTAATACTTCATCGGTTGAATAATCCGGAAGTACCACTATTTTTTCAGTATTTTTTTTTTAATAAAATAGTATTAGCTTGAAAAGCTGATCATTATTTTTTTTTTCCATATGTCATAGCAGCGGCGGGAGGCGAACCCGCAACCGTCTGCAAACAACTACTTGCTTGCTAGGCGGCTGCGCTGACCTCTCGGCTAACAACGCTTGACAAAAGCTGATTATTAGTTTAATAAAATAGTATTGTAAGTTATTTTTTTAATAAATTACACAAATTTGTTTTTATTATAGTTTTTAAAAAAATTCAATACTTTTATGTTTTGTTAATTCACTAGTCATAAAATTTGCTATTTGATTTGAAAGATTTAAATTTGACTGTATAAAACCTTAAATCGTTTTTATTTATGATCAATCTTTTAAAAGATTAATAAAATACTTTTTATTGCCGTCTTTTATTAAAAACTACTTTGAAAATGAAGCATTCTTTTTCCTCTCTTAATTCTAAAATATATTATTATATTAATATCTATACTTATGGTATATCTACTTTAGTGACATTTTTATTAAAATTGTTACGTGCGCATGCATATATTTTTAAACTTATGGTATCATTAGGCTGCTCTAATTCTAATTATCTTTTTTCAAATAGCATATTTTCACAGCTCACATTTTTAAAATACAATACGTTTTAAGAAAGCATTAATGATATTATAAAATTATCTGCATTTCCTTACTGTGACGTCCATTATATTTAAAAACATCCCATTTACAAATGGTGAACAGAACATTCTGCAAACACTTATAAATTAATATATCGGAACACGAATCTTGAAAAAATGAAAATACTGAAATATATAAAAATTGAAATGATTCTAAATTATAATCTTTTTTATCATAGATAAATTCAAACTTTTAATAAAGTATAACTGACAATAATCAGCCACACCATCCACAAAACTTAAGGGGAAGGAGGAACTAACAAATTTATAATGCTTATTATTTTAAAAAAATTAAATTAAGGTGTTTGATTAAAGTAATTTTCCTGTTGTAATTTTAAAATGGAAGAGACTGATTTAATTTCAAAAATTTACATTTAAAAATCCAAATTATTAATTTTAAAATATGATTGTAAATGTTCATTTGATAAGTAATGAAACTTTGTGTTTATTTGTGTGTAGATTATTAAAACGAATTTATATGTGAGATTAATAGCAAAATCTTTACTTAGAGTTTGACGGAAAGTCTTTTTTTTTTTTCTCAGTGATGAAAGTTTATTCATAAAAAAAAAAAACAGATACAAATACAGTTAGAAAAAGGTTTACAAGGAAGTGATTATATGGTAAATTGAAATTTCAGGAGCAACATGGTAAGAGGGGAAGGATACATGTGAAAAGGGAATGGGAAGTGGAAAGGGGAATGGGTGTGCAGTCCGAGATGCATGTCTTCATTGAGCAAGCACCGCATGGGTCACAAACATTTAAATGATTGAGTCCTATGACAGAGGCTGAGAGGATGGGAGTTGGAGGATAGCCCAAGTATCTTTGAGAAATGGAGGTGGGGTTAGTTTGGTATCTCTGGTTTTGAGAGAACGAATTAGGTCCAATAGCTTTTGATTCACTGAATGTACTCTTTGGTAAAAAATAATGTCACATCGGAGCAACCAGAGTGCACAGATGAGGAAAACTGAAAGTTATTTGTTTATTTAATTCCTAGAACTTCTCTTTTAAATAAACGTCTTATCTTATCATTTAGAACAGTGTTTCTTAACTGCAAATTTGCAGAAAAATTTTACCAGCTTAAAAAGTATTATTAATTTGATAATTACAAAAATCAATTTCAAAACTAATTTGCAATAAAAATATATCAACCTTAACTAACTCTAATTTCGTGCAGGTTTTGCCACATCATAAAATTTGCACCTTTAGTCAGATTTCACAAAATGATACATTTTTAAATAACTAATAGTTTTGAAATTTTTTTCTTTTTTAATTCTATACAAATTCAGTAAAATAAAAATAAACAAAATTCAATGATATATTTCAGGGGTGGGCACACATGAGGTCAATAAGACCACATGCCAATTTTCATGTATTGTAAAGAGCCACACCATATTATTTAATTCAATTAATATGATGACATATTCTACACAAGTTTTAAATGCTAGATAAAACATATAAGAAAATATAATTAAGAGAAAGAAATAAAATACAAAATAATTATTTCAAAATTTTAATAATAAAAATAAAATATAATAATAAAAATTCATTAATAAAAAGTAAATTTGGCATACAATTTGTTAAAGCTGTTCCCAACAATTCTGTGAGATGCAGACTGGTCAATTGTGAATTACATTTTGATGCCACAAACTTCATTGTGAAGTATAATGAATGATTCATAGCAAAATATTGTATCAAAAATTGAAATTAGATGGCAAGCAGCTTTCTTTAAAGTGAATATTTTGATTCTGGCATCAGTTTCCAAAATTCAGTTAGAGAACTAGATTTGTGATGTATTTGCAATGCTTTATCCTCTTTCATCTCTAATAACTACAATTCTCCAATTGCTTTTTCAACAAGTATTATTTCAGAAATTGAAAATCCATCTTTATCACAAATACATGGGTTCACAAAATATGCAAATGTAGTTTTAAAGTTTTTCAAATCTTTAAACCTATGTATGAAATCCGCTTACAATCCTTCGGAATTTTTCTTGATATTTGTCTAATTTTTCTTTTTTGATATTATATTTGCTTTTACTCATGAGAAATTATTAAATATTCTGAACTTAAAATCGTGCATGAAAAGCTGAAGTTTAACTTCAAAACTAAATATAGTTTGTGACAAATCACTAATCATTTATCCCTTTCCTTGTAAAGCCAAATTAATGTTTGCAAATGTTCCAAAGGCAAGTTTCATTTTCCAATTCTAGGTATTTTTTCATTTTCTTTTAAATGTTATGATAGGATTTAGGAGTTCCACAAAGTGGCTCAAAACATTGTAAGTTGACAGCCACTTATAATAGACAATAGGGAAAGATCACTGGGTAATGAATCTGTTTTGTCATTTAACTCTTCTAAAAAGTTCTTAAATTGATGATATGTTTCAGGATTTGTTCTAATTAAATTCACAATCTGAAAAACAAGCTTCCACATATTTTCATACTTAAGTACTTCACTATCAGATGCTCATAGTGAATTTTGCAGTGAAGAGGTACAAAATGTGAAATTTTAGAATCACTGTTTAAAAGACCAATAAGATCTAGATTTTTCCCTACCATTGCAGGATCTCCATCAGACACAACACATAACATTTATCACAAGGCAATTCAAACCTGTTCATTATCTCATCAAGCGTATTTTTGATATCGATACTGTGAGTTGTTTTAGTAAGAGTTAGTAAGTCTAACATTTCTTCCTTCACATTTATGTCTGAAGTTACATAGCAGACAAAAACAGCCAATTGTGGAACATCTCACATGTCTGTAGACTCATCTTCAAAAACTAAAATAAATGCTGTACAAGTTTTCAAATCACACATCAAACTATTTTTTAACCTTTTTACTAATTTCACTAATGCTCAGTACAGTGTGACATAGGAACTTGAGCAATCAATTTATGCAATAAATTTTCAAATTAAACATTATAATCTATTAAGTTAAATAATTTTACTTTTGGGAAATGTATGTATTCAAGCACAAGTGCGTGTGCGGCGCAACTGCTCCCAAAAGCTTTTGGGAGCAGTTGCGCCCCACACGCACTTGTGCTTGAATTATAATCTATGAAAAAAAGGAGAAATATGGAAATATTTAAAAATGATCAGGTGAACATTTGGAATTTTAAAAAATGATAGAAAAAAGAATTAATATATATGCAAATGTAAAAATAAAGGTGAGTATGTAAATAAAAAATAAAAACTTCACTGTCACAACCAATGCACAGAGATAACAATCAACATGAAAGTCACACAGACTAGGCCCTATGTTAATTTAAGTTATCAAAGGAAATAAAGGGAAAAAAATTAAGAGAAAATGAGAGATAGAATGATGCTGATTAACTTAGTTATAAATATTAGTAATAATTATTAATAATATATTAAAAATGATAACTTTTATTTATTCTCCATTCAATCATATTTTTATTATACATATTTAACTAGTATAGGCTAAAAAAATATTAGCAAATATTTTGTTTTTACCATCCTTTAGTCAAAAAGTCAAGATGCCTTAGTTAATCCATCATTGAAAACAATATATTGTTGACAATCTATTTCCAGATCTATATAATTACACAAATCAGTTTACCATGAATTTCATTGATTTTTTACTTTTCTAAGCTCCATACATACATGTTATATATGCATTTATTAATTTCATTAAAATAATACCTATGAAAAGGGGATTTGTTCTTCCAATACATTTGACAATAATTGAAACTAGAGAAAATTATAAAAATGAGTAATTGGGTAATTGTTTTTTCAAAATATCTGCTATTTTATGTAAATAATTTTTAATCATATTAAAACAATTATTTTTTTCATAATTTGTTTAAATTATCTAAATATAATTTTGCTTATAATAATAAAATATTACATAATATATACATATATAATAAACAAAAGTTCTAAGGTATATTTCTATTTAATAACATCCACTCAATAATTTGATTGACTCTAATATTAAATTTATTATAGAAATTTAGTATGATTACAATTGAATTGACATTTTAAATTCTAAATGCAATAATGGGAAAGCTTTATTCATGTTCACACACATCAATAAATATCAACATGCCCATTTCATACAATCATCTTTGTCAATAACTTATCATGCTTATAAAATTGATAATTCCAACAGTTTAGAAAACCCTTTTTTTTTTAAAATTAAAAATATCTGAGAGATATGTTAACAGTAGTAATATTATAATTATTTACAAAACTGATTTTAAAAAAAATGCCTCCTATTTATAAAAAAAAACTATTAAAGTAAATACTGTAAGTCATACCCAACATTGTTTATAAATTGATATTCATCACCACCATCATTTTCAATAATTATTGATACACTGTAGATCCAAATTTAACCTAATTTCTCCTATCTATAGCATCTAGCATCTCTTTCAACATCACATCGGCAAACTTTTTTTATTTGTTCTCTCATCCATATATTTTATTTTGATGTCGTTTTATTCCTCATAAGTTAAATGTATCCATAGTTTGTTGAGTGGTCTGAAGTCACCATACCTCAGATCTCTAAATAAGAATTGGTAACACATCTAATAAATATCTTCCTTTTCAAAAACATAGGCATAATTCTTTTCAATTCTAAGATATTTTTCTCCTGAAAGCACTTCATCAAAGTTTAATTTTATAATTAACTTCATCCATTATATTTCCATGTATATTAATAATATGATCAAGATATTTGTATTTGTTAATTTCTTCTAATTTATGGTTATCAATTGTTATTTTCTTCTCCTGAGAAAATCCATTAAATGTTAGTCTTTTTAGTATTTATCTTTAATTCTTTTTTCGCCTTTCATTTGTAATTTGCTTATATTAAATGTTTCTCATATATGTAAGTAGAAGGATTTGAACTTAGGATTTTTCAGTCTATATTTGCCTTCCACTCCATCTCAAGCAACCTATATACATGATCACATACATGCGAAAAAGATAAATGATCCCCAATAGACATATTTGTTGCAAAATCAGCACTCATCAGTTGAGCAAAATTATAATCTCCTACACATATATACAATCAGTGCTCATTTTATATTAAGATAGCAATTCAGTAAACTTTAATGGACCGGCTTCAATCTTCTCAACCTTTCAATTATTCAACCAACCATTTCATTGGAAAATCAATGATGTTGTGCTCAAAACCCTTATTGGATTTGATATTGTAGTCATGCCCATGTAGGTATTACATCAATTTAACCCCTCACATCATCGGACCATTACATATCCATATGTTAATAGAGAAGGACGGGCTGAATGTAATCCATTCTAAGGCAATATGTAATTTGCTTGTATTGAATGTTTCTTACATATGTAAGTAGAGGGATTTGAAAGTAGGATTTTTCGGTCTATATTCATCTTCCACTCAGGAGTACATACATGCAAAAAATGATAGATGATCCCTAGTATATGTATTTCATGCAGAGCCAGTATTCTGAATTAATATAGACTGAAAAATCCTAAGTTCAAATCCTTCTATTTTCATATGTAAGAAACATTCAGTAGAAACAAATAACATATTGCCTTGGAAATAAATTACATCATATTATAATTTCAGCCTATCCCTCTTCTATTAATATATATGGATATATAATGGTCTGATAATATGAAGGGTTAAAATGACATAAGATCTACATGGGCATGATTACAATATCAAATCTAATAAAGGTTTTGAGATTTCCATTATTAGTTTTTCAATTAAGTGAATGGTTGAATAGTTAGAAGGGTGAGAAGATTGAAGCCTGACCATTAAAGTTTAACAAATTGCTTTCCTAATATAAATTGAGCACTGATTGTATATATGTGTAGAATATTATGATCTAACCCAACTGATGAGTGCTGGTTCTGCATGAATGCTCCATCATTAGTTTTCAATGAAATGGATGGTTGAATACTTGGAAAGGTGAGAAGATTAAAGTCTGTCCATTAAAGTTTAACAAATTGCTATCTTAATATGAGTCAAGCACTGATTGTACATATGTGTGGGAGTTATAATCTGGCCCTTCTGAAATATGTATATTGGGGATCATCTGCCATTTTCCATATGTATGTGGTTATGTGTATTGGTTGCTTGAGATGGAGTGGAGAATGAATGTAGACTGAAAAATCCTAAATTCAAATCCCTCTACTTAAACATATAAAAACCATTCAGTACAAGCAAATTACATATTGCCTTGAAAATAAATTACATGATAGTATAAGTTCAGGCCATCCCTCTCCTATTAATTTATATGGATATGAAATGGTCCAAAAATATAAGGGGTTAGATTGATGTAATGTCTGCCTGGGTATGATTACAATATCAAATCCAATAATGGCTTTTAGCATTCTATCACTGGTTTTTTGATGAAATGGGCGATTGAATAATTGAAAGAGTAAAAGATTGAAGTCTGTCCATTAAAGTTTAATGAATTGCTATCTTAATATAAACTGAGCACTGATTATATATATGAGAGATTATAATCTGGCCTTACTGATGAATGCCAGTTCTGCAAGAAATATGTATAGTGGGGATCATTTTTCTTTTTTGCATGTATGTGGACATATATATCAGTTGTTTGAGATGGAGTGGAGGACGAATATAGACAGAAAAATCCTGTTCAAATCTCTATATTCTTTCTTCTGATAACTCTTGTAACATTTCCTACAGCTCTGAAACATTATTTGCAAAAACAAACATCAATCACAAAATCTAAATGATTTAAGTAATTTCCATATATTTTTATTCTCTTCCCATTTTAATCTATAAAATACTTCTTATAAAACTGCTTCAAAAAGTTTTGGAAATAATGGAATCACTCTACTGCACCCTCTTCTCAATGCTAATCTTACTCTCACTGCTGTTGTATTTTGATAAATATTGTCCTGGGTCTATATCTTTATGATCTAAAACTTTAATTATTGTGAAAATGCTTAAGAATCAAATTCCTTTTTAATTCAAGGGAATTTATTCAGGAAAAATTTTTTTTACAGGCAAGCATATTTAATTATACAAAATGAATAAATTGAGATTACATTGTAAGTAGGTTTAAAAAAATTGACAGTAATTTGTAAAAGCACCAGAATGATTTAGTGCTTTTCATGTGACTTAGATGAAATGGAAATCCTAAGTTTGTGGTGTGTTTACCTTTAAATATTTCTGTGTGGTTTTTTCCTGTATATATGTGCCAAACACATGATTTGCTTAAATTGAACTCTAGTTTAAATGTATTCATATATTCATTTAGTACCTCATTTAGTATCATTAACAGTGTCTGGAGTTTTTGTTATTGTTGTTGCTCACAGAAAAACTGTGACATAATCCTGCAGAATATACTATGTTTTTGAATGTGTATGTAAATTCCTGGGAATTTTCTAGTACATTGAGGAATGAATTTATATATAAGGTGAAAAAGAGAGAAATGAGTGGTACACTTTGAGGAACTGATTGGTGTGGATTGAATGAGGGTAAAAGTTTTCCATTTAATGTTATATGAATTTCTCAATTAATAGATTTCTAATTAAGTATACAAAAGGCTTAGGTATTGTTATATAATTAATTATGAGATTATTGATTGGTGTTGAATCAAATGCTGTATATTATGTCCAGCTGTATTACTATTGTATTATATTTCTTAGCACTATGTACACCATTAATGACTGTTTTGAAACAACAGAATTATTTGTCTTGTCAAATTGTGCAGGTGACATTGATGGTAGTAAATATGGTTCAATTTTTTCTTTTATGGTTCTTTTTAGAAATGACACCTAATGGGTCCATAGATATAAGAGGAATATTTTATAAAGTTGAATAAATGGGGGTTTTGCATAAAGAGTAAATTTAAATATGTAAAGCCTTTTTAAAAGAATAGATTAATGCAGGGATGCCCAACCTTTAACTTAACGAGCCAGTTGAGAATTTAAAAAAATTTGGGGAGCCACAATTATATATTGTATTTTTCATATTACATTTATAAACATAATTCACAAACTAAAAAAAAACTGGTGAAATATGTTAAAAAAAAAAAAACATAAATACATTTTATTTATATATTAAAAATTTGATAACATACATATAAATTACAGGAAAAGTATATTTTAATTATTTTATTTAATGTGAAACCTGACACTGCATATCATTATCGTTTGGATTGTAAAAATGTTTATTTTTTAGTGTGTGCATGTGGCGTCAAGGAACATAAAATATTTTATCAATTTTTCTTGAAAAGTGCAATGCGAGCCACATTAAATGGTTGTGTGAGCCACATGTGACTCGCGAGCTACGGGTTGGGCATCCCTGCATAATAAAACCAATATTTTTTCCAAAGTGTGTAAATACACAATTCTTCTAAAGATTCATATTATAATAAAGTTTAAATAGTGACAATTAAAATTTATATACTGACTAGTTTTTAGAAATCCTTATTTTGTAAAAACATTTAATAGTAATCATTTATACTTCTTCAGAAGCTATTTATTTGGATCTAGATTAAATATTTTCATGGAATTATACTCCTCATTATTAGAGACAAATTTCCATCTTACAAACAGTTTGTAGAACATGAATAATAATCCTTGTACTATGCAAAGGAAATGCCTTGAATCTATTTTAAAGCTTCTAAATATTACTAGCAAAAGTTTTGTTATCATTCTTGAAAAATATTGTAGCATGTTCTACCATTTACCGTTTAATTAGTCACAGGTGAGATATTTCATATTAAATATGTTGAACGAATAAACTTTATAAGTGAGACCTAAATAACTCATTGAAGATAATTTTCAGTACAAATTTCTTTATGTAACTATCATATCATTGTGATCTGCTGAAAGAATTTCATTGTTTTGTGGGGGAAAAAAGGTAGGAGTACTGTACTGAGAAAGAAATTAATGTCTTAATATCTGCTATTTGTTAATGATGCATTGTTTGGATCATTCATTAAATCATGCTATTTTTCAATTTAGATCTGTCATAATTTGCAGAAGACTATATTACAATATATCTAATAATTTTGAGGTACATTACCAATATTCAAATTATCAATCTTATTATAAAAGCCTTTTAATACTTTCAACTAAAATTTCCCATGTTCACTTTCACTTTAAAATTGAAAAGTTCTCAAATTTCCTCTTGTAAAAATTCTCAAACAGTTTTTCCTCTGTGTTATTATTATATCCCCCCCCCCCAATTTAAAACAGAAATCTTTTCTATAACGATATTAGTTACTATATACTTTTTTTCAATAATCAAGCTTGTATAACTCTAGCATATTGTCTTTTCAGTTGTGATCAGTTTGTGAAGATGTAAATCACAATAATATAAAATGAAGTTTAAAGCTTCTGAGATGTGAACTTGATAAAAAAAAACTACAAAAATTAAGATCTTATTATCAATCATATCAACAATTTCATAAAGACATGACTATAGATCTATATATAACTGACTGATTCAGGCTTGATGTATTTTAAAACAAATCCAGGCCATTTCTTAGTAAAAATATGATGTCACTACAATGAATTTAGCTGTAGATATTATGGTCGGATTTTATCATATTTTTCATACCCTGTTTTTATAATTTTGTAAAATAATCAGCTTAAAATTCATCATATATTACGGTCATTAACTTGATCATAATACTCTCCTATATAATAAATGGAATTTACATGTTAAACTAATTGAAAAAAATATGTCTCCAATATTCATTTAGCATACCAAAGATGTGAGACACAAGTTTTTGATTCAAATTGGCATTCAATATAATGCATGATAATGATATTATTTGACAAGATAACATATAGGTCATTAATTTTATTAATTTTTCTCATAGTATAATTGTAATTGTAAAATTATCAATTATGAAGACTTCAATAGAGTACTCTTGAGGCAATTTTATTTAAGACTTTTAAACAGTTTCAAATCAACAATTTTAGAAAGCAAATTACAAATGTTGGTAGAATCCATTTTTAGATTCATGTGGAACTATGCAAAGGAAGTAAGACATAGATACAAATGCTTGAAAGATACTTCCATTTTCTTTCAAAATCCACTGATTTAGAGGCGAAAAAACAAAAACTAGTTGCAAACAAAGCAAGTTAATATTATATCTAATTCTGTTTTTACATGATAGATGTATGTATGCTTCTGAAAAAATCTGTGTAAAAAAAAAATACAATTCTTATAGACAAATGAAAGATTCGAGAGATTAAAGATCAGTAAAAATAATATGACAAACCAATTAATATAATAAAATGTGATGAAACAAATTACATAAAAATCAATATTAGAATCTGATTTTAGTTTTTGTATGGGTATGCATTTATTTCATAGACTTCTAATGGCATACATATATAAAGTGAATCGACATTTATAAAAATAAAAAAAATTGTCACTACGTCATATTCACAAAAATTGAATTTAAAAAAATGTTTTACATACATATATAATAACTAGATTTTATTCACTGTCACTTTCAGCTGAATTTCAGAAATGAGATGGAAAATTCTAACTTATCAGTAAACTTTAAAGTTTAATTCAAACAAATTTTATTTTAATTTTTTTTTTTTTAATTAAACATCAAAATACCTCTAGTTTTAGTACCAAATGATAAATAAAAACTATTCCTTGTAGAGGAAAAATAAAAGCAAATTGTCAAAGTCAGTTATTTTGACTGCTTTATTTGTGTGATAAACTCAGAAGGAAAAGTTGATTGCTTTTTAATATCCAAATTATTTGAGGGTGTATAGACTTAAATACGAATTTTAATATATATATTGAATTAAAAACAATTTTCTAGAAAGGTAAGTAGGAATTTTTTTTTCTTAGAATTAAATTAAATGGAGACTTTAAAAAAGCATTACTGGACTGCCTTAGATCAAACACATTACCCCTCAACCATATGAAATCAAAACTGTCTAAAAAAAAAGTCCATGAAAAATAGAATTAGGAGATTTTTTTTTTGTATCTATTGGGAGAAAAGCACATAAAAATAGTTGTTTTCTTAAATTATCATAAATTGACTGAATTGTTGTTCTAGAATATTCTTTTTATAAAAATTTGTGTTGATCTTTAAGTTAATGATGGCTAATTATTTTTTGATTCTTTTTTGGATTCTATATTATTCATTATACAAAATGACTTATAAAAAGTGCTTTTCTTTCTCAGTTCTGAGGAAAACTTTTCACAGTATTCAATATTAAATATATTTTAAAAGAAGACAACTTAGCCACACAAAATAAATAATGGCCACTTTCTTGAAAAATCTGCAAAATACTTCTTAGAAAAAAATTCTCATTTCGAGAATACTTATCAAAGGTAAATATCTATAAGAATAAAATATCATGGAAGCCTACAGAAAATCATTGCATCTGTTAATTACTGTATTTCAATTCTCACCCACTCCCACCCCAAATAACTATCTATTACACTTTTTTTCCCATAAAATTTAAAATTAGCCAATTACAACAGTATTTAATTTTACACCATCTTTCATTTTATTTTTGATTAAAAATATCAGTATGATGATAATAATAATAATCATCATCATCATTTGACTTAATAAAATGAATTCATAAAATATATTTCAATAAAAAGATTTTACTTTATTTTGTTAATTATTAGCACTTAAGAAAACAATGTGTTTTAATGCTTAATTCAAACATAATGTTAACCACTTAATTAGACTGATCAATATAATGTTGCTTCTTAAAAGAAAAATAAAGACTAGTTATGTATGAATTCAGCTTTGAATTCTACATCTTACAATAGCCATACTTTTTTTTCAATTGATTTTACTAACTAAAATAAAATCCAATTAGAATACTATTATTTAAAAAAAACCTCTAATTCCAAGACTTTTCAGATTTGTAAATTTTTCAGACTTTGACAATATATCTTTTACACTCTCAAAGCAACCAAATTCTGCTGAAAATGTAACTAAACATTGATTTTATTATCTACAATATTATATTAAAAAATTTCAAAATACTAAATATATTTATTTTATTAATTACAATAAAAATAACTAATAATTAATAACCTTAAAATATAGTTTAAGCTTATTTTTATATCTTTACAAAATTTGTATTCATCAGATATCAAAACAATAATTTACTTTTATTAATCAGCAAAATGTAAGTCAATGTACTTATGATTTCTATCTCTTTTATGTTTTTTTTTTTTTTTTAAATTAAGATTTCAAAATCTTAATCCTTTTTTTTTTTTTCAGAAATAACCTCTCCATTTACATTTGGATAAAAAAAAAATTTTTAAGTCAGAAATAACTCATTACAATTAGGCTCATTAATTTAGAAGTATTTATTGAATTTGCTCCCCTCCCTTAATTTTACTTTTAAATGAGCATTGCACTAATTTATGTATTTGTAAATAGTTAAAGAAAACATTTGTAATTTTGTAGTAATAAGTTTTTGAATTATAAATATTCTGATTCATGAGATTCTATCTATATAAAAATTCTATAAGGCTAATTGAAATTTCTTATTAATGTTTTCATTCCTAAGATCATCTTTCTATCTCCAGAAAAATATACACCTAACAAAATCCTTATAAAACCCTATCGCATAAATATTATTATTAAACTTGAAACATCTTAAAACCCATCATAAAATCAGTTAATTATTTACGGTGTATATCATAAAAGCTATCCTCTATTTTATAATAGGTATATAAGTTCTGTTTCAAAAGGATTTAACATTACAATTTCTGTTACCTTCATAATAATTGATCATTACCATCATGTCAATCAACATCAAGATTTTTTTTTTTTTAAAAAAAATCAACTAAAATACTAGAATGCAGAACATACCTTACACAGTTTTTTCATTTCATTTCATTAAAGTTAATTCATTATAAATGATAGTTCAAAAACATTCTATAATGTGGACACAGAAGAAAGTTTTAAGAATATAAACAGGTCTAAATTTTATAATTTCATTTTAATAAGTACTTATTAACACATAAAGCTATATTAATGTCAAAATGAACAAATGTAAAATATTTTCTTGGCACAACAAAGTAATTTGAAGGTAACCATATATGGACATAAAGATATGCCAATCATTTGGTAGATAAATTTTTATTACAGAATATAACTCAAATCTGCTTTTGTTACTTAATTTTTAAAATATTGTACTTTTTGTCAATTTTGTTATATATCTATATTTGTTGTCATACAATTATAAAATTAGCATATTACATTTAAAGTTGTAACTAATAGTTTGTTAAGCACATATTCATTATCTAAGCAATATATATTAAGGCTATAACCTTAAGACTAGGCACCTAAATATGACAGTAAGGATCTCTACGAATCATAAAAGCTTTACACTGACTCACATTTCATGAATGTTAGCTTGTAATAGAAATTGTTGACTTAATCAGTGAAGTATTCAATAGCTTCACACTCGCAAATCAAAATGCTTTAGATTTGCCTATATAATTAAAAAGTAGGTTGAAGATAAGTGGCCACTCGTCTTTTCAAGTCATTAATCTTGTGTTAAAGATTTGTAGAGATCCCTACTGTCGTATTTAGGCACATAGTCTTAAGGTTATAGCCTTAATATATATTGCATATTACATTTAGTGTATGAATTTAACTAAAATATCTTCATTGCTTTGCAATAAGATAATTTTATACAGATAAGAGGTTTGCTAAAACAAAATAAAGTTTGATATAAACCTGCATTCCTATCAAAGAACTGACAGGTGAGGTCAAAACCAAATTTAAAATATTTTATTAGGTATACTTTTGCAGTGATTAATTCATGTGCAAGATTGAAAATATCTTCATGTTGAAATGAGAAGCACAGTTTGTAAAATGTTTTAAGCAGTTATTATAAGGAGTATTGTGAACAGTTGTGTCACTTTAAATCTGATTCTTTTAATCTGGCAAAAAATATTTACAATGAATTGAATAAAGAATGACATCTGACATGTTATATTAAGAAAGAGATAGCAATTAAAATGTGAGCTGTTTAAAAATGCTCATGTCTTTGATTAAATGTTTTAATATCTCAGAAAATGTGAAGGATTGAAAATATCACCATCTATGTTCTTTTTGAAAATTATATAAATTTTACTTGTAGTCATATCTAATCAAGAAATCATAAATAATAAAATATAAGGAGTAGTGAGGTAATGACAAAAATCTTCATTAGTATCACTTGTTATAAGTGATAGAGGGAAAAGACAATTTACAATCTAGCAGATTAATTTTTTTTTTAGTTGGCTCATTTTTACTTTCATAATATTAAATGGTGATTCTAGATATGAAAGTGGAGCTGACAGAGACCTGAAGGAATCTTCTCTGATAGTGGAATTCATTTAACACTTCAATCACAATGAAAACATAAGATAGAGTTCTGCTAACTGCATTATATAAGACATCTGAGGATGCCTGAGTAATTTTTAATAAAAGGATAAATATCAAAAATAATACCTGTTTTAGAAGATGATTTATAATTGCTCAAAAGAATTTTTGATAATAGTGACAAAATAAAAATACTGTGGTATTAGATTTTTCAGAAAAAGCAAATGATTCCAATTTTAAAAAATCAAAAATAAAGCTGGAGTTTGTTTGGATAAAACTTCTGCGATAACTAAATATTATGCCATATCATATTTCTACATATACCACAATGACAATAATTTGGGAATTATTAACCATTTAAAAAAGAATCATGGCAAAGATCTGGTAGTTATCATCTTTCAAATTTTTAACCTGACCTTCAGATTTCTTGCAATTGTTTTTTGGATATTACATTAATATAATGGTCATACTGTTTCTAGCACATTGGAACTGCCATATAGTTCCGTGACATATGCATTAACAGGAGTAAAATTGTGTACAGTCCTTAGTTTTTGAATTTCAGCAGCACATATCTCATAAACCATCAGAATGTTTTTCCAGTACAGTATCATTAAAAGCATTAAATATCTTGAAACTTTGTAGCAATGCTTCCCAAGCAAATAAATTAAAAATCTTCAATTATTCACAACTGTCTAATTGCAGAATGCATACTTTACAGAAATTATTCATTGTTCTGATGTGAATAAAGTTACAATGCTGATGGTATTAATAATATCCCAAATATCTTAGGGTTAAGTGCTAGTTTGCAAAATTAAAAAAACTGAATAAGATGCTGCTGTTGTTGCAACATAATAAGAAAAGATTAAATAAATACTAGATATATATTTTAGTGTGTATTCTGTACTAAAGTTTTTAAGAATAAGTATACAGTTCTTAATAGTTTTAATGGCTTATTTACTTTATTCATAATCAAAAAAAAGTTAATAATAAATACTATGTATATTGTATTCAATATATAGAATTATGAATAGTTTCAATGACTCGTATATTTTATTCAGAATATTTTGAATCTTTAACTTGAAATAGATGAAATATATTAGTTCCTAAGAAGAGATTCACAGCTGAATATGAAAAGTGCATCTATGTACAGATACTTTTGTAATAAAAAAAGACAATATGTGCTTACCAACATTATAAATCATTTATACTAACATTTTGATTATAGAAAAAATCATTCAAAATTTGTAAGTAAATGTGGCAGTATGAAGTTTAGTGATTTAATGGTATATTTGTCAAATGTATAAATTAAAAAGTAAAATTATAATTTTGAAAAGGATACAATTTGAATTATTTATAAAGAAAAAAAATATTATTAAATTATATTCTATACAACTATTTAATGAAAGTAATTAAATTAATTGTATATTATAATTAAAATTATTATCAAACCTCTAAAGATCTTTTGTAAAGTAAATAAACAAGAAAATAGAATAATTAAATAATTTAGTGTATAAAATCAAGATTGAAAATGATTATAAAAAGCAAATGGGCTCTTTGATCAATGGATAATTAACTCATCTATAAAAGGGCCATGAAAATATTTTTAGTCAGTTTTTACTTAGCTATCTAGTAAAAATATTAGCAATTCAGTGCAAATCATGAAATATTCAAATCAATTCTTAGATGGAAAGAAAGAACTCTGTAGTAA
Source organism: Epiperipatus broadwayi (assembly GCA_028023455.1). NCBI lineage: Eukaryota > Metazoa > Onychophora > Udeonychophora > Euonychophora > Peripatidae > Epiperipatus > Epiperipatus broadwayi. The sequence goes on from JAQFVV010006204.1 coordinate 2,221,437, forward strand.
AATGCCTCAAGGCTAAAAATACTAAAAAAATGTGATTATCATTGACCAATCCTAATATTGGAAACCAATTAACAACAAGAGATATTTAAAACTAAATTATATGAAAGAAAATAATCTAGCAATCAAAAAATATACTTCAAAATATATATATTGTTCAACCTAAACTATGACAATCAATGTCTACAATTATAATCTCTGACATGAATGGCAGAAAACCCGCTATAAGTGTGCTATCTATTATACTCATATCACATAGTTCTTTGAAAATGGAAGGGTCTCATGCTGCAAGACCAAAAAGAAAAAGTTTTAAAATAAGTTTACTGCCTGTATGATTGTCTGATATGTGGATCTTGGCCATGAGTTTGCCTTGATGATTAATTTTCTGAAACATAACCAGAAAAGTAGCCCTAGTAATAAATATCTGAAACAATTTGGATGCAAAAAAAAAAAAATCACCTTTCAAAGATGCTGTCATTTTCATTGATATAACTATATAAATTATCAATAGTGCATATGGGTACATAAAATCCCATGATATTACTGATCAGAATTTTAATTATTTAAAATAAAAAGATCAGTTTCATAATATTTATTATTTTCAATATTCAATGACATAACTGTTATATTTAGATTTCCTTACAAGTTTATATTTATATATAAATATGGTTATTTCCACCACACTAGTTTAGTTGTAGAACTTAAAGTTTAATATACTGTTTTTTCATGAAGGCAAAATTCCCCATATGAATTGATTATGAAAAGGAAGGTGAAGATTTACTTTTTATATTCCAGATTAACAAGATTTTGCAAGAAAAATCTTTTTTTTTTCTCCCTGTGACAGTTTCTTTTTATTATCAATGTTGTATGACATTATGGAGTAAGACATATTCTGATATATCTTAATTAATGCAGTAACAATTTAACATAAATAATTGAATATTAAAGAATTAATATACATATAAAAAGTTGTTGCTGAAAATATGAATAGATATATCTGTTGGATTCATATTTGTTTTGTGATAGTTATTAAATTTCTATTATATGGCCATGTTTATATCTTTGATTCAGTATATGAATTAATTATTGCTATTTAGTAAAGTATATTTTCAATTGATTTCCATTTGTGAATTTGTTTATCTTATTTCAATAACCTTCATTTGTTTAAAGATGATTATGATTATTATTCTAAATTTTTATGTTTAATGCTCAGCTAGAAACTAAAAAAAAGCTAAAAGGAATGAAATTTTAACTAAACACTATAGAGTTGAATTCCAAAGAATGGTGTATTCTGGAAATGAAAGATTTAATTGCAATATACTGTATATTTGCAATATACTATATATTTACAAATGATATTGTATTTGTCTGAACATCATTATTAATCTGTAATTGGATTGATTGTAAAGTAATATTAATATGATGTAATATAAGCTTATTTTATACTAATTAAATAATCTTGTTTCATAAAATGGCAGCCCAATCATGAGACATGATTATATATACACCCAGCATTTAAACAAATGATCTTATATAAAATAAATAATTACAAAATAATTATATATATATGAAATGAAAAATAAGAGAAGAAAATAAACAATAGTTAATGAGATAAATAAAACAGTCAAAATAAAAGATGGTAAAATATTCATAATATGGCAGATCAAATAATACCAAAAATAATAAGACAAACAAATGACTAGGTTGAAAAAAAAGATATTGACATAGAAGAGGAAAGAGGGGTATATGTTGGAGGTAATGGATGAGTTTACAACAAAATAAAATTTTAAAAAAGGGAAACATAAAATCAAAAAGTTGAATGAATAAAATAGATGTTTATGAGATCAAAAACATAACTCTAAACTAAGAATAATACCTATTAATAAATGATAAAAAATGCAAGTAAATAAAGTCAAAACTTTAAAAGATAATCAATAGTTTGTTACGCATATAGTTCAATTAATTTACATATATCTGCATATATTTACACATAGCAACCTTGTTACGCTTACTCTTTGTTACCCATGATTATGAGAGCTAAGTTCTCTTGAAAGTGCTCGGGCATTATTTATTATGTATTATAATTTATATTAAGTTTATAATAAATTGTGATTTAATTTGAAGAAGCTCTGCTGTTATGTGCTGATTTGTGCATTAAAATTGTATATATGTAGTAGGCAGCTGAGTGTGAAATAATTTCTTTTTATAATAATGAAAATAATTGAAAATTTTGACCCAGAAGCTTAGAAGATAATCAGACAAAATATTTCAAAAAATAAAGGACAGCTAGAGCAACATAGAAGAAGAATTGGAAAAAAATTCTCAAAAAAACAGATAGCCAAAACAATATAAAACAAGAATTGAAAGAATTGTCTCAAATAAAGATGATGAACAAAATATAAAAATATAAAAAGAAATATCTCAGGCAATAGATGACAGCCAGAACAATATAAAAGAAAAACTGAAAGAAATGTATCCGAAAGAAAAAAAAGAAAAGTCTAAACTAAAGGATAGAGAAAGTGGTTAAAAAAATTAAACACGATCAAAAAAAAAAAAAAGATAAAAAACTTTAAAATATTACATAATAAGTCCAATAAGTAACTCACAAGAATGAAAAAATCCAAGGAAAAATCAGGTAGCCATATAGCTATCTGGAACATACAAGATATTGAAGAGAAATGCTATTAAAGAAAATTTTCTGACTAGAAAAATAGAGCAGCAATAATGCTGCTAGGAAATACAATGGACACTGTTAAAAATTAAAAATGAATAATTTATTTTTGAGTATGAACTCCAAAAATTCTGGCTATATATCTGATATAATTAACTAGATCTTGAAAATAAAACTTTGTGATTATCAGAGAAGATGCCAATAAAAAACCTGAATAATTTGAGACAATGTAGCAGTGTAAATCTTGTAATAAGGGCAAGCTATTTTCTATTGTCATTTGCATGAAATAACTCAATTATGGTGGGATTCCCCATTTAATAAACTTATAAGTTTTCAAAGATATAAATAAGGACTCCTAAATAGCTATTGGATCAAAAACTGTCAACATTGACAATACACATTTAATCAGTACTTTGGACTGGCTTGGATATATAGAGAGATAAGTAAAGAAGAGAGTGGAACTGCTCTTTTCTTGTTAAATTCTCTGTCCCAGTGCTTAAGATTTGATTGGCTGTTGGTAGTCATAAGCGCTTGAGAAATTTGCACTCTCTCAATTTAATTTCAATATCGACTGTGCTTTATAAAATATTATTTACATTTAATCAGAGAATTAGATTATAAGAATTATAAGCATAATCTTCCCATAAAGGTGAAATAGATACTTATTGTCACATGTCAAAAAACATTTGGCAGGTGACTGAATTACTAAACCTGATAAATGAGAATATGCAACCATCAGTGGAGCCAGGATACAAAGGATTTGAACAAGAAAGTCAAGCTCTAAACAAGATTAAACAAGAGCCATATATATTAACAATATTAGTACAGAAGAATGAATAAAGATACACCACTATAAGCAGTGAGTTTATAGATCTGGATTATAAACAAATAAAAGCCGCATGTGCATCAATAAGATTAATGGGAAAACTGCTGTGTCATTAATTACCATACTTTTGTAGCAGCTCCACTTTAGCTAAATTAATAAAAAAAAATCAGGAATACAAGAAGTTAAACAATGAATTTTAATAAAAATTTATTGCTTCAGAGGCATAGTATTGTGAATCAATCTGAGAAATAAATCATCAAACAACTCCACAATGTATATAAAAACGTTTATAAGATTGTAAAGTGGCAACATATTCTTTGTGATTGGTGAGAATTGTATAATGTTAGTGTTTTTATGAGGTAGAGTATCATATAGAAAAATTATACTTTTTTTACCAAATATTTAATTCCTGGCTTGTTCTAGTTTTCTTTCTTTGAACTTGGTCATATGTCAGTATATGTGAAAAGTTTTTGTAGTTTGTTTACATTGTGAACTTGAGGGAATGTCTAGCTTTATAATGCTTAATTCATAATTCTGAATGCCAACACATCACAATAGGAAATACATATAAAGGGTTTAATGTGAAGTGAATAAGAATATTGGATGCATTCATCAGACTTGGCAGTACATATCACTGCTGATGTTTTTCAAGTATAAATATTCACTTGCTGAATCTGCATAAAGAGTAATGAAGAAACTGGCTTATAAACATCCTCAAATTCAATACAAATAGGATTTTCAAAAATGTAGTGATATGCACATTTACTTGTAAGAACTATATACACAACTAAATAAGGTGAATGCAGCCTTGACTTATTGAGTAAAAGAGCAACAACTTCTAATGAGTATTTTTTATTGATAGGAGGGTTAAAATCAGTAATTGAAAGGATCAATGATAGAACAAATATAACTACCAAAAAGCATCATATTAGAAGTGGTATGCTAAGTAAAAATTGCAAAGATAATTATAGCAAATTGCAAAGATAATTATAGCAACAGATATAAAAACTAAAGTCAACTTAGCATGTCATAAATACAATGGAAAACTAAAATGGTGATTAAAAAAAATCAAGAACATCAGATAAAGATACAGTGACCAGTTTTCCCCTCATTTTATAAGGAACATTGTGACTATTGAGAATAAAGATACAGCACTGAAGGTTAGAACAGCAACTAAAAAAAGTTAGTTCAGTAGCTTATTTATTTTATTCAAAGTTGGAATCCTCAATTTGAAACGAGGAAGGGAAGACTATTTTGGTGATTATTTTTGGCTGAATTCATGCAAAATGTATATCAGTATATATATATATAATTTTATAATTAAAAAAAGTGCTCAGATAGATTACTGAACCATATGTGTAACATTTAGATTATTGAGGGAATATGGCATTATTTTTAAACTATAAAGTATCTTTATTTAATGGCAAACATGTAAATAATAATATGGTAATTTTGAAAACAGTAAAATATTGTTTGAATTATTTCTAAAAACAAAAATTCAAAATATTATTTGAATTAGTTCTGAAAAAGAAAAATACTATTAAAAATTTACCTATTTATTTTTTGAAAATTCTTGGAAAATGATAGTAGCAAACAAAGATGAGATGTTAAAACTGACCAATAAATCATGCTTGGGAATAGTTTAACAGTTTTCATATTGATGATACTTTCAAAATAAGTCGAAATTTTATTATAAAAGGGATAAACATTATCTTGAGAATATATTTTTTTTATTTAACGATTTTGAATAATATAAACGCAAAAAGCCTTTCTGTGTCTTCTCTCCTATCACTTATAACATCTTTTCAATATATATATTTTTTTAAATTAAATAAAGAATGCAGCTAGTAACCCTCCCCCTCTATTTTGTTCAGATATGTAGATAATAAATTTGTTATATAGTCCTATAGAATTATACTCCTTGCATTTCTTGTCTTTTTTTCTTAATGAATAACATTCTGGTATAAAGCTTAGCAAGTCATTTGAAAGTAATTAAAAAAACAACAACTTTTCTTTCTATTTAATTGATAGAAAGCCTGATGAAAAATCTATTACATTGTTTTGAAAAAATCTACCCACACATACAGACCTTAATTTTAATTTTCACCAACATCCTGCTCATATATTTTCTATAATTCAAAATATTTTGATGGAAACATCATTTGTCTGTTAAACATTACCTTGATCAAAAATTTAAAATATTTCACTCTAATGATTATAGCAAACAAAGTTTTATATAATATTGATACGAAAGGAATAAAAATAATAAAATTGATATTTTTTTGTCTAAATGTAAAGCAATTCTGATTTAAATTAAATAAATCACTGATAACATCAGTCGATGACTGTTTAGTTCAACATTAAGGTTTATTTTTCCACTAGCAAAAAACCTAATCATTTTTTATATACCTAAGAAGCATATATTATTAGAACATCTGCATCTATGAAAATTCATGTTTTTAATGTCCAACAAGCCACATGGATCAATTGAATAGACATATTAGTGTAAAAATTAGGAAGCATAAAAATGTGTTCAATCAAAACTCAATTACGATAGCTTTACCATCATATTTTACAGATATTTGTCACACCTTTGATTTTGGCAATATTAAAACACAACTAGGTTGAATAAATATATTTTATTAACTATGTATGAAAGACTGATGAAATTTTGAAAAGACCCATTATGTTTCCTCTTCACTTTCTAGCAATATTTTTATAAATTCAGTTAACCAGAAAACAATGTTAAAAAAAAAAAAAATTTTAATAAAACTTATTTCCTTAAAGTTTCTATCTTGTGATTGGGCCGAGAATATCTTTGCAGATTGAACATCACTGAGTAATGATGCTTGTGAGAAAAGGATGATTACTTTCTATAGAATTACAATCTAAAACACAGCACTTGTAAAATTTATGTAATTTAACATCATTTAATACTGGTACGAAGTAAATTTAAAATTTCAGAAGTGCTAATAAAAATATTAAAAATAAGAAATGGATTTAAAAGTGAATAATTTATAAATTCATGCCATCACTTCTAGGCACTTAAGATTGACTAATATTACATTTTGTCTCTATTGCATCACTGAGTAATGGTGTTTGTGAGGAAAGGATAATTACTTTCTATAGAGTTACAATCTAAAACACAGAGATTGTAAAATTTATCAAATATTTAAGAATGCTTTTATGTAAACAGCAGATTAAAAAGTAGAAAAATAACAACTGGCCTCAAATGCTTTTATGAAATGACATGTTTTTTAATCAGAATACTTTGTCATTTTTCCCATTTTTTTAGTCAGTTGTTTATATAAAAGCACTATTTTTTAAAAAATATTTTTTTACACGTTAATTTTTTACTTTTTAATTATATTTATGCATTATTTTTAAAAAATGGTTACAACTACAAAATAATTTAATAATATGACATGAAAATTAAAAATACACTCTCTAACAAATGAATTCTGAATTTAAATATCATGTTATCTTCTCTATATAAAAATATTTATGTATTGGCTTTTTAATTAAGTATGAATTAAATTAATATTAACAAAATTTTATTCTGCAAATGTGATGCTTCTGTCAGATATATATTTAAATTAATTTAATTAAGTAAGAGTTAAATTAATATTAACTAAATTTTATTCTACAAATGTAATATTTCCATTGGCTCAGTTGTTAATGAGTTTTTTGAGGAGATTTGAGTTCTAAATGGGAACTGAATTTTTTTTGTTAAAAATACAAAAATATGAACATACAGACAGAAATTCAGACAGGGCAAGTTAATCATCATCAACAATCATTAACAATCCACTGCACAATAAAGATCTCTCCAAGTTCAATCCATCTTCTCCAATCTCTAGCCTCTCTTCTCCAATCATCCCTGAACACTTTATTTCATCCATCTCATATGTGATAACTCTTGCAACATTTCCTGAAACTCTAAAGCATTATTTGCAAAAACAACAAAATCTAAATGACTTAAATAATCTCCATTTACTTTTATTCCTTTAGATTTTCATTTTAATCCACAAAATACTTGTTGCAACACTGCTGTAAAAAGTTTTGGAGATATGGAGTCACCCTCTCTTACACCCTTCTCAATTTTAACCTTCCTAGTATCATTATGTAATCAAATGTTGCTGTTGCATTTTTATAAATATTCTTCAGAATGACAATATTGTGGGTTTATATCTTGATGATCCAATGCCTTAATCACTAACAAAATGTTTATAGAATCAAATGCCTTTTCCTAATCTATAAATCCAAAGCATAATGGCAATTCATATTCATTGGTTCTTTCTATAATTTCTCTCAATACCTGGATATGATCTACTGTACTAAAACCACTTTTAAATCCAGCTTTGTTCTTTTAATTGGTTGAAATGCAATGTTCTCTGTAGACAAGTTGTAATTATCTTGATAAATTTTTTTGTATAAAACTGATAAAAGATTGATACTTTTGTCATTTCTAATATCTTCTTTATCACCTTTTTTCAATATTAATACTGCATTCTTCCAATCATCTGGTACATCTTATCATTTAGACATTTGGTATATAACTTTGCCAAAAAAATTTCTATTTCACACAGGGCGCTTTCCCTTCTTCATAAATTTAATTGCATGTCTCATTTAAATTCCTGGACAATTCAGAAGTTGTAATATAAATGTAGGAGGAACTTGTTCTTTATTACTATATAATTCTTGATAGAACTCTTCTACGCATTTCATAATGTCATCTGTTTTTTTAGTAATAGTTCCATCTCTTTTTTTTTTATATGTCAAATGTGTTGACCGGGAAACGAACCCGGCCAGCTGCTTGGAAGGCAGCTATGCTAACCACTAGGCCACCAACACTTGATTTCTTATTGCAGATAGATTTCCTACCACTAGCAAAATGATGCTTTACATTTTTGAGGTTTTTATTATCTTCTACAGCTTTACGTACTAGTTCACAATTATACTTTCTTATATCATTAACAATTCTTTTTTGCACCATTTTACAAAATTAGATATTCAATCCTTCTTATTGCATCATTTTTATATATCTTTAGATTCCTTCTTTTCTTCATAAATTCTCTAGTCTCAGTAGAAATTTTATTGGTCAATTGCTGCTTTTATCTACCAGATATCTTTGTTGCAATTTTTAAAAATGTTTCAGTTATTTTCCTATTAATTTCATTCAAATCTGAATCATGTTTTAAATCTACTAATATAAAAGCATTTAATGCAGAAACTTTGGTTAACTTTTAATGGAAATACTACTTCATACTCAATCTCAATCAGGGCAATTGCAAAGATATATGCCAATCTCAGCAAACTTTTTAAAACCACCTCTTCCCAATGTTATCATCAAAATTTACGGAACAAAAAATTTGCATTTACATTTTCTAATTTTATAAAACATAAAAAATATAAAAAATCATACAATTGTTAACAATTTTTTTCTTTTCAATTGTTATAATGCATGAAGCGTAAAATTTTAATTAAATAAACTTATATTAAACACATCATATAATGATGAAATCAATAATAATTATATAAAAATCCATTTCATATGTTTATCTACTTACTTTTTTTTTGTAAATAAAACATTTAATTATATCTTCTAAATTCAAATTATGTGCCAAATCTTATAATATTGATAACAATTTCCTGTTCTATCATTGTTTTTCTGGAATGGATACCCTTAAATAATGTTTAATTAGTTTTTAATTTAGAAAAATATCTTTCAATGTTTGCAACAGATACTGGTATTGTTAGTAATATATGTGGAGTTATGATTAAGTTTGGATATATTTCAATTAAATTTTATTTAGAATTAGATTAAGAGTTTCTTGCAGACCAGTGTCAGATTTTATTAGAATAACAAAAACATAATTTTTTAAGCACTTTATATGCATTAAAAAAATCACATATGAATTGATGTTCAATTATAAAAAACACAGCCCATTGAATGTCAAATTACTAACTTTTATTTGCATCTCAACATTTTACCAGATTTACCAGAGATGTACTTAAATATTAACTAGCAATGAATTTAAATTTTGCAATCCCTGAATAGTACCACCCTCAAGAGCTCAAATTACCTGAATGCTAGTAATGATCTTGATTTCAATTTTACTTGAAACACAAGTTTTTTAAGACCCTATAGCATTGACAAGGATGAATGAGATTTCATTGAAATGTTGCAATCTATTTCTATAGAAAAGGTTTCTAGGTCTGCAGACAGGGGCCTTTTTAGAAGACTTTAAACAGGAATCTTGGATTGCTGATGAGACATTTCTCAGTATAGATGACCAATATATATTTTCTAAAAAAAAATTTAGTTCAATAATATAAATTGTCACAATTTGATATATAAGTTGCATTTATAACTTTGACACTATCCATTAATCATTTATTAGGTTAGACATTATCATGTCATTCCTAGTCCAGATGTAAACTTTAAATCTCAATTAAAGATTGATATATCTATTATTTAAATCTTTAACAAGCATCAACATTCTAAATTACAACTTTGACACCATGTATTTCAGATAAATATATTCATGATTATTACTACCTATTATTGGGTTAAAGATTTAAAAAATAGATATAACAATCTTTAATTGAGGTTTATAATTTATATCTAGGCTAGGAATGATATGATAATCTCTAGCCTAATAAGTGCTTAATAATAATCATTAATGCATCTAAAATGAATAGTGTCAAAGTCATAAATATAAAACGCACAATACCTTGTAAATCAAAATTTAATATCTTGTTTATTAATAAATACTGATCATAAGATAATGACATATGTAAGAAATATTGACTTGAGCCAATCAATGAATGATCTTTTAGTACGAAATGCATAGTGGGCTCATTTGCTTTTTTCTGATATCTTTATTCATATATTTTTAAAATATGTGGGAAATGTAATATACATTATATATATATATATTTCTTCCACTCATCCATGTATTCTTGAAATACTTGAATAAACATATACATTTAATTAAAATAGATGTCCTATTTTGGTTTATTACAATGGTAGGGTCAAATTCTGGAGTGTAAGATCCTAAAATCATAATGCTGGCACTTATGGCATTCAAACTTTTTATGAATTCTTGAAAAATAAAGCCATTTGTTTAGTAAATAGACTTTGAAAAATACCACATACAAGTCTTCAGTTAAGCAGATGCAAAAAAAAATCCATAGTGATCAGCTAATAGTTTGATAACATCTTTTTATCCATTTCAGAATTAAGATATCTTTGATGGATGCTGTAATGATGATTTCTAAAATAATAAATTTTTCATTTTTTCCCACCATCAAAATTTTGACTGATGATCAGCAAACTCTTCATTGAGCTTATAATTACTATTTTTTTAACAAATTATTGCTAATGGATAGGGAAGTTACTGAATAAGAGTTCTCCATAATACAGACATATATTATGTTTTTCTGACATTTAAAATTTCTAGTTTTTTTTAGAATTTTTATCAGCTGTTAAAATTAGGTATGTGCCTTCTTTACAATGTGAATGCAAACCTTTAATTAAAAAGCATTTATAAGTTTCCAAACTTTTACACTGATGCATCTATTTGATTGACTCACACAGATTCCATGGCCATTAAATCAAAGAATTTCATACCCCAAAAACATGAAAATTCATAAATTCATTATATTTGAATAGAACTTATAAAAAATAATGTTGTGATGTTTAAAAAGACATACTTTATCAGAAATCCTTTTAACTTACAAAATAATTGTCCTAATATTTTTTTTGCTTTATTTTATTAATAGTCATTACTATTATTTATAATTTTAATAATTTGTAAATGTGCTTGCAAACCAAAATAATTTTTAGTCCCAGATCATAATTTTTAATTCTCATAATCAGAGTTAGTCTTTTTCTTAAAATACTTCTCTGCTGTACAATGAAAATGAGCAGACTGATTAGTATAAATGTTAACTGAAATACTTGAATTTTTATTTGTAATTAAACTGCTTGAAATGTTAATGTTTTAAGAAAAATTCAAACTTCATTTATATCTTAAAAATTAATTTAATTGTTTGTAATAACACAAAGATTAATATAAAACACAATATTTTGAATAGCATTACTTTCCTCTCTTCTTTAGATATTTCTGATCTGACCAGTGACTGTATAATTTAGAAATTAAATGGCTAACTTTTAGATTCATGAACATTAAATTTAAGGTGATACTCTAATCAATTAGTTTATTCTGATAAAGTAAAATCAATAGAAATGTTATGTTTATCTATGAAAATGTTCCTGATTTCTCCTCTTAGAGCAAAATTAATGAGAGTTTCCAAGCACTATGATTTATTATATTATATTGACTTATAGAATTACTTACTATCATCATGTCAGCCACAGCCTTTCTTTTACTTCTCTGCCCAATATTGTTGCTTCCCCAATAGAACATGTTTGTTGCTTAGTATATGAATGGTGTCTTGTTTTTGATCAGTGCTTCCCAATCTTTTTTTGGTCATACCCTACCTAAGAATCTCTAAAATCCTGATGTCCCATCGCACTTTTGACATACAATTCTTATCATTCAAAAAGAAAATTCCTATTCATGTGAAGGAAGCCTAAAAAGTCATTAACAAAATGGCAGTTGAAGTACTATGGAGTATCAAGCCATTTAACTGGCTCCAAGTAATAATGAAGGGATAAAAGTTATCTACACAGAGAAAAACACTAAGAAGATGGCATGGAAAGAGGAAAATTTAAAAAAAAAACATTCTTAGTTTATTTTATAATTAATAAAATATTAAAACAATTAATGGGCTTTCAAATTTACTGTTAATAATTCTAAAAAAAATTCAAAAAAATTAACTTAATAATTCATTCTTGAATTGTCCCCCTTAAAAATCAAATTGCCCCCCTTTGAGGTGCTAGTTCCATAGTGGGAAGCACTATTTTAGGCATATTTATCTTTTCCTCTCTAATCCTTGATTTTTGTTCTTTCAATTATTTTTTGATGTGGTGGCTAGTTTCCCCCATATGTTCTTTACATATGGTACCAGAATTTCATAGATACATTTTGTTACATTTTTAATTTCTTGTAAAAGTTAGAATTGCTTGCAGTGTGCCATGTTTCAGAAAGCTATTGTGACATATTGATTGCAGATTTTCTTTAGTTCATCTTATATTAACTTTAAGTATATATAGCAGATTTTCTTTAGTTCAGCTGATATTAATCAAGTTATATAAAAATACACTACAGTATCTACTGTTTTTTCTTTGATGTTTCTCTTTATTGTCTGTAGATTTTTTTTTGTTTTATGCTAAACTTTTTTTTTACAAGCCATTGACTATTGAGCAAACTTATTTTGCTTTGTTTCATTGTAATAGAATAATTGCACTTTGTATTTCTGTCATAATTTAATCTTTATACTAAATATTTTGTTGTGTGTGAGTTTTTTTTTTAAATATTAAATTTGTTTTGTCATAATTGGATGTATATACTAAATATTTTGTTATGTGTGTAGGTTTTCTTTAAATACTAAATTTGATTTTGCTATGAAGTAGTCTTATCACAAGAACATCTAAGAAAATAATTGATATTATTCCAATTCTGCTGTAATTTATTGGAGAAAAATATTGATAGTAACAAACTTTCACATATTGCAACATAAAGTCAGACATTTGATCATGGTAAAGTTGTATTTGTGGTTGTGATTTCAAATTCTTCCTTTAAATATTTATCATGATAATAGAGATAAACTCATAATAATAGCTTAATTCTGCTCAAAGATTTCTCTATTGCATTGAAAGTATGCTATTGTTAAGCATATTATCAAGAATTCGTTTTATTACTTATAAGAATGGTTTGTAGATTATTATCGTCCTATAATCTTTTTTTTTTTTTTATTAGACAATGCTTCATTACTGTTTATAAATGAACTTTCACTGTAAAAGCATACTAAACCAGTTCTTTTGATTGTCATGTTTTAGATTAGTTCAATAAAATACTTAGAATCCTTGATAAAGAATCATATCATAAGCCAAAAGATTAAAAAAGATAAATGTGATATAATGTATATAAAAAAACTAATAAGAGATATTAACATTTTCTTTTTTGATTTTATGCACATCATAGAGACAGGTACTTTGATAAGTAGACCTGCAATGTAAAGGAGATAGGAGGCCTTTTCACATCCGCAATAAATGTGTAATCTTGCGCTGAAGTCAAATTGAAAGGAAATAATCCCTGCGATATTATTTGTGTGAAAACGTGTTTATCTTTATTAACAGGTCTTTTTTTTTTTGTAATATTTCGACATTTTCAGTTATTGTCCAGATTTTTTTCTGACAACAGGATAAATATTTAATAAAAGTCTTATAATAATTTATATTTCTTTTTGCGTATTTTTTTTTCTTTACTTTCTTTATAAAAAAAAAAAAAATACGTTTATTAGCTAGGGTCTTTTAATCAGATTTTTTTTTTTTTTGCATTTCCGTGATCTTATAATCATTAAATTTATTTCAGCTTCAATCATATTACTACAATTCCCTGTGTATAATTTATTTTAAACACATCAACTATATATAAAGCTTTCTTCACACTTGTATTTTCTGCATACATTCTTTTCATAAAGATGTAGTAAACTTTACTATTTAGAATTTTTGTTGTACACCTTGCTTTAAAAAAGTATTAAACAATTTCAAACTAATATTAATTCACTAATTATAGTAAGTCTTTATTTTTTTTTTTAATATTACCTAGCTCTGTTTGTTTTAATGCAGAAGTGATTAATTTTGGAACTAAAGATGAATAGATTGTGATTTTAGTTCAATCAGACTTCTGGTTCTCAAGCTTTCTATGAACACCCAAACAATAAATACCAGATCAGTTGTATTTACATGTTGGACTATTTCCATAATCTAACATTAAATATTGAATGTCATTCAACTGTTAGTAATAACACACAGGTTAATATATACCCAATATTTTGAATGATATTATTTGCTGGCCTGCTCTAACCAACTGACTATTAAAAAAAAGACATTCAATATTTAATATTAGTTGATGCAATAGTGCAACATAAAAATACAACTAAAATAGCATAATCCTATACAGGTTTAGGATTATGCTATTTTAATTGTATTTTTATGTTGCACTATTGCATCAACTAATATTAAATGTCTTTTTTTTAATAGTCAGTTGGTTAGAGCATTATATATTATCAATACTGTATCCCTAAGCTAACAATAAATTTCCTTTATAAAGTTTGTTCAGTTTACTACATCTGAATTCCAAATATTTATTCTTATGAACAATTCAATAATAAAAATTGTTTAGGAATTCAATAGAACAAACAGTGAAAACTACTGCAATCAAAAATCAAGTAATATCAGATATAAACATGAAAGGATTCGTATTAATAGCATTTGTCATAGAACAGTATATACCAAACTAATAACTTATGTGATCTTCAATACGAGTATGATAATAATTTTAACTTAAAAAAAAAAAAAGTTCAAGTTTTGTGATGAATTAACAATATATTTACTTACATTAGAATCTTGTGATGATATCTTTGAACTTTTATACTTACAAAAAATTCAATACCTTGTCTAAATGCAATTTCCCATTGCATTAT
Organism: Epiperipatus broadwayi; assembly: GCA_028023455.1. Classification (NCBI taxonomy): domain Eukaryota; kingdom Metazoa; phylum Onychophora; class Udeonychophora; order Euonychophora; family Peripatidae; genus Epiperipatus; species Epiperipatus broadwayi. The sequence continues at coordinate 2,236,550 of JAQFVV010006204.1, forward strand.
TTTCTAAGTTCAATGAAAGCAAGTAGAACCAATCAGAAAATTATGTTCAAATTTACAGTAAAATACTTTTTAAGAAGTATGTTAATATTCATCTGTTTCATATGCCCATTCAAAGATCTCCTTACAGAAATAGATTCATTATCATTGTATTCAGCAAGCTGAATAACATAAAATTGTCTTCCAATCATAGCAAAGTTATTTTCACAATGTTATGGAACATTCTTAATGAAACTTTCCCAATACTATATTATATAGGATATTCATTTTTCATTCTACTATTGTAAAATAATGTTTTAATTTATTGCAGAAGCAGCACACTGGAATATATATTGCATTTCAGCATACAAATGCATTTCTATGTAAAAATCTATTCAGATATTTAAAGTGATTCTCATTCTAATTTGATAATCATCAAAGCTAAAGATTGCCTTTTTTTATTATTATTTGCTGATAAAGTACCTGAGTAATTTGACTATTAATTAATTACTAAATGGAAGTCTTTATAAACATTCACTAGATCATCCACTGAATTGGCAAAAATAGAACAATTATAAAGATATTGTCTAATTAAAAATAAAAAATAAAAAAAGTTAAAGTAGTTTTTATTTTTAATCACTCCAAAATAAAATATTCATCATGAAGTTTAGATTATATCTTGATGCCTATTTCATGATATTTCCTATAAACTGTTCCAAAAATTGTCATAAAAATGGAAAATAAAATTGGAGCTAATACATATGCTTAGTAAGATCAGTTTTTATTTCAAATGTGTCAGAATTTCCACCAAAGTAATAATGCTCATCTCAATTCCATCATGCAGATAATTTCAAACACAGCCCTAAATTGTATCTTTGTTCTTGACACTTTTATTGCATTTGCCCCGCAACAGAAAACATTCCTATAATGCTTACTGATTCTTTTATACTAAAATGAGTATCGAATAACTGAAATAGCCTATTCAACAAAATCCTTCCAAGTACTTTTGCTATAGTAGATAACATTATTGTATGATATTTATTACAATATTTAATATTTCCATTATTTTTATAAATGGGAATAAAAGAAGCATCTCTAAGATCAGATAGCACAAGATAACAGGTTGGTAATTCTTAAAAAAATTCCAATAATTGTGAAGCTAACATAATTTTAGAACTTTTTCATATATTTTAACAGGACCTGCAAATCTTTCCATTTTTAAAATTACAGCAGGTGGTTTTAATTTTATCAAGCTGGATATCTGTGACAAATCAAATGGGTATAATCCTTATATCAATATTCAAAAACAAATCAGTAGAACCCTCCCACTAATTAAAATATTATTATCACTTAAACATGTGATAAGTGCTGATTTAACAGATTTATGATATCATATTCCTTTATAATTTTCAATATGACAATAAAATAAGTAAAGAGATCAAAATCAGCAAATAACTAATCTCCTTTATACTTTGACTTTATTAATCATTTGGAAGTCTTCATGTTATTTATTGAATTTTCTGTCTTTAACCTCCAATGATGTTAATGAAGTTTATCCTTACATATTTATTATTTTACCAAGCAAAGAATCTCATATTCCCTTTTAATCATATCACTAATATTAATCATTATTGGAGAATCAGGACTTGTATTTTTTGTGGGTTCAAGAATAGTTAATCATATTTACAATATATTTTTTAAAAGAATTTGAAAATTAAAATTGATAATTTTGAAGTATGAGTATGCATATGTTTCTAAAAAAACCCATCAAATTTCTTACCAATTTTTTGATTAGAACCTATTTTTAATGAAATTATTATTTTAACTTTGGTATATAAAAATATATTATCTATTCAACAATTTGCATCCATATGTACTCATGAAAAATTAATTTATTTTTATATTCTGATTCTTAGTTATAACATAATCATAAGATGTCATTATTCTTAGCATGGATGCAATTAAGTTACTTTGCATTTATTTTAATTAAATAAAGCATACTCAATAACCAATCCAAGGGATATATAAAGTTCAATAAAAGATTGAGTTCACATAGCCAATGCCATTACTTATAGTAACATTACATTAAAGTTTATTGGTTTCTATCAACATATGCACTAAATTCTCCAATAAAAAAATTTATATAATAATGTCATCCAACAAGAAATAAAAAAGCATTCTTTATGTCAAAGCATCATCACCAACATGAAAATGACTGTAGATGTTCAAAATCAAAAAAAAAACCCATAAAGATAAAATAATAATAACATAATAAAGATAAATTTTGCAATAACTATACAAATCAATCCAATAATCACAAATGTATCTATATATAGAATAAGATGGTCCATTATTCTTATTACATAATTTATGAAGCTATCTTTTAAATTCTTTTGCAACAAACTTTTCTTTCTGAAAAACTTTAACACCTTGACTAAATGTATACTATCCTCAGCCATATTTTCCCAATAAAAGCAATTAATTCATTCTTTCAAGATTATCTTCAAATAATCTTTATAATATAAATCGAGGACTGCTCTCTGATAAAAAAAAAAAAAACATGCTCAAGTTCACTATACAATAGTTTTTAGGAATTCTTGTAGCTTTTACTTGGTTCACATGACTAATCCAGCAAAAATGTGCAAGCTGAAGAATTTATTGATTGGTATAATCTTGCCCTCATATTTTTAAATTTTTACCAAACATCTTTAACTGAATTTTTTCCATCTTTACCTAACATACACAGATCTTACTTACTTTATTATTAAAAAAGTGCCTTCTTTTAAAAAGCAGTATTTCTGGCTAGTAAACTCCAATATCTACTACTCACATAGCAATGAAGAATAAATATTCATATTTTAAAAAAGCATAACTAATTAAATCCCCATTAAATAATATGCAATAACCTATAAGTAATGAAACAGAATCGTATGAAAAATGTTGAATAATGTAATTATGCCCAGAAAAAATCTGATATTTATTTAATTTTCATTATTTATTACTTAGTTTATAACCTCTATAAAGATTATCTTCATTAATCATGTTATTTATTAGTTTCTTCATATCAGCTACCCATAACTGAGTTTTGTTTTCAGTCTCTTTAAACTCACCAAACTAGTAATTTGTAAAAGCATAAACAAAATTTCATCTTGAAGCAAAATATTAAATGTCATCAGAATTAACTGTACAATAACATGAATCATCAAGAAAGATTCAAATACATTTGTTAATATTTTTATATTATAAAAATATCCTTGTTTGATAACTATTATCAATGGATGAAAATGATATATGTATAAATCTGCATATCTTTCTATAACAACACTTTGATTCTGAGTATGAAGCATTATGTATTTCTTTAATTTTTTTTGCTTTTTTACTATTTTTGACTGTTGTATGTATTTTTGTTTAAAACTATTTGCCATATATTTGTCATTTTCTTTTTCAAGTGATTCATGTTGTTTTTTTCTGGTGGAATTATATAATCTAAATTTGTTTTTTGTTTTTTTAATTAATTTCATTATATTTACCTAGAAGTTATGGCTAAAAAAATCCATGATCTTCATGGATAATATTTAATATATTATATTATCATTTGAATTAAATTCTTTAACTTGAATCAAGTATCCATTTTTATATATCATACTTTGTTACTTACATGAAAATTCTATTAATATATATTAGATCTTAATGTGCTTTTCACATATGCAAAAAAATAGTATGACTTGATTACCATAAAACTTTTTCAAGTCTTTCTATTTATTGGTAAATATAATTTCAGTTACAAAAGCATGTAAACATTTCTCTGTCCATATATTATTAAGCATATTGAGCTATTTCTTTATAAAACATTGTTAGCCACTGATGATTTTGACAATCCACTTTTCCCAATATAAGTTTTTATATTAAACAATATATTCTTTGAAGATTGTGTTTTATCTTTAGAGCAATTATCATTATTATTGTGATGTGGCTTTATAATAAGTAAGTTTATACTTATTAACATCAAAACATTCTATCTAACTTTCTTTGAAAATAAATAAATGTTTTCTTTCCTGATAGATAATTTACATATGACTTGAATATATATGATATCATCTGCATTATTAAACAATATTGTTTGCCATTTTAATTTTTAAAATAATTATTATTAAGATTTTTCAATGATACTTGAAAAGCCATTTATATATTGAAGCAGTAAGAGCATCATGCATAACAATAAATTTAAATTTATATATTATAAAATTGATAAAGATTAGTAAAAGGATATGTAGGTATTCATATTTTTTTTCTTTATGTTTTAATTTAGAGTAACAGTAAAAAAAAAAAAAAAATCTTTTTTTTTTTAATTCTTTCTAAAATAATAATTAACATTTTAAATTTCCATTTTTATTTAAAATAAAAGTAAAAATCCTATTATTGGTTATAGTTTAATTGTTAATAAAAGATTCCCAGTATCTAAATTAATTAAGATTAAATTTTAATTTTCTAATAACAGGATGAAATTGTTTTATTTTCTGTTATGAATATATGTCTTACTTTTTTTAACTACAGAGAAACCTAAAAAATAATAGCAAATTTTAATTAATAGTTGCATTTTGGAGAAGTTATAAAAGGCATACACAAAAGAATGTTAGTTATACTCATTTAATTGTTCATTAACAATTGCAGCTATCTCATCTGACCAGAAGTCCATATTGGGAAAATCTAAATGAAAATTTATAAGGATGCTTATTAACACTTTCATACGTGGAGTTTCTGCAAGTATATGTGGCTAAATGCTCCAATATTAGTGATAACTGCTTGACACCATTCTATAATATATTTTAATAATGACTTGATTTTCACCTTCTAGTTATATCAGGACAAATAGTTCCAATATTAATTTATAGATAATAGATCAACAGTCCAACTTTAAATAAAATCTGCAAATTATTTAAATAGAATCATTAACTGAATCAATAGCTTTAAATAATTGTTCAAAATTAATCTCTAATAGTAATTTGATTAGGTAATCCAGAGAGAAACTATTTACTCAATAATGTTTTCCAGAAACAATGAATGAAAAGATTTAAAAAATGCTGACAAACATTTATATATTTTAAAAAATCAAGTTTTCAAAAATAAAATAATAATATTTACTATTAAATAATTCCAACATCAAGAGTTTTTTTTTAATATATAGAATCAATAGAATTGCTGCTATTTTTATTTATATATTTCTGGCTAAGCATTTATCACAAAGCTTGTAGGGGAATTGGCAATCCTCACTGTTTATAACTTACAAGCTTAAGAGATAGGGTCATGTGATCTATGATTCTTATTTTGACTATTTATATTTCTTTAAATTATTCCAATATATTTAAATAATTTTTGTTAAATGTTAACATTATTATATTCAAAATTTTATTTGTAATAATTATCTAATAGGAACTTTTCATACATGCACAAAAATTAATTCATTTTAATAACACTATATTATATATTAAATGCATAGATTCACAATAGACTTTCCTACATGATCATTGCAAATATTATTAGAATTAATACTAAATGTGGAGTAAATATGGCTAATATTATTAAATAGTTATGCTAACATTTTAATACTCACTATTTGGAAGATAATCATACTGATAAGTGAAAATGATTTTTGAGACTAAAACATAGTAAATTCTTGATATCATTTGAATTATAATGGTCAACCTTTGTTTTACTACAGTAACATTATTATATACTACATTTTAATTTCACATTTATGTTATTAGACATTTTATTATATCTAGTTTTAAGAATTTATAAGTTTTCTATGAATTAAATATTGATATTTTTAACTATATAATGTTTCTTTTCTTTTGAAATAATTTTATTTGTGATATCTAATTGATCTTTTGAGGTTTAATGTTTGCTCTAAGCCAGAATTCTAAGATATAAATAGTACCAGTATCTATATATATATTGTAATGGAACTTATTATTTACATTATTAGCTCATATTAAGCTTTAATACTTTATTTTTAGATCCCGTTATTCAAGCAATAAGTATTTTCAGTTTTTATACTCTGATTCCACCCACTATTCGAATTCCTACCCATGACATCAATTCATTTGATCTTTTATTTTTTTAATTAGTAACATTTTTTGTTTTTCTTAATATTTTTGATTACCACATAAATTACTTAACTATTGTTAATTAATCAGTCTGGCATTTATGTCCAGAAACTGATTACATCTTGTACAAATTTGTTTTCAATTATATGTTAAATTTTAATACACAAAAAAAGAAAAGAAAGATAAGTTAACTTAAATCCCATGATTTTTACTTTTTCTTTACCCCCCCCTCCGAACAATAATATCACGTGATTCTTATATATACATAGCTATGTATATATAAACATTGTTACATTATACTCTGCCCCAATTGAGGATTTAAATATGTCAATCCCTTCACTTAGGTATTGAGCACTTTAAATTCTTAATAAAATAAATTTTTAAGATATATTTTTTCTTCTACTATTATTGTTATTAACAGATCATATAAAAAGAGGTATCCACTAAAGTACTATGCAATTCACCCACAGATCACTTTTATGTTGATTAGTCCACCTTTTAATTTCCTGTGGAAGTCATGACTACAGGCATGGGCCAATTTTCTGCACTATGGATAATGAATGCGGACTTTGAATCTGCGAATGGCAGGATTATTTCTACTGCACATTCAACTTCCACAATTAGTTTTTCTTTATTGTTACTGGGAATTTTTCTTCCAGATTTATTATGACTGGACCAGGACTTTCTCTACTGATGTGTCATCATCAACATTGAATCTCCACACATACCCATCTGTAGAATAAAGTTTCTACAAGAAAAGTCTTAATCCAACCCAAAATATGATCTGAAATTCATATCTTTGTCCATCTACACACATACTGCAATCTTTATTCAATTTCCTGACATTTGATAATGATTTATTTTCATTGTTATTTTTATTGTTATTAGTTTTACATTTATTTTTTTATTTTAAACGCATTATTTTAAATCTATTTTATTTTTTTCAATTTAAAAACATTTTATTTTTACAAGTTTGTTTTGGTCACACTACACTGTGTTCACAGCACAGCCTTACGAGTTGGGTTTCTCACAACAATAAAGATTGATGTAATTAAAGATTTGTCATTGGTTTTTACTTTTTTAAAATTTTTATAATTAAGTTCTCTTATTTAAATATTTATTTTCATCATTTTTATTATTTATTAAGACTAAAACTTTGGTAATCATTTTCCTTTATTCAAAATCTCTGGTCATTATTGATTGGGTCAAACCGGCAAATCCATCAGATTACATATTTAAATTTTTATCTGGCGGTTCTTTACTTTTCTGCCCTCCAATTAACTTCAATGACCGAGCATTAGACATTCCTTTTTCTATATTGTCTTTAGCTATCACAAAAGTGTTGTTGTTATATTGACGAATTATAATATATTGGCCTTTGTAAATCGGCTGATATTTTTATATGTTTCTCAGGATGACTCACAGGATTTACTATCCAACTGAAACGTTTTTATTTTGCTTCTTTTTCCTTTAAAGTTCCCTGATTTTATAAAACTATCCTGGGCTCTTATAGTATCATTTTCTATATTTATGTGCGGAATACAAATGGGCCACTTAGTTTTTAATAGATATGGTAGTTTTCCAAAATGGAGACTATTCAAACCCTGTTGATTCATTTACAGACCAATTGATAGAGCTGACTACTTGCTTAATTTGCTTAACCTGCCCTTGGTGATTAGTATTTATACTCTAAAAAGCCATCCAACATGATTCATTGGACTCAGGGTTTCTTATTGAGATGTGTTTTATCTCCTTTTTGTTGCCCATTTTCCCCATTCACTTGATTGACTCAGGTACTCCAATGATACTAAATCTGGTGATCTAACACACAAACTGTCTGTTTCACATTTGCTTGTGATATTGGATATGCAACAACAAATTTCGAAAATAAGTCATAAACCACCAAGTACTTCATTCTCTTACACAGAGGAAGTGGTCTGTAGTAATCAATTGCTATTATTGAATTATGTTGTTGAGAAATTATAGGCTTCAATGGCTCCATACATGATTTGTTTAACGGTTTTGTCCTTAGACATATTTCACAATTATTAACCATGGACAATATGAAGGCATACATTTTCATCCAGTAAAACCAATTATTCACAACTTTTTCATCTTCCCAGTTTAATAGTGCCCATATAATCGATGAATATACTTAATTAGACGACTGCATAATGAGACAGGAATTACAATATATGTTTCTGTTCATTCCCATTTTTATTTCTTATATAATCTAATATTCCTTCTTTGATGCAGTATCTTATCCTATTCCTTCATATGGAATTATTGTCACTTCTAAATGTAGGCTACTTCATAATGTGTTTGATTATTTGGTCACAATCTGGATCTTTTTGCTGTTTTTCTTTTAACTGTCTAAGATCATTTTCCACAGATTCATCTATATCTGTTTGTTTCCAATAGCACAATATGTATATTGTCAGTGCATAGATTATGCCTCAAAGGTGGAGCTGGGAAGTAGCTTAACATGTCTTTGACTATATTGTCACTGCCTTTTCAATATTGCACAATATAATTGAACTCTAGCAAAAATAGGTTCCACCTTATTAACCTGCTATTGATCAAATAACTGTGATTTTAAAATTTTCAGGCTCCTGTAGTTGGTTATCACAATTACCTCCAATCCTATCAAAAATTGATAAAATTTTTGAAAGACCCAAACTACTGTTAAGGCATCTTTTTCTGTCACCATATAATTTATCTCCGGACTCTTCAATAACTGACCTATGAAAAAAAGAACTCCAGAGATCCACTACTATCAATTTGTACATAAAAAGGCCTATTAAAATCTGGGTATGATAACATGACTTCTTTTAAGAAAATTTTTTTTAATGTCTGAAAACTATTGTCATGCCAGGTAGTTCATTCCCACATGGTTAACTTTTTTTAATAATTGAAGCAAAGGCTCCATATCACACAAAATTTTTTTATAAAAACTATTATAGAAAGTTGCACAAATCTAAAAATGATTGGATTTTATTTATTCTTAGGCATAAGAAAATCTTGAATTGCATGCACCTTATGGGGTGTGGTGGAATGCCTTCACCATTATTTATATGGCCTAGAAATGTTGGCTTTCATAACAGCTAGCATACTTTTTTTTTTAATTTATCTTAATACTTTTCTTTTGACATTCACTGAATAAAAGTTTTAAATGTGTAAGGTGTTTATCTATGTTAGATGTTACCACTATTATGTCATCAACATACATAGCTGTTAGCTGTTTGATCTTGTTGAACAGCACTTGATCTAGACATTGAATTAGTCTCACCCTGCTATTTTTTGAGACCAAGTATTCGATTGAAATGATATGAATGTTCATTGTATTTAAAAGCAGTGTACTTCCGATCCAAGGGTGTAACTTTATTTGCCAGTAACTGGCGGTAAGATCGAAAGTAGTTTTTATTTTTAAATTTAACTAATAATTCATGAATGGATGGAGGGGCATTAATATATGGTATGGTTATGTTATTTAGTTGCCAAGCATCTAGACACAGGTGAATTGATCCAACCATTTTCTTTATCATCACTACTGGATTGTATGGTAACAACCATTTACATATTACTCCCCATTCCGTCATTTTCTTTGTATTTCTACTTCCTCCCTGTATTGGTGAGGAATGGGGTATAAACAAGCTTAGTAATGCTGGTCCTTCATGAGCCTTATTCATGCTCATATCCATGGATTATTCCTGGGATATCAGAGAAGATATGTCAGTAATCCTTCACTAGTCATTCTATCACATTTTACAGGTCTTTACTTATGATTTGTAATTCATATAACTTTAACTATGTTTCGGGCCTGGCATATTTTGTATGCATCAGGTAGCAGCAGATTGAGGAGAAAAGGGCAATACTTTATCAAATGCAACGCAGGCTGTTATGTGCGTGAAATCTGACCTGAGTAAAATTTTTATGTATTAAACCTTCTAGAATAAGCAGAACATGACTGTAACTTTACTTCTCTATCCAAATATCTGCTAAGATTTATTTTGATGCTAATTTAGCTTTTTTATTATTGGTTAAAGTAACATGTACTGTCTTTAATGGCAAGATATAGGGTTCAAATGTATAATCTGCTCAAACATATTCTAAAAAATTACAGACCCTTGACTCCCTGGAGTCAAGTAACATTTCCATTATTATTTCCTTCTATCACTATTTTTACTTTTGGACAATAATGAGAGGAAATCCCCTATCTTTTGTACCACAGGCCAGTCTGATATTGTCAAAAACAATCAGCATCTCAGCAACTGTTTTTCTTTCTGTACCTATGAGCATTTACTCAAAGTTATGAGGGAAATTGTGTGATGCACTATCTGAATAATTTGTTGTTCAGATGGTGAGTTGACTGTGAATGTAATTTTGCCACTTAGCTTCTGAGAAAGGTATAAATGGTTCACCAGGCTGTCATTTATCTTGCAACACCTGGAGAGGAATATTTTCTTGGCAATCCTCACTCCAATAGCTAGCTAGTAAGGCTTTTTTTATATTCAGCAAAAGTGATGGGTTTCTTATATAAAGAATTCCACAAAGGTTAAGACCCCCTTGTAAATGGCTGCATGCAATCGCAATTATGGCCTCTTCACCTAGCTGATTTAATGTAAAATACCTCTTCAAGCTATTTAGGTGTTCTGTTGAAGCTTCAACTACATGGCCAGAAAATAATCGAAATTTTTTTTTTAAGAAATTGATTTACAATTGCAGCATTATTTAAGATATGTGCATTTACATTTACACTTGTCTGGTTGGAATTTTTTACTTTGATAGGCATCTTTCTTTCACCTAATGTCTCAGCTTGCTTACTGCTACCTTTGCTAATATTTATTTTACCTATTTTCTCTGTCAAATTATTAATTTCAACTTTAAGGTCTTCAATTTTTTTTTTAATTTCTATTTTAGTTTTCTTTACCACTTCTCACACTAATCCTATATTTACCTCATGTTCTACTTTATTTTTTCTATTGTTTGGTATGCCATCTCAATTTGATTTTTGACTTTCAATTTTATTTTCATTTATTTCTCTCATAATTTCTTCTTTTATTTTATCATAGCCTAGTCTGATTTGATCTTTTAATTTTTCCAAGTATTTCAGCTTGTCCTTCTAATTTTTCTGTTCATTTCATTATTCTGATTTTCCAGCTCTTCTGCCATTTCTTTTATTTTCTTCAGCTATTTCTTTTTGTTGGTTTTTCAGTTCTTTGGCTGTTTCCTTACTCTGATATTTTAATATGTAAATATTGATCATATTTACTCCTCTGCTTGAATAATGGGGTCTAAGAATAAAATATTAAAGATTAATATGAGCTAATAAAGTAAAATAATTGTAGAATAAACCATAAAGGAGGGAAATCCCATTACAAATGTCATCCTATGTGGGGCCCGAACATTCATTCTAATTCAAGAATATATATATATATGTACAAATTTTAAATTGTGGGGTGATTTCAAAAACAATATCAGGACAATTGGTAATAAATTCCTATGTTGCATTAATACCAATCGGCCAGTTGTCTTGGCGGAAAGAATTGAAGCTGTTTAATTGACTTTCAAGAGAAAGATCTGCAAGGAATGTTGGTAAAATATCTCAAATTTCTGCTACTTAACAGAGAGAAAGATGGGATGGGGGGTTAGTTCTCGCAAACACTGCTGTATTTAGTATAACCATAAAAGGCGGTGTCAGTCTGACTGATATTTCTGACTATATTTTCATTACATGTTGCACCAATGGTTTTGTCCTTTGTTGGTGTCCAACCCCAATGCTTTTATTGTCTAGCAAGAACCCATTTGATCAAGGACTGTAAAGCTAGGATTTGTGGTTTATGTGGCATTAAGAGAAACATGATTTATAAATGCAGCTGGACATCTGGGGGTGAAGATATATTGGATTTAGTTATGGGGGTGCAGATATATTGGATTTAGTTATGGGATCTTATAATAAAACTGAACTGAAGTGGGATGACTCCCATGATGTATCTAGAGAGCAGCCTCCTACTGGAAGCACTGGGTCTGTGGAGAATGAAATGTATATGGAAGAGTTAATTTGATTGAAGATGAAAGTTCAAAGGAGGCCTTCCAGGAGGCTAGAAATCCTCAAATATATTTCTGGTATGATGAAGCAGCCACATAGCATGTATGCAAACAGTTGTATGAAATGGTCAGTCATGAGAAAAGGCCATGTTTCTGATGAAGAAAATCCAAGATTCTGATGTGACTTTAATACAGGAAAATCATGAACAAAGTGAGTGGGTCGAAAATACAAAATTGTCTTCTGTGTCAGACAATTATGCCTTAAATGAGGGACAGAGCACAGTGACTTGCTCATCCTCAAATCATGGTATCAAAATAAAAGTTATGAAGAAGAAACAGAAAAAAGTAAGAGGAATTGGAAGATTGATAAAAGTAATAATATGGAGATGGATATTCAAGGTAAGATGCCAACTGAATCCCACATTGAGTCAGGTTGCCAGACTCAGAAGAAAAGAAAAAAGCTGAAGGAGCTACGGTGGAGTGGCAGATCCAGTTTTGGAGATGGGTGGCGGAACAATCATAATAATGAGTTGCCTCTAAGGATGCCACCAAATAGGGGGAAAAGGTCAAATTTTTGATAAGAGACAGAGGACTAATGCTGATTCTTCCAATGACACATGGTGGAAAGAGGGAGCATGTGGCACAATGGAAAAAGAAGTGGCTCAAGAAGATATACTTTGTCTGGAGCTGTCTTGGGGTTCTTCGGATGAGACAGGTCTCAGTGTTGACATTTTCACTAGTGATTCAAATGACCTGATGACTACACTTTCTGCATACCTGGACTTGGTGTTTTGGGGGGTCTTCTTTAAAGACATTGGCCTGGGGGGAGCACTACCACAATGGATTATGACATCAGGCCATGATGACTTAGTTAATGCTTCTGATCCTCCTAGGGGCCTTGGCCACAATAATCAGTAAGTTCTGTCAATTGTTTTCTTGTTTCTGAGTTCATTTTCCCTTTACTAATTTTCTTCTAAAATGTTAATTTCAATCATTTGGATCAATTTCAGGGGTTTAGATTCTCTGGCAAGATTACATGCCATTAAAAATTTGGTTTAATCTTAATCCACCACAGGTCATCTGTATGGCGGAGACAAAAATTAGTCAAAGATCAAGTTATAGAATTTGAGTCATTTTTTTCTCCCTTGGTTACTTTAAATATTCAAACCCTCTCATTGCAGCCAGAGGTGTTGCAATATTGATAAATAGACATAGAGCCCCTTCATAGTTCAAAGTTATTTTTGTTGATTCTAATTGTATTATCATTGATATGCATTATGGCAAACTTTGTTAAAAATTAGTCAAAGGTCAAGTTATAGAATTTGAGTCATTTTTTTTCTCCCTTGGTTACTTTACATATTCAAACCCTCTCATTGCAGCCAGAGGTGTTGCAATATTGATAAATCGACATAGAGCCCCTTCATAGTTCAAAGTTATTTTTGCTGATTCTAACTGTATTATCATTGATATGCATTATGGCAAACTTTGTTTTAATCTAGTTTATCTATACTTACAAAGCAATGAGCTGCTACTCAGAAAAATCATAGATACTATTAACATATTCACAGGTCTCCAACTCATTTTAGGGTCTCCAACTCATTTTAGGAGATATTAACATGGGTTGTGAGCGATTTAATCATCAATATGTGCACTTGCTCAATAAGGGTGTCATGTGTGGTAAGAGTATCTTTCCTCCAGATGCGTTTTTTTATTATACCTGTAGATGGAGGACCTATTGACTTCCTTTATTACACGCCAGACTTACACTTTCAGCTGAATGTGGGCCTGATGTTAGTCAGTTTCACTGACCCCTTGGCTCTGCATGTTGACATTGACGTGGATGATGGGCCTCCGATTGAGTATGGTTTGAAGAGTACTATGAGGCCGGTGAATAAGCATACCATTCCTGCAGGTCTCATCTTTGAAATTTATATATATTTATTTAAAATCAACATTTTGAATTTAGACCCCTTTCAGGCCTGGTCAGACTTCCTTGAAGTTGTGCAGGCTATTATTAAAAAATTCATTTGGAATTCTCCTGGCCCAACAAAATTATTACTTGAACTAAATGACATTGCAAATAAGCTGAACTTACTCTTTGGCAGTAGTCACAATGTTAACAAAATACTAATTTCTGAAGGATCATTACCGAAACAGTCAAAGAGCCTTGGCAAAACACATCACCATTAAGCATGCCCATAGATTCCTTGGGAAGGTCCAGAAGTTATTTGAGGTGGGTGCTGGGAGAAAGAAGGAAATGTTACTCCCTCATCAATTGTCCTTAATAGGCAGTCATATATCATGGATACTATAATTCTGGTAATGCATAATTACTTCATCTCCAAGTTACCGAGTCAAGGGAGGACTGATGGTGGATGATTCATCAGATCATGCAATCAGTAGTCAAGCTATCCTTGAAAAGCTCAAATCATTCCCAGAGAGGGTCCACCCTGATCCACATATGATTCCAAGTTCCTCCTGTTACATATGAGTTATTTCATTGTGCCAATCATCTTGGGAGTCATCAGTGACATGGCCACAGGGTGTAGGTCACACTTGAGGGACTGTACCCGATCTTGCTAGTACCCTTTCTAAAAAAACGTGGTTCACACTCTGAGCTCTCTAGTCTTTGGCCAATTTTTATGATAGCTCTGGTTGTCAAGATTGTTAAGTCACTTCTTAATGACTGCCTTCAAAATACAGTTTAGCAAAATTTATCTGCTGCCCAGTTTGCAAGAAAATGGCTGTCTATAATGAATGTTGTTTGTTTGTTTAATGATTGTGCTCAAGCATGTGAGGTGTCATAAGGGTGTCAAGCTGATCACTGTCCAACCAGACATCAGACAGCATTTGACTCTGTGAGGATTGATCTGGTCATTGGGGTAATTAGGTGTTATGTGACCTCTAAGACCCATCTTTTCATAATTGAAAATCTTCTTAGTAATAGAGAGATTCTTTTCATAATTGAAAATCTTTCTTAGTAATAGAGAGATTCTGGTCACTTTGGATGAAAAGGTGGCCTCTAGGTTTCAGGCTTAACAACTTAATACTTTTTTGTTCACAGCATTCATTAATCCGTTACTTGTCAGACTTGAGAGGGACCTGACAGACACTCATATTTCAAACCTGGGAAGAATGGTCGTCTCATCTATATCGATGACATGTTGTGTTCCTTCTATTGGAGAAATATACTCCTGGTCTATGGCCTCAGCTTTTATCAGAAGTCTGCAGCATGGCGGTAATTGACTGGGAAGATTTCTTTTAGTTTTTTGGCCATGCCGCAGAATTTTCTTGGTTTTCCCCTTACGCTTTCTGCAAGAGATATGGGAATGCAGGTTCAAAGAAAATTGCCTGTGGTGGTTAAGAGCACAGTTGATTTGATTTCAGGGATTTACCTGTCATTAGTGGGAAAGGTGGCAATACTTAATATGCTAGCCTTTCCAAAGATAAATTATTTTTATGCTGATAAAGGTTTCCAGGTGAAGGTTAATTCTCTTTGCTCTCGATTGCTCTGAAAGAAAAAAGTTATCATCATAACCCACAGAAAGATGTGCCAACCCAGAAGGATTGATGGTCTCGACCTTCACTCTATTCAAACCTTTTTGTATCAGACAGGCCATAATCTTTTGGTTGGGCAGAAACAGTGTTTTACATCAGCTGTTTTTTCATTCTTTAATTCCCCCCACTGACTCACTAATGCCTATGGATAGGCCCTCACTTGTTAAATCACTGGCTTGGCTGGAGAGGCTAGCTGTACTGGTTAAGTCGGCAGGAATTGAAGATGAATTGCTGTCGGGTAAATTGCATGCATCTCAATTGCTTAACTCTACCACAGCTATAGGCTACTTCGGTCTTTTGTATGATCTGTTAATCAGGAAATTTAAATTTTGGATGCTAGAGGAAACATTTCTGGATTTTGATTATAAAAGTAAATTTGGATGCACTTCCTACCAATGAATTCCTAGTCATGAAGAGAGACTTTGCCAAACTAAATCCGGTTTGCCAAATGTGCAGTCGAGAGAATGAATCAGTGCAGCATCTCTTCTTTGATGTGTGATATCAAATAAATGCAAAGCAATACTCTCAATGGTTATATGTCATCTTTTTAATCTGAAGGAATGCCTGAAAACTGGAATCTTCGGAATAATTAGACTATCAATCATGATGAACTATATAATTTGGAACAATGAGATATCATCTGATATTTGGGAAGAGTAATGGTAATTTACATAATGAACTTTTGTGAAAAATCAAGGCTGTCAGAAAGAGAGATCATATGATTTTACAGAAAGAGTCTACAATGATACCTGGAAGCTTGTGGTGTTGCCAGAATAGTTTTTGCATTAGCACTGGGGGGCGTCCTTAACAATTTGTTCAAAATTCAACTCTGCATAAGCCACTAAGAAGGCTCTAGCCATGCTTAGCTGTGCTCGTTTCAGGCAATCAGCTCTTGTATAATGGTCATAAGGTGGGAATATGTTTTGTTTTCCTGCTCATGGTTTATCAAGCAAAGATACCAAACTGAATTTTAAGAAGAATGACAAGACTGTTGAAAAGAGTTCATGTTGCTCAAACTGTCTGAACGCTCATCATGATTCAAGACAAATTTTGTTGCCTTCATAACTGCTTTACTATCTTTTCTTTGTATTCATAGTCAATAAATTTACTTTTAAAAATGGAAAATATATATAAATAACTGGCTCACAGAAATAAAAAAAGGGTAAATAAATTTATGGGAGATTAGAGCGGGGAGAGGACAACACTAATAATAATAATTTTATATTTTGAAAGACAGATAAGTTGGGTGAGTTTTGGTAAAAAAAATATAAGGATATATAGTCAATGATAAAAGTTAGAAATCTGCAAACAATTGGTGTTGGGGAGAATGTGGTGGGGAAAATCGGGTGAACACATATTTAGCATAAATTTATAAATTAAAGAAATGAATAAATTAGTAAAGAGATAATAGGTTATGAATAAAATTAAAATATTAAAAGCCAAAAGATGTATAAAAAAAACAAATTGTTTGAAACTGTAAATGATTACAATAAAAAGAGCTTAAAATGGAGGCTCAGAATAATGAAATATTCTCATTGAGGAACAGTAAATGAAACCTTAGAAGTCGTGAACAAACAAGAAAATAGTGATATAAAACAAGCTGAAGAAAAAAAAACGGCTGAAGAGCTAACCGTATCCCTGATAAGACAGAGATTTAATAATGAAAAATCAGTGGTCCATCTTTCCAGACTGAGGTACCATCTCCATGACAGCCAGAAGCATACACAACTCATGAAGATATTTGTAATAGGTTTTGAATCCTACTGGTGCCATATTAAAACATGAAATCAACATAACACAGAATATCTAAATAAAATTATCTATTTATTCTAGGTAAAGCGAGAGAGAGAGAGAGAAATTTAAATCACACCAATAATTTACAATACATTTATCAAATAATAATAAAAAATATAAGGAATATTTAAAACATAAAAATAAAATATGAACACATTCAAATTACAATAACTTTAAACAATCATGTGCTTATTTAAACACTTTTAAATGACATTTAAATTTCTATATAGAAATAAAATTTTACAAGTTCTCACATTTGAAATAAAATTTAAAAGTTCTATTAATGATGTCTATACATATTTATCTAGGTGTTTCTACAGTATCTGGGTGGTCACTCCTGTCTTCTGACCATGCCATATTCAGAATGGGTATGTTGGTAGCTGGAGGCTTCCTCTTGGCTCAGGGTACTATTACTAGGTCTGGTTCCATAGATTTAATTCATGAAAAGTAAAAATATTGGCAAAGGCAAGTCAAAGATATATATTACTGCATCTGGCTATTTTGCTCAGGGGCACAGGCAGTGGAAATGAACAAACCCTCAGATTTGGCCTAATACATTTTTCTATCGACACAACCATATAAAGAATGTTTCACCTTGCTGAACTCAAGTCATTTTAACTGGCTTACAGCTCTTTGGTAAAACTATCCTGAAAAACTAACTGGCTTTTTTCTTTTGCTTCTTCCCTTTTTGTGTTGCTGCTCTTTTTTTTTTTTTTGGACAATAGGCGTTTAGAGTTTTATACTCTTCAATTCTATCTACTGCTCAAATTCCTACCTATGATATCATCAATTCATTTGATCTTTTTTTTTTTTAATTAGTTACATTTTTTTATTTTTTATCTTGTATTTTTTATTACACAGAAATTAGTTAACTATTGTTAATTAATCTGTCTGGAATTTATGTCCAGAAACTGATTATATCTTGTACAAATTTGTTTTCAATTATATGTTAAATTTTAATACACAAAAGGAAATGGAAGATAAGTTATAATTAGTATTTTAACATAACTCCCAAGATTCTTATTTTTTATTTTTATTTTAACCCTTTTTCAAACAATAAAATATTGAAATAATTTTCCTATTTTATTAATAATGTCATGTAACTAGTATATGTACACATACTTATGTACTGTGTATATATACACATTTTTATAATATATATATATGCCTTATCACACACTTGTTAGTATATAGCATTATGGCCTCTGTATAAAAGAAATACAGTCAGTGATAATAAAGAATTTTTGAATTATAATATTGCTCCATACCCCTGAAATTAACAAAGAGAAGAATATTAAGTATGTTTGCTTAGAAAGCTCATACAAAATTCCTACAAATACCATTACATAAAATTGCAAGTCAATGTGTGACCATTCTTTTTTTGTTTTTTTTTATTATTATTAAATTTTGCCAACATTTACTATCTAAATATAATTTTTTTTACTTATTTCCTATAACAATAATACATATATATCATATAAAATATCTTATTTTTACAATTAATTTTTGTGATGTTAAAATTGTATTATATAATGTCAATGTCAATGTTTCAGTTGTTCAATAATCTTCTTCAAAGATCTAAATAGAAAATTTACATATCATGTTAATATTAACTTCATACTTCATATACATTCAATTCTATTATATTTACATATATATGTATATTATAAAAAATATTTCAATATACTTCTAATTACATATATATATATTTTAAATAACACACTCATTAATTATTCTTAAATGTGCTTTAGATATATACATCCATGAAAAAGATACTAGTCATAATATTAGATTTGAGGAAGCTAAGGTTGTCTTTTTTGAAAAAAATGAACTCAAAATAAGAATTAAAAAATCTTTATTATTAAAAATTTATAATACTGAAGCAATTAATTTATTTAAGAGTTATTTTAATATTAAAAATGTATGGGATGTAATTGTAAAAAATATAATTAGTTGATGTGTTTTATTTTCCTTTATACTTGAAAAGTCTGCTTTGGCAGATAAATCATTAGTTGTGTTAAAAAAATTTTTTTAAGTTTTAGATAATCTTGTTTAATTTTGAATTTGAGGTAATTGAATTATTTTAAACATGTATATATAAAATATTGTCTCATTATAATTTAAATCTTGAATAAATCATATTAAAAATTATTTAACCATTAAATAAATTCTTATATATAAATATTATTTTATATACATACTAAAAAATAATATATTCAATGAATAAAGAATATATATATATATACAATCTTTACTATTTTATTTACCAAATTATAACAACATAATTACATAATTATCAATCAATACTTAACATTATTTTTTGCATCAGATTAGACTGAATCACATTATAAGCTATATGTTAATTACATGAATGCTATTAAAATCATTCAAAAAAATCAATTTGACTTATTAAAATAATCTTCTTTAAAAATTTATTTCTCAAGAAAAAGATACAAATTTAAATATTTACTTAAAATTATGATATATACACCCTACACTCTATTATTAAGTGTAAACTATAATAAATATATGTGCTTAGAAATGTTTATATCTGCATTCTGATTATCTCAAGTTTTAACCAAGAAAATATTACAATGAACAAAATGTACTCTATTTATTAGAATTAAATAAGATTTTAAATGAACAATTTTTTTTATATTTTAGAAGTTAATCATAAAGTTAACTACATTTTTACATAATGAAACAAGTAGAGGCTCACCATTATGTATAAAATTTGAATTAAAATATACTGAAAATAAGTATATACTTAAATTAACTTGAAAATAAATCTTTTTTTTTAATGAACACTTCTCAAAAAAAGTATATTTTCAAAAACATATATCAAATGTGAATCCTAAAAGTCACTAAATTTACGTAAACCAAAAATTAATTTTAATATAATGTCATAACAAGTTAAACAAAGAAAGATATATATAAAAAGTAAAAAAATGTTACTGATTTTATCTTTTGTATCTTCAGAATAAACTTCTCAATAATCTAAAATTTTTCTCCAATAATTATATTTTAAAAGAGAACCATGATCTCACTGAACAATTGTATTATGTTTCATTCAATTTTTCTATTTTCTAATTACAGTTAAAACATTATATAGTATGTTTGCAAGTAGAAAAAAAGAAAAAACAAAGTAACTTATCATGTTCTTTCAATGATAATGTAGGTTAATATTAAAATTTAAAAATAACTCTAAACTTAATTTGCCAGGCAGTTGTAAAATTTAAATTTGTCAATCATACTTTCAGTTTAAAAAAAAAAAAAGTTTTTCCTTAATTATTAAGTGCTTCAATTATGTGTATTCACAAAAAGCTCAAAAATCTATTCATTATTGTTATAATAAAGCCCATCAAACTCACCTCTGATCATTCCCTTCTTTCTGATCATTATAGTTTTCTAAGAATAAAAATAAATATAACCATTATATTTGTTGTTTGTCTGACAGCTTGTGGCAATAGCATTGTACTGTAATTATATATTGACTTGTTTTCATTATCTAGTTTTTTTTTCTCTTTCAAACTTTATTTAAACTTTTCAAATACATTCAACAGGTTAGCTTATAAGAAAGTTACAAGTGAAATTATTCTCTTTTGACAATACTAACATGGGAATCAAACTGATAATCTTTAAAATTCATGAGTAATGTATTTAAGATGATATTGTAATTAATAGAATAGTCTAATTGGTTAAAGTGATATCTTAAATTCAGTATTCATAAATCTAAACATCCCTGATCCAATTTCCATGCTATTACTCTCACAAGTAAAACTAGAAATATCTGAAGAACAATAATGTTCAAAAGATTGTTGTATATTATTCTATGTGCAATTTAAACCATCAAACATCACATGATCACCATTCTTTATAGATTACCCAAGTTGTTTTTCACAGAGGCAAAACTCTCCATACAGTAATCAATGAATGCAGGAAGGTTTGTGCATATCTAGTGCCTATTCATCCAATATACCCAGACTGTTTCTAGCTTGAGTTGTCATTTTGGACTCAAAGTTTTTTAGTTAGCTAAAACAGTAAAAGGTGGCTACTGGAGGGTTTCATTAAATCCTAAGATCTCGGTGAAGTGCTCTCAGATCCAAGACTCCTCACTGATGAAAGCTACAAGCTAGAAACTAGTTTGGGAATATTGGGTGAGTAGGCACTAGATAGGTATTTTATGCACAAACCTTCCTGCATCCATTGATTAATCTGGTTTGAATTGAGTGGTGCTACTGTATGAAGAATTTTTTCTATATATAATTACTAACAGCTGAATAAGTAAAGTCTGGACTTTTCTAAAACATTTAATAATTAAAACTAGATAATAGAAATAATACAACATATAATATTAAGTACAAATTCATTGTTTGGATTTTTTTCTCTTTTTTTGCACATAAATAAATAAACTAAAAAAGATTATACAACAATAAATATTTTTTTATTTACTACAGAAAAAAAACATCTTTTGACAATATTTTTATTGCTCTCTTCAGGGAAAAGAAAAAGAGGGGAAAAGTTATAGTTAAAAAAAAAGTACATATCACTAACTAAGTATAATTGTAAATATTCACAAGAATATATATTTCACTCAGGAGAAGAGTTAAAACTATTAAAAAAAGCTTTTTTTTTGTATTAAGTAAAAATATTTGTTATTGTATAATAATTTTTGATTTTATTCATACTTCAATCCAATGTTAGCCTAAATTAATAAAATAACTATGTTTGTTTTCATTGATATCTACTTTGCACAAAAAAACTTACTATTATTCAAAAACATCACAACTTTTCTTAACTTTTTTAGCCATCAGCTTTAACATGCATGGCTATAGAAATCTGATTTTTATATCCTTTACATATGTCTATATATCTAAAAAAAAAAAAAAAAAATCATCCAGTGCTATTCAGTAATGAATCTCTTGATTATTGAATTGCCTGCTGTTGATAAATGATCCAAGGGCATAAACCATTAATGAATTCTGACACCAATTATTTTGAAATTAAATGCTGAAATCCTTATAACCTTTATCTTTTTCATAATTACTTGTAATATAATCTTTTTTTCTTTTTCTTAATAAGTGCCTTGAGATTTTTTCTATTTTCTTTTATGTGTTAATGTTAGTGATTCTTCTTTAATTAGTTTGATATAATTAACCCTTATTATTATATATTTAGTATACAAATTGAATAATTGATAATAGTCTTGGCTAACTTCTATAACTTAAAATAAGCATGATTTATCATAGTCTGTTTTGCAGATTTTAATTCCATAGAAATGAGATATTCAGATATTCTAGTAAACTCATTTTTTTCGTCAAAAAAATCTTAACTGGTTAGACTCTTGATTTATTGCACAACTTGTCTGCATCTTTATTGGATATTTGTTAATTAAATTATAATTTGTTCATAAGCATTTTTTTTCAACATACTCAATCAAAAAGGAACTTTATTTTCATAAATTTTGTAAATTCCCTAAAAAGACAACTCTTACTTTTTCCAAGCTAGTTTCCATTTCCAATAATTTTTTTAATATTATTTCTTATCTTTACCTGCATGAATTTTAGAATTTTTTATTCAGTTTTATCAAAAGATCAAAGCTTGACTTAATTGATCATGCTAAATTATGGAATATTATTTCTAAAATTTAATATAGATAAATCAAAAGTTTTGTTTCAATTATTAAAATAACTTCACAATCTCTGACCTTTCAAATTAATTCAGTATACATATGCAAGTTTTTTTTTACCCTATCTTTACTAAATAATTTTCAGCATAATCTTATTTAGATGTTATGTAAAAAATATTGCTTAATAGTTTACTCACTGTGACAATTATTTTTTTTGATATATGAATATAATAAATTCTCCCAATTAGAAATTCACTTAGTAGTTTTCCAAATTAATTAGCTTCTTCAGTTCTGTGTACATATGTAAAATTCCTGGTGCAATGTTACTACTTCATGTTACTTTATCTTTTGGCAATACTTTTAAGGTTAGTCTGATCTTAGCTTCTATTATTGACAGTTCTATTTAGATGACTTCATCAAGTTATTAGATTAATTGTGGCAGGGTCTTTTACAACTTTATTTGATCTATGTTATTTAAGTTATAATCTATCCATTAGCATTTTTCAGAAAAATCACTCAAGTTAGAATTTTCTTTTAATCTTATAAATTCCCTGACAGACAGTTCTCATTTTTACATTATTGTTTTCATTTTCAAAATCTTTGCAAATATTGTTTTAATATGGCTGCTTATTTCTCCTGACTGAAATTTACAATTTCACATTCACTTTTCTCAAAAAATCCACTACTTTTTTTGATTTCATAATAATTATTATTATATCTTCTAACATAAATCTTTCACTCTTATTTATAGTTCATCTTGTTCACCATTAATTACCACCTAAATTCAAAACAATTTCTCATTTCTTAGAATTGTTGCAATTTTCCTGATTATTTTTAGGATGCTGAGCAAACTTGATTATTTTTCAGCTTCATTTAAAATTAACACAATATTTATTAATGTTTTACAATCTGCCCCTGGGTATATGAGTGCTAAAAATGTAATTTATTTGATTCCTGCAAATTCCATTCAGGATGTTTAGGGTGTAGCAAGCATTTTCAAGCTTGCAAATCATATTGGCATTAAAATATAGATTCAATTTGTAAAAACCTACTATCTTTCAACTGTATTATTTCTGCTTTCAAATCCATATTGATTATCAATAAGATCTTTTCATTTTTCAACATTTTGCGCAGTCAATTTTTGTCAATTTCTGGTTTAATCTGTTTAGGTTGTCGGGGTATATTTTTATAATAATGTTAAAGGAGTGGTCTATCTTAGAATTATCATCAATAATTTATAGAATTATATTCAACAGTGTTTGCAATATCTTTCTTGACCATGTACCATACCAAATCTTTATTGTCCTTGACCTGAATATTAATATGTGTATCGTCTTCAGTATGTTTCTTCAATAATTAACCCAAATAATATTACTTTCTTTATTTTTTAAAAATAACATGTAAAATAAAAATTAACTGAAAATTAAGTAGTAGTATAATATATTTCTCTTGTCATTATTTTTCAATTTGTATGACAGATTCAAAATAAACTATTATTGAATTCAAAGTTATTTTTTAATGAATTTAAGTGATAGCAATAAATATTTTTTAATATACAAAACTCCTACCACTCCATCAATTCAGACTAATTGGCAAGAAAAACTTAATCAATTTATAGTATAAATGTAGTTAATAACTTTCTTTTTCAAAAAATATTTTCAATTTTTTTTTTTCATTTATATCAGCAAAGTAGATTTTATCATATTACAATTGCATTTCTTGTATTTAATATTGAAATATCAATACTCTTCTGACTGATCTAAATTAATCTGTGATATTTACCTTCTAGTTAAAAGATGAAAATATACCCATTTATTATTGCTTTTATATGAGGATGAAAACTTAAACAGTATTTAGTTTTATATGTTTGTCAAATTAAACAGACATGTTTGAATTATTTCAGAAATATATTGTAATTAAATCTAGTTAATCAATGATGTTATTTTATTGTTCTTTTATATGAGCACACAAAAAAAGACAAATATAATATGATAATCTTATCCATTCTGAATACTATGTCTTCACTCATGATGGTTGATTGTTTAGCAAAACAAATTATGATAAAATAAATAATGATCTGCATTTCTTAATTAATAATTTAAAAAACAAGGTGTTTTAAATTGGAATATATCAGAAATTATATTTCTTTCATAATTGTAATTCATAAGAAGTTTTAAATGAATTCAATAGTGACATAAGTATTAATAAAAATTTATTGATATTTAAAACTTGTGAGTAAAAATATCTTAAATAATATTCCTTTGATATATCCAAGTACACTTTGTAATATAAACCTATATAAAATGGACTCTCACTTCCATATAATAAGTTTAGTCATGCATTCATATATAACAAAGCATATTATTCAAAGAAGTTATATACAAGATATCATATATAAATTAACTAATTTTGCCTCTTTTAGTTGTATAAAAAAAAATAATAATCTTGAAAATTAATCGATAGTATTTTTTCACTTATATAGATTTATTATTAAGAAAGTATTAAATTTTTACAGAACAAAATCCAACAATAAAAAAATGTCAACTCAATATTAAAAAATTGATCATAAATGTTTACAAATTTAACTATAAAAAGTGGCTAAAAAGTATAGAGTATATATCCTAAATTTGTAATTTCGTTTCCATATTATAAATAAATACAATAATGAGAATACCTAAATAAATGATATATTCATTAAGTGGTAATGATAAACCTATAAATAATTATGAAAATGGATATAGAAGAGGAAAAAAAAACAAATCATTTGAATATTTAATTTTTATTTGATCTATCCCTTAAGAGTAAAATGACATACAAAATGAAATGGACAAAAATAGATATTTATTTGGAGGGAAAAAAAACAAATTTCAGAATATTAGAAAAGAAATTGAATATCAAAAAAAAAAAAAATCTGAATATCATTTTTTTATTATTAAATAAATAAACACACACACACACATTTTTGTCATTGAGAGAAAAAGAAATCTTCAGTCAATCAAATCCAGTTTAAAGCAAACAATATTTTCATATATACATATGGAAAGTGTGTGTGTGGGAATATATATTTTGCTAAAATATACATTTATTATGTGATATATTCATGGATGAAAGCAATTGAATTTTAGCATAAAAAGAATAGATACTACTTGTTTTCCTTAGCATAGATACAGCAATTTCCAATTCAAATGATATGTTGAGGAGGGTGGCTTAGTGCTGTGGAAGGGTGGAAAATTGACTAAGATGTCAAGTGAATTTTGATTTTTGATTTTTTTACATAGACTTAAAAAATGATCTACAAATCATTTTTCGATATTATAATATAAAAAAAAAATTAGAAGGCATGATAACTGTTTTATGATGGACCATTATAAAATTATAAATAAGCATTCGCATCACATAATGAAAATTTTAGGTTCAGATCTAGAATTCGATGGGGGGTATCAAGATATAAACAAATTTTAATTAAATGATGAGTATATACTATGTTTGAAGATAAGTTGAAATAATGAGACAATACCATATTAGATCATGTATTTAACGTTTGATAATTATCAATGATAAACTGACATTGTATTCCACTTTTTAATACGGCATCTAAAATTTATAGCTATATCATAAAATAATGAAGTCCTTTATATCATTAAAATATATAAAATAATAAATAATTAAAAAATTAAAAAGTACAGTAATAATTACTATAAATCTTCAGTGTCAGTCATCAAACACCATAATCCCAAAATTATTTTAAGTTGATATCCTCTGTTAAAATTGTAAATAAATCTTTTTTTAAAAAAAATCTAATTATTATTATACAGAAATCCATATTGAAAAGCAAATCAAAATAAACATTATTTTTTTTAAAAAGTATTCTTTTTTTTTTTTTTAAAGTGTCATAGCAACGGCCGGGACGCGAACCCGGGCAAGTGCAAGGCAGTCGCACTGACCTCTCGACCACCAATGCAAGACAAAAAAGTATTCTTTATTATTATATATGGTGTTTAAATCCAGACTTGAAGCCAAAATATGAAAGCAACTCAAAATAAATTCATATTAAATTTTGTCTATTATTATATAATCAAACTCATATTTGAAGCTCAATCAAAACAATATTAATAGAATATTTAATAAGCCTAAGTTTTATATTAAAATTCAGACAGAATCCAGTTACATAATAAATTTTAAGTTTTCAGATGAGATTTACTGCATGAACATGTTATAATGCCAATTTGTGTTCCCTTCTCTTGTTTTTATAATGAAAATGCTTTAAATTAAAAAACTTTTTCAAAATACTAAAAACAATCTTCATATGAATGATTAATTTATTTTAGCATGTGTCTATGAAGAATGACAGATTCTGGAGCTCAAAATCTATGAATCATGGCCCAGTTCTATCACTTCTGGTGCTTAAATTTCTAATGAACTTCAAAGCAATAAACTTTTTTTTATATAAAAAAAAAAAAGATTTAACAAAAGTAACTTTAAATTAATATTTTAACTGCCTATTTTTTTTTTTTGGCTATTTTTTTTCTTTTTCTTATCAACACTGAATAATATTAATTTAACTTATATCATCATTAGAAATTTCACATCTTTCAAATTGCAATATTTGATGAGATAATCAGTAAATCTCCTGACTTCTGTTTCTAGCACAAGTGATATCATCAACAGCCTGAAAAGTAGTTGACCCTCCTCTAAATCTAGGAGCACAAGTGGATAAATTAAACACCTTCACAACATTTTATTTGATATTAAAGTGTGGAAGTAATTAGTGATATTTAAATTAATGCCTCTTTTGTTTCAGTTTGATGTCACTAAACTCATTTCTAAATAATGTTGTTTCAAATAAGCATTTAAATATGTAAATAATTAATGAAACATCAACTAACTATGTAACAACATTGAATAATGTTAATATAATTGATATCAACTATAGAAATTTTAAAATCTTTCAACTTTTCAGGCTCTGATGATATCAGTTATGACAAAAACTTATGTCCAGCAGAGATCGATTGATATTTTTCATCAAATATTGTCACTTAAATATTATTCAATATTGTTACATAATTATGCTGATGTTTAATTAATTGCTCACATTATGCATACTGTGATGAATGGTCTCATAAAAATACATTGAAAATGTCTTTATAAATTAATAATAATATTTGGAGCAAAAAGAAAAATAACTTCAAATTATGTACTAGCATGCACATTATATACATATTCATACATTTGTAACTGAAAAATAATTAAATAATTCAATTTATTTCTTTTTCTCAATATATATATAGTGAACTGTGTATACGTATAGTTCATGAGTGTTTTGGCATTGGGTGATATCTAAAAGCTAAAATAAATAGAATTTAAAAATCATTCAATGGATGCAATTTCGATTTTTTTTTTTTTTGATACTTACAGTTTAAGGTATTTGTGTTTGAAATGATTTATTTAATTAAAGTTAAAATTGGAAAGAACAGAAATGCATGCAGATTGTTTATCCAGCTAAACAAAAGAAAAAAATTATAAATGCAAGAGATTACAATCAGAAAAAAACATTTTGCGCGATAATTAAAGATGGCTGAAATAATTCATAAAAAAAGACTTTGTAACTAAAAAGTAACAAGGAATATACAAGATTACTAACTTGTATTCCAATAATAAACAAAAGATAAAAATATATGCACAGAAATCTCAAAACTGGTCGAGGTTATAAAAATCAAATAACTTTGTGCAGGAGCATATTGTTCTTATCTGTTTTCTTTTGGCTGATCCTGAATGTTTCACCATCCAGGACCACTCTATGCTGAACAAATTCATCATGCATGAATGGAAATCGGAGCATTTGTGGACACCTATTTTGTCATAAAGAGGTCACTTTAAAAAGCTTTCAAGTCTAGCCTTAAAGTGGACCAGGAAAGAGAAAATGTTGATAGAAGAAATTCCATTGAGCTCTAGATCCAAAGAAATACATGTATGATACAATAATCTACGATGTATGTAAATCTGCATAAATTACCGGTAAGTTACTATTCATCCCTAACTTGTGTTTAATTAAATGTTTGCAAACTAAATTTAACTATAAACTTTACTTATGAATTCCAATTTCCAATAAATAGACATTTTATCCATGGATGAGATGTGAACTATTTAAATTAATTATTTGTTGTACATTATTATCTGGATGAGCATATGTATGTGCTTTCCAATTTATTAGTAATTTATAATTTATCATTTAAATATATTAATTTGTCTTAAATAAAATACTTAACACTAATATCAACTTTTCATTGTACATTATCAATTTTAGTTATTTAGATTTTATTATTAAGTTTAGAGAATTGTATAAACTAGCATTGCCGATATGCTTAATTAAAGTCTGGAGAAAATTCATATAATAAATTAATTAAGTGACTGGAAAGCATAATTCTTGCTCTTACTTTTAGTTGTTTGCTTCATAAGCCTCAAGAAAACATGACAAGAGTTAGGGGTTTAAACCCTGGCACCCTCTTAAATAAGTAAAAACTAACTCGATCAGCAAATTCGAGTTGTAATAAAAATAAAAAAAAGTCAGTTAATCAGGAAATTTAACTATATTCTTGAATCATCTGAATTCCTACTGGAATGGACCATTCTCCTTAATAGTTTAATTAACTAGCACTTTATAGTGCATAATATAAGGTCCAAATCAAAATGTAAAATGCTACAAAATATATATGCATGTGTCTTCAAGTTTAAATCTATAAGAGTTCATTAAATTCCTATATAATAAGTTAACAAGTAATAATTTAAATAAGTTTAATAAGCAGATTTATTAATTGTCTACAATGATAACTGGGCTCTCATTTTTTAAATAACAGCCAGATAACTTATTGTTTTTTAACTGCCAGCTAGTCAATGAACATGTATAAAAGATCTGATTAGCAAAAGAGTCATATTAGTTGAACTTAAATTCAAGAAAGACAACAATAATTTTAACACTATTTCCTAGAAAATAAGTACAGACTTAAAAGTATTACTGGAATTTATTTAAAGAGCATTAGTATAGTAAGCCATAACTTATTAGAACTGAAATGAAACTAATAACAGTTGCCATAATTGCCAATGAGATGTGCTTGCAAACAAAACTCCTCTGCTCCACATGATCCAAAGATTGCCAACAGGCATCTTATTTAGGCTTCAGAAGCCTTAGAAAAATTGCTTGCTGGAAACTAAAACTGATAACCTAAAAAAATTAAATTAGTTTTCATGGAAATTATGTTTCTTGACTACTATATAAGTATCAGCCAACCACATAAAATTCACCCAAGCTTTGGTAATCCAAAGAATCTGGTTCATCAAGTTCTTTAATCAAATATCATAAATCTATCACATTATGTTCTAAAATTTCAATTGCATTTATAATTTTTAAAATATTATAAATATTATGGAGTACATATTTAAAAAGACATTAACAATTAATCTTACTGCTATACTTTTCTGTTTACTATTACAATTGAATTTGCTAACATATTTTTAAAAGTAAAGCATATTTGAATAAAATCAAATTATAATAATGTATATTTTGGTTTTTTAATAATTAGTATATAATGATAGTGCAAAAATAATTATAAATATTTAAATAAACTGTAAAAATAAGGTAACTTTTTGGCTGATTGCTAATTGCTTTCTACTAATCAGTGTCCTAGCAGGCATGGTTTATTTTACCTATAGACAGACTTCTATCTTCAGATTTTTTTAAATTAATAAATCAATACAATTTCTGAAAAAGCATCAAAACTGTGGACAGCTGTAGGAGAACAAAGGAAAGTTGAGAAAATTCATCAGCACTCTCTCCAAAAATCTCCAGCATTAGCAATAAAAAATTAAAAAATTGTAATCTTATTTGCATATATACATTACCTTTTATACCATCTGTCTATTAATAAATTATATTTTAAATATTTATTGGTTATAGATCTTTATTTATTTATTAAAAAATTGCTCTCCAATTTGAATTCAATGTGACTTCCATATTTTATCTTTTACCATCATAAATATTAAATTTTACTATTACTAATATAATATTTGATTACAAGTATAATTTATATACTTGAAATTTAGATGTAATTGCATATATTGGAGATTACTTATCTTTTTCATGTGTGGTCATGTGTGTATCGGTTGTATAAGATAGAGGGGATAGCTGAAGGGAGCCTGAAAGTTTGTGCTCAAATCCCCTATAATTACATTACTAATATATTACATTTTGAATACCGTCTCTCAAATTCCCTATAGAGACAATATTTGATTTAGGCAGTAAGACCTACTTAAATAACTTACAAACATTAATTAGTCTAGTAATTAGCACAATCTTTAATAATGTACATACATGTTTAAATATCCATGTTTTAACAGCATAATATCTCATTTTATAACTTTGATTACTATTCAAAGTTAACAGCAACAAACTTCAGAGTCACAGTCTTCTCTCATTCTCATCTTGAATATATTCATTTAACCACAATACAATCAATTACTTTATTTCATCTCCAAACTGATATTTTTAGTTAGTTGCTAGAATGCATTACTAACATTCAGATACTACATTATAAATCTTCCTTTATTAAATTTAATTCCTTTATTTATTTATTGTGCAATTTATTTCTCCAATCTTCATGTCCTTTTCTAACTTGACTAAACTTTTTCTCTCTCTAAATAATATAGCTTATATAAAAATATCATTACAATATATATAATATTGTAAAATTCCTTAATCTATTTTTTTCATTTTAAATTTTATTTTTATTGAATCCACATAAGTAAATAAATAGTCAATTATTTTTTACCTATGATTTGACACTTTTTGGTCATTGACAAATTGATCTAAAATATATCTAATAAAAAATATAAAATTAAAGAAAAATCTAAATTTATCAGCAAAATAAAATGTCTATTTTCTATGTTAAACAACAAAGCCCATTTATTTACATCTTTTTTGTTGTTTTAACTTCCATTTTTCTTTAATAATTTAATGTTCAATTCTTATATATATCTTAAAGTAATCAAGTCTCTAATTGATTAATTAAAAGACTTTACGTGTAAAAAAGAAATTATTTTAAATCAAATAAATAAAAGGGAAATATAGATTGTTTTAATAAGTTTATATTCATAATTAAGATTAAATAATTAAAGGTTTATAAAAGGAATTGAAAATTAAATTGTTAAATATACAAAGAAATATGAGTTTACACATCTAATTCAAAATATGGGTTTGATTTTGGGAAATAAATTTATATACAGAAGGCATTTTTCATTAATTTCATTTTTTTCAATTTGGTATATTTTAATTTATCTTGACAATGATTATGACTATGTTATAATGGTCAAAACACATAAAAAATAATAAATTCAGTAATAATTACACAATAGTGACAAAAAAACAATGAATAAAAAGTTTTATGGATTATTTATAAAACATAATTAAATTTTAAAATATGGAATTGAGAGTTTTAAATTTAAAAAAGAAATTATATCTCAATATCCTTATGTCTTTAAATTAATAATTTGCATTTTAGCATAAAATTTCACATATAAAATAATATATTTTTATATTATTTTACAACCATCTATATATGTACATGATTTTAGAGTAGACTGATATAGACTGAATTACTGCTGCCAATATATATTTTTAATGCAAACTTATTAATGTCACATGATGCTTTATTTTTGGTATACTATATAGGTTCACCATTTATAAATTGTATCTGTGAATTCAATAATTTACAATTTAAAAAAATATTTAATAAAAAATGAAACCATTAAATAAATAACAAAAATTCTGAATTATTTTTTTTTAATTATTGTGCACAGTGATTGCAAATCATTAATGTAAATAACAATAATAGATTTCATCCATTCCCTCTCATTATAAATATGTTTTTTTTTACTCATTCAATCTGTATTAAAATTTAAATAACATTAATTTTAGGTATTCTTAAAAATTTTGTTTCACTGCATATTCTTTAAATATATAAACTGCATATGATGAAATGACAGTTTTAAGTACCTCTAAAATATTATATATGGAAAAAAAAATGAAATTGAATTAATAATACTAAGTGGTGTATATAATAAATATATATATATATATTAATTTTTAATTAAGTTTGAAATTTATATAAAGACTTAAAATATGATAATCTCCAATAAATGATAATTTGAGATGACAATATTTAGAAAGCAAAAAATTTAATACATGCACATTGATGATATTAATTGTATTATTTAGATTTATTTTAGTAACATACTAAAAACATAAACCTTTAAATGCTAGTACTCTTATTTTTATATAGAAAATTATATTTTAAAAAATATTACAATAATTAAAATAACAAATTAAACAATTTATTTCTATTTATTAGCTTGTTTAATTCAATGATTTTTTTTTATATCTCTAACAAAGTTCATATGTATTAATTAAGTATAATAATATATCATTACTCTGATCAACTTGTAACTCTGAAGGCTCTAATTTTAGTAAAAAAAAATCTAGAAATTTGAATCCAATACAAAGCGGAATTTTAAATTAAAAATTATGAGACTTTTTTCTTTTTTATGTTTTCAACTGAATTATTGGAATAAGATAGAAAAGACAAAACAGGCACTACATTGCAATTAGGCTTATTAATTTATAGGATTACTGAACTTCTTTTTTGTTTAACTTTATTTTTAAAAGTGAACATGCACATAAAATTTGCATTTTCCATAAATTTTGATGTTGTGACAAGACTTGGAACTAAATATAATAGATGAGGAGTCTACTATATAGCTTTATGCAATGAAAACAATTTTCTCTATTTATTCTATCCCTCAGTAATCTATTGGAAGGTGTCAACTGTATAATCAACTTGATAATGATCACTTTCTCAGTTTAGTTTTTAACTATTCTCATTTTCATTAAACAGCATCTCACTTCTATTCTATTCAAGAATATAATCTGAGATTCAAATCATCCTAAGGTTTTGAACTCAAACCAATTTATTTGTATAATTACATAACTAGTCATTAATCCAGAAATTATATATCTCAGTTTTACATTAAAAAGATATCCATTAACTTTTAGCAAGAATAGTATGTACCAAAGACTTTCACTGTCTACTTTCAATAATTGTATTAATAATATATTCTACTTGTTCCATAATCATTTATCAATCAAAGATATTAAATAATAGCACTAAATCCAAACTTCCAGATTATTTTTTTAATTATGGATTAACTTAAGTGAGGTTTAAATCTGCATTCTTATATCTAGCACTATCTTCATTTTTTTATATATTACTCTTGCTTAATATCATATCTATATAGTTTTACAAGCAAGTTATTTTGGGATTAAATTATTAAAGAATTTTGGATTGAATCTTAAGTTACTGGCTAAGATAGTACAAAAGAAGTAAAACTGGCTGCTAGATGTATACATCCAATTCTGCTTGTTACTGAAAGATACTTCTGAGTTTTCAAGTAAACCAAGATAGCAGCCCATATTTTTGATAAATCTACATTTTTGGTGTCCCCGAAAAATATTTACAAAAAATTTCTGCTAGGAAATGTATTTAATATTTACATTTTGTTTTTTATTAGTGTTATTTTAAAAAAAGAAATCATTGTGGAAAAATTAATTACAATATTTACAGTTTATTTTCTTTTTTTCTTTTTTTTTGGATTAACTTATTAACAGAAAAATAAATATATATATATACAATATTTACACTTTATTCGTGTTGGTGCGTGCAATCATACTGCGACCATTAATGTACAATTTTCAGGAAGTCAGGATCCTATACTTTTGGAAACAGTCCACTGCATCATGTTCTGTGACAGGAAGGTCCCAAATTTTTACCATTATGATAATTTACCAAAAAACTACTGATAAAAAAACACAAGCTGAACTGAACCAAAGTATGATAACATTAAGAGCATCTCATCCCTTCCCACGTTATAAGAAAAAAAAATTGAAATAAAGCTTCATAATGAAATTTATTAATTTATTTATTTTTAATTTAACAACTATCATATCTTTGGTAGATTATAGGCACTCAAGAACATACATTCATCAAAAATACAAGCTGCCATTTTGGTTTACTTGAAAACTCTCAGTACTGTCCCAAATAACCAGAAACTAAACTGAGGGATATAGTATCTACTAGTGTCTAATGATTATTCAAACTTTGTAATATATTAAATAAAATAAAAATATTGTTCCTAAATATGCTAATATTTAAATTTGTAATAATTAAATAATCGTTTGTTTTAGTAAATGTAACAAAATATATGCATACTTATATATATGCTTTGATAAAATAAATCTAACATAAAATACAAATATATTTTAGCCTAATGCATTTTTGGTGCAGAGTCCCATAACCATGGCTATTATTAAATACACAAAAAATTGCTTTTAAAAATTCACTTTATGTAATCCAATAAATACTTAATTGGACACTATTTGATTTTTTATTTCTCACATTAACATAATTAGCAATGTGCCATGTCTCTATTTTCCTCTTTCATCTTGCTCCACACAACCAATTTACCTCTGTAGATCAAGCACATGTCCATATTCCTTTTCATGATCTAAAAATTCAGCCATATATGTGCAGAATTTTGCTTTTCTATTATATAAATATTTATCTTGCCTTATTCTCATAATATAAGCTTGATATTCACTTTAACATATAGCTGAACATCCCAGGCTATTGTGCTAAATAATGTACACAATTTGCGAAAATTCTGCTTTATGAATGTTATCATTTATATTATTTATCAATCTATTTAAATTAGCTGATGTTCTGAAGCCAATATTAAAATTTTGATTACAATTTTTTTTTTTTTTTGTTTTTGTTGCAATACAAGGAATATATGGCATAGTAAACTAAAGCTTATTATTTTCTATACTTTCAATTTTCTATCTCATCTTATAATTAAAAATGTTAATTAATTCACAAAGGATTGAATACCAGATGGGATTGGAAGTTTGAGATATACAAAATAGTTATTAAGCAATTGAGATTAGAGGGACCATACATCCACATTCCCAAATCCTAATGGCTTATGCATAAACTTATTGAATTTGGGAATTTGTCTAATCAGAATTACTGCCTATGTTAAATATAAATCTGATAAAAAGTATAACACTGATATTTAAATAACTGGTTTAGTTAAAATTTATACAATAAAAACAACTGTTATAAATTAATTAAAAATTTTAATTATAAAATGGAAAATTGAAAATATAAAAAATAATAAATTGCTATGCCATATATTTCTTGTATTGCATCAAAAATAGATATAAAAAATGTAATTAAAACTTTAATGCATGCTGGCTTATTTAAACAGGTTGATAAACAATACAAAAGATAAAATGGTTGTTTTACAATAGCGTGTTGAAAACGCCGGAGGGTGTTATTTCTATGATAGCGCACAGGAATATGCCGTTTAGATGGCCTCCGCCGCTATCGAACGTTCTATTTCTAATGCGTAAGCCTAGAAATAGTCCGTTGATATGGGGGAGGGGTGCCGGCTGCTGTGTTTATTTCTATGCTAATGCACAGAAACATGACATTTAGCCAATCTGCCGCAGAAGCTATCGTGTCAGCTTACAGCTCAGACTTGTGCTAAGCATTTTGGATGTGCGATCACATTTCACTTTTGGCTACAGTATTGTCTGAAGGTGGTTGGAATTCCGATTGTCAAAACTATTTTAATATTCATTAAGACCACCTCCCTCTCTATCTCCCATGTTTTAGGAAGGTCTCATAACAATTATGAGCAGAGTCTCATGCTTCCCTAGCCCCCATTTCCTACTGAAAAAATGGGCCAAGGGTAGGCAAAAGCGCAATTCCTATCAAATCACGCTCTAAGTCACGTTTCGTGCGAGAACAATGAGCTGAATCAAATGGCTGAAATAGGAAAACTTTCCAAATGTCAAAGAAAGAAGGATTCTTCTCTGACTGCTGGAACTGGCTTATCAAACAAAACAGCTTGAAGCTGCATGCCTGCTGTTATTTTTTTCCTGAAGAGCCCAAAAAGTTGCTTTTAATTGCCATATAGATTGATGTTTTGGGGAATTACCGTCAAAACTTTGTCAACCTTCGAGTTGTTGGCGTTCCGTTCTGTTAGCAATTAGAAACACCCTCCCCCACCCCTTTTTCCCCCTCTCCCAAAGTTGGACTTTGGCTTGTAAATGTTACCATTAAATGGACAATAGATTTATTTATAATTTATAAAAATAAAACAAACAAACAAACCAAAAAAAAAAAAAGAAGAATCAGCTGATTTTTTTGTCGTACAATACCGAACCGAAAATATAAGGGTTTAATGAGAAGAACAAACAAAAAATTGGTAACTATTTTTTAAAATTCATTTTTAATTGATGTTTTTTTTTTGGGGGGGGGGTCCAAAATCGATTTGATAGCCGCCGTACCTTTTAAATGTGATAAATAACAACAACAAAAAACAAAAAAAATACATAGACCAAAAAAAAAAAAAAACCCGGTCCCTTTGAAAATATAAATAATGAAAAGAATAAAAAAAATTAAGTACTTTTTTGTAAATTCATTTATTTGTAATTTTTTTTATGCATTTGCTTTTTTTTGGTTGTGTTTAAAAAATTTGATTTGATATTACTTTTATAAATGTGATAAACAAAAAAAACCAAAGCAAAAAAAAAAAAAAGAAACCCAGCCCCGGCAACATTATATTTATCTTTGTTTACAAACCAACCATGTCCTCTGGCGGTTTCAACATGCTATTATAAAACAACCAATAAAATTCATAAAGCAGAGTTTCTGCAAATTGCATAGGCTGTTCAATGCAATGGCTTGGGATGTTCAGCTATATTTTTTTACAGTGAATCCATACATAATATTAAAATGAGAATAAGGCATCTAGAGTGAAGCAAAATTCTGCATGTGTCTGAATTTTTGTATCCCAAAAAGGAGCATGGTTATGTTTGAGCTGCAGAATTAAGCTGATTTGTGTGAAGTGAAATGACCGAAAGATGAAAATAAAAGGCATAAATACATTACTAATTATGATACTATAATAGATTAAAGATAAACAAGTGTTCAATTAATTAATTATTGGAATTTATAAAATAAATTTTCAATAAGATAGCACTGACTTTAATATAATTAAAGCAGTTTTTTTTGTGTGTGTATATTTAGTAATAGACACGATTATGATGCTCTGCACCAAAAATGCATTAAGCTAAATTACATTTGTACTTTGTTACATTTATTGTTTATTTCATCAAAGCACATACTTTGTAATAAAATGAAATATGTTGTCATAAATATTTAAATTAATAATGATTTAATAATTAATTAAAAAATATTCTGAGTATTGTTTCATACAATACAATATTTGCTATCTAGAAAAGTTAATAGAGGATATACTGAGAAATTTTTCAATTAATAAAAAACATTCATCAAAATGGAAAGGGAAAACTAATTAAAGATAAATTTAATTAGTGAATTAAACAATTAAATCAGGATATCCAAATTTTACAGAACAATAATATCCCCAAAGTTACAAAAATTTAAAATAGAGAGACAGAAGGGAATTTCTTATGTAATAGGTTACTTCAACATTATTAAAAGCAGCAGGTCATTATGTGAAGCCTGATCCAGGAAGTTTGCTTGAATATGCAAAAATTTAGGTGTAAATTGTGATTTTTCTATATATATACTTATATAATGCCTAGTTATGCATATAAATAATTTATCTATGTTTGATATTTAAGAATAACCTATTATATATCATATTTGTATATTATGTATATATTATTTTATTTTTATTAAGTGTGGTTTATAAATCAACAAAAGTGTTTTAATTAAATCTACCCTTTTTTTTCCACATATCTACCAATTAACATGAAATTATATTTGGCCAGGCTTTGCAATTAAATGTATAAAAATAACCAGACTGGATATTACAAAATCAGATCTTTATATTTGTGTATGAATTCTTTATTCACAATTAACAGAAAACTAAAAACTCCACGAACAGTTTATCGTGGAACATTTAATATAAAAATAAAATAACAGAATCATCAAATGTCAAATGAATATAAAAAAATTTAAAAAAATCGAAAGAAAAAAGTAACTGTGCAAATTAAAAAAAAACACATAAAACATCTAATAATAATAACCATATAAATCAAAGATGATTTGTCTAAATGTTCCCAGATACTAATAAATCATTCAATATTCAATCTTTTGCATCTCTTTTTCCTCATATCTTTATATATTGTACTGTAAAATAATTTTTTTTTTTTTTTTTTAAAAAAAAAAAAGGGGGGGAGGAGAGAAAAATTTTAATTCATGTAAAATTATTTTTCAAAATAATAATAATAATAATACGTACATTAAATTAATAAAAAAAAAAGTAACTGCAAATTTAAAAAAACAAAACAGACAACATCTAATAATAATAATCATATAAATCAATGATGATTTGTCTAAATGCTCCCAGATACTAATAAATCATTCAATATTT
Organism: Epiperipatus broadwayi; assembly: GCA_028023455.1. Lineage (NCBI taxonomy): Eukaryota > Metazoa > Onychophora > Udeonychophora > Euonychophora > Peripatidae > Epiperipatus > Epiperipatus broadwayi. The sequence continues at coordinate 2,276,195 of JAQFVV010006204.1, forward strand.
AATCTTTTGCATCTCTTTTTCCTCATATTTTTATATATTGTACAGCAAAATAAATATTTTTAAAGGGGGGAGGGATTTTAATTCAAGTAAAATTATTTTTTTAAAAATAATAATAATAATAATACATTAAATTAATTATAAAAATGATTTGTGGAGAATTAGCATAATAAATATCAATTTGTTTCATGAGGGAGAGAAAAAAACGTATATACTAATTTGATTACTATTATTGTAAATGAATGTCATTAGTAATCTCTTCCTCATAATTAAATGTATTTAATAAGAATTTGTAAACAACATTAATAAGATTCATTCATTACAGCCACATATGAAAATAATTTATTCAATCAGAAACTGAATATGCATAACATATATAAATATATTCACTTTAACACACTTAAAACATTTTACATTTATAATGTGTTTTATTTAGGGAAAGGCAAACAAGGGACAACCAGGACCAATGATGCACACACAAAAAAAGGCAAAAATAATCATGACATCTCACCCATCAACAACAAAATTTGCAACAAATTATTTTGTTTTTTAATGTCAGTTCATCAACGCTGCGTTATAATTTTATCATAATGGTAAAATAATATATTGGAGAGCTAAAGGTTACTCGTTTAAGAGTCAACATGTCATTTCCAGTGTCTGAACATAGCATGACTTCCCGAATAACAATTTATTTTTTCAAGAAAAAAAAATCTAAGCCAATTTAAAAGTTCATCTGGCCCAGACTTAAACCCCAGGCTATTAAAGTTGTGGCAGGTGGGTCCACTAATCACTATGCAATGAAGTCTTTCAAGAGACATATTGCTATGCATTGATACAACATTTATTTGAATAACAAATATTAAACTGAATTTGATAATATAATAACTCATAAATTTATAATAATAAAAACATGCCAGAGGCAGACTTAGTATTCAAAAATAAATAAAAACATAATTTACTTTTAATATCTACAATAGACTTAATTTAGTTTTTAAGAGACAATCTTTTTAAGAATAATGTTATATAATAGCCTTTTAATTAATCATAGGCACTTTTTTGTTTATTTAAATTTTATTTATACTGACAATATATTTATATAATTCTAACATCTTACTTTATATATTTAGATTATCCTTTCCATGATTTTTATATATATAATACCTATAAAAGTTTGTTATAATATATGATAGTCAATATTTTTGAAATATATACATTCTCATGGCTGTTCTTTCTGCATCTACTTATATATGTATAAATAAAAAGTGAATCAGCCTTTTAAATAGCCCCATAAAGCTATCTTCAACAGTCCTTTATGGAAACAATAAAAAAAAAGATAGCAGGTTTGTCAATTACCAAGTAATGGATTTGTGTAGATTTTTATCCTCTAATTACAAATACCTGGTAACCCATTTACTAATCAATATTGAATGATCTGCCAAACTAGCTATGAGTTACCTATCTAAACCTATTTTAAAAAATTCAAATTTATTTAATCTAGATCTGAATGCAATTCATAGGTATAGCAGGACGATGCATAATGGTAACTACTATATATGTGAGTGTGGGCGTGTGTGTGCCACAAGGTCTTGAAGTAAAATAGAGCAGGAGAGAGTACTAAATATACAATAATGAAAAAAAACTCTGAGAATGATCTAAATATAAGTAGGTGAAAACATTGAAATATAAAAATAATTTTCCAGTGATTACAAATTAAAAATTATAGGGAAAAAGTTCATATGATGAAATTATATATCAGCAATAATTAATAATATTGGAAGCTAAAAGAATTCATAGTTTATAGCAGATAAAGAAAAAATAAGGATTAATGGGAGCTTTGTAGTGTAGGAGTTAATATATTTCTTTACTATACCCATGACAGATCATGACCTATCTAGCCATCTAATAGTGTTTGATAAACTGGAGTTCAGCTATTCTTTAGCTAAATGATAAAGTTCATGGGACAAACTAGTCAGATAAATGTTGATGGACATGTCTACAAAAATGAAAATACAATTGTAATATAATGTGACATTTACAATAATGGGGAAATGTCATACTCTTATGGATTCTAAGCCTAATATTCCTTTTAGTAAAAAGATTAATGAAGAAATGACTGGTTAAACTATTAAAATTTGGTCTATTCTGATAAAATGGAGTTTATGTATTTACTATAAAAATATAAACTCTCAAATAAAATTCCTACAAAATTCCTATATGTATAATCATCAGTCCATTATTATTTTGCAATAATATAAATGCATTATGAAGATTTTAGACAAAGCTAGCCATTCTTTTCCACCCTGCTCCAAAATTAGTTCTTTCCTAAAATACTTATAATTTAGTACAATATTTGCTTGAAAATTATCTTAATCCATTCAATTATTCGTTTTTCTTGGATTTTGTATTGCTGTATGCTGGGTCCATTTCCATTTATTTATACTGTACAATCAATTACATTGGTTTAAACTCAAATCAACTATTTATTTTTCTATATTTATTATTATTAATTTATTAAAGAACTAGTTATATATAAATGTATGAGGGTTCTTCAATAAAAAAATTTCTCCAATCTTAAAGATTAGCAAAACATTATTGAAAAATGGAAATTTAGTAGCCACAATAGTCAATTACTTCTCTACATAATGAACATCAATAATGAAGCATTTATCCAAATAATGAATCAACTTTTCAAATCTGTAAAAAGCTTAAAGAGTTTTCTACAATAAAAGTTTCAATCTTCAATACTTGTAAACATTTATATTCATCATACTGTCAACTCTAATAGCAAATCTATCATTTATTGAAAAAAAAAATTTTGTTGTTGTTCTTATATTTAAAACATATCTACACAATCTTTCTGAATCAAAATTCCTAATATATATATATTTTACTCTTTTCTTCATAGATCTATCCATTTTGTCTATAGAGTCCTGCAGTATTGAAACTTTTCATCTCTTACAATAATTTTAATATTCTATACAAAGACATATATTTTCTAATAATAAATCAATGATATAATATAAAATATCTTTATATAACAGCAATAATATATATATATAATAATAATCATACACAAAAAAAAAACCTCCCAAATATTAATTTTTGCCCTTTTAGATGTGCTTCAACTAATTTATAATTATGAACTATATTGCAAACATAGACACATCTATCTCTTTTTTATATATAAAATTACCAATAACCTGTTAAAACCATGCAATATTTTAAAACATAAAAAAAAAAAACCTTTATAAATGTATATCACAAAACCTTTCATTCATTTATCATTTAACTAATTATTAGTCAAATTAATTGATGTTTTATATATATTCATACAATTATTTTTGTTATAATTAATGTAATTTGTTTCTAACTTATAATACCTTCAGTTAGTTGGTGATGATTAAATTGTTATTATCTATTCTGGTAATCTAAATCATCACCAAAACAGTTTCCATTTGTTTTCTCTGACCATAACAACTTTTCTTAACCTCACTTGCACTATAAATACTCAATGTCTTAATATATATATATATTGTTTTATATATATATTATGTCTTAATATATCTTATCATTTAACAAATTGATTACAGATATAATGTTTAAAAATCCAACATTTTTTATATATACACTTAAAGTATAAAATTATTCACAGATCAACTAAGTTAATATATTATAAAATTTACAAGTCAAAATCTTTACATATTTAAGTCATGATTTATTCATGAACTAATTATAATTAGTAAAAAGTATACTTAACATTCAGAAAATATTTACTTATATACATTTTTTTATAATATGTGTGCACATGGACACATATATGAGAGGGTACCCAAAAATAACGAATCATTCTCTGGTAGTCATTCCTGTTGTGGTATATACTTCTGCTTTTAGATGCCTCTTGCAGTGACACTTCTGCATCAATCTGCCAAATGACATGGATCAAGTGAAATCATGGACCATGTAGCACATTTTTTTATTAAGTGTATTTTGCATATTTGTCAATTTTTGTAATTGTTTGAAAAGTTGGAACACCATGAAATTCTGTTTTCTTTTAGGGAAAATAGTTATGATGCTTGAAGCAGTTTACAAGCAAGTTGTTCTGGAAAAAGCACAAGTTTACAAATGCTTTAATGGAAGTGCTAAATTTGCCATGTCCCAAAAAAGCATGTAAAGTTCGATGTCAAGATGATACTGATTTTTTTAAATGCAAACAGCATTGCTCATTCGGAATTTGTTTATAATGATTGGGCATTTAAAACCTACAAGTTCTGAAACTTCTGTGTGATGTGGTAAAATGTAAACATCCCATTTTGTGACAAAGTGAGAAGTTCAATCTTCTCCATGACAATGCACTAGCACACAAAGCTTCAGTGTAAAACAATTTTTAATTAAATTTAGCATGATCCAGTTTATCCATCAATCATATTAACTTAATCTCACTCAATGCAACTTCTTTTTATTTCCTCGAATAAAATGTGCCTCTTTTTTTTTTTGGCCAACTTATGAAAAAAAAAAAAAATGATGGAGGTGTTACATCTCTTTCCAAGAATGCCCAGACTACTTCAAAATGTGAAAAGCATGTTTTGACTAGTGCATTGCATTAAATGGACAATATTTTGAAAGGGATTCAATTTGTAATACCTAAAAATAAATACACAATTTTTTATTACAAAATTTCCGTTATTTTTGGGTATCCTCTCATATAATCACTTTTGCTATATATTGCATTCATACTAGGCGAGTCCTCGGGGCCACCCGCGAGATTTAAATCAAGAATATTATGCCCCTGCCCTCTTCGTATATTTCGAGACTAACCCACGAACCAACACACTATCTGAGACACGCATAGATATTTTCCCCCCCTCCCAGCATCAGCGGGTCATGGACAAAACCCCTGCGATAAATAGTTAAATGCAAAAATACTTAGAAATGTTTTTGGCGTGAAGAAACAAAGCATTAAAAGATAACTAACCCTTTTAGTGAAATAAATATCTTTAATAAATGACATTTGAAATATTATTAATAATTTAATGGCCTTCCTTTCCCCAAATTTCTAAATAACTAATGAGACAATGAAAACCCGATTAATATACTTGAGGTCTAAATCTTTCCTTCCCAGTTTTATTAAACATTGTCAACTCGAATCTGCTCGATAATGTGTAATAATAAAAATTTCCCAAAACAGTTTCTAATTGCTTTGCACTAAAACAGAGTTTAAAACCATTTAAGATGTATATCGCTAAATCTGACATAGAGCTAATGGCGAACAAAAGAAGCGTTACGAGGAGATCAAATGGCAAACAACAAAACAGAAAAAAAAACTAAATTTTACAAGTATGAATAAAACTGGAAAGGGATTTTATATGAACAATTAACTAATAAACTTAACCGCAATGAAATTAAAATATTTACACATGGGAGTAATGAAGAATAGCGAAGAAAAGGGGTTAAATATCTAAGTAGATGATCACATATACATATATCTAACTAGTCTAATAAAAATAGTTACATTATAAATATCATTAAGCAAACATTTCATAAATATTCAAGAAAGCAATTATAAAAAGTATGGACAAAAAGGGTAGCATAATGAATAGTTCATGAGGAGAGATATGATTACCGTCCTTATTCCTTGGTCATGTTCCATCGACGGGCGTAGCTTGATCCGTCTGATGAGATGTGTTCGACCGGACAAGGAAAGTGGAAATCAGTAGCATGGTTTCACTAAAAGTCCTCCAGACACGGCACAGAGTTCAGATGACGATTGAGTAAATACTACGGCATTTTTCTGGTATTGAGGAACCCCGGCGATAGGCAAAGCTATTTATTTGCCTAGCCGAGCATATTAGAATCCATCATACTTATACGATTTTTAGCTTGAGCAGGTTCAAACTTCATGATTTGTAGACGATAATTGTAGACTTTTTGAAATAAAATCACAAACAAAATCTGACAGAGTTCTCCTAAGAGAAATCTGAATGCACCTTGCAATAGCAGATCTGAATGAAACTTGCAATAGCAAAATCTGAATGCCTTGCAAGCACAAAATCTGATATCACTCTTCCAATAGCAAAATCTGAATGAATCTCCTCTTTTGTTCTCTCCCTTTTATAACTTTTTTTCTTAGCTACCTTCTATTGTTTGTATGATCTGAGATCTTGATAAGCCTCCCCATGCTCCTTTGTTTCAAAATAACATTTTCTAAAACTAACTTTTACTTTTTTACTCTAGATTTCTTTCTTTAAAGTTTGAATTCTATTAATTAAAAAGAAAGAAAGAGAAGGCCATCTTTAATTAGACTTGAATGGCTCACTAATCAAAACTATACATTCTTTTAGAAAATGTTGGCGGGCTTATCTCAAAATCAAATCATACTAAATATTTTAACAAAATTTTAACAACAATATATTATTATTTTTTATAGTAGAATAAGCATTTTATTTCAGCAGAATCTTGCATTAACTCATATCTATACGCTAGATGTATATATATGTTTGACTAATAGGTTAAGCAATTTTTATTAATAGAATGAAATTTATTTAAAACAAGATATTTAAATGTAATACACATTTGATAAGCATAATTATTTTTAACTCTAATGCAAAACCCTGCTGATATTGAACTATAAACTTAATTCAGGTCTACAATACTAATTAAGTTTATAGGAAGATGTGAAGCATGGATCGGGCTTCAGATCCATTGCTTCAATATATATATACAATAATAAATCTAAACATATTATTTTTCTAATTTATTTTATTTCATTCAAATAATTATTATCATGGCATTAATGATTTTAATTCAGAGTTCAAATTATCTTACATATATATATTTCATCATAAGAAAAATATACAATTTCAGCAAATTACAAAAAAAAAAAAAATTGTAAAATTTATGAGAATATATATATATTGTACAGATCAAAAAAATATTTAAAAAATTATTTAGTAGAGAATATATATGTATAGATTATTATTTAATGACTGTGGCCACAAATAATAATAAAAAAATTCAACTTAAGATTCAAAAAAGGAATGAAATTAGGTTTCATTTAGGTGTTACACATACATGCACATCAAAAAGGATATTAAATATTCATCATTGTCTACTTCTATATAAATGTAAATTTTATGTAATTAATATAAGGGCTATTTATATCATAGGGAAGCTTATAGTTGCTTTCTCTCAACCAGTTTGATTTTCTTATTGATAAAACTATGATTAATTATCACCAATATCAAACTATATTATTGCTGCCCAAAGAATATGTGGATTCATTCTATTCTTTTGCAAAGACTTTATCTTGTGTTGGAAATGAAAGTATTCGTTTATTATTAAGATTCATAAAGCGCATGTATATTAGCTTGAAATGCTGATCTTTAGTTTATCATAAACAGATCAAGTAAAAGCAAAATAAAATAAAAAAACAACCTAAAAAAAACATTTAAATTGTGCAAATTATCATATCTGCAACTTGTTATGGATGTAAAAGTTGATTACTGAAGAAGAATTTTGAGAATACCATGAACAATTTACAAAGATGAATATAATAAATATTTGATTTGTCAAGCATTGGTGGTCGAAGCAGTTGTCCCGGGTTAGCAGGTTTGCATCCCGGCTGATTCTATAAATAAATAAATATTTGATTAGATCTTAATTTTATCTTGAAGTATAAATTTTTAGTTTCAATTTGTTTTACTTTAACACTATTATAAAATGATCTATTTTATTAATAAAATATATATTGCTTGGAAATGTAATGGTCAAAAAAAGAATGATGACAATGAGAGAAATAGATCATCATTAAACTAATGGATGTACTTTTAAATTAGTCTGAAAACCCAATGTGATTTCACCCTACTGTATGGAATCAATGCTGTTTGACTATATATAATAATAGTATTTAAATATAAGTAAAAATGTATTTAAAAATTAATAATTAAAGTTTGCAATTGCTATCTTTTTAAAAAAAAAAAAAAAACATGAATTAAAGAGAATGGTTAGACAAACTAAAAAAACAGAAAAATGGGAACTAGCATCAGTTATTAATTTATAGATATTTATTGAACTGTATTTTTGTTTTTTTAATTTTAGAGTCTAACATCAGTTTGAAATTCTGAAGTCTCCTTCTAAAAGTTTTTAGAATCCTAAATGGAAAAAAAAAAACCATTAATTTACTTGACAAATGTTTTCAATAGAAAAATTTAGCTTATGTCAGAAAACAGAATTCAGTTCTCTTATCTATTTTATTTAATATATTCATCAGTGATCTTCTAGAAATAGAAAATTCAATTATGCTGATGACATTGTTTCGATTTTAAAAAGAAATTCTTCCCAAAAAAAACATTTTCTTAATAATGATTTGAAAGGTTGGAAAGTCCTTTTCAAAGATTAGACATTATTCCTAATCTCATTAGACAGCAATATTTCATCTACATAAGTGAAAAAAATTTTGTAAAATGAATATAACTTTCTACAACAAAAGATCTAAAATTTCAAGGAACATCTTCCTTGGATAGATAGTTGGCAAGAATTGGGATTATAATGCAAATATTTAAGAAAAGTTTTCTTAGCACTAGCATTTTCTACTGCTAAATATTTGGAAAAAAAGTGCTCACACTAACTTCTGGATATACAATTGAATACGACCATGAAAAATATTACTGACATAATCAACTCCATCCTCTAACAATTGCTCCCTGTTCTTTTACATATTTCTTTGTCAATTATTAGAAGACAAGTTACCTCACAGAAATATATAAAAAGCTATTAAGTAAAACTTATTACTAATCCAAAATGTAGTTTCAAAAAAATAAAATAATAAGTCTTGAACTGAAATCCTCTTTTTAGATGCTTGACTAGTAAAATTTTCTTCAATCTACTAAGAATAGGACATAAGAAAGAGGAGTTCTTATTAGAACCAAATAACTAACTTTTTTAATTTTTTTTTAAACATTTTAACTTATGATGTTTTGACAGTTAGGAACTTTGGTGCATTTGGATTTTTTAAATTTAATTAATCTTTTTTCGCCAATCTTTTTTTTGTTGTTGTTGTTGTTTTAATAATTAAGCTACCAGCCTAAAATCCAAAAACATTTAAATGATCTGAATCTAAATCAACTTATTCACATAGTTACTCAGTTTTTTTTTCAAAACTATAGGCACTTACAATCTTTGGTCAGAATTATTAAAAAAAAAAAACTATCACATGAGTAATGCTTATACAATGTAGTTCAATAGAAATTCTATTTTTCCTACTACCTAGCATAAATTAGATAGTGATATCGAATCTATATAATTAAACAAGTAGGTTGCTTAGATTATAAAAATGATTACAAAATGACTCCATGAGGAAAGATGCATTAGATCTAAAAAAAAATCCAGGTCCATTCAATGTACAAGGGGGTATCCAAAAATAATCAGAATTTTGTAATAAAAAAATTGTGTATTTATTTTTAGGTATTACAAATTGAATCCCTTTCAAAGTATTGTCCAGTTAATGCAATGCACTGGTCTAAATATATTTTTCACTTTTTGAAGTAGTCTGGTAATTCTCGTAAAGAGATCCCTTTTAACACTTCCATCATTTTTTTCTTCACCACTTCTAAGTTGGCAAAAAGGCATTTTTTCATTTAAGAGAATAAAAAGAAGTCACATGGGATGAAATCTAGCAAATATGGCTGATAGATAAGCTAGATCATATTGAATTTAATTATTCATTGTTTCAAACTCAAGGCTACCTTTGTTGTGGTAAAGATTGCACTCCTCACTTTGCCACAAATTGAGATATTTATGTTTTACTACATCATGGTAAAATTTCAGAAATTGTACATTTTAAATGCCTTATCGTTATGAATGAATTCCGAGTAAATAAATCCATTTGTATCCAAAAAATAGCATCATTTTTAAATTGGACTTTATTCAGCATGTTGTTGATTTTTTTTTGAGATAATGAATTTGACACTTCCACTAAACCATTTATAAACTGTTTTCCCTAATTTCCCATTGTTTCAACTTTTTAGTCATTAGAAAAATTGAAAAATACACTAAACACATTTTTTTTTTAAAAAAAGTGACACATGTGACCATGATTTCATATGATGACATCATTTGGTAGATTGATGCCTGAAAGAGATATCTGGAACAAAGCATATATTACAACAGATGTGACAACCAGAGAATGATTTTGGTTATTTCTTAGATTCAAAGCTACTAATTCATGAAAATCATAAGCCAGTAACTAGTCTGAGGAATGGATAGGTTAGCGTAGGTAGAAATTTGTTAAGAACTATCTTTATCATCTAATGATTATTCAAGTTTTTATTAGTTTGTAGGATTGGAGTAGGAAAAACAGAATTTGTTTCTGAAAATTGTGTAAGCATAAAATGTGATGTTTTGTTAATTTAAAATTGTTCTGCTGTTGATATCGCTCTATACTATTGCAGCCCAATATATATATATGAGTGTGAATATATCTTAATAAGCTTCTTCGAATATCTCTATCCTTGACCGTTGGCTGTCGTCAGTGAGGCCCTAGGATATTCACATATTAGATCTAAAAATACCAGCTTACGCCCAGCATTTATCTAATAGTTAACTATTAAGTAGAAAATCTGAAATTTTCAGACATTTATATGCCTTCAAATCCAGCTATCTAACTTAAATGCCATATGAGACTGAATTAAGTTCAGATATACCATATATTAACAGCTTGGATAGGTATATTCAGAAAAGTTTGTTAAGAGCTATTCATGTTAATTATATAACATTTGTAGTATAACCTTATTAAATTAAGTCACTTAATGTATGACTTGATTTCCCAGCACATATATATATAATAAATAATTTACATTTAAACAAAAACACAAACAAAAGAAATAAGATACAGATACTCCTTATAGATTGTTTAAGAAAATGAAAGGTTTCAATGCAATCAAAAGAGATGAAAATCATTAGATCTAGTTATGGAATCATGGACTTTCCAAGTCATGCTTATTAATTGTAAGCCCAAGAAAATTAATAAATGCTTGAAGTGGTAATAAATGAAAACTTTTAATATATATAAAAAAGGTGAGTTTAATGGATAACGAAATATGCAAATTTTAAAACAATGAGTGAAAAAAATGAAATTCATATATAGATGTTACAATATTATTAATCATAACTTTATAATAAATATTGATTAAACATTAGATGCTAGAATACTTTTGTAAAGATCAATAAAAATATATAGCAAGATTGTAATGATGATAAATATTTTCTGTTTGATAAATATACTCTTTGAAGTAATAAACTTGGTTTGCATAAGATTATTTAACATACCCACAGCCACCTCATTTTGTCATACTGAGTGATCATCCATTTATTGATTCAATTAAAGAACATCTAAATATTTTTAGATAAAAATTTAAAACAAGGAAAAGAAACTCTCCTCTACAAATGTTCATTGAAAAATAAGTGATAATTCTAGATTTGTTTTAGCCTTTCAAGATATTGGTCAATTGAAACTGATGTCTAAAAATTTTAAGATTAACAAAATTATAAATCCAATTTTGGAATTGAAAAATTTGATAATTACTAATTCCTTTACAAATTCATATATATATATAATAGCAATAGGCATAAAATATGCCATAACTTAGACTAACTGGTGAGATATATTTCATATCAAAATACATCTTGGGAGTCATTTACATTTCACTGTTCTTTGAAAGTTATTTGAAAAATGTATTAAACTTAGTGCTTCAGTAGAAAATCTTGAAATGTGGATTAAAAAATGATCTTGTGTTAATAAAAACTAATAGATATATTTAATTTTCATGTAAAATATAAGCACATTAAGTTTCAGTAAACAGGTGATTGATTTTCTCTCCAATCTGGCTGCAGCCCTATCTTTAAAATATTGTTATATATTATGTAACTGAGCTATTCACCACAAAAATTTTAAGACTTTATCATGTCTTGATCACATGATATGAAATAGGATAGTGTGTTTCATACATTAACCCATGATGGAATAATGCACTGATATTAAAATTTGTTTTAAATTCATCAAAAATGCTACTGAACTGTTTGAATTGATTCAAATTGTATATAGCAATGAAGCTATGAATCACAAATGTTTTAAAGTGGTTTGTGTTTGCAAGATGATATGATGACAGAGAAAGCATTAAAGATATGAGTTAAATAAGTTTAATAATTTCTAAAATGTCTGTATAAAAAGTAAAATTATTTACAATACATTTTTAGATTTAAACTTTTAAGCTATATATATGTATAAAAACTATAAACACCTATTATAAATATACTATATGTAAGTTCCAAATAATTTTAACAGTAAAAATAATAAAATATATATCTTAATTAATCAATAACACTTTCAATTATGTAGTAATCCTTATCAACTGTAAAGTAATACGGAAGTTTCATATCATGTAATTTTCCATGACTGGGTAAGTTGGTATTTGCTGGATGTCTATTTATTACATTATCTTTGAAACTATTTATGAATATTGTTTAATTTTTCTCTTTTTATGATTTCTTTTTTCCATTAATATTTTTGTATCATTGACATTAAAAGTAAATTTAAAATTATAAGATTTTTCATGATTGAAGAATACTAAGGCAATATTTAATTGATTATTTATCATTTTTTTACATGATTATATAATAATTGATATTCTTTTATCCTTTTTTCAGAGCACATCTTGATTCCCCAATATATGATTTTTTACAACTACATATAATTTGATAAATTATATTGCTTCTTTGCATTTTAGTTATAACACTCTTAGAATTATTAATTAGTCTATTTACATTTGGAAGAACACAAAATGAAATATTGTATTTATCTTTACATATATTTTTAATTAATTTAAATTGAACATTATGTACAAATGGTATAGATGTCCATTTTTTATTATCTAATTTTGTATTATGATTATTACTTTTATTATTAAACCAATTTAATGTACGTTACTTTACAGTTGATAAGAATTATTATGTAATCAAAAGTACTCTGGATTAATTAAGAAATAAATTTTATTGTTTTTACAATTAAAATTATTTGAAACTTATATATATATATATTAATAGAAGCTACAAAAAAACTATTCATACATAAATTTAGAATATAAATTCTAATATTTAAATACAGTTATATTTTATATCCCTGGAATTTAGATGTAATTATAGGGAATTTGAACCCAGACTTTCAAACTCCCTTCAGCTATCCAATCTATCTCATAATAAACAGTCACTTAAAAATGAGTATGGACATTCCAATTCCCCCCCCAAAAAAAAAAAAGGAAAGAAAAAAAATCTATTCTAGAAATGAATTTTGCCATGATTATACAAATCAGTCTGCAAACTACAAATACTTCAACCTAGAACTTATTGTCCATTTTTCTGCTTACTTGAAATTTTATAATATTATCTTTACTTTATTCAACAGAAAATTTTTATTTCTGAAATATTTCAACATCATGCCTAATTGCAGCTCTCCAATGTATTAAATTGTCTGCCATGGCTTCCCAATGGAAACAATTGCCACTTCTTTGGAATGTTTTTGAGATAACCCTTATAATGTAGACAGAGTCTATTTCACTACAAAACCCATGCACAAGTGACCATAAATCATCCTTTTGGAAAATCTTCCATTCATTTTGCATATCCAATACAATGAAGATCTGATTTTACAATAGTTAACTCAATAATATCACAACCAGAAAGCTGAAGAACATATTGATTCGTTTTACAATCTTGCCATTGTATTTTTGAAATGTTATGGAGCATTTTTAAATTTTTTTTTTCTAAAGTCTTTATAGTGTGCTGATAGGGTATCCAAATTTCACATTCATACAATAAATTAAATAAAGTAACAACTCTACATGCAGCTAACTTAGTTGCAGTAGTTAATTCCCTTTGATGAAATACTTTATCTTTTAATTTGTTAAAAGCGACAACAGCACCTTGGAATCTGTGTTGGATCTCAACATCTAAATCCAACTTTATACTTATAAAACTATCAAGGAACTATTCTCAAATGGATAACTATCCAAGCTGAAAATTGCCATGTATTTTTCATTTGTCAATGGCTGATAAAAAACTTTAATTTCTTGAACACTAATTACTAAACCAAGATCTTTATAAATGCATTCAAAATATTTAAAACATTCTGTAATCCTCTTTTAAACTGGCAAATATGGCACAATCATCAGCATACTGTAAAACCAAAATTCAAGAAGTTAAAGTCATTGTTTTTATTTTTAATCGATTCAAATTAAAAATTCCACCATGAAACATGCATTGTATCTTGATCCTTATCTAATAAAGCTGCCAAAAACAATCCTAAAGATGCTATAATAAAAATTGAAAATAATGTTGGAGCAAGAATACATTCTTGTTTAACACCAATTTTCATTTCAAATGCCTGATTTTCCATCTGTAGTAATAACATTTCCACTCATTCTATCTTGTAGAAGCTCTATAATATGAATAAATTTTGGTGGACAATCAACAAATTTCAAACAATACCATAGACCTGTTTTATTAATTGAAATCAAATGACTTAGAAGTATCAATAAAAACAATATATAAATCATTCCTTTATTCTTGATACTTTTCTTGCATTTTCCTGGCAACAAAAATCATATTTATTGTGCTTCTTAATTTTCTACAACCACACTGAGTCTCTGGTAATCATTCATCTATAACTGGAAGCAATCTATTCACAAAAATTTTGAAAGTATTTTGCTGTAGCAGATAATAATGATATTCCATGATAATTACAACTTTATCTATTCCCTTTGTTTTTAAATATTGGAACAATAAAAGCATCCTTAAGATCGGATGGCACACTTTCATGGATCCAGATATTCCTAAAAATTCCAATATTTTTGAAGTTAACATATCAGCATCATAGTTTAAAACTTCTCCAGATAATTCAACACAACCTTCAGCCTTTCCATTTTTAATATTTTTCACTTCATTAAACTGAAAACTTTTGTCTAAGTCTATATGAGTAGATAAAATGGATATATCAAGAAAAGTTGTCGTATCTTGTTCAAAATATCATTATTATATAAAAGAATGCTATTTCTAGATTTAATGAATTGTGATACCATATGTTGCTTTCAGTGCATTAAAAAAAAAGCTCTAAACAATACCTATTAAACATATAGTGCTAAGTATTTATATAGTACTACTTATTAAAAAATAATTTTACAATTCACATACCCTAAGAATAATTTACATTTTAGAACTTTCTTAGTAATTTTAATAAATTTACAAGTAATTCCCTCTCTCATATTAATGTTAATCCACTAGTTATACAAAAATGATCTAGTTTAATTTGACCTCCACAAAGTTATATGGATAGTAAATGAATAATTGTTACTCAAAGGCTGAAGCATTATATTATTGGTGATCTTCATAAAGCTTGATTCAAACTAGCTCATCTTCAGATAATAATTAAGATGTAAATTTTAATAACTTTGTATATTTTATCACTTATAATATATATTAATATTATCAAGAAATTATCTTCCAATATATATATATTGTACCTAACTGAAGTTTCACTTAGTTCCAAAAGGAGCCAAAGGTTATCTTAGCTTAACCTTTTGGTTTGAAATTGTCTGATTTTTTAAAAAAATAATAATGATAAAAATGAAAATTAAATTAGTTAATGACTAAAATAGGATAATCTTGTATTGATTGTAATCATTATTGTATATTATGGAATTATGTCTAAGTATTAAAAAAAAAAAAGATATATGAATTAGGTTGGTAAGAGATGCTAAATAATAATTTGAATTTTAAAAAAAGAAAGATATCAGAAATAGTTGTCAGTTTGTAAGTAATATTAAATGTATTCTAAACTATCGTATAATCTATTCTAATGTTTAAAGAATAATAATAAGATATTATTATTAAGTTGGAATAAGTAAGTAATAAATTTTAAAAAAAAATGATATGTAAGTTTTTATTAAAATGATAAGAATATTTATTATTAGTTTTGTAGTTTAAAATTCCAGTTATAAAAGTTAGTTAGATTAAATAAGCATTAATATATTATTGTTGTAATTCTAAAAATAATTTTAAACAATTAGTGTAAAGCCCAGACATATGTGAGATAATTTGTGCATGCATAGACATGGAAACACAAGAATAAAAAAATAATTTAATTCCAATATTGTTTAAAATAAATAAATAAAACAAATGTGTGGATAAAATTATTTCAATGAAATATTTATGGTTTTAATAAAGAGTATAACTTTAAATTTTATATTTATTACTATTATAATGGATAAAATATCATTTAAAAAAATTATTGCACAATATTTGTTAATAAAATTTTGACTTTGCAGCTGAAGGTCACGTGATATAGGAAAATTATATTGATTACGTCAGTAGATTGATTTCACAGCTGATTTGTCAGAATATTAAAATTTAATAAAAAAATAGTTTTTATTGGTTTTTAAATGAATTGTAGGTGGATGAAAAATTGTGAGATAAAACGGAAAATCTGGGGGTTATTCAGTGGCTGATCTTATTTTGATTCAACTAGACTGGATCTTAAAATTTTGTTAATAAAAAAGTAATTTCATAAAACTTTATATTTGCTAAAAAAAATAAAAATATATTTAAAATAATTATTTAAAAAATCATCCTGTAATGATGGTGGGCTAAAAAAAAGGTAATCCATTTTTCTGACAGTTTTTCATTACAATTGAGACATTAAAATTTACGGTAAAATGTTTGAAGAAAAAAAGTACAGCGTCTCATATTTCATTTACTTTTGATCTATTCATTTTTCTTTATTTAGAAGTAAAACTTAAATTATTAAGTATTGTTATGGCTAAAGACTTTATTGCACTAAATTATAGTATATCTCCTATCAAATTAAAAATACACGTGAAGAAGAAATTAAAAAAAAAAGACATTCAAACATTTTAAAATATTAAAATGGAAATGCATTAGCATTTTTATAAATTAGAAGTGACATTAAATTTAATACTTTATTACTTAATAGATGATATATACATTTAAATTTGCTCTTAACAGAATGTTTCTGTGGACAATCTGTATTTTAAAATACTAATTCTTGTTTATGCTAGTAGTATGAAAAGAATTTGTTTGGAAGTAAAGCTTTAAGAGAATTTAAAAATATTAGTAATGAACTTCTCTCTATCAAATGCATAATGTTTTGTTATAGTTGCCAGTACTTATAAGTAACTTTATGACCGTTGATCTTAGCACATAAACCAAGGAGCGTCCTTAATTATAAACAAAGTCTACTCATGTTTTAAAAATAAATAAATGGAAATTTGTTTAAAAAAAAAAATACATTTTTAAATATTAAGAAACATTTTAAAAATGCATTTATCTAAAGAAGAACAGTGAAAGTTAACTAAAAATATATATTAATTATTCCGCATTTGAATCTAGGATTATAAATATAAAAACATGTACTCAGCTGAAGAATTTTTTTCAATGCCGGCTTATTATACTTATACTTATGCTTATTATACTTATGCTACTCAGCTGAATAATTTATTTTCCAGTGCCAACTTATGTTTATGCTTACAATGTTTTATTATTTTAATATTTAAAATTATCTTTAAAGATAAAAGAAAGTGGAAGTGTTTATATAAAGAACTACTGAACATTTTCGTTTGGAAATGATTGCCATGTATATAAATGTATTAGTTGAAGCTTTGAATTCAAATAGATATCTTAACCTGGATAGATTGTCTACACATTATGAAATGGAAAAATCATCACGGAGCCGAACTATGAACTTGAATTAATGTATTTTTTTTTTATGGTCTGCTTTATTGGTTTAAAAAAAAAAAACCATAAAAATATTTATGCTATTAAATTTTTATGTAACACTTTTTGCATAAATATACAGCTAAACTAGGGTTATAATTTTAAAATGAAATAGGTTTATTTGAATGAGCAAATGTTTCTTGCCATTCTTAAGTAGATTTAGTTTATTTATCAAGCATTACACTAGCTAGTTTCTATTTAATAATTTTATTATAGAGATTTTAATATCACAGTCTTGTTTTCATATAAATGGGATGTTTTACTCAATTTTTATTTTAAATTTACTAAAGAAGTTTATCAGAGAATATCCATTTATTTGTTTTATGAATGTTATATTAATAATAATTACAAATATTTTATATTCATCGAGAAGTAAATATTCTTGCATTTAATTTACAATTTCAAAAGTCCACTAGTTACCATATTTTTAGCATTTAATATTTTGTTATGTGTGCATTGTGCCTTGCCTAGAATTTTATATGCATTTAAGTTTAAAGTATTTTCTACAGTAGTCAGTTGACACATAGTTTGCTTTGTTGGTTCGAACATTGGATATACGTTTTGTATTTTATAAATTTCTTGGAAATAACTTAGTTAGTTTAAGTGAAGTATATATCTTGCTATTAGTTAGAATTTGTTAGCCTCAAGAGTTAGGCTTAGTTTATAATTTTTGAATAAGCCTTATGGAGTCGAGAAAATCCTCCATCCTTATTGTATTGTATTTCCATGATTTGATAGTGCTTGTCCCTAAAAAAAAAAGGCTATTGTATTGTATTTTTCAGTGATGATGATCACATTTATAAGCACTGGAAATCCCATGAGAGGATTGTGCTTTTCTGGTGGGTGTTCCTGTTCCCAGATACACTGTAGATGAATTCCAGGTATCTTCATTTCTGCCTCGAAGTTAGGTATTTTTGGAAGCCACCATATTCTTTTCCAGCTCTGCGGAGCCTAGTAACTTTATATTTTTTGCCTACCATTCATGATGACTTAATGCTAATTCCATCACAGTAGGTGATGTTGCATTTGTTTTAGATTTGTGATGACAAGATATGCTTGTTTGAGGAAATGTATTTCTTCAGGTAGTTGTAGCTAATTTATGGCTCATAGATATATCAATGTTTTAATTGTGTTGCTATGATAGTTTTATCAAGCACAAGCTAACCAACAATAAGTTATATTTATTTTAAAGTATATTAAATATGCATATGGTATAAGTGGCAATTCACACATAATAATTTGATATTTTCATCCAGAATTTCGCCGCTGGATTTGTAAATCTGTTACATCATTATCTTTAAAACATTGAGGGAATAATTTTATGTGGACTAAAGTTATTTTAAAAAAGTATAACTGATCTCTGATGAATGATTGTCCCATACACTTAAGTTAGTTTAATTTTTAGTATTAGCTTAATCTGATTTAAAGATATATCTAGCTGTGATATTAATTATATTCATGAAACTAGTGATCATATTTTTAAAAAGTATTGTTGAATATGCTTACTCCAACTTAGCATTTGTTAAGTTGAGAAGTATAAAATTAAGCTTAGGGTTTTCAATATAAACATAGTTCTGTGTGTTATTCTGATTAGTAGATGACACAATAATGTTATTAATTAGTCCAGATAATTATATAAAATCTTAGTGCGGTATTGGCACTGTTTGTATTCTACCACATTTATAAACATTTCTTCTCATTAATAATAAATCAAATTAGTATTATTTCTAAAGTTTTGTTTGTTTGTTTTACTTTTATATGAAAGTATATTATTGTCTTGGGTTCCAAGTTCACAAAGTCTTAAATTTTAAAGTTAATGAATCTTCAATTCAGAAATTTACAAGTATATTCTAAGTTAATTAAATATAGTTGATATTGTCTTGAAAATTAGCAAGCTATGTTAAAGTAAATGATTCTCATATTGAATCACAAATACAGATATTGCATTATAGCAGATACATAATTAAATACTTGGTTAAAAGTTTATTTCTTTTAATTATCAGTATATCTTTTCAGACTAAAGATTATGCAATATCAGATTAATAATATGAATACTTCAGAAGAATATTTTAATTAATATTATTTTAAAAGCTGCACATTATCTTATATTCACTACACATCATCTATCATCATCTTAAATCTTATAAGAATTCTAATCCATTTGCATTTGAGGTCTTTAGTGGTTGTCTGTGAGTATGGAAAGGCATTAAAAGTACCCTTGTTCTTTTCTCTGCTCAAGTAATATTTTAGATAATAGGCCATTATTAGTTAAATTTAAATTGATTCACTAAATTTTGTGAATTAATATTTGTTTTGTTTATTATTTTAAGATTGAACATATTATAATTATTTTATGGTCAGCTAAGATGTCACTTATTTATTTACTAATCATAGTAATTCTTTGTTAGGCAACTTAACTTAAACTTTAATTTTACACAAGAGTTTTAGTTTTAAATTCCCTGAGGTCATTTACTCTTGTTGTTTAATAAATATAATTTTGTAAGATAATATTTTAAAGCAAAGCATCATAGGTCTTATTCAGAGAGTGTATAATCTATTGGTAAGACTAATATGGTAAGCATTGATTAGTGATTTTAGATAATCTTTTGTATGGTTTATTAAAATATCAATATGCTGTAGTAGTTATAGTTCATCAGTATTGGATTTGACCTTTATTTGATTATACATCTCTGGATCATCATCTCTTTTCTTTAAATTCATTGTAACCCCACTGAGCCGAGTCATTTAGAGTCTCTAATTTATATTTTATTTCATTTCATTTCAATTTTATTCTATTTCTTTTCATGTTATTTCTCATATCTTTGTATCATCTCAGCCCTTTAAAACATTCGATAAGAATATCTTTTCCATCATCTCATTTCATTTCCCTCTCCTTTATTTCATCTTCTTCTTACATCTCTCTATTTCATATCTTTCCCATCATCTCATTTCTTTTCTCTATTACATATATCATTTCTATTATTTTTCCCATTTCTTTTCCCTATCAATTCTTTTCTTTTCCATCATTTATCTTTATCATTATCATTACCTCCATTTCATTATTAATTCTTATCTCTTTCTCTTCCTTTTCCCCCTCTCTCATTTTATTATTAGCATTATTTCTTTTTCTTTCTCTCTCTTTTCTCTTTCTCACACACCCCTCTTATTCTAGTAGGTTACAATTAGCATTTTCTCTTATTCTATCTCTCTTTCTTTTTCTCTCTTTCTTTTTCACACCCCTCTATTATTTCATAATTAGTATTTTTCTTTTCCTTCTTTTCTTTTCTCTCTTTCTCTATCTCTTATTCTATCAGGTTACAATTGGCCTCTCTCATTTCATTTTCATCATTTATCTTTATCATTACCTCTCCTTTATTCCATTTTATTCTTATCTCTCCCTCTCTCTATTTTGTTAGGTCACAATATATATATATATATCTTAAAGAATAATTTACAAATAAAATCTAGGATTGTTTTAATAAACTTGTAAATATTGCTTTCTTTCTATCATACATAATCCACTTTTATTGATTTAAGGATAGTAAATGAATCATTAACACTTAAAGGTATAAACTATTATATAAATGATGATTATAAAATCTCAATCAAATCAGCTCACAGTTTCAGATAACAAAATGTAAAATTGAATAATTGTAATAATCCTATAAACAAACAATAGCTATTAAATATATAATAATGAGAGTATATAATATTTGTAAAGAAATAATCTTCCAATTTGTTACAGTATGTTACACTTTATAGTCATTTTAATAAACTTTCAAATAAGATCTCTTTAAGAAGATTGCTGCTAATATAATGCTTCACTCATTTCATTTATCAATGATTGACTTACCATCCACATGGAAATTTAGTAGAAATATGTTTTTTTTTTACCTCTTGTATTAGCATTAATATGGAAAAAAAAAACATTATTTTGAAATTCATTGCAATGGCCATAGCAAATATGATTTGTAAATTATTATAATATGTACATTAAAAAAGTAGAAATGCTTAATAGAATCAAATTTATATATATAGTATATAAATTCAGTGCAAAAATATCAATTAGTCCTTTCTTTAATTTTTCTTAATAAATGGATATACTATTTTATACAATAATCATTTTTAAATCTAATTTGTTTTTTTAGTTGGCTTATAATAATCTTAATAAAAATTATATAGAATTGATATGAGTAGGAAGTTTAATTCTTTATAACTTATTTATCTTTCTAAAATATAATACACTCATCACAATTTTAAATTACCTAGTATTTTTTTACCATTTAGATATTTAACTTTGCTAAGAAAACTATTTCTTCATTTGCTTCTATAAAAATCTACAATGAGTTCATTTCCCATAGTTTTTTCCATTCTTCATAGATTTAATTGCATATCGCAAATCTTTATTTAAAATGTTTAGCATTTCAAATAATATTATCATGATAGTATGAATCACTTTGTTTTCCTACTTTTTATTATTATAAGTTCTTTGTCTAATTATTCCATCAATTCATGCTGTCATTCCTGCTTTTAGTAATTATGCCATCTTTCTTGCTGAAATAACTCCTCCCAATACTAAGATGACATTTTATATCAACAGAAATAATGGACTCCTGATTGTAGGTAAATATTTTCTTTCATTATCTCCAGTTTTGTCTATCCTTGAAAAAACTTCAGTGAATGTAAATTAACTCCATACTATTCATTAATATCACCTATGTCATATGGATTATCAGTTTTTATGCTTTGTATTGTAATACTAAAAATTATGATTTTGCTTTGGATTAACAATTTAAATATATAAATAAAATAATTGCAACTTTCTATAATTTTATAAATAAAATTTCTCATTTATTTTAATATGGAAATCTTCCTTGCATTTTTTTTTTAATCCTTCCAATTAATCAATAATTTACTGCAGCATGTGCTTTCAAATGCCAAAAAGATTCTTCTCAATATTTTATCACCACACTTCATAACCACATGATTAATAAATACACAGATCCAGTATATCATATTTAATTTATAATCTAATATGTTTATCTTTCTAAATCTTGATCATGACTTATAGTTATTTTCATTATGACTCTTCTCAATTTCATTTCTTTTGACACTCAATATCACTAGTGTTATTATTTCCAAGATACACAAAATGCTTATGGTGTCTATTTCAGTTCCATCAAACTTAATTTTTAATTTTTGAGATGTATTATCTGATACAGTTTTCCCTATTATTTTACAATTATATCCCTTATGACATTATTTACTTACTACTTAAAAATTCTAATATTTATTTCTTCTATATGAGTCCTCTTAATATTTCATATTCATTCTTTTCTATATATTAAAAAAACTCATCTCAGTAAACAATTTGCTAGTAAATTGTTTATACCTTATAGCCCAATATCTCTTTTCAATAATTCAATCATTATATTTTGAAAAATAATTTTTGATTCATCTAAGATTCTGTATCAGTTTTCTGTCTTCCAAATTATTAAAATATTTACCAAACTAATTAGTTCTATTAAATTTATTGTAAAAAAAGTTTATTTTACTTTGTTGTTGTTATTAATTGTTGTTTTCAACAATCTTATTATTGAGCAAAAAACTGTTAATTCTTTTCTCATTTAAATAACTTCTTTTAATAAAAACAAGTATACCTATAATATCATAGATTATTTTATATTTTGATCACTTTTTATAATCATCATATTTTCTACTCAAAGAAAGATTACACATATATTAACATGCTCTTGACATTACATTACATTTTCTTCTCTTAATATAATTATTAAGATGATATTAAAAAGACTATTCAAGATAGACTAATAGTATATTCTTTTTTCTATGTTTTTATTCCGTCACATTATTTATAGTTGATTTTATAACCTTTTTCATAATCTCTTTGCCTCAGGGTATTAATAACCTTGATAGTTATCTATCTTTGCCTCAGGGTGTTAGTAATCTTAATAGTTATTTACCAGTCGATTACATAATTGTTTTTATCATATCTGTATATTTTCTTTTAGATCTCAATTTTCAAAAACACATGTATAGATGAGTCCAACATATATGTGATAATGTATGCAATTACAACCATTTTCAAAAACAAATTACCAAATTATCATTGTCTCATAAGAAGCAGTATGAATGTGTTCTTGACTTTTTACACTAATGTGTGAGAATTACACAATTATTCATTATTGTCTGAAAAAAAGTTGCAACATAAGGACAGTAATCTTTTATATTGCATTTACTAATCAGTTTTAAGCAGGGTTTTTTGGTATTGTTTTTTTTTATAATTTTAAATTGTGACACTATAAATAAATATATCAACACATAATGGAAATACTGTATTACCATCATGAAGAATAATATGATTATTTCTTTGTCATAAACAAAAAGAAAAATTATAGTTTGATTTGTATTAATATATTATTATACAAAAAAGACAATGTAGAATGACACTTCAAAGGCATACATGATAATTAAAAAATTAACTATCCATATAATAATGACTAACAAAAAAGTAAAATCAAAAAAATATATATATTTTAAGCAGTTTTTTATTATTATTATTATTAAATGAACATCAAAAAAAAAAAAACAAGTATAATTATAGGTCATGTTTTTATTAAATATATAAATAAAAAAATCCTTTAATGATGGAGCAAATTTTTAGTGATGGAGCTACTTTCTTGTAACTAATAGTCAGAAAGTTCTATCATCAATGAATGCAATTAACTTGCAAATCTAGATATAAAATAAATAGACAAGCCCAAGTTCTTTAAAAAAAAAAACAATCAAAGCAGGATATTAAAAACTACTTTAGTTGACAGAGATCAAATAATTTATTTCATTTAAAAGATTTTTAAAATTTTTTATATTTTCAATCATTCCACTAATAGGAAAAATATAAATACAGTACAATGAAGATATATCACTATCAAAAGAATGACCAGGGTCAGCAACAGGTTATTTTATGCTATAAGAAAGTTAACAAAATGAACCTCCAACCAAAAAAAATTGCCAACTTCTATCTTTAAAAATAAATATTTTGTGCAAAAAAATAATAAAAAACATAAAATTAATTATCTTTTATAAAAACATCTTCCTTCGATAAAATGTGACCTCTAAATATTTAATATCACGTCTTCCCCTGACTTCTGAATCCTAGACAGCTACCAAGCTTGCCTAATGGTAAACTGCCGCTTAGAGTGAGATGATCATTTCTTTGTTATGATCAAAAATTAATGTCGATTGATTCTAATAATGATCAAAAAAAGAAAATAAAAAATGAAATTTCAAAATAATGCACAGCAATTATGGAACTAATTATCCACATAACAATAACTTATAGAAAAGATAAAGTTTTAACAACTTGCTTCAATTACTACAGAAAGTACACCATCTTTGACAATTGTTTCTATTACACAATGTAGGAATGAGAAAACTTCCAATTTTTTTTTTTTTTCAATATCATTGTTTAAATAATAGTAAGGGTTGTGGTTAAATTTTGAAGTATGAAAGAAATTATGAATTTAACTTTCAAAATTTGGACAAAAAATCACCAAAGACTTTTTAAAGTTACAATTAAAAGAAAATGATAATGATGGACACTTTGAACTGTTTATATATATATATATATTAATGTTAGGTAGCTGATAGATTTAATTGATGAACTTAGGTAGACTTTTTCTGACAGAAGGGATTATTAGAAATAATCAAAAGACTATATTTTGCTATTAGATTTAGTGCTTTTTAATCAATGTATGAGTTAAACTAAATGAATTAAATTTAGAACAAAATCAGATAAAATGATTTTTCATATGATTAGCTCTGTAAACATTTTCAAAAAAAAAAAAAAAATCTGTTTGTATTCAATCTTGACAACAAAAATTGTAAATATATTATTGTATAAAATAAGTATAAAATTCTATAGCATCAGAAAGATCAAAATAATTTATGTATTTTTTACATTATTTTAGTTATATAAATATAAAATAATATTGTAAATATCTTTAATTTATTTATTAATAAATATTAGTAGTAGTAAAATTCTACTTTTGTAAATATATATTTAATGTTTTGTTTTTTGTCAATGTTGTTTAATTATTACTAATAAATAATATTATGCTTTTTTTTTGTTCAAAATATATTGCCATTTAAGTATTAATTCGTTTCAAAATTTATAAAAACTTGTGAAATTTTAAAATTTAAATATTGTCCTGATATTTTTATATTCCTTTACTATTTTTTTGTACAAAAATTCTCGTACATCACTTTTTGAAAAAATAAATAAATAAATGGAGACCTCGATCTTATGTAAAACATAAATTTCCTGCTCTTCATGTCCAATTCAATTTCTATCCACCTCCCCCATTCTACTCTTAATCAATAATTCTTATTTCCTAATTTAACCTTAAATTTTATTTTTCTAGCCCACAATATAAATTTCTTTGAGTAAAACTGCAAACTTATTAAAACTTTCTCACTTTATACATCTCATATATCCAATTGTTTAAAATAATATTTGGGCTAAATAGCTTGTGGATTTTCTTCTTTTAGACAGCTTAACTATTAATAAATAAATAAAAAAGTGATAAGATTCCAACCAAAAAACAAATTCTCTAATGATTTTAAATCTCTCAACTGAAGCATTGTATCCATAGATTTGAATTCTAACTATGTGATTAATGGTTTGTATTTAACCACATCTATGTAATCAATGATTTAAATTTTATTTATGATGCAGATGAGTACAATGACTATGATTAATTTCAATTCTGTTGATGAGATTCCAAAAATGTCTAGGAAAATCAAATCAACTTGGCTTTAATTAGATGGAAAAATAAATTGTCATAATTCTTTGATTACTGAAGAGATTCTTCACTCAATACCAGACAATCTTGATTTAAGATGATTCTTATATTTTAAAATTATATCTGGAGTTAATAATAACACAGACCTATTTAATAATTTTTATGCATTATTTATCAAGCAAATTCTCTTCTGATATCTGGTGAAAAAATCACTGCAAAGGAGTAGACTTGAATGTATTTTCTTCTGGTAATATTTAATTGAATGTCTAAATGTTTAGTATAGACAATTTTCCTTCAAACAAGAAAGAAAATTCACCAGTGTCCATAAAGAATTTGCACCAAACGCCAATTAGTAGTCTTCAGCTTGCCAAACAAGTTATTCCTAACAATTATTTTGCACCAAACTTTAAATAGATTAGGAAAATAAAAAGCTTATCCAATGTTACTATTCTTAAATAATATGGAATGTGTTTCAATTGTTGAATTGTTAAATGTTTCTGTTTCATTTAGAAAAAAAGATGAAAAATGTTGAATTAGAAATAATCTTTTAGCCTTTGAAAAAGATTTCCAAACTTTTCGTAAATTAAGAGATTTTCTATTTATGAAAAACTCTCTTCATGAAATTGAAGCAAAATTATTAGCATAGATAAATTTCCTGCATCCAGTATCTGAAAAATCACTGATAAATACTGTATATTAAATAAAATAGAATAAGAGAACTGAATCTTGTAGTAGACTGTAATTATTTTTTTAAAAAATTAAATTTTTGATTTGGTTTAATTTAATTAGATTTAAATTATATGCTGATTTCCTCCTGTTTATTTTTGCTTCAAACTATTAATCACTTTCTCAATATTGGTTATTTCCAATAACATCATAACTCTATGCATAGTCACACACTTAGAATAGATGGCTCTGTAGTTAAATGAAGATAACTGTTCTTGAAATATTACTTATTTTTTTATATCACTTTATCATCAAAAGATAGAGTAATTAATGCAATCATTTCATAATCCATGATTTTCTTAAACAATACTCATAGCACTTTTTCCAAATAAATGTATATTTATAAACATGTAGTGCAAAAATTATATAACAAGTGTCCCTGATACACAAATATATGTTTAAATGTTGTTTATCAGTCTAATTACTTGGATATAAAACTTTGGCATCATGTATTACTTTCCATGCATTCTATTTAATGCATATTTTTTTCAAACCCTATCACAAAATTATCTTTTTTAAATCTAAAAAATATGAATAACAAAATATTTCCTCAACTAAATATCTTTCAATACTTCATTCTCAAAAGTATCATTTAACTCTCATGTGATTTTTTTTTTTTCCTAAAACTACATTGTTCCTTACAATTCTAACTAATAAGCTACATTTAACCATGTAATTATATGTTGGATGGAAATAATCCATTATGAAAATAGTCGAACATATAAAACCAATTCTTCAATTAGTTTGTTTATAATAAATCCATTTTTGTTTATAATATATCATAATTTTCTCATCACTACTAATGTTTCCACAAGATGTTAAAAGTAGATAGAATTGTTCTATATATTTGAATAATTATAAGATTACCAAACTCTTTTAAAAAAAATTCATTCCTCTTTAATTGATTTTTCTACTCTCCAGCATTACACTTTTCTATTATCTTTTTCTAAACACCAGTCTCTTTCTCAAATTATCACATACGAACTTTAAGATAATCTAAACTGTCAAATACAGAAACTTAAACAACAGATATTAAAAGAATATTTTTAATCACAAAAACTAAAATCCTCACTACTTCCAGCAAATAGTCAAGAGGATATACATACTATGGATTGCAATATAAACTCAAACCATTGACATTCTCACCTGAGTAAATTCTATGTTAATCATAGAAAAGAATTATAATATCTAAAATGTATTATCTGTTTAAAACTAGATTACAAAATTATCCTTTACTGTTTATCAATCCATTGCAGAATGAAGATCTCTCCGAGTTTAATAGTTTCTTTGAACTGTAGCCTCTTCTCCATATCACACCAATAAATTTCCTTATTTTATCTATCCATCTCATATGTGATTTACTTCAAGGTTATTTACAATCTCTTGGATCTTCAACTGCCCATTTATTATCATTACTTCGACAATATATCTGCCCAACTCAAATTTCAATAATGCTAATATCTGTGTTCTCTCACCAAAATATTTCATTCTCAATCATTTCTTATTTCCAACATACATATCTCCATACTTAGTTGGTCTGAAATCTCTATATTGCTCTTCTGATATGTATTCATGTCTCAGATTCATAATTAAAAGTGGTAAAATCATCTATTAAATACCTTCATTTTCAAACACATAGAGATATTTCCTTTTAATTTGAATTATTTATACTAAAAGCAATCTATGAAAATTTAATTCTATAATTGTATTTGAAACTGTTAACTTAATTCATGATTACCAATTTTTATTATCTTCTTATGAAAAAATCCAGTGAACATTTATTTTAGTCTTTTAGTATTTATCTTGGGTAGTTCTATTTTCTTAATTTCTTCTGATAATCCACAATTTTCCTGGAGTTCTGTAGCATTATTTGCAAAAACAATCACATCATCTCCATATATTTTAATTCCTTTAGCTTCCCATTTTATATTCATAAAATATTTCTTGTAAAATTGTGTGAGAGTTTTGGAGATAAGGAATCACCCTGTCATAAACACTTATCAATGTTGGACTCTTTTATTATCATCATGTAATATAATCACTGCACAATCACTGCTGTTGCACTTGAATAAATATTCAGAATATGGCAGTATCCTGGATCTGCATATTGATTGTCCAATGCCATTATCATTATGGAAATATTTACAAAATCAAATGCTTTTTCACAATCAACAAATTCAAAGTATGGTGGCAACTCACATTCTTTGGTCAACTTTGATCAATAATCAAATATGGTCTATTGTGCACCACATTCAAATCCAGTTTTAAAATTCACTGCAGATGAGTTATAATTATGTTAGAAAAAGATTTTGCCGGTAAAAACACTATATATATTGCCACACACAGCAAGCTAGAGTAATCAATGGATGCCAGAAGGCTTGTGCATAAAATTCCTATCTAGTGCCTACTCATCCAATATCCCCAGACTAGTTTCTGGCTTATGGCCTTCGTCAGTGAGGAGCCTTGGATCTGAAAACACTGCACCTAGATCTTAGGATCTAATGCAACCCTCCAGCAACCACCTTTTATCTCCATTTAACTACAAAACTATGAGTGTTAAATTGAAAACACCTTAATATTTTCAATCCAAGCCCATTAGCTTATATAGTCATATGGGTCTGAACCCAGTTCAGTATCCATACATTTTGGTGTCTTTGGTTCTTTAATAACCATAGCCACCACTATCCTATTAGGCAGGATTGGTTTTAAGCCAATAAACATCACATGACCACCATCTCTTATGCTTGTGTATAACTTGTTAAAACAGGCAAAACTCACTATATATATTGCCACACACAGCAAGCTAGAGTAATCAATGGATGCCAGAAGTTCTGACTCATAGTTTTGTAGTTAAATGGAGATAAAAGGTGGTTGCTGGAGGGTTGCATTAAATCCTAAGATCTAGGTGCAGTGCTCTCAGATCCAAGGCTCCTCACTGACAAAGGCCAGAAGTCAAAAACTAGTCTGGGGATATTGGATGAGAAGGCACTAGATAGGGATTTTATGCACAAGCCTTCTGGCATCCATTGATTACTCTAGCTTGCTGTGTGTGACAATATATATAGTAATTTTTGCCTGTTTTAACAACAGTTATACACAAGCATGAGGTGGTGGTCATGTGATGTTATACTGGCTTAAAAAGATTTTGTACAGAATAGAAGAATTAAGTACAGTTTCTAATATCTTCTTTATTACCTTTCTTCCATGACAATAATACAGCATTTTTCCAATTATGTGGATCATCCTTATTATTATAATATTTAAACATTTGATATTACAGTTTTGATAATAATTGTTCTATTCTTCACCTGCTTCTTATAATTCCAATTTTCATCTTGTTCATTTCATATCTCTTCATTTAAAATGTTTGGAAATTCAAAAGATGTAGTAATTGTAATGGTTATTTTATTTTCTTGTTCTTCATTACTATATAATTCATTATAGAAATCTTCCACACAATTCATAATATATATTATTTTAGTAACAGCTCATATTTTCTTTTTATTGCAAAATATTTTTTCTTCCAATATCAAGATGTTGGAATTATATTTTTATTCTTTTCTCTAGCTTTCCTTGCCAATTCAATTATATTTCTTATATCACTAATAACTCTTTTTCATAACATTTTACAGAACTCAATATTCAATTCTTTTTAATGGATCATTTTTAAATATTTTCATGTTCTTTCTTTTCTTCATACATTCTTGTCACAACTGAAAATTTAGAGGCAAATTGCAGTTTTTTTTTTTTACCAGCTATCTTTCTGGAAGTTTTAGTAAAGTATTAACTATCTTATTATTAATCTCCATTAAATTTGAAAAATTCAGTCTGTCAATACTTTAAAATAATTAGTAAGTTCTAATTTAATTCATTAAACTTTTTCTGAACATTAATAATACCAATAATCAATAGTATCTTTTTTAATAATTCTTATTTTTTTAATTTTGAATTAACATGTATTTTATATTTCCCTTATCAATGATCATTTCTTGTGTTGAATTTATTAAAAACTTTACAAACCTGAAATATATTTTTTTCTGTAAGTCAAAATATAATTCAATTCTATTGAACCTCCATTTGGATGCTTCCATATCTATTTCCATTTAGAATTTTTTCCAAATTCCATAAACCTATATCCTCTCTTATTTCCATCACCATAACCAAATTTACTTGCAGTACTTTCACCTTTCAAACACTTTTCTTTTCTATCATTAAAGTCTTCCATGACAATTTTAAAATGTTGTTTGATATAATTAAAAACATCTTATATATTTCCTCATTGTAATGAGAATTTGTTTGGGTATCTGCATTTGGTATCGAGATGAATAATTAATTTTGCCACTCTGTCTGATATACCATCAATTTCCACAATAAGATTCTTCCAGTTTTATTTATAATCAGTCCCACTCCACTTATGCTTCCAATATTTATGCCTTTGATAACTTTACAATCTTCTGGAAATAAAAACCATAATTCAATTTTCTCATTTGTAAATATCTATGTAAAAAACAAAAATTTCATACACATTCATCCTGTCTTGATATTTTAGTCAAGACTTCAGACAAAATTCAGAGATAAAAAGCCAATAAATCCGCATTCTGTCTGATTCTTACATTCAATTTCCTTCTCTTAGTTTTGGTTCTAAAAGTGAAAAACTTGGAACCATCAAAGATGACATTGTTTTAAAACTTAACTATATCTAGAATCAATTCATTCATCATATTATACCATTTTCATTTCCAAACATCTTAATCATTTTGTAATTCCAATAATTTTCAACCTATTGGTCAATTATTTTAATATCAAGCCTCTCTCCTCAAAATTCAAACTCTTTCTTCACCATTCAAAAACATAAATTGTTTAAAACAATTCATATCCAGAGTCAAGCCATTATTCATGTTATCCCCATTTTCATTTTCGACCATCTTAAACATTTTGCAATTCTATTAATTTTCAACTTCATTATAATCCTCTCAATAGAATCTAGAACTATTGATCAATAATTCTAGTGTTAATGACCACTTTTCTCAAAAATCAAATTCTTTCTTAACCACTCAAAAACCTAAGATCAAGATATCTTGATTCCCTTCTAATTAAAATTATACAATATTATGTTATGTTTAGATGTAATAATTTGATATCAGTGAGAAAAGCATCAATAATTTGAAATAAATTTAACATAATTTAGAAACAAAACTATTTATTTAACAATAATAAATAAGATTAAAATGTAATAAATAAATTGGAATTCCTTAAGAAATAAATATAGTCTATTATTTATTCTCAAGCTGCATATTTAGTTTCTCATACACTCAGAATATTATAATGTGTCTGAATTATTAGACTTTTAAACACATATGTGCTTGTTACAGTTACACATATGTGTATTTACTTTCAGAAACAACTTTTCTGACAAATAAATATTTGCATTTAACCGGTAATTACTGTAAATGTATCATTTTCTTTCAAAGTTTTCTTTTTCTGTTCATCTAATACATTTTTCAGGCACTACTTTAGCCATTGTGCTACTGCTATTATCTTATTATCTTGCTGTTCGTTCTTAATTTTTAGACTGAGGGTTCTTTATATGTCCATTATATTTCATGTAAATTACATACATCTGTTTATTTTAATTGCAAATTATTATTATTCGTGCATATGTAGATTTTTTAGAGTAAAGTTAAATTAAGATAATTAATTCTGGAAACAATTTGTATGTATTTACAATAATTATGAAATAATCTTTATAATCTATATAATACACACTCAGACCTTCCAATCCTCCCTACTCTAAAAATACTGCCTTCAATCTCATATAAAGTCCTTAAATCTAGCAGGTGGTCTATGTACATTTGACTTTTTGAGACAAGTCTTTCTTCTTCATTTTCTTCCTCATTTGAAGAAGTTATACTTTAGTATTCTACTTGCTCAATTATTTGATACCTATTGTGATCATTTATTTCCATTTGATCTCTCTTTTTTGCTGAGCAAACAAAATATTTTTTGTTCCACTTCTTCCATATCTGGATTTTCTTCATCCCTTGCTAAATTACTATCATAAACATCAATAGGTAACTCAATTGAATAAGACGGTAAATGATTTACATTTTCTTATTTCTTTTTTATTTTCTAGTTTTACCAATAGTAATTGTCTTGAAAAAATTTGCAATAACATTCCTGGTATTCATTTCTTAAAATATCACATATCCACATGCTCTCTCCAATTTCAAATTTTTTATAATCAAAACTTGATCTTTTTCAGTTATAGTCAGCAAGAACTTAGTGAGATGAGTGCAAAAATGACAGTGCATTAATTACTCTGCTGTATCTTGTTCATTGCTGTACATGGAATAAAATGTTGATAAAACATAGCATTAACTAATGAGTCTGGTAGTACATCCTTATAATAAATTTTATTCAACATATGCTTCAAATGTTGAATGGCTTTCTCTGCTATACTATTATTCTCAGGACGATAAGGTGAAGCAAGAATGTGCTTTATTTCTTTATTCTCTAAATAATCCATAATTTCCTAAGAGGTAAAACCAATTTCATTATCCATTACAATAATTTCTGGATAACTATGTGCAGCAAAAATTTCTTTTAGAGCTTTAATTGTATATCCCGCACTCGTATTTTTGATCATCTTACATTTAGTCCAATGAAAAAACATGTCAACTATTATTAAAAATCCATGCATTCGTCCTGTGTAGTCTATCTTTCTAAGGTTTTATAGACTTAAGCCAAGCTTGAAGTTTTTTGGATGGTAATTTAGCGATTTACTAACAACTGTATTATTTTACTGTTCTATTTCACCACCAGATATGTGAACTGAAGCTTTCATTTGCACGATTCCAGGATAATCATGATGAAGTAGATTAATTACATGATTCTAGCCTTCTAGAGATAAGTACAAGTACATTGTCAGTTATTAGCACACAACCGTTGCAAGATAAATTATCTCATAGTTCCAAATGGATTTAATTCTAATGGATATATTTTGGCCAGCCATTTAATTAACTGTATATAACCTTGGTCTATTTAGTCTACTTAAGATTATTGAACTATTAAATGAAGTAGAGTTCATATATATATATATAATTCATTCCATTAACACCACATTGTCTTTCTTCAGTATTAGATAGAGCAATGTTATGCCAATTTATTTTTCTGGACCATAAACTAGTTCGTAATCATATCCCTTATAATATATTTATTCAGCATGTATTCAGGGATTTTTTTTCCCAGCACCAAACATTCCTATAAGCAAATAATGATCTGTGCAAATTTGAAATTTTTGCCCATAAATATAATGATGAAATCTCAGTTCTTTAGGCAAAAATAATTTGCTAATGCTTCTTTGTCAAAATTTATTGATCTTGCAGTGTTTTTTATGGCCTTCACTTTTTCAGGATTTAGATATTTTCTGTTTTTATTTATGTATACAAGAAATTTTCTCTTCACTAGAGTAGATATACTTTGAAGTATTTATCTTCACTCCTATTTTATCCAATTTTGATCAAACTGCATTCATATGCCTTTCTAACTTAATTCTGATTCTGCAATAATCAAAATGTCATATAAATATGGAATAACACTGCCCATGACATGGAAAAAATATTCATTTTTGCCTGGAAAATATTCAGTGCTACCATAACTCCATAAGGTCCCATAAGTGTAGTCGTATTAATAATTCTGCTGTATTTAATCATGGGAATATGTTGAAATGTGGCTTTGAGGACTAACTTTGTGAAGTATGAAGATAAAAACCTTTATTAACAAATTTATTCAGTGTATTACAATAGTCTCATAAGTTTAAGATTTCAATCTGATTTCATAATAATAACTACAGGTGTAGCCCAGGACAAATCTTCTACTGGTGTTAGTATTTCTTTTTGTAGCATCTCATTGATAGCTTCCTCAACTTTCTCTTTCAAGGCAAATGGAACTATGCATGGTTTAAAGATAATGGGTTGTATTCCCTTTATCAATTCAACATTGACCAGTCATGTTTTTAATTTATTAGGCCAAATTTAAATAGCAATAGAGTATCCCTTTTGCATTACTTTTCAAGTAAAGTATCTTTATGACATTTATATGGATTCCTAAAGGGCAAAATCAATTCCTTTCAAGTAGCAAACTAAAATCTTTATTAACAATGTATAATGTGAGAAATGTGATCCTTGAATTTAGTTTTATAGGTACTGTTTGTTACTTTATCATGCATACCAATTTTATTGTCATTAACATCTGTTGCAATAATATCAACATTATTAAGTGTACAATTTCACATCAAGTAGAATTTGATCCTTGTTTGCATCATTAA
Source organism: Epiperipatus broadwayi (assembly GCA_028023455.1). Taxonomy (NCBI): domain Eukaryota; kingdom Metazoa; phylum Onychophora; class Udeonychophora; order Euonychophora; family Peripatidae; genus Epiperipatus; species Epiperipatus broadwayi. The sequence goes on from JAQFVV010006204.1 coordinate 2,311,901, forward strand.
ACTTCCTTTGAATCCGACATGTTATAGAGAAATAGGTCTAACAAGTTTGGGGCCAAAATCACAATCCTTCACCAAATTCCTTAATGCAAAATCATAATCTACATATATGATATGATGGCTATTTTCATCATTTATCATTAAATGTTAAATATCTAGAAAATTTTAAATTTCACTTAAACTTTTCAAACACAAACTACTTATTAGTAATAACACACAAATAAACAACACAGGTCATTAATTATATGTTTCTAGAAGTATTTTCCACTCCTTCAGGCATTTCTGGTCTGATCAGTAGAATATTAGCATAGGAGTCAAACTTACATTTTTAGATTCTTGAATATCAAATTTTAAGGTAACACTCTAACCAACTAGGCTGTTCTATCAAAGGCAATAGTCTGTAGAAATTTCATATACTTATCTATAAGGGTTGTTTCAAATTCTCGTGATTCCTTCAATTTTTTTTAATACTTTTATCTAAGAACGAGATTAATTGGAGATTTCCAGACTTATGTATTGCCACACTAGGCTAACTTATAGGCTTTTTTGCTATTCAGGAAGATTTGAACCAACTCTCGTAAATATATGAAATTTCTATCGACTGTTTCCTTTGACAGAATAACTCTGTTGGTTAGAATATTGCTTTAATAATTGATGTTCAAAAAACTAGTCATAAGTTTGACTCCTATGTTAATATTATCATTGGTCAAGCCAGTAGCAACATTGTGCAATTATTAACCTGTGTTGGCTGTTTGTGTGTCATTACTAACAAGTTGATTGTAGTTGAAAAGTTTAAATTTTCTAGACATTCAACATTTAATGATAAGTGATAGAAATAGTCCAACATATTATCACATTTAATATACCATCCATAAACCTTCAGGCAAGTAATCTACATATTTCTTATGAGATAATTGTTTTCTGTTTCTCAGCCTGTCATGCTACTCATTTTTTGTTATTTTCAGAATGAAATATCTGCTTACTTTTTGTTATTTTCGGAATGAAATATCTGCTTACTTTTTCAATCACTTCATGAAATGGAAGTTCCTCGGGTATTTTAGGGTCACAATTTATTTTCCAGTTGTACATCTTATTCTGCAAACTACAAAAGCATAAATACTTTTAAACAATCCTCATCTATTTTTTATGAGCATATACCATTCCACATGTTCTACATAATTTTTCCATAAAGTGACATTACTCGCGTCAAATTCCCAACTGCTATTTAGTGATGCCATTTCTACTATTAACCTACATAGGCTTTAACTACTACCATTTCATTTTTCCTAACATCATATATATCATAATATATATTTTAGAATATTGGTATTTCTGCATTCCATGACCCTATTCATATTATATTATCTACTGGAATAAACATTTTTTCTTCCAATCAATCTGCATTGATATATTACTCTTTGAAAACAGATAGTTATAATAATGTTATTACTAATAAAATGTTATTTAACTATATATATAAACAGAAATTTTGATTAACTTTAACAATTAATAATGCAAAAACTCTGAACTTGAGGATAAAACCTAGGTTGTTGTTTTTTTTTCATTTTCAAGTTCAAAAAATGATACATCTTCAAAAAATAAAATAATTTTGTATTTACTTTGTGGTAAGTTATAAATACTTTAGTAATATGTATCAATTGCTTGAGATGGGGTGGAGGACAAATATAGACTGAAAATACAAAGTTCAAATTCCTCTCCTTACATATATATATAAAACATTCAGTATAAGCAATTTAAATATTTGTAGTTGTATTACAAAAATGGTACATTTGGAGAAATAATATAATAAATTTTAAAAATGGCATTCTTTGTTTTTAATAAGCCAGATTAATTTTTACAATATTGATTTTTTTATTTGATATTGAAATAATAAATTTTATGAGTAAAAACATTTAGCATCCTCTATTAGCTCATTATTTAAATAATAAACATAAGATGTTACATAGTAGCCAAATTCTGAACTATGAAACATGACAATAAAAGGCTCATAAGACTGATTTTAAAAGAACCAATTAACTTCTGTGTAAAGTTTCAACATTATTAACCACAAATAAAACAGACTTGAACTTCATTTATATAAAGCAGATTTCACTTTAGTGTGAAAAAAGAAATAGATACAAATTGATTACATAGAAATATTTTACATAAAGCTTTCCTTTAATACACATACTGTATACCTGTTAATTATATTTTCTATCTAATTAAAAGCATACATTTGATAACAGTGTACATTTCATCTCTCATACTTTGAAATAAAGCAAATGACTAAATGCTTAAATAAGATTCAAACTATTTTATGTTAGTGATTTGGGGGCTTGATATAGCTCATGAAAGGAGTTTTTTAAACCAAATCTTAAGTCTTGTATTGTCATAATTCACAGTTTAGAGTTTCCTCTGCTATTTGAAGGTGTTCATACACTTTCATAATATCATTGGTGGGTTATCATTAATATGAAATCCCTGGATCCAGGGATTTTTTTTTTTGGGGGGGGATAAACCCAAATTTTGCAAAAAAATTTAAATAAATATCAATTTAAATATCTATAGTGTATATATACTATTTTTGTAAACTATATAAATTGATTTATTAATAATACCTTAAATACAAAATGTGCATTTTATTTTTATATATTAAAACAATAAATCAAAACAATGCTGTATAATTTTGCCTGGATATTTGAAGTTTTTGAATTGGTGAAATTTGAATATAAATGTAATGGATTAATTACATAAATAATTGTTATATGCATAATTAAATAATGAAAATTATATTAAATGGATGTGCTGACAAGAATATATTTATATATGCTTGTTTATACTTTTATAAAAAGCAACACAAAATTGTGAATTTCATAAAGTAAATATTTCTAAATAGATGTACATTGTAATGGAACAAGCTGATATTATGTGAGTTAAATATGTGACAAATTTAGACATCAAGTTGGGCTGCCATATTTAACAAATGTATTATCTCATATATAGCATATAGCTTTCTATATATTCAACAAAAAGATATTTATTTTCAGAGGCCAGTCTTCTTTAAAAAAGCATTCTGTTCACTTTCAATCAAACTCAGGGAAAAGCATAAACTTCAATCATAGTGACAAAATAAATAAGTTAAAGTTATAAAGGGTGCTGATATAGAACACGCTCGGTGGCCATTTTGAATTTTAAAACACTCAAAAACACTGCTGATACATGCAAGCGATAAATGACAGCACTGTTTTCAAAAAAGTAATTAGCCTAAGGCACTACAATTAAAAAAGGGAGGGGGAGAGAAAGTGATGTAGAAATTAAATATGTCCAAGGCACTACACTTAAAAAAAGTGTGGGGAAAGAGAATAATGTGGGAAGTTAAATAGCCTAAGGTGCTACAATGGAAAAAAGTGCAGGAAAAGAAAAGAAAGTAAAAAAAAAGTAACATTGAAAATTTAAAAAATTATAAAATCCTTTAAAATAAATCAAAAATGCTAATTTATATAGTGATAATCAAACATTTTAATAGTAAATCTCAAAAAATTAAAGGCATTTTTAAAAAAAATCATAAATGCTATTTACAACAGGCCTTTATATAGCGATAATTAGAAAAATAATAAATGCTACTTTTAAAAACTTATTCCAGTCTTTCAACAGTATATACTAAATCTCAAAAATCAGTATTATAATTTTAAAAAATTATATTTAAAAATTATATTGCTAACTCTCAAATGGCAGGAACATGAGTTTCAACTCTACTTCATGGAGTATCAGCAAATAAAAACCTAATTAACTTATTTTTAAAAATATATAATATTTTACATTTGGTGTTGGTATTATCCCTCTAACTAAGAGTTATAATAATAAATCACAAATCTTAATAAGACATATTAATACATATTACAGTTAGCATTTATTTAAGTAATTTTTTACCAATATTTTAAGAATTTTAAAAAAATTACCAACTTTCTGGATCCGCACAGGCTGAATTTGGTTCTTCCTAGATCTCTTCATTAGTGCAATACCATAAAGCCATCAACAAATTATACTTTTAAGATTTAAGTTTATTACTTTAAAGAAGACGCCAGTAAAATTAATTTATTCAGGAAATATCGCAGCTTGACATCATCTCTTTCAAATTTATTTTTAAAACTCTGTGCTTGAGTCTCACACAAATTAAACCAGGTATGTGTGATGTAAGATAATTTCTAAAAATCAGGCTGTGCCCTTTGTCTTACTAATATAAAAGTGCTAAGTTAAGAAATTTAACAATAGAAAGCTAAACTTTCAAATTAGAAAAACAGCTGTTAACAAGCTAATGGACTTTTATGCCTGAAACCTAACTTGTAAATTTTATTATAAATTAATGACTTAAAAATATAATCGCACTGTAACAATTATTTGTCACAATTTGTACTCACATATATATGTGTGTCGATACATGTATTAGTTTTAAGATTTAAGTTTTAACACTTTAAAGAAGATGAAAGTAAAATTAATTGGTAATTTATTCCGAAAATATTGCAAAAATAAAAACCTAATTGATCTGCTTTTCATTAATATTTAAAAAATAAAACTGAAATATAAAGGGTGTGTTTATATGATATGATTTGAAAATGGGTATAAAAGATGAGTTTCAATACAAAATCTTTGGTCTTTAGTTTTTTTATTTTTTAAATATCAATGAAAAGCAATGTTTTCAGAATAAATTACCAATTAATTTTACTTACAACTTCTTTAAAATTAATTAGTAATTTATTCCAAAAATATTGCAAAAACAAAAAACATAATTGACCTGCTTTTCATTAATATTTAAAAAATTAAAAAAAACTGAAATATAAAGAGTGTGTTCATGTGATCACATGATTTGAAAATGGGTATAAAAGACAAGTTTTGATAAAAAATCTTTGGTCCTTAGTTTTTTTGTTTTTTAAATATTAATGAAAAGCAATATTTTCGGACTAAATTACCAATTAATTTTACTTGCGACTTCTTTAAAGTGTTAAAACTTAAATCTTAAAACTAATACATCTATCGACACACATATATATGAGAACAAATTGTGACATGTAATATGTTACAGTGCGTTATATTTTTAAGTCATTAATTTATTATAAATTTTTTATAATAAGTTTTATAAGTTAGGTTTCAGGCATAAAAGTCCATTAGCTTGTTTACAGCTGTTTTTTTCTAATTTGAAAGTTTAGCTTTCTATTGTTAAATTTCTTAACTTAGCACTTTTATCTTAGTAAGACAAAGGACACAGCCTGATTCTTAGAAATTATCTTATGTCACACATATCTGGTTTAATTTGTGTGAGACTCAAGCACAGAGTTTTAAAACTAAATTTGAAAAAGATGTCAAGCTGCGATATTGCCTGAATAAATTAATTTTACTGACATCTTCTTTAAAGTAATAAACTTAAATCTTAAAAGTATAATTTGTTGATGGCTTTATGGTATTGCACTAATGAAGAGATCTAGGAAGAACCAAATTCAGCCTGTGCGGATGACCATCCGATTCAGAAAGTTGGTAATTTTTTTTAAATTCTTAAAATATTGGTAAAAAATTACTTAAATAAATGCTAACTGTAATATGTATCAATATGTCTATGATTAAGATTTGTGATTTATTATTATAACTCTTAGTTAGAGGGATAATCCCAAAACCAAATGTAAAATATTATATATTTTTAAAAATAAGTTAATTAGGTTTTTTATTTACTGATACTCCACGAAGTAGAGTTGAAAGTCATGTTCCCGCCATTTGAGATTTAGCAATATAATTTTTAAATATAATTTTTTAAAATTATAATACTGATTTTTGAGATTTAGTATATACTGTTGAAAGACCGGAATAAGTTTTTAAAAGTAGCATTTATTATTTTTCTAATTATCGCTATATAAAGGCTTTTTGTAAATAGCATTTATGATTTTTTTTTAAATACCTTTAACTTTTTGAGATTTACTATTACAATATTTGATTATCACTATATAAATTAGTGTTTTTGATTTATTTTAAAGGATTTTGTAATTTTTTAAATTTTCAATGTTACTTTCTTTTTTCACTTTTTTTTCTTTTCCCACACTTTTTTCCATTATAGCACCTTAGGCTATTTAATGTTACGTTACAATGTTTGATTTATAGCATTATAGTTTTTAAATATTGTTTTTTAAAATTATAATACTGATTTAGTATATACTGTTGAAAGACCGGAATAAGCTTTTGAAAGTAGCATTTATTATTTTTTCTAATTATCACTATTGTAACGAGATACATGCTATTGCATTATAATAAGTAAAATTAGAAATCAAAAATAAAAAGTTCACAAATAAAAACTTCTTTTTTAAGAATTAAAAATCGCACAGATGGAAAATTATTAAAAGAAAACTTTATTTTAAAAAAAAGTATTTTAAAACTAAATTTTCAACAAAAACTTAAAAGATTTTAAGATAAAAATATATCTTTAAGAATGTACAAAATTTAATTTCTTACTATTGTGTAAAAAGCTAAAAAATGGAAATGATTATTTTTAATTAGTCTTAAGTAAACTAGCCCTTGGGCATCTCAAAATTTATAATTAAAGGTCAGATAGGAGAGAAAAACAATAAGAACAGAATAGCCAATAAAAAAAATCGGTTATAGTCTTATAAAGACGCCGCTCAATGGCGCCGTTTTCGTGCTAAAACACATAAAAATGCCGTTTCCGCGACAGACACGTTCGAACCCGCGTTTTCTATAATACAACTTTTTTGTTGTGCTACAGATTGCAGGCCGCTATGTCATGTCAAAGTACAGCATGTATGTCGCATTGCAGCAAATTAATTTGACGAATTCGCACAGTTTATAGAATTTTTATGGCTTTGTGAGAAGGTGTGTGTATTTGAATTGGATGGAAATGTTTTGATTGAATTTTTTTTTTTAAAGTATTGAAAAGTTCAGATTTTCTAAAGTAATAATTATCAGACTCTTTACACCATACTGTATTGAAGTTTTAAGTGGGAAAACGTTGACAAGATATATGTGTAAAGTGAGTTTGAATTAGGTAACACATCAAGTAACGTACTGTTTGTAACATTCCATGAGACAAACAATATTCTACCATCTTTTTATTTTTGAATTAAAAAATAGTGGTAATACAAAAATATCCAGTAAGAAAAGTACAATTCTACACTGTTTTTTTAAATTTCATAAAAAGCATATATTATAAACATGGTTAATAAGTAAAGAACACATTTTATATATATATTTGTTGTTGTTTAAAAAACTTTTACTTTCTTTCTTTTCTCCGACTACTGTTATACATTGTTGAATATATTTTACATTTATTGTTATCATTTATTTTATATATATTAATAAAAAAAATATTTACAAAAAGACGATTTTGATCTTTTTTATTTTAGCATTATAAACTACAGAACCCTAACCCTAAAACTAACCCTAAATCTAACCCTAAAACTAACCCTAAACCTAAAAACTTTTACTTTTTGTTGTCATTCTATTTGAAGTAAAAAATAGCAGTAATATCTGTTTCTCTGTAAAAAATTAAAATATAAAACGAAGACTAAAAAAATAAAAAATAGCGGTAACACAATAATATCTGTTTCTCTGTAAAAATTTAAATTTAAAAGGAAGACTAAAAAATTGTACTTTTTATTTCGATTATGAGTTTTTAAAGAACAAAAAAAGAAGGCGTAACCCTACTAAAAAAATATCCGATAGAAAATTGTTTTTTCCAATAAAGCAAAATCAAAAACACAAATTAAATTTTAATTTGTTGATTTTATTTTACAATTATTGTTATCATTTAATTTGTATATGTTATCAAAAAAAAATATTTAAAAAAGACGATTTTGTTTTATTTTTATTTTCGCATTACAAAAAACACATCAAAATGATTAAAATCAACGGCCTGGGAATGTTCATATTTTATAGTTTTAGCATGAAAATGGCGCCATCGAGCGGCGTCTTTGTCTATAATACTAGCACCAAAAAATCCTTCAGGAAATGGACCACAACGAAAGGATCATCATCATCATGACATCATGTCCAGTCAATCCGAGATTTTAATATAAAAAGGAAAAGATTAGAAATAAATTATTATGTGTGTTATATGTTAGCTCCAGGAAAATTGAAAGAAAAGGGATTGAAAAGATGCACTTTCAATCCCTTAAGTTTCTCCAAAAGAAAAAATGAAATATTGTTTTCCCATATTGCGGACCCCAGGACACCAAGACCCTGCAGTAAAATCCTGCAAACAACCATACTCGCTACAGTAAAGGACCCCTGGATAAATACAAATAGAACGGCCAACAGCATAACGGTCTCCTCAAGACATCATGGGAATTAACCCTGGATCCAAATTACAAGCAACTAGAAAGTATGGACTTTTTCTTTTTAAAAGCATAAGAAAATAATGAACTTTAATTATAAAACTATTCCAATATTTAAATATGAATTCCTATCTGACTAAATTAAATTATTAATAATTATTTTTATTGAATGTATTTTTTTTTAAATCATTTCCATTAATTTAATTTTTCCATTCTTTTAAGTGTTTATTTTGTTTCGTTTTTTACATTAAGCTAAAAGTTTTTATTAAATCATGTTAAATTTGTCGGGCGTGAATGGCTGCATAGATTCGTAAAGTTATGTTAGTTTAAGGGAAGGTAAATCTTAGGTTATTTGTTTCACAGTTAATGGATTGGATGTATCTGTAATTAGTAAATGTAGCATGAAGATACGCTATGTGCAGGATCACATTATATGCCGCACTTGGCAAAATAATACCCATTTCTTATTGACCATCGGAAGCAGACAGTATTTCCTGCTCCTTGGATCACCCATTAGCCTATGGAATGGGATAGTAAGATGGCAAAAAAGACCGCAACCCCTTCATATGGAGTTTTCTTTTTTATTGTTCTTTTCACCAAGCAGACAAAGTATTCTTGTAATGGACGAGAGACATTTCTTCTCGATAACCATGCTATTCAGATGTATATTTCTGACAGTGCGATATTGTGCTGTCGTATTCATGCTGCAATGAATACATTGACATATCAGGTAGATTGGCATTAGTTTGATTGCAAACTTTTGGCCTAAGGTTAAATAAGGGATATAGAATAGTTTCTTTTTCGAATGCAATCTATGTAGTCTATCCATACTCGACACTTTAATAAAATATAAATAAATTCATCTGTGTGAACTTATAAAATAAAATCAAAAGTTAAAGTATAAATCAAATTATAAAGTAAACTTTATACTAAAATAATTCTACATTTTATATATGTGTAAAATAAATGTTTCGGTGTGTTGTTAATCTGGCAGTGGCTTATTCTTATTTTTTATTATCTTTCTTTAAAAATAAAGTATACATTATCTCTGCTGCTCCACAAGCTAGTGACTGGGGCTAACGGTCTATAATAAAATAAAATTGGATCTCAAGTATCTGCCTACTATATTAATTTTCCAGATTCGAATGGCCTGGTGGCGCCCTTGTATGGGAGATACGGTAAGACTCCAACTATCAAATTCCTTCCGACTGTTATACTATATAAAGGCTTTTTGTAAATAGCATTTATGATTATTTTTTATGCCTTAACATATGTTAATTTTTTGAGATTTACTATTTACAATGTTTGATTATCACTATATAAATTAGTGTTTTTGATTTATTTTAAAGGATTTTGTAATTTTTTTAAATTTTCAATGTCTTTCTTTTTTCATTTTTTTTTCTTTTCCCGCACTTTTTTCCATTGTAGCACCTTAGGTTATTTAACTTCCCACGTTACTCTCTTTCCCCACACTTTTTTAAGTGTAGTGCCTTGGGCTATTTAATCTCCACATCACTTTCTTCCCTCCTTCCTTTTCAATTGTAGTGCCTTGGGCTAATTAATTTTTTGAAAACTGAGAGCTTCTAGTTGATGTCATTTATCGCTCGCATGTGCCAGCAGTGTTTTTGGGTGTTTTAAAATTCAAAATGGCCACCAAGTGCATACTATATCAGCACCAAATAAAGAGCAAGAACAAAAACCAAAATTTAATAGTTATAACTTTAATAAATGAAAATATAATTTCCAGTATACGAGTGTACTATTTTCCTGATAAATATAAAATCATACTGAAGAATAAATAAGAATTACAAGTTTATTGCTTTCCAGTAATTTATAATCAATAATTAGCTAAACATCTAGAAAGTTTAATAATGTCTTTCTAGTGCAAATTCAAGCAATTTTCTAAATATATACATGTGACAAATATAAGTGATGTTTAAAATAGTTTGAAAATTAGAAATGATTATTTCTGGATGCTTTAAATATTTAAGGAACTAGTTTTTAATAAATCACATTTTAAATTAATAAAATATTACGACTTCAGCATTCATATTATTGTTTTGCCAGCAAACTTTTTCACCATCTCTTTGTTCCTTACTGTAAGTTTTGGTAAATAATAATAAACTCCAGATGATAATACTTAATAAATCCCTATCAGATGAATTATAACTATTTAACTTCTGTCATCTATATTAATTCATATGCTATAACTTACTCTAAATTTTTTTATATTCTCACATGGATTTAATTGTTTATTAGAAATATTTTAATTTCTTAATTAGTTTGACAAACAGACAAGCATGTTATTCTTATTATATCTATAACTTTGATACAAAAAAGTAAATTTTATTTAAATTTATAAAAAAATAAAACTTTTTTAAAAAACCACAATATTGACTTGTTATTTATTCAATTAAAATAAAAAATAATGAATTTGTTTAAAGAAAATATTTAAAAATAATTTCAATAATAGCACAACTTTTATTTATATTGAATGTGTGTGTGCAACTAATTTACTATATGCAAGACAAATATTTTATGCATCCTTCTTTCAAGAAAAAAATATTCAACATCTTTTTAACCTTGTTTGGTTTAATTTATCCACTATCTTGTAGGATATTTCCTTGTATTTCTACAAAGTATAACACTATTAGTATGTCTATCACAGAGTAATACTTTGTCCTCATCAAGTTAATATGGTGAAATAGCAACAAATCAATTAAACAATAGCTCTCGAAAAACTTTTAATAGTTTAACAATCAGATAAGACTGGGATATTTTTCTTGTCCCAAAAAATAAATTATCATCTCTCATGTAAAAAACAAAATCTATACTTTCATCAGATAACTAGAAAAAAATCCTCTAGTAACTTCTTTATCTAATAACAAAATGTCTTTGTAATAAATAACAAGCAATTAAATATCTGTAATTTCTTAAAGGAATATAACAAAATCTTTCGCTCAACTAAATTTCTCATATAAAATATATATCCATCTTGTATTTTTATATTGGACTATTTCCATGAATGTCTTTAGAAAAATTTAATTGTTTTAAATATTCCAAATACATTCAACTGTTAGTAATAGTACATCAAACAGGTTAGGATATGCACAATGTTTTGAGAGGTAATATTCTCCCCTCTTCCTCAGGTGTTGCTGGCCTGACCAGTGACAGTACTAGCATGGGATTTGAACCTGGACCCCTAGATTCTTGACTATTGAACTTTAAGGTAACACTCTAACCAACTGAGCCATCCTGACAAAGGCAACAGTCAGTAGGAATTTCATATACTTATCAATGAAGTTCCTCCTGATTTCTCCATTTTTTCTTAAGAGCAAGGTTGATTAGTGATTTCCATACATTATGTATAGTCACACTAGGGTGACTTATGGGATTGTTTGCCATTATCATGTGAACAGCTTATTTAAATTTTCTTCTTTATACCTTTTCTTCTCTGTCCAATTTTGTTGTATTTTTCCAATTTAATGCTACCTAAGACACATCTGCTTCTCAATTGGGAAAATACAAAAATATTGAATAGAGAAGTTACAAAAAAGAAAATTTAAATAAGCTGCTCACATGACAATGGCAAACAATACCGTAAGCCAACTTAGTGCGACTATACATAATGTATGGAAACCCTAATCAACTTTTCTCTTAAGAAAAAGTGGAGAAATCAGGAGGAACCTCATAGATAAGTATATTAAATTTTTAGGCTGTTGCTTTTATCAGGATAGCTCAGTTGGTTAGTGTTACCTTAAAATTTCAATACTCATGAATCCCATGCTAGTACTGTCACTGTTCAGGCTAGCAACACATGAAGAAGAAGGAAGAATAATTCCTCTCAAAACATCATACATATAGTAACCTGTTTGATGTGCTATTACTAATAGTTGAATGTATTTGGAATATTTAAATAAAGTTAAATTTTTCTAAAGACATTCAATACTCCTGTTAGATGATGGAAATAGTCCAATATAAAAACACAACTAAAACACCATCATCACAAACCTTCAGGAAAATGCTGTATGTTCATCTGTGTTTAACAACTTTAAAAAGAAAAAATTACATTAATTTCCTACCCAAATAATTTTATCCTATTATCCATCAAATCATTCTTAAAAATGCATGCATATTAAAACCATCACCCTTCATATATAATATCATAAATATTTTCTATTTTCCCTTCAAGATCTTTCATAAATTGTCTGTAAATTCTTAAAGGAATATAACAAAATCTCTCAAGTGAATTTTTCAAATAAAATATATGTTCATCTATGTTCACCAACTTTTAAAAGAAAAAATTGGGATTAACTTTAACTAAGAACCCAAATAATTTTATTCTACTATCCATTAAATCATTCTTAAAAATGCATGTTTATTAAAACCATCAGCCTTCATATATAATATCATAAATAATATTTTCTATTTTTCCTCCAAAATCTTTCATAAATCTTATTTTATCCTTTGTCATAATTACAATTATGTACTAATTTTATACATTATTCATCAGATTTAAAATAATAGAGTATACACATAAATATATGCAAGGTAAGCTTTAAATTTGAAAAGTTAGCCAAATTTGCTTAGTCATAATTATAGCATTGATGGTGGAAAGAAAACTGTGGGACTATTAAAGAGATAAGGATAAGTTGGCCATTTTTTCAAAAAGGGATGCAGGAGTCTTTTTTGTTAATTGTGCATTTGTCTTTGGCAATATACCAGGTCTCTTTTCAGCTTACATTTGGCATCGTGTTCAAAACAGACCATACTAGCAGATAGGCTCAAAGGTATGGCCACAGCTGGATTCATATTTGTAAAAAATTGATCTAGCATCAGTTTGAGTTTTGGCATGGTTATATTATACTGGTGTTGGCAATGCAGGTGTATGTGATTCCACATAATATTCAGCATGCAATTGCATGTGATTTTGTATATTATTTGTGACTTTTGGTTTAGGTGCAGAATATCTTCTTGTATTGTTGTTAAGCTAATTAAGTATGGGAGGGATCCCTATTTGATGAATTAAAGATCAGATTTTAGTGATACAATGGGTGGCTCTGAAGATGTAAGTTAATGTTGTCCAGGGGTTATTATTGGTTGCTAAGGGTAGTCATTGAGTTCTGGAATAAAAAAATTTAACATTTGGAATCAAAATTATGTATTAATATTCAATGTTATGCAAATCCGAGAGAAAATAGATATTATTTTTCTTATTGGACTCAATTTGCACACAAAGATGGTTCTGATATAAAAAAAAAATCTTTTAATTGATGAGTTTGTAAAATTTTGGTGTGGTGAACTTGGGGTGTATAATTCCACAAACGCGAATAGACTTAATGAGCATTTTGTAGTTGAGATGGGTGGTCTCACACTGGATTTACAGATCAAAGAACTCAATGCCTTAAAGGCTATCTTTGTTTTCATAAGTCCATGTTAGTGAAGAAACCTGCGATAGGCAATCAGTATGTCGCTGACTTGAGCGTGGATGCATAAATAATGATGTTGTCTACATAGCAAATATGTAGCGTGGAGGTGAAATAGATGCATTTAGGTAACACATCATACTCAAATTTATTGAAAATTAGGCTTGAAATTATCCTGTAATGGAAAGGCCCATAGGCCAGCCATCATCCATTTTGTAAATGTTATTAGATGAAGCGGTAAAATCATTGTGGATCCAATGTAAACATTACAAAATGAATTCACTAATATGAACCCATGAAAATGAAAATAGCCTTCAAGGCATCAAGTTCCTTATCCTGCACATCCAGCAAGAGAGCACCCATCTCAATTATAAAATGTTCATTAAGTCTATTGACGTTCATGATGCCATGTGTCTAGAGTTCATCCCATGAAAACCTCACAAAATTGCCGATAGCAGATCTACCATTTGGATAAATTTGAGACCTATAAAAAAATAACAGATTCTTATCTCTCAGATTTGTGCAATCAGATATAAAAATATAATATTGATTCAAAAAGAAATTATTAAACTCAGGTGCTTATTATACATGTATATAATTTTAATGCGCAAATACGCGCACAACAACCGAGCTTCATCAGGATTAAATAACAATATATTATAAACTCAAAATAATTATAATATCTAAAGAATAATGCCCGTGCGCTTTCAAGAGAACTTAGCTCTCATAATCATGGGCAACAAAGAATAAGCATAGCGTGTTGGTATATGCTAAAATATGCTGATATATGTAAATTAGTTGAAAATAAATGCGTCAGATCTAAATGATCCATTTCTTAGAGATTTTGTAACACGCATCTTTCCTATTCATAGCCTTATCATCAATAGCAATAAAACATGCTTCTTTAACTTTTCTCTTAATGTCATTTCTCTCCCTGCAAACTATTCTTGCATTTTTAGGTTCACATGCATGACCAGCTGATTTCTGATGTATAGCAAATATTGAGTTGCAATTTGGGTCTACTTGGGCACGGCCTGAGAGGTGTAGTTGGGTGTTATAGTGTCTTTGGTGTTATTAATAATTCTATTTGTATTAGGGGGTGTATGAAAGCTTAGTTGAAATTCTTTATTAAACACTGAGTAAAATTTTCGATGGGTAGTTGCAATATATGATAACAAAATTCTATTTTGAGTTTATAATATATTGTTATTTAATCCTGATGAAGCTCGGTTGTTGTGCGCGTATTTGCGCATTAAAATAATATTGATTCAAATTATTTTTATTCCAAACTCAAACACTCACCCTTAGGAACCAACAATAAACCCTGGACATCACTGTCTTACACCCCCAGAGTCACCCATTGCATCACTAAAATCTGCTCTTTTAAGTCATCAAATAAATCTTCACACCCCTCCCACCCTTATCAACAATACAAAAGATATTCTGCCCCTAAACCAAAAGTCACAAATAGTATACATGACATGCATCCACCCTAACTGCCAAGTTATATTATGGGGAATGCCACCCGAATTGCGCAACATCAGTACCTACATAACTGCTAAAAATCAAACTGATGCTAGAATCCAGCTCTGGCCACACCTTTGGATCTACATCTGCTATGGAGATCTGCTCTGAATGCAATAATGCCAAATGCAAGTGGAAAGAAGCCAGGCATATTGTCAGTCATAAATATGTAATTAACAAAGATTCCTGTCTGCCTTTCAAAAAAATGGCCAACTTAACCAACTAATTTGCTATTCAAATATACTAATTACTTATTCTCATCTCTTTAATAAGCTCCATCGTTTTCTTTCCACCATCAACGCCATAACTATGACTAGTACAATTAATTAATCGAAAGTGCATTAGGGAAATTTTGTTAACTTTACAAATTTAAAGCTTATCTCGCATATGTTTATGAGAATACTGTTTGCTACATTTCTTCAAGATACTGCTTACTAAAATTTTTCAACATTACAGATTTAAAAAATGTTTTCAATGAGATCCAGCTTATTATTAAAAAAATATTAATCTTTATTAATTTTAGACAATGGGTCTTTCCAAGCAAGGAATACTTCCAATTCAGTTCCATAGTTTAAGTTCAGTCAATTAACAACTATTTAATTTTCAGGAGCAATTCTTATTTATTATAAATTTATGATTACCTCAAATCAAAAACTGCTTAATACCACTCTCCTACAAAATTGATTATCAAGCTATTAACATGATTACACCACAATTCCTAAATTATAGAATTCCTTCTTATCACTTCATACCTATTACCTTGTATGTTTTTCCATATTTAAATTTGTATAGGATTCCCACAAATCTTGCAAGAAATTAAATATTCAAAGCATTTTCCTATTTTTCTTTTATAATATTGGTACTCATTTTAGATTTGTTCATGATAACTTTAAAAACAGTAGTTTTCTCTTCTGGTTTTATTTCATCAAATCTGAATAGTACAATTTTTGCAATAATTGTGGTTTTCTCTTCATTATTCATATTAGATTTACATCCACTGGCAGTAACCACATTAAATTTAGATTCTTTTATATTATCTCTATCAGGTTTGCATTCTTCTACAATGTCTCAGTCAGTGTCTTCTATTATTAAATTAAGACTCATTATTTTTTAATTCTAATATTTAAAAAAAAAAAAATTCAAAAATCTTTGATTGGCCTTAATGTATTATTATTAATACACAAATGTATAGTACACATAAATGTTCATTTTTATAAACATATAGTTCACTAATATGAATCTCCATTTTCTAAATATCTTTGAATTAGATTATCCAACTAAATTTATTTAAATGTTACCAATATACTCACTAACATAGGCTTATTATTATTCATTACCTTTTTGAATCAATTTCTGACTTACATCAATTCATTTTTACATTAATTATTTTAACCATTTGCCTTTTAGTCTCTTCAAAATTCACCTTACATATCCTGAAATTAGTTTTTTCTTCTTTCCTACTTCTTTCTCATTAAACTAATTTTTAAATATTTTTATCAACTGTGATCAATTATAATTTACTGCAATATACTTTGACCATCAAAGAACTTCATATATTGGGTTATCATATATAATGAAAAAAAAAAGTCATATGTAAATTGATCTATTATTCAAACTTAATACAATTTTGACAAAATTATGCAGCAAGATGCCCGTCATATTTAATAAAACATGCTATCTTGCATTTAGGCGTATGTATAGCTCTCCATATCTGTGATAGCTTTAAAGAAATCATGCCATTAAAACATCACATGATCATTATTTCCTATGCTTACACAAAGTGTTAAAACAGTAGCAAACTTTCTATACAGTAGTACGATCCTGTGATGGAGGCCAGGTTTGTGCATAAAATCCCTATCTAGTGCCTATTAATCCAATATTCCAGATTAATTTCTATCTTGTGGCTTTTATCAGTGAGAAACCTTGGATTTGAGAACACTATACCTAGATCTTAGAATCTAATGTGACCTTCCAGCAACCACTTTTTATCTATTTAGTTAATTATAAAGGTATAAGCCCAAGATTAAAGCACCTTTCAATCTAAGCAAATTCACTGGTGAACCCATACAGATTTAAACCCAGTTCAGGATTTTGTGCATTTTGGTTGGGGTTTTTTTAAATAATAAACCACCATCATCCTAGGATCGGTATAAAACTACTAAAACATCACATGATCACCATTTCCTATACATACCCAAACAAGCTGTTAAATCAGTAGCAAACTGTCTATACAGTAGTGCCATCCAGTATAAGCCATAGTAATCAATGAATGCTAGGTTTGTGCATAAAATCCCTATCTGGTGCTTACTCATCCAATAGCCCCCAGACTAGTTTTATAGCTTGTGATTTTCTTCAGTGAGGAGCCTTATATTTGAGTGCATTGTATCTAGATCTTAGGATTTAATGCAACACTACAGCAGTCACCTTTTACCTATTTAGTTAACTATTAAGTTATGAAGCCAAGATGAAAACAATATTTTTTTCAAGCCAGACTAATTCATTTGTATATGTTGTGTTGGTCTGGAGTACAGACCAAACCTACAGATAATACCACTAACACCAGTATTATAGGTCATATAATATTTATTATATTTACAAATATATACAATACAGAATATTTATTATATCTATAAATATATACAATACAGACTAATATAGTTCTAATATGAACTCTTGGATCAGAGTCTTCACAATCTACCACTTCCAACTATACCTGATAGCTTGCCTCACGAGTAGGGAGAACAACCCTTCCAGCTGTACCAGACAGCTTGCCTAGAGTCAGCAGTAGTCTTAGCAGTGTCTGGTCCTTATATAGACTTGCCTAACTGTGTGGACAAATAACGTATTGCTATTGTAAGAATGCTTACTGCTGTTTAGATTAACAGGGCTTCTCCTGAAGAATGTGTATCATCTTTATAGGTTAGACCGATGATCTTTGCCCTTTTCTCCAAAAGGCTGGCCATTTATAGCCAGATCCCTACCTCACTGGAGCATTCAGATTCAGTGATCATCATTGCTTATTGACTTGTACTAATCATTGGCTTTGTGTTTAGCTGTACATAAGCCTACTGGCCAGCAGCCAACAATACTTAATTCGATCAGATAAAAGGGAATCTGAAACAGTCCACTTCTGAGGGAAAGGAGAACTATAACAGTATAGTCATAGATCTGAACCCAGCTAAGTACCTATAGATTTTGGTGTATCTGTATGAGTAAACAAGTAAATTAGCACAGAGTTGTCACCTTGGACTAATATTTTTAACTAAATAGGTAAAAGGTGACTGTAGAAAGTTTGCATTATATCCAATTTAGGTGCAGTGCTGGCAGTCAAGGCTCCTTACTGGTAAAAGCCACCCGCTAGAAACTAGTCTTGAAATATTGGGTCTGTTAGAGAAAAATTTTATTCATAAACAATCTAGCATCCATTGATTACAATAGCTTACACTGTGGCACTATTGTATGGAGAGTTTGCTGTTTTAAGTTTGCATAAGCATAGGAAATGGTGATCACATGTGATATTTTAGTGTTTTTAATCAATCCTGCCCATATGATGTTGATGGCTAAAGTTATTAAAAACTCAGAGACACCAAAAGGTATAGATGTTGAATTGGGTTCAGTATGACTATACAAGTGAATTAGCTTGGATTGAAAACATTAGGTTCATAACTTTATAGATAACTAAATAGATAAGAAATGATTGCTGGATAGGCTTCTCACTGAGAAAGCCATAAACTAAAAACTAGTCTGGGATATTGGATGAGTATACAATAGATAGGAATTTTATGCACAAACCTTCTAGCATCCAATGACTACTATGACTTACACTGGGTGCTATTACTATATGAAGACTTTGCAACTTTTTTAAAGATATCATACTTTACTAAAAATATAATAAATCATACATATTGAAGGATTTTAATTAATATTATAAAAGTTCTTTCTAGCATATTTAACTTGAAGAACAAAATTAACATTTCTTCAATCATTTAATTGCATTTCAATACATCTTCAAAAAAAATTTTAAGTAGTTTCAGCTGCTTATTACATCTGCAGGTTAATAACGCATACTTATATTTAGGCCAACTTGAATTTTGGAAAGTTTTCTTTCTATCCAATAATTTTGCAATACCTTTAATCAACATTTGCCAATCTATAACTTCTGTCACTATATAATTTGAGTACTAAATAACAGTTCTTCATAGTTGATAAATTTTGAAAATTATTTTTTTAATGATTTTAAATGATGTACTCCTTTCTACCATTATAAATACTTTAATTTCTTAGTTTGACCTCCAGTCAGCAAAACAAGACAATTTTCTTTTTACATCTTTATATGAAAACAAAAAAGGAAACAGATGTATTAGGAAAAATTCCAAATTATGGTGTTGATTAAAAAAAATAATTTTAATAATAGCACGATTCATATATATGTGTCTTATTTACTATGGGAAAAGACTGAAATATGTCAATATCTAATAAGAAAGATTTATAATAATACAAAAAAAGGAAAGGATTATAATTTCTAATTTACAAGAATACAATTGTGGGAGTATTTGTTAACGATACAGAGCAACAAGTATATTTATAATAATTATGCATGTTTCATCTTTTATACTTTGAAATAAAGCAAATGAAATCTGCTTAATATTCAAGCCTATTTTGATTTGTCAGGAATGCTGTTGGGATTTGAAACTGATACAGCAATAATTATATTGTTATAATTCAGAATTTGAGTATTAATTAACAATAATTATATTGTTATAATTCAGAATTTGAGTATTAATTAACATCTTATATCTTAAATAATGAATTAACAGACAATGCCTAAGTAAAGTCATAATATTATAAGTTGTAGCTCTATAATGTATTATATAATTGGTTATGTACAATAAATGTATAGACACTATATAAACTTGTAACGTATAACTAATGATAAAATGGGAAATATTTTGCAATACTCTAAAAACAGACTGCAAAAATAACAAAATACTGTTACTGAATCAATAGGTGCAATTGGATGTACCCACTCATTTTATTATCTATACATGCAAAATTAAAAGGATCTCCATTTGTATTAATAAATATTATTCTCTTCAACATTTTAATATTATTCTGCTTTTATTTTATTTTTTTTATATTGTACCATTTATTTATAGATGATACAAATATATATTTGTCATTCCGTAATATTTAAAAAAAAAAAACTTCTTCAAAGAGAGTAAAATGCAAAGATCATTTAAAAGATATTATTTTAAGTACTATATTTTTTTTTTTTTTAAAAAAAAAAAAAAAAAACATACAATGAAAGTTAATTTTTGTTTTTCTTATTTATGTAATTTAATCAAAATAATGTTGATATTGGAAAGTGCATATAGATTTAATTCAGGCAGTGAAAAGACATTCTCACAATTACAATTAAAGGTTCCAAAGCTAATTTGATGGCGAAAATAATCCATATAAAAAAAAAACTTTGTATTTGAAAAAAAAGAAATAATGTAAAAGATTATAGAATACCAAAACCAAGGATAAAAAAATATGCACAGGACTTCTCAAAAATGATCTGGACTATAAAAGGAGCGGACAAGTTGGAAAAGGGTTTTTTCACTGTGTGATTAGGTCGTCATGTGCATTTTTTTTTTAAAATTAAGAATAAAATGTTGCCATTTAGACCTAAAGTGAACCTACTCCACATGTGCAAGTAGAACCAGATCGTTCGCCGATACCTTCTCTCGGAAAAGTCACCTAAACCTTCGTCTAACCTTGCCTCAATCAGGATCAGAGATATGGAAGAAATGAAACTATAAAAAACAGTACTGCGGATTATCCATCGAAAGGAATCAGACTATTAAGGAGATCAATCATCTACGTTAACACTTGACACTTACCGGTAAGTTAATAGCCATAATTTCTATCTAGATAAAAGATTTGCAAACTGAATTTTTAATAATAAATTGTTATCATGGACAAAAAAAGACATTAATTACCTATAACTTCAAAGTGCGATATTTAAATTCAAATGGTTAAAATAATTATCTGAGTATGCGTTTCTTTCCAATATTATCCTTTTATTATTATGTGTTTAAATGCTTAATGTGTTGTAATAAATCTTTAATACTAATATTAAGAAAACTTTCATTGTACGTGCCTAATTTTTTTTAGTTAGTTATGTTGTTAATTTTGAGGGTTAGATTTTTATTTAGTTTTAGTGTATAAATTACCTTGCCAATATTCATATTTCTTAATTAAGTCTAGGAAGAATATTTTTCCTTAAAATAAATTGACAGGAAATATTAATCCAGATCTTGTAATTATTACTTTATAAGATACGATATGCTTGAAGCGGAATCAGTGAGTCTAACGACACTGGCGCCCTCTTTTATAAATTAAAAACTGATTCTGCCAGCAATCGAAATCATAATAATTCTTAGGTAGAGTTAATCAGGAAATATAGCTTTTTTAGAAATATGAGTGAAATATTTTTGTCCTTCATAGCTTGATTAACTCACGCACCCTAGTGCGTAATTGAAGGCCTATCAAAACATGAAAACGTTACAATGGGTTCCCAACAAGAGGTTTCGAAAAAAAACAAACAGATATGTCATAATGGTATAAAAAAAAATTACAATAACAGCATAAAACAGGGAATTTAATTATAGCTGGAAAATAAATATGACAGTAATTATTGTGCAAGATTCAAAAGTTTTACGAAAGCTTAACATGAAAAAATAATAATAATAATAAAAAGTTATTGCATGCAGTTCCAAAGTTTTTTTTCTTCGCAAGAGTAGAATGAGTGTCATAATGGTATAAAAAAAAATTACAATAACAGCATAAAACAGGGAATTTAATTATAGCTGGAAAATAAATATGACAGTAATTATTGTGCAAGATTCAAAAGTTTTACGAAAGCTTAACATGAAAAAAAAATAATAATAATAAAAAGTTATTGCATGCAGTTCCAAAGTTTTTTTTCTTCGCAAGAGTAGAATGAGGATGCAAAAATTTAAGTAAGACACTATATTATTAAAATAAAATAATAGTGAATAAATTAAATAAGAAAAGATATAAGCAAAAACTGATAAAAATCTAGTAATGAAGGTAAAGGCAGATATGTACGAAGTATTATAAGGTGACAAAAGAGAGAGGGGGGTGTAAGCGAACAAATTTGTTAGCAAAACAAAATAAAGTATTGAATTTATATTGTAACAGTTAACAAAGTTAAGAGTTTATTTTATTATAACAAAAATAAGTCAAATAACCATATATGAAATTGAGAAGTGGTAAAGATATGCAAAATATGGCAGAAGGTGAAAAAGAATTGAAAGAGGGCATGGAACCCTTAGTAAAAAAACTATTATATGAATTAATAACTGAACTCAAAGAGGATATAAAGAAAGAAATAGAAGAACAAGTAAAAAAAAGAGGAAAAAGAAATGGAGTTTAGAGATCAGTAGAACAACAAATGGAAAAAGGGTAGATAACCTTATTTGTGGGTGAAATGATGAATCAATTAATTACACATCTCAAGAATGCCCAAAAGTTGCTTTGCGAATAAACGATGTCAAGGCAGAGACATTGTGGGACTCTGACAGTAAGCTATTGGTAACGTCGGAAACAATGTATGATTACATACAGAAGCAACCTGTAGAGATACCAACTCTACCAGTGAGAATCACACAAATAACATTGGCAAATAACAAAAAGGCACAATTGGGCTCAAAACAAGTTTGGGTGCAAATTAAAATAGGGGATAAAATTATACACGTTATTAATTCTAAAAGATTTGGTGCATGAAGCCATATTGGGGTCTGACTTTATGCACAAAACTGGATGTGTGGTCAATTATAAAGACAAAAAGATTATCTGTGAAGGGGAATAAGTGGAGTTTGGGTAGCGGATGAGAACGAATCAGCAAAACATGTAATATGGAGCTAGTGTTGAAAATCCTTTAATATAGGCACAGATTGATGAACTAATAAATGAAATGAAGGGAGAATGGAAAGACATCCTAAAAGAAGATCTAATTGAATATAAATCAATTTTTTCAGATAAACCCACAATTATTAAAGGCTATGAGAACAGAATCAAGGTTGCTGACAGTATACCATATCAGGCAAGATCATACCCAGGGCCACACCAATATAGAGCTGAGTTAGAGAATTAGCTAAAATGGAGGAATGGGATATTATCAATAAGGGTTCTTCATCATATAATAACCCATTAGTGGTTGTAAAAAAAAAGATGGAGCCACAAGATTGTGCTTGGATGCCAGGCAATTGAACAAGATCACATGGCCTGATCAAAATGTTCTACCTCCAATTAATGAGCGGGTAAATAAATTCCGGAGTAAAAAAATATTTTCCACGTTGGATCTGACTGCCAGCTAATGGCAGATCAAGTTACACCCTGCCGACCGGAAATACACGGCATTTCGATATAATGGTATATCATACCAATTTAACAGAATGCCTTTCAGTCTAAAGAATAGTGGAGCAGACTTGTTAAAATATCTTGACCGGGTACTATCCCCTGAGATAAAAAAGTTAATCATTACCTACATGGATGTGATTATTGCGTCTATTAACCCTCAGGAACACTTACACCACCTCAAGATGTTTTTACAAGAGTGCAAAATGAAGGATATCCGCATTAATTCACAAAAAAAGCTGTTTAGCAGCAGAAGTGAATTTCTTAGGGCAATTGATTACTGCAAATGGAATCAGGCCTCACCCTGACAAAATCCAGGCAATCAGAGATTTCCCAGCCCCTCACACACCAAAACAAGTGAGGTCATTTTTGGGGCTGTGTAACTTTTACAACAAATTTTACAAAAACTTCGTTTTCGACATGGAGCCTCTGCTGCAACTATTAAGTAAGGGGACATCATGGAAATGGACGGAAGAGCATGAAACTCAGGGTTATTAAAGAAAAGTTCCTTAACCAAGCAATGTTGGTTTACCCTAACCTAAGAAAATAGTTTATTGTCCAGGTAGATAGTAGTGGGTATGGGTTAGGTGCAGCGCTTATGAAGCTCAGGATGATACCCTGGGTGTAATTTATTTTGTCAGCAGACCATTGAGAGATGCAGAGATTAATTATTGTGTCACCGTGAAAGAGGCCCTGGCTGTGGTATGGGCATTCCAGAAGTTCTGCCAAATCTTGAAAGGATCACAAGCGATCGTTAGGACGGATCATAAGAGCCTGGAATTCTTAAACCAGTTATTTAACAAATAGTAGACTAATCCGGTGGAGCCTTTTTCTCCAAGAGTTCAATTTTTCCATCCAGTATTGTAAAGATACTGAAAATGTGGTGGCTGACACAGTGAGCCGGAA
Source organism: Epiperipatus broadwayi (assembly GCA_028023455.1). Taxonomy (NCBI): domain Eukaryota; kingdom Metazoa; phylum Onychophora; class Udeonychophora; order Euonychophora; family Peripatidae; genus Epiperipatus; species Epiperipatus broadwayi. The sequence continues at coordinate 2,336,511 of JAQFVV010006204.1, forward strand.
TATTGGTCCTGGTGCTCAAAATCATCTGCAGATGGAAGATATGTTTGGTTAATATAGAATTAGAGGATGTAGTGGAAGAAGGATTGAGATACCTGGGAAAAATGCAATGGCAAAGTCCCACCTACAAAAAAATTATTGACCAACTAGAAGCCAAAAATGAAATAGGAGAATGTAGGAAATTAACACTACTGACTGAAAGGGGTCCTCTGGTACCTTATTGACCTATAAAGGAATCAGTGGAAGATGATTTATATTACAGTTTACAAGGACGACATTATGTACACCCACTGTTTGTATGGACATTATGGAGTTAATAAAGTGGAAGGCTTATTGAGAACATGGTTCTACTGACCAAATATGAGAACATGGGCTGTCAGCATAGTAAGTGCATGCAAACCCTGTCAGAAGACAAAACCAGCAAATGAATCATATCAGAGCCCATTGAGTCCTATCATTCCTAACAAACCAAATGACCTGATAACTGTTGATTTTTATGGACCGTTACCAGCTTTTAAAAAAATGAAATATGTATTAATGGCATCAGCATATCCGGTGTCAGGCAAATACTAAGAAATGCCATACGAATCCTTAATGCAATACTTTGAGAAAGTAGGAAGACCTAGGGCTATTTTATCAGACCATGGTACTTTTCACATCGTATGAATAGCAAGAGTGGATAGAGGATGGAGCTAAAAACAATGTATTGTCATCCATATGGAATCCGCAGTCCAACCTACGCGAGCGGCTGAGAGAGGGCGACTCTTCAGGGTATATACTACTTCCAACCATAGAGGATGGTTAAAACAGTTTCATTATGTATTAAATTTTGTAAACTGGACTTGTAAGGAATCCACAGGGTTTGCACCTATAAGACTTCAATTTGGAGAAGCAATACCTCGATTATATAAATCCACATTACCCACTATCTCAGAAAATATTGATAAAAGAAGAGATCAAGAAGAGGCAAAATTGGAACACAGGCCAAGCTCCGGACACTGTGAAAAGGAGTCAGAACTGACAACTTTAAAAAAAAAGATACAGTATGGGTCAAAGTGAACCCTGTGAGTCAAACTGGGAAACATATTTTCAAAAAATTCCAAAACTTGCACAATGGGTCTTACCAGATCACCCAAAAGGATGGCCCAAATGCCTTCGCTTTAGAAAATAGTGAAGTAGAAAGGGGGACCAATAATGCTAGGTCCCTGAAGCCATATAAGACCAGGACATGGTATAGAAGGTCTCTATGAAGATTGATATATGGCCAATAAAATTAGTTCAAACCCATTTTTATTCTTATTTCCCTGGCCCCAGTGGTATTGTACCATTTATTTATAGATGGTACAAATATATATTTGTCATCGTGTAAAATTTTTTTTTTAAAAAAAAGTTCCTCAAAGAGAGTAAAATGCAAAGATCGTTTAAAAGATATTTAATTATTATTTTTTCAAGTAGTATAATTTTTAAAAAAAAAAAAACGTACAATGAAAGTTAATTTTTGTTTTTCTTATTTGTGTAATTTAATCAAAATAATGTTGATATTGGAAAGTGCATACAGATTAATTAATTCAGGCAGTGAAAAGACATTCACACGATTACAATTAAAGGTTCCAAAGCTAATTACAGATGGTGAAAATAATCCATAAAAAAAAAACTTTGTAGTTAAAAAAAAAGAAATAATGTGTAAGATTATAGAATAATAAAACAAAGGATAAAAAAAATATGCGCAGGATTTTTCAAAAATGATCTGGACTATAAAAGGATTGGACAAGTTTGAAAGGGACTTTTTCACCTGTGTGTTTTGGTCAAGTTCTCGTGTGCATTTTTTTTTTTAATTAAGAATAACATGTTGCCACTTAGATCTAAAGTGAACCTATTCCACATTGTGCGAGTAGAACCAGATTGCTCACAAACACCTCTCAGAAAAGTCACCTAAACTTACCGGTAAGTTAATGGCCATAATTTCTAAGATAAAAGATTTACAAACTGAATTTTTAACAATAAATTGTTACCGTGGACAAAAAGAAGACATTAATTACCTATTACTTCAAAGTGCGATATTTGAATTCAAATGGTTAAAATAATTATCTGAATATGCGTTTCTTTCCAATATTATAATTTTATTATTGTTTAAATGCTTAATGTGTTATAATAAATCTTTACTGCTAATATAAAAAAAACTTTCAATTGTACGTGCCTAATTTTTTTTAGTTAATGTTGTTAATTTTGAATGTTAGATTTTTATTTAGTTTTAGTGTATAAATTACTTTGCCAATATTCGTATTTCTTAATTAAGTCCAGGAAGAATATTTTTTCTTAAAATAAATTGATGGCAAATATTAATCCAGATCTTGTAATTACTACTTTATAAGTTATGATATGCTTGACGCAGAATCAGTGAGCCTAATGACTTTGGTGCCCTCTTTTATAAATTAAAAACTGATTCCGCCAGCAACCAAGATTGTAAAAATTCTTAGGTCGAGTTAATCTGGAAATATAACTATGTTTTTTAGAAATATGAGAAATATTTTTGTCCTTCATAGCTTGATTAACTCGTATACCCTAGTGCATAATTGAAGGCCTATCAAAATGTGAAAACATTACAATATATTATTAAAAATGTGGCTTTTTAAAATTTGTTGCCTGTGAAGAGCAATAGGAGTAGCCACTTCTAAGTCTAAATGAAATAATATTGAATACTAATCATATAAATCACATATTATATAAAATATCATTATATAACAACAATAATTGTATGTATGTTATAAAAATAATATAGAAAAGCTTTTTCAGCAAATATTTTTCCCCCTTATCAATCAATGTGATAAAAACTATTTTAAAACTTCAGTATTATTTTTATAATATATATATAATTACTGTTGTTATATAATGAGTTGTTTTTTTTTATTATGTGATATTTAAATATATGAAAAACATTAAATTTCCATTTTTAAGCAATGTAAATTGAAAATTTAAAATAGTTTACATCACATTAATAAAAGCAAAAAATATTTGCCAAAAAGTTTTTCTATATTATCTTAATACTATATATATATATATAATTATTGCTGTTATATAATATTTAATTTTATATTATATTCTGTGATTTATTAAAATACATGAAATAACAGCATAATAATTTTCCATTTTTGATGATAGTCATATAAAATATTACTCCATGTCACATTTAAGTTTATAGTTATAGAAAAATATTTTTCAGCATTATCTGATGACAGGGAAGAATTAGGATTAAATTTTTCATACATTACAATGATCAGATAAAAGATTTTACATGATGTAAAATCTTTCCTACATAAAAATATTTTAATTACAGATGCAAGATAAATTCCTAAATTATGGTAGATAATATCAATATACATAATACAAGTTTGTCTCAGACAATATCTCAAATAAGTTAATACTAGTACTGTATTGCAAATCAGTTAAGCAGTAAAATAAAAATACTACACTTTTTCACTGACACATTTTATAAAATGTAATCACTTTTACTGCTTCATTTCTCAATTTTTTTTATTTTGAAAGCAAAACTAATTAACTAAAACTGGAATAAAATATACTCTTGAGAGGCAATTTATATGTAAGCCTACATTTATAATCACATTTTCATATCTACCGGCACACAACATGTATATTATTATTTTTTTTACATATCAATGTATATATATAAAAATTATCTATCCAAAATCAAATAGAGTAACTAGACAATAGAGTATTACAATTAGTGATAACATTTAATCATCTGTAGTAGTTTACAAAGGCTTGCTCATAACATAATTTTTTGTTCTAGCATTGCAAATTTTAATTAGATCTTATATCATTAAGGTGCATATGTAAAAATATTTCTATGAGCATATATTATTTGTATTAAAGTATTATAATAGCTATATAAAAGATTCATCATTTTATTTCTAGTCTGTATTGACATAAGTTTAAAAAAAAATATAAAAATGGATTTTTTTTCAAAATATTTTACTATTTGATGAAAGTAAATTTAAATCTCTATCATAAAATTCCCTTATAAGATTATAGATAGTTTTTTTTTATTAGTTATCTAAATATTACTTTGCTAATAGTAATTAATCCTCAATACTTCTTAATCCAATTTTTTATTTTAAAATTTTGTTTCATTCTCCTGAATTCATATATATATTTATAAAAACTGAATTACGATTGGAAAGAGAATTGAATTTTGGAGTTTTATACTTATATTTAAAATATTTTTTTAAAACAATATGATTTGCAGTTGTACCAATGACGTTTTTGTACTTTTTGATTATGAGAGTTTGCAACTGTTGCATTTGTTATGTGGAACACTGATAAATGCTGATGAATCAATAGTTTGCCTTTGAGAAAAGTCTTATGAGGTGTGGATTTATTTTTGGCAGTATTAGATTTCCTCAATGCAAGGTTAGTTTCAAATTTGATGATATTGAGACAGAAAACTTTCACTATTTGACACATGTCTAATAGTACTAAAAAAATAATTCATTTCATATATATGTACATCTAATGAAGCAATGGATCTGAAGTCCAATCCATGCTTCACATCTTCCTATAAACTTGATTAATATTGTAGACCTAAATTAAGTTTATAGTTCAATATCAGCAGGGTTTTGCATTAGAGTTAAAAATAATTATGCTTATCAAATGTGTTTACATTTAAATATTTTGTTTTAAATAAATTTCATTCTATTAATAAAAATTGCTTAACCTATTTGTCAAACATATATATACATCTAGCGTATATATATGAGTTAATGCAAAATTCTGCTGAAATAAAATGCTTATTCTACTATAAAAAAATAATAATATATTGTTGTTAAAATTTTGTTAAAATATTTAGTATGATTTGATTTTGAGATAAGCCTGCCAACATTTTCTAAAAGAATGTATGGTTTTAATTAGTGAGCCATTCAAGTGTAATTAAAGATGGCCTTCTCTTTCTTTCTTTTTAATTAAGAGAATTCAAACTTTGAAGTAAGAAAGTTAGAGTAAAAAAGTTAAAGTTATTTTTAGAAAGTGTTGCTTTGAAACAAAGGAGCATGGGGAGGCTTTTCAAGATCTCAGATCATACAAACAATAGAAGGTAGCTGACAGAGAGGGTATAAATAGAAGGGAGAACAAAAGATTGATTATTCAGATTTTTCCTTTTGAAGGATTCAGTTGATTCTGATTTTCCTTGTGAAGGTGATTCTTTCAGAGTTTGCTATTGCAAGATTGATTCAGATTTTGCTATTGCAAGGTGCATTCAGATTTCTCTTAGGAGAACTCTGTCAGATTTTGTTCATGATTTTATTCCCAAAAGTCTACAACTGTTGTCTACAAATCATGAAGAAGTTTGAACCTGCTCAAGCTAAAAATCATATAAGTTTGATAGATTCTACTATGCTCGGCTAGGCAAATAAATAGCTTTGCCTATCGCCGAGGTTCCTGAATACCATCCCAAAATGCCTTAATATCCACTCAATAGTCATCTGAACTCTGTGCCGTGTCTGGAGAACTTTTCGTGAAACCATACTACATATTTTCATTGTCCGGACAACTACATCTTGACGGTCGGATCAAGCCACGAACGCCGTGGGGAACATGACCAAGGAAAAAGGACGGTAATCGTATCTCCTCTATTGAACTATTTCTTATGCTACCTGTTGTTCATTTTTTTTTAATTGCTTCAGTGAATTGATATGTATTTGCTATGTAACCATTTTTATTAGACTAACCTTAAATATATATATTGTGTGATCATCTATCTATATGTAACCTTTTTCCCTTCGCTATTCTTCCTTACTAACCAGTGTAAATATTTAGTATTCCATTGCGGTTAAGTTTAATAGTTAATTTTTGTTCATTTAAAAATCTCTTTCCAATTTTGTTTATGTTTTTAAATTCCATACGTGTAAAGTTTCCTTTGTTTGCTAACTTGAACTCCTCAATAGCGCCTCTTTTGACCGCCATTAGCTTATAACGTATATCAGATTTAGCTATATACATTTTAAATAATTTTTAAACTCTGTTTTTAGCACAAAGCAATTAGAAATGCTTTGCGAAAGATTTTTACTATTGTAATTTGATCGAGGAGATCGAGTTGACAATTTTTAATAAAATTGGGAAGAAAAGATTTAGACCGCAAACCTATGAATCTGTTTTGATTGTCTAATTAGTTTGTTTCAGTAATTTAGGGGAATAGCGGAGGCCATTAAATCATTATTCCTATTTTAAAGTCATTAATTAAAGATCTATTATTTAACTAACAAGCTTGACTTTTGCTAAATTTGTTATAAATGCTTTATTTTACTTTTCAATGATCCAGGCACGCATAACGCAAAACACATATTTCTTAGTACTTTTGCACATTTAACTATTTAGCTCCTTAGGATTTCCCGTCCATGTCTCTACCGCTGTTGCTAAGCTTTGTGGCCGGTTGAAAAGTAATTTATGTGTGGCTCAGATAGTGTTGTTCGGTTCATAATAGCTCCGAGACCAGACGAATAGGGCAGAGGTCATAGTATTCTTGATTTAATATCTCGCGTATGGTTGGCCTTGAGGTACTTTCGCCTAGTATTCGAACTGGGTTAAATCAACATACATCATCTGACTGTCACAGTAGATTTTTTTTTTTTCCGTAATTCTGGCGCCCAACGTGAGGCCCGAACCCACGACCCTGAGATTAAGAGTCTCATGCTCTACCGACTGAGCTAGCCGGGTGCCCCCTCCATGGTTATGTTTTTTGGTGTCCGAACAGGGACACCAAAAAACATAACCATGTACCGGTCAAAAAGAAGCCAACACATCAACAAACCCAAACTCAAAGTCGGATTCAAACTCAGGTGGTTCAAACTGAATTCAAACCCAACTCACGAGCTCAGATCAAATCAATGGATGACATATATCGACGGTACATGACTATGCGCCAAGGAACTAGCTCAACGGATGATGATGATTAATGAGACTCCTGATCTAACTCTAATAAAGTATAATAAAATAACTAACAATCTTTATAAGTCAACTCATATATATGTTCGGGTTGCCAATACAGACAGTGAGCATTAATATTAAAATAATTTGAATAAGAAAGTTTTTAAAAAAAACCCAAATGTGTTAATAAAATATTTAATAATAATTATAATTTTGTTCAACTTTTAGATTGTGATTATATAGATTACCTCTAGTCTTTAAACAGAATTTATATTTACAACAAGAATGGCAGTCCTTATTATATGCCAATACTATTACGCAATATTATATGATAAATATATGTCTATGCCCCCGACAAGAAAATAAAGGTAGATAAAGGTATTTGGCTATGACTGAAATTATTATTCTGATTCTACAGGAAAGAATGTGAGATTTATTTTCACATTCGCAAATCAATTCACAAAGAACAAGATACGTATTTAGGGCATAACTTTAATATTTAATAAAAAACTTATTTAATTATAAATAAATATTAATTTGTTCGACTTTAATAAAATCAATTCATCACGATTTATGAGCATGAGAGCGGGCTTTACTGGAACTGAGAAATAAACGGTACTGACGACTTATGAGCTATAAGAATAAATGTGAAAAATAATGGCTTGTCTATGATTTGAGAAAATAGCAGGGCTGCTTGTATTTGACAAGTCTTCAATGCCCTATATGAAGGATCCATAGAACACAGCGAAAACCAGGTCGGGTCGTAGCCTCGAACCTTTGGTGTTCCAAATATAAAACGAGCAAGTGGAGGAAGTGCTTTCTTCCTAGATAATTAAACTAATAGAAATATCATTGAGGACAAGCCTATGAAACAGGAGATGGCTCGCGTCAGCAACGTTCGGAAAATGATGACTTGGTAATCATCGTATTTAAATAATAAAACCCAATTTATATAAAGAGTGCTCTACGTGATGACCTGATCAAGTTAAATTAAAGTCAAACGTGCTTTAATCAAAAAGTATTTAATGCAATTAGAAATTATATTAATCATGCCCTAAATCCCATGCCCTTCCTGAATATTAATAGAAAGTATAACATTTGAATTAGAATATATATTCATTTAATTCCTTTATCGACCCTTTTTTTTCTTGTCGGGGGCATAGACATATATTTATCATATAATATTGCGTAATAGTATTGGCATATAATAAGGACTGCCATTCTTGTTGTAAATATAAATTCTGTTTAAAGACTAGAGGTAATCTATATAATCACAATCTAAAAGTTGAACAAAATTATAATTATTATTAAATATTTTATTAACACATTTGGGTTTTTTTTTAAAACTTTCTTATTCAAATTATTTTAATATTAATGCTCACTGTCTGTATTGGCAACCCGAACATATATATGAGTTGACTTATAAAGATTGTTAGTTATTTTATTATACTTTATTAGAGTTAGATCAGGAGTCTCATTAATCATCATCATCCGTTGAGCTAGTTCCTTGGCGCATAGTCATGTACCGTCGATATATGTCATCCATTGATTTGATCTGAGCTCGTGAGTTGGGTTTGAATTCAGTTTGAACCACCTGAGTTTGAATCCGACTTTGAGTTTGGGTTTGTTGATGTGTTGGCTTCTTTTTGACCGGTACATGGTTATGTTTTTGGCGCCCCAGGTTGGGCGCCAAACCCGGTGAAAAAAAAATACTTTGTAACAGTCAAGTTTGTACATTCGCGTAACAGAATTCAGAATCCAAGCAAAAGAGACCGAAGCTGACCAGACTAGGACTGTAACATCCCGAGTCCGACCGCACTTCAACTCGTAAGCCAGGATTCCAAGACTCAAGACCCTACGAATGACCACCTTGAACTTACACGTAGTATACCTCTTTCCACACGGCCGACATAGGTCACGGAGAAGCAATGAGACTCATAACAAACAAAATGGAATTTATTAACTGTATATATTTAAAACTAATTAATGCATCGGAAATCACATATATAATATAGAGAATTTTGAATTGGATTGAAATAAATAAGATCGAGATCAGAGTAATTTATTAAATTGTATGTTTATTTTTATAGATATAATTTGACTTTAAATGTTTCACATATATGAGAAAACAAGGTTTCGTCTGATTGCTTAGCTGAAAACCATGAAATAAGAGGGATTAGCATAATCTGCCCCATAGCTACAATGCAGTGACTGATCAATAAGATAATAAAGCAAATGATGAAAACAATATTTAACTTCATCAAATAAAATAACAAATGTAAAATAATTTTAATTGTAAGAAGAGAAGGTTAAAGCGCTCTCCAAAAATGTTAGATGCTACGCGCATTTTAATTGTAAAATGCAAGAATAATATAGATAAAATCGTCAAATTAAATCTGCAAAAATAAACATACAATTTAATAAATTACTCTGATCTCGATCTTATTTATTTCAATCCAATTCAAAATTCTCTATATTATATATGTGATTTCCGATGCATTAATTAGTTTTAAATATATACAGTTAATAAATTCCATTTTGTTTGTTATGAGTCTCATTGCTTCTCCGTGACCTATGTCGGCCGTGTGGAAAGAGGTATACTACGTGTAAGTTCAAGGTGGTCATTCGTAGGGTCTTGAGTCTTGGAATCCTGGCTTACGAGTTGAAGTGCGGTCGGACTCGGGATGTTACAGTCCTAGTCTGGTCAGCTTCGGTCTCTTTTGCTTGGATTCTGAATTCTGTTACGCGAATGTACAAACTTGACTGTTACACTAAAGAATACAGTTTTGTATAGTAGGATTGTTTACTAAAATCGAATGTCAGCTTTCAATTCATTAAAACATCACTGAATATAATTAAAAATCTTCCTAAAAATAATTATTTCAAAAATATTTCCAAAATTATTTAGCTTTTTCAAATGTTAACAAGTATGTAAAAATGGTCAGAATAATATCAATAATTCAAATACGGTTATTCAATGAAATGGTGATTTTATATTTATTCAAAAATAATAACAACTCGAAACAGTATAAAGCCAAATATAAGTACAAATCCCTATAAGTCCAAAGTACATAATTGTACCAAATTCTAAGTTCTTTAAAGAAATATCTATTCAGAATTCAATTCCTCAAAACATCAAACAATGACAGATGCTTCAAATAAATAAGTACAGTATTATAAATATTTTTATAATTTTTGTCTTGAAAGGCTATTTAAAAATTTTTTACAGTGGGTTTTAAACATGAGTTATATCATAATTTCTTAAATTATGTTTTGAATATTAAATAAGCACAAATTAATAAAGAAGTAAAAATTTGTATATATACTATTTAAATTTTTTTAAAAATTTTCCTTCATTTCATCTCTAAAATGGTTTGTATTTAAATAAAGGAATACATGCAAATATTTTTATGACCATTTATAAAATATTAAATATGTAATTCATAATACTTTGTATTAAAGAAAAAACTACATATGATATGATAAGATATTAAAACAAGTTGTCTTATATAAACAATTACAATCTGCAAAAAATCTGCTTTTTATAGATAAAATAAAAATGGAAAACAGTTAAAAACTCTTCATGACTAATAAGAATTACATTTTTTTTTTGTGCTCAAAATATACTTTTATCGACTAAAACAATGAAGAGAGTTTACTAAATTTTTAAACATATTTTAACTACCAATTCAGACATTCCAAAAGTTCACCATTTATGCAATTGCATTTAATTATGTCTTATATTATAAATATTCAAAATGTAAAATTTTCTTGTATAAACATTTTTTTATTTCATTTCTCAAACTACATATATCATTTCTTTATGTAAAATGTTTGTAACAATAATAAAGGACACACAATAACTTCTGAAGAAAACTGGAGTAGAACAAATTTAATAAAAAGAATACTAATATATTAAATAGAGAATTTTTAAATAAAGAACACTGATAATAAAACAAATAATACTGTAAAAATATTTTAAAAAGTTATTCAACACAATGACTCTTTTTCAATCTTAAAAAAATAATTCTTGGTCAATTGAAGCTATATATATATGCACACATAAATATATTTCATGTCAATAAAGTTAAAAATAATGAAGAAATTTTAAATTTAAAAGTTATGTTTTAACCCTTTAACTGTCCAATTGTTCATTCGCTGCAGGTGGTATCACTCAAAGCTTTTAATTAGCCGATGCACAAAATAATGTATCAATTTTTCAAAAGTTATTGACCGTTTTTTTAAATATATTCACTTTAGTTTCGTTTTTAAAAAGTATATTAGTAATTTCTCACATTATAAAAATAAACGAAAGTTTGTTCAAAAATAAATTTTGATTTTTAATTTTAAAAATATTTGTTACGGTTGACATGAAAAGAAACGGCAATCATAATTTCACGTTATGATTTTTTTTTCCCGACTTTGCAATAAATAAATAATTCTTGCTAAAATCAAATTTTTGTAAAATAATATTTATTTTTGACATATTATATGAAAATAATTTGTATTTTATTTGTATTTCATCAAAAAATTTTAAAATGCTCTAAAACATTCGTTTATCATTTTCAAAATAAAACAAAAGCGTGTAAATTTTTAATTTTTGGAGAAAAAATTTTAACAGCAATAAGATTCAAGAAAAGATGATGAGAAGGGAGCTTTTCAATTTTCTTTTGTTTACAAAATTTCAACAAAAGATTAAGAAAAGATGTGAAAAGGGCAGTGCTTAGTTTTGTTTGACATAAATCATCAATTAATTGATTTTTTACTTGAAAATAATTCAATAGTGGATATATTATAAAACTTTTGCGTTAAAAAATGACTACAACGTAGTAAAACTAAGCAATTTACAGCGATGTCAAATTCGATTAAAAAAATGATCAAAAAGTGTCTAGAAGAGTTAAAAGGTTAATAAAAATTAAATAGATATTTTATATGCACAGACAAATATATACGGTATAGTAATTATAAAGTTAATTTGTTAAATCAAGTTAAATATTTTCTAAAAAGTTGTAAATACTTTCTTTTAACAATAATTAAAAGTGGAAATGACATTCTAAGAAAAAGTAATTAAAATGCTTGTAAACAGATAGATAGCTTAAATTAAGAAGATAAATAATTGACATGATTTAATTAAATTCAAGCTGTGATTCCTACTCAAAAATAAGAACTTCTAAATATGGTATTGGACAAATAAGCAGCAAACCAGAGCAGATTCTCTGGAGTTATCTATAGTCAACAGATCAAAGGATCCAAAGATGAGCGATGGATCCAAATTTTACTGATAAGCTAACTCCAGTGAATATAAATAGAGCTTATAGATAATTCTGCCACCATTCTTCAATTCTAATTCTGCTTCCATTATTCTTCATCGGCTGTTACTAAGAGGATTATAATTATTTTGTTATTTTGCCAGATCTACAATGCAAGAGTAGAGAAGCCATTATCTGCTTCACTGTCAATCTGGCAGAGGGAAACTGGAAAAACCCATTGAAGAGTCCCAAAAAAGCCATCAAACAAGTGAAGAAAACATCCGAATGTATATCCTGCTATGTATCCACCTGAGTAAAAGTCATATTCAGTGCTACAGAAAGAAATACATATTAAATTAAGATGAAATCACTGCCAAAATATTCTAATAGTCTGAATGGTCATTTAAACTTTCATCCACCATAGCTATGGTTTTAAGAATAAACACCAAAATAAACCAATACCTAAAGACTAAACATGAACTTTTAACACTGAAAGAGTAAGTATCAATTTTAAACTAATTTTTAGTTAATTAATATTTATCTCCTATTTAAAGAAATATGTTACTAAATATTTATTTAATCTGTTTATGAGCAAGTATAGCAAGAGATTATAGCTTGTTCTATTTATCATGCCGCAATTACGCCAATGATAATTGTATAAAATTATTTTATAAAAGGCAATTAGCCTGTGATCGCAATCACTTGCCATGCTATTAAAAATTTGTATGTTAATTAAATTGCTTATTTCCATTTTCAAGAAAATATCAAACATTTGTATGTTAATTAAATCGCTTATTTCCATTTTCAAGAAAATATCAATATGTTTAATCAGCAAGTTAATAAATTATGGAGTTCAATCGTGCTGCACAGATAAGCTAGATTAAGATTATATTAAATAAATATCAGTTTGAGTGAACTATTCTTGTTTTTGAGATATAATTGATAGAAATGGGCAGATGTTAACTATCAATACAGGTTATGTTTGTTACATCTGAAAGTTCTTATGTAATGCATTATTATTAAATGATTGTAAAACCATTTGCAAACTGCTGATCATTTACCTTCATTATTCATTTAGTACAGTGATGTGCGGTAGATGAAAAGTTCCTATTGTATATTGTTTTATTTCATAAGTCTTGTAGTGATATGTTTGCAACTGCCAGTCACTCATACATGATATCAATTACTCTAAGTAGTATGCAGTAGAAGTTTAATTCCCACTGTATGCATGTAATTTATACAGGTATTGATTCTTGTTCAGAAACTATTGTAAGATATTATTTCCTGTATTTTACAATTATTTTATTATTTTAATTGCTTGCTAATATCATAATCTGAAATTGATCACACCAGTCAATTAGTTAAATCATTCTTACTTTATAATATTGTATTATCCTCATTTGGTAAGGTTATTTAACAGGGTAATAAGATGTGCTAGTGGTTAGAAATCTATGCAGTAGATTGAGATCCATTCAAAAACATCTAATGATAATAATATTTTATATTAAGTTTTCAAATTATTTTAAAATATTTAAGCATTACACCACTGTATACTGTAACAGTGGACAATAAAAATTAAAATAGATTTAGAAAGGTTACGCTACTTTTAATTAATTTATAAAACAATTAACTGTAAGTACTGCCAATGTGTGTTAATTTGTATATATGTAAATAAATTGTCTCATTATTGTTGGCTGTTTGTCATCATTATTTGCAATCAATAACTTAGTAAAATAGTTAAGTTTCATGTTTCTCTCTGACCTTAGCAGGCTATAAAAGAAAAAAGTATCACTCTGTGACATCAGAATGTGGAATCCACATGTGGATTGCCCTCTGGTGTTTTTCATGTGGGTTGCATAATTCTGTCTGTTACAGTATATGATTTTTTTAGAATACAGTGCCTGCAACATAAGGCATGAGGAATTACTTACATATCTCTGAGATGAATATACTTTTTAGTAAGTAGTATGCCAATGTGGGACCCAATTAAGAATTTCATGAATCCCTGAGATATAAAGAACTAATTTAAGTAGAATAAGTTCATTTTGTTTTTTAAAAATAAACTTAACAGGTTGTAGAAGGGGAGAAGTTTTAAGTAAGTCATTTTAGATTTATAAAAATAATGCTGTTGATTGCAAAAATAAATTTATTAAAGAAAATGTGAGAATAAAATGTTATACATATATGAGCATAATAAAAATTATTTTCGTTTAATGAAATTCATTTTGAAATTAAGATAATAAGCACATCCTGTATTACATATATAAAAAGATATTTTTGTTTAATTGGACATTAGAAAGTGTGAAGTATGACATAATATGATGGCAAGTGAATGAGTTTGATGGGAACTGGCACTGTGCTCAGCTAAAGTAAGAAAGGGTGGAATAGATGTTTAAAGAGAATATAAAGTTAATAGGTGCAGAATTTTGAGCTGAGTTTAAAAAATAGAGAAGTTTATATTTTTTGTGTGATCTTTTTCATTCCAATATGGAGACCAACAAGCCAATAGAGATCCAGATGATGGTGAAGCTAATAATGGAAATGTTAAATTGAAATCATCAAGAAACTTGTAAAGAAATTATAAATCAAAATAAACAAGAAATGAAGGAGAATCAACAGAATATAATGGCAAAGATTAAAGAAAGTCAACTTCAGATGATGGAAAAGAAGAAAGTTAACTTCAAATAATGAAAAATATAGAAGAAATGAAACAAGGGCTAATATAAAGGAGGATTCAAAATAAACAATAAGTGAAAGAAAATATTAGTGAGAGTAAAGTAATAGAAGCAGAGGAGAAAAAGCTAAATAAAAATATTGAAATAGAGCAAGAGGTAGAAGTAGCAAAAGAAATTGTGAGATTAAAGAAGATTATAAGAGTGATAGGATAGATGTCACAAAAAGTGACCTGGTTATAAATGAAAAGAGAAGAGATAAAAGCAGAAAGTATAATTATAGAAAATCAGAAAAAATTAAATGAAACACAGAGTAAAGAAATAATAAAAGAATATGAAAGGGAATTCGGTCCAAATTAGAAATAAATGGGAAACTAATTCATAAAAAAAAAATTTGTGATATACAAAGGGTGGCATGGTTCAAAGTTTGTCAGTTATTTTCAGAATTTTATTTTATTACAGTACTAATATCTATGAAAGAAAAGCAAAATATAAAATTTTATAGTGTTAATGAAATCTTAAACAGATCGCTAGGTAATGCTCAAAGACTGTGGAATAATAAAATTAGAAAGGCTTGCAAGTACATTTACACAGCAGTGCCCATGTGTCAGTAATAAGAATTGGGAAATTGGATAAGAAAGGTTAATGAAAAAGTATTTGACAATGCCACAAAGGTGGATAATAAATGATAAGAATAGTCTAATACAGATAGGTAGAAAAACAAATGATGAGAAAATTATGAAAGACTCTTAAAATTTAGACTTTGTATTGCAGAAGTAGATAATGGTCGGAGCAGATTAATAAAATGCCACCATGTTAGTGGCAAAACAAGTGAAAGAACCACCAGATAAGATCGGTTAGTTGAGGAAATATTAATAATCAAGATTCAAATGGTACTTGACTGGAAATGTCAAAGTTGAAAGAATCAGAAGTTCATGATTGAAAATTTTTATAGATTATGTATTTTTATTTTTTGTAGAACTAATTTTCGTGTGTATTATAATTGTAATAATTAAAGTCATTTCTTTTAATTGTTTTTTTTTGGTGGACTTTTGGAGATGTGAAGCTATATATATACTTCATGTCAATAAAGTTAAAAATCATGAAGAATTTAAGTTTTAAAAAATAAAAATTAAATAGATATTTTATATGCACAGATAAATGTATATGGTATAATAATTATCAAGTTATTTTGTTAAATCAAGTTAAATAAAATATTTTCTAAAAAGTTGTAAAAGCTAATTAATTCTAAATTTAGTTTTAAAAAGTAGATTAAAAGCAAAAGATGTTTTCTTTTAACAATAATTAAAAGTGGAAATGACATTCTAGGTAAAAGTAATTAAAATACTTGTAAACAGCTTGATAGATTAAATTAAGAAGATAAACAATTGACATGATTTAATTAAATTCAGGCTGTTATTCCCACTCAAAGATATGAACTTGCAAAATATGATATTGGGCAAATAAACAATGGACCACAGCGGAATCTCTGGAGTTATCTATAATCAATAGATCAAATGATCCAAAATATTGAGGATGGATCCGAATTTTACTGATAAGCTAACTTCAGCAAATATAATGCTTATAGATAATTCTGCCATTATTCTTCGATTCTAATTCTGCTTCCACTATTCTGCATCTGCTCTTACTAAGAGGATTATAATTATTCTGTTGTTTTGTCAGATCTATGATGCAATAGTAGAACAGTCATTATCTGCTTCACTCTCAAGCTGGCATAGGGCAAGCTGGAAAAACCCATCAATGAGTCCTGAAAAAGCCATCAAACAAGTGAAGAAACCACTCGAATATGTATCCACTATGTATCCATCTGAGATGAATAAAAATCTGATGTCCAGTGCATAGGAAGAACCAGCCATTAAATCAAGATAAAATCACTGCCAAATCATTCTAATAAAATCTGAATAGTCATTTAAATCTTCATTGCCCACAGCTGGGGTTTTAAGAATAAACTCTGCCAAAATAAACCAATACCTAAAGACTGAATACGAACTTGATGCTGAAAGAATAAGCATAAACTTTAAAATAATTTTTAGCTAATTATTATTTATCTCCTATCTAATGAAATATATTACTGAATAGTTATTTATTTAATCTGTTTATGAGCAGGCATGGCAAGAGATTGTAGTTTGTTCTATTTATCACACCATAATTTAGTCGGCTATAATTATATAAAATTATTTTATAAAGGGGAATCTCTTGCATGCTATTAAATGTTTGTATGTTAATTAAATCTGTTATTTCCACTTCAAAGAAAATATCAACAATATGTTAAATCAGCAAATTATTAAATTATGGAGTTCAATTATGCTGGATATTCAAGATAGATTAAGGTTATGTTAAATAGATGTCACTTTGAGCAAACTATTCTTGTGGTTTGAAGTGATATATTTGATAGAAATGGGTGGCTGTTAATTGTCAATTCAAGTTATGCTTGTTACATCTGAAACTCCTTCTTATGTACCACATTAGTATTAAATGATTGTAAAACCATTTGCGAACCGCTGGTCACTTACCTTCATTACTGGTTTAGTGCAGTGATATGTGATAGATGAAAAGTTCCTATCATATATTATTTTTTATTTCATACATCTTGTAGTAAAATGATATCCGGTACCAAATACTCTAAGCAGTAGTATGCAGTAGAAGTTTAATTCCTACAGTATGTGTATAAGTTATACATGTATTGGTTCTTGTTCAGAAACTATTGTAGTAAAGATATTATTTTCTGCATTTTACAATTATTTTATTATTTTAATTGCTTGCTAATATCATAACCTGAAAATGATCATAGCAATCAATTAGTTAAATCCTTCTTAGTTTATAATGTATTATCCTCATTTGGCAATGTTATTTATTCTTAGAACATGGGTAATGAGATGTGTGTGTGTGCTTAAGAGTCTATGCAGTAGATTGGGATTCATTCAAAAACATGTAATGATAATAATATTCTATATTAGTAATTTTCAAATATGAATTGTTTTAAAATATTTAAGTGTTACATCACCATATATTGTATTTGTACATAATATAAATTAAAATAACACTAATAAGATTTAGAAAGGTTAAGTTACCTTTAATTAATTTATAAAGCAATTAACTGAAGTGCCACCCATGTGTGTATTTTGTATATATTTAAATAAATTGTATTTGTCTCATTATTTTTGGCAATTTGCCATCATTATTTGCAATCAATAACTAAAGTAAGAGTTTTGTGTTTATCCCTGACTTTAGTAAGCTGTAAAAAAAAAAAATTATCATCCTGTGACATCAGAATGTGGAATGCAGATGTGAATTTCATGTAGGTTGGCAATTCTGTCAATATTATCCTTCCCAAGATAATAAATATATTTATATCTTTTGTTTGTTATATCTATGGTCTTGCATTTTTTAAATGAAAATAATATTACTTTTTTCTGGAGGTCTGAATTGTTTTTGATTTCTTTTCAAGTATTCTAAAATCAAAGGAAAAAAAAATCTACAATGGGAAACATTATAAATTGGAGTTAAACAATCTACAAACTTATCAGAAATATATTTATATAAATATTTTTGGGATTAATTTTTGATTATTTAACATTTTTAATTTTAATTTTTGAAAAAAACTGAATAAAAATATATATCAACAGATTGGAGATGAATCTGTAGAGTGTTGATATATATCTTATTACTATTTAATTTTATAATGCATATATATATGCTAATAAATTAATATATATATAAAAACATAATAGTAATTTGTATATATACAAACTGATAATTATGCATACTTTTTTGATGTTAAAAAGCTTTAATAACAAACTATGTACAAATATTAACATATTTACAGTAAAATAAATGTGTTACATGGGCAAAGTATGTATACTTGATTAATAAATGGTATGCACTACAATTACTAACTTAATACCATATTGAAATTGTTCATTATATATAAACTGCTTTTTTCAAGATATAAATGGTCTGACTAAAAAAAATTTATATCATTAAAAAAAATATTACAAAATCTAATTATGCTTAAAACAAATATATTTATTACAATTTAATCTACAAGTACCAAATTTCTTGCACTCACACATTTGATATCTTACATAAGTAATAATACTTATGATTATTAGTAATTGTTTTATTAGGCTAAATAGATTATCATATTTTTAGACAACATGTAAACTTTAAATTTACTTAACGATTAATATACTCCTTTTATTAAGCACAACTACATAAGAAATGATGGTATTATGTTCGATATATTTCAAACTTCTAATTTATCCATTCATTTTAAAAGCATAAAAATATCTGTAAAAAGGAAAATAATGACTCAAAGATGCATTTCTGAATTACTCTTGTTAGCCCATATCAAGATTAGCAAGAATTATAATATAAGTATATTTTATCTAAGAAAGATGTTTCCAAATATGCGAGTGCAAAAATTTTGACAATTAGCGATTAATTACTGATAAAAATAATGAAGATATGTGAGAGTTTATGACTTGGATCAACTAAAGAGTGCTTGTTCAACAAGAAATGCATCTTGAGATTTTTTTTTTTTTTTCAGATGTTTAATTTACCCAGGTGTTTAAAGTGTGTGAGGCCAATTAAAATTAAGTAGATCAAATATATTTATTACAAATAAAATGATACATCTTTGGAATAAATTATAGAATATTAGCAATAATGATTTTCTGTATGTATGCTGCTGTTCGGTAAGTAGCATATGATTATTTAGCATTCAAAATGTAAATAACCTGAAGGTAGCACAAAATATTTTTTCATTAAACACAAGTTTATTGTTTAGATGGGACTATATTTCACTTTAATTATTTTGTGAAAATATGTCATGTGCATGTATAATGTAAACATTTGCAGAAAGTATCATTTGTAATGATATCTATGTAAATCATAATTAGTAATTAAACTGAAATAATGATTATTTTCATTACAATTAAATTATATATAAAATTGATTATAATGAATTACTTTTTGTTGAACAATAGATAAATTAAGTAAAGTTGAATGTGCGAAGTGTATACATATATATTTTGTAATGGAACATGATGCAATAAAGTATGAAGTTGTTTATTCATACTCCATGGATCTGTAATAGTATGTTGGTGTATAAATATTCCCTAAATAATAATGGGATGAAAAGATGATTACAAAATGTTACAAATAAAATGATACATCTTTGGAATAAATTATAGAATATTAGCAATAATGATTTTCTGTATGTATGCTGCTGTTCGGTAAGTAGCATATGATTATTTAGCATTCAAAAAAGGTAGCACAAAATATTTTTTCATTAAACACAAGTTTATTGTTTAGATGGGACTATATTTCACTTTAATTATTTTGTGAAAATATGTCATGTGCATGTATAATGTAAACATTTGCAGAAAGTATCATTTATAATGATATCTATGTAAATCATAATTGGTAATTAAACTGAAATAATGATTATTTTCATTACAATTAAATTATATATAAAATTGATTACAATGAATTACTTTTTGTTGAACAATAGATAAATTAAGTAAAGTTGAATGTGCAAAGTGTATACATATATATTTTGTAATGGAACATGATGCAATAAAGTATGAAGTTGTTTATTCATGCTCCATGGATCTGTAATAGTATGTGGGTGTATAAATATTCCCTAAATAATAATGGGATGAAAAGATGATTACAAAATGATTATGATCAAGTCTTATAATTGGGCAGCCAATTTATTTAGCAAGCAATATGCTACTAAAAAGGAGTAAACAAAGCAAGCATATAAATATACCTACACATGGTGTATCAATCTATATAATAATATGGATGTTTGGAGTTGTAAGTTTTGATTGACATCAAAATCCTTTAATCCTTATCAATAATTATATTGATTAATAAAAAATCACATCAATACATTAATCTACCTTTTGTAGATGGAATTAGCATTTATTTTTAAAAGACAATTGGTATTATCCTATAATGGAATGAAATTAAGATGGACTAATTCCATAATGAAACATATCTCTCTTCACCTTCATCATTTACAGTTATCATTTCTAAGACAAGATTAAAGAATAGTATGAAATTAATAGTCATTTAATTATAAATATGTACACATGTGAAAGTAGAAATTCTTCCTGAAGAATAAAGATGTTCATACACCAATAAATTAAATTTAACAATAATAAAAATTAATAATACACTATAGGAATGGATATAATATAAAAACAAATTAACACCTATAGTTAACTCATCTATATTTCTGTTTATTTCCTTCATCTTTGACTTTACTTAACATGAATTATTTATCTAAGTTTTAATCAAAAAAAAGAAAGGTAACTTAAACCAATATACAAGAAAGCAATCTATGTATTAATTAATAAATATAAGTTTTTCTTAATTAGGAATAGAAATGTGATAATCTTCAGTTAACAAACAATAGAATGGAATATTTTAATAAATAAAAAAATCAAAATTAAATTTAATCATAATATGTAAAAAATACATAACTGATGACAACACTTTATAGCTCTATTTTCTTTAATTATATGCATATGAAACAACATTTTCTGGCACAGTTTAGACAGTTCTCTGACCTTGTCTATTACAATAGAGAGTATTAGATTTCTTCCTTTGATTTAGTTTTCCTTTTATGCTGGCATTAATTTCATCAGCAATTCTTGGTTGATTTTTGAAATAGATAGGTTTTCATTAGACAAAAAGCATATTTTAGACAGGGATTCTTTTGGGAGATTTTAGATTGTTACCTCAATCAAAATAACCAAAAAAAAAAAAAAAAAGTGTGCTTAATACTGCATTCTTTGGTAAACATTAACAATAATGATTAACTTTAACATTGACTATGAAAAGACTATAATAGTACTTTCAGCTATCTTCATTGGTTGGTCAAGTTCAATATTTCCAATTTTCATTGCACTTGGCACTTTAACCAAAGAAATGGTATATATATTTATCATTTGAACTCTGTCTTTGCTCAATATTAACTAATAAGCGGAACTGTCTAAGCAGAGAAACTAATAAAAATAACTTTTCCTAAAACCCACCCCCACTCATTTACAATATCATCCTGTTTTTCTAAAAATAACAAAAAGTTAAGCTCATTTTCTATAACTAAATGGGTTTTTTTTTAATTTTTCAGTTGTCTTCATTGACTTAATTGCTTACCAATTATTTGATTACTTTTCTCTATATGCAATTTCCAATTACAAAATTATTTGGGACTTTTTAACATTTTATAATTATTAATTTATATATCAAAATTCTTTACAAGAATTATTATGAAATTTGTTTACATCTCTAATAAAATCATTCCACACATTTAAATAACTTGAAATTTTAGAAGGAAAAAAATAAGTAATTTATGAATAATTCTTTCCAATCTCTTAGTTCTATTCCTTCTCAGAAGTAAATAAAAAAATTTATTTCATCTTTATTTTCTAACTAAATATTTATTATTATTTAAATATATTAATAATAAAAATCCATATTTATTAATCTATCCTAACAGTTTTTCATCACTAATACTTTCTTTAATGATCAATAAAACTTCGCATTATCTTTCAAAAGGAAATTTTATTCACAAACCATAAGAATCATTTACAAAAAGGACATTTACATATCAATCTCAAAGGAGACCAGTCAACAAAATCAGAGGTTACGCTTGTATATATAAACAAAAAACAATTAATTTCATATCAATTACATTAAGACATTAGTTATCACCAGAATAAAACTTCACATTATTACTATCTTTTTTTACTATGTTCAATACTATATAACCAAAGTCATGAAAATGTTTCATGTCAATACAAATGCTAAGACTAAATCATAAATTTAGATTTGATGCAATAAAGACATAAAAGATATTTTAAAAAACAGTTCATAAGTGTTACGTATTGAGAATATGAAATTTAATATCAATGCCTAATTTGTTTACTCTCAAAACAAATCTTAATTTTATAAATATTTTTAATAACTCAACATTTACAGTATATATCATGGCTCTAATTTCTGTATATATGATATAAGCCCATGTCCATTGTATTTTACAATAAATGATTTATATTATACTTGCAACAGGATAGTAACCTGTGTTTCCGTGAACGTTATTTGCTTTATAAACTCAACACAATTTCTTTCAATGCTTTTTGTTTAATAAAACATATGCCATAAATGTGATGTACTACATTTATTTTGACAGCAACAGGTTATTATCCTCTTCTCCCTCAAACATACAAATATGCAAAATTTGCATATGATTGTACCTTGACTGTGTAATTTAAAATTTTGACAAACATACATATATAACAGACTACTGAAAACTCTTACCTCAAATCCCGTCTTTAAAGAATATGCAAGATGAAAAAAAGAACAAAAAAAGGAAAAATAAACAACAGATAATTAATTGTTTACAAAATAAAAATAGTCTATCTTGTACAAAATCACCAGCAAATTAAATTCGCTTTTTAATTTATTACTTCAAATAAATACTATCCCATATTAGAATAATAACGTTAAATAATAATATACAAAATATAAATATAATTTGACAAACGGTATAACAATTATAAAAAACAAAAACACTTGAACAAAAAAAAAATCCCTTTATTTGCTGATATACAATTTATTGGAAATTACATTCATTACATATTAAATAAGTGATTAAAAATATATACATTGATGTTATATAAAAATTATATGCAAATAAATAAAGATACTGGACTAAATTTATTTATATATACATATAAATAATAATACACTTTTTAAATTATAAACACAAAAGTAACCTCGCATAGTTACCCTGATTTACTAAGGCGACTTTTTTAAATATAATCAATAAATGGTTACTTCGACGCAAAAATAATTGACAGAATAGAAAAGGCATTTGAAAAAATCATGGATGGAAAGACTAATTAAAAATTGTTATCAATAATAGTCTGTACATAAATCATCAACGCCATTTTTTTTTAATTTTATAAATATAGTATGGGGAGGGGGTATTGTTGTTTAAATAAACCATTTAAAAAATATATAAGACACTCATTATGCAATAAAAATCTGCACACCCTAATGCGGATCGCTAAAAAAAAGAACATGATTATGAATACAGATAATTAAAAATTACATCAAAAAATAAGAAATGGGTACCATCTCGGGAGACAAAATAGCGACTTACGATCAAAATGGCGACCAAGCATTGATAATCCATATAAAGAGCCTTAAATCAACACAATTTACTCACCGCAAAATTTCTTGCTCCTTATCTTCCTCTTCTTTTTGCCTCAGCAATACCGACTCAATTATTTTTCTTTCCTCTTCTGTTAAATGACTTAAATCCGGCATCATTGGGGGAGGGGGAACGGACTTCTTATCAGACATTTTTTTTCACAAATAATAATAAATTTTATTATTGTTCCCTAACGTTGAAGGGGAAGTCGCACGGTCGTGCGCTCGCTTTTCACCAGAGCAGCATCATTTAAAAAAAAAAAGAAAAGAAAACAAAAAAAAGAAAAAATCCTGGCAGTTATCCTTTTTCTAGACTAAGCCATGGTTAAATTTTCATGATCAGCTTTGGTTCGGGGATGTTATTCATCGGGATTAAAGCCCCAATAGCGGGCTCTATTTCGCAATGACCCCGAAGAGGTGGTAGAAAAATGAATAACTTAGCAAAGCTGAATTAATTATGCATGTTTCGCTAAAAAATTAATACAGACAATCAATGACCAATCAACGCCACGACTGCTGGTGACGTCAACATATGTTTGGTATACTATAATTGCACCATAGAAAAAATATTGGCGTATAAGCGCACGCGTATTACAAATAATGCCTACATTAACATTGTTTGGCCAGAGGGCGACATGTGGATGCGAGGAATAAAGTCCTTGTAAGACCAGTTTCATACATTAAAAGTATGCATCACGGTTTCTATTATTTTTCAAAACAATGGAAAATATACGGTTTTTTTTTTTCTATCTAATGCATAGGCTTAATTAAACAAAATGAACTAGCTCTCGAATAATATTATAAGCCATTTCCCGGCATTTTCTTGTCATACACTTTCACCTATAAAAAGGGACAGTTTATTTGCTGCCTAGTTTTATTATTCATTAAAGCTAATAGCTAAGATAATTACTGCCATAAGACAGTTTTATATGGTGAAATCATCCATATATTTAAAATTACGTAATGTATAAATTAAATGATATAATGGTTAAGTATAAAGGAATATGCTTGCGTATAATTTTTATATATATAAACTACTTTTAGGACTTAAATGTAATAATAAAAAAATAGTCACAACATTTACAAAGTTTTATATTTTAAACATCTGACTCATTGCAACAATTTCATAGTTTTATTGAAAGAAATTTATGAGAGAAAATTGATCAAAATGTGTGGGCATGTGCAGCTATATGCTATCAAGTCATGTAAGAATTCATTGTAAGATGCATTTAAAAGGCTTATCCTAATTTTAGCAAGATGTGGCATCTGTTTATATTTTTTATTGCCAATTTATATTTGGATTTACATTAAAAGATTTGATATATTGTCTTTTCTGATCAAAATGGAATGAAAATTAGCTTAAGAACGATTGAGTGGGAATATTAAACAAACAAAAAAAAGAATGAATAATTATGAATTCAATTTTTCTTTAGCTATATTATTAAACCTTTTGTTGTTATAATTCTTTAGATTTTATTGTTCAAAAATTGATTTAGAGATTTAGATTACAATTTTTAAAATTAAATTTCTACTCTTGTTTATAAAATTTTGTTACCTCAATTTTTTTAAATCATCAAAAAATTTAACATATATTTATATATAGTCATTAGTTGTTCATTCAAAACGGATCCACATATTAATACATATTCATTCTTCTTCAAACACTCATATATTAAGGCTTAATTTAAACAAAAAAAGCAAATCTCTGATCCCTATAAAGTCTTTCTCATTTCTTACTTTTTTGGGAGATAGAACAATTTCTTAATCTACTAAAGTCTGTTAATTATTACAATTATTTTTGTATTATTATTATTTTGCATTAAAATCCTAAAGATAAACTAGTCAATAAAATAATCAAAATTACCTCAAATTCACAACTAAACCAGACTAGTCAAAGAAATAAACTCTAAAACACAATCAATGATTTCAAGGCTTCAATCAGACTGCTTTTATCATTATTTAACAGCCCCTTCAAATCTGAGCAATCTTCAATCGATTAACGTTTTAAAATAATCTTGAACAATGAAGCAAACACAAAAATTGGCTTAAAGGCAAATATTTCAAAATTCCCCTTCCCAATTTTTGTTCTCAATCATCTACATTAATTTTTTTATTTATTTATCATATAAAGCAAATTAATGAATTTCACCCATTTTAAAAAATTATTTCTCCTCTCCTTTACATTAAAAAGTGATTAATTATTTTCAGAATCCTCATTAATATTATAAATAATTTCTTTATTAAAAAGATCCAAAAAGTACATACATGTTTTGGTTGTTTTCTTATATTCAATAACTAGCATTGCAAGATTTTTTTAACTGTTTTTTTAATTGAATTATTTTTTTTTTAATCTTTTATTATTTTTAATTTACTAAATGCTCTTTCAATGTAATCATAGTTACTAGAAGTGTGGACAACAACAGATAAATTGTATATATTTCATTAAATTCTATCCAAATAATTATATTTAGTAATGAATAAATTTCAAAATTGTTTGATATTTTTTTCAATAAGATCTTACATAATCAAATTGACTTGAATTAACTGTTTATCAAATTAATCTGAGAAAATATTTAAACTGCAATTATGATTTGAGTGAATTAAGAGTCTAAAAATATATCTCCAAACATCCATGCCATAAAAAAATAAATTTTCGAATTCATAAGCTTAGTCACTTTGCCACTGGCAATTGTAATGCTAATTTATTGAAGTATTTCTATAGAAATGTCAATTGTTATTACTATCTTGTTAAACAGTTTCTGTACTTGTAATTTTATTTTTCATTATTAGTTTTAAGCACTATTAATTAACTGAAAGTCTTCAATTTTTAAGTCAATTTTGCCAAACAGTAGCCTCTCTTTTCCATATTATTCCAGAAAACTTATTCATTCACCTCATTTGTAGATTCTTTCTGAGCCTTTTACAATTTTGGGATCCATATTCATTTCAGTTTGCTGTTTCTGTGATATCAGTGATACCCATTTGTTTTTTTATCTGTATACTTGTGATCATTTCTTGCTACTTTTAACATACATTCCTCTATTTTTTACTGTGTAATCTGAAGTCACTATATTGTTTTTTTTTTATTAAGTGTCCAACTTTCAGCTCCATACACAAATATGGGTAGCATCCAGCTTATACATTTTTTTAAGCATATATATTTTTTTTAATATTGAATTATTTCTAATAAAAGCATTACCAGTAATTTCAGTCCTATATTTCCATCTGTATTAATAAATTGATTATATACTTATAATTGTTAATTTCCAATTCATTATTGTCATTTCTTTTTTTTTAAAGCCATTGAACTTAGTTAAGTCTGTAGTCCCCCTTTCTTTTTTTGTTTTTATTTTAGCTAGTTCTTATAACATTTCTTTGAACTCTGTAGAACTACTTATGAAAATTACATCATCTACAAAATCTAGATAGCTTAAGTAATGTTCAATTATTATTGTTCCTTTAGTTTCACATTTTAACTGAAAAATATTTTCTATAATGTTCTGTACATGAGGGGTCAGATTGACCTTAGGTCAACATGGGTGTGACAAGAATCTCGGCCTCAGGGTGGCCTTTGAGCATTCCATCGTCAGATTTTCAGTTGGATGGATGGTTGAAGAGTTGGAGTGTGGAGTGGATTGAAGCCTGTCCATTAAAGTATGAGGATTGGCTATCTTAATATATATCTGAGCACTTATCACATATATGTGTGGAGATGGTAATCTGGACCAACTGATGATTGCTGGTTTAGCATGAAATACATATATTGGTGATTATTTATCTTTTCAACATATATGTGTTCAATTGTAATAGTGTTATGAGATAGTGTGGAGAGTGGTGGTTTATGTTAAATCTGTGCTCATATACCCTATATATTACATATATACACACAGGTATATAATAAGCCTGTGTATTTTAGTTATAAAAAATTTAAAAAATCTGTGGAAAATGTATGAAGAAATGGAATTATCCTGCCCTACATCTTTATTAATGTTAATGTTTATTAATGTCATTATTGGTCGAATTGTTATTGAATTTTAATAAAAATGGGTCAAAAATTTACATTATCCTGGTCTACATCTTGATATTTCAAAGTTTTAATTGCAGTAGAAATGCTTATAGAGTCAAATGCTTTTTCATAATCTATAAATCAACCGCAAAGTGACAACTCATATTCATTGATCCTTTCTATAACTATTATTATTACTTATGAATTATTGTGTTATAATAATTTTAAATATAGCTTATTTTTTTATATTAATTTGAGTTCAAATATCATATTGTAATTAGAATGGATTTGAATTTCAAGCTCTCTTCAGCTATCAACTCCATACATGTAAAAAAGATAAATGATCTCCAATATACATATTTCATGCTGAACCAGCATTTATCAGTTAGTCCAGATCATCATCTCCTACATATATATATAATCAGCACTTAGTTTATATTAAGATAGCAAATCTTGAAACTTTCATGGAAGGCTTCAATTTATTCCAACTTTTCAGCCAACCATATTGTTGAAAATCTGATGATGGAATGCTCAAAACCATTGTTGGTGCTAATATTGTTGTCATACTCAAGTTGACTTTTAAGTCATTCTGATTCCTCATATATATGGCCTTAATAGGTCCATTTAAATACACAGAAGAGGGATGGAAGAATTCAGGCTGAGTCTGTAAAGAGAGGAATTGAACAAGACTTTCAAGCTGCCTTTAGGTATTTAGAGAAAACTGATAGGTCTGAAATTTTTAATATCTTTCTTTTAATTTTTCTTAAATACTCAATATTATTACCACATTTTCCCAAGCATCTAATAAATCTTTATCAGTTAGAATTTTGTTACATAATTTTGCCACCAATATCTTTATTTTTTTCACTTACCTATTTTTTTTTAAATGTGTAACATTTACATATTTCCTAGAGGTTTTAGATTCTTCATAGATTTAATTACATTTCATCTCATTATTCAAAATATTTGAAATAGTTAAAAGATGTTATTTTATTTGTAGGCATTGTTTTTGGGTTTTTTTACTATATAATTCATTGTGAAATTCTCAAATTTTCATGATGTTTTTTTTTTAATATTAGTGCTACCAACTTTTCTTATTATTGCAATGCAATTTTACTTGCAAAAACCGAAATATTATTTTATATTTTTTGAGACTTTTGTTCTTTTCTATATCTTTCCTTATTACTTTACAGTTACATATTTTTTTATCATTATTAATTTATGAACATTTTATAGAATTCCATCTATTTACATCTTTTTAAATTGTTAATTTTAAGTAGTTTTTCTTTATATATTACCTCATTTCAGTTGAAAATATTGGCAAGTTGTTGATTCAGCAATTGCCTATGTAGAAGTTCTTAACAGAATATCAGCTATTCTTAGTAAACTCATTCATGTCTGAATCATCTTCTAAGTAGGAAGCATTTTAAAATAATGCACATTCTGATTTAAATTTACTGGAGTGTTCCTGGAAGAAGTATTAACTGTTAATTTTTTTTAATAGTTTTTGTCTCAACAGCTTTGCATTAACATGTATTTTTTATCTCAAAAATTTATAATAAAATTCCTGTGTGGAGTTTGCTGTTAACTGAAAAGAGACCCTTTGATTCTTCTTGGAGGCCTTAAAGGAACTGAGCAGGGCAAATTCCTAATGACCACTCCATGCATTCTTGACATTCATTGCAGCTATGTGATTATTTATATAGTATACAAACATGGATGGGTTGCTCACCAACATACATTAGCCAGTGTGGTGAGTTTATTGGCTTTTTCCCTTTAAGTTTAATATCAAGAATACCATAGTCTTTCTTCTCATTTGCCTGATAATGCAGAATGAATGTGTGTGTGAATTTAAAATTTTTTATACAATCATGATGACAAAAATAAATCATGGTCCTTATTTCCAGGAGACTATAAAGTCACCAGCCAAGGCAGCAGTATATGACTAAATGTAGAGTGCTAACAAACCCCTGATTGTGGACCCAGGCTGACATTTGATGGTGACTTTTTATTTAGGTACTTATAATTGCGGATCACTTTCAAGTAAAGAAAGATAGTAAAAATTGGAAGAAGAACTGTCTTATATTAAATGGGACATTATTGAACTTTGTGAAGTTAGAAGAAAAGATGAAGATACAATTGATTTAAAAAGTGGACATGTACTCTACTACAAAGGCACAAATAATGATAGTGCAAGTGGAGTAGGATTCATTATAAATAAAAATAGCAGAACAACATTATGGAGATTGATGGTGTATCGTACAGAGTGGCAAGATTAGTTATTAAACTTAATAGTAGATACCAAATACAGATAATTCAGGTTTATGCCCCAATAAGTTCTCATAGTGATAAAATAATAGAAGATTTTTGTATGGATGTTCAAAAGGTTTTTCATCAGACTAAACATTTTAAAATTGTTATGGGAGAGTTTAATGCTAGAATTGGTGAACAAATGAAAGATGAAAGTACTGTAGATAAATTTGATTATGGTGATAGAAATGAGAGAACATAAACTTGTGAAGTTTTCAGAAAAAGAAAACTTTATATTATTATTATTATTATTTTATTTTTTTTTGAAAAAAATGTTAAAAGAAAATGGACATAGAAGCACCTAAATGAAGATATAGCAGAATTTTTTTACATTTTGACTAACAGAAAATACATATTTCAAGATTGTAGTAAGATGTAAAATACATGTTGATGCAAAACTAGGGAGACAAAAATTATTTAAAAAAACAATATTTACATTTGATATTTTTAATCTTCAGAAACATTCTAATGAATTTAAATTAGAAGTTGCAGATCAGTTTCAAGTATTAGTAGATTTTGAACATGATTGAGATTTGAATGAAATTAATAGGAAAATAACTTATACACTTTTAAAAACCGCAACAAAGGTAGCTGGTAGAAAAAAGAAATTGACCAATAAAATTTCTACTGAGATGAGAGAATTCATGAAAAAAAGAAGGAATATTAAGATGTATAAAAATGATGCATTAAGAAAGATTGAATATCTCAAATTTTGTAAAATGGTGTGAAAAAGAATTGATAATATAAGAAAATATAATTGTGAATTAGCAAGGAAAACTGTAGAAGAGAATATAAGTTTCAAGAGTGTAAAGCAACATTTTGGGATTGGTAGGAAACATATCTGCAATAAAAAATATATAGAACTATTACTAAAAAAAGAGATGACATCATGAAATGGGTAGAAGAGTTCTATCAAGAATTATATAGTAATAAAGAACAAGTACCTCCTAAATCTATCATACTTCTGAATTGTACAGGATTTTAAATGAAGAAATGAGACATGCAATTAAATTTATGAAGAAGGAAAAACTCCTGGTAAAGATGGAATTATAATTGATATATTAAAAGAAGCAGATGAAAAAAAAAATTGATATAACAAATGTATAAATGTTAAAGATGTACCAGATGATTGGAAGAAAGCAGTATTGATATTAATATTTTAAAAAAGTGATAAAGACGATATTAGAACTTACAGATCTATCATCATTTTATAAGTTTTATTCAAAATTTTTACCAAAATAATTCCAATTCATTTACAGAGAACATTGGATTTCAACCAACGAAAAAAATAAGCTGGATTTAAAAGTGGTTTTAGTACAGTAGATCATATCAGTATTGAGAGAAGTTATAGAAAGGAACAATGAATATGAGTTGCCATTATGCTTTGGATTTATAGATTATGAAAAAATATTTGATTCTATAAGCATTTCTTCAGTGATTAAAACATTGGATCATCAAGGTATAAACTCAGGATATTGTCATATTCTGAAGAATATTTATAAAAATGCAACAGCAACAATTAGATTACATAATGATACTAGGAAGGTTAACATTAAGAATGGTGTAAGACAGGGTAACTCTATATCTCCAAAACTTTTTACAGCAGTACTGCAAGAAGTATTTTGTAGGTTAAAATGGGAAGCTAAAGGAATAAAAAAGTAAATGGAGATTATGTAAATCATTTAGATTTTGCAGATGATATAGTTGTTTTTGCAAATAATGCTTTAGAGCTTCAGAAAATGTTGCAAGAGTTATCAGATGAAAGTGTGACTAAAGGTAAATGTTTAAAAAAAAATTAAAATAATGTTAATGGATTTTTCAAAAGATGAAAATATAGATTGATTATGCTGAATTAGAGAAAGTTAACAACTACAAATACTCTAATCAGATTATTACTGCAGATTGAAACATAATAGATGAAATTAATCATATAATTAAGCTTAGTTGGTGTGCTTTTAGTAGAAATAACAATATTAAAAGGAAATATGCCTATGTGTTTGAAAAGGAAATATGTTTTATCGGTTCTTACTTATGGATATGGAACTTGGACACTTAATAGAAGATCAATACAGAGACTGCAGACCACCTAAAAAAGTATAGAGAGATGCATGTTAGGAGTAACAAGAAGAGATCAAAGGGAGGAGAAGGTGTTACTGACATCATTGAAAGAATTAAAAGCCTTAAGTGGAGTTGGGCTGGACATATTGTTAGAAGAGATGATTATAGATGGACAATTAAAATCTTAAACTGGATTCAAAGATATTTAAAAATCCAGAAAGTGATCACATGTGAGATGGATGGATGAAATAAGAAAGTGTTCAAGGGTCGTGTAGAGAAGAGAGGCTAGAGATTGAAGAAGATGAATTGAACTTGGAGTGAACTTCATCCAGCAGTATATTGTTAATAGTTGACAATAATGATGATGATGATCTATTAAATGCATTAAAGTCTCGCAATACACATTTTCTGTAAATCAAAATATAATTTCACTTTGATATATCTTCATTTGAATGTTTCTATGCTCATTTTAGGTTTAATTTTTTTTTAATAATTATATATTTATAAATTGCAAACATCTATATATTTATCTTCTAGCTTCATAAAGTCTGACAATGCCATATTTAATATTAGGCCATTTTTCTAATTTGGATAGTCTTTCTTTATATGAAAGTGATCTATAGTTATAGGTAGCTAAAAAAAATCACCATCAAGTGCAAACTTTGATACACAATCAGAATATTCTTAGCATCTTTTGCATTCAGTCACCAGCCATTGCCTTGGCTTATGACTATACAGTTTCCAGGAAATGATGGTCATAATTTATTTTTGTCTGTTATGATGAAAATATAAAATAATTGATATAACTTCACACATACCAGTCTTCAAGACAATCCAATCCTTGCCTTAGTTAAGCACTATTAATCATCTACTTTGAAAACAATTGTGTTTTCTGGGTTTTAAATTGAAAGATGAATACCAATAAACTGTCCATACTGACCACTACATATGGGTGAATCAGTAGAAATAATAGTTGCATTAACAAGAAAATGTGAAGTGGACATTACAAATTTACTCTGCTCATGAGTCCACAAAAAGGAATTAAAATATCTCATTTCAATTAATAACAAACATATTTTTTCCCTTTGGATACTGTGTATTTTATATTTTATTAAATGATAAATTACTTTCTGTGTTAATTTACTAAGTATGTTATAGTCTTGAATTACACATTTTTGTAAGCCAAAATTATAAAAAAGTTCTACTATGATCTTCATTTGAATATTCTTTTTTTTTTTTTTTGGATTTTTATCTTAGATATTGTTTTTATAGTCATATTTAGTAACGACCCAATTATTTTTTAAACTTCATTTATTCATCCATATTTGAGAAATAAATTTGAATAACTTGTCTTTAGTCTTATTTCTTCATTTTTCTTTCTAATAAAAAGTCTGATAGTATCATTTTTAATATGTGATTTTTATTTTAATTTATCAATATGTTTATAATTGGAAAAATATAAAAGTATAGTTCTGCATACAAAAAAAAAAAAGAATTTATAGCATCTTTTGCTTTTGATTGAAAACTATTGCTTTGATTCTTTACTTCACAACTTCTAAGAATAAACATTGCAAACATCTTCAGATTTTCAATTGGATGGACGGTTGAAAAGTTGGAGTGTGTAGTAGATTGGAGCCTGTCCATTAAAGTATGAGGATTGTCTATCTTAATATATATCTGAGCACTTATAGTATATATGTGTGGGAGATGATAATCTGGACCAACTGATGATTTCTGGTTTAGCATGAAATACGTATATTGGTGATTATTTATCTTTTCAGCATATATGTGCTTGAGTGTATCACTGTTATTAGATAGAGTGGAGAGTGGTGGGTCATCTGAAAGTCTGTGCTCATATACCCTATATTACATATATAGACACAGGTATATAATAAGCCTGTGTTTCAGTTATTACATTGTAGAGATGTCTGCCTATCCTTGCATATGTATTAAATGGATTATGTCCTGTACATGTGGGGTTCAGATTGACCTTAGGTCAACATGAGTGTGACAAGAATCTCAGCCTCAGGGTGGCCTTTGAGCATTCCATCTTCAGATTTTCAATTGGATGGACGGTTGAAGAGTTGGAGTGTGTAGTAGATTGGAGCCTGTCCATTAAAGTATGAGGATTGTCTATCTTAATATATATATATATATCTGAGCACTTATAGTATATATGTGTGGGAGATGATAATCTGGACCAACTGATGATTGCTGGTTTAGCATGAAATACGTATATTGGTGATTATTTATCTTTTCAGCATATATGTGCTTGAGTGTATCAGTGTTATTAGATAGAGTGGAGAGTGATGGGTCATCTGAAAGTCTGTGCTCATATACCCTATATTACATAATTAAAGGAAAATATTTTTTGCACATACAAATATATTCATAAATATTCATTCTACCTTCAAAATATCTTAACTGATGTCTGAATCAGAAAAACTATCAAGCTTATAAGAATAAAATTCTTTATATTTTTGGATTTACACTAAAAAATGAAATCTCCCCCCAAAAAAGTTTGTTCTGTTGTGAAGCAATCTACACATGTCTATTTATTATGTGAAAACTGACAAAGATACGAAGAACTGCACTGACAAAAGTACACAAAGTAGGTACCAATGAATTTCATAAAACTTTAATAGCAAACTATATTTATCTTCATTATCATCATTATTTTTAATCATTATTAAACAGTTTTTTAATCCATAGCTTCTCCACAAAATTTCATCAAAGTTTCTTATCTCATTCAGCAGTCTTTCATATAACCTCGGATTAAATCTATTAAAATATCTTGGAACTCATCTCAGCCTTTTAATTTTTCAATGATATTTTTACCTATGTACTTCACTTTTAATACTTTCTTGCTAATTCCAATATAAGTCTTCGGGATTCAAACTCAGACTTTCACATGACCCACTACTCTCAGTGCCATCTCATATTGCTGACCCACCTGATCACATACATGTTGAAAAGATAAATAATCACCAACATGTGTGTGATCAGGTGGGTCAGCAATATGAGATGGCACTGAGAGTAGAGGGTTATGTGAAAGTCTGAGTCCGAATCCCGCATATATTACATATATAAATGCAGGTTTAAGCCTATACAATGTATAAGTCTTTTCATATTTTACTGTTTTATCTCCAGTTTCTATATTGTTCTTCTGATAAACATCTAAATCTAATTAAGCAATACACACTTATTAAAACTTTTTTTTAATATATTGACATATCTATTTTAATATTATTTCTACCAAAAGCATCACATTTAGACTTAATTCTATGATAAATTTTATTCATTATGTTTTCATTTCTATAATAATCTAACCAATATATTTATGGTTGTTAATTTCTATTGTTTTGAAAGTCATTGAACATGAATTTAGTCTTTTTTAGTATTTATATTCTATTATTTTACTTTTATTTTATAGCCCTTACAACACTTTTTTGACATATGGAACATTATTGTGAAAATAATTGTGTCAGCTTATTTTTTTTATCTTATTAGCTTTCCATTTTAAGCAAAAAAATACTTTTTCCTAAACCTATTGTAAAAAATTTTAAAAAGATGAAATTCACTATCTTACATTATAACCAATGTGAATCCTATTAGTGTCATGTCTAATCATTGTTGCTTCATCTTGATAAATACTGTTAAAAATTAGATAATATTCCATGTCTGCACATTGGTGCTCTAAATCTCTACTTATTCCAAGAAATATTTTTAGACACAAATGCCTTTTAATAATCTATAAATTCTAATACAGAATAGCAAATCATATATTCATTGACCATTTTTTCTATAATTTTTAGATTTTTTTTTTTTTTTTTTGTAATATAATCCCAATTGAATGTATTTTGTTTTTCAAATGATATTAGTAAAAATCTTATATAGATCTGATTAGTAGACTGATAAATCTGTAATTTTTAATAATCTCTTTTTTACTTTTTTTTAAAAATACTATTTAATTCTTTGAATCATGTAATATATTTTATTATTTAGACATTTGATATGTAACTTTGTGCAGTTTTTTTTAAATACTTAAAGCATCATTTTCTAATGCTTTTTTAATTCTTTATAGACTTGTGTCTTTTCTAATCTAAAATATTTTATATTTTTGAAAATGTCATAATGGTTGATGCTACTTTGTTTTTATTTTTTATTGTATTTAGTTCTTTAAAAAAAGTTTCTTACGTGGTGTCATTTCTTTCCTCAGTAATTGTGTTTTCATATTTTATTGATGAAATAACTTTCTTCCAAAAATAAGATTCTTTTTTTAGATTTTTAAGACTTTTGTGTTCTTTTGCAGCTTTTCACATTATTTTTCTGTTACATTTCTGTATAACATTATTGACTCTTTTTAAGACAATTTTTTAGTATTCTGAATGTTCAGATCTTCTAAATTTGTTATGGCGAAATATTTTTAGACTTTTTTTTTCTTTATAAATTATCTTATCTCAGTTGAAAATTTATTTTTGACTTGATTTTTTTTTAGTTTTTGCTATTTATATTTTTGTTCTTAGTAGAATATTTATTGTCTTCTTATTAATACTATTCACATTTGAGCTATATTCAAACTCTCAAAAATGTTAAAACAATTTGAAATCTTAAGATGACTTAAGTAACCTTCATTTATTTTTTTAACTTCTTAATTATTCGTTTTAATCTCACAAAATACTTATCATAAAACAGCTGTAAAAATTAAAGACTCGATTTTTCTATCTTATACCAATATTATTGGAATGTTTCTAAAGGTCAAAAATATATAATCATTTTTTTATTTTTACAGTGATAGAGGATCAGTCTCTGGAGAAGAGGTCCTCATTGTGATTCCATTTTTAGCACTTTTTTCATTCAATATTTTTTTTAATTCCCACAGCAATGAAGCTATTCAAATATTATTATCATTCTATTAGTTATAGTTTTTGAAATTTCATTTTTGCATTAATAGATATCTCACTAATCAATGATTATTTTCCTTTATTGAATATACCAAGCACTTTGCAGTTGTTTTTGTTCTATATTTTCTGCTAGTCAAAATGAATGTATTAATTATATATACAAAATATATACATTCACAGTTCAACAGCCAAACGTTAGTAAAGTTGTTAAGACAATCTTTATAAATAAAAAATGGATTCCATTTTTTACACTGGTTTAAGATCTTTAAACAAACAAAGCATAAAAACAAATGATTGAAACAATTTATTTTAATCTGCGTAGAAGATTAAAATAACCCCCATTTTGCAGGCAAAAAATTCATTGGTTTTCAAATGTAATATGTAGCACAACAGCCAAAGCTTAAAAAACTAATAGAATATCCATAATTTGTTGTCAAGATAACCTCTACAGACAAAAAATAAATAAATTTTATTTTAAGTTTTCTTTGTTTATTTAAAGATCTTAGTGTAGATAAAAAGTGTAATTCATTTTTTGTCTGTAGAGATTGCTTTGATAATAAATTGTGAATATTTTGTTGGCTTATTAAGCTTTGACTGTTATACTGTGAAATAAATTTCTTCTGTCTTCAAAAAAATCTCAATTCTTGTTTCAGTTAAAAACTATCAGGCATCCGAGAAATATACCATAGTGATTTTTGATCTTAAATTCAGAGGTAAAAGTTAGAAAACTTACCATTTCTAGCTGATAGATATTAATCAGCAATCTATCAATGATCATATAATATGAACAATCACATGGTAATACAACTGCAATAAAAGGAATATATGGAGTGATTATTAGGAATTTATTACTTTTTAATTCTTAAAAATCTAAAAATTACAAAATCCTAGCTTACACAATGCTTTTCTGAAACAAATTTTACTTCCATTACTCTAATTCTGCCATCCAGGCTAAACTTAAATAATCAAATCTCTATCCAATGCCACTATTTCCTGATTAATTTCTATCTTATAACATGAAAAATTTTGGACAGGATCTAATATACCTGAATTGTTTAGATCTGATATATCTTTCTTCAGAAGACATCTTTTACTCCTTTTTTTATTATCAAGCTAAAAGTCCCAAATTTAAAAGCATCTTAATATTTTGAAAGCAAGCCAACTTGCTTGCATATTTATATAGATTTGACACCAGTTCAATATCTTTATATTTTGGAGATCTTAGTTTTTTAATAAATAGAAGTATCTCTATTCTTCAGTCAAGATTGTTATAAAATCAATAAAACACCACAAAACTACAGTTTATATAATACTTTCAGCATAACAATATCATTCAACATTTTCTATTATGAAATGGAGCCATTCTAATCCAATTAAAAAAGTGAGAGAGGACAT
Source organism: Epiperipatus broadwayi (assembly GCA_028023455.1). Classification (NCBI taxonomy): domain Eukaryota; kingdom Metazoa; phylum Onychophora; class Udeonychophora; order Euonychophora; family Peripatidae; genus Epiperipatus; species Epiperipatus broadwayi. Next base: position 2,375,290 of record JAQFVV010006204.1, read on the forward strand.
CATTTTCATATATACTTATATAAAAGTAAATATTTTAAAAAGTCAAATTAATAACTATTTAGTTATATAAATTTTTACTGTATGAAATGTTATAATAATTAATCCATTCCTATATTAATCTAAGTAGCTGAATATAATAAGTTAAAAATGATAAAATGAAAAAGAGAGAAAGAATAATTTAGACGAAAGTAACTATAAATTTCAAGGTCTATAATGTCATGTGAAAAAAGCTTAACTTTTTAGTTTATAACTGAATTATTCTGTTTAGATAGGTTGACATTTGGCTAAAACCCTGAATAACAAGTGTTAAGGCTGACTTTATCTTTCAATTAAATAAATTGTACAGAAATAAAAGTTTTTTGTTCTGGATTTTTATTTATCAGATCTAACTCCTGAGATTTCTTTTCATAGTGATACATAAGTATTACACTGGATCTATCATTAAAACAGGCAAAACTTTCCATCTTAGGTGCAGTGCTCTCAGATCCAAGGCTCCTCACTGATGAAGGCCACAAGCCAGAAACTAGTCTGGGGATATTGGATGAGTAAGCACTAGATGGGGATTTTATGCACAAGCCTTCTGGCATCCATTGATTACTCTGGCTGGCATTGAGTGGCACTACTGTATGGAGAGTTTTGCCTGTTTTAATAACAGTTATGTGCAAGCATAAGAAATTGTGATCATGTGATGTTTAGTTATCTATCATTACTGTGAAGTCTGTATGATTCAAAAATACAGATCAACATAGATATTATGTAAATATTTAGTTAAATTAATATTATTCATTTAATTATTTGTAAAATCCTATAATAGTTTGTTGCTACAAATAAACATGTATTTCAACAAAATAATTATTAGAATAATGTTAATCCTAAACAGTTAGGAATATACAAAGAATTGTATTTTTCCATAGACATTTACTAATGACAAACTTTAATATTTATTTTTTTAACACAAAGTATTCACACATTATTCTTTTTTACAACTTCATTTATTCACTTTTATTAATTTTGTCATCTATTTTATAATAATTCACATTTTATATTCACAGATATGTTACCAGAATTTCAGATCACTTCTAAAACTGCATCTTAATCGTGTGTGTGTATATATATATGAAACAAAAAGAAATAACTAATAAGCAGATAAATTTTTATTTTAAGAATAATGAAATCTACAACCTTTCAACAAAAAGAAACACATACAAAGATAATTAAATATTCAATTACTTTGAAATATTTTTCTTTTTAAATAGCTTTTGAGAAGTCTTCCAACTTGTAGATCAAATATGTAATTAATAACATGTCAAAATAGTGTATTGGGATTTAATAGAATCTAAAGCAATGCAAATAGTTATTTTAATTATTCAGAAATACAAGCGAATAATATATTACTTTTTTTTTTATGTAATTCACTGATTTTCCATTTGTTCAAGCCATGAATTATAAGATTTTTTGTTATCGTATGACTTTTGATATATATGTAAAATAAACGCATTGCAATAGTCATATATATAGTACTATAATTTTATTATTCTATAGTTTAGTTGAGTGTTAAATCTACAAATTTCATACCACATTTGCCTTCTCTCATTTTAAATAGATATTTATCATATTTTAGTTTTTAATAATCAATATTTGACATTTTAAAGTTTTAATTTAAAATTGTGAAAACTACTTTTTAATATAGTCACTTAGCTAGTATAAAGCTTAATTATTAATTAGAGACAATAATCAGATTTTACAGCCACTTGGGGTTTGGTCTTCTTAATGTCAGCTAATATAGTCATCAGATTAAAGTGAGAACATTTTTTTTTAAATATATCTGTTGAATAATTGTCTTTTTCTGTACCAGTTTGTAAAAGATTGATATATGTTTTTTTTTGTTCCAATTCTTATTTTTTTCTCATCTATGATATTTTGTTTACATTGAATTTGTACATGATTATTAACTTTCTCTTATAAAATTTATATACTTGTTATTTGATGTGTAATTCTTTTTTTTTTGTTTGTTTATATATACATGTGAATAAACTAGAATATATATCATTATTTGAAATTTTTTCATTGCAACTATTTAATCCAAATTAATAAATATTTCCTTTAAAATATTATTTTCTTTTTTTTTTTTTGTTACTCAAGGTAAAATTATTGAAAAAAATAATTAGTTGAAAATTTTTAATATTAAAAAACATTAAATGAAAATTTAGGTACTTACAGATTCAGGTATCTATATTCCGATTTTTCTTTAACTGATTTCTTAAAACACTGATAGTCCATGTTTTGATTCAACTTATTTTACATATGTAGTTAAAAAAAATATAACAGAAAAAAAAAAAATTTCGCACTTTACAATAAATTCTTTGCTTTCTTTTAATATACAAATTAAAAAGCGTATGAAACACTTGAACGAGGAGCTATAAAGATTCCAAAAATTATTATGCGCTTTCGAGGCCATTTGCCTCATATTTATAGCGGTAATGCGAGATGCAGAACAAGAAAATAGGGCAAGAAACAGCGGTATGCAAATGAGCTAGATAGTCCAATGTTTGGAGATGTCAAAGCAGGTATCCCGTCTATTGTTAGCATTATTATTGCCATTAATGAAGTATGCTTCTCTGATTTTCCACTTGATGTCGTTTTTCTCAATGCCGACTATTTTGGGGTGGGAGGGTTCAAACACATGTCCTGTCTTCTTGGAATGTTCTAAGAATGTTGATGAGTTATGGTTATTTTTCTTTGCTCTATTATAGGTGTATCTATGTTGTGCTATTCTATTGATTATGCCTGCTTTGGTTTCTCCAAAATAAATGGCCCGGCAACCGGGTTGTGGGCATGATATGCTGTAAACGACATGGGGGGGTCTGAGAAGGTTCGATTTTATCCTTAGAGTTATTGATTAGACGATTAGTGCATGGGGGTGTATGAAAACTAATTTTAAATTTATTGGACAAAACCTTAATTAATTGGTGGGAGATTTTGTTGCTTTCTTTTGTAATTTTTATAATGCTGAAAAAAAAACTTTGTGTTCTTCATTTATATTGTTAAAAGGTTTTTATTTGGGAAAGAAATTTAAAACTTAACATTTCAATTGTTTTATATTGTTTTATTATTATTATTTTAGATTTTTTTATTTTTTTGTAAGAAGTCAATGTTCAACAGAAAACTTACAATTGACTATTATCCCCCCCCCCCATAAGGAATTCAAAAGATAAATAATACTAAGAGTTCAAAAACAAACCTGTCTATGACAAATAATAAAAAGGTTTAAATTACATATTGAATTTATAAAAAATTAATTTGTAAGTTTGTATTTACATTAGTGATTTCATGAGAAATCCTTTCTACAAAAAAAAAAAAGAATCTTCAATTTATTGATTAGTTATCCCAGGATTGTTTCATGATGTCGACTTTGCAGTGTTTAAAAAATCACTAAACATAAAATGAATATAGATACCCATATCTATCAGTACCAAAATTTGTTTTATAGTATTTTTTATTAATAGTAATAGTAAAGAATTTTAGTTCCTGATTTAATTTGTGTTGTTTTATAGTATTTTTTATTAATAGTAATAGTAAAGAATTTTAGTTCCTGATTTAATTTGTGCTCATGGCCATTTTGAAATCTAAAAACCACCACTGACACATTCAACTGATAAATGATATAAATATTAAATAAAAGTACTTTAAATTCATATTTTAAAAATTATAAGCTAGTGAAAATAATATGCTTTATTTTATTATGGATTTTTTTTAAAAATTTATCCTTTATAAAATATTTGAAATACGATGGCACAAAGTGCCAGAATATGCTAGGAGAGAGAAGGATGGTTTGGCCGATCCGAAGGATCATCCAAAAAATCCAGATGTCTGATCAAACCAAGCTTATAATTTCCAAATACTAAAAGATTATACTATATCCTCATATGAAATAAAGCACATTATTTTTACTAGCTTATAATTTTTAAAATATAAATTTAAAGTTATTTTTCTTCAATATTTATGGCATTTATCACTTAGATGTGTCACCGGTGTTTTTAGCTGGTCTTTAGATTTCAAAATATCCATGAGCACAAACTAAATCAGCACCGAATTTTAAACATAAAATAGTAACCAAAATAATAAAAAAAGTAAGATTTTCAAAGCATGTCCATACATTTTATTTCAGTATATAAATCTAGTCATGGAACAACTAAGTCTGAAAAATGTTATTAGATAATTCATAGGTCAGATTTTCAAAGATCTAAATAAACTTGCAAACAATGCTTACTTTTTTTTAATGGAGTGCTAATCTAAATAGTAGGAAAGTATTATAAGAATCATCATCTTAAAACCTCACAGTGAATGAGCATGAGCAAAAATCTACATTAGAAATAAATATCAGTAATTATAAGTAAAAAAAAAAAAAAACATGATACAGTATTACTATAAACTAGCCAAAACTCTCTATACATATTGCCACTCAATGAAAGCTAAAGTAATCAATGAATGCTAGAAAGCTTATACCTAAAATTCCCATCTAGTGTCTACTCATCCAATATCTTCATATTGGATAAGTAGGCACTGGATAGGGATTTTATGACAAGCCTTCTGGCATCCATTGATTACTCTGGCTTGCACTGAGTGGTAATACATATAGAGAGTTTTGCCTGTTTTAATAACAGTTGAGAGCAAGCATAAGAAATAGTGATCATGTGATGTTTATTGGCTTATTACCATAAACTATCATCAAGAATTAATAATAATCCTTTGTCACTGGATTTAAAAGAAATACATTATAAAATTAAAGTTAATCATCAACTAGCCGATTCCATACTTAGAGGATATTATAAAAGCAATCATTGAAATTTCATCTGCACACACATATTTAATAACTTCTAACATTGCAGTAATAAACTAATCAAAAATGCTAGAATTATGATATCAATGCACTTGTCTACCTTTAAGTAATAAAAACAGATTATAAGACTAATGGATGTTATAAAAAAACTACTTTGTCACATTAAAATATTTTATATTTTGATCAAAATTAGAAAAAACAAAATTATTTGTACTAAATAAGAGATTTTTTTATATTTGAATTTAAATAATATACAGTATTTCCAAAAATATCAATTCTTATTATTACTCAATCAAGATTTTTTTATCATTCTAGGTTTTATAATTATATTTCTTATTTTGTCTGCCCTCATTTCTACTTTTCATTTTAAGTTTTAAATATATCTACACACACTATGTTTTCTGCCATGAGACCAATTTGTCATGATATATATATACAGACATATAGATTAAACATTAAGCAAAATAATGCGGATATGGGGTAAAATTATATATAAATGTAAAAATAAATTTTGTGTTAGCTTTACACAACTGTTGGTAAAATAAATATTGAAATAAAGAAAAAAATAGTTCAGTAAAAGTATAAAATATATTTTTTATATGTTGAACTAATTCAATGTTCTCAAAATCTATTTGATGTTTACTTAGAAAACTGGAACTTTATGTTAATCTTCAGTAGCTTCATTCATATGTGTACCATATAGTATGGAAGTTCATTAAAAGTTTGAGTACTGAAGAAAACAGCTGGAGCCAAATCCATGGACCATGAATTATATAATTTTCACTCCATCATTGCATCAAATAAAATAGGATTATGTTCAATAAAGTCTGAAATTAGTTCTACTCTTGCCAATGTTTATAAAATAATTTTCAGGGAATAAATGTGAACACATATTTCCAAAGGCATGGATTTGCATATATTTTTAACTTTAGTAGTCACAAATTATATAACTAAGCATTTCTTTCCCCAGCTTAATCAATCATATTAAAAAATTCTGAAAGAACAACTATCAACTATATGCTAATACAGGCTAGACACTATTTCTGCCAAATATAGAAACAGATTTATCTAGATTGATAATGAAGCTTACAAAATATAGAACAATATTATATATTATAATTTTCAGAGCATAATTAAAAATTATTTTCAATAAATCTTTATATTTGGATTTCTTCCCTTGCAATAATTTTATTTAAAAATGCAAAAGGAGTAATAAGAAAGTCATATTTTATACGTACTCCTAGTTGTAATTAAGTAATTTTCTTCAGTTTAGTGGGAAATAATAGTAATAAAAAAAGTTTACATGAATATATGTATTCTGCTAAGAAAGATGACTTTGAAGAAAAATGATTTTATAGTATCTTATTTTATTTTCAGAATTTATGTAGCATTAATGTCTTTTCTTGCCGGCTCAGCAATGGAAAAACAATGATACCAGATTAACAATCATTATCATATAGATATAACTGTCTAATATTTAATATTATATTGTCTTATTTTGAAAATGTAAAATAAAAGATGAAAATACAATTGATTTAAAAAAACGTGAAAATTATTATGAAAGTATAAATAATATTTAAATCCTTGTATATAGTCTATACTAAACCTAAAGTAATTAAAAGGGGCTCGAAAATCTGAGCAAGTCTCTTCTAATTATGAAAACAAAAATAATAGGATTTATTATAAAATAAAAATGGAAGAACAATATAATATAACACACACATATATATAAAAAGAAACGTTTACAGAGGGCGTTACTGGATATTTGTAATTGTATAATGGTTTATATATTTATATGTATGTTAGAACAGGCAAAACTTGCTATATATATTGCCACACACAGCAAGCTAGAGTAATCAATGGATGTTAGAAGACTTGTGCATAAGGCTTGGATTGAAAACATTAAAGGGTTTTTTGCTGGAAGGTTGCATTAGATTCTAAGTTCAAAATGCAGTGCTCTTAGATCCAAGGCTCCTCACTCACGAAGACCATAAGCCAGAAACTAGTCTGGGGATATTGGATGAGTAGGCACTAGATGGGGATTTTATGCACAAGCCTTCTGGTGTCTATTGATTACTCTAGCTTGCTGTGTGTGGCAATATATATAGTGAGTTTTGCCTGTTTTAACAACAGTTATACACAAGCATAAGAGGTGGTCATATGATGTCTATTGGCTTAAAACCAATCCTGTCTAATAGGATAGTGGTGGCTATGGTTATTAAAGAACCAAAGACACATGGGTATTGAACTGGGTTCAAACCCATATGACTATATAAGCTAGTGGGCTTGGATTGAAAACATTAAAGTGGAAAACAGACTCATAGTTTTATAGTTAAATGGAGATAAAAGATGGTTGCTGGAGGGTTGCATTAGATCTTAAGATCTAGATGCAGTGCTCTCAGATCCAAGGCTCCTCATTGATGAAGGCCATAAGCCAGAAACTAGTCTGCGGATATTGCATGAGTAGGCACTAGATGGGGATTTTATGCACAAGTCTTCTGGCATCCATTGATTACTTTAGCTTGCTGTGTGTGGCAATATATATAGTGAGTTTTGCCTGTTTTAATAAGTTATACACAAGCATAAGAGGAGGTAGTCATGTGATGTTTATTGGTTTATAAGTATGTATTACATAAAAGATTTAAAATTATATTCAAAAAATAATAATAATATATATATATGTTTTAATAATAACTGAAAAAGTTATTTTAGTTTAATAAATAAAAGTAAAAAATTTTTAAAATAAGTAAAAGTAAAATTATTTTTAAAATAAATAAAAGTATGTTAGGAAATAAACAAAATGTATCCTAATCTCTAATTAATAAATGAAGGGTAAAGGTATTTTAGCAAAAGGAAAAATATAATTAAATATATTGTAATGTAGGAATTTTTTTTTAGAAGATAGCTTATCTGTTCTTTTAACAAAAAGAGAAAAAAAATGAAAATATTGTGATGGAAATAAAAACAAACAAAACTAAATTGTAACTTTAAAGAATAATGTAAATGACTGTACAAATTTATTATAGAAAACTATTTAATTAGAAAAATTACATGTACTCAAAAAGATCGTAATAATTTTGTAAATTGTCTAATCAGGAAGGATTCTGGTTTACTGGAAATCAGTAATATTTCCAACTGATTAGATAATATTATAACTAATGTTATAAATTGTTTTTCTTTTCACTAGTAAAAATTGTAATTATAAATATGCGACTTTTTTTGCATGCGTTAGTGAACTATAATTATACTATAATGTGTAATAAATAGGTCTGCTTAGGCTTTCGAGATTTAATGTTCGAATCTCATACTCATAGCTTTGTGAATGAAGACTGTTGTGATTTATACACATATGCAAATGAGTTTGAATTTTTAATTAGTTAGTCCATTGTTTGGAGAGAGCAAAGCATGCCTCTCTTCTATTAATGGCACTGAGATCATTTGCTATGTAAAAAGCTTCTTTAACTTTTTGTTTGGCATCACTCTTCTCTGTACAAATTATTTGGGCAGAATCTAATGTCTTAGCTCTTCACTGAAAAGAGCCATAGCTCAAAACCAGTCTGGGAATGGGGACAATCATAGATAAAGGCTTCGGGTATTTTCTCTTGTAGTGTCTCCTCATCCAATATTCTCAGACTAGTTTCTAGCTTCCAAACAATGGACTAACTAATTAAAAATTCAAACTCATTTGCATATGTGTACAATAAATCACAACAGTCTTCATTTACAAAGCTATGAATATGAGATTCAAACATTAAATCTCAAAAGCGCTAAGCAGACCTATTACACATTATAGTATAATTATAGCTTTACTAACGTATGCAAAAAAAATCACATATTTAACTAATGTTGTAATTAAGAAAAAAAGAGGATTAATTATTTCGAAAAATAATTTAAAATTAATGATGTGACATCAGAAAATGGGTTTGCCAAAAATATAACAGATACTCATAATTCAAGTTCCAATCCCAATAAAAATTGATTTCTATTTTGATTATCAGAAAATATGTACTTCAAGACTATTATGTGCTTTACAAAATTAATATAGAAAAAATCATTGATTAGTGAGATGTAAGACAAAGATTGAGTTGATGGTAGTTATAGTACACAATAACACATCCAAATATTTAAAAAAATTATATAAAGATTAATATGCATAACTTAGCATTTTTCATGGGATATATAGGTTATAAAAATCATTTTCTTCTATGACTGTAAGTATTTTGGGCTGTAATTAAAGTTTTGGAATATCAAGTCATAGATTTGGGATAATGATAATTCTGAAGACTATTTGTCAAACAGAATGGCATAGATTAAACTATATAGTCATACTAAAAAGACTAACACTGAAAAGGATTTATGATAGAAAAAATCTATCTATTTATTCAAAATTCCTTGTAATAGGTTTATAAAAAGATTAAAATATGATTAATAAAATAAAAATAAATAGAGATTATTTTATTAGATTTTGCAGACAATGTGACTGTTTCTAAATAATGTTTGATGATTTCAGAAAATATTATAAAAGTTATAAGATGGAGGCAAAAAAATAGGATTAAAAATAAGTGCTAAAAAAAGTCTAAAGTAACATTCAGTGAGATAAAATAATGATTGATAGTAATGATTTAAAAGAAATTAACATTAATCAAATTATTAATACATATAAAAAATAATGAATGAAATTAGATATAGAATTAAACTTATGAATGTTTTTTGAAAAAAATAACTTGAAAACTGTCCATTTTACCAATACTTATTTATAGATTTAAGATTTGGTTACTTACTAGATTACATTAAACTATGAAAAATGTATGTTGAGAATAATAAGAAAAGATCAAAAATAAAATATTAGATGAGATAATAAATATATATCACTGATATTATTGAAAGAATTAAAAAGTTAAAATGGAGTTAGTCTGATCATATCAATAGAGAAGATGCCTATGCAAATTAGTGTAAGGTACTAGTACATATAATACACGCCATTGCTTGATGGTGCTGGTTTTTGCCCAACGCACATCGATAAGCCATTTTAGTGGCCTAACTTGCGGCTAACACTACAACCATGTTGTTGTAGCCATAACAGGCCACTTTATGGTGATGTATTCTACACTTATATAATGAAATACCACATCCATTGTATTGCGAAAGTATTCCTCAAGTGAGCGCAATTGACCTATCGCTATGTTATGATTTGATGGTATCCGTATTTTAAGTACGTGAAACTCTTAAAATAGTCATTACCAAATTATTGTGAGAAAGCTTAATCAAAGTACAGCAGTATATAATAAAAAAATATGGTATTAAAATAAAATTTAGAAATTAAATTTTAATCAATGGATTAAAAATTAAATAGAATAATTAAAGAAAAAAAATAGGAAATAGAATAATAATAAAAGAAAAAAAAGAAATGAAATAATTAAAATAAAAATTTAGAAATAGCACTTTAAAATATTAACAAAAATACTAAGATCAAATATTTATTAATGTAAATAAAAACATAAGTGTAATCACAATAGATAAAAACATATATAATAATAAAAAAAATTTAGAATTGTTAAATGACAATTTATAAAAACAGAAAATGAAAGCTATTAATTATGATAGTAAATCTTATTACAACAAATTTAAATAGAAATAAACAAAAATAAAAAAGTTACAATGATAAATATAAATAATAACGTAGCTTAAATCACGGCACATGCACTTTAAAAATAGAACATTATTTAAACTGAATAGATATAAAATGTTTATTATAAAACATCCAAAAATTTATAAGAAGAATGTAGCGTTTAAATCAAGCACAAGCAACTTGCAGTCACATATAGCTTTTATGACTTTCTGGAGAATAAATGAAATTTAAAAATAATTTAAAATGATTTCTAGTCAGTATAAATTAAAAATAATTTATTTATATTGATTTACTTATAATACATATATTAATTAAAGTGAACAAACCAATCTTCCACAGGCTATGAATAAATAACATTTGAAATGTTTAGCAAGGATCAAGAATATGATGAACCTACTATTCCTTTAAACTTTTGATGTTTGTAAACTTACCAGAAGAAAATAATGAATAGACAGAATCTAACTTTTAATAATTTTCTTTTAATAATTATGCAATTTTAAAACATGAAATTAGCATAGCTAAATGATACGTAATTAAGGGGAGCAAACCATTCTCCCTAAGGCTATTCTTGATCCTCACTAAGTGTATAATGTTATTTATTCATAGCATGAAGGAAAGTGGTTTAGTTATACTAATTTCATGTTTACATAATACATAATAACATTAAATAAAACAGAAGAAAGATACATCTCTGTCTTCACTTATTATTTCTATTTCTTCTGAAAACCCATTTAACTTTACTAATATTTTCTGATTTAAACATCCCCCCCCCCCCAATAATGCTTTTCTTTTATAAAACAATAATATTATTCAATTCATCCAAACAAAAGCATTTCCAAAATTAATTAAACAAATCGTTATCTTTTCTCTGTTTTCTTAATGTATTTTTCTATAATAGTTTTCACACTAATTGCATTTTTTGAATTTATACTATCATTTAGATAAAAGCATGATTACCTATAAAATTATAATTTTTTGTTAATAACTTGGGAGGTCATGTGACATTCAAATTTCAGAAATAACAGTTTAAACTTCAATCCTAGAAAATTTAGCACTACATCTGACCCTTTATCATTGCAGAAAATCATATATAAAATAAGTCTGCTAGAAACATGTAAAACTCTTACCAGTAAGTAAATTAATCCAACTGTTTTCATGTCCTAATTTTACAAAAGATCCCTTGTATCTATGCTGTTAATATAGACATTGTTTCTCATAGGAAGTACTGCTGGAATGTTTTAACATTGTAGGTGATTTATATAGTCATTTTTTTACCGCACCAGATCTTCTCTCTAATGAATCATATACGTTAGAAAAAAATAGTGATCATTGTCTTGAATCATAAATTGCAATATAAACATCAACTTATTTTCTAAAGTCTGTTTTCCATCTGACCTTTAGTAATTCTGTAAGAATTTTTATTAATTACTTGAAGCAACTTTCATAACTTATTTCATTCTCATCTAATTGATTTTATTTTCTAGTTAACATAAATTAAGGTTTATTTTTTTTATCATATCTATTTTTTGTATTTAATATATCCTTTTTACTTACAATCTATTATTCTATCTTTCCCCAATTACATCATTTCTTCAAGTCTTTTTTCCCATCTAAATAACTTCATTCTAATGTATATTAAATCACATCTACCTTTTATTTTTATAACTCTTTTATCATCCCCAGTCAATTCTTAACATTAACCAATAGAATAACAGCAATCTGATATCAAAACAACACTTAGATAATAAAATGAAAGTACTGAGAGTTGCTTTGATAATGGATTGCTGATATTCTAATGTTCAATATTAAGCATTGACTGAGGGTGATGTACTTGCTTTATATATGATAAACAATTAGCTATGAAGTCTTATGGTTAAGCACCGACCAGTTTATGTCATACTTAACTGTTAAACTTTTTATAAATATTTTTATTTGCATCAATATGTCTATTTTTCTATTTTCTTCTATCATTTTATTAACATTTCATTACTAATTAAAAGCTTGTCACTTTTTTATCTTTCTGTCAAAAATGCAGCATATTTTAATTTTTTTAACTATAACTTCTATCTTTAATTTGAATATATAATTTTTTTTCTACAGTACAGGCTTTTTCATACCTGCACTCCAATATGCAATATATAGGGAGTTTGAACTCAGACTTTCACAAAACTCTCAACTAGTCATACTGTCTCATACTACTGGCACACTTGATCACATACATGCCGAAAAGATAATTCTCTCATTTATTTAGTTGGGTTTTTTTTCATTTTAATCCAACAAATCTGAAATTGTATTTTTTAGCACTCTTTAATTTTAAAATAATTCATTTAATTCTTTTTTTAAAAAATGATTTTAGTTTTACTATTACTAAATTGTGATGTGCATTTATATTAGTCCCTGATATGCCCATACACTTTCAATGTATTTTCTAAACCTACTTTATATCAATATGTAATGCAATGAACGACTATGATTATCATCTAAGCTTACTATGTGTAAATTCTACTTTTATAACTGAAACATGCATTCATTATTAACAAAAAAGATATAACTTATGAAATCTACTATTTCTTTTATTTTCTACTATTAATTCACTTTTTATAACAACTTATGAAATCTACTATTTCTTTTATTTCTTACTATTAATTCACTTTTTTTTCTTTTCTTATAACAGCATTTTAAATCTTCCTAACCATTATAAAATTGTTTTATAATTCTTTCACTTTTTCAGTTTATCTGTTTACACTTAACATATACTTTTAGAAGCAAAATGTGATGTGAAATGGCTTTTTCTTGAATAAAATCAAACATTTTTGTATATAAAACATATGTCCAGAGACCCTCTTAGACAGGATAATTTTACTCTCTTTCTCTCTTTGAAAACATTATATATTATAATAAACTCATCTATTTTTCATTTTCTATTACTAAATTATTCTTCCAATTCCGATTCTTTTTTCTCCTATTCAATTTTAATAATCTTTTTCTTATAATAACAGTTCTTATCATAAAAATCTAAAATAAAAGAATAAAAAATATTTATGTATATTATTTATGTTTCTTCTAATCTCTATATAATTTATTTTGATCTACTTTCAATATCATTTTCTGTCCATTTACCATATAAACCATATGAACAATCAAAATTTTTATATTTTGCTTCTTTTTTATGACATCCAAGACTCTTGACCATGCACCAAATAACTATAAGTTGTTATCAAGGCAACCTGCTTTTAACAATAAAGGTGGAATCCCCACCTTTATTAATGGTCTAATATACTTATATAGACACTAAAGATTGCACCCAGCACCCAAAAAAATCTACCTATTCACATGGACTGGTTCTTAGTACAAGAAATTCATCAAAACACTCAGGAAGTTATTATTAAAAATGTAAATTTATACTAGTTTTTTTGTTGTTGTTGTCTAGAGAAATTTTTGTAACACTTTATATAAAATAAAATATTTAAAAAAAGATTGCAACTTGATCACAGAGATTGACATTATTTATATAAACAAGTTTAAATAAATCTTTTTAAACTGGTAATAACAGTTCTTATCATAAAAATCTAAAATAAAAGAATAAAAAATATTTATGTATATTATTTATGTTTCTTCTAATCTCTATATAATTTATTTTGATCTACTTTCAATATCATTTTCTGTCCATTTACCATATAAACCATATGAACAATCAAAATTTTTATATTTTGCTTCTTTTTTATGACATCCAAGACTCTTGACCATGCACCAAATAACTATAAGTTGTTATCAAGGCAACCTGCTTTTAACAATAAAGGTGGAATCCCCACCTTTATTAATGGTCTAATATACTTATATAGACACTAAAGATTGCACCCAGCACCCAAAAAAATCTACCTATTCACATGGACTGGTTCTTAGTACAAGAAATTCATCAAAACACTCAGGAAGTTATTATTAAAAATGTAAATTTATACTAGTTTTTTTGTTGTTGTTGTCTAGAGAAATTTTTGTAACACTTTATATAAAATAAAATATTTAAAAAAAGATTGCAACTTGATCACAGAGATTGACATTATTTATATAAACAAGTTTAAATAAATCTTTTTAAACTGGTAAATATAACCTATTATGAATGCATATTAATAAAGTCATTAAAACAGGCAAAACTCTCCATGCAGTATTGTCACTCAGTGCAAGACAGAGTAATCAATAAATGCCAGAAGGCTTGTGTATAAAATCCCCATCTAGTGACTACTCATCCAATATTCCCAGACTAGTTTCTGGCTTGTGCTCTTCATCAGTGAGGAGTCTTGGATCTTAGAGCACTGTACCTAGATTTTAGGATCTAATGCAAACCTCCAGCAGCCACTTTTTATCTCTACTTAACTACAAAACTATAAGTCTTAAATTGAAAACACAATAATATTTTCAATCCAAGTTTATTAGCTTATATAGTCATATAGGTGTGAACTCAGTTCAAAACCTATACATTTTGGTGTCTTTGGTTCTTTAATAACCACCCTGTTAGGCAAGATTGGTTTTAAGCCAATAAACATCACATGATCACCATTTCTTATGCTTGCTTATAACTATTATTAAGACAGGCAAAACTCTCCATGCAGTATACCAAAATGTATAGGTAGTGAACTGAGTTCAGACCTATATGACTATATAAGATAATGAGCTTTGATTGAAAATATTATTGTGTTTTCAATTTAAGACTCATAGTTTTGTAGTTAAGTAGAGATAAAAGGTGGCTGCTGGAGGATTGCATTAGTTCCTAAGATCTAGGTGTAATGCTCTCAGATCCAAGGCTCCTGTCTGATGAAGGTCACAAGCCAGAAACTAGTCTGGGGATATTGGATGAGTAGGCACTAGATGGGGATTTTATGCACAAGCCTTCTGGCATTCATTGATTATTACTCTGGATTGCACTGAGTGGCAATACTGCATGGAGAGTTTTGCCTGCTTTAATAAGTTATAAGCAAGCATAAGAAATGGTGATCATCCGATATTTATTGGCTTAATAAATAGTCAATTATAACATTACAAACTCCAATTACAAATTGCACTCAAAGTATTACTTAAATAATAAGTGTAATGATGCTCAAGGCTAAATGGGTTTTGTAAGTAATCATTAAAAATCAACCAGGACTAAGACAATTTCAGTATCAATAACAAACAACAATTTTAAGCTGTTGTCAAGGCAACCTCCTATTAGCAATAAAGATAGAATTCCCACTTTTATTATATAAATATTATTCTTATTTTATTCATGTCCACTTTCTATAACTTATTTTTTTCTAATCAATTTCTTTATTCTCTTTTCTCAGTCTTTATAATTATGTATATGTAATATATTCTCTTTACATTTATCTCATTACTGATAGCTCAATCATATATTTCATTAAAACATTTGTAATTTGTTTTTAATTATCAATTCCATTTTAATAGCTCATTTTCTTAGCATAATTCACCATTCAATGAATGTTTGTCTACTTAATCATTTTTTGAATACTATTTAAAAATTTCTGAACAAGCATCATCATTGATTTTATGTAATGAATAATTGGCTATAAGACAAAATTGCATAGATAAATGGTAAAAGAGATCATAGTAAAATTAACAAATAAACATATTATACTTACTACTACATTTTTTTGTAATGGAAGTTTTTCACTTTTGAACACTGCAATTTAAATATAACTTATAGAGTTTGTTTTTCTAGAGCTTTATATAATTAACAGAAGTGATGAATTTTATGTTACACATTAGATTGTAGTTGAAAATTGGGAAAAACTTTAACATATTTGAATCTTTCAGCACTTTTTTCCCTTTGGAAAAAATAATTTGAAAGCATTGATAATAGATTCTTTGTTGTTGCTGTCTTTTCACCTTTTTTTTCTTTGGCAATAAATACTAGGCTTTCAGAAAACTCAGAAACTCACATATATCCTAAGAAGTTTTGCAAAAAATAATAATTGATGATTTTATGTAAAGCACTATATCATTCTTTTTTAATTTTATCCAATTTTAACATAACACTGTTGAAATTTCAAAAATGCTCTAAATATATTGCATGGAAAGAAATTTTAGTAATAAATATTTTTTCATAAGTCCCACCAAAAGGATATGGGTGAGCAGAGCAAGCTCCAGAATAATTTGAATGCCAAAGACAACAGGAATGGGGCTCTCCCCCAGTTTAATTCTAACTAAACAGTGACATTTAATATGTAAATTTTAGGAGATGATAAAGTCTCTAACACCATCTTTATAAAATATTATTAACTATCTAGCTTTATGTCATCAACCAATTATCTTAGTAGATGAAAATAATACCCTTCCAACTGCTTTTTAAATTTTTATCACAAAATCAAGTATGAATAACAATAATTGCAGATTTCAATATTAATTCATTGAGACATTATTATTCAAGACCAAATTGATTCTCTGAGAATTAATATTAGAGCTTATGAATATCATTGTCCATACTTTTAATCTTAATAAGAACTCAAAAAGCAATCAGAAGTGGTATCATTTCTATGTTATAAGATCTTTGTATAATGCAAGTTAAAAAGTTAAATTTAAAAACACAATGCTAGATTTTCATTGGTTCTTAAAATTATATATATATATAATGTCCAAACCAAGCTTAATTAAAAAGTTCAATTATTTCATAAATGTAATCATCATCAAGGAATATCATATTCATCTGCAATATTACAACTAATTTAAACCTATTTAAATAGTTGTCCAAAAATTTATGATGGTAGCATTTTACTTGTGGTTATATGGTAGACTATTCTTGTCATCTACTTGAAATTCGTTGTTTAATGTTTTTAGAAAAATTCAAACTTTATACTTTTACAATCACATTCAAGTGTTAGTAATAATACAAATGTTAATCTAGAACACTTTTGAATGGTATTACTATATTCTTAGGATGTTGCTAGCCTAAGTGGTAATTAGTATAGGAATTAAATCAGTGACATTTTAACTACTGAATGTATTTGGAAAAGTATAAATAAAGTCTAAAAGCATTTAAAAATTTCAACTGTATGATGGAAATAGTTCATCACATGACTACATGTACTTAAATAGTTTTTTTTCATATGTCATAGCATCGGCTGGGAGGCGAACCTACAACCGACTGCAACCAACTACTTGCTTGCAAGGCGGCTGCGATGACCTCTCGGCTAACAACGCTTGACTACTTAAATAGTTTTACAAAATAAAAATCATAGAACCCAGTATTTGTTAATTACAATACTATTTAGGGAATGCATAAGGAACCAATTCTCTTTACTTTTATTTTCTTTTTTCTCAAATAACTTGGTTATTATCAGACTTTAATATATAACTTGACTCAAGCTTGTAATCAAAAATTATATAACTAGGGCCACTCTTATCTTTCTTATAAGCTCTTTCAAATATATAAGTCAAACCAATCTGGAGACTAGGTAAATTAGCTTATATATATATATAAGAAAATTAAGACTTCTCTATATTTTTTAAATCATGAGATTGAAATAGCCCTGTAATTAAGCCTAATGTCAGTGTTTTTATATAAAAAGAGAATACATAAAAGGTGGTGTGTGTGTTTATTATGCATTGTAATGAAACACTGATTCGATGCCTCAGCAGTATTGAAATTAGATAACGTTGGATTTTATAATATATAATTTGTAAGTATGTGTTTAAATTAAATATAACACTTTAGATGACAAATGTTCTTGATAATGATACATAAATCAAAGATGCACTCAGATAATAACTGATTATATTTATGAAGTACATGAAGTTGCCACAAATGAATTTTTTTATTACGATTTAATTACATATATATATAAATATATATACAAATAATCAGTAATATATATAAATTTAAACATAGAGATACATACACATATATTTATTTGTTATTATTCACATTATATATATAGAATGTAAAAATAACTTTTATAATCTTAATTTATTAATAACGGATATTCTAATTTACAATTATTTTTTTTCTTTTTCACTTGTTAATACAAAATTAAGTAATTAAAATTAAATTTTAAGATTTACTTAAATGTTTTAGTATTTAAATACAGGTATATTTTATATCATTCGAGTTTAGATGTAATTATAAGAGATTTGAATCCAGACTTTCAAGCTCCCTTCATATCCAATCTATTCCACATGACCACGCACATGCAAAAAAAGATAAATAATCTCCAATATATACATTTTACACTGAACCAGCATTCATCAGTTGGTCCAGATCATCATCTCCCACATATATATAATCAGTTCTCAGTTTATATTAAGATCCGAATATCTTCAAACTTTAAGGGGCAGGCTTCAATCTACTCCACCATCCAACTCTTCAATCTTCCACATCATTAAAAATCTGATGATGGACTTTCCAAATCCTTGATGATGTCAATATTATTGTCATGTCCACGTTGACCTTAAGTCATTCTGACCCCTCATATATAGGACCTTGTCCATTTAAATACATAGAAGAGGGATGGGCAAATTTTTTAAAATAATTAATAAATATTGGTGATCCTTTTTATTTTGTCCAACAATATTTTTTTAGATTTTAATATTTTGATAATACAGTGCTTTCTTGTGTGTGTTTTTTAATTACTTTTATAAAATAGTCAATTTTATCTCATAATATATATATAACATTATTTCGTCTATAAATATATTTAAAAATAAATTATTATAATAATACATACAAAAAAAATTATTTTAATTTTATATTATCAATTTTTAATTTCTATATGTACCTTGTATTCTTAATATATATATTATTTTTCTGCGTGTATTGTCTGTGTATTAATTGCTGATAATTATTTTGCCTTATTGATGTTATAATTGACTTTACTTAATTAAAACAAAAGTACTATTAATTGTATATTATTTCTATAAATTATATTAACGCAATATGAAACAGAAATAGAAAATTATGGAACAACAGCTGCAGAGATGATTAAATTTATTAACATTTGTAATAGATATTAGAAGCTACATGATCTGAATGGCTTATTTAGAACAAGATATTAACAATAATGGTGGTGAATGGGATTAAATACATAAAAACACGAGATATTTCATGATCTTGTTTCATATTAATAAAGATTCTTCACACATTAGTGAGGAATTAAAATAGGATATCAGAAATGTTTTTTAATAACATTTCTGAAAGAAATTATGGAGCATACATAATCATGCATCATTGGATTTGCATCTATTTCAGTAAGATTATAATATTTATTGGTAAAATATTCTGATGCTACAAAGGATTTAGTTGCAAACTTCATCATCATTCACTTACTGTGTCCATTCTACCTCTAAGAAGAAAAAAGATAAACTAATGATAACAATATTCTAGAGATAAATTTTGAAATGTCTATACAAAATCCATAAAATACAAGTATGTCTACATATAGAATATGCTGACCTATTATTCTGTTTACTTGATGTTTTGTGATATTGTCTTATAACTTCTTCCACAATAAACTTTCTTTTTTAAAAGACTTCAAGATACTATCTAATTATATTTTATCTTCAGTCATAACTTTTCAATGAAAACAATCAGCATTGATCTTTTGTATAATGCCTTTGAGATCATCTTTGTAATGCAAATGGAATCTACTTTTCCTATAAAAAAATATGTTCAAGTCCCCTACAGAATACCTTTTAGGAAGACTTGTATTGCTCATTCCTTTTCTATATTCAATTCAATGCGCATTGAAGAATATACTGATTATTTTATTATGCCATCATACTTTTTAAATTTTATGAAACATCCTTAAAATATATTTTCCCAGTTTTATGTTAATTTAATAAGTTGGTTAAATCTCACTTCCTTACAATAAATTAGATAAAATAAATTTTACATACAAATAATTTAGTTCCAGTAATTATTTCACTATGATGACATTTTTTGACTTAATTAAAAACAGCAGCAACATATTGAAGTCTGGATCTGCACTTCAATATCTAAGCCCACCTTCCTACTTAAAATAACAAGATATTTAAATGTGTTACATTCTCAAGTTAATAACTATTATAAAAGTTGTTAGAGAGATTTCTTCGATCATTGGTTGATAAAGAACACAAGTGTTTAAACAACATTCATTTAAAACATTTAATACATTGTATAGATAGTTTTTTGAATTGGCAAGGTTAATAAATCATCAGAATATTGTAAATCCCAAACAGATGATGTTCTTATTTTTGCTTTTAATCAATTGACATAAAAATTTCCAATCTTAGGTCTGTATCAGGTTTTGATCGCTGAGTCATTAGACTGCTTATAAACATTTCCAAATAGCATTTTTATATAAATGAAAAATAAAGTTGAAACTCCTATACTTCTTTGTTTAACAAACATTTTTATTTCAAATGCATTATGAAAAATGTATATGATACAAATAAAACTATAGTGAATAATCAACTAATATCAATATTGCCACAAATTTGTTCAATTAAATGAATTGATGTACAAATTGCTCATTCAGCATGACACTCTAATAAAGGCTGAAAATGTAGGCTTTTTTGATTTAAATTAAATTTTTGCTATTTCAAATCACTAATGTTGATTTTGAGGAGGTGATTGGGAAATATAACATTTTCTACTTTATACATGACTATATGAAAGTTACATTGTTAAAGATAGTTCCTCAAGATTACTGGTACAATATATATATATATATATATAAGTAAAGCATACAATTAACTTAATATATAATAAATCTACAAGCAAAAATCATATTTAAAATATAGATAAAAATAAAATGGCATTGAATTTTTGTTGTAGAGGTAAAATAAGTTGAGATTTCTAAAGAAAGCAAATCAAGAATTATTCCATAAGACTCATCAGTTTTCATAATTATCCATAACAAGCCAGTTCCATCTGCTTATGTAAAGCCATTATAATTTTAAATAAGAGCAAGTTCATTGAATATTATAATATAAATAAGCAGAAAAAATAAAAAATCATTGTTAGAAAGAGAAAAAAAGATTTTTGTGAGAAGTTTGGGCACTGGGAAAAAGAATGAAGCCAGCATAAAAGATTTAGATTTTGTAGTTTTAAATAGACAGATCTAGTATAATCCTATTCATCAGATAAATGTCATCATGCTTATGTAAAAAAAATGTTATTAAATTAATGCAGCCTTTGCCAATATATGTCCATTTATATTAGAACTTATTAAACAGGCAAAACTATCCATACAGTAGTGCCACACTGTGCCAACCAGAGTAATTAATGGTTGCCAGAAGGCATGTGCATAAAATCCCCATCTAGAGCCTACTTATCCAATATCCCCAGACTAGTTTCTGGCTTATGGCCTTCGTCAGTGAGGAGCCTTGGATCTGAGAGCATTGCACCTAGATCTTAGGATTTACTGCAACCCTTCAGCAGCCACCTTTTATCTCTACTTAACTACAAAATTATGAGAATGAAATTGAAAACACGATAACATTTTCAATCTAAGCTTAATAGCTTCTAGTCATATGGGTCTGAACTCAGTTCAGCACCCATACATTTTAGTGTCTTTGGTTCTTTAACAACTATAGCCACCACTATCCTATTAGGCAGGATTGGTGTTAAACCACTAAACATCACATGATCACCATCTCTTATACTAGCACATAACTGTTATTAAACAGGAATAACTCTCCATATGGTAGTGCCACAAGCCAGAAACTAGTCTGGGGATATTGGATGAGTAGACACTAGATGGGGATTTTATGCACAAGTTTCTGGAAACCATTGATTACTCTGGTTGGCACTACTTATGGAGAGTTTTGCCTGTTTAATAACTGTTACGCGCTAGCATAAAAGACGGTAATCATGTGATATATTAGAACTTCTACATGAAGTGTGGTAGCAGTAAAACTTTAAAACATTTTCAAGAAATCTGATAAATATTTATGTATAGAGATGGAAAACATATATGATTTGAAATTTTATTGAAAATGAATATAAAATGTGTAATGTTAACATGATTGTGGTAACTATTATGTGCCACAGGGAAGACTTGGTGAAATTGTATGACTGCAAAGATTGAAGATAAAGATAGGATATAATCGTTTAATAAATTTTTGTAGAAAAAAATAGAATGGTACTATATAATTGTACAAATTACAACAAGAAGATTTATACATAACAAACACCCTGTTCTACGAGTGGATTTCAATTAGATTATTGTTTTGATTCACAAAATAGATGTAGGAAATTGAATTTAGAATGTAGTTTGATATGTTGGAATTAGTATAGATTTAGATCATAGTTTAGTAATGTGAGATTTAGTTTTGTTAAAAAAAAATAGAAATTGAAAATTAAAAAATAAATCAGCAATTGATGTTAAAATGGAATATAAGAGAAAATTATTCAATATCATTTATAAAAAATGTATATGTTGAAGTAAGATAATAAAAATTAGAAATTATTTAAATTTCAAAAATATTGCAATAAATAAGGGAGTAAGTTCATAATGAGATTTTGAATAAAATGTTAATGAAAGATATGAAAAATTATAAATTCTGTTGAAATTAAAAAATATACAAAATATTTAATGGAGAATTAAAATTTAAACAGTTAAAGTTAGAAAAAAATAATTAGAAGAAAAATATGGAGAATAAAGGAATTACAAAGATAAAGTTGGATAGCAAAGATTCAAAATTAAAAAAAGTAATTGAAAATAAAAATTATAAATTTTTAGTAAAGAAGTAGATGAAATGAAAAAAAAATACATAAGTAATTTGTATAGTAAAAATAATAAATTCTCATCTAAATTATCTTAAAAGTCAGTAAAATAAAGATGAAACTGATAATGCAATGTTTAAGGTAGAAGTTGTAAAAGCTTTAACTAAATAGGAAAAATACCGAGAATTGACAAGATGCCTGTTGAATTTATAAAAGAATATAAATAAGAGAGTTTTGAGATAATTGTTTGTAATTAATAAGTCAAGAGAATGACCAATAAATTTTCTTTCAATATATATGATTCTACTAGTTTACTTCAGAAAAAAGTGAAAATTTTTAGAACTTTCACCTTAACATCATATATGTCTAAAAGACTATGGAAAATTTTGAAAAAAATAACTTATAATAGATTGGGTATAATCTTATACAAAGAATAATTTGTTTGAAATGGTAGTTAGATAAAAGATATAGTTGGGATAACTGAAATGAATTTAGAGAAAAATTTACTGTATCAAATGGTTGAATTATTTTGTTGGATATATTGAAAAAGAAAGATATAGATAGGAAGAAAAAATATTTATTAGTACATTTATATATGAATTAAATGATTTCAAAAAATTAAGTTGTTACAGAAGAGGTAGATATAGTAACAACTGTAAAGCATGGATATTTTTTACTATTTATTTTATTTGATGACTTTATATTTAGATTACAAATCTATGGTGGGCAATTTATTAATTGATATTTTGTTAAGGTTGGAATTAACATTGGGAATAAAAAAATTAATTGCATTAGACCTGTTGATAGTATGGAAGTACTTGAGGAATGAGGAAAAGTTAAATAAAATGTTGTGTAGTAAGTTTGAATAAAAATAAATAGAAATAAAATTTAATGAACATGAAAAAAATAGATAAGAAAAATAAATAAATATGAAGACATAATAAATGTGAATGTTCAGGAAGTTATTTAACTGATAAACATAAGTGATCAAAAAAATTAGTGAGAATGCAATAACTAAACAATTTTAATAAAAATAGAAAATTAAAACTATGGACTAATAAAATTATAGCTACAATAAAATTTTGTTAAATGCTTTGAGTATAGCTTTATATAGAGAAAAAATACAATTAAAAAAGTTAGAAGTGAATTTGAAGGCTAAAGAAAAAGATATGTGGGGAACATTAGGTTAATAATAAAAAAGTATTAAAAAGAATAACTGATTTTTTTTGAGAGAGAAAATTGTGGAGGAATTGAATTGTGTGTGTATTTTAATGGTAGTGGAATTATAAAAAATATTGCTTAAAATGTTATAATCATTTACATCAGGCATGTCCACGATGGCGCCCGCAGTCTACTGGTAGCCCGCAAAAATTCTGAAAGTAGACCACGAAGCTGTTGTTAAACCCTGACAAATTATAGTGATAAATTCAGAGCTGATTTGAATCTAAAAAATACTAAAAAATAAAAAAAGTTAGCGGGCTTGTATTTTCTAATTAGCGATTCTTGGCTTCAACTTACGATAACGTGAAAAACATATACACTATACTATGTACTTTGCATCATTCGATAAAAAAATAAAGATTTTATGATTTTTCTAAATAGAATTTTCTTTCCATTTTTGTTATTCTTATGGGCTAATGTTTATCAAGAAATGTATAACAGAGAATAATGGTTAATCAACAGATTCAAGCATTATTCGTGATTTCTCATCATGGAGCTGACAAACTAAACGTCTTTCATAATTTTTGCTAATGATTTCTTAAAAGTAAAAGTAATTATAAGGTCTAAAAAATAAAAAAAAGAATTAACAAGTCATCTTCGATCATAATCTTTACCGCACGAACTTTTTTCTGATCAATTAGATTTTTGACGATTGAACATTATTACTAGATTTTCAGTCACTCCTAAGCATTTTTTTAGTTATTATTTTTATAAAAAAAAATAGTTGGAAAAAAATTATTTATGATATTCCATTATATGTTTTCTTGTCTAAATTTTAACAATAAAAAAAGTCAAATATTATAAGTAAAAATTGCAATAAAATTTAGCCAATTATATGTGTGCGTGTGTGTGACCACAGTTACATATGTAAACATGACCATTGTGAAAGAAACTTTAAAGCTGTGTATCAGATACATAGAGAAGTATAGTTGATAAAACTATTAAGAAATTTACCAATTACAGTTAACATTTATAATGTTATTCCGAACAAGTAATGATATTTCAAATGATGGTTCTGCGGCAGATAGCTATTAGGAACTGAGTTCAAATTATGTATCTGTGCATATAGCCATAATGTCCATGTGTATCATAATTTTTCATAGATAAAAATACAACTTCTGATATCTAGTTACATACTCTTAGTAGTTTCATAATATTTCGAAAAAAAAGTACTGTGTTGTCTGCCTAGAAAAAAGCCATGAAAGATTTATTTATTGACTAAAGTGCTGATTAGACACAAACCAGTGTTCAGAGAGACTACTCCATTGTTTATTAACTGAAATAGGTAATATACTCTATGAACTTTACCTCCCTTATCTTTATTTAGAAGTGTTATCTGATATGCCAGTTTCTGCAACATCTTTCTACATTGTTGCTTTGACTTTGTGATTAGATGAGAAGAAACAATAATAATATATCTAGTTTTATGGATTATCATCGTATTATATATCAGCATGCCTTATGTTCAAAAGTATTAAAATTTAATAATGTTTTAGTGTTGCATTCAAAATTTGTTAATAAAATAAGATCAAAAAGCTTGTTATGTTATCAATTCCAGGATTTGCTAAAAGAATGTAAGTGAACATAGTGAATTGTTATTACATATTGATGTAAGGTGGTAAATCGAAAAAAAAATTTAATCAGATTTAGAGAACTTCTATCACAAATAAGATCATTTTTGGAAACTAAAGGTGATTCATATTCAGAACTGAATGACAAAGAATGGCTTTTTAACCTCACCGTTTTCTGTGATATTACAGAAAAACTAACTTAAATGTAGAATTACGAGGAAAAGATAAAACAATATTAGTTATGATAAGCAATTTGAAGTTATTCAAGGAAAAATTAAATATGTTTGTAATGCAACTGAAGCATTGTGAATTAAAACATTTCAAAAATATGGTAGCCGAGTCTAAAGATAGAAAGAATCTAATCTACAAAAATATAATACTCCTCATAAAAGAATTTGCAGAAAGATATGTGATATCGCTAGTTTTTTGTCTTACCCATTTAATGTTAACATCAATATCGAAGATATCACTATGAAATTAAGTGAAATTATACATACAGATTCAGCGGACCTGGAAAAAGAAATAGTCAATATTAAATATGATATACATTTAAATTCAATGGCTTCAAATGAGAGTTTCTGGACATTAATAAGCAAGGATAAATATCCAAATATTTGGAGAATTGCTGCATATTTCAATGCATTTTTGGTTCAATATATTTGTACGAATCTGCATTTTCCTGCATGAATGCGATAAAAACTAAACATAGGTCACAGTTATCAGATCTACATTTGGAATCATGATTAAGAATTACTTGTAAGTTCATACGAGCCAAATTTTGACAAACTTGCCAAAACTATGCAATGCCAAGTGTCACCAAAATAATAAAAAAAATATTTTGTTTTTACTTTGTAATTTTTTTTGTAAAATTTGCATCAAATTTATTTTAATAAAATTCTAAAACAATTTTCTTTTTTTTTCTCTATATATTTTTTTGAATTTTTTTTTTAATTTAGGGTCAGCTCTAGAAAATAATTATTTATATAGATAATTCAATAATTGTAATTTAATAAATATTTTATAAAGAACATAAACAAATTATAATACTAAAGGGAGCTGAGGTAATTTAATAGTAGTCATAGTAAAATATCTTTGATAGTTTGTATCTTATAGGAAAAAAAATCAACAGTTCATATCTTCTAAAAATATCAGCAATATTTGCGAGTACCTAAAAAGCCCTTACAAAAAAAGAAACACCAATTCATAAGTACATTCTAAAAAACCCAGGACTTCAAACCATTTTTTTTTTTTTTCATTTGGCAAAAATGCTTTTCCCAGTTCGAAATCCTGAAAAAAAATGTAGTAACCCTCAGGTACACTTTCACCAAAAAAAGTAACCTCCAACGTCTGAAAGTTTGGCCACCCCTGATATATATCATGGTATACATTTTTGATGGTGTCAGAACAATTCTAATGAAAACTGATTGTTGTCTTTGATATTCAAATTACAACTTATTTGTAATTTGAATAATAGGTTCTTATATTTAGCCCTATGTAACATGTTTTTAAGGTCTCAAATCTAAAACAGATTCAAAAATGGAGTTGTCAATGTGTTACTCTTTTAACAATTTGACTACTCATATTAATACCCAAAAAAAAAAAAAGATGTCTCTTATATTGTTAACAAGATCCTCTTAGTATAATATTACTCTATTTATGATCTGATTTCAAATGGTAATTAGAAAATTTTTCAGATAGTGAAGGAATTTTCAAGACAATTCAGGATAGCAAGTCCATGATCAATCAATAATGATTAACTAATAAATAAATAAGCAGCTAGCTTTAGATCTAGTATATAAAGCTCCTAGCATAAATTGGATTTGTCACATCGGAGTAATTATAATAAAGAAAAAACATGATTATTAAATTGACGTAGTCTTCCTCCTATGTTTTAGTATATAATATATATCCAAAGATAAGTAGAGTAATTAAACAATAAATTTCTATAATTAAGTGCTAACACTTGATCATCGTCAATGATAGTTTGCTATTTCTTGTCACTTTCATCAGTGGTTCGAGAGATTTCATACATTTGCAGACACTTTGCACAATTTATCTTTATATTATATACTTTGCAATAAAAAAATAAAATTCTTGTGTCATTAATATTTAAATATACACGCTTTAAGGTCTTTTTTTTTTTAAGTCCTGAAAAGCGAATTGAAAATACTTAAAAATGGTTTCGCCTATTATACACTAAATAATTGCAGAAGCATTTGTTAAAATTACAAACTGAATACAAGATATCCTCTCTACATGGAATCTGTAGTAGCTTAATTTCTATTGGCTGTTTCATATGATATCACATCTTTCTTCTTCTTTTTTTTTTTTTAGTATGACTTTTACCAATGATTCGCGTAATCATTTAGATAGAATATAATAACAGTTAAGAATTGGCATAGATTGCGTTATAATATCGCAGTCAAATATATATACAATTACATCCAATAAAAACATTTTAAAAGTTAATACGACTATATCTTTATATTGGATGTGATTCTCTCTTGCGCATAGCCTGAGGTAATAATCATTGGTTTCTTTTAAAGCAGCTGTCATTTTTTATTTCTCCACAAACTTGAAATTACGATCAGGCGAAGAATGAAATTCTTCCTAGACTGTCAGGGCTTATGCTCTTAATCCACCGAAAGTTTAGCAGTCATTTTTTTTCATTAGTTGAAAATAATAGAAAAAGCTGAAATACATTCATTTTAAAAAATAATAATAATAAGAGATTAATTATTAACAGTAAAAAAAAAAAAAACTTTTCAAAATACTAATATTAACAGAGAAGTAAAAACCGAGCTGGTGGAGTAGGTGGGGTTAATGCTGAAATAAAATATCGTAAAGCATTTTACGTAATCTCTAAACCAGTGGCTACAAAAGAATGACGAGGTACAGTAGAAATGAAAGTTGTGATCATTATAAAAATAGCAAAATAATATTCTTTTCGTTTAGGATTCAATATTAAAAATATTGTTTTCAAGGATTCATACTTGAAGGTTTGTGTTGATGGTACATTAGATGCGATAATATGTTGAACTATTTCCTTCATCTATCATTAAATGTTGAATACTTATAAAATTTTAAACTTTTCATACAAACAACTTGTGAGTAATAACAAACAAATAGACCACACAGGTTAGTAATTACACATTTCGAGTAATATTATTCTTCTTCAGCTGTTGCTGGCTTGCCCAGCAACAATAATAGAATAGAAAAAGAACTTTCACCTTTAGATTTTTGAATATTGAATTTTAAGGCAATATTCTAACCATCTGAGCTATGCTATCAAAATTTTAATGAAAGTATTCCTCGTAAATGGCAAGGAAATTTTTTTGTGCAGTCGTTTAACAATGCTAGTATAGAATGTTTTGTTTAATTATTTTTGATACATTCTCTTTTTATATCTTAAATGCAGTTTTTTTTTTTTTTTATTTCATGTAAAATAAATTACTGAGACTTAAATTTTATCAATGATTTTGAGCCTATTTAGAATGTATGCAGAAAATGCTGATTAGTAGAGATTTGTATGATGAATTGAAACTAAAAAAATAATTGATATGATTTGAAGAAAAAAAAGACATGCTTTGATTATAAGTTATAATTGTAAGTAAATAATATTTATATGTCTTCATTAATTACTTTTTGCAATGCAATCAAATAGACATTTATTCCTTGATATTTTGAAGTGTCAATTGACTAGCAGTCTTCATAGTACAATATTCAAATATACATATGACCATACAATTAGCACACATTTATACATATATAAATAGATATAATTATATAACACATAATATGCATATAGTAGTAAATATAGATTTATTTAATATATTGCCTCAAAATACTTTTGCTAGATTCTTTAATGTTTCAAATGTAATTTCAACAATTAATTCGTGTTTGGAGAATAAGTCGGTAGATCACTTCTCTATTTAGTGATTGTAAAGACTATTTATCTTTGTGGAAAACCTATAATTGGTTATTTTCAAATAATAATGTCAACAAATTGATCATAACCAATGCAAAGTAACTTGGTAATTATATTAGAATAATAATCATATTAAGTATTCCTTCTAACATAATTACTACTCTGAAATTAATCTAAAGTTATTTGATATTGATAGCATGTAAAAATGGAATATTTCAATATATTCAAATATCAAGAAAGAAAAATTCTGTAAATTTTTAAAACTCATTATATGTGAGCAAGATTTAAAGGAAATTAAATCTATTGCTTCAATGGAGTGAATCAAATCAAAAATAAGCTTATTATTTTTAATATTATTGAAAAGAGGTTTGATTATTGAAGAAACTAGTCTCACTTGTTAAAAAACTTATATCATTACATGTGTTGGAATTGTTTTTTTGGCTGGCTGTTATAGGAATTAAAGTGTGATCTGATATCCCAGATTTTTTAAAATGATATAATTATGAAAAAAATTTTTTGTTAATATATATATAGATACTAATCTGCAAATTATTTTTAAAAAAAACTCTGCCAGTTCAACTCCAGATTGAATAAAATTTGGAAAACTGTTTTGGCTACTAATCAGAGTTAAGATTTTTCTTGCAGCTGTTCAGCCTATAGCCACTTTAGCTAATCATATAATATTGTTCATTAAATGGGTGTACAATTTCTTAGCTAGGAAGATAAAGCAAAGGTGGAAATTATTACCTTTTCCTTCACCATTTTTATAATGAGAGAAAATATGAAGAGAACTTTGACCAAGTGTAATATACTTAAAGTAATTTTTTAAAATAAACATGTATAATCATGCTATCTTAATTTATATGCTTGTTTTTTTATTACTTATTTATATATCCAAGATTTTTATATATAAAGAGAAAAAAAGCTACCAATCTATTTCTTCTATGGACTTTTTACAATGTTTCATTAAGCTTAATTAATACAGTTTTGACTGCCTACTAGTCTTTTTCAAGTCTATAAAATATAATTCCATTACATTATTTTTTCCATAAACATATAATAACCATATCTGATATAACTATCTATACAAACATACATTGCTATAATCTATACAATATTTGCATATACATGTATAAATTTACAACTAAAAATATTTTAATGTGTATATGAATACATGTATGCAAATGTATATATATATATGTGTGTGCACATATGAACACAGTCCATTTATCTGATGGATATCTATATGTAATCCATTTATTTATATTTTTCATATACTATAATTCATTATCATTTATTCTCAATGTGTTCAATGCATTAAAATATGCTATTTTAATTTAATATTGTTTTTATCTTTCATAATATCAATATTATTTTAAATATCAAAACAATTACTATTCATTTTAATTTCATTATTAATTTGAATTTTCAGGATTCTCATATTATTTAAAGAATATTTTATGGATGCAAGTTCTTGTATTTGTCAAAAAAAAAGTATTTTTACTGGTTCATGACCCTATTATCAGTGAGCTAATTAAGATGAAAATATGCTGCACTTTCTACTGGAAAAATAATGATTTGAATGTGGAAGATTAAAAATAAATGGTGAGTTAAAACGGCAAAAGTGAATCAAACATTTTCTTATCACAGTCACTTTAAATCTTTTTTTAAGATATTAAAAGTAAATATATGGACCTAAAAAACAATATCCTATATTTATTAAATCTATCAGTGACATTTTTTATACAAAAATTATAATTAAACATTAAAATAAACATAATTCACTATATATATATATGTAAATAAAGGGAATAAATAAGCAAAAGCAGTATTTTATACAAAAATTATAATTAGACAATTAAATTAAACATAGCTCATTGTATATGTGTAAATAAATGGAGTATATTACTTTCCTTCTGGCTATGAAATTAATAGCAATCTAAATGTTGAACAAAAGATCGACAATAGAGTGAATTCATCTATTCTGTGAATTCTGAACTAATAATCAACTATTCAAGACTGGAGACAAAATCTCTCTATTAAATCACCTTGTTTTAATAATTAAGTAAAATTTAATAAATAAATATTAAAGTAAACACAACTCTCTCTATATATATGTAAATAAAAAAAGATTCTGTCTCAGTCTTGTATATTATTAATTTGATAAGTATTCACTGCCATATTCCAGCTGGCCAATATATTAATTTCGTAAGATTACCAAACTCTCCGTACAGCAATGCCACCAAGTGCAAACCTTCATAATCAATGGATGCAGGAAGATTTGTGCATAAAATCCCTATCTAGTGCCTACTCATCCAACATCTCCAGACTAGTTCTAGCTTATGGATTTTATCAGTGAGGAGCTTTGTATTTGAGAGCATTGCACCTAGGTCTTTGGATACAATGCAGTCCTTCAGCAGCCACCTTTTACCTATTTGATTAACTATAAAGCTAGGATCCCAAGATGAAAACACCATAATGTTTCCAATCCAAGCTCATTCACTTGTATTGTCATATAGATCTGAACTGAGTTCAGCATCTATACATTTTGGTGTCTTTGATTTTTCAAAAATCACAGACACCATTATCCTATGAATAGGATAGGTATAAAACCATCAAACTTATGCTTACACGTGCTGTTAATAAGAATACCAAACCATACAATAATGCCAACCAAGTACAAGCCTTCATAATGAATGGATGCAGGAAGGTTTGTGCATAAAATGCCTTATAGCTACTCATCCAACATCCCTAGATTTATTTCTAGCCTGTGGCTTTCATCAGTGAGGAGCCTTGGATTTGAAAGCACTGCAACTTGATCTTAGCATCCAATTCAACCTTCCAGCATGTGATGGGTTTTATATCTATCCTGCCCATAGGATAATGGTGACTGATTTTTGAAAAACTGAAGACAGTAAAATGTATAGACATTGAACTCAGTTCAGATTTATATGATTATACAAGTAAATGATCTTATGTTGGAAACTTTATAGCATTTTTATTTTGGGTTCCTAGCTAAATTTATAGTTAACCAAATATGTAAAATCTGGCTGCTGGAGAGTTGCATTAGATCTAAGGTCTAAGTACAGTGCTCTTAAATCCATGGCTTTTTACTGATGGAAGCCACAAGTGAGAAACCAGTCTGGAATGTTGGATGAGTAGGCATTAGATAGAGATTTTATGCACAAATCTTCCTGCATCCATTGATTATGAAGGCTTGCACTGTATGAAGAGTTTGGTACTCTTATTAACAGCATGTGTAAGCATATGAAATATACTAATTTCACTGTGAATTTGTAATAATGTTGACATGGTATGTTTGTAAACATCAAAGCTCCAAGAATAAGTGGATTCATTCTATTCTTGATCCTTTGCCAAACATTTAGAGTGCTATCAATTTCAAAGCCTAAGAGAGTGTGATTTATTCTCTTTATTTAAAAATTATAATGGTGCAATATCATAATAAAATAAAAACTGTGATAACTTTTAATAGTATATTAATCCTACCTGGTCATTTAGATTTAGGCAAAGATATTCAGTTTAATAGAGTTAAAACTGGCTCTTTATAACCTTAAAAATGGAAAGACTTCATTTCCTGATGAAATATGTGAAGTTTTGAAATTTAATAGTGATAGGTTAGTTTCAAAAATTATGCTTTTTTTTTTTTTTTAATATTGTATGGATTCATTGTTTCAGTTATAAAATAAAGGAAATATACAAGATTTCAGTAATTATCACAGAATATCATTGTCATCCATTGCAGCAAAATCCTTTTAATGATTTTAATGAATAGATTACTTAAGGGTTATAAAGATTCAGTGTGAGTTTAGTAAATCAGTAATTACTATAAACATGGTTTTAATTGCCAGACAAATGTAAAAACTAGTGTTGCAAACTAAACAGTGATTTATATATTGTTTTTATTGATTTGACTCAAATAATTGCACATATCTATGGTAATATTTGAAATTAGTTAAATGATCATTTAAGTTTGTTCATATCATCCTAATTCTTTACAATGGAATAATATTTGTGAGAAATCAGAGGCATTCTAAAAATAAAATAAAAATTGTATTAAATAAGGATGTTTATTAGCTCCAATTTTATTTTCTACTTTTATTATAGTGATCAATGCAACTAAGACATTTTATAAAACAGGTATTCAGATGTGTTACAGGTTTACTGTTTGAATTTGAACCAATTAAAAGCAAAACATCTTAGTCTCTGAATTTACAGGAAATTGGTGAAAATGTACATGCTATTTTACTTTGGTTTAGGGATTAATTTCCAAAAATTCAAGTCTTCATATCATTATCATATAAGAATGTGAGTCATTCTAAATATTTTGTTTTAAATAGAATAAATATAACTAAATTAGTTGTTTGTGCTAGAGAAAATCTCTAGTTTAATAAATTATTAGTAACGTGTTTATCAAACAGTTGATAACGTAAAAGTTGGGGGAGGAGTAAATTGACGCTTGAAAATAAAAATGAGACAATTTCTCTACATAAATACTCTTTATGTAATAAAGATATATATGAGAGATGATGACCTGGCCTAACTGATGAGTGCTGGTTCAGCATGAAATGCATCTCGGGGGTTATTTGCCTTTTATTGTATCTTTGTTTATAGGAAATTATTTATGAAATAAAAAAGACTGGAGAAATATGGAAGTTGTCTATCTATAAATTGGTTGTTGTTATTTTATCCAATTTATTATATGGAAGTGAGACTTGGATTCCTCATCATTAATATAATTTAAAAGACATTAGAAAAAGCTAATTTAAGAATGGTCTACAAAATTTTAAAAATTCAATTACATGATCATAAAACCAATTAGTAAGTTCTTTCGTTTAGTGGATGTGATGTTATAGTCTATTAAATAAAATATGTCTCACAAACTCTTCAAATTTTTTGTAAAATTTTGAATCTAACTTCTTAGTTGTATATATATTGTTAATTTATAAAATCAACTACTCTAAAATATCATGTTGTTGAGTTAGACTTTCTAAAAAATGTTTCATCAACTTGAGTATGGATTTTGTCAAAGACTTTATTCCCATCTTAATGATTATCTCAAGAACAGTGAAGAATTCACTGGAAAAATATAACAGAAGACAGAATACAATGGAAAACTTGATATCTTTCAGCAAGAAAACTTTTTTGCAAAAGAAATTAAAAAGTAAAATCATAAAATATCAAATAAATAGATTAAAGTACCAATATTTTATATATGTGTAGGTATTTGTAGTTCACATTTTGTCATAACAAAATCATGTCTAGTGTATTACCGATTTTTTTTTTTTGGGGGGGGGGTGCTTTTAGGTGAATAGCTGTTGCTACTTCTCAATTTCTAATATTTTTTAATATATATATATTACTTTTTTTGTCATTTTGCTTTTTTATAATGTGTATATATATACATAATTTTTTTTATTTAAAATTTTTTTTTATTATTTTTTAAATCTTCACAATAAATTTCAGTACTTCTTTTCTTTCATCACAATTAACTTCCGGCCATTGTAATTAGTTCCAGTGTAACTTTTACTATCTTTCATGATTAAAATTTGATGCTCAAAAACACATCTGTAACTTTGTAAAGTACTGTCATTCTGCCTCTGGATTGAATAATGATATTTTGCCGTCAAATCAGATAATTACATTATTAAACTACTTACTTGAAAACAATTTGTATTTAATTTATTTCTCATATACTTTCTCATATACCGTTATATGAATGTCCTACCAATTACTTGAAAACAATTTGTATTTAATTTATTTCTCATATACTTTCTCATATACCGTTATATGAATGTCCTACCAGTTACTTATTACTATGTAAAAAATTGGATATATTTTCAATTTTTCTGGAAACCTTTTGGATTACACAAGTCCAATTATGATCTAACACAGCTATGTCTTTTATTGATAAGTTTAACTGTAGATCATTTATTTGGATGTTATGTGACCTATTATTTTGTTCCACAACCTATAATGAACGATGTTTTTCTTAGGTAAATTCTTGCCAAAAGATATCATGATTTTCCTTTTTTATTATATAATAAAATTACTTTTCGTATTGACACTAAGTGCTTAAGATTTATTTTATGAACCAATTTTATTCATTTTGGCCAAATTAGTGTCATTTTTTGTCAAGTTATTAATTTATTGGTGTAAAATGCAATGGAAATTCACAGAATAAAAATTCTATCATACCGATTGATTTTCTCTGAAATTAACCTGTCTGTTTGCCAAATTCAAATATTAAACTATAAAATTAATTCTAATTTGGAATTCAAGCAGCTATTTGTAGTATGATCTAATACTTTGTGTCAGAACCTATCATATTGATTTATTTCTGCCTTCATTCATATCCAGAAAATAGTTATGAAATTATTATGTTGAATGCATAAAATTATTCAAATTATTCTTGTTAAAAATAATATTTTTGATACTAATTAGTTTTGAGAAAATCACATATACTAAAGGGAAATTTTCACTTTGCCCATTTATAGCAATAAAGGCTGGCATGCATGCAATTTTGAATTAAATGTATTTCTCAGTTTATAGATGGATCAATAATTAGTGAAATTCCATAAGCATTTGATAATGCAGATATTAAATATCAATTTTGGATAGGCAGAGTATTTGATGATAGGAGGAACTGATGTATTGATCATTATATATACATATATACAGAAAAAGAATCAGAATTAAAACCAATTCTTTTTTTTTATTTGACTATTATATATATTTATAAATTGAAAGTTTTCAATATTTGAAGTCAATCATTGCAAAAATTACTTTGTCAAAAAGAAAGATCTTTAGAAAAAAATAATAAAATGAAGGAGAAGTAGAGTAGAAATATATTGATGAAAACATTGATATATACCTGGTCCAGAATATATAATTGTGAAAATTTTAACATCAACAAAGGAATATGACCAAAGACTGATGGCACTAGAAAGGAGATTAAGATGGCATGGTCTTGTCTGAATAATGAATAAAAGCAAAATAATAAGGATGCTAATTGGGAGTGTAGGGGAGGGAAAGGAAAGAAAAACTAAGAAAATGATGCTTACTTATAACAGTTATTAAAACAGGCAAAAACTCACTATACATATTGCCACACTGCAAGCTAGAGTAATCAATGGATGGCAGAAGACTTGTGCATAAAATCCCCTTCTAGTGCCTATTCATCCAATATCCCCAGACTAGTTTGTTGCCTGTGGCTTTTGTCAGCTGGATGCAGTGCTCTCAGATCCAAAGCTCCTCACTGACAAGGGACACAAGCCAGAAACCAGTCTGGAGATATTGGATGAGTAGGCACTAGAAGGGGATTTTATGCACAAGCCTTCTGGCATCCATTGATTACTTTAGCATGCAGTGTAGCAATACATATAGTGAGTTTTTGCCTGTTTTAACTTTTGAACATTTATGAGAATTGTCTCAAATATTATTCCATAGCTGGAAATTTTCAACACTTGACAAAAAGACCATAATAGAATGGATAATTAATAATTTGTTAAGCGCATACTCACTACCTAAGTAATATACATTAAGGCTGCAACCTTAAGACTATGTGCCTAGATGCGACAGTAGGGACCTCTACAAATATCAACACAAGATTAATGACTTTAAAAAACAAGAGTGACCACTCTTATCTTCAAACTTCTTTTTAATTATATAGGCGAATCTAAAGCATTTTGATTTGAGAGCGTGAAGCTATTAACTACTTCACTGATTAAGTCCACGATTTCCATACAAAGTAATGAATGCAAAATCTTTCGATTTACAGCGAGTCAGTGTGAAGCTCTTATAATTAGAAATCTTTTAAGACAATTTAAAGTTGTAATTAATAATTTGTTAAGCACATATACAGCCTTAATAGATATTACTTAGGTAATGAGTATGTGCCTAACAAATTATTAATTACATCTTTAAATTGTCTTAAAAGATTTCTAATTATAAGAGCTTCACACTGACTTACTGTAAATTAAAAGATTTCATGTGAATTAGCTTGTATGGAAATTGTGGACTTAATCAGTGAAGTCGTTAATAGCCTCATGCTCTCAAATCAAAATGCGTTGGATTCATCTATATAATTAAAAAGTAGGTCGAAGATCAGAGTGGCTGTGCTTGTCTTTTAAAGTCATTAATCTTGTGTTAAGATTTGCAGAGGTCCCTACTGTTGCATCTGGGTGCATAGTCTTAAGGTTACAGCCTTAATATATATTAATAGAGTGGTTATTGTTTTTTACTACACCTCTTTTTGTATTATCTCAGTGCAAATTATTAACTTATACAGTATATACTTTTGATTTTTAATTTTTTAATATTTATTTTTTTATATACTCTGTTTAAATATTTTTTAAAAAATCAATCAATTATAAAAAATTGCTTTTTAAAAAATAATTTTGTAACTTATTAAAGAAATATTGGGAATATAATAATATATATTATTTTATTTATTCTTAATAAATTGGTTTTACTCCTCTACATTTAGTTTGAGTTAATGTTTGTTTCTTCTGCCAAATGTATAAATAATTAAAACAATAGAGATAATATAAAATGTTTGTTTGACTTTATTATGATGCAATATTATGATATACAAATGTAATGAATCCAGAATTTATCAGAATCAAGTGAGTGTATGCCAACCCCAGAATATATATATATGCATTTGATTTTTTTTTATTAAAATATATTATCAATAAACTTATGTAGACTTAAATGGATGGTATGAATTAATCAGCTATGTGCCTGATGGATGACTGTTAATAATTTAGCACAAGTACCTTATGAATGCAATGAATTAAACCATAAATTATTACTAAACATATGCAGTAATAAATATTTATTTGCCATTATTAAATGTTTCATATGTGATATTGCCAACAGTTTCATTAGCTACTGCTAAGAACTTTAGAAATGCTCTTTAATTGAATCCAATTGTGTGTTATTTATCCTGCAGGAAATTGCTATATGTGTACTAATATCTATTGTTATACAAGTATCATCATTTTCGTACATGACCCAGGTATGTTATTTACAGACTGTGTAAATGAACTCTTATGTTCCAGCTTAAAACAAAAAGGTCTTAGTCTTTTTATTATTATTATTTAATTACTATTTCTCTCTTCAAGAATGTCTCGAAAAAATATAATATGGAGAAATATTATACTGCGTAATTAGTTATTATTTTAATATAGTTTTTATTGTGTACATGTATTTCTATATGCATATGTTGGCAATAGAAATATCTGTTTGCTATTAGGAAACTAACAGGTAATTTTAAGACTGGGTAAATGCATAAAAATTATTATTTTATCTTGCATTTTCCAGACATTATGAGGTCCATTTCTTAATAATTATTTTGCTTCAAATTTAAAAGATTTGTAGTTCGTCGCAAGGCAATTTTTATTTCAATTTATCAGTTAATATTAAATGCATAAAGGCATTGTTTTACCTTTGCTTTGCTAGAATGATGAGGTTTATTTAGCAGTAACTATTATATTTCAAATCTAAGATGTTATAATTCATCAGAAATGAGAGATTCATTTTTTATATAGGTTATTAATTAATGTCATTACAATATTTATTGAATGTGATTTGAAATGCATGTATACCTGTCTGTTGTTTAATCCATTTATATAATTGTTGAATTAAAAGTAGAATGACTTACTTTCCGATTGGTTTCAGATGGTGTGATGTGCCAAAAGAAGTGGAAGGATTAGTGATTCAGTTAAGAGTGAATTTATTGTTTTTTATGCTTAGATTGAAATGTATTTTGTGGCTATAAAGGAAAAAAAAAGCATTTATGATATATTGTGTTATGGAGATTGAGAGAACTCTCCCTGTTTATTGAAATATTCATCATGAGTGGATTATATTTTTTAGATTAAGTAATTGTGTGTTATGATGATTATATCATGTGAAGTGAAGTAGTGTATTTACCTTGTTTTTTGGCAATGAGACAAAGTCCACACCAGCATTTAAGCCATTGAATTAGGCTAGGGAGTCACTGTGTTTTGTTATTTAAATGATTGGAGTAAACGAAGTCTTCTTGTCCCTCATGTATCCATGTGCAATGTTTTCCCATTGTTTATTCATAGCCAATTGTAATGTAGTTTGCTAATAAAAAAAGAAAATAAAGGTAAAGTTGATTTCTTTCACAGAACATCTAAAGTAAAATTAGTGTTAAAGCTTGGTTGGCCATGGCATCATCTATATTATGGTATTGTATCTTAATTTCATAAGTAAACTGATTGGATATAGCTGTGTTAATTATTTTATAATAGGTAGCACAATTCAGATGCATTTATAAAATACTATTAATTTATAAAATACTATTAATTCGGAAAGTATGGAGAAAATCTATCACTGATTTGTAATTTTTAAATCAATATTTTAAATCATATTATACTAATTATTTTAAGTTTTATATCATCAATTCTCAGAATGTTTCATCCTCATTTTGAATGAGCAAGTAAAAGGAAAGAAAGTGTAGCTAATTAATAGAATTATTTAATTGATTTGTGAAGGATAGCTTGATCTCTTACTCATATATTTAAACCCCTATTATATTATTTTGTTGTTTGACTACCCCAATGTTGATTTAGTTAGCAGAATGATGGAGTTAGCTAATAGTATATGTGTATTTTAAGTAAAAATACCAAGAAGTTTAGTTTCATATTTTACTATTTAGTGCTAGTATTTATAAATATTTCTTTTTCATAAGCATGTCAGTATTGACTGATATTTTGCGTATATTTGAAATAAAATACAAAAAAAAATAATTTTATACTTAATTATTCTAGTGTAATGTTTATAATGTTTCTTTTCATAAGCTTATCAGAATTGATTGAGAGCTGGTACATGTTGGAATAAAATACCAGAAAGTTTATTTTAATGTTATTTATTCTTATGTAGACTATTCTAGTCATTGATATTGGAACTATCCAAAATGCGTATATGTGTAAATTAGAAATGCAAAATGTTTGTTTAGTTATATCTGGTAATAAATGTTTTATTTATTTAAAAACCTTGTTCAGAGTTCTTCTTTGGCATGCATTCGCGCTCTATGTTTCCACACATGCACACACACACCCTTACATATCCAATATGATATGATTGCACTATTCCATAATTTAATGATGAACATGTTCAGATCGGATGTAGTTGTTTTTTTTTATCCAAACACTATAGGAAGTGCTTGGCAAATTAATGATTCTCTGGAAATTTTATTACTCAGTTATTATTTAGATGATGAATTGAAATCAAAATGCACCCTATTCCTTTCATTGTCTAACTACTATTATTTTATTAGAATAATGCTTAATTCGTATCATTACTTTTATGATGGTAATTGGTAGTTGTTGTAAAGTATAGATTTAGAATTAAGCCATACTATAAATTAATTCCCTGAGATATTCCCTTATTATTTTAGCTTAGACATTAATTTAGTTAGTTATTTTAAATTATTGTATAATAAAAGTTAAGTAGTGCTATATTTTATTTTGTATTTAATTTTAACTTACCATACAGTAGAGTTAATTAGTACTACATCTTTATTTATTAATTTAATTATATCATATAGTAAAGGTTGTTCAATGCATTTAAATGATGGGAAGAGTAAACTATCACTTGTAAATTTAAATGGTGAAACTTTACCAATTTCAATTATTTATTTATTTATTTTAAAACTTAATAGATGTTTTACTCTTAATAATTCATAATGTTTCCTCCTATATTCAGTATGCATTTTATACCTTATAGATCTCTGTAGCTCCCACTGAGCTAAGCTATGATAGGACAGCATTATAAGAGTCTCATTAATCATTTAAAGCAAGATCAGACTAGTAGTTTATTCAGTTATCAATAGAATTGGCACCCCAGGTATTTGTTGATGGGAAAGGTAGGATAGATATTGGGGGAGGGTAGGATGGAGGTTAAGGGATAATCATCCCTGTGATGAATCTGGGATGATGGAAAAACAGAATCACCCCCAAGTCAACAATTATTTCAAGTAATGTTAATTTAAATAAGGAGATAAAATATTAAAGTTATAAAGTAAGATTTAATATAAAAAATATATAAGAAAAATATTAAAGTAAATATTGATTTTAAAACAAAATGTATAAGAAATGATTTTTTTCAAGATATATATAAGAAATGTTATATATTATAAAAGCATGAGAAGTCTAAATAACTCTCTGAGAGATCAGCCCAGTTAACTCCTTAAAGCAACTATAAGTATAATTAACCATACATCAAACAGCATTATTAATAAGTAAAAGTAAATATAAGTAATATTCAAAAGAAATAACCATTCATCATGAATGATCAACAATCAAAATACATCATCAGTCAATCTAGTGATTGGATTTAAAATGGGTCTACAGTAGACCAAGCTAACTATTGAGCTCAAGCCAAAATACATCAGAATACATAATCAAAACTGCTGGGATATTAAAACATGATGATCATCATCAATGCCACTAATCACCATTAGCATACTGGCCAACTATACACTTAAATTCTAATTAAGACCAAAATAAAATATAGTGCATGGGCTTTAAATAATAATCTTAGTGCCAACCATGATATATCAATTGAATGTCCCCTGAACTAATATACATCCCCTTTTGTATATCAGACCATTGTGCATGAATCTAGCTCAGAGAACATAAAATATATAACTATTGTGACTAAGAGATAATGCAATACATAATATAATCTAAAAACCATTTAGAATTAAGTCACTGGAATAATTTTAACAAGTGAATACAAATTTATTAATAATAACAAAAAAATGAAATTAAGATATCTGGAATCAGTTATACACTTAGAAACCTTCTCATTTTGATTAATTTACAATCAAAAATTATCACATTGTGATTTATATGATTAATACAAAATTCAAATTATTATATTGTGGTTTACATATATGTTCTAATAGGTTTACTTAAAATCCAGTCAGCACACAGACATGTAGCTTAATAATTTCTGAATATATTTGAATTGTCATGAAATAATACTAATAAAAAGTTTAATTTATATACAACACTAAAAATGATTAAAATTTACCTATATGTGTCTATATGACACTTGTTGATAGATATGCACACAGATGTGCAAAACAATTGATGACTATATATCAATTGTCATATAAATTAACAATAAATGATTACAATTTTC
This sequence comes from Epiperipatus broadwayi, assembly GCA_028023455.1. NCBI lineage: Eukaryota > Metazoa > Onychophora > Udeonychophora > Euonychophora > Peripatidae > Epiperipatus > Epiperipatus broadwayi. Next base: position 2,418,373 of record JAQFVV010006204.1, read on the forward strand.
TGTTAAATGATATAAATACCTCATACTAAGTTATACATATAAATCACACTGATGTGCTGCATAATTTATTATATAATATAAAATATTTTAATTTTCATAATCTATAAATAAAGTTCAGTTTTATATATATTTAATAATATATTTAACATAAATGTGTGTATGCATATACCTTCATGCACTTGCTGATGTCTATATCATATATTTTAACTTGTCAAAATAATAAATGAAATTAACTTTATAATACATAATTATTGATTTAACATATATATTGTGTGGATAGAAATACATGTGTACATTGGCTTTTATATTATATATTTTAATTTGTCATGATAAAAAAGTTATTAAAATGTACATTTTCACAATTAAATTCAATATTGAAAGTATATATAAAAATATGAATCATGTCATTTAATTCTTTCATAACAGTTTACTTTTTTGTTCTAAAATAACATTGACTATTTGACCATTGATAAAAGTTAAATTCTTCATCAGCTAAATTTTTCTTTTTTGTTACATTTTGATAGGTTACTGTAAAAGGATTTATTTATAGATTACTTTAAAAAAATTAAAATCAGTCTTTAACAGATTATGTTAATTAATTATAACACTTTTAAAATTGTCTATTCTTTACTTTTTGATTTTTAATTAAAGCAAAGTTATTACTTGTGTTATGATTATTTTTGTAAATATAGATTTTAAACAATTTAAAATTATTCTCTCTTTGTATGTATCACTATCACAGGTTGTTTTTAATTATGTTTTTAAATTAATTTTAAAAGTTTTTTAAAATGTCTTTTAAATGAATTATTTTAAAATAACTCACTTTATATAAATATGTGATGTGTTTATCTATGGTTTCTTGCATATGGACACAGCATATGTATAACTAATTCATCAACTGATAGTTTGTCTTGATGGGGATCAGTCTGGAATTATCTCATCAGGAAAGATATAGTCTAGGAATTTTGTTGGCATTGATCAGTTCCCTTCTATTTAGGGTTGGCAGACTTCAGGCAGGCAAACTGTCTAGCATTGTCATATATTTCAGACAAGCAGACCATTTTATAGAAAACATTTGTAGCTATAAAACACTTGATGTTGACCCATTTTCTCCATTCAAATTCAAACTCTACCATCATGAACTATAGAGCAGCTTCTGCCCTTGACCTCTTTGCATTATTATATTTTCATGGTATTTTTCTGTATGATCTGTTAGCCAACTTACTGCTAGCTATTCTGGACAACTATATGCTGCCAACTAACTACAACATACTATCCAACTTTTCTGGCCAGCTCATACAAAATATTATTAGCCAACTTAAAAAACTAAAACCAACTAAAGTAATCTTATCAACTCTTTTATAGCTAGATTGCTGATATGACAAAAACACATTAATTGAAAACTATTCTTATATTTCTAATACTTTCAAAAGCACTTTTAATTAAAAGATACATTTTGTAAATTTTATCAAAAATGTTTAAAAATAGATAATAGAATTTTTTCTAATTATCAGATCTATTATTATAATTCATGCTTGTTTTTTAATTTCAAAATCAGAATTCAATAAAAATATTTATTAGACCTTTTTAAATGTTTATTTATAACAAAATTTTATTTTAAACCAGAATTATTTAACCATTTATAGTTGTTATTATTCCAGGAAGTGTAGAAAAATATCTACAAAAATTAATGTCTGTGTTTATTTCTACTTTTCTTTTCAACTTTATATATATATGTGCACACACACAAGTAGTTTGTTGTATGCTATGTAACTCAACTGGTTACAATATATTGTAACCTATTTTTCTTTCTTGAAGTCTCATAAATCTGATTTACTCAGTGAATATTAAATTTAAAAAATATATGTTCTAATGGCTAGCAAAATATGCTCCATCATTCATCATATGACAATAGTCAGTTAGTAAATTATCTCAGGGTTTCTCCATAATCTTCTAACTCAAATTATAATTTGAATATTGAATAAATGTAATGCTTTAGATACTTAGTGGTGTTTTATTTGTACACAAGCATCGAAGAAATCTACTCCCATTGAGCAATGTGGGTAAAATGATAATGAATATCCTTGATAAGTTAAAATATGACTAAATCTATTTGAAATATATGCACTTATGATTTTTGTAACTTGTATACATTTTTGTAACTTCATATCTTTTTGTAACTTCTGATGATATAAATGATGATGATGATCTATGACCAACTCATTTATTGAACAATAATAAAAAAAGATTTTATTTAAAATGTGTATTTATTAACTAACAAATGTTATAACAATGAAACATGCAAGTAAAATAATATATAAGCTATTAACAAAAAAAAAATTCTCGACTTAAGTCTCAATGCTGATTATTTAATTTTATTACTTACTTCTATCTCTTAAAAAAAAAACATTATAGATGTATTAGGTGGATATTTCTACAACATGTGCTGTTCATGATAAGACAACATAATTGGAGAGGCTATATTATTATTACTATCCAAACCTATTACCTAATATTTAGTGCAAACCCAGAAAGAAAAATCCTATAAGAATCCTTTAATCACACATTACCAATTCATAAGGTAAGCATAAATGTAATTGGCAAGTAATGCAATACAAAAGCCTACACTCAATTCCCAGTTCAAGCGCATACTATTAGTATAATTCACTAACTTAAAAGACTTTAAATCTAAATACTATTATACAATTGTCATATATGATACAATATTTGGTCATATGTGAAAGATAGTTACTAGGAATAAGATCCACCAAATAACAAAAAAAGTATTTCATTCATTTACTCTTCACCTCCCACGTTAATTCACATTATGAGAAAAAGTATTCGAGGGCAAACAAACATGATATAAATTTAAAAATAACTGAATGCATAATAGGTATAAGTAGTTATATTCAATATAGTTTCTCCAATATAAATGTATTAGTACATGTAGCAAACAAGAACACTCATATCATTAAGTTTACATATTTACATGTATCTTAGTTTATACTTACCTTTATTGAGAGATTTGATAAACTACTTAATCAACATTATAAACCCAACATCTCAAAACAATCAAAATAGTTTATTCTAATACCCTTGAATAAATCCTAAGAATACATTACTATTAAGATGATAAGACCCATGCCAAGTATTAGACAGACTCATCCAGGATCATTACTTATAAATTTTAAAAAAAATTAATATTTTGGTAATTTTTCATCTATCTTCAAAATCAATGTTTACTTCCTTTTTTTGTTGTTGTTCTTTCTTTTTGTGGAGTTTTCAGTATTAATTTATTAATATAATTTGTAGTAATTATTTTTTCTCTGCAACATGATTTCAAATTGATAAGGTTCTTTGTTGAATTTTAAAGTTACATACTGAACCATATTCAAATATACATAGTTCACGAGTGTTTTGGCATTTGGTATTATTTTAAAAGCTGGATGCAATTTATATTTTTTGTGTGTGTTAGTATAATTTTATTTTAAGATACATACAATGAAAGTTATTTGTTTTTGATATGATTTTTTAATTAAAAGTTAAAATTGAAAAGAATAGAAATGTATACAGATTGTTTATCCAGACAAACAAACAAAAGATTACAATCAGAGAAAACCGTTTCAAGCAATAATTAAAGATGGCCGAAGTAATTCATACAAAAAAAAGATGTAACTAAAAATAATAAACATACAAGATTAACAACTTGTATTTTGATAACAAAAAAGATAAGAATATGTGCAGAAATCTAAAACTGACCAAGGTATAAAAACAAAATAACTTTGAACAGGCTCTGTTTTGTCACCTGTTTTTTGGCTAGTCCTGGATGATGAAGCAACCAGGACCACTCTGTGCTAGACTAAGTCTTTATGTGGGAGTGGAAGCCAGAGCATTGGTGGACATTTTCTTTCATCATAAAGAGGTCACTCCAAAAAGCTATTGAGTCCAGCCTTAAAACAGACCAGGAACATGAAACTGTTAGCAGAAGAAGCCAAAGTACACAAGCTTTTTTATCCCAAAAAACATGCATAGTATAATCTACATAAACCTGAAGAACTTACCAGTAATCTAGTTGAAATTCATACCCTAATTTGTGTCTAAAAAGGTTTGCAAACTAAACCTAAACTATAAGCTTATGATATTCTACTGATAAGACATTCACTGTATTACTCGAGGAATTTTCATTTACAGCCTTCTAGATGAAACTTATAATAGAAGTGAATATTAATTGTTGAATTGTTTTAATTATTTAACTTAACTATCTGGATGGGTGATTGTATATTCTTTCCAGTTTTATTAATACTTTACTATTTAAATATTTTTAATTGATTGTAATAAAATATTTAACATTGTAACAATCAGATTTGTACATTCATGCTGTACATTCACACAATAGAATCCAGAATCTAGGCAAATAGATCAAAGCTGACCAATGTAAGATGATGAAGTCCTGAATCCAACCAAGCTCCAACTTATTTACAAGTACTCCCCACTCAACATCCTGCAAATGATATATATGAGGTTACACTCGATGTTCATTTCTTCACATCACATGGAGAAACATGAGACTCAGGGGCTGACTTAATATAAAACTAACTAAAATGATTTAAATAGACTGACAGCATGATGATGGGGGTAATATCTATAAATTAACATTAATGCATATGTCACTCATATATAATATAATACCTAGAATGGAATTTGGATTGAAATTAGACTATGAGAAATACCTATGAAACCAATGTAATCTAAACATATATTTATTAATTAATAAAGATAAAGACAAAATAAGCAAAGAATAAAAGAACATAATTTCATAGGTGGAAGTGAATGCATGCAGGTGTCATAGTGGATGAGACGAGTATCATATCAATCTCATCTTTATATATTAAATCAACATGTGTGTGTGCATGTGTAGTGACTGAGATTACGCTTATAATGAGAATGCTAAATCCTATCTTAACATTGTGGTTTGCTATTTGATAAGTAATTTTACTAGCCCTGTATAGATCATTCATTATAATATTATACAAATGTATATATTTCTATCTAAGGTATGAGTACATAAATAAGCTCACTCTGATATAGATTTAACCTAGTAGCCAAGATGGGATTTCAGATCAATGCTGAATTTTTAAATAATAAGGAGAAGGATTGGCTACTTTAGACTGCCAATATGTGCTATGGCAATGGCAAAATAATACTAATAAAGTTGCCCTGTGGGTGGATAACTCTTCAAGAGTCCTTGCAACTGATATGCCATATTCTGTGACTGAGCATCTTGCTGCTAAGGATAGGAATATTGAAGTTCAGGAGTGGGGTGGCTTACTCAATGACCTGACCTTAACTCAGGGATGATCTTGATGCACAAAGCTGAAATAGTAGAATGGGATGGCCTAACTGTGGTCCCATTTAAAATATGCAGCGAAATGTAGAGTACTTAATAATACATTCACCACCAATAAATGGTATAACATATATATTCAAAGTTAACTGTGCTCTAATGATAGCTTTTATCAGTTTAGCTAATAGAAGCCAATTCTTAAAGAGTGTTATATTTAGGCTAATTAAGGGATAAATTACATTATCAATCTTGTTTAACAAGCTTCAATCCACATCTTATTAATTAATTAAGGAGGGAAAAGTATGAGGGGTGTAATAAAAGATTAATAAATATACTTTATAACCATCCCTAGGGCTAGTTTATTACTTATCATCATAATAATTAAAATCATAAATCAAGTTTAAAAGGAAACTACATTATGCATTTATATAACAAACAAATAATAAATAATAATGAGCACATGGCAGTTTGTTGTTATTACAATATATGATTTTGAAACAGTGCACATAATTGAAGACATTAATAAAGACAATTAAATGAAGATATTTTAAATTATATCACCACTAAATTTTACTGAATTTAAAGGCTTGCTGTTTCGAAGCATTGTCATACAATGATGTATAAAATACATTTTAAAAATGTAAAGAAAGATATAGGCACAACCACAGTGATAGAGAAATAAGAATTATAAATATATTGATTTGATTTAACTAAAGTAGAATACAAATGTAGGTAGGCAAGTTATGTAAATAAAAGGTTAATTAATTTAGATACAGTTTAGAGTTAACATTATTTTGAATGTTCAATTATTTCTTTATTTTACATTTAGCTAGCTTTTAAAGGTTAAGAGTTTGAATATTAAATATTAATTGATTCAGAGCTCTGCAGTTCTGGAATGATATTAGCGATTCTTCATTGCAGTTGGTGATGCATGCCTTTGGGCTTCAGACGTGATGACATTTTTTTTTAGACAGGATTGTGGTGTCTTCTTCTGGTGAAAGGCTGTTGTTGGAGAATTTCATGCAGTGGTTAGGTTGTTAGACACATGTGATGGCAGTAAACTCACTGTTCTCTCATGGAGAAGCAGCAAAACATTGTCTGCTTTAGCCAGATATGTCAAGATTTCAAGCGACGTGGATTCTGGTGGCAGGCTCTCTTTCAAAGATTGGTATGTGTGTCCAGTCAAATTATGGCCTACTTATACAATATCCATATCAGTTACCTGTTTGTTGACAATTTATTATCACCTAAGAACCATTAGCATTAGATGTTAATCTAAAATTTTAGTTTTAAAACTGATTTTAAACTTTTGTTTAATTTTTTCACAAATCCAAAATCCCACCAGGAATTTAAATATTGCTGGTCCAATGACTTTACTTATACAACTGTTTGTTGTAAACAAGTTAATTTACTAAATTTAAACTGATTTTCCCACAGGTGCGGTGGCTTAATGTTAATTTGTTTATAACTATTTTAATTTACAAGAACTAAATATTTTATCAAAACTAAATCATGCCATCTTATATATGTATCACTGCATAGAGTGGATTAGGGATCTACATACGATTTTATAGCAAAGCAAATTAATAAATTGATTTTTATATAATTAAATTTATGATATAAATATTTTTAATTGCAAATCAAAATTTATCTGCCATAATATGTTAATATAATTGATATTAACAGCATCTATTCATTATGTATATATATATATACAGTACAGCAATGTCATGATAGTGCTCTTATTTAGTTATTTTAAGTGGATTTAAACCCAGAACAGGTGGGGCTAATAATAAAAGTTTAGATGAAATGGTAGGGGATTAAAACCTACCATTTCGACATTAATATCAACTTTTTATGGTGCTTGCTTAATTTTAGATATTTAAATTTTATTATGAAGTTTAGAAAATTGTAGAATTTACCTTTGCCAATATCCTTGTTTAATAATTAAACCTGAAGAAATTTCTTAAAAAATATTAAATTTTGTTATTTATTGCAAATCTGCTCGATGAATGTGAGTCTACAGACTCTGGCACCCTCACAAATAAATTAAAACTAACTCCATTGACAATTCGAGCTGCAAGAAATTATTAGGTCAGTTAATGAGGAAATATAACTATGTTCTTCAGATATCTAAACTCTTACATGAATGGAAGATTCTTTTTTTTCATAGTTTGATTAACTAGCACTTTATAGTGTCCAATATAAGATCTAAATCAAAATGTAAAATGTTGCAATGGCTTTCCAATGTAAGACTTTGACACAACAACCACAACCTGACATACATTGTAATGGTGTAATAAAATATTACAACAGTGGCCCAAGACATGGAACTCGAAACTCATAGCTGGAGAATAAATATGAGTTTTACAAAAAACAAAAAAAACAATTTTGAATCAGATTATATAACTATAAAAACAAAAAAAAATTTATGTCTAAAGAAAGAAAACATAATCATGGCAGATATAGGCTTTAAGTCACAGTGGTGTTTGGGTAGATATATACTGAAGAGGGGGAAATCATAACCCCAATTTCTTACACATCAATAGGTATGATAAGACCATCATATAATCCCAGGAAAATGGAGACAGAATTTTCCATGAGCCTATAAGTCTCAAAAAAATAAGCAATGCTTCAATGTGCTGAGACTTGGACTTCTTACCATTAGACTTATGCATATGGTATAGGGATACAAGTAAATGTGGAAATATTCACCATTCCCACTGTGTTAGACTCTAAAAACATGAGCTTTAAAACTGCATGCCACTTGTGAATGGTCTACAGATGTATCAGCATTGTTAATATGTAAAAAAAAAAAAAACAGAAAATAAGGAGTTAAGACTTATTGAGAATAAAAAAAGGTCAAATCCCTATTTTGATTCTCGTTCCTTGCCCTTGTGGTAATGAACTGTATTAAAATACATATAGTTCATGAATGTTTTGGCATTTGGTAATATTTTAAATACTAAAAGTAAAGTTAAAAACGATCAATGAATGCAATTTATGTGTCTAATTTTATTTTTAGATATGTACAATAAAAGTTATTTGTGTTTGATATGATTTATTTAATTAAAGTTAAAATTGGAAAAAATAGAAATGCATACAGATTGTTTATCCAGATAAACAAAAAAAATATAAATGCAAGAGATTACAATCAGAGAAAAACCTTTTATGTGATAATTAAAGATGGCCATAGTAATTTATACAAAAAAAAAAGACTTACAAGATTACCAACTTGTATTTTGATAACAAAAAAGATAAGAATATGCACAGAAATCTAAAACTAACTAAAATATAAAAACCAAATAACTTCAAGCTGGTCCTGTCTTGTCTGTTCTTTTGGCTGGTTTTGGATGCTTTGTCATCCAGGACCACTCTATGCTAAACTGAAGTTTTCATGTGGTAGTGAAAACCAGAGCATTTGTGAATATCACCTTTCATCATAAAGAGGTCACTCCAAAAGTTTTCGAGTCCAGCCTTAAAACAAACCAAGAATATGAAACTGTCAGCAGAAAAAACCAAAGTACATGAGCTCTTTCATCCCCAAACACCACACATGGTATAATCTACATAAAGCTGCAGAACTTAGCAGTAAGCTAGTTGAAATTCATACCCTAATTTGTGTCTAATTAAAAATGTTTGCAAACTAAACCTAAACTCTAATCTTATAAAATATTACTGATAGAGACATTCTATGTATTATTCAAGGAACTTTCATTTACAGCATTCTAGAAGAAACTTATAAAACAAGTGAACATTAATTGTTGAATTGTTTTAATTATTTGACCTAACTGTCTGGATGGGCGATTGTATGTTCTTTCCAGTTTTATTAATAATTTACCATTTAAATATTTTAACTGATTGTAATAAAATATTTAATATCAATATCAACTTTTCATTGTGTGTACTTAATTTTAGTTATTTAGATTTTATTAAGTTTAGAAAATTGTAGAAGTTACCTTTGCTAATATGCTTGTTTAATAGTTAAGCCCAGTGAAATTTCTTAAAAAATAATAAATTTAGTTATGTACTGCAATTCTGCTCAATGAATGTTAGTGAGTTCACAGACTCTGGCACCCTCATAAATAAATTAAAACTAATTTCATCAGCAATTTGAGCTGCAAGAAATTATTAGATCAGTTAATCAGGAAATATAACTATGTTCTTGAGATATCTAAACTCATACATGAACGGAAGATTCTTTTTTTTCATAGTTTGATTAACTAGCACTTTATAGTGCGTAATATAAGACCTAAATCAAAATATAAAACATTACAATACTCTATCACTTTTATATAGTTTAATGTATAAAATTGCTAATATGGCTTTTAATAATTTCTGTTTGTCCACAGTACAGTTTGATTTGAATAAATCCATTTGACTGCCCATAGTAAAATTTGTTTTTTTTTTTTTTTTAATTTCCTTTTATTATTTCTTTTTCTTCTTTTTAATGGTCAAATACTTTACTAAAGCTCATGCTGTTTTTTTTTTTTTTTTGGTTTCGATTAGGTTATCTAGTCTACTATAATTTTAAATCTTCTTTAGCAATGATATTTAACATGAGTGATAGCAATAGATTTAGTAGTTAACCATACAAAGACTTGAGTTATTTCTTTTTTTAAAAATAATAAATATTCCATAGGTTCAAGAAACTTTGGTTTTATTCCATAGGTAATATCCTATTTATAACTATTTAATTAGCATTATCTTTGAAGAAATAATATAAATGATATATTGACATATAAAGTTTAACCATATAAATCCATAGGTAATATTCCAAAAGCTTCATAATTGCATAAAATTCTTGAAGTTTTTTTTTTCCATGGTAAGCTGTTCCAATTCTTTTCTGTTTAGCATATTATCCAGGTATGGTATGGTAGAGAGGCTCTGATAAGTGACACACACCTTTTGATAATTATTTTAACCTGACATAAATTGACAAAGCAGCCAAATAAAATAACTACTATAAACTCCAAACCTGCTTAGGCTTTTATAGCACTCAGCATAAATTACAACTACTCATTTTCAACATGTGGTTTTTTATCTAAACTATGATCACATGGTACTCAATATCATGCTCATCATTATCCATAATAACTTGCATCTTTTCTAATTTATGCAAAATTATCCCCAATGTCATAGCAACAAAGTCTTTTGAAAGTCTTCATACTGTCTGATTTTCAAATTAAAAAAAACTTTTTTTTTTAAACAAAGCATATTGAATACAATAATTATTGGATATTACACTAAAATAAAACATACAACCATCTATTATTCATTACTATTTTTTTAAACATATATATCCTACTTAATATAAATGTTAAACAGACACATGTTTATGTAATCACAGATTAAACATGGATGTCAAAGTTAGATGTAAAAATTGACTATTTGATAATTGTAATGGATTTTGGGTATAACTTCTTTAATGATTGGCCTCTATAGAGATCACCCATATTGATTTAATTAACATTCTATATCAGTTTTCTCAAAGCATTTATCCAACTAGCACACAAAAGACATTCCACCTCCAAATTTTAAACTTCCTAAACATACTTACAATAAAATAGACTTATTAAATAAAGTGAAGAAATATTTTTCCTTTACGTTCTATTATCCATATTCCTATTTGTACATTTCTATGAGAAAAACACAATATTACAACATATCAAAAATTAAAGTTTCTATTTAATGGATATTATCTCATTTCTATTCATTATTATACTAACAATCCATATAAATATTTAATTCTCTCTTTCTCTTCTTCCTCTCTCTCTCTACCCTCTCTCTCTATATATATATATATTCATAGTATTATTTCCAGGAGCTTCCATGTAGCAAAAATATAATAATTACAATAACCTGTACTTTACTCACAGCTCTGAGAAAAATACTTATTATACTGTCAGCTATTTAGCTATTATATTTTTGCTACATAGAAGCTTCTGGAAATAATACTATGAACTGATTTATTCTTGAGAATATTAGAATATAAATATATATTCCATTTTCATTGTTAAAAGGCAGTTGCCTTGACAACAATTTGAAATTATTGATATTGGGATTGTTTAAGTGTTGATTGGTTTTAATGATATATATATATGTTATATATAGAGCTCACGAATAATCTCTTGCCAAGCTTTGCAGAATATTCCGAATACTAGACCAGTTTCTGCTACTGGCTTCCTCAGTGAGGTGCTAGGATATTCAAGCATTAGATTAAAAATAGCAAAGCTTATTAAGAGCTTATTTGCGAGCTTTATATATAACATTTGTAATACAAGCTTGTTAAATTAGGTCATGTGACACATGATTTGATTTCTGTGTAATATATATATATATGTGTGTGTATTGTAAACATATTCGTTTCTTGTCAGGTCTATTCAAAATTTTTACCAAAATAATTATAAGTCATCTCTAATGAATTTCGGAGTATATCATTCAAAAGAATGATATATTTAAAAGTCATTACTGCCAATATATCACATCCAAATAATAAAAAAAATTATAAGACAGACCACCAAGTATGAGTTGCCATTATATTTTAGATTGTAGATTATGAGAGGCATTTGATTGTATAAGCATTTTCACAGTAATTAAAACTTTAGATCTGGAAAATATTTACCAAAATACAGTGACTTAATTATATGATCAAACTAAGAGGATTAACATTGACATGGTTGTACATGATTTCATATCTCAAAACTCTTTATATCAGTTTTATAAAAATAATTTTCTGGATAAAAATGCTAAGTTAAGGAAATAAATAATAAATATCTTATTTAAGTCATGTAGGATTTAGAGTATGTGTAGAATTATGGACTTTGAATCTGTGATGTGATGTGATGTATTTTGGCTTCTCCTTAAAAGAAGTCAAGAATATCTCAGCAATTATGCCCAGATAAACCTGTTAGATACTTTATTTCCATTCACCACTCCAAGTCCTCCACATTCTGCCCCACCCCACCTCCACAACACAATCCTTGTCAACTCCATGGCCCCATATCCAAATCCCCCAGCAAACCCAGCACTAAAACCAACAACGCACCCTCCGCATAATCACTTTGTTCACATCCATTCTCCCACAACTCCACCATCTGTACCCTTTCCGCCTTCAAGCATCCACATTGAATCAACAGATGCCTAATATTTTACAAAGTCCAGGTATTGTGGCTCCATCTCCATCATTAAATCTCAAGCAATATATTATTCAATTTATTGTTTTTATTGACTACAAATCACTAATAATTTTTTACTATTTATAAATAAGGAATTAGGAATTTTTATAAAGTATGCCGGGGTCATAAAATGAACTTTTCCATGATATGATGCTATGCCAGATTTTTAAATAGGATTATTTTTGGATATTTATTAATATCACTGAAGATTTATTTACGAGTCTTCTGCTGTACAGATTAATTAAGCTGCAAGATGATAGATATTTTCTATTCTTGTTAATGTGTTTATTTGTTCTTCTATCCTTGTAATTTTTAAATGTAGAATAAATTTATATGTGGAGAATTTTCTGTTAGTTATAATTACTAATTTTATATGCTTTTTCTGTCTCTATCTTATTTAATACTTTATCCCAGGAGATTTTTATATTATACATAATTCATTATTGTTATCATCATTTACTACTTATTGATCCACTATAGTATAAATGTCTCTCCAAGTTTAATCCAGTTTTTCATATTTCATCTATGCATTTCATATGCGGTGTCTTTCTACATTTTTTACAATATCTTGGGATCCAGTTTAAGACATCATCCATTCATTAACATCTTTTCTAGCAATATTTCCAGCTCTATTTCAGTCTCTTAATTCTTTTAGTGATACTTGTTTGTTTTCTCATCTCTGTATTTCATTTCAATCCCTATTTCATTGACAGTTCTGAAGTCTCTGTATTTCTTTTCTGTTAAGTGTACAAGTTTCATATTCATAAATAAGAACTGATAAACTCCATGTATTAAAACCTTCCTTTTCAAACAAATTAGGCATTATTCCTTTTAATGTTAAGTTACTTCTACCAAAAGCATCCCACTCAATTTTAATATTGTTTAATTTCAACCATTATATGCCCATCTGTGTCAAGATTCTGATGAAGTATTTGTAGTTATTAACTTGATTTAGCATTATCAATTTTTATTTTATTCTTCTGAAAAAAGTTATTAAATATTATTTTAATCTTTTTAGTATTTATCTTTAGACTTATTTTTATACAATAACTCTTAAAGATCTGAACCAATATTTGCAAAAATAAGTACATCGTCTGCAAAATTAGATGACTTAAATAATCTCCTTTTATTTTTATTTCCTTAATTCCTCATTTTAATCCACAAAGTACTTCTAAATGCAATAAAAAGTTTTGGAGATATTACATTATCTGGTTATACATTCTCTTTAATATTAATCTTCTTAATTTCATCACATAATCTAATCATTGCTGTAGAATTTTGATAAATATTCTCAAGAATATGCTAATATCAGGCTCTATATTTTGTTGGCCCAATGCTTTATTATGGAGATGCCTGTAAAATCAAAGTTTTTTAAAATCTACTAATCCAAGAACAATGGTAACATATTCATTGATTCTTTCTATAATTCCTCTTAATATTTGGATAAGATTCACTGTGCAAACACTACTTTTACATCTATTTTATTCTGTTGGCTCATTTAAATCTAAAATTTGTTGTAGAAAAGTTGTAACTATCTTGGTAAAGATTTTGTATAGAACTGATAGGAAATTAATAGATCTAAAATTTCTAGCATTTTCTTTATCACCTTAATACATTCTTCTAATCATTTGTGTAATCTTCATCATTTAGACATTTGGTATGTAGTTTCCCTACCAATTTTTTTATTTCTTCACCAGCTTCATTTAAGATATCAATAATAATTTCACCATTTTCTAGGGGTTTCCCCTTCTTCATAAATTTAATTGCTTATCTCACTTCTTCATTTAAAATGCTCAATTTGAAGATGTAGTAACTGTAGTGGTTTAGTTTTCTTTTTCATTATTAGTGTACACTTCTTTGTAGAACTCTTCCATTCATTTTGTGAAATCATCCACCTTTTTGGTAACAGTTCAATTTTCTTATTGATGAAATACTTTCCTTTCAATACCAAGATGTTGAATTATAGTTTTGAAACTTTTATTCTTTTCTATAGCTTTCCTTGCCAATTCACAGCTATATATTTCTTAAATTATTATTATCTTGTTTTCATGTCATTTTGCTAAACTCTAGATATTCTTCTTAATAGATTATTTTTTTTAAAAAATCATATTTCTTTTTTTCTTCATACATTTTCTTTTAATCAGTAGAATTTTTTACTTGTGAATTGCTTTTTAATATCAATTATTTTTGATACAGTTCTTAGTAGAATATCAGTTATCTTTTTAGTGATTTAATTTTTAACTATCTTCAAAGTCTATCAGTATTTTAAAATGATTTGCAACTTTTAATTTAAACTCATTGGTGAGGTTCTGAAGGTTTGTAATATCAACTATTAATACTGCCTTTTTAAGTTTTGTCTCTCTAATTTTGCTTTAATATATTATCTTATATTTTGTTAATCAATGACCATTTCCTGTGTTGAATCTATTAAGAACATTATAATATTGAAATGCATCATTTATAATAGTCAAAAATATAATCCAATTCTGTGGTATCTTCATTTGTATGCATCTATGTTCATTTCTATTTAATATTTTTTGCAAAGAAAATTTATAATGTATAACTTTTCTTTTTCTGCAAATTCCACAAGTCTGAGTTCTTTTTCATTTCTATGATCATAATCAAATTTACCCACAGCACTTTCATTTTTGATAATTAATAATACCATGACAATTTTAAAATGTTTGATCATATCAAAAACATTTTGACATCCATACAAAAATGTTCATTTTTTCATCACAATGAGAACTTGTTGGTGCATACACTTGAATAATCTGCATTCGATATCTTACATTAATTTGAATAACTAATTTTGACACTCTGCTTGATATTACCATAAATATCCAAATATTTTTTTCTTATAATTAATCTCACTTCACTTATAATGCTTCCAGTATTTCTGAATTATCACTTTTTAATTTGATTATCTTTTCACCTTTTCTTCTAATTTTATAAAGTTCAATAATGTACTACTTAATAATAGATAGTTTTTCTCCTAATTTGTGCAATCTTCCTTCACTATGAAGATAATCTGCAGTTACAGATATCTAAGTAAAAGATTATCATGGAATAGCAACTTGTGCTCATAATCACTCTTTGCCTTCAGCTACCAATCCTTGTCTTTGCTGGAAACTTTACAGCTCTCCGGGAATAAGGGCCATAATTTAGTTTTATTTATCAAAATTGTAAGAAAAGAAAAAAACCACTCACACCCACATCATTCTGCCTTCAGAAAAACTAAGGTTTGTCGGTAAACAACCCATAGATATTCATTTACTATATAACAAACACATAATAATAACTTTTGGCAGAGACTATAAATAGTCAAAATAAGAGTCATAGATCAATTCATAGATCACATGACCCTATCTCTTAAGCTTAAGAGATAGGGTCATGTGATCTATGAATTGATCTATGACTTATTTTGACTATTTATAGTCTCTGCCAAAAGTCTTATGCAATTTTATATTGCTATGACTACTAATATATGGTATGGCTTAAGATCTATCAGCCCCATATAGCTATTTGAGTTGGATAGCTGGGTTTGAAGACATGTAGATGTCTGAAAATTTCAGATTTTCCACTCAATAGATAACTTTTAGCTAAGTGCTTAGCTTTGGGTTGGTATTTTTAGATCTAGTGTCTGAACCTACCCTGACACCTCTCTGAGGAGTGCCAAAGCACGAAACCATGGTCAGGAGTTTGGGGAGGGATTCTTGACAGAGATATTTTAAGTGCTGGCTCTGGCTAAGCATTTATCATAAAGTTTGTAGAGGAATTGGCAATCCTCACTGTTTACATAATAATAACAATTGCAACAACAATAAAGTATGGAGTAGATACTAGAAATTTGCCCTGCTCTATTCCTTTAAGACTTCAAAGAGAAGAATCAAAAAGTCTCCTTTCAATTAACAGGAAACTTCTTTTCGCTGACTGTATACAGTTACTAGTATTAAACTAGAAATATATATTTATTTCTATTATAAGAATACCACACGCATGTTATATATTAAATTTTCATTTTATTAATGTACTTTTATAATTACTTAAAGAAGTGAATAAATACATTTTAAAAAATCACTGTTAACATATAATAATTTTATTTCATTTTTTCCCAATAGAGGGAGGACTGTGTCTGCAATACTAAAAAAAAAAAAAAAAATGATAATATTCAAATGGATATTGCTTGGAGTTCATAAGAAATTCGGGCTTCGGAAACGACAGAACTGTAGACGCGATCCGTAGATCTTGGAGTCTGTTTCTCTACCACTGCACTCAATTAGACAGAACACTGAAAAACGAGAAGTACAATGTAGTTTTAGGAATAACAGGGGACTCAAATTATAGAAATGAATTATAAATTGACCAAAAAAGTAAATTGGGCTTTTTTTAAATATTGAATAGACATATTGATCAAAGAACTTTTGTGGATTACGTTAAGAAAAATGGAATTGGGAGATAGTTTTATTACAATACTACTATACAAAAATAAATCTGGAGAAAATTATTATATTTCTGATAAAGTGCGTATGCAAAATCCAGATATATATCTAGTTTTTCTCTGTTAGACGTAATAAAGTTTTTTTTTTTTTTAATTTAATCCTCGTTGAATACACAATTAATTAATGAATAAAATAATTGTAAATAATGATGCTAAATAATTGATTAAAATAAAAATTGAATACTATTCAGCACTATACTTTTTTAAAAAAAATTGATATAACATATATCTAGAAAATTGTGAAATATGAACAAAATAATGTGCACTTTTTAATGATGATTTTTTTTTTTTTTTTGTAATTAATGATGATTCTTTTTATAATGTAACGAATATGTATTTTTTCAAATGGTGTTCTAACAGAAATCGCCCACAGTATTTTTTTTATTGTATATTTATTTCTACGGAATCTTTCACTATTTTCATCAGCCACAGTAGTATTCTATAAAATAATCCAAATGAGAGTATACAAAACACTTTTAGGACATACTGCACCCTAAATTCTTATATGCATTAAGCATGTGGTTCATTAACTTCTTGTAGTAATGAGTTCTTTTGAAAAAGTTAGAATTCTTTGTTTAAACATGTCTGTGATTATCTTTCTTTTTCAGTTTTGCATCAAAATTCTGTCTCATTTAAGGTCTACTTTGAAGGCATGCAAATATATCTATCTTTTTAGTTTTATTTAAGGTATTCATAAATTATTTAATATAAGCAAACTTTATATGAAGTGGGGAAATAAGTTTATTTACATAGATTACAAGACATTTCCCCCCTAACTTGTTTATTTTTTTGCAGACTATTTTTTTATATAATGGGTATGTCTGTCATGGCTATATCATTCGTAAGGAGAAAAAAAAATGCAACCTTGTTGCATTCCCAATACTATTGCAGTTATTGTGAGATTGTTACACATCTTCTATTTATGTTTATTTTATCTGATTGATTGGAACATTTTTTCCAGAATCTCATGTAATTTCTATTGCCAAATGGACATAAAAATAAGAGAAGGTATTCCTTTTCCATTATGTAATAAAATTGCCTTTAAGTTTATTTTTGATGCATCTATAAAGTCTCCAGTTTTTTGAATTAGTATATGAAATCAGAACTGTCATTTAAGCCAATGCAGTCTTAATAATAACAAAAAAAAAAAAAACATATCTACAGAAAAAAAAATTGCTTTGGGTTAGAAATTAGTCAATTCTTACAATCTGAAATCTAGTAGTTCTGCATTTTATTTATTGATATCTAGACCACAGATTAAATTTATTTAGATCTTCTTGCTTTGGAAAGTATAAAGTTGAATGATTTGTAGTCTAATATGAAGAATGTCATTTTTTTTTAGTAGATGATGATAATTTTTTCTAATTGTCAGTCTTAAAGATATTAGAAAGTTTTTCAGAGTGATGTACTGGTGTCATTGCATAGGGCAAGTCTGGATAAATAATATATCTTCTAGATTTTATATTTGTAAAACCCTGGGTATTAGTCTGACAAATACTGTTCTGTGGTCTTCCCATATCATAGAAACTGCAAATAATATTGAATTATTTTTATCTTTCCATCAGTTTGATTAATTTCACATTCCAGTTTGTACTGTAAATAAGTGGCATCAACTTATATCTGAATGTGAAAAAGAAAACAAAATATGAGTAAATACCACCAACCGTAATATAAATCACTATATTTTCCACATACTTATCTCGTCAAAATTTACCCAAAAATTCTTACACTGAACAGGTATATGATTTTATCATTAGAAAACTTTTCTTTTGTAAATCAAAATCTTTTAGAAATATGTTTCAACATAAAAACCATAAAAAAATATAAAAGAAATTGTTTATATGTATCAAATGTGGAATTATGAATCAGACAGGAGTAGCAAGTGATATAGACCTATAGCAAAACTGTTTTTTATCATGTATATATTTTTTTTATTTAAAAATAATAATAATAAATTATTAACATTAAATGTATGATACAAAATACTTAAACCTATATACAATGAAACATATAAGATTTCTGTTATTTTTTGGAAGACAATATAGTTCTCTTTACTAATGACGGAGAAGAGATGAATATACTATTTAAGATATATACAGAAAAAGAAAAGACAATGAGTATTAAATTTAATAAAAAAAAATCCAATATATTGAGTATTAATACGTGAATAAAATGTGAGGAAAATAGAAAACATTGTATAGAAGTCGATCAGTATATATATATATTGAAGATTCAAATTATTTAATAAAATATGTTCATTAGAGAAAATGATTTGATAATAAAAGAAAAAAAAGCTGGGTTGAGAATTGGCATAACTTGTTTACAATCAGTATGACTAAAGAATCTTAAGAAGATTGGTCTTGCTTGATCTCACTTATGGAAATAATGCAGGTTGTTACATCTATGACTTATTGACATGTTTGAATAATACAAATAAAAGTGAAAAGATATTAAACATATGGAGAACAAATATTAAATTGCAGAGGAAATGAAATAGTCATATGAAATACAAGATCAAATTTAAGATGTTTAGAAGATTATAATATATAAATAAAAACTGAATTGCTAAAATACTTTTTAATTAATTAAAAGAGATCTCAGATAAATTGTTTAATGGAATAAAATATGCAAGAGAATTAAATGAGGATTTTATCTTATACTTGCAGAAAAAAAATGAATTCAATAATAGAAAATTAGGCTACAGTATGTTTGGGATAAAAGGATATAATTTTAGTATGTAAAAACGTGAATTATTATAGAAATTAAAAATATGCATTTAAAAAACATGAATAAGTTATCAAAATAAGATTAACATTATAGCAGAAGATATTTATGATAATAATAAGGGAAATGATTTATTATTTAAGATCCAGAATAAGATGTGAAGACAGAGAGGAAATGATTAAACTATATGATATATACGATATAAAAGATTATGGAAAAAAAAGAATTAATGAAGAAGTAAGGTGATGGTGTTAAAATGGGTGAAAAATGAGGAATTAAATATAATATTGTAAAAAAAAAACTAAGAGAATTTTTGAAAAATGATAAAGATTAATTACAAAAAAGTCAATATATAATAATTAATAATTATTATCTACAAAAAGTGACTTTGAACAAAAAAGCATTTACAACATATGACATAGTAAAACTAAGGATTAAGAAATTTCATATTTGGAAACAGGAGAATAAATAATATGGCAGCACTCTTTTCTGTGGATTATAAACATTTAAAAAAAAAACTAGTATAAAAAATATGGATTTATTATCAGAAGTATGAAGAGGTAGGAAAAAAATATGAAAATTTGATGGGAAAAAAAAGGATAAAATGGAAAGGGAAAAAAAGACAATATTTGTTTTTAAAAAGTAAAAGAGTATAGATATTTAGGAACTTTGCTAAGTGCCCCCCTCCAAGTTGTATGGGCAATTGGAAATAAAAGGATATAGATTTTTATTCAAATCCTATTCTATATAGAAAATATGAGTCGTGCAGAACAATTTCGAAAAATATAATAATACAAAGCACTTTATATTGGTCTGGGAACTGAGAAATTTTTGGATAAAATTCCAAAAGAAATGATAGATATATATTTGGTAGGCAAATAGGATGGACTTTTTTTTTGTTCATGAGGAAAAACGAAAGCAAATTTAAAAAGTTTGGAAAGCTACAATATATGAATAAAAATATAATAGAAAAATAGTATTTATGTTTGTGTGTTAATTAGTAATAAAGATATTATGAAATATTTTAAAGTAATGATGTTCTGGATTAATATTCAGATTATGCGAACAAATTTTTTATACTCCAAAATCTAATCATGATGTGATGCAAGACCAAAATATAAAAGATCAATTGAAAGGTCATTAGAAAAAGGAGTAACAAGCTAAGAAAATAGAAAATCTGATCTAGAAATAGATACTAAAGGCACTTTAGGAATGCTTTGGTATGATTTTATTATTTCAGTAAACTTTCAAGGAAATTCATAAAAAAGATAAATATGTATAAGTTGTTTTTAACAAATAGTCATTAATAATATTAGAAAAGTCATATTTAATTTTTTCTAACATATATTTCATAAAATAATACAATTTTAATTTAATCATTAAAAAACAGTCAACACTTATTACTTGTAAAATTTAATTTTATACCATAACAAAAAGCTAAATTTTATTTATATAAGTTGACAAGAGCACTGCTTATATATTACTAGCATAAATTGACAATATTTATAGCAATATTTAATCAATTTAATTTTTGTACATAATGTGAAAATACAGATATATGAGGCATTTTAAAATAAATAATATATGTAAGAATGAAAAAGTTAAAAATGATATAAAATGGATGGCAATCTTAGGTAACAAATATTGGAAAGAAAATTTGAGGATTATATTCAGAGAAGTTCAAAGTAGTCTTTAGGAGATCTATTGATTTGAACATATTATTCAGTAATATAAAAAATGAAGTAGATAAATTGAATCAATCTAATGTCATACAATGCCATGAGATGTAGCCAAATAGATCATTCATATATATATATATTGTGCCCTTTTCTATAGGTCAGTAATAATTTATAACAGTCAATTACTAAAAATTTTAAATTTTAGAATATGTTCTTTTAATACATTAATGATATTAAGTCAATTATATTTTTAAAGTACAATTTAAAGCTAAAGAGAATACGTAGTATATAAAATCATTTAAAAATAGTTATATAAAGCTTTAAATATTGTTTCATATGGTTGTAAAAGCTGGCCATATTAAATAACACAGCTATAAATATTAAAAGTATATTTAATAAATTCGATTTTAATAGTTTAAAACTGATAAGTTAATAAATACAGTGTTTAAATTTATAATCATATTTAATAAACAAAAATTAATATAGTATATTTTAAAAATAAACTTTATGATGGTGAGAATTGTATTTAATTCTATATTTTCTAAATTGTTCTTCCAAATTTTATAATTATATTATATAATATAATAAGTGTATCAATTATATAAATCTAGGCAGAGAAATAGATTGAAAATTGTCTGTCAAAGTTATTAATCATGTGACTTTTAATGTATACTCACACACACACTGCTTGTTTGAATTAATAACAAAGTTTAAAATATTTTAAAAGTTATATTATAGAATTGGATAGAATTATTGCCTATCATAAAAGTAAATAGTATTAAACATTAAGTTAACTATCGTATAACATGTTTAAATAATGTAATAAAGACTAATACATTCATAATATAAAAATTAAAATATTTTATTTAAATAAAAATAGATAAATTGAATATTAAGAAATGGAATAAGTTATTAAATGTTATTTTAAAAGTTATTTTACATGTTTAAATAGTTTTAATAAAATAATAATTTATTTAAAAGTAATATTTTAAATAATATTTTAAGTTCATTATGTCATAATTTTTTTATTTTCAAATATAATTCTACTATAAACTAAAAATATGTAAATTTGTTCTCAAGCTAAAGTAAGAATTAACCAATAGGAATAGGTATTCTTACAGACTATAAAAATATCGTCGTAACTAAGTTATCGGGGGAGATTAATAATGTATTGAAACCAAAGAAAGGTATATTAGCAGCTCTCAAAGAGATAGTATTTTTTTTTTTTTTTTTTTAGTCAATTTTTTTTTAGTACTTTCTCATAATTTATTTGCAAAAAAAAAAAAAAAAACTAATTGATAATTTTTAACAGTAACTTGCAAAAAAGAGAGTGTAAACTAAAAAATATTTTAATAATTTCGTTTAACATGCTTTGTTAAATTTTTAAAGTTCCTTTATCAGTCATATTTTATCTAAAAATTTAACCTAAGCTTCGCAATAAAGGATGGATATACTACGAAATAAAATGGATATAAGTTGTAATGCTGAAGAAATATTTGTTGATACAGCTTTATTAATACTTCACCGGACAACTGTTTTGGTACATAAAAAACCACAGCTCGGACATTATACAGAGTCTAAAAAATGTATTGAAACGTATTATTTATAAGCTGATCCAAGATTTATTTTTAAATAGTAATAAGACAATTATATTTCATGAATCATTTTATATAATATGATATTCAAAGGAGTAAAATGTTATATCCTTTCTGAAGGTAACATTTTTTTTATTTATTTTTTAAAGTGATATATAAAAATACCAAACGAAAGCTTAAATGTATCAAGAAGGAAACATATATAAAAAAGTGAACACATAGTTGAATAAAAGATGGATCCATGAAAATACAAATAGTACTTAAAAATTCATTGAATATTTTTAAAGTTAAATTAGATGGATTGATGCATCGGATACGCAGAGAATATTGGTAGAGAAGATTAAGAAGCTTCACGGGATTAATTATTATGATTTAATAATTATCGTCCTAAATACTAAAACCAAGGATTATTTTCTATAAATTTTATTAAATGGATTAATAATTATTTTTATTTTAAACTTTAATGCACTTGGAGAAGAACATTTTAAAAAACTCTAGAGAAAATAATAAGCATTTTGGACTTATCAGGAACTGTCGTCAAGAAAATATGTAACTATAGTTTTGATTCCTTTTATTTTGTTAACCTAGTTTAAATCTAAATTTTTATATAAGATTAGGAAAAACATAATAACATTAATTTATTAATATTAAAATTTTATAATATAACAATCTAATAATTTAGCTAAAAATATTTTAATATAAAGTGTATGGGTGTGAATTTTTTTTTTATATCTGCAATGCTCAAGTGGATAAAGAAAAGCCTACTGAACACGATGACTAGATAAAGGTTATTGGTAATAATAATAACTATTGATAATTTATAATGTATATTTTTTTTGTTTTCTTTAGATCATCCCTTAATTGGAAGAATGAAATGTAAAAGTTTTTTTTTATTATAAATGTAAATGCATTTTCATACAACATTTTAAAAAACATTATGAGATAGGATTGATTTGAAAATATGCATACGACGATTATTTTTTTATTAGTAATATAATCCAACATAACAAATAATTATGTGATTCTTTTAAAATTTTCATGTTATGGGATATTCAAATATTGTCTAAGTAGATTGTATATGATTAAACATACAGAGCAATGAAGTAAGCAACTTTTCTTATGGGATAGTAAGATTGTTTAACTATTAATGAATTTTATTTATTGTTTTGTAAATGCAGATAGTTATTTTATCAATGTAAGATGTAGAAAAATCTTGAGAAATAATGTTGAGATAGTGGCTTGGAAGTACTATAGTTAGCAGGAAACCAAGATGATGTATATTTAAAATAGGATATGATAAGGAATGGGAATAATATTTAATCTTTATGTGGTTATCAGCATAGTTAACAAAGCCCTATGACTGATACACATTTTATTTGGACAGTGTTTATATTTCTTTAAATATTTGATGTTCTAATAAAGCTGAAGAAATAGCTTTAACATCGTCCCTGTACTAGAGGATATTAGGCAGATAAATGTTATACCTCTTCGCACTGTACCATGATTTTGAGATATGTTAAGAGTAATATTCTAGCTTTCTTCCTTAATCCTATGCATCTGTTTTCGCTATCTTTATTTCATGTAACTGCATCGTTTAGTAAGATATTTTAAAAGAAATGATAAATAATTTAGAACTAAGGTTATGCTATCGTTTTTGGATAAGATTAGTTTATTTGCTTATAAGGAGCAGAATATTATAACTTAAAATTGAAGATCCAAAGTATCCTAAGGAAAGAAAAGAATCATAGAATATATTTTGAATTTATTTCAGAAATGAAATATAAACTTTTTTAAAATAAGGTATCTAAACAAAGATCTTTTCTTTAAAGTGATAATAATTTTAAATGCTTTAGTATTATTTTTTTTTAAGAGAAAAATAAGCATTGCATATTTTTAAAATACAATAGTACAAAGTAAATTATGTAAACAATATGCATAGTATATTTTTTTGTTATTGATTAACAGAAATATATTGATGATTACACTTATATCATACTAAAGTAAGGCTTAAAGAAGAATATATTATGATTAGTAAACATTGTGTGATAAATACTAAAATCTAGTACTTAATTTTGGATAATATTTTGTGTAACATCTTTGACTTTGCAAGATGAAATTTTTAATATTTTGAGAAGTCCATACTCATTATAAAATTTTGTTTTCTATAGAATGTTTTCTAAGTATGAATTTTTAAAATAAGATAGTTTAATAATATTAAAGATAAAATACTGTTGCTAATAAAGTAGATAAATATACTTGTAATAAGTTAACCATAATGAGAAACCAAATAATAACATTTTTTTTTAAGTTTGTCCTAAATCTAAATAAAGATGTAATTAAAATATAAATTATTATTTTTTATATAATCTGGTAGATCAAACTGTAAAGTAAAAAAAGTTAAGGATATCCATTGTAAATAGTGTAAATAAATTGTTTATTTATTTGTTGTTAGTAATAAACTTTGTTAAATTTTGTTATTTCAAAAATTTTGTGTCCGAGTTATTTATTTCTCCACATCGCTGCATGAAATCACGATATATGCATAATAATCGAAACAAATATATAATTTTGCACAAAAGATAAATAGAGAATTATTTTAAGAATTTAAATATTTTATTGGTATTCATTTTAATTAAATAATTATAATTTTACATTATTTTATTGGTCATAAATCAGTTATCACAATATTATATTAAATTATATGCTATCAGTTGCCACACATATTTTGTTTGTCAGATTATCATATGCTACCACATATTTATTTATTATATTCATGAAGATAAAAGATCATATTATATTATTTCATTATTTTATTATGGTAATAAAAATATAACGAAAAGAAAAGATATACAGAATTAATTAAACAATGAAGAATATTATTATTGTTATTTATTATTATTAGTTTCAGTGTAGTAGATTATGACATAAAATCCCTTCTCATATTTTACTACCGTATTTTTAAATTAATTTAGAATAAACTTTATGAACCTGAGATTATTTTATTTGAGCTAGATTATTATTAAATAGGAGATTAAGATTTAATTATTAGTTTAATCTTAGTGAGTAGAAGTTATTAAAGTCGTAAGAATACTATGAGTTTGTTATTTGAAATAGTAATAAAGGGGGGATAGTGTTCTTATGCCACTGAGGTAGTATCCTGTAGGATATTGGCTCAATGTAATCTATCTTGTCAACTGTATTTTCACTTCAAGTCTCATGAAAATATTAAATATTTATTTAATTTATTTTTATAAACTGAACCTTATTCGTATTGTAAATTTGATCTAGTGAAACATTTTAATTTTAATGCTGAATATTTTATTTATTAACTATTAACTGAGCTAGAACCCGTTTTATTTTATATCATATACTATCTGGAAGTGAAGATGCATGAGAGCAAGCTCAGAATATATATATATACTATGGAAAAATTAAAATAAACTTAAGGATAAGAATGATACTGATTTGCTTATATATATATAAACTAATTTTACAAATATTTTCCTGAAGGTTTGTAATGATGGTATATTATAAGATGTGATATGTTGGACTATTGCCATTATTTATGAGTGAATGTTGAATGTATAGAAAATTTTAAACTTTATTTAAATTTTCCAAACGCAAACAACTTGTTAGTAATAACACACAAATAGACAATACAGGTTAGTAATTATACAATGTTTTGAGTAATATTATTCTCCACTCTTCTTCAGGTGTTGCTGGTCTATATGCACAGTGACAATATTCGCTTAGAAGTTGAGCTCGCACTTTTAGATTCTTGAATATTGAATTTAAGGCAAACGCTCTACCAACTGAGCTATTCTGTCAAAGGCAACATATAGTAGAAATTTGATATATTTATAAAAATAAAAAAGTTGAAGGACTCAGAAGAATTTGAACCAATCCTCATATATAAATATGTCAAATTTCTACTATATGTTGCCTTTGACCGAATAGCTCAATTGGTAGAGTATTTGCCTTAAATTCAATATTCAAGAATCTAAAGGTGCGAGTTCAACTTCTAAGTGAATATTGTCACTGTGCATATAGGCCAGCAACACCTGAAGAAGAATGGAGAATAATACTACTCAAAACATTGTGTAATTACTAACCTGTATTGTCTATTTGTGTGTTATTACTAACAAGTTGTTTGCATTTGGAAAGTTTAAATAAAGTTGAAAATTTTCTATACATTCAACATTCACTCATAAATGATGGCAATAGTCCAACATATCACATCTTTTAATTTTACAAATGCA
Organism: Epiperipatus broadwayi; assembly: GCA_028023455.1. Lineage (NCBI taxonomy): Eukaryota > Metazoa > Onychophora > Udeonychophora > Euonychophora > Peripatidae > Epiperipatus > Epiperipatus broadwayi. The sequence continues at coordinate 2,445,653 of JAQFVV010006204.1, forward strand.
TCAGTATTTTAAAATTATGAAGAAAAAAAATATGTAAATAAAATTTGCCTCAGGTAATGTTACATTTATTTGTAAAAAAAAAAAAAAACTGACAGAAGGAGAAAAATAAAAAAAACTTAGTTTATTGTATAAAATGAACTCACAATAAATTTAGATAAATAAAAAATGGTTTCTTAAAATATTAGTAATAAAATACAGGTGTTTGGATAACCATGAGCATGACCTATATATACATGTTAATAAATTTTTATAAAGTGTTTTTGTTGACATTTGTCAAGCTTTCAGCCATAACTGGGATTTTTTGTTGGGTGTATTAAATTAAACTTTGTTTTAGCTCTTCTGAATTATTCAAAAAATTGAATGTTTTTTGTAATCCATATTTAAAAAACATCCAAAACTGATGTGCCCACTAACATGCTCTTTCCTTGAGAAGTAAAAATAGTTTCTATTTTTATTTACTTAATTTACAATAATACAAAGATGTATTATGAAATTATAAAAATCCCTTTCAACCATTCTTTTGTTTTGCATTTAATACTGTCTATGTAGAAGCACATTATTTTATTATTAGCTGAATTTTTATTTTTAAATTATGAATGAACATAAACAATAATGTTATGCTATAGTAAACTGGCATATAAAATCAAACTCTTCTTCACTGGCTTATATTTATGCTTTTAAAATTTAAATGTGTACTGTTTGCAAGCAATGCAATGTTCCAATAATCTTCACATCATCCTTCTTTTTTCTTTCTAAACTGGCCCATTAATTAGCAAATTCTTTTATCCTCCCTACTTTTTTGCCATATTGTATAAGTTTTAGTAGTCAATAGATACTAGAGAATAATGCTTATTAAATCCTTATCCAGTTCTGACCTATCCAAATATCCTGATTAGTTTCTAGCTTGTGGCTTTCATCAGGAAGCTTTTGTGATTTTTTTTAAATAGTGAATTTGGATTTTGTGAATTTTATGCAACTTTCTTCCAACAGCCATTTTTTACTTTTTATTTTACTATTAAACTACCAGCTCAAATTGAAATTTTTTAAATCCAAGTTTATTTGCTTGCACAAACTAAAAACTAGTCTGGGGTATTTAGGTGGGGCAACACTAGATTAGAATTTACTAAGTATTACCATATATAGCATCTATTGATTCTTAAAACGTACACAACATGGCAAAAGAGTAAAAAGAATAAAAGAATTTGCTAATGAATATCAATATGTGTAATCTAAGGTCATTTATTATATTATTGGTTTGGGCCCATTAATTACAATATGTACATTTTCAGCAAAATTTTTCTATATAAATCTTGTTTTATTTTTATGAATATTTTCTTTACAGTATGCATATATATAGTATATTAATCTCTATCTCTCCATTTACATTTCAACCCTCTCCTAGAATCATTTTTGAAGTTTATTCCTATAAATATATATAGATCTATAGTTAATTTATGTTTTCAAAAATCTCATCATAACAATAACATAAAAATATAAATCTATTTGAATAAATTTTTATATTGTTATTATATATATGCTGAATTAAATATTTCCATTGACTGTTATTATAATAAAGAATAGAAATGAGATGATATGATATCCACGAAACAGAGATAACTTCTAACTTTTGATGTTGCCAATAAACTATCAATTACTACTAATTGACAAACCATGAGATTAAACAATTTATCTCATTAACATATAATAGCTCTTTTATTGGAGTTTTATTTCAACAAAAAATTCCAACAAAGGGATTGTCAATTAGTAGTAATTGATAATTTCTTGACAACATCAAAAATTACAAGTTATCTCTGTTTATATGGATATAATCTTATTTCTATTCTTTATTATATATATATATATAGCAAATATAAATATAGATCTGTATATATTTATAAAAATACATTTCGAAAGTAACCATAGAAAATGTTCAAAATGTAATATAGGTGTGAAAAAGAAATAGTTCATATGATAAAGCAAGATTTATAAAAGTAAATTGCATTGTGAATTTATATGTATATTTTACCCTTTTTCATTACATTTATATATTATTCTTTATTTATTAGAATTTAAACAAATATAAGTATTAAATTTAAATCTTCATTAGGTAACTTAAAGTTATTACATAAAAATTATATATGCATCTACTATATAAATATAATCTTATATGCAATACTACTACTAATAAAAAAAAAACTTATTTCTTTCACATATTGTTTAACAATTGTAATAATTATACAATAAGTATTAAAGTTTTATATTATCAAGAGCATTTACTTCATGCATACTTATGTGCAAATATATATGTATATTTTATGTTGTATAAATACATTTTATAAATTTATTGTAATTATGGTAAGGCAAGAAGTGAATAAAATCCTTCAAATTGTAAACATTCTAGAAAATTATATGCAAAGTATGCATTTCAATTTGCACTAATTTACATAGATTTACACAATAATTCTAGAGATATAAAAATTGCAGAAATCTATACTAAGTGTATGTATGAGCAAAGGAGGAGAAGAGGAAGGACATACAAATACTAACAATGTACACTAAGTGGGTATGTGAAGAAGCTTAAGACCCATTGTGTAATAAGCCTGTGCAGAATAGATCTATGCGTAGAAATTATGTTGTTCATTATACAAGATTATTAATTGTATTTAATTTTATACTTATATTTATTTGGTTTGTCTCAAGTTAATAAACTCATGTTGTTAAGTTTTAAATTTCGTGTGGAGTTTTAATTATAATAAAATTTATCGATGCATACTCAGTTAGTATTGTCAATAATACCCTTGAATATTTTAGCATATGCATATAATTATATATTTTAAGAACATAATATGTAATTTTTTTATATAGTCTTTGAAGATTGTTGAATAGTCAAAACATCATCTTTACATAATAAAATTTAAGGATTTCTAAAATCAAGTGCTTGATTTTTAATGAAATGAAAAGTTAGAAGAAAAACTCCTACTGTTTAAATAATAAGACTAGTTCTTCTTCAAACTGTGACAATGAAATTATGTGTTTATTGCAACACATTATTATACTTATTTTTATGCTAATACATTCTTTTGTTTAATGAAACTATGTATTTATTTTCTAAGCAATTTTTTATAATCAGTTTTTTATTTTAATTTTATAATTTTCAATTACTTAGAATGATTCAGATCTCAGTCGTTACAACATATCCTATTAGTCATCTAACTATTCCGATATATTAAGAAAAATAGTACTAGGGACAAGTTTAGCTGATGAAAGTCAAAGGTAGTACAATCAATAATTGGTTTCTTAGGAATTGAATTTAGAACAGAAATTTCACTCTCAAAATAGAGCTTATCTATAAATGGTTTGTTTGACAAAATATACATGGTACCACATCTGGTGAATGACTCATTTATGCAGCATAAATAATTAAAATGTTAGAAATAATAATGGAGACAAACTAGAAAAAAAGTGACGGTAATATAATTATTCTATTTTTCTCTTATACACAGATATATGAAACATATTAAATTTGCTTGATATAGATTCTTCAAGATCTGAACATAAAAATGTGCTTGTAGATAGAGTTATTAAAGTTTTATATTGATCCAGTTGATCATAAATAAACTCATTTTCCAGAAATAATCAAGTGGAACTACATGGTGTTAGATGATTTCTGAAATCTAATTTGGCATATCTTTTATGTTTACAATTTTTATATTAATGAAAGATTAATGTCATCAAAACTACTTTAATATTTGCAGTCATTTAAATAATTCTCATGCTACAATCTTACACTTAGAAGTTTAAATAAGATAACATTTACTACTTACTTGATAGTATTTTCCCAACAATATTTAAAAGAAAAATATTTATCTTGGAATTTTTAATGCATGTGTTGGTAGAAGCAGTAAATCATGCCCTAAAAGTTATTGGAAATAAAACTAATCTATGCAAACTCAAATAATCTATTGTTTTGAATATTTGCTCAAAATTTGATTTACATAGAAAAATCACATATCTTAATATTCATGCTCAAATCAACATAATCAAATGATTTATTGTTCAGGAATTTACTATAAGTTTATTATTCTGGAAGTGATAGAGAATGGAACCATGATTCATGGACCTTGAACTCAAGAATCTACAATTCTACCATTGCATGAAAATATGCAGAGCACTCTAGTGATTAAATGCAAAAACACTCTATATTTTACTTTTTTCAAAAATCAAATTCTTAAAAATTTGTCCATTTCACACCCTTATTCTAAAAGTGAAAAAATTAAAGATGCCAAATAAGCAGAGTAAAGAACTAATATGAAATATTTGTGGACATAATTATGATTCATGAATTGCTTTGTATAATCATTGCAAGTCTCATCTTTTAATTTTTTCTTCTTCTTTTAAATGTTTTTCTGATGTTAGGATAGTCACGCTTGTTTAAAAGTGTCTATAATAATAATAATAATTTTATTTACAATTTTTTCTTAAATAATAACAAATTTTATAACAATATTTATGAATTCATATTTTATTATTAACTGATGGTAAAGTGGAGATCAGTACTAGTAATGTTAGTAAACGGGTGAAGATATATTGTATTGCTAACTTATATAATGACCTTAACTACCATGTGATGACTAATTGATTATAAGATAGTTGTCAATTAAAAGACATCCTTATTTACAAGAGAGAACCTATGTAAGTTGGATATTGGTATTAGTAGTGTTAGTAAGTGGATGAAGGTATAATACCAAGCTATATAATGACCATAATCACTAACTGCTGAATAATTGATTATAAAATGGTAATTAATTAAGAGACATCCATAGCTACAATGACTTTTTATAGCATGTGTTTATCTTGATTTCCTGTGTTGATAAATGACTAAGATTATATTATGTAACAGTCAGTAATGCTTATTAACATGAACTTATATACTCCAAAGTTGTTGTTGTTTTTTTTCATATGTCATAGCACTCCAAAGTTCACAATGGAATTTGTAGAAAATGGTGATAATTCTGAAAATATAACTGATTACAATCATTTATCCAAATAGGCAATTGTCTGATAAATGTTTAATAACATTAATTTTATACATTTTAATTAAATTCTCAGGTTCACTAGAATATATGTAACTAGATTATGACAAAATGCTATTACACTATTTTAGTGTCAATATTTTAGAAATCATTCATAAGACCTGAAATTATTTAAGAAATTGGTTTAACAATAACATATAAAAACTTCTCTTACATACTTTTCTTTTAAATTTATCTTATAATTAATTATATAATTTTATCCAAAGATTTACCAAATATTCTATGATGATTATTATAATATTGGAAAATTTGTTTATTAATAAATATTCAATAGTTTTTAATATTATGATTTATCGAGTTAATGGAAACCTATAACAGTATATCACTGTCCTTGTGGTATATGAATTGAAATCTATACAGCTTATTGGTAAAATTAGTTCGATCCCTCGAAACTTATCACTTTTACCAATAATTATAATTCCTCAGCGGCCTTGGGATAAACGTATACATATTGTAAAATATGTAGTTTATCGAGTAACAAATTGTATTTATTTGTTATCAGAATATCGACAACAAATAAAATCAAAATGGGAGACCAGGTGATGGTGAAAGTAAAACAAATTCATTTAAGCTTAAATTTCATTCTGATGTATAAAAAAAATAATCGAATAAGATCATTGGTCTGAAAGCTCAAGAAAATCACGGTCCTTGAGTTCCGATATATTGCATCACACACAAAAAAATTGATAGTTTAACTACAGCTGTGCGATTTTATATTAATTTAAATATATATATTATTGATTTTTCTTAATAATATTTTCTCAAAATTGACTAACAAATAATTAAAAATATTTAGTTTTATTTCGGATATGAATAATAAAATTTATAGATCGGAAAGTTTTTTTAAAAAGAGCTAGAGGCGCGACTAGCGATAATGCACGTGACTTTCATAGCAACAATTACTACTGTTTATTTTTCCGCTTTGTGATTTTGCTTTTATTTTAATGCTACATCTTTATTTGCTGCGTTCATTTAAGGATTTAATTAGTTAAACTAGATGCACCTTTAAAGTCGTTACTGAAAATGACTGGCATTTAATTAAAAGGTAATATATATATTTTATGCTGAAACCCCTACCCATCGCTACTTTTAACTTAAGAAATGACGACCCAAGAGTCCAGGTAAGATTTCCTAAAGTTATATAGAAAATAATTACCAATATTTGTATTAAATTAAGAATCCCCCTTTCTTACAAATTTCTTTAAAATCTATCTTACTAATTAGATTAATTAATTGTTTTGTTTTCTTATTTTTTTAATAATTTGATATAAGAAATGTCTGCATGCTATAATTACTTAAATTATTCGTGAAAATATTTTAATAAAGCACTTAGACCATGGGAGTGATGGACAAAGAATAGTCGGATATAGGACATATCCTATATCTAACAAAGATCAAACATAACTTGTATGTTTTTCGATCAAAGTAAAAACTTTCATCAAAAAAAAAAAAGTTAAAGATCCATTGAAATGCGACAATTTTCCGCCACTTGTGCTAAAAATGCCAGAATTGCAATATTTATATGACAACTACTTTTTAAAAACTATGCAAGTGTCAATATTTCATTATGGGCATGTATATATATGTTGTCACTGTATCGGAACTCGCAAACCCAGGCTATATGCGACCTTTTCATCTAGCTAATTATAATTGATATTCATTTACAAACAATATTATGGGAACAGTAAACCAGATCATTGTTAAAATTATAATATGATAAATCTTGATCGAAGGTGAATCATCACCAGTAATTTGCAGTGTTGGCATGGAATCACAATTGGCCAAACATTTTTTTTGACCAAAGATTGCTAGAAATCATATTTTATTTCTGATACTGCATTTAGTTTTAAGCTAGTGATATAATGAAATGATTTCAGTTGCTGACTTTAAAATACTATTAGAATCCACAGGACCAATAAAAGGTTATCCTTCCAGTATGAGGATTATCTATGAATAATCAGTAAGCATTATCTAACCACTAGTACATTCCCCCCCATGCAGTTTGGTGCATTGGTCGAATGGAATTCATCCACCTCTGCTATTTTCAGTGCTTATGAAATCCTGAGCATAAACCATTACATAGAAAAAAAAAAAATTCAGAAAAGCAAACTGATTAGAGAAAATGGGATAGATTGGGAAAAGTTTATCTCTAATTAAAAAAGGTTAAAGCTTTCTAAATATAATCCATTATGATTACATAATAAATTTTGGAAATTATTGATGATAAATTTCCACCCACATAGATTTATCAGACCTCAATTTTAATAGTAACTTTGTATAACATGAAGGGAGTTTTAATTAAATAAAAAAATACATTCAGAAGCACAAATTAAACTACACTAAAATTCAATACATTCACCCTTGGAAATTATGAAATTAATTAAAACTAATTAAGAAATATATCTGTAATTGAAGGATTAGTCCAAAGAAAAATAGATTAGCATGAGAAATAAAAGACTGCATACTCAATTTATTACTCTTGTTTTAGCATTGGTAAAGTACAGCTAATGTGAAGCTGAAGATCTGTTGATTTAATAAAACCTTCTTTAGCAAAGGAGATTTGAGAAATGGAATTGATCTGTCTTTTAAAGTAAGAATACAGGTTTAGGAAAATCTTCAGAGTCAATCTGATTTATATTATTTTCATAAGCATGCAGACATGAAAGAGTAATCGTAAATTGTATTTTTGTAATTGTACAGATGTGAAGGATTGTAAGTAGTCAATATATTTCTTCATTTTATTCATTCATGATTATGTAGTTATATATATTGTACCAGGAACTCTTTACTGATGATACTTATATTGACAACTCACATATATTAACACATAGATATCACTTGTAATTGAATTATTTAAATCAATATATGATTCGATAATTCACCAAAGATTAATTATAATTATAATTTCATTTAATTAAATTTAATTGGTGTGGATTTTGTTGACAATAATCAAATTTTCTGTTCTCTATATAACTATTTATATAAGGTATCCTGGTTATATGTACTAATCATCATACAGAAAATCCTATCTCAGAGGATCTGACAGCATTTATTCATAAATCTTTATTTGAATATACAAGTTTTGAACTCCAGCAATCCTGGTTTAAGGTGTCACTTTCTTTTATGAAAGATCACTTATGAATATATTATCCTTTGGCAACATCATCACAGTTCTCATGGTAACAATCACATTTTGCTTAGCTCAGAATATGAATGATCAGGATCAGTGGAGGATGGTTATATATGTATTAGAAATGAGACTATATAGAGAAAAACACAGACAAAGAATTAATTTAAATAACATTATTTATTTTAGATAATCTTGGGTGATGTAGGAAATTATCTATAAACATTATTACTTTATAAAGTAACAAACTTAAAATAAAATATGAAATTAAATACAAACTTCAAAATTAAATATACATACACATCTAAAGAAAGTATATAGCATCTATGCTAAACTAGTAGCTTTTGTCTATAATGAATTTTAATACAATATTTATACCAAAAATACATATGTTAAAATATGTGCATGAAATTCATAAATTATGGAGACCTCTTCTCTATATACATATAAATATGAAAAGTCTTAGCATGACTTCTTTTAAATAGTTCAGTAAGCATGTCCATAACTGAAATGTCTTCAAAAAAATAAACCATTCACTGTATATTAATTCAGGTGGGATTCTTTTTGGCCTTGATAGTGTCCTGCTTAAATATGTGGGCTATACAAATTGCAATTGATGAGAAACAGTTTTCACATTGGTAAATAAATTATATTTTATAATGAATAATATTTTTGTAGAGTAATTTTCATTACACTATATTTGGGGATCATAGATTTTTTTCCATATGTCTTTGATCATATGTTTATGATTTTATCCCTCCATAAGCTATTAAAAGTGGATAGAAAACACTCCCTATCTTGCATGAGAATGGTGTAATGAAAATTACATTCCAGAAATATTATTTATTATTGGTTAATCTCTAGTCTAATGAATGACTAATAAAAATTATTAAATTATATTTTATATCTCCTGCCATTTAGACTTCTCATAAGTGTTTTTCAACATTGGTTGAACTACATTGTTCTGGCACTAGCTGGCATATGTCAGGTAGAATTTTTTTTGCTATACAAAATTTCAGTATTCTAGCCATCTTTGATTCAGTACTGAAAAGTATTAAAACAGTAATCTTCTAAGATGATGTATAATGCTTTTAAAGCTAGAACAAACATCTTTACAACCTATTTAATGCTAGTGACATGCATTTTGGCTTTTTACAGATATTATTATTTTTTCTTCATTTTTTATAATCTTTGCCTCCAGGACAACTCTTCTCAAAAGCCTTAGTTTAGTTTTTTATTTTTCATTTTGCTAGAGATTTGTCATTAATTTGTTTTTGTTTTTTTCTTAATTCTTTTATTACCCTTAATTTCATGTTGTTTAATTAAATTTAATTTTAACTAAAATAGATAATTATCTTTAATTAGTTCTTGTTTTTTTTTGATAGAATTTAACCTTGATTTAATTATTAAGCAGAATTACAAAATATATTTGATTTTTTTCTTTATATGAGAAATTCATTCCAGATTATGTCTGAACCATTGAATCTTTATACATAGTTTATTTATATATTTATATTCTTCTTTATTTGCTCTATAGGAGACTATAAATTATTTATTTATAATTCACTTATAGGCCAATATTAAATAAAAAGAGAATATGAGTCATTTCTTCCCAATTGCGCAGATTATTTATAAAGTATGCAGCAGTTTTACAAATATCTTTTTATAAATCACTCAAATATATAAATTATATGTACAGATGAGAATAAAACATCAAGCAAGAGAATCTTGTTGTCCTAAATTAATCTTCTGTGATTTTATTCAAGAATATTTGATTTGTCCCTTATTTAAGTTTTATTGATTAAGGAGACTTACAATGTATTACTACTATAGAGCTAGGCATACTCTTATCATTACAATATATATTTTGAAATTACTAATTATTCTTTCTAACTAGTCAGTGAATATTTATATATAGCATCAAGTCAAATTGAATTTACATATATGTCTGTTTACTTAAGTTAATATATTTATCCATGTGAATTTATTTATTTAATATTAAATGACGAGGCAATTCAGTTTTATTGAGTTATTTATAGCAACAAATTATTGCTTGTCCAATCTGCAGAGCAGACTATTATTGTTACCTAAATATTGACAAAACCATTGCTGACTCAATCACATTAGAACTCTGAACTTGGTTGAAACAATTAAAAAAATAAATGATAATAAATGTAATTAAACCTAGGATTAATATGACAAATCATGTAGCTTAGCTATTTTCAGAGTCAGACATAGCAGTTTAACATTCATATATAGTTAATAATTTCAGTACTAATTAAAATTCTAATAGTAATGATAATCCAAATGGCAATTATTGAGTTAAAAACCAAAATCAGAACAAATGGTTGCTGCAATTCCAACATATAGAAAAAGATTTTCTTATATTTAACATGACATAAATTGCTCAAAATCATTAATCATTTATGTAAATCTAAAAAACTGGATAACTTTTGTTTGAGTAAATATAATTTAAATCTATATTTCAGCTTATTCCCCCCAAGACTTATATCCAGATTACATTTTTGAATGAAATGTCAGATCAGGGAAAGGTAATCCATGAATATCATGGCACTTAGGAACTTAGCAAGAAATTGCACAAGTGACTTTCTTGAAGGAGCATTTTTAAAGAAGCCTCTCAGATGAAAGGTTGAAATGGAAATTTGAGGCAACAACTCTTGTTGATTAAGATTCTTCTTATAAAGATGCAAATCAAAAGAAATATTACTCATGAAATAATTCTGTATTAGTCCAGGATCAATGAAGGTGATCAAAATAGTGTCAGCAATTCTGAATCCTGTGAAAATAAATTTTAATGTTTCTGCTGGGAAATGAAGAGCCACATAGTCCAGAACTTTAAATGATATAACAATACATTAATTGTGAATTAAAAGGCCACCTTGCAAATAGGTCAAATGAAAAATAAATAAATACTATCCACTACTTCCAATCATGAAACTGAATAATAAAAATGAAATATACATAACAAGAAATGAACATAAGAGATACTGAGTTAATTATAGAAATTGGAAGCTGTTGAGGTGTTTAATTAATGTCAAGGAAGGATTGAAAAACATATAAATATCTGGAAATGAAAATCTCCATACATTAGTAAAACATTTCTCAAAATGCAAATTGTAAATGGGAATGAAGAAAAAAATGTTCAGAATAGCAGACTCTATCATGTATTGTTCAACAAAGATGGAATCTTTTTGAGGCAAAATGGGAAAGTGAGGAGTTAAAACCAGTCATGTTGCTACACTTAAAAGAAAATGTCATTAAAGTTGAAATCACTGCATGAATTAGTAAAAAAAAAAGTACTAGAGTCATATTGACCATACTTATCACATTAATATCATGCATGATTTGGGACAGTCGGAAGAGTGTCCGATATGGGATCAGGAGGTTCCAGGATTGATTCTGCCATTGACATGTCTGATGCTCGAACTTCTTATGAATTTCCGAGCAATAAAGCCATCTTTTTTTATATCATGTTAATTATGAACTCAGGAAAAATTATACTTATAATGATTAGTGCTAAAGCTTAAACAAAATTCTTAACAAAAATACTGATTGCATACCAAAAAAAGAATAATGTTGTTACAAAATTTATCTTGTTAAGCAAAAAATTATTGAAACTTTTAATTATACATATTATGAGAGATGGAGGAAGTCATTGTTTGCTTCAACAAAAAATTATTGAAACATTTGCCACAACATAAACAAGAGATGGAAGGAGTCATTCTTTGCTTCAATAATTCCATTGTCAATAGCAGATTGTGAACGATTTTGGCACTGCATATATAATGGCAGTATGTGAGACATGATTAATTTGGTGCAAAATTAAATTGAAACAAAAATTTAGAATATAGTTGAACTTTTTAAGCCCATTATCCAAAATAGGGATAAACCTCATACTTCAGAAAAAATGCTGTAAGACTTGGAAATGTTAAGAGGCTGAAGTCATTCTTGAAATTTTTTGATAAATTCTTAAAAAAAAGATATGGGGTAGTCTGCCTATTATTTGACCTTGTAAATAACATCTTGGGGTGAAAGCCAAGAAAGCACTTTTATTCAAGCAAAAGTTTTATTGATCTCAAATAAATCTTTTGTATAATATGTTACAATCTGGAGGTGGCATTCATCATGCTAATAATAAACAATGATAAATATTTTTCTCCTCTAAATGTAGAATACATAGAATCTGATAATTTTACTTGATATGAATCTTAAAAGATTTGAACAGTGAATGACACTTGTAAGTAAAGAGCTGTTTTAAGGTTGATAAAACTGCTGTCAGTGAAAGTCATTCCAGAAGAAGGAAAGTTGATTGAATAAGTAGATTGTTACAAATTTTTTTGGAATGAAACATCTGCTTGAACAGAAATTGCATGGTGTTCATTTCATTGTGAAATCTAATTAGATGATATTCATGAAAGAGTATTGGTATTAAGAGTTTATTTTGCACAATTTTATCAATATTTCAGAAAGCTTAATGGAAAAAAAAATTCTTTTGTATAATTGATCATAATAGTACCATTAAAAGATTGAATTTTTTTTTCTAGACATTTTATTACACATGCTGGTCTAAAATTATTGAAAATAATGTTCAAATGGCATACTACTATTTAATTTTTTCATAAAACTTGATATAGGCAAAAAAATATATAATACTAATTTAGATGCATCTTTAATCAAAACAATGACATAAAACATCATAATAATGAATAAGTATATATATATAACACCTGTGATAAACTGTTGAATTATAAATAAGAAATTTGTGCATATATATATATGCTTTATGAAATAATAACACTTACTTCGTGTGTTTAGATGAACTTAATGCATTTTGATGCGATGATTATGCTGCTCAACACCAAAAATACATTAAGCTCAATTATAAACTGGAAGTATTTATTTTAAATATTATATACTTTATAAAAGATATGTACATATATATGCACAAATTTCTTGCATATATACATATAGACTAATATTACATAAAATTGTTGGTCAAATTATAGATCCAAGATTAAAATGATAGGGTATTAAAAATGAATTCTATTTTAAATATATTATTATAAAACTTGATGTTCATTTTTAGAAGCTGCTAGTATTTTTTTTTTTTAGTATTAAATATTTATTAAACTTGTCATGACACCGAGGCATGTAATTTTTTTAAGGTGTATGATATGGATATAAGTAAGGTTATTCTTGGGTTCACTAAAAAAGATAGGACTGCTTCTCCACTAAAGGGAAAACGGTATTTTCTCCTTGGTAAATAATAAATAAAATGTAGAGATTCATCTGCAATATAGAGATTTAAAGGCAAAATTTCAGTTAACTGGCAGGCTTATAAATTATTTGTGAATTTAAATTATAAAAAGTGCAATCATTTAAGATAACTGTAATTATTTGATGTATTGAAAATAGTTCATGGAATTAAAAAGTAAGACCATAATTTAATTAAATTCCTGGAAGGCATTTTTATATGATGATAATGATTTTCTAACAGGTGGAGGAAATAGATATATTAATAATTTATATTCATTTAGATATGGATAAAGTTATCCAGTTTAATGAAGTTAGAACAGCTCTTTATAATCTTAAAAATCGGTAGACTATGGATTCTGATATAGTCTTAGGAGAATTTTAAAAAAATATGGTGGTGATATGTTAGCTTCAAAACTATTAGAATTTTTGAGAATGTATGGACCTATAAAGTTATGCATTTGTTATTAAGGATTCATATATTGTTCTAATTTAATAAAAGACCAATAAATATCACTGAATGTCATTATTTTCTTTAGCAAAATATTTTCAAGGATTTTGATATCAGAATACATTGCCTTCAATCATAGATGAATGATTGCTAGAAATGCATTATAGTTTTACAGTATCAAGAAGTAACTAGTGGGGATTTGAATCCACAATTTCAAGCTCCCTTCAGTCAAACACTTTATCTTATACAATTGATACACATGTCCATGTACATGTGATAAAGATAAATGATCTCCAATATACATATTTTGTGCTGAACCAGCACTCATTAATTGGTCCGAATCATCATCTCTCATATATATATATATATAATCAGTGCTCCATTTATATTAAGATAGCAAATATTCAAACTTTAATGGACAGGCTTCAATCTTCTCTACATGTGAGGGTTCGGAATGATGGTCAACATGGGTATGATGACAAAATTGGAAAATAAGGGCTTTGAACATGCCATCATCAGATTTTCAATATTATGGATGGTTGAAAAATTGGAAAGTGGAGAAGATTGAAGCCTCCATTGAAGTTTGAAGATTTGCTATCTTAATATAAACCAAGCACTAATTATATATGTGTGTGTGAGACATGATGATCCGAACCAACTAAGGAATACTGGATCAGCACAAAATACATACATTGGAGACCATTTTTTTCATATGTATGTGGTCATGTGTATGGTTGTATAAGATAGACTGAAGGGAGCTTGAAAGTTTGGGTTCAAATCCCATTTAATTAGATCTAGTTTAAGTATATGTACTATACTTATATTTTAAAAGTATCATGAGGTACCATAAAGATTGTTTTTGTTATTAGAAAAATCCAGGAAAGTTTTAGTATGAAAGATGTAATTTATATATTGCTTTTATTGATTTAGTGAAAATGTTTGATTCACTATTAATAGTAGGATGAGAAAAAAGATATTATTGTAGGTGGAAAATCTGATGTATTTAAAATGTAAATTAGTGTTAAACAAGGATGTGAATTAACTCCAATTTTAGTTTTCATTTTTAGGTCAATGTTGGAACTGTTTGTAGGCAGTTTCAGAATCAAGTCTCAAAATATGATATAGATTTGATGATAGTTTTTTTTCTTTGAATTAATTAAAAACAAAACAAGCACATCATGTTTTGATTTCTAGATTTACAGTATGCTGAGATTGTGTTACCCCTTCTAATTCAAAAAATGATATATATTCCTAACATATGGAACACAACCTATAAAGACTTTGATTTATAATTGTTTAAATAAAACTCTTAAGTACTTTATCAGTCAGTGATTGAAAAAAAAATTTTTTTAATTTTTCTCTTGGGTGGCTATCATTTTGTATGAGTCAATTTAAGTTATCTTGATAGCTTTTTAAGTAAACAAGACTGGGTTAGATGTTGACCTGTAAATGCTACTGCATTTTGCACATTGAAAGATTATTTCATCATAATGATAAAATTAATTATATATAGGATTGTTATTTTATCCAATTTATTGTATGTAAATGAGATATGGATTTTCTGGTGATATACTGTAGATTCAATAAATATTTCATTTAAGAGCTGTCTATAAAAAAAATTTTAAATATGGTTGCAAGTACATATGACCAATTGGTACATTTTTTAGTTTCTGGATATGTTGCTATTGAATGTACTATTCTGAAGTCATATCATCATTGGATTGGGTATGTGAAGTGAATGAACAATAATATATTTTCTTTAAAAATGTATTTTATACTGAAATTGGGCATTGTTTTCATGGGAAATATTATTTCACAAATATTCTTAAAGAAGTGCAATATTAATAGCTTTTGTTGGAAAGATGTGATTAAGGCTAATACAACAGTGTTGACGTATTCCAAAAAGTAAAATTCATTGCAGAAAATTTTGTAAATTAGCTTCAAAATTTCCAATAGTTAATTTTAAGAGTCAAAGTATAGTATATGTAGATCTATTCGTACTTCAGAAATTTAGTTTATATAGTTATTTCAAAATTCATCCTTCATTTTTTATTATTCTTTGTCTTACCTTTTTAAAAAATAGAATGACTATTTGTTTATAAGGGACTGCTAATGATTATAAAATAATTATGATTACTTAACAATACATGTGAGGGCTTATGGCCTAAAATAAAAGTCGATTAAAAATTCTGATGATTAATTATTTTGATCATGACTTGTGATTGTCATCATATGCCATTGGTGTACATGCTTTTTCTTTCTCCTATTCCCATGAATAAGTTGAAACTGCTCAATTCCATTGTTTTAATATATCAATGGAAAAAAAAACTACACGAATAATGGTTTAGATAATCTATATTTAAAGGACATTTTGAGAATCCATGACACTTGATAAAATCTTTTACATCCAAAATGGAGCATTACTTGCTTAGACCTATATGATCATGTAATGTTTATAATTTAAATAATATTATAGATCTGAATGTTGCCAAAAAAGTGTACATCAACTTCCAGTAAAGAATTTTGGTCATCTCATAATTAATACTAGATTGAAAAATTTTTATAGGAAGTGTTCCTAATCTTAATTTACTTTGGAGGTTTTCTTTGACAAATTCTATAGCTTATTTACTGAAATTATAATTCCTGTTTTTTTTTTTCTTTACAAATTTAGAAACTTCTTTACAAACAAGACGACTGAATTATATTAAATTGCTATTAATA
This sequence comes from Epiperipatus broadwayi, assembly GCA_028023455.1. Lineage (NCBI taxonomy): Eukaryota > Metazoa > Onychophora > Udeonychophora > Euonychophora > Peripatidae > Epiperipatus > Epiperipatus broadwayi. The sequence continues at coordinate 2,462,319 of JAQFVV010006204.1, forward strand.
ATATTGTTAATGATAAAGGTAACTAAGGGTTTGTGTGACTATTTTGTAAAGAAAATAGAGCACTGATTTATAATGGTTTTTTTTTTTTTAATGCATTTTAAAGTTTATTTATTTTTTATTATGGTATTTCAAAAAAAAATTAAAAAGAAAATACAATTTAAATTTGATTGTGATGCCAGTAATGGATGTTGTATATTGTTAATTAATTAAATCATTTATTTATATGTGTAATAAAGTTATAGTTCATTATTACATTTAGTTTTTATGATATATTATTAAATAGAAGTTTTGTGGAATTGCTGATATCATTTGATTTTGTAGAATAAAAAATTCTGTTCTCATATTCTTTTTATAATCACTATTAAAGGCATTATTGGAAATATTTTTTTTCCTTTATTATAATTTGGATTTAATGGTTTCCATACTTTGTGAGAGACTATAATTATTTACCAAGGAACTATTACCACTTTTTCTGAGTAAATTGGTTGGAAAAGTTCTCTTTAGTAAATGTGATTAATATAGCTAGAAATAATTTAATAAGCTATTTTTTTCTATTTGACATCATGTGATTATCAAAATATATTCAAATTTGTTTTGAACTTTTATCTATCATCAGTCACATTGTGTTCTTTAGCAAAATTAGATATGTTACAAAAAAATTTATTCTTCATGTTTCTAATTAAAATGTTATTTTCATAGTTTATTTGTGGTTAGTAGAAAATTTTATACAGATTGCTCTATTATATCTCCTATTATATGCAAGTATGGTTATACTGAAAATCATTCAGGATAAATTAGACATTTAAATTGAAAACTGTAAAATGTTCAACCTGATGTCAGTAACCAATAAGAAGCAAGAGATACTTTTGCTAATATAGTGGGTAATAGAAGGTATCAAAAAATACTAGAGAGAAGTCTAGCATGAATTTTAGTATTACAAAGATCTTGAGTATTAATTTGTCATGCTTCATTATAGAATGTTTTTTAAAAAAGAAAATTGATGTATTAGAACATTTTATTATTATGTGTAACCTCTATTTGAGATTGGAAGTTACCATTGGCAAATGTTTTAAACAAATTTTACATATTTTTTTTTCCAGCTTTATATTGAAAATGTGACTGTAAAAAACATTTGCAGATAATTGAAAGTGAAATTTTTGATTTCTCTCTGAGACTTTGAAGGAACCAAGAAATTCCTCTTTCTAATATTCATTTTATACATTCTTATCAAGCAGTTATCATTACTATAAGATTGGTCCCATGAATGAGATGTTCACTAACATTTATAATGCATCGTGGCATTACTAAATGAAATCTTATGGAATTTTTATAATTAAAATTCTAACAATATTAAATTATGGATTTTTTTTTTTAAGAAAAAAAAGGTGGAATTTACAACAACATTTTACAGCTTCTTTAGTAAGGGAGCTTCTGAAGTGGATGGAAAAAAATTCATTACTGAGGTTGACATATTTATAAGGTGATGAACATTTTTTTCATACAATTGAATTTTAGAAATGTTTGTTTCATTTGGCAAGATTCTTATTCACAATCCAGAATGATCACTTCAACTTCAGCTAATCTCTTGAAGTAGTCAAAAAGATCAGTATTTTTATTTATTTATTTATCTGATTACGAGTAACCATGAATCATTGACTATTAATGTAGTTACTGGTTTATTGCAGATTTTACAGTAGTACTTGATGAAGTTAAAATATTGTATATTAATGCCCAAAAGATTGAATTCAAAACCAGTTTTTTATAAACCTAAATAAAGTGGCTTCCTTATAACTTTTGGTTTTAATTTTTGAATTTAAAATCGACTAAGCACTATGTTTTTTCTTCTCAGATACTTGATAGTTCCTAATTAATATGGTGATAGAATTTGTTTATGGTCAGGTAATACGCTCATGGGAAGTTTTTTTTATATTCATAGTTAATGATAAGCAATAATTAATAATGGTACTTATATCCTGAAGACTGTAAAGTCTTTAATTAAGGCAGTTGATGATTAAAGGCAGTGAATGCTAATAATCATCATTTGACTTGGAAATAAGAATTACTTACTTGTAAATGGAATGTTTTTGGAATTTGTGAAGTTAAAAGAAAAATTGAAGAAGTTCAATTGATTTGAAAAATGAACATGAGCTTTACTACAAAATCATAAATATTGGAAGCACTAATGAAGGATATTCATTTATAATTAAAAGATGGGAGAAATAACATGGTGGAGATCACTGGTATAGCAGATAAGCAATAAAACTATTAGTCAATTTAATATAAAGTGCCACATGCAGATAATTCAACAAATTATCATTACAACAACAAAGTACAGAATTTTTATACGTACACAATATTTTTGAGAGTGCAAATGTTTTAAAATTTTTTAAATGGGAAAACTTCTGAAAGATGGCAGTGCTTTGGGTAAAACAGAGAACAAAACTGGTGAAATATGGGGAATGAAAGTGAAGCAGTCCATTATGATTGGGGGGGGACGGACAAAAATTCATAGGCACAGAATTGTTCATAAGGTTTATAGAGAAAGTTATATTTAGATGAATAAAAATGTGTACTTTAAGACTGTAATATTCTTAGCAGATATAATGAATTATTAAGAAAGACAATATGGATATTTCTGATTTTCAGAAATGCTTGAGTGAATTTAAACTGGAACTTACAAACCATTTAACAGACTTTGAAGGTGCCTCTGATTTCAAAAGATACAATAAAAAGATTACATATTTTCTGCCAAGAATAATAGCACAGATAGCAAGATCTAAAAAATAATATATCAACAGTTTTTGTAAAGAATGAATATATTTGTGAACTAGTAATGAAAATTTTAGAATTAATAATAGATGATAGAATTCATGGATTTATTGTAAAAAAGTAATTTAATTTAGGAAATATTTCTACATGATTAAAAAGATCTATTAATAATTACTTACAGGTATGAGTTTGGATTCTTAATAGAATATAGATATTTGTAAGGAAAGCTATTTCAACAATTAAGAGAAAAGACTGCCACAATTCAATATTATAGTGCAGTGATTAGTTAGGATCATATTTCAGTATAAACTTCCTTAATACTCCTTTAACACTTTAAGCAAATAGTTTTTTATTTATAACAGTTTTGACTGTCATAGCAGCCTTTAAGATCTGAAGAAGACTGCTAGGACAGTCAAAACTGTTATAAAACTTTTAAGATCTGAAGATGATTGCTAGGACAGTTGAAACTGTTATAAATAAAAAAATATTTGCTTAAAGTGTTAAAGGAGTATTAATGAAGTTTACATTGAAATATGAAAAAAAGCAAAATATTGAGGAAGGAGGAAGAAGTAGATAAGAGCTATATATGAATCTAGGATCATATTATTGTAGCATAAACTACTCTGACACAGTTTAAATAAATGTATTATAATCTAAGCTTCTACATTAGTTGATGAAAAGAGATAACTTTTCAACAAAAATAAATTAATATGTTTATTATAACCATGATAAAATTATAATATACCCTATTTAAGATACATAAATAAACATACTAAGTATTGCAAAGTTATTTGTTCATAATTTTTAAATTGAAGCAGATCTCATTTTATATACTTTCCATTCAATTGTGCTTATCATAATAGATCTTTCTATATTTCTAATAGAACATTATTATATAATGTTCTAAAAGTTTGTGTGTTGATTTGAATATTAAAATGCTAGAATAAATTGTTAAATAAATGGAAGAAATTAGATCATCAAACTGTAATAAGGTTTATTGTTAAGTTTTATTAGTTTTATTACTTCAGTCAGAGAGTTAATATACATGTATATACTTTAAATTTGCATAGTTTGTTCATTTTCATAATGAAATGGTTCTTTCTTCATTATAATCTAAAACTGAGTATATTTTTGGTGAAGTTCACCAGCTATGTTTATGGTGAACTTTGTCAAAAGAGTACTCAACTTTAGGTTATAAAGAAGAAGAAACCACTTCATTACACAGATGAACAAACATTAGCAAATTTTTTAATTTTTTAGTAGATATCTTACCTATTTTGGTCAGAGAGGTAAACATTCACATACACATATAAATTGGCAAATTTCTCAATAAAAGTTATTCAAATTATTTAAAACCAATACTTTTACTTAAATATATACTACCCTGGTATCTCCACTGAAATATCATTAAATGTAACATTTTTGATAAGTATATATCAAATTTTATTTTAGTTGATATTTTTTTAAAATTAAGTTGTTTTTTTTTTAAAAAGTTGGTATTATGATTTATTACAATATCAAATTATATTCAAACTGAATTTACTATATTAAAAAAAAATTAGAAAAGTATGTTTTTGAAATCTAGATTCTAACTTGTTTTTTTATATTATCAATAATGATTATAGTTTTGATTAGAATTGATTGAAAGCAATAGCAATCTGCCATTTATGTACATAACCAATATGTTTATTTGATCACAATTCTCTTTATTGAGTGATTTCTTGAGATTATAAAAATGATTTTTAATAAGTCTTGTAATATATAAACATATAAATCACCCAATATATAAACATAGTTAACTCACTTATATTTATTGGTAAACAAAATTTCTGATTTAATTTTTTACTGTGTAAAAAAGATTTCAGGTTATTTGAGATAGAACTACTGCAATAACTAAAAATATTTTGTTTTGTTATTTTTTTTTTTAAAAAAAAAAGATTATTGATTACTTGAGTTCATTGAGATTTTACATATCATGAAAGTAATTAATTATCAGATTTTTTTTTTGATGGATTGTCTGCATTTTTTTCCGCCTAATGAATCTACAAAAGATTAATTGCTAATGAAATATGTTACATAATGTAAGATTAACATGGATTTATAGTCTCTAGCATTATAAAATCAATTTTAAAATCATTTATTTAATCAACTATATATAGCCCATTCAGAAAGAACGATGAAAACTAAAATAAAATTTTATTGACTTACAGTTTGATTAATATACTTTTTGCTTTATGAAGCAATATATTGGTTAGATTAGTATGAAATTTGAATCACTACAGCAATAAGTGTTTGGTTTGATTATCAGAATGAGTGATTTATATATATACTCTATCTGATATAGAGGGATAAAGAATTCTAATAGTGAAATCAATTTTATCTGATTTTAGCTTGAAGGGAGAATTCTTGTAGATGACATCCGATAATCCCATACAAGCTTGATTATAAGAAATCTGGATTATATATGACTTTTTTGTAGATAGTTAAAACAAAACATGTATTTGACAGTATGCTAAAATGTGTATTAGAGGAAACCAGATATCAAACAATGACATTCCATAAAAGAATATAAGGCTAGTAGAAGCTAAATCTTCTATAGCCTTGTTGCCATCAGACATGAACACTATTTTCATTGCCTAGACATAATTATCATTTTATCAATAAATATGCCATAATGCTATTTCTATTTCTGTTAATGCTGTTTTATTTTCTTACCAACTTGACTGTTATAATGAGAACTATCTCAGACTTGCCCATGCTAGTTTTTATTTTCACTGTGAGCTGTGATGGAATTTTTTGCCCATAATATAGTTTGTTGAATTTTCTCAATTTTTGTGTCTTTGTTATTGTTTGATGATGAATATGAATTGTTACAAGGACTAAATAGCTTTAAGTAAATATATAATTATACTTCTTAAGCATGTGCTATTGATGATACAGTTTTCCAAGTCATCAAGATATCTTTGATTTGGAATATGCTATAATAAACAGTCTTCATTATTTTTCTGAACATGAAGCATATCTATAGTTTTCTAGGTAATTTTTTCAAGCTTTTTTATATTTTATAGTTTGTATCTTTGTGACTACATTTTCCAATGCCCAGTTTAGTATTTCAACTACATTATGAATTGATAATATGATAACTAATCATATATGATCTTCTGAATTCATGGACTTTAAAAGATTCATTGTAGTTTATATATATATATATCACACATTTCATTTATGGAAATCTTGTTAATACATCTAAATATATTAGAATGATACATAATCTCTAATAGCTGCAGATATCTTGTTGTTTCTTTTTCTGCTGAATATTGCACCATGTAGGAGGTAGATGATCTAAACAAAAAAAAAAGTTTAAAACAGTTAACAATTGAAATTAAAAAAAACCCCACATATTTGTTAATTGATCCCACAAAAAGAGATATTAATTAAAAGAAAAAGCATGTTATAAAATGGTTTGACTAAAATGATGTGGCTTATATTTAGAATATGCATGTGCAAAGAGCATATGGAGATAATGAAAGATCTTATTTTAAAAAATGATAATCTAATTGAAAATTTAAATTGGTTTTGAATGGAACATTTCTACTTTATCTGCTTTTTTTAATCTATTATTTTTTTTAAATAGAAAAAGAAAAAAAAAACATTGCTTAAACTTTATATATATAATAAATAACTTTAATCCTCTAAATATGTAAATGGTAATTCTTATCATTTATGCTAAAAATATATATAATTAGTATATCGAATTCATTCTTCATTAAAAATCAAGTAAATAACCTAAACATATATAACAACAACTGCAAAGAGACAGGTGGTATCATGTCTTTTGAGAGTTTATTTAAATTATGTAACTCATTGAAAGTTTCAGTTATTACCTGTTCAATTGTATGCATACATACGTACACGCACACACATATATATATATATGATTCTAAAAGCAATCATCTTAAAAACTAACATATTTATTCAGCTCCACATCCAGCTATTGCAGTTTGATGGACAAACACCTGATGGGTTACTTCAAGAGGGCAAGAGTTAAAAATCATCTTCAGAAAATGGGCCTGGTAAGATTTGCTTTGTTTAACTGCTATTTAAATAATAGATACTTTTTATAAAAATTGGTTATGCTTTTGTATTGACCATGCAATTATGTTTAACTGCTATTTAAATAATATATACTTTTTATAAAGAATTGGTTATGCTTTTGTATTGACCATGCAATTATGTAATGCCAAATTTTTTAAATGTGTATATTTTGATTAATTACAATATATTGATGTTATTAAATATTTGTGATGAACAAAGAACTTTCTATAGGTAGTCAAGCCTTCTGCAGCTGATTTTTCTATATAGTAGGCAGCTATATTAGATTATTTTTCCAAATTTGATTCACATTATATGTGTATTTATTTATCTCTAGAGTATTATAATAGTTTTTTAACATTGCATAATTTTTTTAAATATTCATCATCAATAGCAAAAACTGTTAAACAAATATGGTTATCTTAAATCTTAATTGGGGGGGGGGGAATAAAAAAATGAAAAATACGCTTTGTGATAATTATACAAAATCTTTCTGTGAAATGTAAACATGTTCATCCTGGTTTTTCAATCCTTTTATTGGGACATCTTGAAATGCTGTTTTAAACTTCTTTCACTGAAAATCTTTCTGAAATATATTTCAACACCTACTACTGCTCAATTTTATACTCCATTGATTCTATTTTTAATCCACATCTTCTTAATGGATATAATTAATTTCATTTCATTTCATTAGAATGCATCTCTTTGAAGTAATTTTCATACTGTTAACAGGATATACCATTTTTATAATAACTGTATACAAGTTTATCATGAAATAATTTCTTAGTATTTTTGCTCTTTCCTCTAGATATTAATGCTTTTAACATTCATAGCTTCTTCCATTATCAGTTTGTTATCCATTTAAATGTTCTACAATGTTAACCATTATCAATCCACTGCAGGATGAAGGTCTCTCCAAGTTCAATCCATCTCCAATCTCTAGCCCCTCTTCTCCATGTCACCCCTGCACACGTTCTTATTTCATTCTTCCATATCACATGTGGTCTGTTTCTGGGTCTTAAATCTCTTGGAATCCCATTTAAGATTTCAATTGTCCATCTATTATCATCTCTTCTAGTAATATGTCCAGTCCAACTTCACTTCAGTCTTGTATGATATTAGTAAACACCTGTTTGTTCTCTTACTTATATATTGCATTTTCAATCTCTTTTTGTTACTCCTAACATTCATCTCTCCATACTTTTTTGAGTGGTTTGAAGTCTCTGTATTGCTATTCTGTTAAGTGTCCAAATCTCAGATCCATAAGTAAGAACTGGTAAAACACATTTATTAAAAACCTTCTTTTTCAAATGCATAGGTATATTTCTTTTTAATATTAAGTTTATTTCTACCAAAAAGCATTCCAACCAAGTTTAATTCTATGATTAATTTATAAAATCTATTTATGCTTCCATCTGCAATAACAATCTGACCAAGATATTTGTAGTTGTTATCTTCTTCTAATTCATTATAATCAATCATTATTTTCATCTTTTGAGAAAATCCATTGAACATTACTTTAGTCTTTTTAACATTTACTTTTAGTCCTACTTTTTTACTTTCATCTGATAACTCCTGCAATATTTCCTGAAGCTCTAAAGCATTATTTGCAAAAACAACTACATCATCTGCAAATCTAAATGACTTAAATAATCTCCATTTACTTTTACTCCTTTAGCTTCCCATTTTAATCCACAAAATACTTCTTGCAGCTGTAAAAAGTTTTGGAGATGTGGAGTCACCCTGTCTTATATCCATCTCAATGTTAACCTTCCTAGTAACATTATATAATTTAATTGTTGCTGTTGCCTTTTTATAAATATTCTTTAAAATATGACAGTATCCTGGATCTATACTTTGATGATTCAATGCTTTAATCACTGAAGAAAGGTTTATAGAATCAAATGCCTTTTCATAATCTACAAATTCAAAGCACAATGGCAACTCATATTTATTTGTCCTTTCTATAACTTCTCTCAAACCTGGATATGATCTACTGTACTAAAACCACTTTTAAATTCAGCTTGTTCTCTTAGTTGATTGAAATCCAATGTTTTCTGTAGACAAGTTGTAATTATCCTGGGAAAATTTTGTATAAAGCTGATAAAAGGCTGATAGGTCTGTAATTTCTAATATCTTCTTTATCATTTTTTTTTAACTATTAATACTGCATTCTTCCAATCATCTGGTACATCTTTATCATTTAGACATTTAATATATAACTTTGCCAAAAAAATTTCTATTTCTTTACCTGTTTCTTTTAACATATCGATTATAATTCCATCATTACCTGGAGCTGCATGTCTCACTTCTTTATTTAAAATTCTGGACAATTCAGAAGATATAATAGATATAGGAGGTACTTGTTCTTTATTTATTTATTGCTGTCTTATTGAATACCCCCTAACTAGTTTCTAGCTTATGGATTTCACCAGTGAGAAGCTTTGGATCTTGTTGTACCTGGACCATTAAAATCTAATAATTTTTTTCTCTCTGCAGCAATCATTTATTTCTCTGCATTACTATGAAACTATTGGCCTAAATTGAAAAACATATAAATGATTTCAGTCTAAACCAATTTGCCTGTATTTTTATATATATTTGAAAGTAGTTCAATATCTATATATGATAGTGATCTATATATTTGTAATAGAGTCATATGATATTTTATTAGTTTTATATCAATCCTGGTCACAGGATAGAGGTATCTATAGTTGTTAAAAAAAAACTGAAGCCATTATGATATATAGATAGTGAACTGTTTTTAGATTTATATGATTTTTCAAGCAAGTTGGCTTAAATTGAAAGCATTTATTTATATGTTTTTAAAATTTGGAATAATAGCTTGATAGTAATAAATAATGCCAGCTAGAGGGAAGGTGCATTAGATTCTAAAGGTCCAGGTGCACTGGTCCAAGATCCAAAGTTCCTCACTGATGAAAGCCATAAGCTAGAAACTTGTCTTAGGGTATTGAATAAGACAACACTGGATAGGGATCTGTTAAGGACTATCATCTGTCAACTATAGCAAAAGTTACATCAGATAGCATAACCATGGTAAAAAAAAAAAAAAAGAATATCCACATTCTTTTATTTTTTGTAGCTTTTGTATATACTATCTTTTTTTTTCTTTGTCACTTATTTGAGGCATGAGATTTTTAATTCATGGAGATACTCATAAAAATGCTGGTTTTGATTTTGATTGACGTATTACATTTTTCAGTATCTAATAGAATGGACATTAAATTAGTTTTTTTGAATTCAGAATGCTTGGGGATTGTAACAATCATTTCATCATGAATGTGATATATCCAAAAGAGAAGTAAAGCTTTAGAAGGCATAGAAATGGATATATTTAGCAGCATTCATCATTGAAATAATAGATTTAATTTATATTCAATACTCTTTTTTACAACTCTCGTGCACAACTATACAGACTCGTCAAGTGTTGTTAGCCGAGAGGTCATCGCACCTGGCTTGCAAGCAAGTAGTTGGTTGCAGACGGGTGTGGGTTTGCATCCTGGCTGATGCTATGACATATGGAAAAAAAAAAACGATACAGACTCGTGAAAGATTTCATATTAAGGACTTATAAACAATATTACTACTATCCTCAATATGAAATAATCTTTAATCTTTAAATATATCATGAATTTTTCAATATAATTAAGTACGGGTCTAATAAATTGAGAGCTTTTTGATTTGGATTTACTTTAAATTAGTGTAATTTTTTAAAATTCTAATACAGTGGTGTACTTACTGTTTTTAAACTATTGAAAAATATTAATATGGTCTTGTAAACAATTGTCAAAAAGTTCAATGCATGAAATAATGAGCTGAAATCTATGGTATTGCTGAAGTCAGTTTTGGTGACTGATTTAAGAAAACTAGTGTTTAGTAACCTGGCAAAAATGCGTTCATTCATTTGGGCATCTGATGAATTATTAAAAATATCATTGTTTCAAATGTCTTTGCATAGCTGAAAACTTTCCAGAATAATATTTTTTTTTACTAGAAAGATCAGCAAAAGTCATTTATGCTGTTTTAATTGTCAGTAATCTTGAAATTATAAAATAATGATATTAAATTTTTTAATATACTGTAGATTATTAAATATTGACTAATATATTGACATCTTTGTAGTTTGAAAATCTTTTGAATAACAAAAAGGTTTTTCTTTTCAAATAAGCTTTTTAAAGGTTTAAATGCAATTTTGTGTCTGGAAATATTTATAAATTTAATTGACTAAATTTGTGGAATTAATTTTGGAAGTTGCTGGTGATTGACTATATATTGAGGGCTCATTATAATATTATTTTAATATTAAGTTAAAGATAACCATGGATTCACTGCTTATAGAAATATCAGTTAACTATTTACTGATTATTATTAGATGGCTAACTTGGTTGGCTACAAACTATTCCCTTAGAGAAAAATTCTAAGTTTGTTTATAATGTGAAAAAATTTTCAAATTTATTTGATTCGAATACAAATACTATTTTTGGGGCATAGTAAACAAATTCTATAATTATTATCTCATGAGCTTTTTATATTTTGATATTTAAGGTCATTAGTTTCTTTTTTTAATTAGTCTTTTTTTTTAAGAAGCATTATTAATCTTGTATGCTTTTAAATAGTAATTTCTGAAACTATTTTTTTTTTAAATGGACATCTTTTTGAAAACATTCAAATTAACAGAGATAAAGTAGCAATTATGTGGTATTTGTTCTCATTGGCATATGGTCCTTGTGTACAAGGGTAGCATTGCTCCTGTTTAATGTTTACATCTTTTTTGTATAACACTTTCATATTTACAATATAATTGTAATACAGTCAAATATCAGCCTTTCACGCTAATTGTGCATACGCTTTGCGAGTGTTATAATAATAAATGAATACTTTTTCACCAATACAAGATATAGTATTTATGCTGGAATAAAAGGAATCCTCTTATTCCTACAACTTAAATGCTTATATATGAGCAAATCTGAAGTACTGGCAAAGAAAGCGTGACGATGGAACAGTCACTTTAAATTACTATATATAATGTCTGAATGAATGACATCGGTGAAATTATATAGAATTTACTAAACGTCATTCCAACTGAAACTTAATAATATGTAAATAAGCATTCTTTGCCAGTACTTCAGATTTTCTCATATATAAGTCTTTGAGTTGTAGGAATAAGAGGATTCCTTTTATTCCTGCATAAATACTATATCTTGTATTGGTGAGAAAGTATTCATTTATTATTATTAACACTCGCAAAGCATATGCACAATTAGCGTGAAAGGCTGATATTTGACTGTAATACAATTGTTTACATATGCTATATAAAATAAATGCTTATTTACATATTATTAAGTTTCAGTTGGAATGATGTTTAGTAAATTCTAGATAATTTCACCGATGTCATTCATTCAGACATTATATATAGTAATTTAAAGTGACTGTTCCATCGTCATGCTTTCTTTGCCAGTACTTCAGATTTGCTCATATATAAGCATTTGAGTTGTAGGAATAAGAGGATTCCTTTTATTCCTGCATAAATACTATATCTTGTATTGGTGAGAAAGTATTAATTTATTATTATTAACACTCGCAAAGCGTATGCACAATTAGCGTGAAAGGCTGATATTTGACTGTAATACAATTGTTTACACATACTATATAAAATAAATGCTTATTTAAATATAATTGTAAGTTTTCACAACTTTTATCCCCCATAAAAATTTTATGTAACTGCTACTTCCAAAATGCTGTGCTCTCAAAATTTTTTCAAATGTTAACATCTTTAGCTCCTGGAGGTAATTAATTGAATCAGTTCCTTACAGTATTAAGAAATTATACCATTTTCTGTCACTATGGCATAATAATAATTTTAAAGATATTGATAATAACTTACGCAATTTAAAGTTATGCTGGTAGTCATGTGATGGTTGTTCAGATATTTGAAAGACTTTTTGCAGCATTTTTCCCCATGACTAAATAATTTATTTAATACAATGAAATATACTTGCTATTGTCATTCAAATATTGTTAAAATATTTTTGCTAAAGTTATCATATTCCCGCAAAATAAGAGAAATATTTAATCAGCTCTTTGCATTGTGTATATTTTTATAGTAATATATATATATATCTTTAGATATTATAATTTTAAAGTGAAAACTAATCTTGCAATAAATGTTACATTAGTTGAGACTTTATTGATAGGATCATTTGGAAATCTGAATTTTATTGGTAAAGAAGCAATAATAAAAGCAAGAAGATCAGAATGGAAAATTTAAATACGAAATATAAACCTGTGTTTAAATTGTTAATCCATCTAAATGTATCACTTTCAGTTAGGGCATTTGATTCAGTTTCTATTTTGATTAACTGTGAAAAATTGCTTTCCTTCTGTCTAATCTCACTACACACCACTAATAAATTACTTTGCCTTTATATAATTTACTAATCAATTTACAGGAAAAAAGAGAGAGCTAGTGAAATCATTCTATTTATTAACATAAAAGAGAAAAAAAAATAAAAAGGATTTTGTCTTTTTTTAAAAAAAAAGTTGGTAATTATAATTTATTTATTTTTCTCTTAGTTATTTTTTTGGATCTCAATGTGTTAAATTTTTTAGGTTATTAAAATTGTATTACAAATGTGTTTACGTACAGAAAATACATGTTGAAAACATCTGTATTATTTATATGCTTGTTAAAAATCCGTATTAGGACTTAATACTATCTTCAAATTTTGGTAAGCCTACTAAGACTTGCAATTAAATGTTTTGAATATGAAGGGACTATTAGAATTTAAAAAAAAATTAAATAAGAATGACAGTAAATACTAACTTTAAAAGACTGAAAAAAAGCTGTTGTGTACAAGAATTAAAATCAGTTAAGAAAAATAATGTATGATTTCATAATCATATTTTTAGATAAAGTGAACCTAGATAAGATTCCCCCCCCCCCAGGTCGTTTACAGCATCTCATGCCCTCAGCCTGGATGCCGTGCCATTTACTAGGGTGAAACCAGGGCCACAATTAACAATAGAGCTATCCAATATATATATAAAAGATCACAGAAGAACAATGATAATTCTTCAATTTTCTTAGAGCACTCAAAAAAGACTGGTCACAGGTTTGAACCCTCCAACCCTAGAATAATTTGCATTGAGAAAAATGACTGTAAATGAAAAATCAAGGAAGTATATTTTATCACTAGCAACAATAACTCCATTAACAGACATGACAGTTGCTTTGATATTTCTAAGCATTGGACAAATTAAACACTTTACATATAATTTGCATATCACCATCTACACACTGCTCCACATTATTTATTTTTTTAGCTGTGAATATGAGGCAATATGCCTTGAAAGCGCTCAGCTTTTACTTTTTTATTTATAAGAATACTGTATATAGCTTCTCCTGCCAGCACCTCAACATGCTTGTAATTTTGTTATTAATTTATTTACAATAGAATGACAGCCTGTTAAGCTAATTGCGCAGACGCTATGATGATGTTATTAATAAATGAATACCTTCGAACAACCACATGATATAGTATTTGTATAAGAGTAAAAAGGAATCCTCTTACCCTTACGACTCAAATGTTTATAAATGAGCAAATCTGAAGTAGTTGTAATGAAGGCGTGACTACATAATAGTCACTTTAAATTACTATATATAATGTCTATGAATGACGCCAATGAAATTTTCTAGAATTTACTAAACGCCACTCTAAACGAAACTAAATCATATACATGAATAAACATTTATTTTATAACGTCTTGCGTGCGATTATAATTACAATAGAATGACAGCCTGTTAAGCTAATTGCGCAGACGCTGTGATGATGTTATTAATAAATGAATACCTTCGAACAACCACATGATATAGTATTTGTATAAGAGTAAAAAGGAATCCTCTTACCCTTATGACTCAAATGTTTATAAATGAGCAAATCTGAAGTAGTTGTAACGAAGGTGTGACTACATAATAGTCACTTTAAATTACTATATATAATGTCTGTATGAATGACGCCAATGAAATTTTCTAGAATTTACTAAACACCACTCTAAACGAAACTAAATCATATACATGAATAAACATTTATTTTATAATGTCTTGCGTGCGATTATAATTACAATAGAATGACAGCCTGTTAAGCTAATTGCGCAGACGCTGTGATGATGTTATTAATAAATGAATACCTTCGAACAACCACATGATATAGTATTTGTATAAGAGTAAAAAGGAATCCTCTTACCCTTACGACTCAAATGTTTATAAATGAGCAAATCTGAAGTAGTTGTAACGAAGGCGTGACTACATAATAGTCACTTTAAATTACTATATATAATGTCTGTATGAATGGCACCAATGAAATTTTCTAGAATTTACTAAACGCCACTCTAAACGAAACTAAAATCATATACATGAATAAACATTTATTTTATAACGTCTTGCATGCGATTATAATTACAATAGAATGACAGCCTGTTAAGCTAATTGCGCAGACGCTGTGATGATGTTATTAATAAATGAATACCTTCGAACAACCACATGATATAGTATTTGTATAAGAGTAAAAAGGAATCCTCTTACCCTTATGACTCAAATGTTTATAAATGAGCAAATCTGAAGTAGTTGTAACGAAGGCGTGACTACATAATAGTAACTTTAAATTACTATATATAATGTCTGTATGAATGACGCCAATGAAATTTTCTAGAATTTACTAAACGCCACTCTAAATGAAACTAAATCATATACATGAATAAACATTTATTTTATAACGTCTTGCGTGCAATTATAATTACAATAGAATGACAGCCTGTTAAGCTAATTGCGCAGATGCTGTGATGATGTTATAAATTTAATATAAGTTAATAAAAAAAATTCTCCTAATAAATAATATACCAATTTGAAATTTATCATTAAAGAATAATTAAAAAATTGCAGTGTTGTTGTATATTAACTATATGTAAATTATTTTATCATCAAAATATAATTATATAATGTTAGATTTATATGTCAATGAAGTGTTTGTGTTTACTATGTTCCAAAAAAAAATTATAACATTGTTGT
Source organism: Epiperipatus broadwayi (assembly GCA_028023455.1). Lineage (NCBI taxonomy): Eukaryota > Metazoa > Onychophora > Udeonychophora > Euonychophora > Peripatidae > Epiperipatus > Epiperipatus broadwayi. The sequence continues at coordinate 2,478,265 of JAQFVV010006204.1, forward strand.
TTAAACTAATAAAAATCTGTAAAACTTTTGCAAGGATCTGCTATATGAATAATCTAAATATCCATTTTAAAAATTATTAAATATTTATTATGTATTTAGCTAATGAATTTTATTTAGACAGCTTAACTATTAGCAAAATATCATAAAGAAAACTATGCAGATCCCAATCTGGAGATAGATTCATTAGTGACTTATATTCTGCTAGTGTACTCATAAATTCAACTGCGCTTAAGCATGTGGTTCATGGTTGGTATGTGTCCAGTTTATATAGATCATGGCATAAATTCCATTTATGTAAATAGATGAGCACAACAGCCATGGGTTGTCTTGAATTTATTGATGAGATTACAGTTGTATCTAAAAAAATAAAATCCAGTTAACCTTATTGTTAGATTTGGAAAAGAAATTTGTCTGGAACATCATAAGATTTTTATACTATAATTATTTGCTTATAGATTTGTAATTGAACATTCAAAAAAATGATTCTGATTTGAATTCTTTCTGCTTAATTGATTTTTATACATTTTGTGTTAGGCAATTTCTTTTCTGATATCTGATGGAAAAATATATGAAAGAACAGGAAGCCATTGCAAAGGAATAGGAGAGGGGATTAAAATAAATGCAATAATTGTTATTCTTTATACAATTTAATAAAATAAATTACAGTATTGAAGAGGACATATGTGTTTGGTAATTTCAAAATTGTTAAATAAGAATATCACATTTAAAAAAATATCTTAAAAGGACTGCAGATAATTATTTATAAATAAATATTGAAACAGTTTAACTAAAAATAACATTAAAACTTGGTGAATTAATAAAATAAAGAATAAGACCTTTTAACAAAAATGTACTACTCTTTGATGCTTTCTCTAGTTGAATAATTAAAATAAGTCTGTGGGATTGTTTATATTGCAATATTGTCTATAAATTATAAAAAAGTAAGAATATTTTTATTTACACCACCAACATTATTATATAATTTATATTCAAGATGTCAAATGAAAGGTTAATTTGATGCCGTTTTTATATTTAAAATTTCCCTCTTATTTTTTAATTTTTTTTTATAGTAAATTTAAAGTTTATTTAATATGTTCTGTGAAGTTTACATAATACTGATGCTATACTATAACAACTAAATAATTATTAATTGCATATTACTATGCACTCATTTTTATTAAATATTTATTGCAATTTAAATAAATTTCCAATACATAATTGTATTTTGAAAAATAATAAATTATTTAGGTGTATTAAAATTTTAAATAAAAAAATTCATATATTAGTTATTTGTAATTTAAAGTTTAAAACAATTTTTAAAGTATCATTTTTGTTTTCTATATATTTATATTAATTGCATATTACTAGGCACTCATTTTTATTAAGTATTTATTGCAATTTAAATAAATTTCCAATACATAATTATATTCTGAAAAATAATAAATTAGTTAGGTGTATTAAAATTTTAAATAAAAAATTCATATATTAGTTATTTGTAATTTAAAGTTTAAGACAATTTTTAAAATTTGATGTAAAAAATTATCATATTTTTGTTTTCTATATATTTACATTCTTGATTAGAACATCAAGAATGAATATTAAAAGAGATCATGAAGAAATAAAAATGAAGAAAATAGTAGATTGAAAAGGAAAAAATCTCAACAGAAAATAAAAATAGAAAATCAACAAAAATATAGTCACCTTAAATTTGTAAAAACTGAAAATAATGATAGTGAGAAAACATCTGAATTTAAAACTAATCAAATTGTGAATCTAATAAAATTTTTTATCTTAATGAAAATGAAAAACAGAATTGTTCTCATCAAATTTATGAATTGGTAAAGCCAAATGAGAATCCTGGAACTTCAAATTCCTCATTAAATGTGTCTTTTATCGCTAATCACAATATCACAGTAAAATTGGAGAAAGTGCAAAACCTTTGGTCTACTTTTAAGTACTGATTCAAGAAATTAGCAATGAATTGAGTAGAATATATATATATATATTTTGTTTATTACCTGATAATTCTTTTGCCATAGTTTTCTGACAATATGGGAGTTTTTTTAGCAAGTAAAATTCTATTCATCTTGATAAATACAATTTTTTATTACATGAAAATCATAAAAATTGATATTTCATTTTACATATAAATTATGCACATGGAGGAACTAAACCCCAAAGGAAATAGCTGTTGTGTTCTAAAATTAAAGCAATGGTATCATAATAATTAGACTAGACATCCAATAATGAATAATATTTTGTAGTTAATTTCCACTCCAGCACCCTCACATAAGATAGAGACCGGTGTGATTTGTATGAACATTGTTAGGGTAGCATATTTGACATATCAATTAATCTTCTATCTATATATACTGAACAGTGAATAAGAAATTGTGGTCTGGACCAATTGATAGTGCTGGTTCAACATGAAATGTGCATCTTGGTTATCATAGATTTTTTTCACATGTCTTTGGTTATATGTTTGTGATTACATCCTTCATCGAGGTGTAAAAAACATATAGAAACTAGTCCCTACCTTATGTGAGAGTGATGTGAAAATTATACTATAGAAATATTGTTATCACTATTATAAATTCAATAAACAATTTCAAAATTAGTATTAGGCAATAAAAATCTAAATAACTGGAAACACATTTTTGATTTAAAAGAGCATAAAATACCATTTGTAATCAGTTGAAATGAAAAAACAAAAACAAATAAAGAACAGATAATTGATAATTTTTAATACAAAGCCAAATATATGCTGTCATGATATCCTCATAAGAATATTGTACATGTTTAATAATAAACATTTTTTGTTACTAACAACATTGCATTTATTGAAAATAATGGAAAATTTCTAGATTTATTAGAAATTATTTCAAAATTTGATTCCCGAATGGCCAAATATTTGTAAAAAGGATAAAAAAAAGATGAACATTATTTAGAATGCAGAATTCAAGGTAAATTTATTAATTTAATAGGTTAAAAAATCAAGGAATATGATTATACATTAAAAAAAAAGAAGTGATTGTTATGTTTTTTAACTTGATTGTACATTGCAGAACTACCAGATGAAAACAAAAACAAATAAAGAAATTGAATGGGTTGAATATTTTATTTATTTTTTATTTTTTTCAAAGAATATTAGTTTTGACTTCAGAATTTAAAAAATGGCTTTTGGTTTTAAATACAGATTGAAAAATTAAAGTAGGCCTAAACAATGATGCATATTTGATTCACAAAAAGAAAGGATATAAGCTATAATTTTTTTTTTAAAATGCCAACCTTTTTTAATGCTATATGTGGCATATAGTTTAAATTTATTGATTAAAGACATGATCTCAACTATGTTTGATGGCAGTAATATTTTTTGTAATGGTTCAAAAATTATATTTTTTTGGGATCCTCTTAAATATAGGATATCTTAATGAAACACCTAACCATAGTTAATGTTTTCCTGAAGATTTGTGATGATGGTATTTTAGTTGTATTTATATATTGGACTATTTCCATCATCTAATATAGGTATTGAATGTCTTTAGAAAAATTTAACTTTATTTAAACATTACAAATACATTCAACTGTTAGTAATAACATCACAGGTTAGTATATGCACAACATTTTGAATGGTATTTTTTTCCCCTCTTCATCAGATGTTGCTGGCTTGATTAGTAATAGTACTAGCATGGGAATTAAACCTGGATTCTTAAATTTCTGAATATTGAATTTTAAAGTAACGCTCTAACCAACTGAGCCATCTTGTAAAGGAAACATGTTGTCCGTAGAAATTTTATATATTTATCTCTGAGGTTCCTCCTGATTTCTCCACTTTTTTTTCTTAAAAGCAAAGTTGATTAGTGTTTTCATACATTATGTATAGCCACACTAGGTTAACTTATGGCACTGTTCACCATTGTCATGTGAGCAGTTTTTTTTACATTTTTTTCTCTGTATCTTTTCTTCTCTATCTAATATTTTTGTCTTTTCCCAATTGAACATATGTTCATTGGTTCATACATGGTCTGCTATCTTAGTTGCATCTGTTTTCTCTCTCTTCTAATCATCAGTTTGTTTTCTTGCAAGTGCGTTTTAATGGGACACCTGGTTTTACCAATATATGTTCTTCCATGTTCATGGTATTTCTTACATGCAGTTTTTTCTTTTCAGCATTTGAAGTTTAGGTTTTATAGATATTAGAATTCCTCATAGTGTGGTTGGCTCCGAAAGCTGTTCTGAGGTTATACTGATTGCAGATTTTCCTAAATTTGTCTGCTATTTTTGGTATGTATGGGTACAGCATAGTTTCAATAATTGTTTTTTCTTTTGATGTTTTTTTTTTTTGTTATTTATTTAAGGTTTTCTTATTAGCAGCTGATAGATAAACATTTTTTATAAGTATTTGTTCTATATAGATCTTTTCTTTTTCAAATCACTGGTTTCTAAACAAACTTCTTTTGCACTGTTCCATAATGATAGTATAACTCCATGTTTTGTGTTTCTGGTATGATAGGATGTATAATCTAAGTATTTTACCATTTACACCTTCTTATACACTTTATCAATACTTTTATTTGTATTACACTAACAGTTTCGACTGTCCTGCAGTCATCATCAGAGCTACAATATTCAAATATATAATTATACAATTGTTACATTTATCCACATATATATACATAATTAATACACAGTATAAACAAACGTAATTATACATTTTAATATGATCTTTATAAATAATCATTTCCCATTTTATTACCTTATCTTCTAAATAATTTTATCAATATTTTATATTAATTTATTTTATATATTTTATTTTATTTTATTTTATTTTGGAAGATAATGCTATTAAAATGTATAATTACTTTTGTTTATATTGTGTATTAATTATGTATATATATGTGGATAAGTGTAATAATTGTATAATTATATATTTGAATATTGTAGCTTTGATGATGACTGCAGGACAGTCGAAACTGTTAGTGTAATACAAATAATACAAATAAAAGTATTGTTGAAGTGTATAAGAAGGTGTAAATGGTATGATATGTTATAATAGAAATCAATACGTAGGAAAAGAAGAAGTAGAAAATTATCTAAGTATTTTTCTGTACGTGTGGATTTTCTGTAAACTGTAGTTTTGATTTTGCCGAGAGGAAGTTTTGTCACAAGAACATCTAAGAATTTGTTCTTGTTCTGATTCATTTGTCAATTTAATTGAAGGGGATATATTGTTAATGTGTTTCCAGAAAGTTTGTAATAGTGCTTCACCATCTGCCCATACAACAAATGTATCATCCAAATAGTGCAAACAAGCTTTAGGCAGATATGGAGTACTCTTTATGGCTGCGGTTTCAAGATCTTCCATGTAAATATTGCTAATCAGGAGTGACAATGATGAGCCCATAGTCATTCCTTGATTTTGTTGGAAGAATTCTGTGGTATATTGAAAGTAGGTTGTTTTTATGCAGAATGTTAATAGTTCTGTTATACTATCAATAGGAAGAGTTGTCTTGAGGTGTAAGTATATTGTTACCACTTAATCTTTTCCTGCAATAGACAATGCTTCTTTACATGGTACATTTATGAATAAACTTTCCACATCAAAGCTTAGCAATAAATCAGTTCTTTCAATTTTCATGTTTTTGATTAATTCTACAAAGTGTTTAGAATTCCTGACAAAGGATTGAGTCTTGTATGCCAAACACTAAGAAATTTAAGAAGAAATCTTGATATATTCTGGCAAGGTGAATTTCTAGAATTAATAATAGGTCATAATGGAACATGATCCTTATGGATTTTAGGTAGACCATAAAGATGAGGAATTTTGCTGAAATGTGATGTTAGTTTACTTTTTTTCTGAATCACTGAAGTACTTGTGATGCTTTCTGAGAAATGCTTGAAACTTTGTTTCTGTACTTAATATTGGATATTTTACCACTTTTCTATATTGGCCTGCTGTGAGAAGTTCTTGTATTTGTTGTCATAATCAGTTGTATCCAATACAACTGTTGCATTGCCTTTGTCAGAGGGAGACTAATTATAGATTTATCTACTTTGAGAGATTTAATTGCTTTCCTCTCATCATAGGATAGTTTGATTTCAAGTTTTGTTGCCTGTCAAGTTTTCTTTTTATTCCCCAGAATAATTCTGCTGCTTCTTCTGAAGGCAATTTTTGAGTGGCTTCTTTAGTGGCTGTCATTATCTCGAAAAAAGGTATACTAAATGGACTTATGGCAACCAGAATAATTCTGCTGCTTCTTCTAAAGGCAATTTTTGAGTGGCTTGCTTGGTGTCTGCCATTATCTCTAAAAAAGGGATACTAAATGGACTTATGGCAAAGTTTAATTGTTTTTCAATAATAGAAATTTCAGCATCTCTTAGATGTTTAGAGCTGAGATTTTTAATAGATGAAGCTTGTACACTGCTTGATACATTATGATTTTTGATATTCTCATGTAGATTTGCAAGTTTTTGTCTTTTGACATTTCTCTTATTTTTTTCATGTAATGTAGAATATGAATATCTTACTGCTTGAAACTCTAGTGAAGTTTTCAAATACAACTAAAATACCATCATCACAAACCTTCAGGAAAACACTAAGTATTTGTTATGGACCTGAAATTATATCAAACTTTAGACATTATGAAAAATTATGCCTAAAGCTGGCCAAAGTAGAAAATTATTTAACTTTCTTAGGTAAATGTAAATCTGAAGAGATAATTCCTAAATGTTTACAACTAAAACCTCTAATCCATTCCCATGAAGCTGAGAAAATTACTTAGAGGGCAAATGAATCTCTGTTAAGAAAAGAAATGAATGCTCACAGGTTTCCCAAGTATCAAATCTTGCATCCCATTAATAATGTAGAATGTTTTTTTAAAAATAAACTTACTGATGATGATTTCACAAGAGATTTTTAAGCTGTAAGAAAATCATATTCTACATTATATTGAAAAATAAAGGAAGGCCAAAAGAAAAAACTTGCAAACCTACAGGGGCATATATGAAAAATCATAGTGTATCAAACAGTGTACTAGCTTCATCTGTAAAAAATCTTAGTTCTAAACATCTAACAAATGCTGAAATTTTTGTTCTTGAAAAAGAATTAAACTTTGCCATAATATAATCTAATATCCCTTTCTTAGAGATAATGACTGTGACCAAGGAAGTCACTCAAAAATTGTCTTTAGAAGAAGGGGCAGAATTGCACTGGAGAATAAAAAGAACAATTGACAAGCATCAAAAGTTGAAGTCAAACATATCCTATGATGAGATGAAAGTAATTAAATCTCTCAAAGTAGATAAATCTATAATTATTCTCCCTTCTAACAAAGGCAATGCAACAGTTGCAATAGATACAACTGTTTATGTCAATGAAATACAAGAACTCCTCATAGCAGACCAATGTGAAAAAGTGGCAAAAAATGTGATACTGAATATAGAAACAAAGTTACAAGCACTACTCAGAAAGCATCACAGATACTTCAGTGATTCAGAAAAAAGTAAACCAACATCCTTTTTCAGCAAAATTCCTCATCTTTATGGTTTGTCTAAAATTCATAATAATCATGTTTCATTAAGTCCTATTATTAGTTCTAGAAATTCACCTTGCCAAAATTTTGTCAAGATTTCTTCTCAAAGTTCTTAACCCTTTAGCATACAAGACTCAGCTTCTCGAGGATTCTAGAACATGAAAATTGAAGGAATTGACTTATTGGTAAGCTTTGATGTAGCAAGTTTATTCACGAGAAGTAGCATTATCTATTGCAAAGACAAACCAGAACAACTCTTCCTATTGATAGTGTAATGAAACTATTAATATTGTGCATAAAAATAATCTACTTTCAATATAACACAGAATTCTTCCAACAAAATCAAGAAATAGCTATGGGTTCACGATTGTCACCCCTAATTAGCAATATTTACATGGAAGAACTTGAAACCACAGCCATAAAGACTACTCCATATCCATCTGAAGTTTAGCTTCGCTATGTGGATGATATATTTGTTGTATGATCACATGATGAAGCATTACTACAAACTTTCTGGAAACACATCAACAACATATCCTCTTTAAATTTCACAATAGAATCAGAACATGAATACAAATTGGCATTCTTAGATGTTCTTGCAATAAGATGCCTTCATGGCAAAATCAAACTTCAGTTTACAGAAAACCAACACATACATGAAAATACTTAGCTTATACATACAATCTCACCAGAAACACAAAATATAGAGTTATATTATCACTATGGAGCAAACAAAAGAAGTTTGTTTAGCAACAGTGATTCGAAAAAGATCTATATAGAACAAACTCCTATGAAAAATGGTTATCCATCAGTTATTATTAAGAAAACCTTAAAAGGCAACAAAAAGAACCATCAAAAGAAAAAAAAATATTAGTACTGTAGTGTGCATATACAAACTAAAGATAGCAGATAAATTAAGAAAAATCTGTAATCAGTATAACATCAGAACAGTTTTTTAGAGCTATACCACACTATGATGAATTCTAATATCTACAAAGCCTATACTTCAAATGCTGAAAAGAAAAAACTGCATTTATGAAAAAACCATGTGAATGTGGAAGAACCTATATTGATGAGACCAATTGTCCCATGAAAAAGCACTTGCAAGAACACAAACTGATGATTAGAAAAGAGAAAACAGAAATGTCTAAGGTAGCAGACTATGTATATACCAATGAACATATGTTCAATTGGGAAAATATAAAAATATTGGATAGAGAAGAAAAGATACAAAGAAGAAAATTTAAAGAAGTGGCCCACATGATAAGGGTGAACAATCCCATAATTCAATCTAGTGTGACTATACATAATGTATAGAAAACATTAATCAGCTTTGCTCTTAAAAAAAAAGTCAAGAAATCAGAAGGAACCTCATAGATAAGTATATGAAATTTCTACTAACTGTTGCCTTCATCAGGATCACTCAATTAGTTAAAGCATTACCTTAAAATTCAATATTCAAGAATCTAAGGGACCAGGTTTGATTACCATGCTAGTACTATGACTAGTCAGGCCATCAACACCTGCAGAAGTGGGGAGAATAATAATAACTCTAAACATTATGCATATACTAACCTGTGTGCTATTACTAACAATTGAATGTATTTGGAATATTTAAATAAATGAAATTTTAAAAGATCATCTACTCAGTTTTTCTTTTCAAAAATAGTTCATAAATTTTCCATATATATTGTAACGGTCTGGGTTTTCCACCAGAAAAGGGGCAACGCATCTCACTATGGTTGGATGGGTAGGATGCTGTGAATGAAGTGATGAAGTACCCAACCTATGATCATATTTACCTCCAATGGGCTAACTCTAAGTTTACACATTAAGTTTAGATACAATTTGGGCTAGTTCATCCATACCTCACCCCTCCTTCTGATTCCATTACATCTCAGTATTCAAATTTCAGGGAGAAACTCTCTTCAAGGGTGAATTTACACTACATAGCAACTACTGTACCCAACCTATGATTGTATTTACCTCCAATGGGCTAACTCTGAGTTTACATATTAAGTTTAGATAAATTTGGGCTAGTTCATCCACACCTCACTCCTCTTTCAGATTCCATTACATCTCAGTATTCAAATTTCAGGGAGAAATTTGCCTTCAGCTCTCTTCAAGGGTGAATTTACACTACATAGCAACTACTGCACCTTTATACAGGTTTCAATTGATTTAAAGATCCATCTGAACAAATTACTATATTATCATATAAGAAGGAAATGTGTATATATATAAAATTAAGAACATGCTAATTAGCTCTAAACAAGCTTTTTTTTTATTTATGATAAATGCTACTACAAGAGAAGGCATTCAAATCATTTTTATCTTGAATTGTTCCCATTCCCAGACCAGTTTCGACCTATGGGTCTCTTCATTGAGGAGTTGGGACATTAGATTCAAAAAACCAACTCAAGCAAAGCATTTATCTAAAAGTTAATTGGTAGAAAAAGATCTGAAACTTTTAGACATCTACATGTCTTTAAAGTCAGCTCTCCACCTGAAAAAATCATATGGGCCTGAACTTCATTCAGATACTCCATATATTAGTAGGTTAGCCATTTAATTTAACCAAAGCCCCAACAGCAAAATAATAATAGTAATAATAAAAAGTCAGATGTCACATTGCATTTACAAATATGTAAAATTAAGAGCATGCTAATTAGCTCTAAACAAGCTTTTTTTTATGATAAATACTACTACAAGAGAAGGCATTCAAATCATTTTTTTTCTTGGATTGTCCCCATCCCCAGACCGGTTTTGACCTATGGGTCTCTTCAGTGAGGAGTTGGAACATTAGATTCAAAAAACCAACTCAAGCAAAGCATTTATCTAAAAGTTAATTGTTAGAAAAAGATCTGAAACTTTTAGATATCTACATGTCTTTAAAGTCAGCTCTCCAACTGAAAAAATCATATGGGCCTGAACTTCATTCAGATACTCCATATATTAGTAGGCTTAGCCATTTATTTTAGTCAAAGCCCTAACAGCAAAATAATGGCTAAGCCTACTAATATATGGAATATCTGAATGAAGTTTAGGCCCATATGATTTTTTCAGTTGGAGAGTTGACTTTAAAGACATGTAGATGTCTAAAAGTTTTAGATCTTTTTCTAACAATTAACTTTTAGATAAATGCTTTGCTTGAGTTGGTTTTTTGAATCTAATGTCCCAACTTCTCACTGAAGAGACCCATGGGTCGAAACCGGTCTGGGGATGGGGACAATCCAAGATAAAAATGACTTGAATGCCTTCTCTTGTAGTAGCATTTATCATAAAAAAAAAAAAAAAGCTTATTTAGAGCTAATTAGCATGCTCTTAATTTTACATATTTGTAAGTGCAAGCTATATATAAGTCATGTGACATCTGACTTTTTATTATTACTATTATTATTTTGTTGTTGGGGCTTTGGCTAAATTAAATGGCTAAGCCTACTAATATATGGAGTATCTGAATGAAGTTCAGGCCCATATGATTTTTTCAGTTGGAGAGCTGACTTTAAAGACATGTAGATGTCTAAAAGTTTCAGATCTTTTTCTAACAATTAACTTTTAGATAAATGCTTTGCTTGAATTGTTTTTTTGAATCTAATGTCCCAACTCCTCACTGAAGAGACCCATAGGTCAAAACTGGTCTGGGGATGGGGACAATCCAAGATAAAAATGATTTGAATGCCTTCTCTTGTATTAGCATTTATCATAAATAAAAAAAAAGCTTGTTTAGAGCTAATTAGCATGCTCTTAATTTTACATATTTGTAAGTGCAAGCTATATATAAGTCATGTGACATCTGACTTTTTATTATTATATATATATATAGTTATAAGTTGATGAGTGAATGTATAAATGATTTTGAATAACTAGAGACCATTTTAACGAAAATCAAGTTAACAATGTTTTTTTGAATAACAAAATAAGAATCCAAAACTTTTAAACATGGTAAAATAATACAGTTGTATGTGTTAAGAAGGTATTTCTTCCATATCAGTGATTAAATGTTTTCATTATTCCAACCCTTACCCTTAGTAGAAGTACATAGCATGGCACTAATTATTTTCAAAGCAAAATTAAAAAAAAACCTTTTATTAAATTGACCATGCAGCGACTAACTAATTTATGATATTATACAAGTATATCCATAATAGCCCCATCATCTAATTCCATTTATTGCTGTTCCATGTTCTTTGGGAACCTCCCTCTATGTCATCATTATCATCAACCATTATCAATCCACTGCAGGATGAAGGCCTATCCAAGTTCAATCCATCTCCGATCTTTAGTTTCTCTTCTCCACATCACCCCTGCACACTTTCTTATTTCATCTATCCATCTCACATATGGTCTCTTTCTGGGTCTTTTATAGCATCCAGTTTAATATTTCAATTGTCTATCTATTATCATCTCTTCTAGCAATATCTCCAGCCCAACTCCACTTCAGTCTTAATTTTTTCAATGAGGTCAGTAACACCTGTTTGTTCTCTTACCCATATATTGCATTTTCAATCTTTTCTTGTTACTCCCAACATACATCTCTCCATACTTCTTTGAGTGATATTGCTCTCTTATTATGCATCCAAGTCTCAGATCCATAAGTAAGAAATGGTAAAACACATTTATTAAAAATCTTCCTTTTCAAACACATAGGCATATTTCCTTTTGATATTAAGTTATTTCTATCAAAAGTACTCCAAAGTTTAATTCTATGATTAATTTCATGCATTATGTTTCCATCTATATTAATAATCTGACCAAGATATTTGTAGCTGCTAAATTCTAACTTATCATAATCACTTTATTTTCATATTTTGAGAAAATTCCTTAAACATTACTGTAATTTTTTCACCGATAACTCTTGCAACATTTCCTGCAGCTCTAACGCATTATTTGAAAAAACAACTACATCTGCAAAATCTAAATGACTTAAATAATCTCTTTATTTTCACCCCTTTAGCTTCCCATTTTAATCCACAAAATACTTCTTGCAGCACTGTGATAAAGTTTTGAAGATATGGAGTCACCCTGTCTTACACCCTTCTCAATGTTGACTTTCCTAGTATTATTATATAATGTAATTGTTGTTGCATTTTTATAATATTTTTTAAAATATGACAATATCCTGGATTTATACCTTGATTATCCAATGCTTTAATGACTGAAAAAATGTTTATAGAATCAAATGCCTTTTCCTAATCTACAAATCCAAAGCATAATGACAACTCATTCATTTTATATAACTTCTTTCAATATCTGGATATGATCTTCTGTACCAAAACCACTTTAAATCTAGCTTGTTCTCTCGGTTGATGGAAATCCAATGTTTTTTTACCCTCTTTAGGTACCCTTCCCTAAAGTTGATAGGAAAGAGCATCCAAACTAGAAGATTAGTCATTCTATTGCAGTTCATATTAATTGAAGAATGTCCTTTATTGCTTCCATTTGGGAATAACTGTAATGTGGGTGTGTGTGTGTGTATATATATAGGTTAGGAACATAAATCCATTATAACTAACACCATTATGCAGACTGTTAGCTGCCACTGTAATATGTGAATCATAATTACATTTATTTTTTCATAATTCATTATATACATTGGCTTTCATTGTATACCTATTAGTCTGTTTATTAATCCTTGCAGAAGTTTTTATACTAGAGTCTATTTATTATTAATTATTCCTCATTTGCATAATTTACCATTAAATGTATGATTGAAATATGCAGATTTTCTAGACTAGTTTAATACATTTATTCATGTACTATATGCATATATTTACATAGTAAAAGTAATCAATCTTTATTTACATTTATGTATATATAATTATACACACACAGACAGTCCAACTTTTTACGCTCTCTTCAATATTTTTTTAAAAATTATGTGCAAAAATATTATTATTGGTATTAGTTTTATTATTCGCAGTATAATTTTTATATGTATCATTGAAGAGATAAGTTATTGTGTCTTAACTATTATTTTTTTGCAATCATAGATTACTAAAGATGGTGAAATTGTTCCAGAAGAGGTTCTTCGGGTAAGAATGGCTAAAAAAGAACATGAATCACATGTAAGACAGATATTAGCTCAAACAATTGTCAATAAAACACTAGACATGGAGCGCCAAAGACAGTTAGATTTACGCCGCAAGTTGGAAGAATTATCGAAAGCTGCTTTAGTCAGAAGAATAAAGGTATGTATAATTTAAATAAATATATAAGTTAGCATTTAGGTTAATGTTAATTATGAATTACTCATTAAGAAATTAAAAATTTTAAACAATGGTAATTTGCATTAATGGATCTTCTTTGCCTTTTTTTTTTTTTTGTCACTCTTCAGTCAGGAGTATTTAAATAATAAAAATATTGTTGGTATGTTCAGAATCTTAATGTAGAATAAAACATTTTTATTTAGAAATCATGTTATTGACTTAATAAAAATCTCTTATCCAGAGTTTTTCCAAATATTTCTTAATCACAATCAAGATTTAACAGATATGAAAATGTTTCATTAAGAACATTTTATTTTTACATTTAGAATATAATTTTAGATGAAGAACTTTTTTTGTTAGAAGGTACTAAGAATTTTTATTTTGATATTCATAAAGGTGACTTATATGATGTGAAGTCAGATGTTATAAGTGATAAGAACAAAATGAAATGATTATTCTCAAAATAAGATTTTCTATATATAGTAAATATAGTCTGGCTCAATTAATAACAATAATAGAATTTATGTCTGTTAGATATCTGTGCACACATATTTAATGTACTAAAAATTATACATATTTTATAGTAAGAAGTATTCATATTTGAAGTTATATGAAGTAACATTTATATTGGCTTTATTAATGATAATAATTAAAATATAGTATTAAGAATGAAAGAAATACTTAATGAAAAGATATGTAGATTCCTAAGACAGAGATCTTAAGATGGATAGCAAAGACATTTCTGAAAAGATCAAGATGACTCCTGAGAAGTATTAAAAGAAAGATTAAACCAAGTGTTGTAGACTAGTGCATTAACTTAGAAGCAGTTTCTAAATCAGGGGTGAGCAATTGTTTTGGCTCGGGGGCTGCAGAGGTTGGCGGAGGGTTGCATCGGTGGCCATTTTGTGTAAGCGAAGATTAATGGAGGGCCGCACCTTTTTTTCATGACACAATAAACACACTGCTTTATTTCCTGTATTACAAAAGAAATATTTGTTTATCCATTCTTCATTAAACACACAAAATTTTTTCGGAGGGTTCATGGTTTCATAAAAATTTCTAATAAAAAAAAAAAAAAAAACAACACTACATTAAAAAAATTCCTTCTTTTTTTCTCCGTGTGTTTGGTTTGGTGTCCTTCTTAAAAAAAAAAGTTTTTTTTGGTCCCTTGGAAAAAAAATCTCTTTAGGTTTTTTTTTTTTTTTTGGGAAAATTTTTTTTTTTCCTTTATTTGCCCACCCCTGGTTTAAATGAAGAAGAACCTAAACATTCTTTTATATCCATGATATATCTTAGCTGAAGGTTACAAATGGGATTTAGGCATTTTTGAAAGTCATCTCAGTCTTGATTTTAGTTTTATTAAGTGTTTGGCAAAAAATTATATATCCATAAATAATTTATTGTTACTGTATAATAAATTAAATCTGATATCATGTACATATTATTAATAAATAATGAGGATTTAATCTGTTTACATAAAATATTTGTTCTAAACTTATGTACTCTGTGATTTTTTAAAATTTGATTTATAGCCACAATTGCCAATTATTTGATTGAAGAACCTGAACGTAGCTGTAAAGTTCAGCTTTTTATTTCTAAGTTGGAATAAATCACAATAGCTAATTTTTCTTCAAGCAATATGAAAAATCGATTAATTTGTGATATGTAGATGTCAGAAAAACCTTTTTTCTTTTTTTTAAATTATTCTCAAAATGAAAATCTTTTTCTTAATATGAGAAATGTTAGCAGACTATTTCAATAATTTAAAAAAACAAAACAACAATACTACAGTTCACTTGAAAGAATTAAACAACTAATTGACTGGTTTTTTTTATAATTAGAATTGATTAATTAAGTTTTAAGGTTTTTAATTAATTTCAGTAAAAAAAAAAGTAAAAGAGTGAAAAAGAATATAAAGTTAAAGATAAGTTTTGTAATTTTTGAAAGATATTTATGTTTATTTGAAAAAGATTTAGTTTTTTCTGCAGCATACTTTGCTTCTGAAAGACTTCAACTTAGTTGCTATTCTTACTCTATTCTATCAATGAAAGCATAGAATGATGAGTGTCTTATAATGAGTGAAAAGAATGCTAAAATTCCACAGATAACATATTATTGTAAAGGGCATACCCACAAGATAATGAATTTACATTTTTAAATTTAAAAAAAAAAAAAAAAACATCTTTATTTTACAATATCCTAATATTTGTTTCACTCATTTTATACTGCATTCTGGAATGAGATTCTCTTTCTATAAGTCTTCATAAAATATGTTCTTGAATATTAAATGATTTAGTATTTAATTTATCTAATCTTTCTAAATAATCTATTATTTCTGGCTGAGATAGAGCAAACCATGTATTACTTTCATCTGTATCTTGATTTAAACTCATTACTGTTATGAACAAGATTGTTGAAGTATTAAAAACCTTTCTTTTACAGTCTTGGAATGTAGACACATAATATCATTACAAAAAATTACTTTATAAGTAGTCAAATTTCACAGATGTTTACCAATTTATTTAACTATCCATTGATAATATTTTTATTTTATTTGTTAGAAGTTGGTAACTTTTATCATTTATTATATTTAGTTTCAAAATCTGGGTATTGGACATCAATTATGAATCATTATCAGCATTGGTTATTTGTCAAAATATTTGGTAGTTCTTCATACTTTCTTGATAATTCCTTATGAAACTCTCATAATTACCCCCACCAGATCATCAATCAAGATTTTTATTCTCCTATCTCTATTTTTTTGATCCTATATAAATTCTTCCAAAATATCCTGTATAATTTTCCTACTTCAAATTGTATGCTCAATCCATTTCATCTAATAAGTAATCTTTTTTCCCCTCATTTCAACACTTCACTTGCATTGGAAACAGTTATCCATTTTATGCTTTTATTCCAGGTCCATCTATTGTAAGCTTGATTAATCAACAAACACTAAATAATAGAGCCAACAAAATTCCACAGACTAGTTTCTGGCTGTTGCCTTTATCATTGAGCATTTGATGTTTATACACTTTAACAAACATTTTTGCTCTTTTTTATATTATTAATTTCAAACATTCTAGGGTTTTGAACCTTGAACTGATCCCAACTTACCTATATAGCTATATAGATCTGATTCTAAGCTAAAAAGTATTTTAATGATATCACTTATATGTTGAATATAGACACTTTTGAATTTTAAGCAATGATGGCATAAAATACAAAAATGTGGTTTTTATCAGTTCTGGAATAGAATACTAGAATGGAGAATTGCAATTTTTATTATAATATTTTATTTATTATTTGCATCATTGACAAAATTATTCTCTTTAAAAGTACTACTTTAGCTATTCTATCATTTTTTTTGTATCTTTACCTGCTTTACCTGTATTGATTTTCATCACAAACTTTCTATAAATTTATTAATACTACTAAATATTTTGTTAATCTCATTGTAAGTATTCACAAGCATTGCCATATTATCAGAAAATCAAATGCAGTAAACAACTATCTTATTTCCTTCTCATACTAACTCATTCTTTTCAAAACTTCATTTTTTAAGTAAACCACCTACATAAATATTAAACACAATAGGAGATATGCAACATTTCTCCTTACTATGTAAAAACACTGTTCAATCTGCGTTACAAAGAGACTGTTTAATCTTATAAATATTTTTACTAAATTGTACAGATTTTTTTAGTAATTATCTCTTCCTCTACCCCTTTCTTCAAAATATTCAACAAAGTAAGTCAATTTCCTCTATCAAAATTCATTTCAAATTCATTCTAACCAATATAACACTATTTTCTTTCTCTCTCTATATATATATATATTGTACCAATCAGAATGAAAGTGAATATCAAATCTAACCGCAAAAACAATATCTGCACTACAAGGGTACCATCTAGGCATTTGAGCCTAGAAAAATTTATAAAGTAGGCAGATACGCGCTGTTAAGATTCCACTTTCTTTAAATATTCCGACCATTAGCCCAAGTCACTAGCTCAGCGGAGACGCAGAGATAAAAATCTATAAATTTTATATCTTAGATATAAAAGAATAAAAGCCACTGCCAGAAATTAATACATAAAAATATTTATTTACGCACATATAAAATAATATTTAAATTTTGAGGAATAAATTTAACGTTTATAATTTTATATTGATCTTTAATTCTAAATTTAAGTAGATTGCAAATAATGAGTTTACTATTTATTTAGAGGGTCGAGTATGAATGGACTACATAGGTCTGCATTTGAAAGGAAAATATTCTTCCCTAATTTAACCTTAGGCAACAAATTTCGCAATCAACTGGCGCCAATCCATCTGATACATTCATGTATTCAATGTAGCATGATACGACAACACAAAATACTATATTGTCAGGAATGTACATCTGAACAATAAGTAGAAATAGAGAAGACATTGACTCTCCACCAACATGAATGTGACATCTGTTGGCAAGTAGATCAATAAACAAAAAACTCCATAGGAATGGACTGCGGTCTTCTGCCGACTTACAAACCCATCCATAGGCAAACAGAGGGTGTGTGGCATATATCTATAATCCTGCCCGTAGCGGACCTCATACTACATCTACTAATTACACAAATATATCCCATCCATTGAACCAATTCAACTACGAAATGAATAACCTAAGATTACCCTCCCTTAATACAACTTTACAAAACTATATAGCCATTCACGCCCGACTTAATTTTAACATTTAAATACGTTCGCACAGATTTGTTTCAAAATGTTGGGTATAGATCGATTACATAGATTCCACGGTCAAAAACATTTCAAAATAAACATAAACGATCAAAATACAAAATTATTGATACCGACAATCGCAGAGGGAAACTTATAAGTAACCCAATAGTATTCACCATAAGATACTTGCGTTGTCACCAATAACTTAAAAGACATCCGAATAAATACATTTTAGATACTCACCATAAGGTATCATTATTTATCGAATGTCTATATATTTTGATCAAATATGAAAACCAAAATATAATTAACCGCAAACGAATCCATGCAAGCGTCTATAAATAACTTAAATTTCATACATTTAAATAATCTTTACAATAAGGAAAAAAAAAAATGGAAATGATGTTTATCAATCGGGAAACATATAAAATTAAACATTATTAATTTGATTTAAAAACTTAAAAGTCAGATAGAAGTTCATAAGCTTGAACGAAAGTTCTTAGTTATTTTTTTAAATTTAGAGTTCATGTCAATATAGCTTACAGTATAAGGGTCCAGGTTCCTGTTGGCAATTCCCACGGCGTCTCCATTGGAAGAAAATGTTCTGGAGGTAGCATTAGCTGGTTCCATTCTGGTATCACAGTCTTTTCATTTTTTTTTTTTTTTTAAACAAACAAAAAAAAATGAGAGAGAACGGCAAGTGCATCTTACCGTTGTCATCAAATCAAGTTGGAAAAAACTGACTGGAACTCAATATTTTTTCTTTTTATAGTCCTCCT